>CM017917.1:9319269-10611426 GCA_008369825.1 Triplophysa tibetana | reverse complement strand
TCTGTGTTTGCGCCACAAATCTTCTCTTTTCTTACAGATGGCTTTGTTCTACAACATTCCCACCCCCAGTGAAGATAAATCTTTGACTGTTGAAGCTACATTTGAGGCTGATTGCAAAAAATCATTCGGACAACAACATCATTTGAACTTCAAAGTGAAGTATGAACACGTCTGAATGACAAAACATGATCATGTTATGGCTTCAGGCTGTCCATCAGATACCACCGAATACAAAAAAACCTCTAGAAAACTATAATACCAAACTAATTCAAAGCTCAGAGTAATTCAAGGGTTGACTCAAGGCAAAAACTGACAATATGAAGTGAAATTGCACATCTCGACTGTTACACATATAACACAACAACTGCTATCTTTGTAATGCCATTTTCAAATTGTAAAATATTTCCTAGCTTAATTGTATGTGTGTTATTTTGTGAAGTATTTGAGAAATCTACTCTTTTCATGTGGATCTTTTGCAGATATAATGGTCCACAGGAAATACTAACATGGTCATTGTGGATATTAAACTCTTATCAGGATTCACAGCTGATACATCTTTGGTGCGTGTAAAGGATTCACAATTTTTTTAAAGTTAAAATAACAGTAATGTTATAACGTAAAAGGCATGTCTTATCAAAAATAAAATTGAATTTAATAATGAAAATAATTTCTTCCCCACAGCTTGGCAGATCGCAGATGTTTGAAACAAATGTGGAGCGGGTGGATTCTAAAGATGATCATGTCATTGTGTATTTGAAGAAGGTGAGACAGTTTTCACCTTTCTCATCTTTTGAGCTTTTTACAATTTATCCAAATAAAATATAATAATGAATGATTCATACATTTTCCATTAGCATTTAATCTGTAATGCCCATGAATGAGAGTTTGTGTTCTTATGTTCATGCTCCTGCAGGTTCTCAAAGATATTCCCATGAATTATCAGATACAATTAAAGCAGGTTCTTCCAGTTAAGAACCTCAAGCCAGCTGTCATTAAAATCTATGATTACTACCAAACAAGTAAGACTTGATATGCCAGTTTTGTATAAACGTGACACACACTGTTTACTGTATTTATATCAAATGTATTCTCAGTAAATCCTCAATAAATTGTAGTATATGCATAGTTTGCCAACACATAACTGTTGGTCTTACTTTGGCTTTATTTAAAAGTGTACTACACTAGTATTTACACACAATTTACTGTGTATAGAACTGTGAACAGCTCATATCTGAGTGATAACTTTACATCATTTTCTTCAGGTGATCAGTCAGAGACCGAGTACTCCTTCCCCTGTGAATAAACTTCAGTACTGCAGCTTAAATAAAGTTAAAATGAATACACAAATGTTTAATGTTATTTCATGTGTTCAGTATTTTGCTCTTTATTCCAGGCAAATAAAAAAAATAATCTGATACTTTGTGAAAGTGTTAAAAGATTTTTTTTTTGCTCCTCTTGCATGTCACACAAGAAGGACACTTTAATACACACCATTAGATGAGCATTGAGTCCACGGTTTAGAACTTTTGAGAAAAGAGACTTGTGAAAATACATATATTGCTATATTATATATTTCATATAAATAGACTGTATTTTGCTGTAAATGCTTATGTAAAAACAAACAAAAACTCAACTTAACTTTATTTATATAGTGCTTTTTACAATTTTCATTGTTACAAAGCAGCTGCACATGAGACATGTTGACTATAAGCAAAACAATTAAAGTTATACCTGTAAAAACAAGAAAAAGTGGAAAACACAGAAGAAAGACATACCAACAAACAAATGCTCCACCACACAATATGCACACATAATAACACACATAGACATAGACACACACACAAACACACAAAAACACACACGCACGTAAGCATAGTAACTTACTGTTAACCATGTGAACCTTACCTGGTCGGGAGCAGGTTTTCTTTGGTAAACCCAGAGTTTCTTTCAATCTCCTCCGGTCCTCCCCTTTTTAAAATGCAAGTGATGTAACTCATTCATTAATACAGTCATTCATGGCACACATTTTGATCACACAGAGATCATCTCAGTGACTAAAATATAATTTGTGCTTTTAAAGAGGATCCTGCTTGCGAAGAGGCTGCATCAATTCATAGGGTTGTACATTGACTTGGGGAGAGCAATTTAGAACCCGAGTGCAATTTTGTCATTTCCCTGTGAATTTTAATTAAAACTGTACAATTTTTATTAATAGTGAATTAGATTAATCAAAATATATCTCATCCATCTTTACATCAATAACATCAGCCATCGTGAGCATATTCTTTCCATTACACATTCTCACAAATGGTAGTTATCTATGGAGGTTAAGAAATGACTTAATAAAGTGTATAAATAAAGTGGATGGATCAAGAAATGAATAAATTCAGACATACATGCAGAAATGAAGCGATAAAGGTAATTAACAATTACCCCAATCTGCTCCGAGCAGGGTTTTAAACAGCGGTCAGTCTGACTTTGACACAAAAGTCTGCCACACCGACAAGTGTCCTATACGCCATGACGTCACACTCATCACTGATGGGGAGCAATATTATGAGATTTTTATTACTTTTGTTTTATTTCAGTTTTTTTATTTATTTTTATTTATTAATTTACTGATTCATTTGTTTAGTTTTGGTACATTTTCTCTTTATTAATTTAAACAAGTAGTTTTCAGCCATACTGAAGGGTCGTTCCAAACCGAAGTGCTCATAACTGGCCACTACAAAGTGCCCTTGAGAATGAAGGATTTCAACGGCTACAACTGATGGTCACTTCATGCTCCCAGGATTCTTTGCACGGATTCTTTACGTGGTGACGTGCCTCCTTATGGGCGTGGGATGAGGACGCAGAAGGGCACTTCAAGAAACAATTGTTTGGTCCCCTACACCCTTTTATCCTTCAAAGCTCTCACTCTGGCGGGTAAACCATTCGAAGGGCTTAAGGTATGGGATGAGTCCTTCGAAATGGAACGCAGGGTAAGAGTTGACATAACTCAAATCAGCTGTTCTGAAATCCCAATTTCGCATCTCAGTGTAAATCAACTCAGAGTTCACATTTTAACTCGGTGTTGGATAAACCTCCTTATTGAAACGGGCCCCTGGAATGCCATTTCTTCAATCAATGTCAAGATAAAAGTTATGTTGTCTTCAGAACTACTTTTCACTCATATTGTTTTTTTCTCGACTGGGTTTCATCTATTTTGTTTATCTTTTACAGTGTTGTTTGTAACTTATTTGACTAATATATATTTGCACCTCTGTAAACATACGTTTTGTCTTTAATTTCTCTTGTTTGTTTATTCAGTTTGTTCATTGGTTTCTGTTATTATATTTTTATGCACTATATCTTTCACATTGTTTTAATTTAATCCTTGATATATAAATTTAGTGCTCTGTTTATGGTTGCTGTGTTTTGATATTGTGAAACTATTTACAGTTTGTGTTGCTTTTAGTTTATTGTTCGACATTATTTGTTGCATATTTTTACAAAGATATTTCTATTTTTATGTTTCTGTTGTATTGTGTGACTTTGTTTTTGTTGTTCTTTTTCTATTGCGTAAATGTTAGTTTTATTGTATTATGGCACCTCTTTTGACATTGTATTTATTTTTGACCCATTTGAGTAGATTTTATTGTCAGCATCAATTAGACACAATACTTGCATTTGCAATATATTATTATACATCTCTGGGAGAAATAAGGTATTTATTTGCTATCTAGGCAGTAGAGTAAATATAAAATAACATAGCCATTACTGTGAAATTACAGTACAGCCATAAAACAGAAAACTGTACTTAAACTGTACAATTACGGTAAATTGTTGCCAGTACTTTACTGTGGAATTACAGCACAACTGTTAAATGAAAAACGGCTGCAAACCTGTAAAATAACAGTTAAAGGCTGGAACCACTGCTGCCAGTACTTTACTGTGAAATTACAGTTCAGCCGTAAAACAGAAAACTGTACTTGAACTGTACAATTGGGGTAAATAGCTGCCAGTACTTTACTGTGGAATAAAAGCACAACTGTAAAATGAAAAAACGGTTGCAATCCTGTAAAATAACAGTAAATGGCTGGAACCACTGCTGCCAGTACTTTACTGTAAATTTACGGGGAAATATCAAGCCCTGTTCATATGTATAAGTTCATCTTTGGTAACATTTTTTATTAATTACATTTATTTAAGTTGAATGATTTGTAGCATGTATTGGCAATATTAGGAATAATTATTGACTGCCCACAACAGACCTCAATGATTTTCAAACCCTTGAAAGCGCAATGAAACTAATTCCAGTGAATTTAAGTTAAAACTTGTATAATGCACGTGATTGTAAATAATCTCAGGTAAATTTCTTTTTACATTCAAATGATTTACAAATATAAACATCAATTTACAGAAATTCTTACTCCGTTTACGCAATAAGCAAACTGACTAAAGTTTGAGTAAAGTTCACTCAAACTGAGTAGGTGTAGATTGACCTTCAGTTGGACTGTTTATTTAAAGAGCAAAGAGAGTCATTCCCCTCAGTGTTTCTGCTGAAGGAGGGTTGTTTAGATAATTTAATGTGTATGATAATGTTTGATTTATTCTTTTATAATTTTAATTATAATTATATATATAAAAATATACTTAAAGGATCTATATTTACAAAACATATGTATTGCACTATATTGAGTTGAACTCAATTTGCTATGGTAATGGTTACAGATTAAATAACTTTTAATACTAATATTTTGCTGTTTAAGCCAGATGTTTGGGCATTAACAGACTTTTTAATTTAAGAAAATAAGTTCATAAAATTGATTTTATGGTTGAATCATTAATCAGATTGTCAATACAAATGTTTTTGAAGGACCTCCTTTAACATGTGAGACTATTTAAAGGACACAATGCATGAGCTGCACAACCAGTCATCATCATGGCTCCTCATGCTGGTTGTTTTTGGAAAGGTCTCCTGCTGTTCTGCCTTCTCTCCATTTCTGTGAATGGAGACATATCAGGGCCGTAAGTCACTTTTGATTATTGTCGTATTTTTTTAATTCAACGGTTATTCAAATTAAACACATTTCAGCATATTTAAAATGTTTATTTCACTTTAATTGTCTGCAGACACTTAAGATGCATATGACAAATTCTGTATTATCATTGTCATTTCTCGACAGCTTTTTCATGGTGACATTTCCAGCTGTGATTCAGTCTGGATCTGAAGCCAAACTGTGTGCAAGTCTCCTGAAGCCCAATGAAAGTCTCATAATGAACATTTATGTAGTGAATGGTTTGGAAAACACATTACTGCTGAAGGAGGAAATAGACAAAGAGTTTCACCGCTGCTTCGACTTCCAGGTCTGTGCCTGATAATAAAACAGATCAGAATATGTCTGCTGCGTTTTCATCTTATATCATTGTTGTAAAAACAGTGTGTTTGAATTAACACTGAATTTTATCTCTTATCAGGCACCATTAGTAGTAGTAGACTCAGTCCAGGAAATAAAGGTGGAAGTTAAGGGGAGTCTTTCCAGATGACTGAAGAGAGAAAAGTGATGTTTAGACACTACAATCCTCTGACCTTTATTCAGACTGATAAACCCATCTATATTCCAGGACAAACAGGTGAGTGTTTCAAAGACCAAATTAGTAAATAATGCTGGTAGCATTCTGTACAACAGTCTATACTGTGAAATCAGTGCAGAATTGTCTCGTGGTCACATGCTTGTCCTTTCACTGATAACTGGACACGTTGCCTTTTGAAAAGTAGATCAAATGTACCAAAATATTGATTTTGAGCTTACCACAGCTGTTATGAAATACATGGAACTTTGAAAACTTAAAAATATTTAAAATTATAATATGTATGGCATTTTATTATTGCCTATTGTTTTCCATACTCTGAAAAGATGCACAATATGGCAATAATATCAATATTTTAATCAACCTAGAATCTCAATATTTACCATAACAGACTATTTTAAAAGTATATCAAATACATGACAGTATGAATAACTGACGTCTAAATCAACAATTTCTTCATTTATTTCCACAATAGACATACAGTATTCACAAATGCAGTTATAATAACAGTAACATTCATCCTTTGGGCCTAAATCGAGTAATTTAGGGACAATGTCCTGCTGACTGCAATCCTTTTCTTATATAAGAGCTGAAATACCTGCTGCATTTAAATCAAAGGTTACACTTGTACATTTCTGTTTTCACAGTGCACTTCAGAGTTGTTACCATGGACACAAACTTTGCACCCCTTGATCAGCAGGTTTGGAGTGTTTACTATGGACAAACACATAGCTGGATTTAAATTCTGCTATCATCATACAGTAGAAGTCATTATACATAAAGATTGTTTATTTCCTGTTTACTCTTTTATTTACAGTATAGTGCAGTGGTGCTTGAGGTAAGAACACAAAACCTCCTATACTGTCATAAGTTTAAATCTTATTTACATTTAATGCCAGATCTGTGATTATTCACAAATTCTTGACTCTGAATAATGTTCAGAATTACTGAACTAAATATCAAATCCGCACCCCTTTGGTTTTCCCAGGACGGTCATGGAAACAGAATCGGTCAATGGTCAAATGTTTCGTCAACACGGTGGATATTACAGCGTTCTTATGACTTAAATCCAGAAGCTCGTTTAGGCAGATATAAACTGACTGCTCAAGTTGGTGAAAGAATGATTACACAAGATTTTAAGGTGGAAAAGTATGGTAAGCCAATACAATGTACATTTATTCAGGACACATTTTAAGAATATTGTTTATAATTTGACTTATAGCTCCAAGTCTTGCTCCCTTATTCTAGTTTTGCCCAAGTTTGATGTGACCGTCAAAAAACCCACGAAAGTCAGCATTGGGGAAGAGGAAATGACAATTGAAGTTTGCGGAAAGTGAGTGGTGCATTTTCAGGCAGAGCATTTAAAAAAGATGTTTATCATCATTCATAGCTCATACATTTAAATGTTTATTCTGTATATCGGTTGCTTGTACCTTTGTCACAGATACACATACGGACAGCCTGTACCTGGAACATCTTGGGTAAAAGTGTGTCGTAACTGTCGTTACTGTGCCATTACCCCACCCTGTTTGGAGGAGATCACTGAGGTTTGTAGCGAAAGGAACAGTTCATTCAAAGATATTTGGAAGAATGCTTGTAACCAAACAAACCTCCATTGACTACCATAGTAGGACAAATGAAAATGTTAATCAAAAGTGCCCCGAAACTGTTTTTTCTTCAAAATATCTTCTTTTGTGTCAAATCAAATTAATGTTTTTCCGATGAAATCAATCTTTAATCAATATGTGTGTGTATTTATTTATTACCATTAGATGAAAGAGAATGGCTGTGCCACCCATACCATCAGCACACTGCACTTTTGAACACCACATTAAAGGATGTCTTAGAAAATAGTTTTACCGTTGATGTGAAAGTAACAGAAGAGGGAACAGGTGAGATTGGCCTTGTGTAGAATGTAAATGTATGGAAACCCGACTGTGAGAACTGCTTGGTGTTTTATTTCAAAGTTCTAGGTGTAATGATCCTGCATTTGTTATTTAACAGAGAGCTCCATGACAAAATCTGAATCTATATCTCTCACTTACGAAATTGGTAAAGTCACAGTTACAGGCCCCAAAACATTTGAACATGGATCAGTTATTGAAGGACACGTAAGTGGGAAATCACCTTGTCTTAGCTCAATACTACCAATATTTACACATTTATTAATATCCTTTTTTTAACAGATCAAGCTTATCGATTTCAAAGGGATGCCGATTCCTCACAAAGACGTGTATCTATTTGAGGGTGACAGCTGGTCTTCATCTCTTCTGTTAAATCTCACTACAGACAGTGATGGACTGGCCGCTTTCTCACTTAATACATCAAGTCTGGCTCAAAGAGATATTAGTCTGATGGTATGACAGTTTGTGTTTATCCACTTCGAAGTAATTGTTAAGACTCCACTTTTTTACATTAAGGTAAATTGTTATTTCTTATTATCCAGGGAAATATATATCCAGATACGCATTATCGTGGCCACACAAACCCTCACTACTCTACAGACAAAGCAATAATTTTGCTGTTCCGACCAGCCACTCCATATACACCTACATTAAGTGAATTGACAATAGAAGGTGCTAATGACCCTTTAAAGTGCAATTCCGAGTTTCCAGTCACCATTAAATATTATTTTATTGGTGAAACTACTGATGATTTCAAAACTGATATTGTCTATATGGTGAGTATAAATACTTTTTTGTGATTTGTTGAACAGTATTGATGGGTTGTGTTCTGGTGAGTTTGTTAACACCGATGTTGTGTGTGTTTGTCAGGTTTTGTCCAGAGGAGTGATAGTTCATCATGGATATGAGAATGTTAAAGTGAAGACTTCTAATGGAGCAGCGAATGGCTCAGTGTCATTCAAACTGTCTGTTGAAGCAGATCTGAGTCCAGCTGTGCAGATTCTAGCATACTGTCTTCTGCCCAGTGATAATGTAGTCGCTGGTAGCAGATATTTTGAGATTGAAAAATGTTTCAATAACAAGGTAAAAAACATATTTGGGCTTTATGCATATCATATACATGTACATTGTACATATCGGAGTGACACATGCTGTTTGTTGTCATGGTCACAGGTGTCTGTGCAGTTTTCTCCTGCTTCAGCAGTTCCCGGTGAAGAAAACACTGTACAGCTTTCAGCTCAAGCTGGTTCACTGTGTGCTCTCAGTGCTATAGATCAAAGTGTAATGATCTTGGAATCTGGAAAACGTCTGGATGTTGATAAGGTGTAGTTGATGCTTTATAGTCCATGTTTTTTTATTTCTGTCTTGTGACATCTGTTTAAGGCCAGACCATCAGGATGACTGTATAGATGACAGTCTGAAGACACAGAGAATAGAAATATTCTGTGTGGAAATGTTAGATATCAGACTTATAAAGTTAGATTATGGTTTTATTTCAGATCTTTGAACTGCTTCCAGTGCGCTCAGCTATAGAATTTCCCTACAACATTGAAGACCAGCAGGAGTGTTTGCACGTTAGACCCCGTCGAGCATCGGCAACAGGAGTTGCCTATGAAACCTTGAAGGTAACTAGCTGAGTGATAGGAAAAAAATGATGGTTGTTACATGAATAAATATGATCTGAAATAAAATTTAAAACACTTGATTATTTAGACTTTTTCGTTAACTAGCACTTTTGTTTAAATTGTATGTTTTAATTTAATTTATCATACTGTTTGACAGAAAGTGGGATTGAAGATGGCAACAAATTTGCCTATTCAAGTCCCTCGATGTCTGCAATACAAGGGCTTGACTTATCACCCATACCATAATTCAGGTACAGCACATTTAATGTTTTTATGCTCTAAATTTGTTTTGAAACATGTAAAAAAACACTTTTAATTTATAAAAGTATAAAAATATGAGTGGAATTCATATTTGCCATTACAATACTGTTATCATTATGGAAAGAGTTATCCGACTTTTTACGTTTTTTTTCTACAAAGTAGTACTTAAAGATATAGATCCTATACAAACTCTAATTTGGTTCTATAAATGGTTTCATTAGACACAGGCGCCTGGCCTGAAGTTAATGGGACAGTTCACCCAAAAGAAAAACATCATTTACTCATCCTCATGTCATTCCAAACGTGTTTGTCTTTCTTTCATGGAACACAAAAGAAGATATTTTGAAGAATGTTGGTAACCGAACAGCGTCGCCACCCATTACTTTGGTCACTTCTATTGTATGGACACAAAACCAAAGCAACTGAATGGTTGAAGGTTAACAACATTCTTCAAAAGAACATCTTTTGTGTTCTGCGAAGAAATGAAAGTAATTCATGTTTAAAATGACTTAAAAAAAATTCTTTATCTAAAAAAAGTCTATATCCAAATTTGCCCCCTACACCATTACATAGTGCACTATTTGAGGGAACATACTGGAAATTATTGAGTGCACTCATTCAATCCCATGATGCAATGCAATAACATATACAATCCCCATTTACAAATTTGAAAGGATTTTGATGTTGTATTTTTCATCTATAAAAGACACACTATGTGTGTCACACTCGGCTGCCAAATATTTAGCATATTAAAAAAGTTAATACTGTCGAATTGTTTTGCTCATATCTGACCCAGATCTGTTTACTGCATGACAGTGAACAAGACAAACCACATGGAATCCTTTCTTTTCAAATCTGATCTGAGTCACTTCCATATGTGGTCCTAAATCAGACACAAGTATGATGTTTCGCAATGCGACCTCAGTCTGAATGGTCTTTTTTAACCAGGGATTTTTTTTTGTATTAAATCGAAACTAATGTTCAAACAAATTAGGCTTCAAATAACCAGAACTAACTAATCATAAAAAAACTACTACAATATCACATTCGGACAGAACAAATATGTGACGCTGGATCACAAAACCAGTCTTAAGTAGCACAGGAACATTTTTAGTAAAACACAAAACTACGTTGTATGGGTCAAAATTATAAATTTTTCTTTTATGGCAAAATATCATTAGGATATAATGTAACGATCATATTAAATGAAGCTTTTTTTCTAATTTCCTACTTTAAATATAAAAACTTTATTTTTTTGAGTGGATGGCCTGTCACAGTGCCCCTGATTAATAACTTCAAAGGCCATTTTGTCAAAATTTAGATTTTTTTGCACTCTCAGATTCCAGAGTTTTAAACGGTTGTGTCTCGGCCAAATATTGTCCCATTTTAACAACTCATCAATAACAACTCATCAATAACAACTCATCAAAACTCATCAATAGAAATCTTATTTATTCACCTCTCAGGTTATGTAAAAATCTCAATTTCGAAAAATGTACCCATAAGACTGGTTTTGTTGTCCAGGGTCACATATGAAGTTGACAGTAATGTATATATATAATATATATGTATTCATAAGCTACAGGTGTGTTCTACTCCTGTCTGGGACATCCAGACGTTGCTTGCGTGCACCCCGAAAGCAGACTGCTCCTAGAATGCTCTCTCAAATCGCGCCGCGAGAACGATCCGCTCAGCACCTGCTGACTTGACCCTTGCTTATTTCTGTGTGACAGCGTGTTACGTTTTATTTTTGTTTTGCGCATGCGATTATTCAGTTTATAACCATCACAAGTTCACACTGAATCTGATATTGCCCACATTTAAAAAATTCTCTGAAAAGCTGAACAAAAAAAATCTGATCCCAGCAAAAAAATTGCAATTGAGCTTTAAGGCTTGCAGTGTGAAGATAGTCTTGTTCCCCATATATTTTTTTGCTATGTGGAATGTGAAAACTTTTAAACTCAAATGAAATATCCCAAAACTGCTTAGAATCCAGATCGAACTTTATGAAAAAAAGAGTAGCATTTAGTAATAAATAGAAACAGTCAAAAGAAAGGTATAATCCTTGTGGAAGAGTGGAGGAAGTTTTGATGTTATTGGTAATAGATAGGCCTATGCTTGAAATGCCAAGATCACCACATGCTTGATATGAACTTGATAAAGTGAAGTGACTTGTTTTACACACAGAATGTATCAGAGGTAAAGACCAGACAGAGTCATTTACATCTATCATCTTTCTATCATCTATTTTTTAAGTAATACATTTTTTCCCATAATATTAATATTTAGGTAGTGGAATAAATAATCTATTTGATGCTCATCTACAGTAGTATATCTATGAAATAGGACTGCAGTTTGTCAGATTTAATCCTGACGAGACACTCTCATCTAAAACAGTTTAAACCGTGTTCTTTCCATTCAGTGATGTATGGTCAACATCATCATGGAATTGCCTTTGCTCAGGGATTGGATTTTGCGCCACAAAGTGCATTAGAGACGGTTCGGACAATCTTTCCAGAAACTTGGATCTGGCAACTTGTTGAAGTTGGGTTAGTAAATTTGTCAGAGATGTCGAAAGTTACATCTATTGACATTGTGTTGAAATAATTCTTTAATTTATCAATGATAATTTTACCTCATGCCAGTATTTATAATTCTATATAACAGCAGAGAACCTTTTTATATACTTTTTCCTCAATGTTTAATATTGTGACTGTTCAACAAAAAACATAAAGCTTTACAGCAGGCTGAAATGTTGTAATGCTTCCGCCACAGGGATTCAGGATCAACACAAGTTCCAGTGAAGGTTCCTGACACCATCACCACCTGGGAGATGGATGTCTTCTGTCTATCCTCTGAAGGTCTGGGTCTGGCTCCTCCTGCTCAGCTGACAGTTTTCCAGCCCTTCTTCCTGGAGCTCTCTCTGCCTTACTCCATCATCCGTGGAGAGATCTTTGAGCTGAAGGCCACCGTCTTTAACTATCTATCCAAGTGCATCATGGTGAGATTTCTCAATTTATATGCTGTCACATTTCTGTCATATAAGATCTGAACTAATCTTCCATCTTTCATGGGCAGGTTAAAGTAACTCCAGCTCCTTCCTCAGACTTCACTCTTAAGGCCTCCTCTGATGATCAGTATTCATCCTGTCTATGTGCTAATGGAAGAAAAACATTTAAATGGATTCTCACTCCTTCTGTGCTTGGTCAGTTTCAGACACAAAAAACAATTTATGTTTCTGTTTATTTCTTGTCATAATTCTTCTGGATGTGTTGTGTGTATTGTAGGAGTGTTGAATATTACAGTGAGTGCAGAGGCAGAGCAGTCACAGACTGTGTGTGACAATGAGATTGTGAGCGTGCCAGAGAGAGGACGCATTGACATAGTTACTCGAAGTCTCCTTGTACAGGTGAGCTCACCTCCAACAGCTCTCCACACACTTCAACTGACCTATGATCCTCGTGTGACTTATGTTAATATATGTTAACATCATTATTATCTGCTGTAGGCTGAAGGAACTGAAAAGACAGAAACTAACAGCTGGTTACTGTGTCCAAAGGGTTTGTTAAAATTACATAAATTTACACATGAGTATCTTGTCCTACTGATCATTAACTTATTTTCATCTCTCTGGTTTATAGGCAACAGTCTGTCAGAAGAGATTGATCTGACTCTTCCTAAAGATGTGATAGAGGGATCAGCCAGATCTTCTGTTTCAGTCATTGGTAACATTTACTGTAAATACACAAACAGAAATGAAGAGTTACATTTGTGTCATTGACTTTACATTCCTCTTGCAGGAGACATATTGGGTCGTGCGCTGCAGAATCTTCATGGATTATTGCGGATGCCGTACGGCTGTGGAGAACAAAACATTGCTGTTCTTTCTCCAAATATTTACATTTTACAGTATCTGGAGAACACAGAACAGCTCACCTCAGACATCAGAGAGAAAGCTACAGGCTTCCTGAAGAGTGGTAAGATATTTTTGTCATGCTTGAACACATCAGGTCCTTTAATGAAGAATAATAGTCAGTCACATGTGTAACTGATTGTCTTATCAACAGACTGTTTATCTGAATTTAATCACTGACAATTTAAACAGGTTATCAGAGACAACTGAACTACAGACACAGCAGTGGTGCATACAGCACATTTGGTCATGGGAATGAGAATACATGGTGAATATTTACTTTTCCTTCTCACTTTTCTTAAAGCGGCCCTAACACACAGGGTTTTTGCCAAATCTCATATTAATCTTGAGTACCTTTAGAGTATTATTGCATAATTTGTATCTTTCGAAGAGTATTTAGTTTGATCACATTTATAAAAGATAGATACAGCTTTACGATTGTTTCCGAAAACATATGGCGCTTGTGGGGGGAAGGGGTAGGCTGAACCGAAGCACATGCTCACCCATTGTCAACAAAACACAGACATCAGTTTCACTCATCGCATGTCCGGCATCTTTTAGCGCTGGGACGGCCCCATATATCAGTTTCAAGCGATCTCCAAATCCACCGTTATAGCATTTAGCATTTAGCATTTAGTCATTTAGCAGACGCTTTTATCCAAAGCGACTTACAAGTGGGGTAGGTAATGGAAGCAATTACGACAGCATAAGTACAACAAGAGCATAAGTGCAATCAAAAAGAAGACTGGTTTCATATAGCCTAACACAGTATACAGAAACATTCATTCATACATTTTTTTTTTTGTTTGTTTTTTTTAGAGTAGAGGAGAAACGAGTAGAGAAGAAAAGAGTAGAGAAGAAACGAGTAGAGAAGAAAAGAGTAGAGAAGAAACTTGAGTCAGAACAGAACAGCAAGATGTTGGCGGAAGAGATGGGTTTTCAGGCGTATCTTAAAGATGGCTACAGAATCTGCAGATCTTGTAGCAGCAGGCAGATCATTCCACATAGGTGGAACAGATCCGGAGAAGGTGCGCGAGAGAGATTTTCTACCTTTATGTGATGGCACCACAAGACGCCGTTAGTTTGCAGAGCGTAGGGATCTGGCGGGTACATATGTCTGCAGTAGTGAGTGAAGATAAGGTGGTGCCAAACCAGTGGTGGTCTTGTAGGCCAGGAACAGAGTCTTGAATTTGATGCGAGCGACTATAGGGAGCCAATGTAGCTTAATGAGTAGAGGAGTAACGTGTGCTCTCTTCGGTTCATTAAAGATGACTCTTGCCGCAGCATTCTGGATCATCTGTAGAGGTTTGGTTGTGCAAGCTGGAAGTCCTCCCAGTAGTGCATTGCAGTAGTCCAGTTTGGACAGGACTAGAGCCTGTACTAGGACTTGCGTAGCATGCTCTGATAGGAAGGGTCTAATTTTCCTGATATTGTAGAGGATGAATCTACAGGACCGGGTGGTGCTGGCAACTTGATCTGTGAAGTTGAGCTGGTCATCGATCACCACTCCCAGGTTTCTTGCCTTTCTGGAAGTTATATCCAGTTTATATCACATTCATCACCCAAATGCAGTGAACAAACAAACACCTGAATTTTGAAAACGTATGCTCTCTCTCCTGCTTACAAGTGTCAGCGCATGCTCCTTCTCCTGCTCTCCTGTGGCCATGCCACACGCTTTCCGGGAGAATTGTCCAATTAGGGACTAAGAAAAGTTGCTACAATACAGTTTTATATGTTTGAAAAAAACTTTATGAAACCTGTACGATCGCTGGAGGAGTGTATCGAACACAGAAATTAAAAAAATACGTCAAACGCCCAACTCGTTTTTTTACAAGTTGACCATGTTAAGCATGAGAAGACATCACGTTTAACATTGTAAAGAAGTCAGAATGCATGAAACACCGTTGCAATGTCGCTTTAACATTATATCAGATTAGTCAACAAAAAACAAATTTATCAATTTAATCTTTTTTCACATTTCCAGGTTGACAGCTTTTGTTCTGAGATCTTTTGGCAAAGCACAGAAATACATCTTCATTGATCCACATGTTATTCAGAGTGCAAAGGATTGGTTAATAAAAGGACAGAGTTCAGACGGCTGTTTTATTCAACAGGGAAGTTTATTCAACAATAGAATGAAGGTGTGTGATTGATTATTAAACAGTATTTAAGAAAAGATTTAAAGGAAAAATGAAGTACAATATGTGTTGTTTGTACCTGTGTTTGTGAAGGGTGGAGTGAATGATAATGTGACCATGACTGCCTACATCACTGCATCATTGCTTGAACTGGAAACTCCAGTGACAGTAAGTTCATCTCCAGAGAACAAAGTAGATACTATTAGAAGAATGACACTGACACACACCTGCGGTTTCTCTGTTTGTGTTACAGGATCCTGTGCTCACTCAAGGTTTGTCCTGTTTGAGGTCCGTCATTGGGAATCTTAAAAACACTTACAGCACTGCGCTGCTTGCCTACACTTTCAGTCTGGCGAATGACACAGACATCCGACAGCAGCTTTTAAAGGAGCTCGACACTGTAGCCATTTCAGATGGTAAAGACATGTTTTGCATCAAGACATGTTATGGATTTTGCAGCTAACATAGTTGAGTCTCCTCATGTCTCTTTTGGTGTGTGTGTTGTAAAGGAGGTCTCCTGCACTGGACTCAGATGGGATCTAGTGATGATTCTGGTTCTCTGGCAGTGGAGATCAGCTCATATGTTCTGTTAGCGGTTCTCACAACAGATTCAGTCACTACAGCTGATCTGGGATATGCTAACAGGATTGTGAGCTGGCTTGTGAAGCAGCAGAACGCTTATGGAGGATTCTCCTCTACACAGGTGAAAACACTATAGTTTGTTTTACACACAGAATGTATTTTCATGTTGTAATGATGATGTTGTGATGTTATCAGGACACAGTTGTGGCTCTTCAAGCTTTGTCTTTGTACGCCACCAAAGTGTTCCGCTCTGATGGTTCCAGCACAGTGACGGTTCAGTCAGCAGGAGAATCTCACAGCTTTGATGTGAATCAAGACAATAAGTTACTGTATCAGGAGAAGAAACTGAAGAACGTTCCAGGCAAATACAGTATTGAAGTGAAGGGATCCACCTGTGTGTCTGTGCAGGTCAGAACGTCCTCATCTATTTCTCTCTATTGTTTTCTAATTTAGCACAAAGTACCTCTTGTCATGTTTCTGTGTTTGCGCCACAAATCTTCTCTTTTCTTACAGATGGCTTTGTTCTACAACATTCCCACCCCCAGTGAAGATAAATCTTTGACTGTTGAAGCTACATTTGAGGCTGATTGCAAAAAATCATTCGGACAACAACATCATTTGAACTTCAAAGTGAAGTATGAGCACGTCTGAATGACAAAACATGATCATGATTATGGCTTCAGGCTGTCCATCAGATACCACCGAATACAAAAAAACCTCTAGAAAACTATAATACCAAACTAATTCAAAGCTCAGAGTAATTCAAGGGTTGACTCAAGGCAAAAACTGACAATATGAAGTGAAATTGCACATCTCGACTGTTACACATATAACACAACAACTGCTATCTTTGTAATGCCATTTTCAAATTGTAAAATATTTCCTAGCTTAATTGTATGTGTGTTATTTTGTGAAGTATTTGAGAAATCTACTCTTTTCATGTGGATCTTTTGCAGATATAATGGTCCACAGGAAAATACAACATGGTCATTGTGGATATTAAACTCTTATCAGGATTCACAGCTGATACATCTTTGGTGCGTGTAAAGGATTCACAATTTTTTTTAAAGTTAAAATAACAGTAATGTTATAACGTAAAAGGCATGTCTTATCAAAAATAAAATTGAATTTAATAATGAAAATAATTTCTTCCCCACAGCTTGGCAGATCGCAGATGTTTGAAACAAATGTGGAGCGGGTGGATTCTAAAGATGATCATGTCATTGTGTATTTGAAGAAGGTGAGACAGTTTTCACCTTTCTCATCTTTTGAGCTTTTTACAATTTATCCAAATAAAATATAATAATGAATGATTCATACACTTTCCATTAGCATTTAATCTGTAATGCCCATGAATGAGAGTTTGTGTTCTTATGTTTATGCTCCTGCAGGTTCTCAAAGATATTCCCATGAATTATCAGATACAATTAAAGCAGGTTCTTCCAGTTAAGAACCTCAAGCCAGCTGTCATTAAAATCTATGATTACTACCAAACAAGTAAGACTTGATATGCCAGTTTTGTATGAAACGTGACACACACTGTTTA
Organism: Triplophysa tibetana; assembly: GCA_008369825.1. NCBI lineage: Eukaryota > Metazoa > Chordata > Actinopteri > Cypriniformes > Nemacheilidae > Triplophysa > Triplophysa tibetana. The sequence continues at coordinate 10,593,883 of CM017917.1, read as the reverse complement.
CTGTATTTATATCAAATGTATTCTCAGTAAATCCTCAATAAATTGTAGTATATGCATAGTTTGCCAACACATAACTGTTGGTCTTACTTTGGCTTTATTTAAAAGTGTACTACACTAGTATTTACACACAATTTACTGTGTATAGAACTGTGAACAGCTCATATCTGAGTGATAACTTTACATCATTTTCTTCAGGTGATCAGTCAGAGACCGAGTACTCCTTCCCCTGTGAATAAACTTCAGTACTGCAGCTTAAATAAAGTTAAAATGAATACACAAATGTTTAATGTTATTTCATGTGTTCAGTTATTTTGCTCTTTATTCCAGGCAAATAAAAAAAATAATCTGATACTTTGTGAAAGTGTTAAAAGATTTTTTTTTTGCTCCTCTTGCATGTCACACAAGAAGAACACTTTAATACACACCATTAGATGAGCATTGAGTCCACGGTTTAGAACACTTTTGAGAAAAGAGACTTGTGAAAATACATATATTGCTATATTATATATTTCATATAAATAGACTGTATTTTGCTGTAAATGCTTATGTAAAAACAAACAAAAACTCAACTTAACTTTATTTATATAGTGCTTTTTACAATTTTCATTGTTACAAAGCAGCTGCACATGAGACATGTTGACTATAAGCAAAACAATTAAAGTTATACCTGTAAAAACAAGAAAAAGTGGAAAACACAGAAGAAAGACATACCAACAAACAAATGCTCCACACACACAATATGCACACATAATAACACACATAGACATAGACACACACACACAAACACACAAAAACACACACGCACGTAAGCATAGTAACTTACTGTTAACCATGTGAACCTTACCTGGTCGGGAGCAGGTTTTCTTTGGTAAACCCAGAGTTTCTTTCAATCTCCTCCGGTCCTCCCCCTTTTTAAAATGCAAGTGATGTAACTCATTCATTAATACAGTCATTCATGGCACACATTTTGATCACACAGAGATCATCTCAGTGACTAAAATATAATTTGTGCTTTTTAAGAGGATCCTGCTTGCGAAGAGGCTGCATCAATTCATAGGGTTGTACATTGACTTGGGGAAAGCAATTTAGAACCCGAGTGCAATTTTGTCATTTCCCTGTGAATTTTAATTAAAACTGTACAATTTTTATTAATAGTGAATTAGATTAATCAAAATATATCTCATCCATCTTTACATCAATAACATCAGCCATCGTGAGCATATTCTTTCCATTACACATTCTCACAAATGGTAGTTATCTATGGAGGTTAAGAAATGACTTAATAAAGTGTATAAATAAAGTGGATGGATCAAGAAATGAATAAATTCAGACATACATGCAGAAATGAAGCGATAAAGGTAATAAACAATTACCCCAATCTGCTCCGAGCAGGGTTTTAAACAGCGGTCAGTCTGACTTTGACACAAAAGTCTGCCACACCGACAAGTGTCCTATACGCCATGACGTCACACTCATCACTGATGGGGAGCAAAATTATGAGATTTTTTATTACTTTTGTTTTATTTCAGTTTTTTTATTTATTTTTATTTATTAATTTACTGATTCATTTGTTTAGTTTTTGGTACATTTTTCTCTTTATTAATTTAAACAAGTAGTTTTCAGCCATACTGAAGGGTCGTTCCAAACCGAAGTGCTCATAACTGGCCACTACAAAGTGCCCTTGAGAATGAAGGATTTCAACGGCTACAACTGATGGTCACTTCATGCTCCCAGGATTCTCTGCACGGATTCTTTACGTGGTGACGTGCCTCCTTATGGGCGTGGGATGAGGACGCAGAAGGGCACTTCAAGAAACAATTGTTTGGTCCCCTACACCCTTTTATCCTTCAAAGCTCTCACTCTGGCGGGTAAACCATTCGAAGGGCTTAAGGTATGGGATGAGTCCTTCGAAATGGAACGCAGGGTAAGAGTTGACATAACTCAAATCAGCTGTTCTGAAATCCCAATTTCGCATCTCAGTGTAAATCAACTCAGAGTTCACATTTTAACTCGGTGTTGGATAAACCTCCTTATTGAAACGGGCCCCTGGAATGCCATTTCTTCAATCAATGTCAAGATAAAAGTTATGTTGTCTTCAGAACTACTTTTCACTCATATTGTTTTTTTCTCGACTGGGTTTCATCTATTTTGTTTATCTTTTACAGTGTTGTTTGTAACTTATTTGACTAATATTTATTTGCACCTCTGTAAACATACGTTTTGTCTTTAATTTCTCTTGTTTGTTTATTCAGTTTGTTCATTGGTTTCTGTTATTATATTTTTATGCACTATATCTTTCACATTGTTTTAATTTAATCCTTGATATATAAATTTAGTGCTCTGTTTATGGTTGCTGTGTTTTTGATATTGTGAAACTATTTACAGTTTGTGTTGCTTTTAGTTTATTGTTCGACATTATTTGTTGCATATTTTTACAAAGATATTTCTATTTTTATGTTTCTGTTGTATTGTGTGACTTTGTTTTTGTTGTTCTTTTTCTATTGCGTAAATGTTAGTTTTATTGTATTATGGCACCTCTTTTGACATTGTATTTATTTTTGACCCATTTGAGTAGATTTTATTGTCAGCATCAATTAGACACAATACTTGCATTTGCAATATATTATTATACATCTCTGGGAGAAATAAGGTATTTATTTGCTATCTAGGCAGTAGAGTAAATATAAAATAACATAGCCATTACTGTGAAATTACAGTACAGCCATAAAACAGAAAACTGTACTTAAACTGTACAATTACGGTAAATTGTTGCCAGTACTTTACTGTGGAATTACAGCACAACTGTTAAATGAAAAACGGCTGCAAACCTGTAAAATAACAGTTAAAGGCTGGAACCACTGCTGCCAGTACTTTACTGTGAAATTACAGTTCAGCCGTAAAACAGAAAACTGTACTTGAACTGTACAATTGGGGTAAATAGCTGCCAGTACTTTACTGTGGAATAAAAGCACAACTGTAAAATGAAAAAACGGTTGCAATCCTGTAAAATAACAGTAAATGGCTGGAACCACTGCTGCCAGTACTTTACTGTAAATTTACGGGGAAATATCAAGCCCTGTTCATATGTATAAGTTCATCTTTGGTAACATTTTTTATTAATTACATTTATTTAAGTTGAATGATTTGTAGCATGTATTGGCAATATTAGGAATAATTATTGACTGCCCACAACAGACCTCAATGATTTTCAAACCCTTGAAAGCGCAATGAAACTAATTCCAGTGAATTTAAGGTAAAACTTGTATAATGCACGTGATTGTAAATAATCTCAGGTAAATTTCTTTTTACATTCAAATGATTTACAAATATAAACATCAATTTACAGAAATTCTTACTCCGTTTACGCAATAAGCAAACTGACTAAAGTTTGAGTAAAGTTCACTCAAACTGAGTAGGTGTAGATTGACCTTCAGTTGGACTGTTTATTTAAAGAGCAAAGAGAGTCATTCCCCTCAGTGTTTCTGCTGAAGGAGGGTTGTTTAGATAATTTAATGTGTATGATAATGTTTGATTTATTCTTTTATAATTTTAATTATAATTATATATATAAAAATATACTTAAAGGATCTATATTTACAAAAACATATGTATTGCACTATATTGAGTTGAACTCAATTTGCTATGGTAATGGTTACAGATTAAATTACTTTTAATACTAATATTTTGCTGTTTAAGCCAGATGTTTGGGCATTAACAGACTTTTTAATTTAAGAAAATAAGTTCATAAAATTGATTTTATGGTTGAATCATTAATCAGATTGTCAATACAAATGTTTTTGAAGGACCTCCTTTAACATGTGAGACTATTTAAAAGACACAATGCATGAGCTGCACAACCAGTCATCATCATGGCTCCTCATGCTGGTTGTTTTTGGAAAGGTCTCCTGCTGTTCTGCCTTCTCTCCATTTCTGTGAATGGAGACATATCAGGGCCGTAAGTCACTTTTGATTATTGTCGTATTTTTTTTAATTCAACGGTTATTCAAATTAAACACATTTCAGCATATTTAAAATGTTTATTTCACTTTAATTGTCTGCAGACACTTAAGATGCATATGACAAATTCTGTATTATCATTGTCATTTCTCGACAGCTTTTTCATGGTGACATTTCCAGCTGTGATTCAGTCTGGAACTGAAGCCAAACTGTGTGCAAGTCTCCTGAAGCCCAATGAAAGTCTCATAATGAACATTTATGTAGTGAATGGTTTGGAAAACACATTACTGCTGAAGGAGGAAATAGACAAAGAGTTTCACCGCTGCTTCGACTTCCAGGTCTGTGCCTGATAATAAAACAGATCAGAATATGTCTGCTGCGTTTTCATCTTATATCATTGTTGTAAAAACAGTGTGTTTGAATTAACACTGAATTTTATCTCTTATCAGGCACCATTAGTAGTAGTAGACTCAGTCCAGGAAATAAAGGTGGAAGTTAAGGGGGAGTCTTTCCAGATGACTGAAGAGAGAAAAGTGATGTTTAGACACTACAATCCTCTGACCTTTATTCAGACTGATAAACCCATCTATATTCCAGGACAAACAGGTGAGTGTTTCAAAGGCCAAATTAGTAAATAATGCTGGTAGCATTCTGTACAACAGTCTATACTGTGAAATCAGTGCAGAATTGTCTCGTGGTCACATGCTTGTCCTTTCACTGATAACTGGACACGTTGCCTTTTGAAAAGTAGATCAAATGTACCAAAATATTGATTTTGAGCTTACCACAGCTGTTATGTGAAATACATGGAACTTTGAAAACTTAAAAATATTTAAAATTATAATATGTATGGCATTTTATTATTGCCTATTGTTTTCCATACTCTGAAAAGATGCACAATATGGCAATAATATCAATATTTTTAATCAACCTAGAATCTCCATATTTACCATAACAGACTATTTTAAAAGTATATCAAATACATGACAGTATGAATAACTGACGTCTAAATCAACAATTTCTTCATTTATTTCCACAATAGACATACAGTATTCACAAATGCAGTTATAATAACAGTAACATTCATCCTTTGGGCCTAAATCGAGTAATTTAGGGACAATGTCCTGCTGACTGCAATCCTTTTCTTATATAAGAGCTGAAATACCTGCTGCATTTAAATCAAAGGTTACACTTGTACATTTCTGTTTTCACAGTGCACTTCAGAGTTGTTACCATGGACACAAACTTTGCACCCCTTGATCAGCAGGTTTGGAGTGTTTACTATGGACAAACACATAGCTGGATTTAAATTCTGCTATCATCATACAGTAGAAGTCATTATACATAAAGATTGTTTATTTCCTGTTTACTCTTTTATTTACAGTATAGTGCAGTGGTGCTTGAGGTAAGAAGACAAAACCTCCTATACTGTCATAAGTTTAAATCTTATTTACATTTAATGCCAGATCTGTGATTATTCACAAATTCTTGACTCTGAATGATGTTCAGAATTACTGAACTAAATATCAAATCCGCACCCCTTTGGTTTTCCCAGGACGGTCATGGAAACAGAATCGGTCAATGGTCAAATGTTTCCTCAACACGGTGGATATTACAGCGTTCTTATGACTTAAATCCAGAAGCTCGTTTAGGCAGATATAAACTGACTGCTCAAGTTGGTGAAAGAATGATTACACAAGATTTTAAGGTGGAAAAGTATGGTAAGCCAATACAATGTACATTTATTCAGGACACATTTTAAGAATATTGTTTATAATTTGACTTATAGCTCCAAGTCTTGCTCCCTTATTCTAGTTTTGCCCAAGTTTGATGTGACCGTCAAAAAACCCACGAAAGTCAGCATTGGGGAAGAGGAAATGACAATTGAAGTTTGCGGAAAGTGAGTGGTGCATTTTCAGGCAGAGCATTTAAAAAAGATGTTTATCATCATTCATAGCTCATACATTTAAATGTTTATTCTGTATATCGGTTGCTTGTACCTTTGTCACAGATACACATACGGACAGCCTGTACCTGGAACATCTTGGGTAAAAGTGTGTCGTAACTGTCATTACTATGACATTACCCCACCCTGTTTGGAGGAGATCACTGAGGTTTGTAGCGAAAGGAACAGTTCATTCAAAGATATTTGGAAGAATGCTTGTAACCAAACAAACCTCCATTGACTACCATAGTAGGACAAATGAAAATGTTAATCAAAAGTGCCCCGAAACTGTTTTTTCTTCAAAATATCTTCTTTTGTGTCAAATCAAATTAATGTTTTTCCGATGAAATCAATCTTTAATCAATATGTGTGTGTATTTATTTATTACCATTAGATGAAAGAGAATGGCTGTGCCACCCATACCATCAGCACATTGCACTTTTTGAACACCACATTAAAGGATGACTTAGAAAATAGTTTTACCGTTGATGTGAAAGTAACAGAAGAGGGAACAGGTGAGATTGGCCTTGTGTAGAATGTAAATGTATGGAAACCCGACTGTGAGAACTGCTTGGTGTTTTATTTCAAAGTTCTAGGTGTAATAATCCTGCATTTGTTATTTAACAGAGAGCTCCATGACAAAATCTGAATCTATATCTCTCACTTACGAAATTGGTAAAGTCACAGTTACAGGCCCCAAAACATTTGAACATGGATCAGTTATTGAAGGACACGTAAGTGGGAAATCACCTTGTCTTTGCTCAATACTACCAATATTTACACATTTATTAATATCCTTTTTTTAACAGATCAAGCTTATCGATTTCAAAGGGATGCCGATTCCTCACAAAGACGTGTATCTATTTGAGGGTGACAGCTGGTCTTCATCTCTTCTGTTAAATCTCACTACAGACAGTGATGGACTGGCCGCTTTCTCACTTAATACATCAATTCTGGCTCAAAGAGATATTAGTCTGATGGTATGACAGTTTGTGTTTATCCACTTCGAAGTAATTGTTAAGACTCCACTTTTTTACATTAAGGTAAATTGTTATTTCTTATTATCCAGGGAAATATATATCCAGATACGCATTATCGTGGCCACACAAACCCTCACTACTCTACAGACAAAGCAATAATTTTGCTGTTCCGACCAGCCACTCCATATACACCTACATTAAGTGAATTGACAATAGAAGGTGCTAATGACCCTTTAAAGTGCAATTCCGAGTTTCCAGTCACCATTAAATATTATTTTATTGGTGAAACTACTGATGATTTCAAAACTGATATTGTCTATATGGTGAGTATAAATACTTTTTTGTGATTTGTTGAACAGTATTGATGGGTTGTGTTCTGGTGAGTTTGTTAACACCGATGTTGTGTGTGTTTGTCAGGTTTTGTCCAGAGGAGTGATAGTTCATCATGGATATGAGAATGTTAAAGTGAAGACTTCTAATGGAGCAGCGAATGGCTCAGTGTCATTCAAACTGTCTGTTGAAGCAGATCTGAGTCCAGCTGTGCAGATTCTAGCATACTGTCTTCTGCCCAGTGATAATGTAGTCGCTGGTAGCAGATATTTTGAGATTGAAAAATGTTTCAATAACAAGGTAAAAAACATATTTGGGCTTTATGCATATCATATACATGTACATTGTACATATCGGAGTGACACATGCTGTTTGTTGTCATGGTCACAGGTGTCTGTGCAGTTTTCTCCTGCTTCAGCAGTTCCCGGTGAAGAAAACACTGTACAGCTTTCAGCTCAAGCTGGTTCACTGTGTGCTATCAGTGCTATAGATCAAAGTGTAATGATCTTGGAATCTGGAAAACGTCTGGATGTTCATAAGGTGTAGTTGATGCTTTATAGTCCATGTTTTTTTATTTCTGTCTTGTGACATCTGTTTAAGGCCAGACCATCAGGATGACTGTATAGATGACAGTCTGAAGACACAGAGAATAGAAATATTCTGTGTGGAAATGTTAGATATCAGACTTATAAAGTTAGATTATGGTTTTATTTCAGATCTTTGAACTGCTTCCAGTGCGCTCAGCTATAGAATTTCCCTACAACATTGAAGACCAGCAGGAGTGTTTGCACGTTAGACCCCGTCGAGCATCGGCAACAGGAGGTGCCTATGAAACCTTGAAGGTAACTAGCTGAGTGATAGGAAAAAAATGATGGTTGTTACATGAATAAATATGATCTGAAATAAAATTTAAAACACTTGATTATTTAGACTTTTTCGTTAACTAGCACTTTTGTTTAAATTGTATGTTTTAATTTAATTTATCATACTGTTTGACAGAAAGTGGGATTGAAGATGGCAACAAATTTGCCTATTCAAGTCCCTCGATGTCTGCAATACAAGGGCTTGACTTATCAGACATACGAGGATTCGGGTACAGCACATTTAATGTTTTTATGCTCTAAATTTGTTTTGAAACATGTAAAAAAACACTTTTAATTTATAAAAGTATAAAAATATGAGTGGAATTCACATTTGCCGTTACAATACTGTTATCATTATGGAAAGAGTATCCGACTTTTTACGTTTTTTTTCTACAAAGTAGTTCTTAAAGATATAGATCCTATACAAACTCTAATTTGGTTCTATAAATGGTTTCATTAGACACAGGCGCCTGGCCTGAAGTTAATGGGACAGTTCCCCCAAAAGAAAAATAATTCTGTCATCATTTACTCATCCTCATGTCATTCCAAACGTGTTTGTCTTTCTTTCATGGAACACAAAAGAAGACATTTTGAAGAATGTTGGTTACCGAACAGCATCGCCACCTATTACTTCGGTCACTTCTTTTGTATGGACACAAAACGAATGCAACTGAATGGTTGAAGGTTAACAACATTCTTCAAAAGAACATCTTTTGTGTTCTGCGAAGAAATGAAAGTAATTCATGTTTAAAATGACAAGAGGGTAATTAAATGATGACAGAATTTTCATTTTTGAGTGAAGAATCACTTTAAACTCCGGTCTGTGTTTGGTTATAATATTTTGTGGTATAATTATTGTATCAAATTGAATCGAAACTACTCAACAGTTATTAATTCTACGCAGAGGTCTATCGAAAGTGAAGTTTGGGCCACGTAATGTTTGTTTATGTCGTTGCTGCCTTCAGGACCGGCAGATCAGCTTTCGTTGATCCATATTTGTATCTTTACATTTTTTCCACATTATGTCTATATCCAAATTTGCCCCCTACACCATTACATAGTGCACTATTTGAGGGACATACTGGAAATTATTGAGTGCACTCATTCAATCCCATGATGCAATGCAATAACGTATACAATCCCCATTTACAAATTTGAAAGGATTTTGATGTTGTATTTTTCATCTATAAAAGACACACTATGTGTGTCACACTCGGCTGCCAAATATTTAGCATATTAAAAAAGTTAATACTGTCGAATTGTTTTGCGAATACTGTCGAAAGGGCGAGATGTGTGGTGATGAGAGATTGCAAATTAGGTGCTTTTTGCTTGAGAATTTTTGTGAGGCTACGCCGATAGGCCTCGTAGAAAAATCTGGTTGTGTAGCTCAGTATCCAGCGCTCTCCAGAAAGGGTACGCTGAAGGGAAAGTGTAAAGCCTGCGATCCATAGCCTGCATCACTAGAGGGAGTGGAAAGCCTGGAATCCAGAGCCTGCATCACTCTGGCATATTCAAAACATAATCGCAGCCTTTGGGATTTCATACTACACTAGCCACATCGATATAAGATCAACTTAGTGTTATTTGCAGTTTATCATGTATCCCTAACCTCTGAAGACATAGTTATTGAGAGTTGCATTCATCCACATTCATTTTAATGGAAGTGCCGCATCTTGTTAATCCATTATCTCTGCCCAAATTTAACCTCTGATAGACATCCGCAAAGAATAGACTACTTGTAGATTATTTCTGATAACAAGCAAAAGAAATAATAAGTAAATTACATTAGCTAGCAAGTTCAAATTTTCATCATGATGGCATTATTGTAATCATTATATACTGTAGTACATTAAGGCAATAGAAATCAAGATAAACATTATGGAAAAGTTTAGGTAGCTATATGAACATAGATTCTAAAGTTTATCATATATTGTCAGATAAATAGTTTTAATTATCTGCTCTTCCCTTTCAGAAATGCATACGTCATATTATAACAGTGAAATGGAATTTGATCTTAGTCCTCAAGTGACAGTAAGGAGCCTCTTTCCAGAGACGTGGATTTGGCAACTTTCTGAAGTTGGGTTAGTGAAGCAGCACACAAGGACAATTACCGGATCTGTCAACACTAGCATGAAATAAGACTTAATATTAAGTTGTGTGCCAAAAAGTAGCTGGAAAAAGCTTAAACTTTTGTGCTTTTAAACAATGACATTTTAGTTGCTACAATGTAGATTATCTTTCAATGTATTGAGTGTTATGCTCTTGTAAAATCTGGATCACAGCTAGTATGATTCGTCAGCCACTACAGAATATGAAGATGTTAACATAAGTATGGATACATTCCTTTCTGGAATGGTTTATGATCCTTGACTTGAAAAGTACTCAATTTAATATCAGACTCAAATATTATAATATCTCCATCACAGGGATTCAGGATCAACACAAGTTCCAGTGAAGGTTCCTGACACCATCACCACCTGGGAGATGGATGTCTTCTGTCTGTCCTCTGAAGGTCTGGGTCTGGCTCCTCCTGCTCAGCTGACAGTTTTCCAGCCCTTCTTCCTTGAGCTCTCTCTGCCTTACTCCATCATCCGTGGAGAGATCTTTGAGCTGAAGGCCACCGTCTTCAACTATCTGTCCAAGTGCATCATGGTGAGATTTCTCAGTTAATCTTCGATAACATTTCACATCATATCAGATCTGAACTAATCCTCCATCTTTCATGGGCAGGTTAAAGTAACTCCAGCTCCGTCCTCAGACTTCACTCTTAAGGCCTCCTCTGATGATCAGTATTCATCCTGTCTATGTGCTAATGGAAGAAAAACATTTAAATGGATTCTCACTCCTTCTGTGCTTGGTCAGTTTCAGACACAAAAAACAATTTATGTTTCTGTTTATTTCTTGTCATAATTCTTCTGGATGTGTTGTGTGTATTGTAGGAGTGTTGAATATTACAGTGAGTGCAGAGGCAGAGCAGTCACAGACTGTGTGTGACAATGAGATTGTGAGCGTGCCAGAGAGAGGACGCATTGACATAGTTACTCGAAGTCTCCTTGTACAGGTGAGCTCACCTCCAACAGCTCTAACACACACTTCAATATCACTAAGATTAATATGTTAACATCATTATTATCTGCTGTAGGCTGAAGGAGCTGAAAAGACAGGGACTCATAGCTGGTTACTGTGTCCAAAGGGTTTGTTCACATTTAATGCTAGAAAAAAATTTGCAACTCTCTTTTATATTGTGTTGTTCTTCTGATAATTAAAATGTTTTTCTCTCTCTGGTTTATAGGCAACAGTCTGTCAGAAGGGCTTGATCTGACTCTTCCTAAAGATGTGATAGAGGGATCAGCCAGATCTTCTGTTTCAGTCATTGGTAACATTTACTGTAAATACACAAACAGAAATGAAGAGTTACATTTGTGTCATTGACTTTACATTCCTCTTGCAGGAGACATATTGGGTCGTGCGCTGCAGAATCTTCATGGATTATTGCGGATGCCGTACGGCTGTGGAGAACAAAACATTGCTGTTCTTTCTCCAAATATTTACATTTTACAGTATCTGGAGAACACAGAACAGCTCACCTCAGACATCAGAGAGAAAGCTACAGGCTTCCTTAAGAGTGGTAAGAAAAATACTAATAAAATATTTTTGTCATGCTTCAACTCATCAGTACGTCCTTTAATGAAGAATAATAGTCAGTCACATGTGTAACTGATTGTCTTATCAACAGACTGTTTATCTGAATTTAATCACTGACAATTTAAACAGGTTATCAGAGACAACTGAACTACAGACACAGCAGTGGTGCATACAGCACATTTGGTCATGGGAATGAGAATACATGGTGAATATTTACTTTTCCTTCTCAATTTCTTAAAGTGGCCCTAACACACAGGGTTTTTTCCATTCTCCTATTAATCTTGAGTACCTATAGAGTAGTATTGCATAATTCGTATCTTCGAAGAGTATTTAGTTTGATCACATTTATAAAAGATAGATACAGCTTTACGATTGTTTCCGAAAACATAAGGCGCTTGCGGGGTGAAGGGGTAGGCTGAACCGAAGCAAGTGCGCACCCATTGTCAACAAAACACAGACATCAGTTTCACTCATCGCATGTCCGGCATCTTTTAGCGCTGGGACGGCTCCATATATAAGTTATATCGAGTTTATATTACATCCATCCATCCATTTTCTTATCTGCATTACTGGAGAAGCTGCACCGATCCGTCTGTCAATCTCCCGTTCCATCCTTCCCTCACTCGTGAACAAGACCCCCAGATACTTGAACTCCTCCACTTGAGGCAGGAACTCTCCACCTACCTGAAGGTTTATATTACATTCATCACCCAAATGCAGAGTACAAACAAACACCTGAATGTCATGATCTGTCATGAAACACTAGGCAAGAACCCAATTGCATGCAGAGGCAGGACGACAGGAGGTGAATTAACAGATTTATTAACAAAACAAGCACTACAAAAAGGCAAAACAAAACCCACGAGGGGGAAAACAAGACTGGAAAACTAAATACAGAAACAATAACACGGACTTACTAAACTAAGAAATCAAACACTTAATACAAACACTAAACTACATTACAAGACACGAGGGAACAGGAACTTGGGAGACGAGGAACTTTAACAGCAACAAGGCGTTCACAGGAACAGGAACAGACTCTAACGAAGCACAACAGCTACAATGAACGAGCACAGGACAATGAACACGAGGGTGTTTTAAAGGGAACAAACACAGGATCATTAACGAGAAAAAGGAGCTGGGTATTAGCACTAAGGAGAGGCTGACGAGGAACGAGATGTAGGGAACAATGACGAGACACGAGAAAGAATCATTCTTTCTCACACCAAACCATCAGGCATGCTATGGCTCCACTTGAGACAGGAATAAAACATGGCATGATAGTGGAACCATGACACCTGAATTTTCCAAACATGTGCTCTCTCTCTTGCTTACAATTGTCGGCGCATGCTCCTTCTCCCGCTCTCCCGTGGCCGCGCCGCATGCTTTTCCGGGAGAATTGTCCAATAAGGGACTAAGAAAAGTTGTTACAAAACAGTTTTATATGTTTGAAAAAAACTTTCCGAAACCTGTACGATCGCTGGAGGAGTGTATCGAACACAGAAATTAAAAAAAATACGTAAAACGCCCAACTTGTTTTTTTACAAGTTGACAATGTAAAGCATTAGAAGACATCACGTTTAACATTGCAAAGAAGTCAGAATGCATGAAACACCGTTGCACGGCCGCAAACAGATAAGTCAAAAATATACAAATGTATCAATATAATCTTTTTTCACATCTCCAGGTTGACAGCTTTTGTTCTGAGATCTTTTGGCAAAGCACAGAAATACATCTTCATTGATCCACATGTTATTCAGAGTGCAAAGGATTGGTTAATAAAAGGACGGAGTTCAGACGGCTGTTTTATTCAACAGGGAAGTTTATTCAACAATAGAATGAAGGTGTGTGATTGATTATTAAACAGTATTTAAGAAAAGATTTAAATGAAAAATGAAGTACAATATGTGTTGTTTGTACCTGTGTTTGTGAAGGGTGGAGTGAATGATAATGTGACCATGACTGCCTACATCACTGCATCATTGCTTGAACTGGAAACTCCAGTGACTGTAAGTTCATCTCCAGAGAACACAGTAGATACTATTAGAAGAATGACACTGACACACACCTGCTGTTATTCTGTTTGTGTTACAGGATCCTGTGCTCACTCAAGGTTTGTCCTGTTTGAGGTCCTTCATTGGGAATCTTAAAAACACTTACAGCACTGCGCTGCTTGCCTACACTTTCAGTCTGGCGAATGACACAGACATCCGACAGCAGCTTTTAAAGGAGCTCGACACTGTAGCCATTTCAGATGGTAAAGACATGTTTTGCATCAAGACATGTTTTGGATTTTGCATCTAACATAGTTGAGTCTCCTCATGTCTCTTTTGGTGTGTGTGTTGTAAAGGAGGTCTCCTGCACTGGACTCAGATGGGATCTAGTGATGATTCTGGTTCTCTGGCAGTGGAGATCAGCTCATATGTTCTGTTAGCGGTTCTCACAACAGATTCAGTCACTACAGCTGATCTGGGATATGCTAACAGGATTGTGAGCTGGCTTGTGAAGCAGCAGAACGCTTATGGAGGATTCTCCTCTACACAGGTGAAAACACTATAGTTTGTTTTACACACAGAATCTATTTTCATGTTGTAATGATGATGTTGTGATGTTATCAGGACACAGTTGTGGCTCTTCAAGCTTTGTCTTTATACGCCACCAAAGTGTTCAGCTCTGATGGTTCCAGCACAGTGACGGTTCAGTCAGCAGGAGAATCTCACAGCTTTGATGTGAATCAAGACAATAAGTTACTGTATCAGGAGAAGAAACTGAAGAACGTTCCAGGCAAATACAGTATTGAAGTGAAGGGATCAACGTGTGTGTCTGTGCAGGTCAGATCGTCCTCATCCATTTATCTCTATTGTTTTCTAATTTAGCACAAAACCACTTGTCATGTAACTGCGTTTGCTACACAAATCTGCTCTGTGATGGTTGCTGAATCTGTCTTTCTATTTCTCTCCAGATGGCTCTGTTCTACAATATTCCCACCCCCAGTGAAGACAAATCATTGAGCGTTGAAGCTACATTTGAGGCTGATTGCAAAAAAATATTCGGACAACAACATCATTTGAACCTTACTGTGAAGTAAGAACATGCTTGAATGACAAAAACATGATAATGATGGCTTCAGTCAAACAAATACCACTGAATATTTGGAATATAACTCAATTATACAAAAAATACACTAAATGCAAAAACAGACCATATGAAGTGATATTTAACACTCTATTTATATTGTTACGTCTTGTTCTGGCCTTTTTTGTAGTGATTTAAAATGGTAAAATATTTACTAAACATATAAAAAATATTTCATTTATTGCCTGAGGTTTCTGACAAACCAGCCATGTTCATTTGAATCTTTTGCAGATATAATGGTCAACAGGAAAGTACTAATATGGTCATTGTGGATATTAAACTTCTTTCAGGATTCATAGCTGATACATCATTGGTGCGTTTCACTGTATAATCACAAATTTGTTAAATTTTCTGATATCGTATTTATAAAGTTAAGAACAGTATTATAACCTTAAAGGCATGTCTTAACATTCAATACAATTATTAAAAAAATTTACATTTCGCACAGCTTGGCACACCTCTGCTGTTTGCACATCTTGTGGAGCGCGTAGATTCTAAAGATGATCATGTCATTGTGTATTTGAAGGAGGTGAGAGTTTTGAATAATTTTTCAAAATAAAAACATTATTATAAAATAACGATATGATTTCTTTTTAGGTTCCAAGAAATATTCCCATGAATTATCAGATACAATTAAAGCAGGTTCTTCCAGTGAAGAATCTCATGCCAGCTGTCATTAAAATCTATGATTACTACCAAACAAGTAAGACTTGATATTCCTATCTTCAAAGGGGTCATACGGCTCGAATACGTGTTTTTCTGTGTCTTTGGTGTGTTATAAGTTGCCCTTGAATGTATTAGGTGCGTAAAATGGCAAAAATTTAAGTGTTGGAACATAAGATGCATTCTATCTAAAAGCAAATGCTCACCCAGACCTGCCTGAAACCCCTCGTGTACATCCCCAAAAATCTACCTCAGTTTGTGGTATTATTTGACTAAGACTGCCCAAATGTATACGCAAGTACATTTACATTTAGAATTTAGCAGACACTTTTATCCAAAGCGACTTACAGGTGGGGCAAGCAATGGAAGCAATTGGGACCGCATAAGGACAACAAAAAGCATAAGTGCAATCAAAAAAGAAGACTGGTCTCATATAACCAAACACAGTATACAGAGCTAAAAAAAAATTATAAAGAGTAGAGAAGAAATAGAAGTCAGATAGAAGTACAGGTATGCCCAGTAAGGTGGGCATACCTGTCAGTACAATTGTTTTGGAACCTGATGTTCCAAATATGGTAAGAGGCGTTACATTTCCATCACACGCTTGCAGTGTTCGACCAATCACTACACACTGGTTAACTGGCCAATCATAGCACACCTCGCTTTTCAGAGCAATGGGATTTGTAAAAAATCTGCGCGTTTCAGAGAGGCAGGGCAAAGAGCAGATACAAACATGCACGCTATGTGGAAAAATACAGTGTTTTTGAACATTAAATCGTGTATACACATTGCAGTTTTAGCCATGTCATATGACCCCTTTAAACATGTGATTCACACAGTTACACACTATTTATATCAAATATATTTTCAGTAAATTCAAATATAAAATGTTAAAGTGCATTACTTGACTTATATACTTTGGCTTCATTTGAAAGTGTACTAAACTATCATAGTATTTTACATTATTATCTGTGCATGTATACAACAGTTCATTAATGGGGGATAACATTTCTTTAATTTCTACAGGTGATCAGTCAGAGACGGAGTACTCCTTCCCCTGTGAATAAACTTCATTACTGCAACTCATTCTGCATCTTGGATAAAGTTGAAATTGAAACTTGATTTAAACCTCCTTTAGTAAAGTTGCATTTAGTAAAAAATTGCTATTTCTTGAAAGCATTATAAATATGTAGCATGTTCTTCAATAAAATATAATGTCATACAATATTTTTGTCAATGTCTCAATTTCAATAACCCTAACTATCTGATCTATTACAAAGCATCGATTAGTAATTAAAGGGATACTCCACCCAAAAAGAAATCTGTCATCATTTACTCACCTTTGTTCCAAACCTGTATAAATTTCGCAGGAAGATATTTGGAAGAATGTCAGTAACCGAACAGATCTCATCCCCCTTTGACTCCCATAGTATTTATTATTCCAGGAGTGGCAGTCAATGGGGCATGAGATCATTTTGGCAGAGCCTGTGAGCGAAGCGGAGATATGTGTCGTGTCATGATTCTGCCAATTCAAGTCATGTCTTTCTTGATCTTGTGGCAGAATCATGGCAGGGTCACTGACCAGCGATGGAATGGCTGGGGTTGGGCCCGATGGTGTTCTCGATCTCCCTATGGTTTGATTGGACACTGATAAGCTACAAATAAAACGACACTATCAAGTGAAAAGTCTCCGTCCTGCTGTGATCAAAGTATATGACAACTATCAACCAAGTCATGATATTTAAGGTTGCTGCACTATTTTTCCTCCTTTACAGTAGGATACTATAATGTATCCCCCTGTGCGTTAGTATCCTGTTTCAGTACAGCTTTCATTCTTAAATGATTTTGCCAGGTTATTTATGTCTTTCTCAGCTTGCTGCTAATAAATAAAAATATTAAATATGGTTACGCTCTGGTTTTTGTGCAGCATGTAAGTAAAGTGGTTACAGATATTTGATTAGTCATGTTTACTTATCCCTAAATATTTTTAACGGTTCATCCCTTAGCCCTTCAAAGGGTTTTCCCTCCTGAGTGAGAGTTTCGAAGGGTGTAGAGATTAAAACAATTGTTTCTTGAAGTGCCCTTTTGCGTCAACCCGTGACCCACACAAAGAATCTTTTGGGCTCAAATAGTCCATCAGTTGTACCCTTCAAAATCCTTCATACCGAAGGGCTGTTGGAAATGGCCAGTTATGAACACTTGGGTTGGGAATGACCCTTCAATATAGCAGCCATGATTGTATTCTCTCCAAAGTGCCCTTTTGAGGGCAATATTCCATTATCGTTCAGATATTTCAATGGCCATTTCTTGGAGATTTGGACTTCATTTTTCTACAACAGAAGTGAATGGGGATGTGTTTTCCATCTTTTATAAGCATCAGATTCATGCGCAAAACCACACTAGAAAATAACTTCAAGAAACCTGCAGTTTCAAAATTGAGCGATATAAAGGAAAAAGTTTGCTTTAATATTTGTGCAGTTTTAAAAGCTATTATTTCAAGGTTGACTTTGTTTTGCAGTCATGGAGTTATTTTCTGATGAACGCAATTGTCTTTTATCAAAGGTAATGATGCATTAAATATTAAAACTAAACAATTGGAAAAAAAATGTGTAGTTTAAATTGCAAATATATATAGAAATCAAAAGCAACGGTAAATTATATTTCTTCATT
Source organism: Triplophysa tibetana (assembly GCA_008369825.1). NCBI lineage: Eukaryota > Metazoa > Chordata > Actinopteri > Cypriniformes > Nemacheilidae > Triplophysa > Triplophysa tibetana. The sequence goes on along the minus strand of CM017917.1, from coordinate 10,575,695 downwards.
ATCTTGTTTGAATATAAACAATAAATTGAGACCTTAAATCTTAAAAATTGTAATACTTTAAATCTGTCCTTTAGTAAAATGTATTCACTCTTAGCTCAAATTATTTAAAAAATTTTCAACACTGATTTTTCTACTACATTTCATTGTAGCCTACCATCCTTTGAAAGTAAGGCGTTAATGATCACCAAGGTCATGTGTTCAGCCAAACAAAAGTGGTGTCTTGGAAAAGCTTTAAGCTCTGCACAGGGTTTGTATAAAAAGTTTATACAATCCCTTATCATGACGTTTTTATTTCTGTTTCTCCGAGAATAGAATACATGCATTCTGTTACTTTGCATCTGTCATGGAGCATCTAAGCCGTAAGTCTAAGAAACACTTAAACTATTCTTTTGCATGTCCTTTCAGGTATTATCAAAGTTTGTAAGTGTACTCGCAAAGCAGCTTAAAGACAAACTCTTCTGCAGATGTCAACAATACATGAACTCCATCATTGCCTTGACTTTAAGGTTTATGATAATCGTATGCGAGCGCCTGTTGGTCGGGCCCCCCCCATGGGGTCCGGCCGGGCTCAGCCCGAAGGAGCGACGTGGGGCCACCCTCCCGTGGACCCACCACCTGTAGGAAGGACCGTAAGGGGCCGGTGCAAAGTGGATCGGGCGGCAGTCGAAGGCGGGGGCCTCGACAACCCGATCCCTGGACGCAGAATCTAGCTCTAGGGACATGGAATGTCACCTCTCTGACGGGGAAGGAGCGTGAGATTGTGCGTGAGGTTCAGTGATTCCGACTAGAGATAGTCGGGATCACCTCTACGCACAGCTTGGGCTCTGGAACCACACTCCTCGAGGGAAGATGGACTCTTCACCACTCTGGAGTTGCCCAGGGTGAAAGGCGGCGGGCTGGTGTGGGTTTGCTTATAGCCCCCCAGCTCAGCCGCCATGTGTTGAAGTTTACCCCGGTGAACGAGAGGGTCGCTTCCCTGCACCTTCGGGTCGGAGATAGGTCTCTCACTGTCGTGTGCGCCTATGGGCAAAACCGCAGTGTAGAGTACCCGGCCTTCTTGGAGACTCTGGGAGGGGTGCTGGAAAGCACCCCGACTGGGGACTCCGTCGTTCTGCTGGGGGACTTCAACGCCCACGTGGGCAATGACAGTGACACCTGGAGGGGCGTGATTGGGAGGAACGGCCCCCCTGATCTGAACCCGAGTGGTGTTCTGTTATTGGACTTCTGTGCTAGTTACAGCTTGGCCATAACGAACACCATGTTCAAGCATAAGGGTGTCCATCAGTGCACATGGCACCAGGACACCCTTGGCCGGAGGTCGATGATCGACTTCGTGGTTGTTTCATCTGATCTACGGCCGTATGTCTTGGACACTCGGGTGAAGAGAGGGGCGGAGCTGTCAGCTGATCACCACCTGGTGGTGAGTTGGATCCGATGGCGGGGGAGGAAGCTGGACAGACTGGGCAGACCTAAACGTACTGGGAGGGTCTGTTGGGAACGTTTAGCCGAATCACCTGTCAGAGAGATCTTCAACTTCCACCTCCGGCAGAGCTTCGACCAGATCCCGAGGGAGTCTGGAGATATGGAGTCCGAGTGGACCATGTTCTCCACCTCCATTGTCAACGTGGCCACTCGGAGCTGTGGCCGTAAGGTCTCCGGTGCCTGTCGAGGCGGCAATCCTCGAACCCGGTGGTGGACACCGGAAGTAAGGGATGCTGTCAAGCTGAAGAAGGAGTCCTATCGGGCCTGGGTGGCTTGTGGGACTCCCGAGGCAGGTGACAGGTACCCACAGGCCAAGCGGACTGCAGCCCGGGTGGTTGGGGAGGCAAAAACTCGGGCCTGGGAGGAGTTTGGTGAGGCCATGGAGAAAGACTATCGGTCGGCTTTGAAGAGATTTTGGCAAACCTCAGGAGCGGAAGCAGTGCCCTACCAACGCTGTTTACAGTGGAGGGGGGCAGCTGTTGACCTCGCCCAGGGATATCATTGGTTGGTGGAAGGAATACTTCGAGGATCTCCTCAATCCCGCCGTCACGTCTTCCAGTGAGGAAGCAGAGGCTGAGGGCTCGGAGGCAGACTCGTCCATCACCCAGGCTGAAGTCACCGAGGTAGTCAAGAAACTCCTCGGTGGCAGGGCACCGGGGGTGGATGAGATCCGCCCTGAGTACCTCAAGTCTCTGGATGTTGTGGGGCTGTTTTGGCTGACACGCCTCTGCAGCATCGCATGGCGGTCGGGGACAGTGCCCTTGGACTGGCAGACCGGGGTGGTGGTCCCTCTTTTAAGAAGGGCAACCGGAGGGTGTGCTCCAACTATCAGGGATCACACTTCTCAGCCTCCCCGGGAAAGTCTATGCCAGGGTACTGGAGAGGAGAATCAGGCCGATGGTAGAACCTCGTATTCAGGAGGAACAATGTGGTTTTCGCCCCGGTCGTGGAACACTGGACCAGCTCTATACCCTCTCCAGGGTGCTGGAGGGTTCATGGGAGTTTTCCTAACCAATCCACATGTGTTTTGTGGATTTGGAGAAGGCATTCGACTGTGCCCCTCGCGGCATCTTGTGGAGGGTGCTCCGGGAGTATGGGATTCGGGACCCTTTGCTAAGGGCTATCCGGTCCCTGTACGACCGGAGCAGGAGCTTGGTTCGCATTGCCGGCAGTAAGTCAGACTTGTTTCCGGTGCATGTTCGACTCCGGCAGGGCTGCCCTTTGTCGCCGGTTCTTTTCATAATTTTTATGGACAGAATTTCTAGGCGCAGCCAGGGGCCGGAGGGCGTTGGGTTTGGGGACCACATGATTTCATCTCTGCTCTTTGCGGATGATGTCGTCATGCTGGCCCCATCAGACCAGGACCTTCAACATGCACTGGGACGGTTTGCAGCCGAGTGTGAAGCGGCTGTGTGGTGAAAATGGCAGCCTACTTCAGTATCGACTGGTTTAAATTTTGTGTCCATTGTGAAAACTCTGAAACGGACTATAAAATACAGGAGTCGGAGGGCGTTGGGTTTGGGGACCACAAGATTTCATCTCTGCTCTTTGCGGATGATGTCGTCATGCAGGCCCCATCAGACCAGGACCTTCAACATGTACTGGGACGGTTTGCAGCCGAGTGTGAAGCGGATGGGATGAGAATCAGCACCTCCAAATCTGAGGCCATGGTTCTCAGTCGGAAAAGGGTGGCTTGCCCACTTCAGGTAGGTGGAGAGTCCCTGCCTCAAGTGGAGGAGTTCAAGTATCTGGGGGTCTTGTTCTTGAGTGAGGGAAGGATGGAACGGGAGATTGACAGACGGATCGGTGCAGCTTCTGCAGTAATGCGGTCGCTGTACCGGTCTGTCGTGGTGAAGAAGGAGCTGAGCCGCAAGGCGAAGCTCTCGATTTACCGGTCAATCTACTTTCCTACCCTCACCTATGGTCATGAACTGTGGGTCATGACCGAAAGGACAAGATCCCGGATACAGACGGCCGAAATGAGCTTTCTCCGCAGGGTGGCTGGGCAATCCCTTAGAGATAGGGTGAGAAGCTCGGTCACTCGGGAGGAGCTCAGAGTAGATCTGCTGCTCCTCCACATCGAGAGGGGCCAGCTGAGGGGGCTTGGGAATCTTTTCCGGATGCCCCCTGGACGCCTTCCCGGGAAGGTGTTCCGGGCATGTCCCACCGGGAGAAGACCCCGGGGAAGACCTAGGACACGCTGGAGGGACTATGTCTCCCGGCTGGCCTGGGAACGCCTCGGTGTCCCCCCGGAAGAGCTGGAGGAAGTGTCTAGGGAGAGGGAAGTCTGGGCATCCCTGCTTAGATTGCTGCCCCCGCGACCCGGCCCCGGATAAGCAGAAGAAAATCACAACGACAGACCGGTACAGCGACCGCATTACTGCGGAAGCTGCACCGATCCGTCTGTCAATCTCCCGTTCCATCCTTCCCTCACTCGTGAACAGGACCCCCAGATACTTGACCTCCTCCACTTGAGGCAGGAACTCTCCACCTACCTGAAGTGAGCAAGCCATCCTTTTCCGACTGAGAACCATGGCCATTTGGAGGTGCTGATTCTCATCCCAGCCACTTCACACTCGGCTGCAAACTGTCCCAGTGCATGCTGAAGGTCCTGGTCTGATGGGGCCAGTACAACGACATCATCCGCAAAGAGCAGAGATGAAATCGTGTGGTCCCCAAACCCGACGCCCTCCGGCCACTGGCTGCGCCTAGAAATTCTGTCCATAAAAATTATTAACAGAACCGGCGACAAAGGGCAGCCCTGCCAGAGTCCAACATGCACCGGAAACAAGTCTGACTTACTGCCGGCAATGCGAACAGAGCTCCTGCTCCGGTCGCACAGGGACCGGATAGCCCTTAGCAAAGGGTCCCGAATCCCATACTTGCGGAGCACCTTCCACAAGATGCCGCGAGGGACACAGTCGAATGCTTTCTCCAAATCCACAAAACACATGTTGATTGGTTGGGCAAACTCCCATGAACCCTCCAGCACCCTGGAGAGGGTATAGAGCTGGTCTAGTGTTCCACGACCGGGACGAAAACCGCACTGTTCCTCCTGAATACGAGGTTCTACCATCGGCCTGATTCTCCTCTCCAGTACCCTGGCATAGACTTTCCCGGGGAGGCTGAGAAGTGTGATCCCTGATAGTTGGAGCACACCCTCCGGTTGCCCTTCTTAAAAGAGGGACCACCACCCCGGTCTGCCAGTCCAAGGGCACTGTCCCCGACCGCCATGCGATGCTGCAGAGGCGTGTCAGCCAAAACAGCCCCACAACATCCAGAGACTTGAGGTACTCAGGGCGGATCTCATCCACCCCCGGTGCCCTGCCACCGAGGAGTTTCTTGACTACCTCGGTGACTTCAGCCCGGGTGATGGACGAGTCTGCCTCCGAGCCCTCAGCCTCTGCTTCCTCACTGGAAGACGTGACGGCGGGATTGAGGAGATCCTCGAAGTATTCCTTCTGTAAACAGCATGGTGGGGCACTGCTTCCGCCTCCTGAGGCGCTGGACGGTTTGCCAGAATCTCTTCAAGGCCGACCGATAGTCCTACTCCAAGGCCTCACCGAACTCCTCCCAGGCCCGAGTTTTTGCCTCCCCAACCGACCGGGCTGCAGTCCGCTTGGCCTATCGGTACCTGTCAGCTGCCTCGGGAGTCCCACAAGCAAGCCAGGCCCGATAGGACTCCTTCTTCGGCTTGACGGCATCCCTTACTTCCGGTGTCCACCACCGGGTTCGGGGATTGCCGCCTCGACAAGCACCGGAGACCTTACGGCCACAGCTCCGAGTGGCCGCGTTGACAATGGAGGTGGAGAACATGGTCCACTCGGACTCAATATCTCCAGACTCCCTCGGGGTCTGGTCGAAGCTCTGCCGGAGGTGGAAGTTGAAGATCTCTCTGACAGGTGATTCGGCTAAACGTTCCCAACAGACCCTCCCAGTACGTTTAGGTCTGCCCAGTCTGTCCAGCTTCCTCCCCCGCCATCGGATCCAACTCACCACCAGGTGGTGATCAGTTGACAGCTCCGGCCCTCTCTTCACCCGAGTGTCCAAGACATACGGCCGTAGGTCAGATGAAACAACCACATATTTTTTATAATATGTTTTAACCTTTGTACTAATAAACCTTTGTACATGTAGCATTATTAATATAAAAAGGCAATTCTAGTTGTATTTCAGTTAAGTGAGATCTATAAGAAAGTTATTAAACTGACCTGCATTTTCACCAGCTGTAAGTTAATTCTTTATATATAATACTTCAAAAGTGCCCTTAATGTGCAAATCTCACGCACGCACACACACGCACGCACGGAGACAAACACACGACGCACACACATTGTTCAAATTATTCTGTCCCCTTCCACACTAACTCTCACAATACACATTAAGCATATTTTATTTAATATGAAAACTTCATTTAGTATGTTTACTGAGCGGAAAGTCCTCGTACAGAACCTTTACAAGTACACAGCTTATTTTCAACAATGTTTTATATACAGTGTCTTGTTAAAATTGATTACATTTTTAATTGAACACTTACCCTTTTCTTGATCCTTTCTTTTCTTATCTTCTTTCCTCTTCTTCCTCTTTTCTGCACCAGACTGACAGTGCCGCCTTTCCATTTTTAATCTTTGCACAGTTTAAAGCTAACGCACATGATGATTGACATTGACACAACGAGCAAGTAAATTACATTTTCACGCAAGGCAGGGGCCCCCTAGTGGCCACGGAGGCCCCATGCAACGGAATACATCGCTTATTAGGTAGGGCCACATGCAGTATATAAAAAAATGTAAGGCAACAAAAAACAAGCACAAACAATAGAGAACAACCATTAAGTATCACAGCATTGATAAACATAATGAATTCTTTTAACTTTTCACAGGATCAACAGAACTTTCCTGTTCTCTACAGACTGCGTACTACACAGCAGCAGGAATAAAAGTTTATGATTATTACCAGACCAGTAAGACGATTATTTATCATTTACATTAGATCAAAACGAGAATAAACATTTCAGAAAACTAAGGTATAAACATTCCCTCATCATTTACTAGTCTTCTCAAATGTTGTTTTTAGCTGACGGTTCTGAAAGCAAATACTTCAATCACTGTGCACTGTACGCTGAACACAGGTCGCTGAAGATCAAACAACATATGCTCAATACACAATTTAATGTGTTTTTATTCGTACCTCCTGTTTTAACCTTCTTTTAATCCGTTTAAAAATTTGGTGCATGCAGTTGGACCACACCTTTAAAGCATATAAATGCTTTGATTTCTCCACTGTTTATCTACATCAATGTAATCCTTGAAGGTAAAAATAAAATGTGCAATATCGTCACTATGAAAGTAGCATCTCTTTACTTAGACGTTACATTGCAATACAAACACGTTTTGTAATTTTACATAAATATAAATCCAGCCGCCAGAGGGAGGCATTCAACTAGTTAATATCGCCTGATGTAACGGACCTCTGAATCACTGATGTATGCTCAGTTTGGAAATGGTGTAAAATTTCGCCATATAATTGGAATAAATTACATTAATTAACGCCTTCACCTACCCCAACCTTAAATCTAACCTTACAATAATAATACAATTATTAATCAACTGTTTTCAGCTTGACATAAATTATGCGGTACTGAAGTGCGCATGCCCAGTGGAGGCAACTGTATCCCTTCTATTCCAAAACCATCTTTGATGGTCTCTGGTTGGTTAAAGTCATTAGCAGTGAAGTCAAGCAGACAGCTCACCAACTGATTCATGAGGCATCTGGCACACAGACACAACTTAAGTGATCTTACGTCTCATCTGAACCCTATTAGCTTAGTAGTACTTCCATTTTTATTTAATCAAGTATATACACTCACCTAAAGGATTATTAGGAACACCTGTACAATTTCTCATTAATACAATTATGGTGGTGGTGTAATGGTGTGGGGGATGCTTTCTTGGCACACTTAAGGCCCCTTAGTGCCAATTGGGCATTGTTTAAATGCCACGGCCAACCTGAGCATTGTTTCTGAACATGTCCATCCCTTTATGACCACCATGTACCCATCCTCTGATGGCTACTTCCAGATGGATATAATGCACCATGTCACACAGCTAGAATCATTTCAAATTGGTTTCTTGAACATGACAATGAGTTCACTGTATTAAAATGGCCCCAACAGTCACCAGATCTCAACCCAATAGAGCCTCTTTGGGATGTGGTGGAACGGGAGCTTCGTGCATCCCACAAATCTCCATCAACTGCAAGATGCTATTCTATCAATATGGGCCAACATTTACAAAGAATGCTTTCAGCACCTTGTTGAATCAATGCCACGTAGAATTAAGGCAGTTCTGAAGGCGAAAGGGGGTCAAACACAGTATTAGTATGATGTTCCTAATAATCCTTTAGGTGAGTGTATAGCCTACATAATACAATAACAAAACCTATAAACCTGGAAATGTGTTATTTGAGTCTAGTAATTCACGCAGGTGCTGTTAACGAAATGCTTCACCCAATAAAGAAAATGATGTTATAATTTATTCAATTTCGAGTTGTTCGATGAACACCGAGACAGTTATCTGGAAGAATGCTAATAAACAGGCTGATTTTGCCCCTCATTGACTACCATAGTAGGACAAAATAAAATGGTAGTCATAAGTGCCCCAGAACTGTTTGCTGTCCTACATCCTTCAAACTGTCTCTTTTGTGTTCCACAGAACAAAAAAATATAAAGTATTTTATCCTACTATGGGAGTCAATGGGGGGCAAAATTTTCTGGTAATAGCTGGGTTTCAGTCACGTGATTATGATGACGCGCGAAGGCGGGGCGATTTCAGATGGAGGGCAGGAAGTAAACATGGACAATACGTCTATGGAGGAAATCGTTGCGGAGAGTCCGTATTGTATGCATTTAGAACCAGTTTCAAGAAATAGATACATGGAGTTAGTAAACAGATATGTTGGACGTGACCCGTTCCGCATGAAGATGAGTGCGTTTTCGGTCGAACTTGAAGATTTGCCGACAGTAGAGGCTGTTGACAGCACCAACTATCTATCATTTTGACTATTGCTATTAGTGTGGTCTCTGTGAGTTCTGGCTGTTGTGTAATATAAATGAAAACATTAAATACCATTGAGAAGACAGAATTATAAATGGTGGTTTATTTATAATATTCGATTTTTTAACAATTGTTATAATAAGAACATGGTGTGCAATAACATTAGAATCCATTTCATTACATATAATACATATAGCCAGTACAATTGGACTAGTCACTAGCATTACACAAGTGTAATACTTTTATCCATTAGTCACGCTGCTTCGGTTCGGAGCTTTCGGCTGTCTGTGTCAGATCCGGGCTCTCATCTGTCTGTTGGAGATCCAACATAGCCTCTGCACATTCCGACCGTCTTTGTTGGTCTTCATTTAGCCTTATCCTCTACTCTCGTTTAAGAGACGCCTCTGATTTGGGTTTAGACACCCTAGGTTGACCGTCGGAGCTCAATCTACAGACTCAACGTCACCCAAAGCGCTAGGGCAGCCTAAAAAGCCCCTATGAAGTCCATATTAGACTACCGGTAACTTAATAATCATTACTAAGTAAATGAGCATTTAACGAAAACCTAATGCTATATAAACACAGACACAAAAAACAAGTTGGCTAACTAACATAACCTCCGACGAAGTGGTCGCTACAGACACGGGCATTAACAGACTCTGGTCATCCCGACCGCAGACGTACGTTAAAATTCACTTTTTACGGCGTTGTTCTCACATTTATGAGTGACAATCTTTGGTACTCTGTAAAATCCCTTTCCCTTTGTCTCGGTTTGAACGATTGGAGCAGCCGTAAACTACACAAAACATTGGCATTTTTTCTGACGGGACTGGCAGATCCTCAGCTTTATCACTTCCTGCCCTCCATCTGAATTTCGCGCTCTCGCGATGCAGCATCGTGATGTCACGTGAAACCAACCTATGAGCATTCTTCGAAATATCTTTCTCAGTGTTCATCAGAACACATAAATTTAGGCTATACAGATTTGGACCAACTCGAAGGTGAGTAACGATGAGAGAATTAAATTTTTTGGTGAAGTGTCCTTTTAATGTCCGTTGTTCTGTACTCCGCCACCGAGGGCGCCCGAGAGACGTTTTGGTTGAACGGAACGGGCCAATCACGACCATCCAGGTTAAGTGACGTCACATCCGTGACAATCTGGTGAGCGAGCGTGACAGAGTTATCAACAACAACAACAAGAGCGAAGCGGAACTGCTCACAGATCAAAGTGCGAAATTCAAACTAAAACGAAATGTGTTAACTGACTGTCTTTGAATGACAGCCTCCTTTCACCAGTCTCAGCGAGGAGCTGCTCATTCAATGTAAGATAACGTTACTTTATCATGATGCACGGATGTTGTCTTCTTAGGCTAGCTACAGTACATTTTAGCCAAAATATTTGAATTTTATGGCAGTAGATTTTGATCATTCATAAACATTTACTTACAACATTATTTCCTTTTTCGTTAAAAATACATGTTAGGGACACTTCTTTTGGTGCTGTCAGTTTCATCTAACGTTATCCAATGCGATCTGCGTCCTTAAGGTCATCCATCTGTGTGGTAAGTGCCATGTGATGCTTTGTCAAGCTTGTGTTTGAACCTGTATTTTCTTGTGTTTTATGCAGTTGCTGAAATACGACATAGTTTGCTGTCTTGTTTAGTGTCTGGCTGGCTTTTGATGCCAACTTTTATCAAATTAAGCGGCAGTTGCTTAAAAATGCATATGGTAAGTCAAAATGAAGTCTTATTATCTTTATTAGGTTACGATTTTTTAATGTGGTTACTGTGTGATAATAAGTTGATTTAACAGTGCTGTCATTTGACCTGGTGTTTCGTTTCTGCAGCTGCTGTGTCTCTAGAAAAGCGACGTGAGGACACTGAACTGGGACCAGTCACTATATTTTTTTACTGGTTTGCGGCAACTTGAGGGTAAATGACACAACTTGCTTTTATACTTTATACAGGAAGCTTAACAGTTTAAAATAACGCACTGCAGTAAAACACACTTTATTTGATAGTACACAGCTGTAACTCTGGACTGTGGACTTGCCAGGACAAATAGCACAGCAGGTGGGAGTTAAAACTCATACTGTCAACCTTTATACTGACTTTTATATTGTTTTACTTCGGTAAACCAAGAACGATTTTCCACCATTGCGCCGAACCGTTTGGACCACGTTTGGAACGATTACTGTTATCCACGTGACTCTGGTTCGACACTAGGGATGCAGCGACTACCGAGGTTCACTATAAACCGCGATGAAACCGTCACGGTTAATTCATCGTAAAAGGCTCCGTTGCACGGAACAGAAACGTTGCAACTTGCACAAAATGAAAACAAAGTTACCCCAGCGGTGCACCAACTTTAAGGGCCGTGCTTATCAGAGACACGGAGACCACGACACACACCACATTTACTATGAGAGAGAGACCAAACAAACGTAACAAACTTAATCAAACAAAGCGGCATGTGAGCTAACGGAGTAGCACACCGGACAAGAAGTGTCGCGTCGATGACAGCTCACAGGATGCGTCCATTCTGTATGCGCGAGCTCAAATTCAAAGTCTACTCCAGATGCAAGTTGAATCAATTTTAACTAATTTATGTTATTATTTAGCGAATAGGCTCTATATCACGTTTATAAATCCATGAGAGTTTGCAATAAATGAAAACAATGGGGGCATGTGATCCGTGCGCGAAAGCTCTTAAAGGCACATCAACATAATAAATAAATCTGTTTTTATGTTCATCAAACAACAAAAATCGTTATAGCTCCGTCTCTTGTGTTACCAAGGCAGCGCGTGACGGGTTTTTGTTTAAATTCTAAAGATTTCCGTTGTCAGCCCTACAGTGGAAAGTGAAACAATTTACCTACCGGCTGGCCCGGATCGGCACCGAGTGGAACGATTAAGCAAGAACGATTTTGTGAGATGGGGCAAAAGTGCATGTTGTAACAAGCTTTATTTTAAAATGAAATTCAATGTTGTTTGGTTACCAATGTTCTTGCATTTATCTTCTTTTGTGTTCTGCAGAAGAAAGAAAGTCGTTCAGGTTTGGAATGCCACAAGGGTGTGTAAATGATTACATTTTATTTTTGGGTGAACTTTCCCTTTAGGTTGTTTGTTACCTTTCCATCCAAAGCTGCAGAAGGTGTGTGACGTGGGACAGTGCAATGGAAGCCTCTCAGATTGAAGGGCGCACTTTTATGCAGGTGATCAGTGAAAAATACAGCCCAGAGAACTTCCCGTGCCGTCGAGGTCCAGGCATGGGGGTGGTGGTTGTGCCATCAGGGCAACAAGGGTCACCAATGAAAGGTGAGGAAAGCATTCAGTGACTGATCACATTTCTGAAAGGTTGCTTTGGTAACTGCTGTTAATGTGTTTCATGGTTCAGTGGTTGTGTGGTCATTATGCCTTAGACCGTCTGAACCTTCCGAGTGTGTTGGTCTTGAACGGCTGTGGAATCAGTCACGCAGGGCATGAGGGAGAAATCGCTGCCTTCTGTGCCCACGTGGTAGAACTTGATTTGTCCCACAACAAGCTCCAGGACTGGCATGAAGTGAGTTATCCGTGATGAGCGGACACAGACCTCAATGTCCCTAGATATTTTTTTTTTCACATATTGTATCAAGCCTTGACTATTATACCTCTCTTTACGCTGGAATATCTCAATCCTCTTTCACAAGGCTTCAAATGGTCCAAAATGCTGCGGCGAGATATGTAACTGGAATCCGCAAATGTGAACACATCTCACCCTTTTTTATTGGCTCTTAATTGGTTGCTGAGGCGTTATAGAGTGGATTTAAAAATGTACTCTTAGTTTTTTTTAATCTTTAAATGGGTTGGTGCCCTCTTATTTATCTGACCTTTTTTAACTAAACATCTCAGACAGATGCCTGCGATCCACAAACAATTACACTCTGTCGCAGCCTTGAACACGACTAAAATCAAGAGGTGACTGTGCATTTGGAGTCGTCGGGCCTAGACTATAGAAAAGCCTCCTATTATCTGTACAGGATTCTCTCAAAGCTTTTTTGTTTCATTTCTTATGTTTTTTATTATTATTGTTATTATAATTATATGTTGTTCATGTACTTCTTATTTACGGTGGTTCTGTAAAGCACTGTGGTCAACGGCTGTTGTGTTTATATTTGCTATATAAATATAGCAAAAGAAAGAAAAAGTTATAACGATGATACAGATTGAAATGTCTTTATTTTCTTATTGTAATTTTTCGAACCTTTTTCAGATCAGCAAAATAGTTTCTAACATCCCAAACCTGGAGTTCCTGAACCTCGCCTCTAACCAGCTAAGTGATGCAGTCCTGGAGCCAAACTGGGCTAAGGCCTTCTCCAGCATCCGGCGTCTAGTTCTTAACAATACTCAAGTGTCCTGGGACACAGTGCACACTTTCACACGAGAGATGCCTGAGTGAGTGACGCTTCATATTAAAACAAACACTTCCCCCTGATATTTAAAAAAAAAAATGTGGACTGATACAGAGAGCGACGATCAGCTTGTGTGGTATCGATTTGCTGTATCTATTCTGAGATGTCTAGACTGCTCTGGATATCATGTTAGCCACTTTCCTTTTACTTGTTTTTTACAGATTATTTAATTTTTAAACCATACTTTTTTAGCATGCAGCATACTTTTATTGTTTCTTACATGTAAATCTGTAAAAACACTTTATCTAATTGCTCAATTTATCATTAATGTCCATTAAAGCCCTATCAGCACTATACTGTTCAAAGCTGATCCTTGATTATTTAGATTGTATAATTCGAGTTTAGTTTATCCAGCAGATTTCTAAAAATACTTGTCATATGATATCTCAAGGTTTTCATCTAGATAATGTTGTGATTTGTCTCTCATTTAATTGTGATTTTAAAATGATAGATTTTGTTGCCTTCTTTGTTTTCTGTATGTTTCTGCGTTCTTTTTAGGGCTTCAAAGTATATGGAAATGATCGAAATATCACAAATGTGTATCTTAAAGTCAAGACCAGCTCATTCGACTCCTAGTATGTCCAAGTCCACATAAGGTTGGGTCTAAGACAAAACCTAAAAAATTCCTCAAAAACCAACAAAAGCGAAGGCTGTACTATAGGACATTGATCAAATGTTTAATTTCAATGTTTGTCATTTTATTGTCTTTAAAATTCTGCTGATTTAAGTACTACTTTCTTGGGCATCTCATTTCAAGCATACGTTAAGGCGACGGACTCGGAGGCTTGAGCCACTGCTACGTGATGTGTGAGTGGGTGAGAGAGCGAAAGACCTCGCCCACACCTGCGTGTTTGCAGCAATGTGACAGAAAAGCCATTTATAATAACATTATTTATTCCTCATATTGTTTGTATCACAGCAGTTAAAAAAATCACGCAAACTTTTGAAAGAGTAGATCTATCAAAATATATTTGTTATCAGTTATAAGTCGCATGAAGAGGAAAACAAACCAGCATTAGGCTATCAGTGTTTATTAATTCATTTTGATTTATTTGATTTCAGTTTAAGTATTTCTATACTGTTTTTGAAATGCTTTGTTTATTGAAACGGAACTCTGCATGCGTTCCCATTAACAGTAAAGTTTGAGATTATAAACGTCAGATCAAGAGCAGGGTGCTGCGTAAGGTGATGGCTTGTGGCTACACTATAACCATTCTGTTATTTCAACTTGGCAAGTGATATGGAACTGTAATGCGTTCGGCAGACCTGGAACACCTTGATAGGTGTGCATTTACTGAAAGTTAACCCATAGAAAGTTTGTCACCCAATCAGATTGAAGCATTCAACAGCCTGTGGTATAAAATATACTGTAGTTGATTTACTTGGTGCCAATATAACCAAACAATAAAACATATTCTTGAAGGTTTATTTAGGTTTTTCTTAGACTCAACCTTATGTGGTCTCGACTACAATACTGTGCACATCACAGTGGATTAGTCCTCATTGACTTACATTGTATGAAGACAAAACAAGAAAAGAGACAATTCTCAAAATATCTGCTTTTATGTTCCACAGAATCAAGAGTCATATGCAGGTTTGAAAGAACAAATAATGACAGAGGTTTTATTTTTAGGTGAACCATCTCTGATACTTAAAACAATTTGTATAGTCAAAGTTTAAGGTCGATGCAAACAGAAGAGATTGCCATTAGATGGTGTGTGTGTGTGCACCTGCTAGTGTTTTTGTAGCAAACAAATCTGATAATTTATTTTTTTAAATTACATAATGTTTTTTTCTGAAAAGAAGGGATCACTTCAACTTCAGAAAGTAAACATGCTTGACTGGTGTAGTGATTCCTTCTTTTCCCAGAAAAAATCTAAAACATGTACATTGGATTTATAAGTTTAAGAATATTTATATGTAATGTAATTTATATTGATTTGCAAACCTAAAGCATTATCATATTGCAACATTTAGCAAGTTATCGTAACGCATCACTTCTTTCTTCATGTAACCAAGGTCATTTTAAAGATAAACTCTAAACTGAATACTAAAACTGTTTCTTTTACGAAGAGCTTTTGTGTAAAAGCAAGACTGCCTATCCCGGAAACATAGAGCTCCATCAGGTTCTAGTAATGTGAATCTGTTTTGTTCAGGTTAGAGGAATTGTTTCTGTGCCTTAATGAGTACACCACTGTGACTACTTTCGCCATGCCCTGCTCCACACTGCGTCTGCTCCACATCACAGACAACAGCCTGCAGGAGTGGAACGAGGTGCGAAAATTGGGCTCCATGTTCCCTGCTCTGGAAACTCTAATCATGGCCAACAATATTCTAAGCTCCATTGACGACACGGGAGAAATCCTTGTCCGGCTCTTTCCTAACCTACGAACCATCAATCTGCATAACTCCGGTATAGGGTTGTACTGTGTTGAGATGATTTTGAAATCTTTGCCATATGTATAATTGTCTAAAGACTATTTTAGTAATGCCCTTACATGAAACCCCAAAATGTTTTTCGGTTCATTTTTGTGAATCAGGGCTTAATAAGTGGGAGGACATTGAGAAGCTAAACTGTCTGCCCAAACTGGAAGAGGTGAGGTTGCAAGGTATTCCTCTGCTGCAGGCCTACACATGCGCAGAGCGTCGCAGTTTAGTGTTAGCCCAGTAAGTACAAGAGTTCACATTAGACCTAAACCTTAGGCTCACCATAAACTTAGAGGTCCAGTGTGTCCTTTTTTAAGGGATCTATTGACAGAAATGCAATATAGTATACATAACTATGTCTTCAGAGGTGTATAAAGACCTTACATAATGAAGCATTATGTTTTTCATTACCTAAGAATGAGCTATTTCTATCTACATACACCGCGGGTCCTTTTGCATGGAATTCGCCATTTTGTTTCTACAGTAGCCCTAAACGGACAAACTGCTCTACGGAGTGTGTTTAATAAATACATTATCTCCTTCAGCAAAGAAGCGCAAACGTGACGACATCTTAGCCCCTGTGTCAGCCGCCAAAGTGTTTCGAGGGGGAGGGGTGGAGTGGAGTGAGCTGTTAATGCAATTCGCAACTTCACAGCTAGATGCCGATAAATGTCACATACTGGACCTTTAAAGTAATGTCGTAGGTAAAGTAAGTGTTGATTAACTGATCATTGATTCCAGTTTGCCCTTCGCAGGCTCCCGTCAGTGACCTGCCTGAATGGGAGTGTCGTGACTGAAGGAGAGAGAGAAGACGCTGAAAGATTCTTTATCCGTTATCATTTAGATCATTCAGAGGAAGAGCTGCCCCACAGGTACGGTTTTGATATGATTTTGTACTAATAATACATTTTGCTCAACTGTTCACGTAGCTCCTTTGGTAGAGCATTATGTTAGCACCGCAAAGTCCATAGGTTTGATTCTCAGGAAATACACACTGATTGAAAAATTAGTGCATTTATAATGCATAAACATACATGTTGTTTTTGGAGGTATCACTCCTTGGTGACCAAGTACGGGAAACTTGCTCCTCTGGCTGAGATCGACCTGCGTCCACGTAGCCATGCAAAGGTAGAGGTGCGTTATGAAGACAAAGTGGAGCAGGTAAACATCAGGCTTGACCAGACTGTGGCAGGGCTGAAGAAACAGCTAAAGAATGTAGTGCAACTCTCCACAAGCAACATGCGCCTTTATTACATCGACAAGTGCTCTGCCTTTGGGCCAGATGAGTTAAAATACACCGCTCGAGCTTTGCACTCTTATAGCATTCAAGATGGGGACGAGATCCTGGTGGTGGCTAAAAAAAAGTAGCTGTTGTGCCCCAGGATTGTGATTTCTGTATTTAAATGACCAAATACTCTTTGAACTAGTGCCGTCCGGCCTCCACCAGTTGATTTTCAGGGAACAAATACGGGCTCATCAGATTTGCAGGGGCGTCAAGGACGATTCAAGCGGCACTTCTCATTGCACGTCACTACACAGTCGCTAGAAACAACATGACTCGTGTGCACATTTATTTAGATTTAATAATGGTTTCCCGTCCGTCGCTGAATTTTTGTTTCTTTGAGAATAAAGCACAGAAGAGGGCTCTTATAGCCTACAATGTGCATTTTGATCAAGACAATCACCTATAGATTAAACCCACTGACTGAAATATCAAACTGAATAAAAATATTGAACTGCACTGGTGTCTTAAAAAGAAGTCATGGATACGTCCATTGCCTGCTGATGTGTGCCATACGCTGTGTCAGCCATTATATACGTCTCTCGGGCCTTATATATTTTATGGCCACTGCTCGCTTCACTTAAGTAAAGATTTGGCAAGGATCTCATTCACAGACCAGTTATTTGATCTGTGTTTATAATCTGATTGAGACTGGAAGAAAATTGCAGTGTAGCATGCTTCGTTTTTTCCTTTAATTTGTTTTTAAAGAAACATATTTGTGCAGTATTTTTATTTATGTATTCACTGAGTGGTGTTCAAAATAAGACAGAACAAACCAGTAGCAAATCAGTTACGGTGTATGGCTTTATTCAGCCAGTACAGCATAACCAGGGGTTGTGGCTCCTATGTTAATTATTTAAGACCTTATCGACTTGAATTGAATTGTATTATGAAAATTAATGAAAGCTGATTAAAAGGACCAGCAAATTATTTATTTGGGTTTATTTCTGTGATCAGAGAGACCCTCTCATTTCCTTGTTATGCCTGGGTCACCAATATCCACCAGGTTTAGCATCTGGAACTGGCTAAAAGACAAGAATTTATTGCAGTCAAAATTATTGAAAAAAATATTTCTGACAAGATGGATTTTGTGATTTTAAAAAATACTGTTAGTAAATTAAACAGTTTTTATGTGCTGAATACCAATATACACTGTAGTTTAAATTAAGATTTTACTGTGAATATTTTCAAGTGCTCATTAACAAACTAAAGGCTAAAATATTCAACAGTAAGAAATGCCTGGACGAAATCTAAATGATGTTGCTGTCGTTTTCAGATTTTGGCTTTTTCACTTTTTATTAATCAAGAATTATAACCAAATGGTGAAATGAGTAGATAGTCAGAGATTTATCAGTGGCTTATACATGCATAACTTGTATAACTACAAAAATGGAAAGTAAATTATAACACAATCACTACCTGAATTAGAGTAGTTCTGTTTGGTTTTAAATACCTTGTACTTGCACTAGGTTAAAATGATTTTTTCACTAGGAAAAGAAAGATTGTCAGATATACTGTATATGAGATGGCTTTTACATTACTTTTCCCTCCACGTGCTTCCCTTGGTCTAACATTAACGCAGTATTAAGCTTTGAGAATTTCCTTTTAGACTTTCAATATTTTATGTTCTGTGCCCACACAGGACATGCAACTGATGATAGCATTTCATTTATGCATAATTATATCATGCTTTTTGGTGATGTCACTGACATTTTTTGTTCTTGATGTGATTTAATTGTTTTTTTAATTATCCGAAATGTATGCAAGTTGTTAGCAAAAATATTTTGCTCTGTTTGTGAGAATTTATTATATTGTTAAAAATATATATTTCTCCTTCTATCTTTCCTCTCTATTTTACATTCTCACTACATTTGCTGTCCTGATGTTTATTTGGGGGACACTTTCATGATGGGCGTGTAAAAAGTATTTTAAACATCAGATGGATGAATGTGAGAGTCATTTATGGAATGGATACTTTATGCCTGTTATTTTAATGATCATTGAAATACTTGACAGTTGCATTCATCTGTGTTACAGATTTTAGATCATATTTGACTGTTTTTTGCCATTGATTTGCCAACATGTGTGCTAATGTGTATCAGTTGAACAGAGTGGCTCCAAAGGACAATAAACTTTTAGTGATGATCATGATCATTTTTTGTGTTTCTTTTTTTAATCACTTTTCAGATTTACACCTGCACTTCGGTATATCCCTATTTAGAATTGTTTCTTTTAGCATCTTTCTTAAATATTTTAACTAATTTATTACTTGACATTTGTTGTTTGTGTGTATAATTACAACCTAAAATGCAAAGGAGCCGTCACAAATCCCTAAGAATTGTTTGTTGACGTCGCCCAGGTGACGGTGTGGGCGACAGCATTGGGATGACGTTCGATGCTAGAAACGACCAATCAACTCACAGAAAACCGAATTGACGTCACCGTTAACGTGAGCGACCGTTCATTTGATTAGAAGTCAAGAGCTTGGAATATTACAAGGGCAAATAAGGCCAAAATGTCTCTGTATTTATTTGTTCACCCCTGAAGATCTTCAGGGAACTATCGTGCGTCGGCGCAAAGAGTTAAAAGAGGCCTGCTTAGGGAGAGTCACTTTCGGTGGGCTCTCCCTTCCAGGAGCAGGCATGGGAAAGGAGGAGGATCTCGCGCACTATGGTGAGCTATGAACGCTCATTCTCTCAGCCCATTTGATGCTACCTGGAAGGTTCCACACATTTCAGTCATTACATAACATCGTTTGTCTTGTTTATATACGCGTAATACTGTCCTGAAGCGGCAGATCGCGAGCTGTAATTTCTCCAGACTCTCCCGCAAATGCAATGTTAATGTATTCATATGAATACAACATGTTTTTGTTCTGGACAAATGTGATCTTCTTGTTAAAAGAATTGTCATGTTATTTGAAAACTAGCAGCCTGTCGTGTCTTTTTAAGCAGATTTGAGTATACACTTGACTTTAAACAAAATATAAAATCAATATTTCTTGATGAAGTTTAGCATCACTGTCACTGCAGGGATCCGTGACCGTGATCACGTGACATGGGACGCTCTGCTGCTCAAGTACTCTGTCAAACTTGTCCAAAGCTACAACTTAAATAACTTTTCAAAACGGAAATCTTGTTATTTATCGTAACTTTCACACCCAAAATGTTTATTTTGTGATATCACGTTAGGTCAGGGGTGGGGATGGTTACTTAACAGTTACAATCTCCCATAATCACCTAACGTATTAAACTCTACCATTATTACCCTCCCAGCGTTAAGCTTTACTGGCTTTAACCTGACTTTGCTCTCTTCTTTCAGTTCTTCTGTTCTACTGTTATTTAAGTATTATAAACAAGTAAGCCCTATAAACAAGTTATTAACATACCAAATCACAAATAATTCTTGTCATGGCTTCCTGTTGTTCCCAAATTAAGTACAGTAGCAGAAAACTATTAAGAGACGATTTTCAAATTATTTTCAGTTTTTCTGAATGTACTTTTTATATGTAGTCTATGTGTTTAGGTAAAATGATAGAAAAGATGCTCTTTATTTTTTCAGACCTCAAATCCTGCAAAGGAAACAAGTTCATATTCACTTTTGAGCAATACAGCAGTTACATTTATACATGTATTTAGGATAAGTTTAAAAAATATATATTTATGTGATAATCTCGATTTTTGTTTATTATAGTTTTCATAGGTCTTGTCATGTCTTCTACATTGCTATTGGATGACTTTGTCACTCCTGAGGTTTGATTTTGTTGAAGTACATCTAGAAATGCTGATTAAAAGAAAATTTGAAATGGTCTCTGATTTTTTCTGTGGCTTTATGTCAGAACAAAATGAAATACAATTTTAATGTAATATAACTAATAGATAACATCTTAATAAATATGTATATAAATATGTCTAATGTTTATTCAAATAAATACAAATGTATTTGAAATAACCATATTTCATATTATACAACTAGTCCAGCCCCTAAAAATTGATAATGCTATTCCTTTAAGAACAAATTGGAATGCAGCTAAGTGTTGAATGACCCACGGAGGTCATAGGCAATTGCTATATTTACCAGCTCAGTAATATGATCTCTGGCATTCTGGATCACTGTGCTCATACAATCCCTCCCTGGTCCTCTCATTCTGGGGCTACATCCTCCTAAGCAACACGCTGTCTATGGAAAATGCTACTGGTGAGCCTTCCATTTATTTTTTCTTTGACTTTAAGCTTTTTTGGACTTGTAACCAACACTCTGAGGTCTGCGGGGGAGAGGGCATGGCATTCTCGAATCATCAGTTGTTATGTTCTTTACTGTTACTGGCTCAGTGTAACCAGGGTCTGGAATGGCATTTGAACTGATGCCTGGAAATGCAGCACATTGCCTTTGTAGCTTAGTTTTTAAAGACGCAGTTAAATATATTTTCTATGCCTTAGGACTTAACTTTCACATGTAAGCTACGGTTGGTTTAATACATAAATGTATATGGTAAGTTATTTTGTTCAGGCTTGCTTAGCTGTCTTTACTAAAGGTACTCTTCTTTGGTTATGTATGGGACATATTTTATTCTAAATAGCCTTTTAAACAATTTGTACAAAGATGCACTTAATAGAACTATAAATCAACATTGCTAAAACCTGCTGTTTATGTGTTGACTTTTCTTTTTTCTGGTATTCTAGGTTTGAGCAGGGAACGACAAATTTGAGGTATTATGAACTGCCACCTCTGTTTTTCCGTCCGCTGGAACTAGAGAACAGCTCTACTTACAGTAGGTACCCCTGAACCTAACACCCACCTGCTAGCAGAGTGCATTTGCACACATGATACTGAAAGATAGAGCCTGTGCCACTTAGCAAGAACTACAGGGTTCCAATTAATCTTTAGAGGGTGTGTTAGTTTGTAGCTAATTATTTGGTTTTTATTTTTTAGTTTTGTGTGCCTCTGTATTTTTAGGTTATTCCATTTTTTTCTTTTATAGGCACTTTCATTGTTTGTCCATTACCAAATCTATGTGCCTCATTTATTCAAGTTGTCTACACTACTAACATATGATTTAACATTTGAATGATCGAGTATCTTTAAAAGACCCATCGTTCTAAATTGTAGCCCAATGTTATGTGTTTGTAAACGCTTGCTGGATGAGTGACCCGTGTGGATTTTGTAATTGTAACCTATGTGCTTGACAACAATCCACAACTTTGTGTCCAGGTCTAGCTGTAAGAATACATAGCTGCAGATATGAAAGGTATCTGAGTTTGGTTTGGCAGACTTTCAATTTTGAAGAGTCAAGCTTTGCTTTTGGTCAGAGGGGAGGGGGTGGTTGAGGCGTCGGTTTGGCCACTGGGATATTCTGATCATCTGCTCAGATTTCAGGGTAAATATAGCTGTACCCTGAGCCATTGAGAGAGAGAGTTGCGCCAAGAAGTTCAAAAATGTCGCTTGTCATGTGATTCATGGAACCTTCAGATAGTTCCAGGAAGTTATGTTTTTCTTTAAATGCTTTATTTCTTTCATTTTTTTTCATTAAATGACTTTCGTTTTTAAAAAGTTTACCTTGGTGGTCTGCTTAGCTCCACATCAACCACTTGGCAAAATCAGGTTGAGCCTTCTGGGAACTAGTATTGAGAGCCTTCATGAACCGCCATTGCAGTGTAAATACTGTTCAATTCGAGTCAACGAAGTTGACGTCTCTCAATGGCTCAAGACTGCCTCAAGTCTTTAGCATGCTGAAGCATTACTCTCAATTTTTTTGGATGGTTTAAGCCCTGTATGTCTATTTAATTACTCAAAATCCGAATAGTTAGAATGTGAAATACTCAACAATGGTGTTTGCCTGAAGATCTGACCCGTTCTGATTTCTATTGTTATGGTTTGCTTAGCACAAACAGCTTAAACAGATTTTATTATATTTTCTATCGACCTTCTTCTGATGTGGTCTTATTGCTCTTTCCAAGCAATACTAAGTGAAGTATGATTTCCTAATATTTAAGACCGAAGATTATAGGTATTAAAAAGGAAGTTGTAGTCGTACGCACATGATGACAGCACATTTGTCAGAGGGGATACTATCAAAAACCACAAGGCTTTATATATAAACAAAATATGCTATTTAAGTTTTAGATTAGGCTTAGTTCAGTTATTATATTTATTTTCAGATAATTATTATAGTCCCTCAACTTATTTGAATTCATTGCTAGGCAATAATATTTTATATTATATTTAATTATGTTTTTATTAAATATTATATTATCTTATAATATATTAGGGTTATATTAAATATAACTTGGATGATAGCAAATCTCTGTCTCCATTTCCGATTTATTTATTACAACACAAACATCTAAAGGGAGGGTTTTTTATTTGTTGTTGTTGTTGTTGTTTTGGGCAAAGAGAGGGAACACAATGTTAAACCAGCAGCCAACTGTCTGAAGAGTTCTCATTTGGTGAAAGCATGTTAGGATCTGGTCTGCCATGTGCTTTGGACTGCCTCCAGCTTGCTGCCTAACCTAGATCTATGTGTTGAATTATTGATGCATCTGTGAGCGGTGCACTGAGAGTAGAGAGAGAGAGACAGATTAAAGAAACAGGAGCCCTCTCAGAGAACCCAACACGGATCAACAACAACAGATACTTTTATTTATTCAGATGCTGCACTGCCTTGTGTCTCTCCACAAGAGCAGACTGTGCCACCTCAACACACAGCTCAGCTCTTGGGGCTCTCTCATTTCACACAAACAGCGGGGTCCTTGCTGCTTGTAGCGCAGAAACGGGCCCCTTTGGAAAACAATGACGGTCATTTTGTTCTGCAGCTTCATTCAAGGGCCCGTGCTAGCTACGAAGGCCTTGCAGGTTGCGTAGTACGCACCCCTCATAATGTCTGCTGTGTTGGGAAGGGAGTCACATGGTACTACTCACTGAATTCCTTTTTTAGGATCAAGCACACAGAACATAGAAGACCTCAGGGCATGACACAAAGTCATTCAAAATTCATAACAGGTAGTTTTTATACTTTTGCATTTTGATGTAAATTGCTGGAGTGAAGAGAGATACTCTTCCTTCAGGGCTGAATAACACTCTGACCTTCAAAGTGTGTTTAAGGTTAAAAATAGGAGATCTGCAGAAATTAGATTGTTATCTAAAATTATCTTATCTATCTAAGGCCTTTCAGTCACTTCTCATAAAAAAGTAACTTAACGTTTGATTTACACGTGAGCAGCTGAACACACACAATTCCTCATTTGTGTTCTGTCATCCACAGAGTCCATGCAGCCTGAAGTCGCCTCACCCACAGGCTGAGCTTCCAGCATGTCTCGTGTCTCCTCCACGGCTAAGCGCTATACTGGCTCTTCATATACGAGTAACTACAGTTCATACGGGTCCTCCCTGACCCCATCTCTGGGTTCCTATGAACGGGACAAGCTTCCCTACAAGAGTTCCTCATCAGGCTTCTCCTCCTCCAGCTACCTGAGCTCCAGCCGCACCCGCAACTACAGCTCCTCCTCAGAGCCGGACCGAGGCCGACCCATCCCTCGCACCGATCTGCTTGCCGGCCGCCGCAGCGAGAGTCTGAGCCGCACACCAGTGAAAGGCTATGGGTCAGGCCTCAACGGGGGCTCAGGATACAGTGGCTACAGCTACTCTCCCTCTCCAACCAGCTACCTCTCCTCCTCACATATGTCCTCCAGCATCTCGCTCAGTCGACGCAAGTCTGTAAGTCAGAGTGATTTGACGCACGACCTGTCGGCTCTGAGCTTGAGCGAGACCTCTGGGAGCAATGGCTTAAAGCAGTCCTATAGGAGCCGAGGGAGCGACATATCTGAGTCGTACAGCAGCGCTCGCTCGGGGTACGGACTCTCACGCAGCTCCACGCAGGAGGGCTTGGGAAGCACGAGTAGTGGTCTGAAGAGCAGCAGCCGGTATTCCTCCAGCTATCGCTCAACCTCACCAGTCAGAGAGATTTCGGTAAGTCTTGTTCATACTTTCACAGGCCTGCTGTGTGTATTTGCCTATTGGATGGTTTCCATGTATAGCTGTGACATGCTCCTGTTAGGTCCCCGTTGGGTGCATTTTAATCATATTTGCATCTCTTTCTTTTCTCAAGTTTTTCGTATGAGCCCTTCGGTTCAGAGGGGCTGTGCGGAGTGGCTTGAAAACTAATAGATGTTTAACATCCAGCTGTATTTCAAGCGTCTCTTGTGATATAAGAGAAAGCATTTTAGGAAGTTTCCAGATTGTGGAGCAACATCTACTACACTATACTGCCATAATACTCCTATTATTAATGCAGTATATTGTGTATGGGCAGTATACCCACAGTATGTTTATTGTGCATCAGTTGCAAATTTCTGCATGCTTAAAATAAACAGTGCTTCTGGACCTGTGATTAGATCTTGCAAATTGGTTTATACAGTTCATATGTAAAAATAATCATTTACACAAGTCCATTTAGAGAAATCGTGGTTCTCGGCGGCCATGTATGCAAAACGGAATCTCTGGCTACCAACACTATTAAATAATCAAATGTACCATAGCTTTTTAATTAAATTTAAATATTCTAAAATATAATATATATAATGATATAAAATAAGAATTTCATATTAATCTTAACAATATGCATCTCTAGCACTAAGTATACCATGTTTAGTTTTTATCTCAGGCTGTGAAGAACACCGGTCACGCCATTTGGATCCATACATTTTGAATAAAGCCCTGTGAAATAACTTTCTATTTATTGCTGTTTATGTCCAACCTAAAACAGCTTCTTAACAAGAAAGGCCTTGCTAAATGAGGAGCAATGAGCATTGAGCAGTCAGGTTTCCCCTGACTTTGAAATTATTAGTCTAGGTACAGATATTCAAGCCATTTATGCTGTGTTAAACCAGAATGAAGGCATAAGAGGATATGCTGTCTGATTTTCTGAATATTCAGACTATTAAGTGGAGTATAATTTATGAGTTATAAAGAATATATGTTTATTGTTTATGTATATTAATGGATGGTTGACTTTTATGTCAAGTTTAGAGAGTAGGAACAAGGAATGATTGGGTGTCAGTCCACACTTTCGTCTTCTAGTTCTATACTTAGCATCAGATAACTTTGCTGGGAAAGTTAAGCTGTCAATATGTGTTCAACTAACTATCTGAGCAACAGCACAAACAGTATGTGTACGCAGTACGTTGGACAGGAATCAGCATCTGTATTATGCTTGTAGAATTTTTTGAGATTTTCCTGGGCTAACATTACTGTGGTTTATCCAGACTATTTTTGCTGGCCAAATAAGTCTTATCAGTTTGAGCTCCTACTCTTCTACAGTATTACTTTCCCAGTCTTCGACTACCATTAAATTATTTTGTGGTATCTCAGCCGATGGTAGGTTAGTTTGACCTAAAGCATTTGCGTGGCTGGGCCACACAGGGGGACTTTGCACTTCCGTAGCTCAGGAAAACGAATTCCCATCACGTTTTCTACTATTTAGTCTTTGTGCCAAGATTTAAATGTAAAATGTCTTTTATTAGGCTTTTCCACAACATTAACTTAAACACATCTTTTTAAGCTCATCAAGTTCTGAAGAACTTTTTGCGTCTATTTTGTTGTGGCTAGAACAAAAAATTGGTATGCTGCTTCATAAAACTCCTTTTTTGTTATTTTTTGGCACTTGTTATTGGCAGCATCAGTGTATCTAAGTGGCTGATAATAGTTCAGTCCTTCGTATTCTCTTCACATGAGGTTCTTAAGAGGAAACCAAGTGAAGAGTGAATTCTCTTTTCGGGCACAGCGTGTCCCTGCAGTGTTTTCCTGTGTTTAAGCGATGTGGATGAAGTTGCCAACTGAGATTTGAGGTTTACTCACCACAGTATTGCATTTCACTTTAATCATCATAATGCTATCCAGTATTATGAAACTATTCATGTTGTGCTTTTCACCACAGCAATAAGGCTTTTAAATTATAAATAGTATAATTATTATAAAATTATATACAGTACTTATATTTGTGTAAATATACAGCTGCGGAAAAAATAAGAGAACATTTTAAAATTACTATAAATAGGTATGTGTTCAGGTAAAATTATAATTTTTGTCATTCTGTGAACTACTAACAATATTTTCCCCAATTTGTCTATAAACTTTCTTTTTGCACTTATTTTGCAAAAAATGAAAACTAGAGAAACAGGTCAAAAATGCTCTGCATTATTTCAGACCTCAAATACTGCAAAGAAAACAAGTGAATACATGTATTAAGGATAAGTTATTTATGTTATAATCTCAGTTTTCATGTGTTTTGTCATGTTGTCAGTATTTCACATTGCTGTTGGATGACTTAATGTCACTCCAGAAGTTTTATTTTGTTGAAATTCATCAGACATTGGACTGGAACGGCTACAATATATCTAGAAATGCTACTTAAATGAAAATTTGGAAGGTCTCTTAATTTTTGCTGTCGCTATATATAAACTAGAGGCTTGCCAAACATCTTGTTGCATTAATACAGAATGTGAGTTCATTGCTTTATCTGCATTTACACAATATAGTTCTAACTATTTGCTCGATAAACAGTTATTTTAACAAGTCACTTATTTTGCTTTTTTATTTTGTCAGCACTGCTGGTTTATTAGTGTAGTTGAATTATGACGATGCCCTGATGCAGACTGTCATACGGCTAAAAGCCAAGATTCTCCAAAAGATGTCTGGCTGACATTCAGGGTGTCTAATTTCGCTTTTCAAGAAACAAATTCACCTTTTCCCCCCTGACTGTGTTCTCTTGATACTCAGAATGTCACTCACACACTCAAGTACACATGTATAGTGTGTCGAGGAAATGTCCTATTTTGCTGTTTGTTGTGTACACAGACTTAGTCATAAGACTGAATGGTCAGTGTGATCCTTTCCCTCACTTGAACAGTCACTTCAATAACAGGCCACCTACACCAACTTCCTGTTTACATGTAAACACCGATTAGTACACTGTGCATGCAGAGGTGTGTATTACAATTAAATCAAATTCAATGAAGTAAGTTTGATTAAAATATAAGTAATATAAAAAGTCACTAAACAACATACCACTAATCTAAATAAAATCAATCTTTGTACAGATCTTTATAAAAATCTTCTGTGTGGCCCTTAAAAGTGATTGATGTTATTTATGTAACTGTCATACTACACTTTGTGGGCTTCAGTAATTTCAGGTTTCAATTTACGGCATTTTATCTACCAGATTACGATTTTAACCGTTCGTAATGGCCTCGGTCTAGAGTGTGTTTTATGCCCTGTTCTAGTTTCTTTCTGTAACGTAGAAAGTTAAATGCTGATCTCTAATACCTCAGACTGTTGAGCTCAGTGTGATGTTTAGCCCCAAAACACAGACGTTTTGTTCCACTTTGTGTTTCTCTCTCACTGTTCGCTCTCAATGTCCTCGGATTGAGTCATTTAAAATAATAATGTATAAAATAACAAGCCTCTTCTAAAGAACTTTTCTTTCTGGTTGGCAAGTTTGTAAGAGAAGTTCACATTTTGGGTGTCTGGTGATTCATGCTTAACCTAAGCAGGCAAGGAGTATTTCAATTGATTATGTATTCCCCTTGACTGAAAGTGGTCCGTTTAAAATTAGAAATAAATCACTAGTAGTCACATCTTTCTTGCAAATCTAATCTATGCTATTGTGCCATGCTAAACCGGCTCCCCTCAGTGACGTGCTCGTTCGCTCAACTCGTGTGGGCGGGGCTTGCAGTGAAAAGACGTGGAGTAGTGCGCTGTCTTCAGCCTGCTGTCATCTGACAGCGTCACCTCATCCTCGCGTTTTCTCTAAGAACTTACCGGTTTGAATGCCCGAAGAAGCTGTTGGCAGTATTTCTGAATTTTGAAGGACAAGCCTGTTCGTCTCTGTTTATTTAGGCAAAAAGTGTTTAATTCACTCGAGTTCAGCGCGAAAATTCTAGTTCGCTCCGCCGTAGAGGTATTTCTCTGCTCTGGTCTCTAGGACCGGTATCTATTAGGAAGGTGCGTTGAAATGTTTGATGCGAAACGTTGGTATTTTAACAACACTGAAGGAATTACTCAAGATGCCAAGCGTGCGACAAGCATACACAGTTACAATTCCAGAGGAGCTACCGGTGTCTGCCTTCCCACTTTTAAAAAGGGACTTGCGGCGGAAAAACTCAACCGTGTCCGGCTCGGTGCTTGTCTCCGCATTTGTTGGGCTTCTGATAAATCATGCCAAGGTATGAATAAACGCTTAATTGATGTATGTGGCTTCACATGTATTGATTTGGAGATATAAATGTGGCCTAACGCTTTTCAAGTCGTTCATCTGGTCATTCTTACTGTGATGTCATTATTGCCACTGACACATAATCAGTATTCCGATAGGGCGCTGTTTATATAATGCCAAACTATATGCATTTATGTATTTTTATTAGGCCTACTTTCATTGTGCAAGTCTTTTTATCCATAAATAATTTACATCGAAACCCAGACGTTAAAGTCACCTGAAACTGTTCGCACACTTGCAGCGCGTTTAACCCGCAAATGTCATGTTTGAACCCCGTGAAGGGCTGGGAATCGATTCCGAAATGAATCGATTCCAAGGCGTTGAGAATTGAGAGTCGAATCCCTCAAGAGCCTTCATAAGAACAAACCGGCCCCTTTGATGATGTCATTGGTCAACTAATTCGCATTAGTTTCTTGTCTGAAACAGTACAGCTGTGGAATGACATCAAATATTCTGCATGCATAAAACCAAAAGATTTGTTTGCACACAGAATGCAGATACAATAACATGTACATCCACACATTCAAAAAATCAGATTAGTATGTTTGCTTTTCAGACGGACTGTAAACGGACCGTACACTCCACCGATGTGCGTGAAGAGAATTACATGTATATAAAGCACAGTCTCACAACATCACCTCTTTAAAGCTGGACAGAACATTTTCAACACCTGTTTCAACACCACATTACAATTTATTACGACCATATTATTATCTACTATCTATTCTATGATTATCTATAGTCCTAAAACATTTTTGTGTACACTGCTATGTGCTGAATAACTTTTTAAAATAGTTAATAGTAATTTGACCTGTGCTTTATTTCGAAAACAGATACAGAAGTAAAAATAAAAAAACTGAAAAAGATTATTAGTGATATTAATAAGGATACATTGCAATTGCAGGATAAGCTCGACATATTTGGTTGTTGTTATAGAAAGAATAAAAAAATAATACATGTAAAGTAAAAGCTTAGAAAATTGCATTGCAAATTCTTTTTATTAACAAATAGAAATCTGTAGTAAAACAGGAAATTGAGCAGGAATCAAAAACTGCAGCTAGGAATCGATCAGTTCTTTCGATTCCCAAAGAAGAAATGGGAATCGACGGCAAAAAATCAAAATCGAACAGCCCTACCCCAGGATAACACAGACTGATAAAATGTATACCTTAAATGCACTTTAAGTCGTTATTTAAGTGTGAATATCTTGCATAATTGTAAATCAAATCGAGCCATCAAATTATCTCATTGAAATTATTAGGCTGTGAGTACGATCAGAGCAGAAAACGCACTGTTAATGACGGCAGCTGATTTATGACACGAGCCGCTTTAGAATGTCGGTTACGTCATGAACAAAATTCCCAGACCCCACCCTCTCATCCCACTGTGTCCAGCACTGGTGTGACCACCGTTATCTATTTCGCGATTACATTCACCATCACGGAATGTACTTTGACACATCGCATTAATCGTAGTGGTCGTATTAAATGGCTAAAGACAAGATTATTAAATTAAAAGAAAACACGTTATACCCAAACACATATACACTTTATTAAGTCATAATGGTTTTGAAGTTGATATTTGGTCCATCACTTGACTTTTGACATCACTTGAATTTGTTCACTAGTTTTTTCTCTATCCTCATACATTAAAATAATAATTCATCACATTTATATAGCTTTCTGGGTAGTCAAAGCGCTTTACATCAAATGCCCACCACACACCAGCTTATTGGTGGAGAAAAGACAGAGTTATGAAGCCAATTAGTATATATGGGGGTGATTCGGAGGCCATGATGTATAAAGGCGAATGGGATTTTTATTTTTTAATGACCACAGAGAGTCAGGACCTCGGTTTAATGGGATATACATTCATTCGGTACAAAAACTAAGCATGGATCAGCTATGTTTAAAGGGTTCAGCTTCAGACACCAGTCTAAAATAAACTGGTTCACATGATGAGCTCAATGGGCTAATTTTAAGTCTTCTCTCAGTGTACCTTGGTGAGTCGATTCCCGTGATCACCCGTCTGTGAGCTGGCAGCATGACATGTATTATGTGACTGTCAAGGACTTGAAGTACCACATGTTTATGTTGGTTTTCTGGAACAGGAAGGTGTGTGTTTTGCACCAAGTCAGAGCATAGGGATGGCCTCAGGACACCGGAGCAAACGGAATATCAGCATTTGTAACAGTTGCAAACAAAAGTTTTTGTATGTTGTGTACGCATTGTTCTTGGGAAAAAAGACATTGGCAGTCTAAGGAATCACAGGAATTCAAGTATCTGTAATACACAACTTCTTAGCTGGAAGGACAGGGTAGGAAAACCAAGGAAACCTCTCGACTAACGTTCAGCTGAAAGATGTGAGGATTTCCGAGGTTGCAGGCGCCTAAGAAAATAAAACAAACTTGACTCAAAACACGGAGTGTATAAACACTAAACACTCAAGCAAAATCTTCCATGTGTATCAGTGCTGGTGAATATAAGAGCCGTCAGTCCGAGCTCTTTTGTATCAGGGCTTTTGCTCCACATTTTCTTCTCACAGGGACCTGTTATAAAAGCAGGATTAGTCTCGCTCACCTCTGTAATGGGGAGAATTTCGAACAGAACACCGTGACCCACTTCCGCATTCTCCGGCCTTCAGAGATAAATAGGAATGCTATAGAAGGGGACTAGAGTAGGACACATAAATCACACTGACCGTATTAACAATATATAATATTAAAGGAGTAATTCAATAAATATTTAGCTTAAGCATCATGTGAAAACGTAGCTTTTCATGAGAAATATAAAAATAGGGTGCTTCATTAAAAATAGATTTTTTTCATTAAATCTGAAACTCAGTATGTTTTCATTTCGGCTGCTGTCTTAATCTGTAAGAGTTTCTCTAGGGAGTTAGAATGATCCTTTCAGAATGAGATGATGGAAGTGTTGTAAACTTAGGAAAAGGTTATTAACTGGAGGGTACAGATGCCACTGTATTGAGAAACAACCAAAGGCTGCTTTTACAATAACATCTCATTTCAAAAATGTTTTGGAGCGAGCACATCAACAATAACACTAAAAATAGAACGTCTTTGTAAAAAAACTTTCTTTCTTCATTCAGCAGGATGTAACTGTTTTCCCCATTTGAAGTTGAAGATGAGCTTGTCAGGCCAGAGACGGTCTGAGTTCAAGCTCAGGGTTGATCACATTGGCAATTACAGTGTAATAGATGTGCCAATTTTAGTCAAAATTTATTAATCATAAACTGTTTATGTTTTACTAAACCCGTGATTATAGAGTCTAGACATCAGTAAAATATCTATGAACGAGTTGTCTATTTTAAAGAAAAGAGTATGCGTAATGGATGTGACAAAAAAGGACACGTTTTTGAGACAACTTACTTTCTAGAATTTTTGTTTACATTTGACCTTTTCTACATTTTATAGAACTCAAAGAGCGTCCAGGGTCTTGTGGGGCTACGTAATCTGGGAAATACAGTAAGTAACTCCTTTTAAAGAGTTTCTTTGAGTTCTTCAACATGTCAACTTCTGGTTTAGTCAGTTGTTGGACAACTTAAAGTGGCTTTGATGCTCATAATAAAACCAACTGTGGAACTTCGTACAAAGTTATTTTCTGTTATAGGATTTACTTGAGATATGAAACATACTAGAAATAGAACAAAACTGTCAAATCTCATGATATTCAGATGACACCACTGAGCGGGACAAAGTGTTTTCATATCACTTTCACACTCTATTTCCATTTGCCTAGATTATTTTTCACGACATCTCTACACTGTCACACTCACTTAGCTTGCTTTTGCCAAGCAACAGTATGTGTACGCTCCCAAAATAAATCCTTATACGTTTCAGTCATGTCTGGCTGTGAAAATCTAGTCTAGACTAACTTGTCAATTGTTTTGTGACATCCTTTGCTTTTGCTGCTTATTCAGCGAGCACACAGTGTTGTTTTTGCAGTAAATAAATAAATATAAATACTTCTCTCTCTCTTTCACTAGTGCTTTATGAACTCTATCCTCCAGTGTCTTAGCAACACACAGAGCCTGCGAGACTATTGTCTTCACAACTCCCACCGTCGAGACCTCAACAACAACAACCGCACAAACACGGCTCTGATGGAGGGTGAGTATGCATGGTGGTCGGTACTTTATCTCTGGTAAGCCTTCACAAGCTCATTGAAAGCATCTCTTTGTCATGATTGCAGAATTTGCCAAGCTCATCCAGACAATGTGGACTTCTTCAAGCAGCGAAGTCGTCAGCCCCTCTGAGTTTAAAACACAGATCCAGAGATATGCCCCTAGATTTGTAGGCTACAAGTAAGTGTCATTTGTTAAACACCTCATCCTATTCAGAATTGGAAATGGGGGAACTTGGGCATTTTGGATTTGGGCTACAGGATAACCACCAAGCAGTGCTCTTAAAAACACTCAGAACACGACCACATAGCAACGCTCTAGCATCCACCCTGTTACTGTGCGAGCAAGTGTTGAATGGGCAGTAATAAAAATTTAATAAATGTGAAAATGTGGTGATAATTATATCAGCTGTGCTGTTATTTCTAGTCAGTGGCTGAGTGTGATTGTGTCATGTCATCAGTCAACAGGATGCTCAGGAGTTTTTGCGTTTTCTGCTTGATGGACTACACAATGAAGTGAACAGGGTCACTGTTCGGCCGCGGGGAAACATGGAGGACTTTGACCACTTGCTGTAAGTTTTCTGTCCTTATTTACAGCGGTGCGTGTGGTTTAGGATGTTTTTTTATCTTAAAGTCACCCACCCCCATTCCGCGGGACATTTGACAAGAGAAAGCGCTGCGGCTCGCATTTCCCACGCGGTTTTAGATGTGAAATGTGAATCGCCCCGAAAAGTATCTACATTATCTTGGTAACACTTTATAATTTTTATTGGTAACATTAACTTAAAGGAACAGGTCACCCAAAAATAAAAATTCTGTCTTCATTCACTCAAGTTGGTCCAAATCTGGTTAAAGTTCTTTGTTCTGATGAACACAGAGAAATATATTTGGAAGAATTATTGTAACCAAATAGTTCTTGGCCACCATTGACTACCATAGTAGGAAAAATTACTTTGTTCCGTTGAACACAAAAGGAAGATATTTTTTGTAAGAATTTAGGAAAGCAAACCTTTTGTGGGAACTTTTGACTACCATTGTTATTTTTCCTACTATGGGAGACATAGTTGGCCAAGAACTGTTTGGTTACAAGTAGGGCTGCCCGATTTGAATAATCTAATTGTGATTTTTCTGACCAAAATTGCGATTTGCAATTTAAAATGCGATTTGACTACTATTTAAAAAAAAAGAGCTAGGTTTGTTGAGTTGGTTTTAACAGGATGCATCAAAGAAAGACCAAGGAAAATCACAAACTATTGTAACATTATCCCACTGTTTATTTAAAACCACTTTCACTGTGGCCATTTTTTAAAATAAAGTTGTCATGCGAAAATTTCATGACAAATTAAGAGAATAACAGCAGTATCTTAAATAGTTCAATTAACAAGTATAAACCAAACCTTAAACGTTTAAGATCCCAAACACACTGTAAACAATTACACGTATAATTTTCTCTGATATAGATATACGCACCCAACCCGTCACTTTAATTACTCAGTCAATTTTATATCACTGTCTTTGACTGTAAATTCTTAAATCTAAACTTTCGATTTAGCACACATGATGTACCATATAAGAGGTACCAGTCTTATGGCTTTCATATACATACAGTGCCTCACAGTTGTTGCATATTACATACCCAGCACTTGATTCATCCTTGTTAAAATGCTCCCTATTGGTTAAACGTAAAATTGCAGAATCAATCTGTCAAATACTACGTAGGTGCTTTTTATCATATTTAAATCCCTTTTAATCGAAATAATCGCAGCTTTTGCGATTTGAACATCGCATCCGTTCAAATTGTGATTTCGGTTTTAAAACGATTAATCGTGCAGGCCTAGTTACAAGCATTCTTCCAAATATCTTCCTCTGTGTTCATCAGAACAAAGAACTCGAGTGTGAGTAAATAATGACAGATTTTTATCTTTGGGTGAACTGTTTGTGCTTAACAAATCAGTGGCTGTGACATCATGGGGCAATGGTTGAAATTGCCCGCTAAGGTGTGATGATCTTGAATGCCTTAAGAACAGTTTTGTGATTGCAAATCTTTTATTTCCATCTTTTCTAGTGATGAGGAGAAAGGGAAGAAGATGTGGGCTAAGTATTTAGAGAGAGAAGACAGCAAAATAGTAGGTAAGTAAACACAACTATCAAACAGCTGTTTAATTATCATTGGTTTTCATGGCTAAGCCTAATTGTGTTTCTGTTTAAAGACTTGTTTGTAGGGCAGCTTAAGAGCTCTTTGACATGCAGTGAATGTGGCTATTGTTCCACTGTGTTCGATCCCTTCTGGGATCTTTCCTTACCTATCTCCAAGGTCAGTTCATTGACATATGCACACACATTCACACTTTATAATACTTAATGTGGACATTTGGAGAGAAGAATGGGTTTTAATAATGTTCCTCTGCATAAAAGGGCTATGGAGAGGTGAGCCTAATGGACTGCATGCGACTCTTTACTAAAGAAGACGTGCTGGATGGGGACGAGAAGCCGGTAATTTAACTGATTCATTCATTCCTGCCAATATAATAAAGTGGGAATGTTTTTGTATTCATTTTCTCTCCGCACCTTTTTATCCAGACATGTTACAGGTGCAAAGCCAGAAGACGGTGTACGAAGAAATTCACTCTTCAGAAGTTCCCTAAAATATTAGTTCTTCGTATCCTTTTGCTTATGCTATTTGATCTCATTTTGATGTCACGTTGGGAGCATCAGGACTATTGTTGACCGTAAGCAGAGATTAGATCGGTACACTGTTTATGGGGGCAGGAATGTGCTGACGGGTTGCGTTCAATGTCTGCAGAGACAGGCTTCCTGGAGGTCAGCCTCGTGTGTCAATCTTGAGTGCTTTTTCTCCTTAACCGCTTTACCCTGCTCAGATCTGAAGCGCTTCTCAGAAGCTCGCGTCAGAACCAGCAAACTGTCCACTTTTGTCAACTTCCCCTTGAAAGATCTGGACCTCAGGGAGTTTGCCTCTGACAGAAACGGTGAGTAAAGACATGTCTGTATCAACCACCAGAGTAAAGGTGGTGTCACATTAGGCTATTTTTGTAAAATATAACTATATAAAATATAAATAAAAGTAATACATTACACTATCCTTTATAGAGTCATTGATTCTTTCTTTTGCTGTTGTTGAAACATCTGTACACTCTTGTTTCAAGGTGGTGCCGTGTATAACTTGTATGCAGTGTCCAATCACTCAGGCACTACCATGGGAGGCCACTATACAGCATACTGTTGCAATCCTGAAAATGGGGAGTGGTACACGTATAATGACTCCAGGTACCTTTTCATTTACTTTCTGCTTGTTTGTATCATCTAGTTCAGTGGTCACCAACCTTTTTGAGCCCATGATCCCCGACCTCCGAATTGATGAAAGGCAAGTTAGCAGGAGCAATGTGGAGATTTTAGGGACATCTAGTGTTGAGGTTGCGATTTGCAACCATCGGCTGACTCCACCCTTACCTCTCGAAGCACTATGATGGATAAAGGACTAAGATCTTGTCAAGTTTTCACTTTTTTGCCAAAGGAGATAACACATTTAGGAAAGCACTCTGTAGAGCAGTTTGTCCGTTTAGGGCTACTGTAGAAACAACATGCTGAACACCATGTAAGGGGACCCGCTGTGTATCTAGATAGAAATAGCTCATTCTAAGGTAATAAAAAATATATAAGGCTTCATTATGTAATACATCTCTAAAGACATAGAGACAGTATGTGTATTATATTGCATTTAATATAAATAGATCCTGCTGAATATTACACACAGCACCTTTAAAAGTCCTGTATAACAGTGTATATTATTAGATAGATTTAGAACCAAATTGTACTGGTCATCTTACAAGGAAAGACATGGTGCTCTTGGTAAGCATGTCACCAAAACAGTACTTCATTCTACTTTACTTATTCCATTAATTGCTGTTTCCTATCCTCCACCTCCTCTCTCACTCTTGCTCCCTCAACTTCCTCCCACACACTATGAAAAATGATGCCAATCGCTCGGACATGTTTTCTTTTAGAGACAGAGACGGAATTGCAAGGCTGATTGTTTATCAATCTTGCCATTTTGACCCGTAGGTCTGTCACCCTTATCAGTATTCTTTAATATACTAGCATGGAAAAGACCACTCCAGTTTTGCCTTTAATCAGCATTTCTTTATTTCATATGATAATTCCCGTCCAGTGTTTTGTAAATTTCGACAGATTAAAACCTCAGGAATGAGATGAAGTCATCCAACAGCAATGTGACGGACTAAGAGAATGCAAAGACGCATGATAAGGGTTCAAAAATCATATATTCAATTTTGAGCTACTCTTAAAATGCAAGTGTTCATGATATGCAAACATTGCTTTGTTTTAGTTATTTTGACTGGTCTGTCCTTTCAAATTTATGGAAATAAACATAATTTCATTTGGAATTTGGGAGAAATCAAAAATTCACAGTATGAAACATAAATGATGATTTTACTTTAACAAATACCTACAGGTAGTATCTACAAAAACAAAGAAATATTGTATTAGTCTCTTCATTTTTTTCCATGGGCCACCCTAGATCACAAAAATTTGTTTGATATCACATATTTACTGTGTGCCTATTACTGTTTTTCAGTGTTTGTCTATAAATAATTTCATCTTTTAAATTTGTTTTATTGGCCAGTATTAGTATTATTATTAATACACATATTTGATAAAAAATACAGTTTCTTTGATGTTGACTTGCGTGATGTGTAGTTATTCCAAACTAGGCTGTCAGATTCTCATCTGTGTCAATTTCGTTTACAGAGTCACGCCAATGTCCGCCAGCCAAGTTCGCAGTAGTGACGGATACGTGTTGTTCTACGAGCGAGCTGGACTCTGAGGATGGACTGTGTAAGGAGATAAAGAGCAGAACTTGAGTCCAATATGGCTGAAGACAAACAATGCTGCTTCCCTTGGCTCATCGAACTATGCAGAATGAGACAAAGAATATCGCTCTCTGCTGGACACTCGGGAGTAATGCACACAATGCCCTTTCACACTCCACCACTGTTTAAAGGAGGCAAAGGATGTCTTGAGTAAACACATGCCTCTGTGTGTTTGTGTGGAAGGGCAGCAGTCATCATCGGGCAATAACCCCAAGTGAATCCAACACAGATGTCCCTCTATGCACTGAAACAGAACTTTTAACCCAAATGCGCCTTCCTCTTGTTCAAGATGCCTCAATATTAAATGCGTTTTACTTGATTTGTGTCTTGGATGAAAAGTTTTTGTAAGTATTGTCCTCCCTGACATGATGGGAGATGAACTGGTTTGAGGCGCCCCCTTTTGGGTTGCCAAAAAACTACGGAAGCTGTGCAACACAGACTTGGTTGCTTAATTGTTACACATTGTACTTTCATTCTTTTCATCCCCTTTCCTACACCATCATCTTCTCAGTTGATGCTTGGTTTTCCCCTCTGTTTTTCTCATTCTCCAGACTGAGTCGAAGTGTCACAGAGTTTGTCGTGAAAGTCTGCTGTGTCGAGAGAACAGCGTGTGGCTTTTTATTCAGTGTGGCTGCTACTGATCTTTGAAATGCTGTGAATGGAAATGTTCTATCCGTCTCCGTACGATCCTGACAGCATGGAGTGGTTTATCCTTGATTTCATGCCATTGAACAACATGGAATGTTTTGGAAAAAGAAATCTGTATATTTTTATATGCAATATAGAGAATGTACTACACAGTGGTGCTGAAAATGACCTGTTACTGTTTTCAGTTAATTTAACAATGGCAAGAGAATGGCATCTATTTATGCTAACAGATCAGGAGACATGTGATATGAGTCATACAGTGGCAGTCAAACTATATATATATATGTATGTATGAATAAATTTTTGAAGAATGAACTGTTAATATGGTCTTCCTGTGAGTTGTCTATTGTTATTGTTTTTCTAAATATGATTTAATTTGTGGTTGTCCCAAGGCAAATGTTAGGATTAAAATAGTTTGGAATGGTTTGGAGTCACTAAGAAATGTTTTACTATATATTAAAGGTCCAGGACTACGGTGGCTGACACAGGACTACGATGTCGTCATGTTTTCGCTTCTTTGCCGAAGGAGATAACGTATTTACAAAATGCGCTCAGTAGAGCAGTTTGTCCTTTAAGGCCTACTGTAGAAACAACATTGCGAATTCCATTCAAGGTGAATGTAGACAGAAATAGCTCATTACTAGTATAATAAAAACATAAGGCTTGATTATGTAAGGTCTTTATATACCTCTGAAGACATGTATATTGTAATGCGTTTCTGACAACAGATCCTCCTTAAAACTACACGCTGGAACTTCAAAGAGAAATTGATAACAGTTACTGATAACAGGGTTGAATGTTTACATGGTCATCCCTACAGTTTGCAGATAAAATCTCTAACCACAATATGTGTCACAAATCAAATGACTTCCACAGAACATCGAAGTGAACTTTGATACTGACATCATGGTGTGTTCCATGGAACTGTTAAGCCAATATACAGATAATAAACCAAGTCCGGCTCACTGAGATTGAGGAATGAAGAATGGCAGAAAACAGAGTGAGATCATACGGTAAGTCTTGGGACAATTCATACAATTTTTATGTGGCAAGAAATAATGTAATAGTTATCATAAATCTGTACTCTATCAAAGAGTACAGCTAGTTTAGACAAGGGTCAGAACAAGAAACTAAGGGTGTCACCAAAAAACATGTACAGTATTGCTTCTCTTCTGATCTTTTATCATTTCTCAAATATTTTCTAAACACATTTGACATCTCTGGTTCTGTCTTTGTTAGCCAGTCAACATAGGGTTACAGTGATGGGACTTGTGCTCCTCGGTCGAAGACTGGCTGGCAAAAGCTCATTGGGAAATCTCATCCTCGGACGCAATGAGTTTGAGGCTGGGAAGAAGACCACTCGGTGTGTGAGGAGATATGGCTGGGTAGAGGGGGTGAGGTTGGCTGTAGTGGACACCCCAGGTTGGAGTCTCTTTGGACTGGCTGACGCGACACAGGTCAAACAGGAGATCCTTCACAGCGTGATGTTGTGCCCTCCTGGATTACAGATGTTCCTCCTTGTCATCCCTGTGGACTCTTTCAGCAAGAGGGACAGACACGCTCTTGAGGAATATAGTGTACTTGGTGATTGGGTCTGGTCACACACTTTTGTGCTTTTTACGTGGGGGGATGAGTTAAGAGGACGCGCTATTGAAAAACACATTGAAAAGAAAGGTGAACCTTTGCAGGGGATCTTAAGAAAGTGTGGCTACAGGTACCATGTTGTAAACAATAAATGTACAGAGGACAATAAGCAAGTCATTGAGCTGATTAATATTTTAAAGCAAATGTGTGCTAGCACAAGCTCAACATAGAGGATGAACCAGATGAACATTTGTATACTATCATCATCCATCACTTAATTCATTAATATTTTCTTTACATAAACACTGTGGCTGAGTCCGAAATCGCATACTCAATGAGTAGGTACTACATTTCTGTAGTTACGTACTCAACGGAGCTCAATGATTACGTACTGCTTTCCCTGAATGGGTTTGCGATGAAGGCTCTCACTAAATCCTTTGTCTTTCGAGTCTGGCATCATCACCCAAACGTGTTTTTTCGTCAAGTTGAATTTAAGTATTATTGCTTATTAATTAAGTGTACCCTAGAAATGCTTGCTAGCCCACACCTACACTTCTGAAAAATATTATTGTTAAGTGCTGACCGAAACTTTTGTTTCCTGAAATTGATGTATTGTATTAAAATAGGTTACTAAATGTATTTGTAATGCCTTATGCTATCTTTGAATTAATACAGACTACAAAAAAGTGAATGTATACGTTTTCAGTGAAGAAATGACATGCATGAAGTAATATAGTATGTTTTATTTACAGAAAACGAAAAAATACCTAGACTTGATGTAAGAAAATAAATGAATTTAATAATTATTAATACATATAGAAGTAAACATCACATAAATCGAAGCTTTATTTCAATGTATTGTTATAAAAAATGATCCTGTATCTACAGGCGTTGGACCCCACAGCCAACTGCCATCTCACAGCTGACCACCTTCGTGATTTTAAGGAGTGTGCTCATCTGTCCCTGTAACAGTCAAACGAGATTCAAGTTACCTCTGTGATTTGTGCTCAATACTGCATTTAAATGTGGAGGTAGTTGCACATGTGTAATCTCGCTGTTTAAAATTCAAATCAAATGTTCCTGAATTCATCAACAGTACTAAATGGACAAATAAAATATATACATTATGTTTAGTTCCTTAAGTAAAAATATTTATTTACATTACGTATATGCATGCAGTGAACAACAGACGTACATTACTGTGATGTGTATTTCATATTGTGTGATTGTGATCATTTGCAATGCTTATCGAGAAAATGACAGGTCACATGTTACACACACATTAAAAAGCGTCTTAAATATGTGTATGGTTTAAATGAAACGTTAAGTCTAAAGACGCGTGTGCGTGGAACGCCCCTTTCAGCTAGACATTTTAAAACACAGCAAAATCACGAATATACTTTACTATGTCTTAGAGGTTAACTTTACTCTACAGCACTTTAACAAATGCGACTGCAACGCAAAGAAACGCGTTGTTGGCTAGTAATACTCACTTTTGAAAACACCTGCCTCGCAGTTCTCCGCCATGCTCCTGTTTGAACTTATCCTGTCTCGTGGGCTCGGGGGGGTAGATAAGTATCTCAAGTATCTGTCGCTGTATGTAAAGCCGTTTTGACATAAAATACCCTTGGCCGTACTAGTCATAATTTAGTTTTGACTAGTCAAAATTCCAATTCCAGATATCGCTTGTGTAATTTTGAGTCGTCACAATTGGAATTAGTATATCTACAATGTGATTATGACTAGTCATAACAGGCAATCAAGATATCTATAATGTTATTTTGGCTATTCATAATATACATTTGAGATATCTACGATGCTGTTTTGACAAGTCATATTCTTCCATTGACTTCCATTGAAAAATATTTTCAGATATCTACAAATGTGTTTTGACTAGTAGAAACTGCAATTAAAGATATCTAGAATTCATTTTTTACTAGACATAATTCCAATTAGAGATATCTTGAACTAATTTTTTCTAGTGATAATTAAATAAGAGATTATCTCTAACTGAGTTACCACCAGTAGAAATCATAATTAGAGATATCTGTAACTGGTCTTTGACTAGTCATAATCACATTTTAGATATCTTTAATGAATCATTTTTAAAGATATCCAAAAACACATTTGCAGATATCTGTAAGTAACTTATTACTAGTCTTATTTTAATTGTAGATATCTTGAATTAGACTTTTGACTCGACAAAACTAAATTAGAGATATCTTGAATTTAATTTCTTCTTAGTGATTTCTCATGTAAAAATATCTGCAATTTAATTACAAATATCTCAGTCTGATTTTTAACTAGGAAGATCTTTCTTTGGATATATCTTCATTTAGCTTAAATTAAGAATTTCAATACAGATATCTCTGAGTAACATTTTTCCTAGTCAAAATTACTTTGTAGATATCTAAATCGTGCATGCAAATACACGTTTCCTTAGCCCCGCCTTTCTTTATTTGATTCCGCCTGGACTTCTGTGGACGCTTAGCACCAGTTCACTCAACCCGTGAATGCTAGTACACCATTGTTCGCAGATCGTCAAGACTTTTGTCAAGGTCTTCGAAAGTCTCTGGAGATAGTAAATGTGCAATACGCCGTTTATTAAGCAGTGATCAATCGCACGAAGTTCCCGCTCCGTACAAGTTCCCTGGCGTTGAGCTCTTTCAATATTTTGACATTTTCTTGCTATTTTGTCGAGAATTGTAGCCGCCATGCTTCCTAAATTCAGTATTAGTCTTCACTCTCATGCCATTAACGTCATAGAAAACTGTTGTTATCCATTAGCAGTGCACTGCACTAGCATTAGGTAGGGACTGAGCACTCTGGTGTAGAGGAGGAGCTGAGCAGTGAGCAAATTAAGTCTCACGTCACACAACAGCAGATTCGACTAGGAGCAGACACAATTCAGATATCTTTAAATATAATTGTAACTAGTCGAAACTGAATTCGAGATATCTTTAAATACTTTGCGTATGTGTGACGCGTTCATTTTAGATATCTATGACGTCAGTACAGATATCTCAAATAGAGTTTTGACTAGTCAAAACATATTTACAGATATCTCGAATCAGATTTCTTACTAGTGCAATTATACTTGCAGATATCTCTAATTATCAATGTGACTAGTCAAATTATAATTATGACTCGTCGAAAACAACTGAAACTATCTACATTATATTTTATGGATAGTCAAACCAAAGGTTTTTATGTCAAAACGGCTTTCCATAGTCGCTGGGTGCTTCATAATGTGGGCATAACCAATAAGCCATCCGATAATTTCTCACCTAGTCTTTTTTGAATACTGAGGATTCGGGCATATGTGTTTTCTCATACTATTTAGTAGGTAAGTAGGCATATTCGGACGCAACAGTAGTAAACCCATGTCCAAATCTCGCGAGAAATAGTGCAGCAGCCGGGAAGTTTCGGACATACTTTTTGTTCGCCTACTGCTTTTCGCCTACTATATAGTATTGAAGTATGGGATTTCAAACTCAGCCAGTGGCAGGAACTACCCTTGTAATAGCACCATCTACAGGTCAAGTAGGTTGTCCTACTCATTAACTCCTGCATTTTTACCTAAAGTTACCTAAATGCTTGTGTAACAGTATCTTACTCTTACTCTATTTATATTGCGCCACTGAGAAAACTACTAAATAACTTTGAGATTTTTGTGAGAGGAAGTCAGGTCGGTTTTTAATTTCTATGGAAACAGATTGGCAAGTTTATCGATGTTTGTTGCTAGAAGAATGTCAATAAAAATAATTATTGAGATTGAACTCATTAAATTAGCCGTTGGTGTGATGTTTGACCAGTGAGTGATTGACAAGTTGTACTTCAGCTCAGGGGACCGTAACAAATATTTTCCTGCGTGACGTGTATGGTAACCGAATTGGTTTATTAACCGTTAGATCGAATACATTCACTTATTCATATTGTATTATCATATTATATTATATTTTGGTTTTAATTCTTTCCCATACCCAAATACAAAATTGTCCTAACCACATAATAATACTGACATTTCTAGTCATTTTTCGTAACTTGAGAACGGTTGTTTGACGTCAAACAACGGTTGAGGACTCAAACTGCA
The DNA here is from genome assembly GCA_008369825.1 of Triplophysa tibetana. Taxonomy (NCBI): domain Eukaryota; kingdom Metazoa; phylum Chordata; class Actinopteri; order Cypriniformes; family Nemacheilidae; genus Triplophysa; species Triplophysa tibetana. The sequence continues at coordinate 10,531,360 of CM017917.1, read as the reverse complement.
ATTTTGACGTGACCTCAAGTCCCGTGAACCGGAAGTTGCCATCGTTTTCATTTCTGTATTTTGACGCATTTCTGAGTTAAAAGGAATTTTTAATAAGTACATTAGTCTTTCTCTTCGATTTGATTGATAAATCAAATATGTATAAGTTATGTATAAAAAACAGCCGTTGCAATTTGTAATGGAACTGGCAGCAGACTGACAGATAAGGGGAGGAGTTAACGGATGCTCCGCCCAAGCTCTCGAAGATATGTCAACTAAGATGGATATTCACTGGAAGGCGGAAATGCATTTTCAGATTTTAACTAAAGGTTACGAGGGCACAAGATTTTTAAAAAGAAAATGACCCACGTTGATAAACTATTAACAAAAAACGCTGCTATATTTTATAAAAAAAACAGGCTTTGAAATTTTTTCAATGGGGCTTTCATGTCGTGTCGGATCAACGTCAGACTAACTTGGTTCAACTTTGATGTCATAACTAATAGTTTTGGGGGTTTATTTGTAATTAAACCACAGTATGGCTATGGTCTCATCACTGTTAACTAGATCAACAGTGGTACTTATGGTAAAATTATAATAATACAAATAGTTATCAACGCTCACACTTATGACGCCAAAGGCTAATGGACTAGTCCGCAGACTATTATCATATACGGGTTGTTATGCAAAATTATGCTACCCTGTCTAATTTTGCTACCTCCATACAAAACAGGACCCCAAGCCTAACACCTAAATTACCCCTCCCCCAACCTAATCACAAGACGAGGGTAGCAAAATTCTATGGGTAGCATAAACTGACAGAACACGTGTCGTAAAACACTTTCGAGTTGTTTTGGCTCAACGAAGTGCTCAGCAATGTAAAGAGTATCTGTCATATTGCTTATTTATTACTTATTATTTTTTATATAAAAATCACCCATATTTGCCCGCCAAAACCCTCCTTTCCCATAGTGTTATACGACCGGAAATTACTCTGCCGTCTCTGGCGTCCCATTAGCTTCCTGGCTCGAATTTCCCTAAGGGAAATTCTCTTCTTCTAAGAAATACATTCTTGAATTAGATTAGGTTTATTTCTCATTTTAGATAGATAAGCTTCCATTTTTTCATAACCAAAATGTGTATACATTTACCAGAAATAGGACTGACAACAGCTTGAAAGTGACGTAAAGCCCTTGAAGAAGCCAAACAAATGATTAGCCAGCATTCCAACCCTCATCTGAAACACTGCTAAACATCAAGTGAATTAATAATCAGGGAAAATCCCAAAGAGGTTGAGCTAACAGACATAGACCTATGCTTTTAATAGTACTTGATTCTGTTTCAAATACGATATTTCAAATAGTAGTCTTCAGGAAGTACAAAACCCACTATACTTGGATAATAGGGTAAAATGTATCTGTTTAATAATAAACAAAAGCTTCATTTCTACAGTTTCGGACCAAATACAGATGGCCTTGATAAAACACATGAATTCAATCATCAAGATTTTGTCACTGAAAATCAATGGAGCTGAGACACATTGCCTGGTGTCTTGTCTTGTCTTATCAGGTTGTGAAAGGCTGGTTTTAAGCATTGTAAGAAAAAGGTGCGATTGAAAGGGAAATACATTCTAACATTCACAGGTACATGTGCTCAGTACTAGTCTTTTCTATTGGAAAATCATCTGCACACAGTTCTTATCACACCTGGATAGGGAAGTCCTACTACTACTACAGATAAATGCATGGATTTTGTACAAGATTACAGAGCGGGAGAAGATACCTCTGCCTTCTCTTTCTGTACAATAAAGGCTTTGTTGGCTGACAGGGGGCCATAGTAAAAATAAAAAAAGAATAAACTGGGGAGAGTCTCAGGGCGTGAGTGGTTGAGAGGGAGCAGATTCAAAGTCATGCTGAACTGGCCATTAATGCACATTATAAGTCCAGTTTAACGAACAATGTTCTGAGCACAATGGGTGAGTGGGGAAATGCAGAGCTTGCAAGGCGACGCTTGGCAGTGCCCGCGCTCTTCTGTTTACCTGCGACATCCACATCCTGTACAGTCAATTAATTGTTTACACAATTACAGTATTTGTGGGTGTTTATTTGGAGCTGCCATGCAAAGTGAGGTCTTTTGTGAAGCCTCGAACAATTTGAGTGAAAACTCTTGGAGGTTGTCAGTGTCCAACAGATTTGCAAAGAAATACCTAAATATAAAAAATCTTGTGCTCTTCGATTGAGGGGCAGGGTTGGGGGCAGTATCCACCTTCTCCAATCACACGCTGTGCTCACTTGCATTCACACTAAAATAAAAACATACGTGCAGAATGTACAAGTATTTACAGGTCACAGATATCCGTTAAAAAAGCTACAGTTTTAATATGAACAGAAACGTTTCAGTATGGCTGAATCAAAAGAAAAGTACTGTAACTACTCAAGTATTTTGACCACTATTAATGATTCACCTTGAGGTCCATAATTACTTGGACGGCAGACTTCTATTATGTTTCCATTCTTGCACAAGAGCGTCTGTCCCTCCTCATGCTCAATGTCTTTCAGAAATGGAGATGGGAACAAACTGGAGCCATGCAATGATGGCTCTAGTATAAAAGGATGGAGGAATTAAAGAGGGGTGTCTCCCCATCAATGCTGTCCTCCTTCCCAGACCTTCTAGGACAAGAATCTTCCACAACTGCCTCAATAAAGTGCATTTGCTTCAAAGCTGAGCTTTGTCAATACTACAGATTCCTCCTTTAGGCTTATCTCAGCGTTACGTCAACATGTTTGAGGAACCATGTGACTGTGTTTGTGTGTACTCTTTGTGTGTGTTTGGGTGTGACAAGTGTGTGGTACCCCTTGGATTGACAATAACTGTAGTGAGACATGGGTCTCCATACCTGCCCGTGTCATCTTTCAATAATAAAGAACCATAATAAAGAACAATAACATACTGTATCTAACGTAAGCCAATAAATAATCAAAACAAGTGCAGTAAATAAAGAACAATGATTTTTAATCATGTCCATTGTTGGATTTTCCCATTCTGCAGTCTCTTCAGTTTGTGTAAAAAAAGGGAATAGAAGTCTGAACTGTCCCACCTGTTGTGGCGTGGGACAGAAAAAAAATATAAAACAGAAGAGAGATCCGAGTCCGACAGCTTTTTCATACAATAAAATCTGTTCTAAGGATTTATCTTTGGTAGTGAACTTGTGCACATCCTTCGCAAAATTTCACTTGAAGTAATGTTCGGTCTGTTACTTCTTGCGACTGAACGATGTACATAGAGAAGTGGAACTGAAAGTGCTTTGACTGCTACAAAACATAAAACAAGGGACAAAGTGTTCTTCAAGTCTTCTCTGTGTAGTTGGAGAAGATGATGGTCCCTGGAGTGAGAGCATCGGCCAGGTTTTCACTCTTTATTCATACAGGGTAACGGTGCAGTAACACAAAGCAGAGATCCTCCGGTCCACGCTTGCCTTGTCTGGACAACACAAAGGTGAAACGTGTTAAAAGCATGTAAAAAAGCAAGGACTCCTTGTTTCCAGTACACAGAGCAGTTTCACTCACATTTCATGACATTTTCTACATCAGCTGGATCTTGGAGAATCTTCAACAGGCCTTCCAAAAGCAGCGAGGCTTTGTTGTAGCGATACGCAATGTCCTCTGTGTGCTGGAACATCTCATCTAGCGCTGCTGACTGCACCTGTTATACATTGTTATACACATTGTTTTACTCAAGCAGACATGTAAAAAAAATCTTTGACTACGCACATACTTCAAGCTTTAATGCTCAATTCCAAATTTTTTCCCTGATCAGATTTTTTGTTCGGCTGTTCACACTATTTTTTACATGTGGACGATATCAGATTCCAGTGTGAACTTGCGATGGTAACAAACTGAATCGCGTGCACAAAACAACAATAACACGCAGCACGCTGTCTTACCGAAATAAGCAAGGGTCAAGTCAACGGGTGTGTTTGACTTTATGCGGTGCTGAGCGGATCGTTCTCGCCACATGATTTGAGAACATTCCCGGAGCAGTCCGTTCTCGGGTGTGCTCAAGCCTGTGTTCTGTTGATTTATGCTACCCTGTAGAATTTTGCTACCTCCAAACAAAACAGGACTAACTCCTCCCCCAACCCTTACACCTAAGTTACCCGTCCCCCAATCCAATCACAACATGAGGGTAACAAAATTCGATAGGTAGCATAAATCGACAGAACACCAGTCCCAGCATGGGGTAGAACACACTGATAGCTTATATGTTACCACCGCGTCAACACGCACGCGAGTGGTGGATGCAAAGCGATAAAAGACATTAGAATCGTTTAAAGCGTAAGTTATAGTTTTGAGTAGGACCTACGCCGTAGGTTACATGTCGGTTTTCATTAACACTTCTGCGTCGTTGCCGGTGTCGGCAGGTAATGACCATTAGGCGTCCTGTGGCTACGCACGTGTTACTTGTGTAACCAAGACAAGAGCCGAAGAAGAAAGAGCTGGTTTGAGAAGCATTAGCAGTGATAGAGGCAAGTGAACGGTCACTTTTGTTGAAGCTTGAGATGTTTAATACAGAAGCACAAATAATGTACTTCGATAATTAATTCGGAAATTAATTCCGAAATGCTTTTGAGTAAACACGAAAGTGTACTTCCGTCAACAGAATGGCGTGTGAAGCTTCAAATCAGTGTATCTCAACTTACCATCTCTACAGCATGGTTATAGATGAGCTTCTCCGCCGCCACGCTGTTGATCTCGTCGACGATTTGTTGCTTGTCGGAGAAGAAGTTGTTCAGTTTGTCCGTGAGACGGCGGCAAAGAGGAATGCAGCTTTTGTAGCGCTCATTCAGACTTTTTATCACTGAAGATCAGAATGAAGAAGAGGTTTACTGCTGTAACGTCAAACACTCATATTTCTGCCAGGTCCTCGTGACCTAATCACTCTGTCCTTCAAGTTTTTTTTTATAATGAGATGCCGTTAAAATTCACCTGCTAGACCTTTAAAGTGTCAAATGTAGCTTCTCACCTTGTTTGACAGCCGTGGATGGATTGAGTTTGGCAGACTTGATCTGACCCTTGGCCAAGTGTAGTGAGGAGGCCAGCAGCTGTGCGGCTTTCATGCACAACACCAACTGCTCCATCTGCCTGTATGAGATGACCAGAATTATTATATATATGCTACAAAACATAGTATTATAACTAGATGCCGCATTAGCATCTGTTTCTATTGGCCGCTATAAGAAGGTCATCGGCCATATTATTACAGTGCGAGCCGGTCCGTTAACACTCAAGCTGACTGTGTATGATTTTGAATACATAATTATTTATTAACTGTGAGTGACGTCAGTGGACCGTTCCAAGATGGCGGACACGTCGGCATGGCTGGAGTGCTTGAATGAGGCATCTATATATTTATATCTATGCTACAAAGTCTCATATTGTTCAATATTTCTCATGCGCGTCCATCCGTTGACGAGTGTTTCTGAATGAGCATTTCATACCTCCACTCCTTGCTGAGCTGGCTGATCTGATCCACTACCACGCTGTCCTGAGGTGCATAAAGCGAGGCAGCAGACGCACTTAAATCTTGCCCTCCTGCCCGAAGAGAAGCGATCTCTAGCACACAGTCAGCGAAGGATAGCATCATGCGTAGGTGCATCAGAGTGTCCGTGTGCTCGCGCTGGCAAATGAATACACACAAGTCCGTTAGATGATCTTTAAGTTCATGTTGACTAGCTGGAATCTGTAAGCTTTCATCTGCCATCACACTCTCTCTCACCTCCATTAGTGTCTCCTCCGGCAGTTCCGGTGCTTCAAAGGTGATGAATCCTTCCAAGCTGGGTGGGGAGGTGCCATAAGGGACGTAGCGCAAACTTCTTGGACCTGCTTCAGCTCCAGGCGGGGAGCTGCCGACGGTCATACCCGGGGGAGACCCCATATACACCTTTCCACTGGTGGAGCACAAGGAGCCTGCTGAGCTGTTGGAGCCTACTGCGGATACAAAGAGAGAAATTAGTGACATTAATTCAATTTGAATAGTTTAAGCTTCACTTCCATGCATCAGATGCACTACATAATGAACAACGGTAGCAAGCTGAGGAAGTGCATCAAGCAAAATCAGGTTTACTAAGCAAAGCTCCTCACCTGAGGTGGTGCGCGGGTGGGAGGCGAGATGGCTACACGCGGGAGGGGTGCTGCTATTTGGGGGTGAGCCCACCGTGAACACAACCGTGCGGGGACTCGCCCCGCCCACCGGCAAACCGAAAGTCCCTGCCGGTGCTGGGGAAGGGATGCACATACAGGGGTCACTGACATTCTCAGCCAATTAAAACACATTCAAACACAATCAGGCAAAAGAAGGACTTCATGCAGGAAAAAGCTTTTGAGGAGGAGCTTGAATGATGGGTTTAGCATTCAAAAAATGAAGGAATAGCACGAGAACCTGGACTTACATCCAATTGGATCGCATTTTGTTTGTTTTGTTCACCACGCAGCAGGAGAATTATTATAATAAATGATTTATGGTGGTGGTATAATAGTTGCTACCTGTGTCCATAGGTCTCTCCGTGTTGAGGCTATCTGTGCTGCCCTGGTATGGCTGTCCTCCCAAAGTGATTCTTACAGGCTGTTCTGATAGTCGTCCAGCACTCACAGACCTGAAAGAAATAATCATAATATTGTTGATAAATGCATTTAGTATATAATATAAACAATGGCTATGCAAAGAATGTTTGCATATCAGTCGGATAGAGATTGCAACATTTGCTGACCTGCCAAAGGAAGTCTTGCTGGCCTCGGGTGCTGATTGGCGGCTGCTAGGATACGCCAAGCAATGATGTGCACAGAGGTCACGTATTTTAGTTGGGTTGAGGCTCTCGGGTACACCCTGCTGAGATCCCAGGGCCAGAAGATTGCATGAAGCTTGAGTTTTAGGGATTTTGAAGGGAGCAGATACCTGGATTGAAAACAACTCGATTATCATCTGAAAAATATTCTTTCAAGCATGCATGTGTATAGTTCACTTGATATACAAATATTGTCACATTTATTCACCCTAATGTCATTCGAAACTTGTATGACCATTTCTGTGTTTAACGCAAAAGAAGATGTCTTAGTGGTTTTGTGTCCATACAATCGAAGTCAATAGGGACCAGTGTTGTTTGGTTACCAACTTTCTTACAAATATCTTATTTTGTGACCTTCAGAATAAAGAAAGTCGTACAGGTTTGGAGCCACATGAGGGCGAGTAAATGATGACAGAATTTTCATATCACTTTAACATCGCAGATTATATTTAATAATTTACCTTAGTTGGAGAGCCAATAATGGTGGGTAGAGGCGACTTGGTTAACCAGTCAGAGGTCCGAGGAGAGGAGCCAAGGTGTTTGGTTGGTGAGGTACCCAGGTTGCCGGGGCGACTGAGCTGCGGGGAGTGGCTAGTGGGGTAGGCGGATGAGGTGGGGTGTACTGGGTCAGACAGCTGCTTATGTAGCTTTTGCCTATTCTGATAGATGTCAGTTAGCGTGGGCGCGCTATGAAGACGAGCTCCTAGTAGTTGAGAGGAGGGTACAGGGGAACCTAAAACATAACAACAAGTTATAAACAAATAACAAGTGTTTATTTTTTGGTAAACTGCTCCGTTGGTATAATATAATATTGCCATGACACAATACATTAAATGACTCAACCACTAGGTGGCAATATAAGGGTTGTATAAACATAAAACATAGAGGGTCAATGAGTTTATTATGTATGAGTTCCTCAGATTTTAGTACTAGGTTTGAAGAGGTTGTGCTTCAATGAGCATAGGAGACCAAAGACACTGTGACCCACTGGGACAAAACGACTTTGGCAACCTCTTGTTAAAGGGATACTTCACCCAAAAAATAAAATTCTGTCATTATTTGCTCACCTTCGAGTTGGTCCAAATCTGTATAAATGTCTATGTTCTGATAAACAAAGAGAAAGATATTTGGAAGAATGCTTATAACCAGGCAGATTTTGCCCCCCATTGACTACCATAGTAGGAAAATAAGTGCCCAAGAATTGTTTGCTGTCCAACATTCTTCAAAATATCTTCTTTTGTGTTCAACAGAACAAAACAAAAATGATGAAAGTAATATTTCCTACTACGGAGACAATGAGGGTCTGGATCTGTTTGGGTATAAGCATTCTTACTAATATCTTTCTCTGTGTTCATCAAAACAAAAGGCATTTATACAGATCTATATTTATGCAGATTTGTACAAGTCGAAGGTGAGTAAATGATGACAGAATTTTCCTTTTTGGGTGAAGTATCCCTTTATTGCGTTCACTTTGAATAAGACACAGTAGTGTTGTAAACTTACCGCCAGAAGAACTGCGACTGCGTGCCTCGTGGCTTTGGGGATGTCCACAGCAGCAGTGGCCGAGTTGTTCAGGAATAGTCCCCACTAAGGAACAAATACACACAAAAACACAGCAGTACATGTTAGAACATGTCTTTCCATTCGTTTCTCAATAATGTTGATTAAGGATCTCAATAATTACTTAAGGAATAACAGAGTGGACTCTTACCTAGTGGAGAGGGGGAGTAAGGTCTAGAGCTGCCTGTTGAAAGACGTCGCCCTATGGTTTGTGCTGTGTCTGCCGCACTGGGAGACCCGGAAACCATTTTAGGGAAGCCCATGGGGCTAGTATTGGAGCGGCGCACTGTGCCTGACCTGAAGCCATGAAGATTATATTATAAGAAACACGATTCATTTATTCATTGGGTTGTTTTTAAATGTGCAGAGTTGATCTAAGTGAGCAGAGGGAATCTGATATAGGGCTGTCAAACGATTAATCACATCCAGAATGAAAGTTTTGTTCACATAATATATGTCCGTGTACTGTGCATATTGTTTCTGTATTTAACACATACACGTATACATATTTAGAAAATATTTAAATGTATTTATTTATATTTACCAATAATTTAAGTTATATATAAATATGTATTTTTTTTTTTTATAAAATATATGCATGTATATGTATGTGTTTGTAAATACAAAATGAATATGCCCAGTACACAGACATATCTTACGTAAACAAACATTTATTTGGGAAGTGATAAATCGCGAATACACAATCTAGTACTGGCTTTGGATAACTATGAATTTCATCGCACTACACAAATAATACACAAGACTGAAACAATTTTAGTGTTCATGTATTTCATGGGAGTAATGCATGTTTATAGGGTGAAATATTTAAGTAAAAAATATTTTTGAATTTTTCTCAAGCTTAATTCAAGGTCTCATCGTCTTTGCTTTCCCAAACAGTCTCCTTTAACTTTATGGCACAAAAACACTTGGTTGGAATTTTTAAACAGTTGCCCAACTGAAAGATAAACATGACTAATAAATACTGGAACCTGTCTGAAGAAGTGTCTAAGTGGGCCAAGCAGCTGCTAAAGACTGGCCTGACTAATGGGGGAAGGTGCGGCAGTCATTATCTCGGCTAACAACCGACTCAATCCCCTAAATAACAAAAGCAGCACCATTGTACAGCACCATTGAGTAGAAAGACAAAGAAGATTGTTTGGTTAATCCGCAGCCCTATCTTCTTCATATAATGGGAGTCTATGGGGTCCACCTGTCTAAGAGATCCTAAAGCAAATAATTCCAAAAAGCGGCTCCTGGCGACATGTTGACGTTTCGTGAAGCGAATCATTTGATATTTTCAACTGAACGTCATTTTTAATAATATTAGCCATAATGTGCAGCCTCTGCACACAAATCTTCTTCTTGTAGTATTTGGGTTGCGGATGGCATACCAGCGTCTGGTAAGGGAGTGTTGAGGTTGAACATTATGGCTGATATTATTAAAAATAACTTTCAAATTTATGAAAATATTGACCGTCACTTCACGAAACGGTGGACCCCAAAGACTCCCCTTATATGAAGAAGAGAGGGCTGCGGATTTCCCAACAATCTTCTTTGTGGTTCTACTCAAGAAAACATGTCACCTACATCTCCGGAGGGCCTGAGGGTGAGTAAATAAACGGCAAATAGGAGTTTTGGGCTGAACCATCCCTTTAAAGTTCCCCCCCAAAAAATATTCTGTCATCATTTATTCGTCCTCTTGTCATTTCAAACCTGTATGACTTTCTTTCTTCAGCAAAACACAAAAGAAGATATTTTGAGGATTGTGTTATCTAGCCCCCATTTACTTGCATTAGTTTTGAGTCCATACAATAGAAGTAAATGGGGGCCGATACTGTTCGTTTACCAAATTTCTTCAAATTATCTTGTGATCTGTAGAAGTCATGAAAATGACAAGAGGGTGAGTGTATGATGACAGATTTTCATTTTTGGGTGAGCTATCACTTCAAGTGAAGAGCAGTGGGTCAGAAAAAGCAGTTCAAAACTTAGAGATTTCTAATATTAAATCTAGATTAGATTTAGATAATAGATTTAGGACGTTATGAAAACAAATCAGTTCCACATTTTGAATCACGTACCTTGGAGAGCCGTAAAGTGTGGTTGTTGGGCTGCTGGAGAGATTCTGCTTGATACGCTGGTAGTTTCGTACCTGTGTGGGCACAGGTATGGGGGTGGTCTCGCTTCGCGGTGACACCATTGGAGTCTGTCCAGCAGATGCCTGAGGCTGCCTGAGAAACCCAGAAAACAAGGTTGCAATCCACTCAGAACGCTTTTCCAAAACCATCCCCACTACAAACCCTTATAACATCCTCAGTCCCATTAAACATGACATGTTTTGCAACAAGATTTAAGCATGAAATTAATTAACAGTTAAATGTTTTCAATAGGTTTTAAACTTTGCCGGCTACAGTAAGCAACAGCGGTTTCTGCCCGAGCATGGCAGAATCAGAGGGGGAGGAGATAGTGTGTAAACGCAAAGCCTTAGCCAATCAACAGGGAGGAGAAAGGGGAAGTGAGAGGGTAATAGGAAATGTGCGTTGTGCTTTAAGGCAAAAAACACGTGCCGGGTCCGCCTACATTCAAAAGTCACAGACAAAGAAAAAAACAGCTTGTCCTCGCTCTATCAAGAACAAATAGCCTTTTTCACAGATGTCATGACTGGGTCATGTATGGGAGGAGTGTGCACACAGGGCTCTAAAAAAGGGGAAAGGAAGCAAAAATGAAAAAGCTGCAGATTGTTGTTCGGACTCTTAGTTTATGTAATGAGGTGGAGAGAGGGGGAGGACCACGGCTACACGTGAGACATTAACAAGGCTTCACGGCAACAGCACACAAAGACACTTTCTTTGTTTGACCGTGTTGGTTCAGCATGGCACACCACAACAAATGCAACATATATGATGAGGCCCTGTATGTCAACACACATGACAGCATACAGAAATTTCCAAACAGATTGAAAAAGATTAATAATAATAAAAAATGATGTAACCTTATTTCTCATGTTTTGGATTAGGGATTAAAAATAAAAATTTCACCAATTACTAAAGAAAAAAATCTAGTATTTGTAATTCATAAGCTCTTTATAGGAATAGTTCATCTTCGAAATTAATATTCTGTCTTTATTTAACCAACATCTTGTCATTTTAAGCCTGAATGACTTTGTTTCTTGTGCAGAACACAAAAGAAGATATTTAGAATAATGTTGTAAATTAACAGGTAACAGAACACCGTTGGTCCCTATTGACTTGCATTGGCTTTTTGTCTATACAATAGAAGTCAATGGGGACCAACAATTTTTGGCTACCAACAATTCTTTTGTGTTTTGCTGAAGAATGAAAATCTCACAGGTCTAAAATGACAACAAGGTGAGTAAATGATGACAGAATTTTCAAACAGAAGGTACACTACTCCCTTAACACTATGAGACCACAAAAAACAGGAAATAAGTACCTATTTCTCAAAGTGCTCTGACCCCCAAAAAATGTTTTATAATGTTTTATAATCTTAATAAAAAGCGGAATGGTAGGAATGAGTATGCTGTAATAAAGGCAACAACCATTGTATGTGAACATATCAGAATTTGTGTGAAAAGTCATAAATAGACAGCAGGACAAGGTGGAGTATGTCTCCTGCTATGCTTCTACAAGAGAAGAAACATGAACCTCTGAGAAGCAGGAAGTGGTTGTGTTTGCATGAACTCACGCAACATCAAAACTGTTTGATATATATAACAGAGACCCAAACTATGATTCCTATTCAGAATATATGAAAAGATGCACACTATACAAAAAATTACAACTCCACCTGACACAAATTAAATGTCTGATCCACTACATAATTCCACTATGACAAACAGTCTAGTCATAAAAAGCAGACCAATGTTCCATTCATGCCCCTCTGGGTAAAAATCGAGGTCCCTTCACAAAATACAGACATGCAAACGGTTTTAAATCACACATGAAGATGAGAAGAATTGAAAGCGGTGTCTATTCTTAGATCTGGAGCACAAACATACAGGCGCCCACTCCCACAGGACTCTCATTCACCGGTCGTGAGATTCACCGCTTCGAAAAGCCACACCAGTTTCCTACTGCACAGAACAGCAGCCACCCGAACTCACACAACCCTGCTGGTATCCGAACTGGCGTTCACCTTCATAAATAAATAGTTTGGGAGTAGAGAATACTGTGAACATCCCAAATGACATTAACAAGGAAAATGGATCAGTTTGCTAATCCTTATTTCCATATTTCCATGATGCAGACGAAAAAGGATCAAGACGATTAACACAGAGCTAATATTCCAAGTCTTGAACCTGACTGTGACCGTTTGTCTTTGACCTACTACCCTGAAGAACATCATGATATTCATGCCAGTGCAGACTGGTTTATGGACTGCATATCCATAAGGTGTGATCAAGTATGTTAGTACAGTCCTGATTTCCAAAACGCAGCTGTCAACAGGACAAACCCACATATCTAACATTTGCATACGTACAGTATACTTGGTCGTTTGATGGTTTCAGAACATTTTAAAATGCAATTCACACTCACCCTCCACACAAAAGGAATTCACTGGACGGCCTGCGACCAACAGCCCCCATCGGAAGGTCATCTGAGAACAGAAAAAGACAGAAATGAAAACTACACAAAATCAACTGGTAACCAAACAACATTGGTCTCCATTGACTTCCATTGTATGGACCACTAAGACATTTCTCAAAATATCTTTCATACACAATTTGAAACAAAATGAGAGTAAATACATGATGACAGATTTTAATTTTTTGGGGAGGAGTATCCCTTTAAGTAACCCTCTAGGTACACATACACTGGGTTGCGAGCCACTGTTAGTGCCTGCTAAAGCAGTAGAGTTGTGGCTGGACTATTTTCAGTGACTCACAGGACTGCTCTCCAGAGAGATGCGGCACCAGCACAAAGTCATCAGTATCACAGGAGGAGTTCTTGCTGCTGGTGCTGCCACCCGACTCTTTGGACAGCTGCAGGTAGTTGGGATGGCCAAGAGGAGGAGAAGACAGCACATCCTCAGGGAGAATCTGCATGTCTGGTAGTGACTGCAACACAAAGGTTGAGTTGAGTCAGTGCTTTCAAACTCCTCCTCAATGCTATAATCCCAGTGTGATCTCATGCCCTAATTTGGGGCTGTTAACACCTGTTGTGGTGTGACTGTGAAATTAGGTTGGGCAATTTAAAGAGATGGACTTACTGGAGGAGAGATATAACGACAGGATGGAGAGCTGCCACACGTGCTGTCTGAGACCAAGCCAGGACATGTAGGCACTGGCACAGGGCATGCTGAGTAAAAATGAAAACAGGTTGCTAGACATGCCTTACGCAGCATCTGAATTGCTCATTAAACTTTCTTACTTACATTTTTTTATAGTTGATGTTGGGTCCATGAAACGATGACTAAAGAAAGCATCTGCAGACAAAAAACTCATTTAAAGATATGTAGAACGATATGGTGTTTCAAGGTGATCAGCAAAACTGAAATCCCAAAATGCTTTGCAACAACTGACCAAAATCCATACGGTCCTTCTGGTTCCTCTGAAGCAGACCCAGAAGCAGAGATTGTAGATGAGAAGAAGTTTCTCTAGGGATGCTGTGAACAGGAAGCTTGCTTAAGTTATATAACACAACTCCTAGTGTTAAGAATATATAAGAATAATGGAAATGCAGTCATCATTTACTCACCCTCATGAAATTTTAAACCTTTGTGACTTTCTTTTTTCTGCAGAACACAAAAGAAGATATTTTTATAATCAAAACCCTTGGTCCCTATTGACCTCCATTATATGGATGCAAAACCAATGGGGACCAACGTTTTTTGGTTACCAACGTTCTCCGAAATATCTTCTTTTGTGTTTTGCAGAAGAAAGAAAGCCATTCAGGTTTGAAATGACAAGAGGACGTGTAAATAATGACATAATATTATTTTTTGATAAAACTATCCCTTTGACTACATTAAAATTGATTTACAATACTATGTGTGGCATTGTGATTTATGTCTAAAGCAAAACAAAATAAAAGTCAATGTTCTTACTTTGGCACAAGAGTCTTGTTCTTCTCATAAAACATCCTCAAATCTTGGGGACTGTTCGCCTGGTAAAATGAATGCATAAAACAATAAAAAAGGGTTAGTATTAAAAACACTGTTTAATCGTAAGATGAACTGCACCCTGTGTTTGTTGTGTGTGTGTTTATCACCTGGAATGGTGGCTTTCCCACCAGGCACTGGTAAATGACAGTCCCAATGCTCCACAGGTCAGCTTTAGCGTCGTAGTTCTGGGACATGATGACCTCTGGGGCCTGAGGAGGCAAGTCAGAGTAAGAATACAGAGTGGAACAGGTCTCCTTCTTCTACAGTATTTCACAAACGTGACCCAGGATCACAAAACCAGTCACAAGTAGCACAGTAATTTTTATTGTAAAAGACAAAAAAAACATTGTATGGGTGGATAGTTTTTTTCTTTTCTTCCAAAAATCATTAGGATATTATGTGAAGATCATGTTCCTTGAAAATATTTTGTGAAGTTCCCATTTTAAATATGGCCTTCCACAGTGCCCCTAGATTAACAACTTTAAAGGCGATTTTCTCAATAATCCGATTTTTTTGCATTCTCAGATTTCAGAGTTTTAAACGGTTGTATCTCAGCCAGATATTGTCCTGTTCCAACAACACATACATCAAGAGAAAGCTTAATTATTCCGTTTGCAGAGCATGTAAACATCCCAATTTCAAAAAATTGACACATAAGACTAGTTTTGTTGTCCAGGGTCACAAATATGAGACGGCAATCGGTGTGTGGTTACCATGTACATCGGCGATCCACATAATGTGGCGGCCATCATGTTGCTCTGGAGATATCTTGCAAAACCAAAGTCAGCTGTTAAACAGAAAGCATGCCAGTATTATTAATAGCAACATAATGTAGTCTGAACACAGGACTCCTGCACAGGCTGAACAATGGAAGATAACAATGAGACAATGGAATCAAAGACCGGCTATGAAAGAGATCAGATGTAATACTGATAAAATGTTTGCTGTATATAATATTTTACACTGAATGTTAGCAACTATCCTATATGTTGGAAAGTGTTGTGTCATTGCTTACCAATCTTGATGCGTATGCCGCTGATGCCGGATTTCTTGCGGCCTGTGTAGGACAGAAGAATGTTCTGAGGTTTGAGGTCTCTGTGAATGATCCCCTTGCTGTTGAGGATCCGCATGGCTGCAGCAATCTGCTGTAGAAAGACCCTTAGTGTGTCCTCTCTCAGCGTGCCCTTGGCTGAAAGTGCAAAGAGAAGGCGCTGCTGAGCAACACATTCACTGACATTTCTAAAAATGGCGTTGATATAGACCTGAAGACATGTTTTGGGTCAAATTAACATTTGGATGGGGCTGGGCGATTAATAAAATATGAGATATCATCAAAATAACTGTGAAGACAATATACAACTCTTCGATTAATTGCAAAACATTTGTGTTTTTATAACGAGTGTGTGGTGTATATTTATCTGTGTACAAATGCACACACATACATGTGTATATGCTGTTTGACAAGTATTTACCTACATATATATTTAACATTTATATTTAAGTTAAATTATGTATCAATATACATATAGAGTATATAACACATATTTCTTAAACATATGTGTTTGTGTACTTTTACATAAATATACATGCCAAACACTTTTTTTTAATCGATTAATCGCAGAAATCAATTTGATTAATCGATTCGTTGGGTTTGATTGGAATCTATTCATCGCGATTTATCGATTTTACAGCAACTTAAAATGACAAAACATTAAAAATATTGATTATTGTTGAACTATTGTGCCAAAGATGGTCCCAATATGGTCCTCAATTCTCCTCACGAGTACCAGCAAAATGTGACTCGTCATTTTTTAAATGACGTTGTCAAGCAACATCTGTCCAACATCAAAGATAGCTGTCCTGTACTGTACATACACACAACATTTGAGTTATACATATTCAGCTTCATTGAAATGTAGAAAGATACCAAAATATTGCATTTATATTGCCCCCGATCTTGTAATGCTTTTGTTTTTTGTTCCATTTGAAATTTGACAAACACCCGTCCTCATTGACCTTGAAACTATCTGGTCTGAAAAACACTTTTTATTTTAAGATGTACCCTACACTTTATCAGAGGATTCTCACAGTGGTCCCCTAACTAGTGTGAATGGGACACATCAGAAGCTGCTCAGGGGCATTACAAGTAGGGATGTCGCTCCAGGGCGCTGTTTAAACAAAACATGGACTTATCCATTGAGCTGTTAAGAGGATTCCCTTCACCCAATCTGCTCTGTAAACAGAGCAATTATGATCGGGACAGATCCCAAAATGCAGTTTTACACAAGTTTGGAATGGTAATGAGGTTGTATAACTGTATAACTAAGAACAGTTGCATAATTTAATTGGAAGGGGGGGTTGACACATGCTGTACTCTGTCATCTGATGTGGGAGCATTCACCTGCACAGAACTGCTGTACACAGATAACATTCTAAGTAGGAAACATAGCAAGGGGTAACAGTCCAGCCAACTCGCTGGTTTTCTGTTACACACACACACACACACACACACAAAGACACCTGAGTCATCTTTATAATGCCCTCCGAGTCATACACACAATGAGAACATGGTTGATACACCAATCACATTCTCTCGCCGGGAAAACATCTGTTAATCAACAACAAATGAAGGTACAAAACATTTACTGTTTATTCGCCTATTTAGTCTCTATAGTTATGAGGGCAAGCGGCAGTGAGCTCTGAATACACAGTATATATGATTATAGTGTCAATAGTGTAAACTGAGATTGAGCCCCTGGGACAGACATTTCAGCTCTGGTGCATTGAGTCTATCTGTGGGTGAAGGTGTACCACATCATACTTACTAGATTCAGCTCACTGCTTCCATCTTCAAGTGCTTTAACTCTAAATAATGAGGTGAAGTGTTTTCACTGTTGAAATATAAAAGCACCTTAAAAATTGCTTACCTTGCAAATAGTCTGCCAGGTCTCCTCCATTGCAGTACTTAAAGAGAAAATACAAAGAAAATACAATTTTACTCGAAAATCAATACACAACAATTAAGAGCTTTGTAAGCTGTAAAGCGTGATCATTAATGAGCTGCTGGATATACTCCACTGATGCGTTGTTTTAATATCAGGATGGTTTTGGTAGGCTGGTTAAATACTATTTAAACCTACCCAGCTGAGAATAAATAGAATTTCCAAGATTCAATCTTTCCTGTCATTTGCGTTAGCTTTTAAAAATAGTTTTCAAGGGGATGAATATTTTATTCACCTTAATGTCATTCAAAACCTCTATATATGATTTTTTCATCAGTTGAACACAAAAGAAGATATTTTTTGATTTTTTTTGTGTCCTATACCACTGAAGTCATCATTGGGCCAATGTTGTTGGAAGGGTGAATAAATTAAATAAATACATTTTGGGTTAACTGTCCCTTTAATGACATTCCTGGAATTTATTTCCAAAACTTGGAATGCTTAAAAATATAGAGAAAGTGTACAAATCTATCCAATTAAACTTAAAAACGTCCTCAGATTTGAAGGAAATTACCCTTGATGGACAGACTGATCTTATCATGCAGGCTTTCCAGCATGTTTACTTTAAGGAGCATTCAAAAAAAATCTTGTCAGTTCACTATTTCATGGTTGAGAATAAAATGATAAAATAATAATTAAAATATCCATAGTTTAAATTTATTTTCATTTTTTTCCAGGTCTGGAAATGACAGTTGCAAAATTCGCTGATCTTTCCATGTTTTCAATAACATATATTATTTACAATACGAGGAAAATCATTCAGATGGTCATCCCAACACTTCAAACTTCCAGGAACCAAACCAAAGAGCCAATTACGTCATGAAAATGTCCTAACTGTGTCTAAATTTCGTGTTAACAAGCGATTTAAATGTGTATCTGTCAAACTCTATAGCAGCCAAACCCCCACTCAGATCACACAAACGGATTCCTATAACCAATACTCAGAAAGGCAGCGTGTTATTTGGTCAGATGGTACATGTGAAGTTTTGGCCAGCTATTGCATGCCAAGGACAGACTTGAAATTGTTTTCCCTGAATGGATATTTTTAGTCTGGCTTCCAGAGGTGTTCAGTTTGTTTCTCCTTCAGCGAATGCAGTGTTGAGCAATACTAGAAAGCATGTGACTATTCTAAAAACATGACTGTGTGGAGAAAGTGAGAATGAGATAGAAGGCACAATACTCATTCAAATAATGCTGCCTGCTCACCTCCATAACCAGGAACACAGAACTTGGCATTTCCTGAAAGAAAAAACAAGGCATTTTGATCACATATTTTCAGACAAAAACAGCACAAAATTCCCAAACATTCCTCAACACCAATGTTAGGTTTGCAGGCCCGTGTTTCCCACCCACCATCAGGATGTGGAAGTCATCCATGTATCTCAAGAAAACGTTTCAAACCATGGCATGCGTACCTCATGTTGTTGAAACAGTTTGGACACACTTGGCCTCATAACAACTCTAAGACCTGCTTTGTTAATTCTGAGGGAACTTAATGTTTAAAGTTAGCCAAATAAAAACCACAAGACCCTCAGCTGAGTTTTTTCGGGAAGTAGGCTGTTACAAACAAGACACCAGTATACAGAACTTCCACATCTGCTCTTTTGACTAACCGCAGCACTCTGCAATTCATGATGGATATCCCTTTAATGGAATTGTAATAGAGTGATCCGTTTACAAAGGGATGTGCGGACATTTTACGTGCTGTGCATAACTGGTTGCCTCTAAGATTGTGGGAAGGAATTGTTATAGGCGGTCAACACCCCAGCTGCCCACATCATCTCTATATCTCGTCCATTCAACATAATGGTCAAACTTCAAAGAAACAGCATGACTTCTAAGGGTGCCACTTCATTTCGACAGGACTGGTCCTGCTCCTTTTTCACTAGGAAACTACAAGTTAACCTAGTCTGCTGGCCAGATCAGAACACCAACACCCCATGATAGACAACAGCATTCAAAAAAACATATGCTCATGCCCACGTATTCTGTTACATTTGCTCTGGATTTGGATCTAGCCAAGCCCACCTTCCCAGTTTCGATGAAAATCAATGTATGGGAATTAAGATCCAGCATATAGGCTACAAGGGGCATTGCTTATATGATCTGTACAATTACATAATGGACTGACTGGAGCTAGCACTGATGGAGGATGGGTGGGACGAAGAAAATAGAACAGGGGGAGGGGTCGGTCGGAGTGAGGACGTCAATGACTTCGTAATCACACTTTTTCTTGAATTTGACTTTGTCATCTGTGACTCTGTGTACACCAACTGAGTGCGATATGCACAAACACAAAAGCCTTTTGATGGGAAGCATGTCATGGGAGAATGGGCCAGAAAAGAAGAATAAACAACTGCTGTTGTGCTGCCATGAACACTTCTTGCCAGATTTTCTCCCCTTACTTCTTGGCAAGAAACTACAGTTCACTTGGGCTGTTGCCTACCAACATATATTATAATTATATAGCAGTAGTGCCAATATCTATTATTTTTGACATGTCAACACTTGAGGATAAGAAACAGGTCAGTTACCAAACACTGGACTTTGTACATAGAGCTTAAACACCAGAGGTGCTTGATTTATGCACAACAAGGAGAGTTGTGCACTGCACTGGTCCACAAAAAATGTAGACAGTGTAACATTAGGTGTAGGCAAAAAGGTAATGCAAGTTCATGTGTATTTAGCGCAAACTAGCGTATTTGAATGAAAAAACAGAATTATGTTAAATGTGTATTTTGCTATACAAATCAATCATACCAGTCATTCCAGTCAACATACCAGACATCCAAACTAACACAGGTTGCAAAACATTGAAAGTACAAGCATGACTGAAGAAAGCATATTTTTGGGAAGACAATCAAACCATTGCATCACACAGTATTGAGTTACAGCGCCATTCCTAAAGTCTGAATTCTAGGAATGTTTGGAAACATGTGCGACCACTTGACAGGGGCTGATGTGTTTTTCTATGCACATGAAGCGGGAAAACAACATCCAAGAGCTGTCAGGTAAATGCTATGCTGCTTCACAGCGGTATCACTCACTTTGTAGAAACTTGAGTGACAATACAGCTGAGAATGTTCTCATGGTTATCAACAGGAACAGGTAGTGAAGAACAACAGATCACATCGTCAATGACAAGGCCATGAACCTTACTGAAGTAATAGAGACAGATATCGAGAAACAGACGAGCATATTTTCATGTTTCTACTGCTACGTTGAGCTGTTAAATACACAGACAGCCTACCATTTGTTGTGCAAGTCAGTTTGTCGAATGAAATAAGAAAGAATCTTGTCTCGGTTTGTGCTCAACATCTGAAAGCTGAGCATTGAGCATTTAAAGAACGATACTTAATGTGTACACATATATTTATTCCAAATATGCAGTTACTTCGTGTATAGTGAACCCAACAGGTGTCAGGGATGGATGATTACTTAAATTTAACAACTGTGGTTTTAAGTTTTCCCGTTAAAAGCCATCAAATGACTCAGACATTTACTCACCCTAAAGTTGTTCCAAATCTGTATACATATCTTTGTTCTGATAAACACAGAGAAAGATATTTGGAAGAATGCTTGTAATCTTACAGTTTTTGGTCACCATTGACTACCATAGCAGGAAACATTGCTTTATAAATTTCTTTGTTCTGCTTGATACAAAATAAGAAATTTGGAAGAATGTAGGAAAGCAAACGGTTCTGGGGCACCTTTTTCTACAATGTAGTCAATGGTGACCAAGAACTATTTGGATACAAGCATTCGTCCAAGTATCTTTCTCTGTGTTAATTCGATAAAAGACATTTACAAAGATTTAAAACAACTCAAAAATTTATTTTTGAGAGAACTGTCCCTTTAAGAAAAATGACAAACAAGTTCCCAGGCTGCTTGTCTTCTTTCTTCCCCGCACCCACCACTCACCCTCACGTCTACATTTGAATTTTATCCCCCTCCTTTTCAGGAAACGGAGCACAACACGTCAATCTGTCCTCCACTGGGACACAGTGTGCTCTAACAGGAAGTTCGAGTTTTGTTTTGATACGAGAGAAAGGGCTTCCACAAACGACTGCCTCATGCATATGTGACTCATAAACAAGCTTAAGCTCCTCCCACCCTGCCTCAAAACCACAGAACAGTGGTTTTGAGGCAGTGGTTTTTGATAACAGAAATTCCATGCTTCAATCTTACCTAACCTATCTTTCCTTACACGCTTTCCCCTTATATTATCTACATCTGAAGGGTTCTGATGTCCATGCTTCTGCACATTTTGTTCCAAACTGAACAGCACAATTTCTTAAATGCAGAACACCAGAAGAATCAACACCCTGTTATTACAGCAGGTCACCAGCATTGAATAGCATTTGACAAGAGCTGCCCTTATTGCAAGCCTGTAATTAAAACAACTGTGGAGATATCTCCAGCTCCACAGACACAGATCCCCATTCAGAAAAACTCAAGAACCCTCCAACATCATGTATAAGCATGCACGCGCCTGTGAACTAGCGCTGACGTTACATTAATCACAACTAGCTTCCATTCACACTTCATCATGTGGGAGAGATCAGAGCTGTGTTGCATATGTTCAATTTGGCGTAGTGGGATCTAAAGATCTCCTCTCTGTGTTCTGAAAGGCCAAACACTCCACCTAAGCTGAGTAGAAATCAATCCTTCCAACATCTTTAATAACAGTGCATTGTAAACAGTCAACGGTAGCGTAATTGGGCTTGGAAGGGAGCAACATCAATATTCCCCGAGGCCATCAGAAGATATGTTTTGGATAAAGGTCATGATTTTGCATTCATTGAATGAGGAGAGGTAAAAACGGCCAATCATTTCTTTTTAGAAGCAATGACGCAGGCATCCACTTGCTTTAAAGTCAGGGAGTGATATTTCTAAATAAACAATTTGCTTAAATTGAGAGGAATGCCACAGACATCAACAAAATTAATGTTTTATACATAAAATCATCCCATAAAGAACATTCAGTGAAAATATGATCTTGATATCTTTAATAATGACAGAGTAAGACAATGTCTAAGATTGAAAATCATAGTGAAATTAATTAAAGTCACACTTAAAGCTCATTATATCACAATTAGATTATGAGCCTGAATTTCACAGACGAGGTCACCATTTTGGAAGTGCTCAGTAAGACTCACACAAACAACAAAAACTGCTCATTTGTGTATAAGTACTTTTGTAAAGCACAGTTTTGATAGTCAAAGATGTAATTGCATAAGGTATAACAATTTTTTTGTTTTTAGGGCTGTCAAATGATTAAATTATTAAAAAATGCATCCAGAATAAAAGTTTGTGTTTACATAATATATGTCTGTGTTCTGTGCCTATTAAATTTGTATTTATAAACACAATAACATACACGTACATGTATATATATTTAGGAAGTATTTTGATCTATTTACTTATTTTTTTGCAATAACAGAAATTATAAATATACTAGTGCTATCAAAAATTGCACATTTACACATGCTATTATTTTTATCAGATGAAACGCGTTTGTGATCGACAAGCACTAAAATCAACATTTATAAATGTTTATATTTATATGAAATATATGCATGTTTATGTGTTTATAATACAAAATTAATATGCAGAGTAGTATAAATACATATCTTATGTAAACACAAACTTTTATTCTGGATGCCATTAATAGCAATTAAATGTTTGACAGCCCAATTATTTTTATCTTCAAACAACAGAAGAAACATGGTATGGTGGAATGATAATTCCAGGATAAAATATGCCAGCATGAACCTCACTCTGCGTGATTCAGAAAACAGTTAACAGGAAATCTCAGTGTTGCACAAACAAATGTATTTATGGCAGTCTGACTGTTCGAGCGACGCAGCATGTGAGTCCCTAAAAACAGCTGATGAAGATACGTCACCACTTGCACCTACTTCTCAATTCCAGCACCAGGGAAAAAACACGTCAGGCCAAGTGGGATGGACCACTGTGTCAGACTCAAAAAAAAATGTCATTTCTAACACCAATACACAACCACGGATGGAGATAAGTAATGTTTTTTTACAAATCTTCAGCCTCATTGTTTAATATCAGAGATGTCCTGTTAAAGCGCAGAGAGGGCTGATATATTTGTGAACAACCATATAAAATCACCCTTCTCAAGTATTTTAGACAAAGAATTATACAAAAAAGGTACCGTGACAAAATTGCATTCGAGATGCACAAATTTAGACACTGAACTAGAAAAGCATGCTTAAATGAAGTATGTGGGGTCTAGGGCAGAGTTTCAGGCCCCCTGCAGGTCTGGTTTTGGGTGGGAGTCTTACATAAGTGCAGGAAGTATTATGCTGCGTGGGAAAAGCAGGCTATTGAACAACTGGAGTCTTTTGAAAGGTCTGTATTCGACTGAATCATAACAGCCACAATTAAACTCACAGCCCGATCCATTAAAGGCTACACAGCGTTTAGTACTTGATCCTGCTGTAGACGTCAATGCAAGCTTAAAGTAGCCCTTTCAGTACATGCATTGACATTCAGCTGAGACTGAGAACCAATGAAATGTCTCTCATGCTCCCCACACCATTCCAGAAGAGGCAAGCCTTCCCTCTATTAGATGCTGCTGCCGATATGGAAAAAGGCATGGTATTGATGGAGGAATTAGCTCACTTATAAAATTGGCTGACTTCTGACATTTTTTTCAGCAAAGCATGCAGCATTCAGTCCCAAGGATGCTGAGAAATAATCTTATTTTCTCCTGGCCAGTAACATCATTCTCCCAGATAGACTTCTCATGTTCTACGTGCAAAAATGTAGTTTCTGGATTTAAAGCGTGTGCAATTCGGTATTATTAATAATTATTTTTGTAAAATGCTTTAATGATGTCAAAGCATGGGTACTAATGTAAAGGAGAATAATGGGAAATCATTTCTGAGAAAGGTCTCACGCAATGTTCTGTAAAGATTAGTTTTTAACAGGTCATGTGACCGGTCAGTAGTGCTTTTATGTAATAACTGGGGCAGTCCCATATGCTCTCCCAGCTTTTGTTGAATGGTGGAACCCGAAGGAAAGGCTTTATGAATTTGTGCTTAGTGAAAGAACATAGTGTTCGGGTCATAATATGAGATCATATTTATGAATTTAGTAAATGCTGCCCATACCTGGACATCATAGAGTGCCACAATGTTCTCATGCTGGAGCTCCTATTCAAAAAATATAAATAATGTCATTATGAAACACTAAAACATTTTACTTGTACAAATCACCAAGCTGTACTACATTCAGTGTATACACTCTATCCATTCAGAGAATAAAAGAGCTCACCTTTAAAATTTTGATTTCTTTACCAAGAAGAATCTGAGATTTGGAGAGGTTCTTCTTGTTGATACTCTTGATGGCAACCTCCCAATCAGTCTTCTGTAAATATTAGACAAGAAAAGCGTTAGAGGTTTATGTAAACCACAAAACATGAACTTCAAATTAAAATAGCTTTCTCACTATTCAAATTTTCAATCTTACTTTTACCCTGTGAGTCGGGTATTAGTTGAGCACACTAACATTTGCTAAAATCTTCTAAAATCTTCTCTACACTTGCGATCTGGAACCAGAAAAGCTCAGAGAAACAATGGGATTTTAGCTGTTGGGACAGATGCTTAAGTAAAGTTAAATTCTACAGGCCCTCACACCAGCTTAAAGAAACTGTCCCAAGTGCTGAGAAGCTTCCGAGTAGAAACTAGAAATAGAAGGACGCTTTTCATGTAAATGTAGGTTAATAGGAGATGTTCTTGCGGCACACTGTGCCGTGGCCAAGTGCTGCCAGCCTGCAAGAGCAGCAGCGCTCATCTCGCCTCACTGAAAACAAGCTCAGTCAAGCGTGCTAAATGCAAAGGAGATAACGTCGTTCTCTTCTATACTGACCCCTTTTAGAAGATGAGCAATAAAAAGATAATGCATAGTCCTTGATATAGCACATCTAATTTATATGCAACTGATTCTCGTTCTATTAAAAACTGCATTTGACATCAGCTCCCCATTTTGAACTTTACAGATCACGACACTACAGTTTGTAATGCTGAACCATGTTTGTAAGGTGAAACATGCTTAGTAGTATCGATTCATGACAATGTGTGACCCATTACTCCTACTATCTATAGTTACAGTATGATGATTTGCTCGCTACATTGAGAATTATCCAATATAAGCATTAAGGTCTATTTAGTAGAAGTTTTGGTGAAAGCACTTAAATAAACAATGATTCTATCAGTGATATTCATGATTCAGCCGACTTATAAATCTATGATATCATCCTCTCGACAGGCAGGACCTTATTAGTAAGCGCCCATCCGTTTGCATGTTCTAACAACATCTCAGTCCTGTGTGTTTTGCTTTTCTAGGCAATGTAAATATAATACAACAATAATCATAACATCATGCGAGCTCCCTCCGCCCAAATGTTAAAAGTAGACCGGTTGGTCCTATTGACGTCAGTCGGCTTATTCACAGAGGCTGTTTTATGAATGAATGACTCCGGCAGCTAGGTGGCCTATTCAAGCAGACGTTACATAAAAACAGCTGCCGTTTTCATCGAGAACCTGTATCCACGAAAACTGGATAATTGTATCTGCTGTAGAAATATGATAAAACCTGTATATTATAATGTAAGAATATTTTAGGTCACCATGAAAATAAGCACGGTCCAGATTTGCAGCATGCATGAGTGGACGGTGATGCTCAGCTGCAGGGGTCCAGAGCCAGGCATGCACATTGTGCTCGTGCTTATTTACCTTTTTGTGTCTCCCCTTGAAGACGACTGCAAAGGCTCCGTGTCCGATGAGGTCTTTTCGGCTGTATTCAAAGTCCCCTGCCGTCTCCATTTTTTTGACAGGTGTCAAGTGATGCACAATAGCTCGTGATGCTTTTGGGTGCAAGTCCCTCAAACTCTCTTCAATCCAGACTTTTAAAGAGCAGCTGTCGCCCCCAAATTATTAATGCGTAATAACTTTAAAAGACAACTCCGATCTTGTTGTACTTATTAATATATTATTATACACCTTGGTCAATCTGAACACAGTCAATCTGAAGTTTCGTAGCTCAATATATTTGATTATTCTGAGCTGTAGTCTGCCTGTCACTCTCTGACCCAGTTAACAAGCCATTTGTTTCCCAATAATAGCTTCCCAATGCCTTTTATCTTAGCTTAAGAAGATTGATCAAACTAAAATTGGAGCTATGACAGTTCACTAGCTAGCTTTACATGATGTCAGCTCAGTTTAAAAGGAAGTGCAGAGGTTGCAGACAGCCTCTTTTACTGTAGTAGTGCCTTGTTAACTCAATGACGGCGCGGTGGGTCATTGAGGTGCCCATCGCAAGCTAGTCAGAATTGACAGCTAGCTAATATATAGACAAATGTGTACAGCTACAATATCATAGAAAAGTCCCGATAAATAAATCAACTAACGTGTTCCGTCACAAATTCATATTTTACATACAGTCAAGTAACGTTAGCGCTGGATGATAGCAGGTCACTTATGATGTCACAATAGCATCACTCCATAGACCGCGACGCTCCACGGTTCCAAAGCGTTTATTTGCAATAGTCAGCTGTCCTTCAGAAACGATATGATGCTCTCCTTCAAATCCATTGTATAGAAGGGTAACGTTACGCCGTTTCTTCAGTTCACTCCTCTGTCCTGCTTTCGATCTCGCAGGGCATTTCAGAAAAAACATAAGCGCTTCGGTTTTAAAAAGACGAAGTTCTCACTGTCTTTAATTTTGAAAACATAGTAAAAGCACGACCCGTTAAGTCACGGGAGTGTGTCAATGTTTATCTTCAGCTGATTCGGAGAACTTATGCAAGATCGGTTGCTGCATTACAATGACACAGAGCTCTTAGCACATGAGAACCTCATCATAACGTGTACCTCCGCAAAAGGGAAGTGCGCTGCCCCTGCGCCGCAAAAAATAGTCCCACAAGATCGAGGGGAATGAAACCAGAGCGTACAATACAGATGTTGGCTATATATGCAGACATAAATACATACAGATAGACAAACAGATATTAAAGAATGTACGAAATGTTGACCTAACAAACATTGCTACATACAGTGCTCATTTGTCTTTCTTTGTACAATAACAAAACTGACAGGCTCTCATGCGCTCTCCCTGGCGGAGGCTGCCTGTAATGAACATATAACTAAAATTATATTGAGTTAAAAATAACGATCAGTTGCAACTCGCTGGCATCCTCTGGTGGTAAAACTCAGATTTTTTTTGGAGAGTGCTAAATCAAAGGTTGTGTCCTATACATGACTGTTGTGACAGATGCTGAGTAGGACCACTCTCTCACAGCTGCAGCAAACATGCCTGAACATGACTTGTGAAAATTTACATTTACATTTAGTCATTTGGCAGACGCTTTTATCCAAAGCGACTTACAGTGCACTTATTACAGGGACAATCCCCCTGGAGCAACATGGAGTAAAGTGTCTTGCTCAAGGACAGACTGGTGGTGGCTGCTGGGATCGAACCAGCAACCTTTTGATTTACCAGTTCAGTGGTTTAACCCACTAGATCACCATCTCCATTCATGGGAAGTTCCGAACTAGATGATTTATGAAAGTTTCAGACATAGGCGGGTTTGTGTCACGTATGAACGTTGTTTTTGGTTTATGTAGACTGTTCTGGACCAGTTGTAATTTTAAAGGAGCAGTTGATATGAACCTAACTGGCCTGACAGATAATTTATCTTCTCTTTGGTATAAACCAGTGGATTGTCCACAATATCTGAAGCCCACCACGCTATTTCAGAGCTTGGCAAATCTAAAACGAAAATTGTATTCATTATCAAATAAACCAAACAAGACTATAAGAAATATCTCAATTAGTTTGTAGTTGTATAAGTTTATTGAGACCATAGCCAACAAAATGTTCTAGGTTGTTGTTTTCCTAAGAAATGTACTGAAGGGAGTAGATTGTACAGTATTGATCAGTTGTGTATGGGTGTGTCTACTCATGAAAGTAATGAAACATCATCATGACGCATCATGACATCATTATAGCCTAATGACCTTTGATTCACACCGTGCTTGCTGTATATGCATCACTGAATTACATTTGCCTTCATATGACTTATTTATTATAAAAAGTAACCTTATTAAAAGAACTTGAACTGTTTGATTACAAAAGCTGCCTACCTGGGTCTTCAGTTGTAGTGTCTTAAGAGCACGAGCATATCATAAAGGAGTCTTTTGAAATGCTTAAGGCCGGACTCAACATACTTTACCTGACCTAGGTAAAACAAATAATATTAAAGTTCAAAATGAATATAAATTAAAAGTAAAAGGGCTAAGTACACCACACCAGAAAACAGTTTAAATGACACACCCTCCTTTCAAACAAGTTGTAAAGTTCACTTGTCTCTTATCATGTGCATTTAAATACTGAACATTATAAAAAGGAAAACAGTAGATACAGTAGACGTTGGCCTGACACTTAATATAACTCTAAGTCATTGCATTCAAGTATAAATCTAATTTGTGTCAGACCACATCCACTGATTCATACAATATTTAAAGATGACAGATCCAACATAAACAAGCCTGAATTAAACTCTAACGTCACCATGTGCTAATCCATACTCCTTAACGAGGCCACAACAATAGCACACAGCAGACTTTACTAAATGATTAACAGTCTTAAACTTGTAGAATCGATTCTATGACCTGTTGACCGATAATATTTAAATCTCACTCTTGTAAAGATGAAGATGACTGATGTAGTAAATAATGTATACTGTGGATGGCGCTGTAGTGTGAATTCATTGTATTAACTTAGTCGAAGAAACAGGAACAGTATGACACAAGTGGGCGTGGCGTAGCCTACCCGCGTGTTTTTCAAATTGATTTATCTAAATATTAATATTCATATCTTCACTCTTCACTTAGTATTTTCAGTTCAGTTGTTATTAATGTGTCTCAGTGTTATTATACGGGAATAAATAATTTTCCACACCACTGCCGGGGCAAGTCCTTTAGATCTTTGTCACGTGGTTTCCTGTTACCTTTATCAGCAATGTCTAAACAGGATGACGTGTTGGCCAATCACGGTCGTCTCTGATTAGATGTAACGCAATGACGTAACTCTTTTGCTGTGTATGTGCGAACCTTTGTCTCACAAGTTAACAGATACTTAAAATTGATACATTGCGTGTTATTTAGTTAAGGTTTGCATTTTCATTTCAATGAGATAAAACGTACTTATTCGAATACGTATTAACTCAAGATTATCTGAGCTCCGATGCAACCCCTGGAGGGAAAACTAATGTCACTCCTTTAATGTCACTCCTTACAGAGGTGAGAAAGTGTGCAAAGTTAAACTTGTACATTTAATATCATCGAATTTTAGGTCGATGAACAGTAAAAGGACATAACATAAATTGTCTGATGTGCAAATATTTCGATATGTTAAAGGTTGCGAAATATATTGATACTCTTATGTACATTTACCCTTTCACTGTAACATTTAGGAATATTAACAAATGGTTTAACTAACTATATTAAATATATATTTTTTGCTTTAATTTGCAGTGAAATCATAGTAAAATTGTGTTATTGTCTCACCACAATAGTCACTGTTAACCCATGATATTTAGAAATGGACAGATTACAACTGAATGTTTTGTTTTATTTCCTTAATTCTTTATCCACAAACTGTCCTTCAAGAGTCTAGACTGATTTTCCGAAATGTCTACGGAACAGCTGGCTGTTCAACAGGCCAGAAAGGCTTTTCTGACTGGAAGATCTAAACCCCTGGAGTACAGAATTCAACAACTTAAAAACCTAAGTAGATTCATTACAGAAAGAGAAAAGGACATTACTGATGCCTTGAGAAAAGACCTCTATAAGGTAGATACTTTTTTCACATTCTCTACACTCATTCATTTATTTAGATTTTTTGTAGTAAACTTGTTGTTTTTTATGTGACAGAGTGAAAATTCAACACAACTGTATGAGATCCTAGGCTTGGTTGGAGAAATCAATCTGGCTGTCAGCAAATTGTCTGAATGGGCAGCTCCTCGTCCAGTGTCCAAGAATCTTCTCACCATGTCCGATGAGGTCTTCATACATCCGGAGCCTCTTGGTGTGGTGCTTATTATTGGGGCATGGAACTATCCAATAGCAGTGACCCTACAACCCCTCGTAGGGGCCATTGCTGCTGGTAAAGCTTTTTTTTCATTATTTTCACCTTGTTCGTAAAAAAATATAATCCATTATGCATTTCCTCATTCTCAATACGGATGAAACGGGTTGGGTTTTTTCAAGCTCCAATAGAGCACAGTTCATGTGTAATAAATCAGTCTACATGGCTCATGTGCATGATTCTTCTGAAGCCAAATGATTAAAAAAAAGCGAAAAGCTTTTAATCTTTTCCTTCACGGTTGCTCTTAAATGTTAAACCTCTGCTTGATTTCTTTGATTCTTTAGGAAATGCTGCGATAACAAAGCCATCAGAAGTGAGCTCTCACACAGCAGAAGTTTTGGAGCTCCTGCGTCACTACCTTGACCCTGTAATACTTCAGTCACATTCCATTCTTAAAAATATTACTGTTGTTGATATATCATAATTTATATTATATCATATGTTTTATTAATGTATTCAGGAGATGTATCCAGTGGTAACAGGAGGTGTTCCAGAGACCCAGGAGCTGTTGAAGCAGCGTTTTGACCACATCTTCTACACTGGCAACAGCACAGTTGGCAAACTGGTTATGGTGGCAGCGGCTCACCATCTCACACCGGTCACTTTGGAACTGGGTGGAAAAAGCCCCTGTTACATTGACAAGAACTGTGACATTAGAATTGCCTGCCGGTGAGAATTGCTTTGACTTAATAGGTAATGCGTATTATTTGCTTTCTAATGCTTTTAAATTTACAGCCGGATAACATGGGGAAAGTATGTCAACTGTGGCCAAACCTGCATTGCACCTGATTACATCCTCTGTGAACCCAGCATCCAGGACAAAGTGATTGATGAGATCCAGAAATGCATCAAGGTCCAGTGTTAACAGTACATTTTATTGCTTCTGTCTTTTACCCCATGACTGCATCAATTTTTTTTCATGCACATACAGGAGTTTTATACACATGACCCTAAGAGCTTTGCAGACTATGGGCGTATTATCAATCAGCGCCATTTTAAGAGGTTAATAGCCCTTATTGAAGATAGCACAGTGGCTGTTGGAGGAGACAGTGATGAAGTGGAGTGCTATATTGGTATGTATCCATTTTGTTATGGTTTTATAATAATTGTTTTATACTTTCATGATTTCTGTATCTGTCTGCTTCAGCTCCCACTGTTCTGAGGGATGTGACATCACTATCCAAAGTGATGCAGGAAGAGATCTTTGGGCCAATTTTGCCCGTCGTCACCATAAACGGTATAAAAGAAGCCATTCAGTTCATCAATGAACGAGAGAAGCCACTAGCACTTTATGTTTTCTCTTCCAGCAATAAGGTAACAGCAGGTCGTATTACAGAAAGTATCTTTTCCTAGGTCTTAACTTAAGATATGATACGTTGAATTAGGATTTCTCACAAATTCGAATTACAGAAGCAAATCTTAACTTGATTTAAGATTCCTATCCTATCTTACAAAATCGTATCTTTTATCTAATTAGGAAATCCTAAATAAAACCATCAACCTCGGCAATCCATTTTCAGGTCTGTTACCAAGCAACCAACACTGTGAGAGCTACTAATGAGGTAAACAAAATGGAAAAACAAAACCGGCAAGCTTTTAATTTTAGTGCTGCGGATATTGAAATTTCAATAAGTTTGGTAGAAAAGGGAAAGCCGACACTATTTGTTAAGTTTTCATCTTCACTCCCTCACAAAGACAAAGACAGGGAGTGGGCAAGTGTTGCGGATAATGTGTCTGCAGCGTCCTGTATTAACCGTACAGCTGAGTCTGTGAATAAAAGATTACAACCATTGCGAGCGAGTCAAAAAAAGAAAGTGGCCCTACAGGCAAGGGAGATGAAGAAAACGGGAGGGAGAACAAGAAAGCTCCATCGCTAAACACGAATGTTGGATGTCATTGAAAAAGTGCACTATGAAGGTAACGCTAAATTAAAAACATTTTC
The DNA here is from genome assembly GCA_008369825.1 of Triplophysa tibetana. NCBI lineage: Eukaryota > Metazoa > Chordata > Actinopteri > Cypriniformes > Nemacheilidae > Triplophysa > Triplophysa tibetana. The sequence goes on along the minus strand of CM017917.1, from coordinate 10,498,734 downwards.
ACCCTACAGATGAGGGTTACAATGGAAGCAATTGGAAAGACATTAGGACAACAAAAACAATGAGTGCAATAAAAGAAAACTGGGCCTGCTTGTATGGAGCCACTCAGAGTAAAATTTTACTCACAAATGTGTCAAAACTCTAGGAATGATGTAATTTTACTCTTATTCTTACACTTATGAATTAGAGTTACTCATAAAGGTTCATAAGTGTTAAGATTAGGTCGCAGCTTCTAAATTATTTAAAAGAGCTGAAGAGGTCTCCTTACCTATTAAGAATAACAAGATGGCAGTACAAAGGCAGATACCATGGACTTTACAACAAAGGAACAATATGTTGGAATGATATGATGACAGGGAGTGCATGAAATAATATTATAATATAAAAAAATGTTAAATAATTTTTTAAAGATTTGCAGCTTTGGTCTTCTTTATAATAGGGTTTCATTGAGGAAGATAATTATTTAAATTAACTGTTAAAACTGTTTATTTTTAAATGCAGCAGCACATTAAACCTTGTGTTGAAATTAATCGCGGAGAGCATCTTTTTGCACGTGCACATTGAGCTTTAACCAATGATTAGTCATGGTGACTGGATTCCTGACTTGTCTATTTCAGTTCTGTATCTATGCTTTTATTTTGTAGTAATGAAAATGCTTGTGGGAAATGTATAAGTAAAAGTATACCTTTGGTTCAGAAAAATGTATTTGAGTAAAGGTAGAAGTCTGCAGAAATATAAAGAATTATTGGTAGTAACTTAAGTATTTTTACTTCGTTACATTACAACACTGCCTTTATGTAAAGCTTCTAAGAGTAAAAATGTATTCTTAAGTGTGTCAAAATTCTGAATGATGTCATTTTACTCTTATTCCTAGACTTAAGAATAAGTGTGATTCATAAAGTTTCCTAATGTGTTAAGACTAGGTCTTCCCTCCTAAATTATTTAAGAGAGTTGAAGAGGTCTAGTTAAGAGTAACAAGATGGCAGAACACAGGTACTGTAGATACCATGGACTTTACAACAAAGAAAAAAAGTGTTGGAATAATGTGATGACAGGGAGCTCATGAAATAATATAAAAAATGTTAAATACTCTTTTAAAGGATATGCAGCTTTGGACTTTTCTTTATATACAGCTGTGAGTGTATAATTGGGTGTGATTCAGCAGCTTAATTCTTTAAATGAACCTTTTAAAAATAAATTAAAAGTGTATGAAACCATGCCAAAATGGTTACATATCTGTAATATTTTTGCGCAATTTTTGAACCTGCAATTTTTAGCTTTTGCATCTCTGTTGACATTTCTGTTTGAAAAATGAAATCGCAGGTTACTTTATTTTGTCGTCTTATTGGTTGATGTCAACCGATGTTAAATTTCACACAAAATCGTAGAGCTTAATATATCAATCACTATTATAAGCTTAATGACAGTTTTCAACACAGATTTTTAGGTGCATGCCCAATAACAAAATGGTTTATTTTACCAAAATAAGTTCTGGATTGCCCTTAAATAAACAGTATACATTAATTCAATATATATATATATATATATATTTATTCATGTTATGTCTGAATTAAGTTATGTCTTAATTCAGTCTTGAATAAATGGTTCAACTCTGACACTTGCCGGCTCCCTATTGGCTGATTAGAGGTCAAGGGTGGCCATTTAAGTTTGAATCAATGTAGTCCTCTAGAATTTAAGAATCAGCCTTAAACTTGAACGAAAGTTTCTCTTAGGTTCAATATAAAAGGTATACTCCTACTCTTAAAAAAAGTCCTACTTCTGACTAAGTATTTTTGACACTTAAGTCAAAGCATTTTTTAAAAGTTTTATACATACGGGCCCTGGTCTCATATAGCCTACCTTAGTATACAGAGCTCTGTTTTTTTGTTTATTTTTAACGACTAGAAAAGAGATCGAAGTCAGAACTGATCACTCGGGTATTGATGGAAGGGTTTCAGACGATTCATAAAGATGACTACAGTATATGGTGATCTTGTAGCAGCATGCAGATCATTCCATAAATGTGGAAGCGATCCCGAGAAAGTACTGTTGGACAGCACAATTGTTAGCGTTTTTTCTGCAAGTTTTTTATATTTTGAAGTAAGGAAAGCTGTGGTGTTGTCCTAAAGTTAAGACCAGTAAGAGGATTATTGGTCAAGTTAAGACTCTTCTGTAACACACCTTTCATATCTGAAGTTAAGATAAGATGATAGAAAATGCTGTTCTGTAATGGCTTTTGTCCTAAATTAGGTCCTGACTGAAATTACCACGGTAACTGAACAGATAGGATAAGAATTCTAAAGTCACAATCTTTCTGTAATACGCCCTGTATTTTCTGTTGACGTGTAAACTATATTTGTTTTTCCTCAGGTTATCAAACAGATTATATCGGATACATCCAGTGGAGCGCTCTTAGCCAATGACTGTCTGGTACATTACACCATCAGTGATTTACCTTTCGGTGGTGTTGGTGAGTGTCAGGCTTTTACTTCAAAGAGCCATTGTGATCCTTAACAGTGAAGGACAATGGATGTCTTGTTTCTGTCCTATCAGGAAATAGTGGAACCGGTCGTTACCATGGCAAATATAGTTTTGACCAACTCAGTCACCTCCGCAGCTGTCTCATTAAGAAGTTGAACATGGAGATGGTCAATCAGATGCGATACCCCCCTCACACTGCAGAGAAGTTACGCTGGGCACGTTTCTTTCTCTTAAAGCAAATAAATCTGGCTAAGTGGCGTCAGATGGCGCAGGTGGCTATGGTTGCTGCATTGGCATCTTTTGTGGTGCAGGTGAGATGTTGCCTCTATTTAGGACGTACTGTACATGAATATAAAGAAATGGATTATAATAGGATTGCTTATGTTCATATTTAAAAGTAGTTCACATGAGCAGATAATGAAGATAGCGGGGAGTGGGTTCCGAGCTGGCCAGTACCTTTAGAACGCTCCCACCCCTGCAATAGGGGCGAGTCCGCCGAGCACAGAAAAGGCCGAACCCAGAACTCACCCCCCAGAGTCCTACTATCAAAAAGCTCAAGTAGAGGAGCCGGGGAGGTGTTGGGATGTGCAATCCTTTACAGGTGGCTTCAGGTTAAGGATTTTTGTCTATTTATGTTCTGGTTCGCTTGAGCTGATAGGGTAGAGTCTATGATTGCTGATTGGGAACCAGCCGGTCTTAATTATATGCTCTGGCTTCTCCCGAAATTTGTTAATCATTAGTTAACCATTAACATCACTTATACACTTTCTGCCATCTAAACACAATAAAATGACAAAGTATAAACTTATACTGTAATAACCTTTCTGTAAATTTCCATAGTAGGAAATCCACAGGAATAAACATTTAATTCATAAAATTGTATCAATGGCCATTTAATCTGTAACCTTTTTAATATTTATAAATACCAGATAAAATTCGTCTAAACATAATGTACAGGTACTGTAAACCATTTATTGTGATTTATTGTTGCAGAGATTTCTGCGATAATTTGTGGAAGGGAAGCTGAAGATCTCTGGACCCACAGGAATTCACAGGGATTGTAATGGTGTTAATCAAGCAGTTGTTTTTAAAACACAGTAGACGGTTATTTGTAATTTTTAGGTCCAATAGTCAATTAGATATAAAATAAATCACTTATCCAGACTACAAATTATCTTTATTGCAAGATGGGTGTAATACAAGTTAGGGTCTCTCCTGTGAGTCTGCATTCTTTTATTGGTCTAAACATATGAACATTTTTCATAGACAGGTTAGATTGTGTACATTATACTGAATCATTAAAAATTTATTGATTCATAACTTTGCAACAATCAGGATAATAGAGCTCATATATGGATGATGCCATTTGATATCGTTTTGATTACTGTTCCCTGTAATCCATTATCAGCAATATATTAAATGTTTGACAATTATGTTGTCCTGTGTACGACTGAAATTAATTGCCTTGTCAAAGGTTTTTATGCCTTTACTGTTATACTAAAATGAGGAGAGATATGAAATGCAGTATATGATCTTTGGAAAATTCATTTATTAAATCGACATTATAAAGGAAAAAATATTAATTGTTACTTGTGAACGTTGCAAAAGGTTCATAATGGCTTTTTTTTGTAAAAGTGAAATTTTATAAATGAAACTAAATAAACTTGGATGATGTTAAATGAACTTTTGTGTCTTTTGATTCATTGTAAAGAGGAGTTGGATGTGATGTAAGTAAGAACGTGAGTATGCGCCGCCCTCTGATTAGCACAATAAATGCAGCCGTCGTGTTGCGTGATAGTCCGCATGCGCAACGTCACATTCAACGCAGACTCGTGACTGTAAGCGAAGTGAGTACAGTTATTTTACAAGATTTTTAACGACTAGCAACAAGATATAAAATGCAAATAGTCATTTTTTAGACATTGTATTTTAAATATGTTTTTGATTTTCTTGTAAAAATAGGCTCTGTTTGTTTGTATATATAACCAACGTTGACCGACTTGTGTCGTGTGATTCATTTCTAGACTAAATGCTGTAATACACTACAAACACAATTTGTACAGATTTTTAAAAATTAGAAATCATACACTTGCAGTCTTTTTGAACGTTTGCATAGAAAACACAACATGATAAAATCTGTAGACTGGCGCAGACTTTCTGCAACAACTCTTCAAAAACTCTGAGCAAAAGTCTTTTCCAGTCTTAAGATGATCACTGAACTAATCAAACGAGCTGAAAACAACGTATAAATTGTTATTTTGGCATTTGGCATTGATTTTCATGTACTGTTCTTGAAAACATTAATGTTCACGAGATGCGATGGTAGTCTGTGGTACATTCATTAAATATTGTGTCAGGTAACCTTAAAGGTTTTAACATACAAATGAATCTTTAAACTTATTTAAAAATAGTGTTTAGTCATAGTGCAAGTCATTCTGATTACATAAAGTTACACCAACAGTTTTAGGGTAAGAACTCTTAGGGTAGAGTATCAGTTTCACTTTTTTAACTGTATAATGTAATATGTTACGTAATATTTATTGGTTTTATCCAAAGCGACTTACATTGCATTATCCTGTACATCTATACATAGGTGCAATCCCCTAATCTCGAACCCAAAAATATGCGTTGAGCTGAAGGAAAATATGAATTAGATTGAATAATTGTGCAAATTTCTTCCTCACAAATTCAGCTCCAAAAAGATGGAAAGGCAGGTAGTGGATAAGGCGAGAGAAGCCTTCCAGTCAGGCAAGTCCAGATCCCTGCCGTACAGAAAACAACAGCTGAGAGCTCTGCACCGACTCATCACTGAACGCCAAGCTGACATCGCACAAGCTCTCAAACAAGACATCAACAAGGTACGACACTTGTTTTGACAAGAACAAATCGAAATCATCATTTTCTATTAAAAACTAACTGAAATGTTATTGTGACTTTAAAACAGAGTGTGTATGACACTACACTATTTGAGCTGATCGGCCTTGAGAATGACATCAAGTTGGCAGAGAGTAATCTGGTTGATTGGGCGGCTCCTCGGCCTGTGAGGAAGAACCTCGGCACTGCGAACGATGATGTTTACATAAAACCTGAACCTTTGGGTGTAGTGTTAATAATTGGTGCCTGGAATTATCCATGGAGTTTGACCCTGCAGCCCCTAGTTGGAGCCATTGCAGCTGGTAGGCTGTGTGTTCTTTTCTAACAAATCTCTTTTATGTTTTATGTTAATAAATCAGATGATTTCAACACCACTACCTCTTGTTTTAGGCAATGCAGCGGTGGTGAAGCCGTCAGAGCTGAGCGAGCACTCTGCCGGACTTCTGAAAGAGCTTCTTCCTCAGTATCTTGATAAAGTAGATTAAACTCATTTCGCCTTGGTTATAATCAGAAAAAGCGGCACTTTGTAAGGCCAATGTTAAAATCTTACAGGAGATGTATCCAGTGGTGACAGGAGGTGTTCCAGAGACCCAGGAGCTGTTGAAGCAGCGTTTTGACCACATCTTCTACACTGGCAACAGCACAGTGGGCAAACTTGTTTTGGAAGCAGCCGCTCGCCATCTCACACCGGTTACATTAGAACTGGGTGGAAAAAGCCCTTGTTATATCGATAGGAACTGTGACATTGCTGTGGCATGCAGGTAGTGTTACACTTTCTGGAACATATAAACAGATGCTTAAAAAACAAGATAATAATTGTAAAATGTTTATCAGACGTATCACTTGGGGCAAGTTTGCCAATTGTGGCCAGACCTGCATTGCACCTGATTACATTCTGTGTGAGGCAAGCATCCAGGACAGGATCATCGAGGAGATTGGAAACACATTGCGGGTTTGCACTCGTTTTTTTGGACGATGTAGCAATGATAATATCGGTGTTTGGATATGAATAACATTTTGACTATTCTAGGAGTTCTACCCTGAGGATGCAAAAAAATCGCCAGATTATGGACGTATCATCAACAAACGTCACTTTGATAGAGTAATGGCTTTGAAGGAGGGATGTACAGTTGCTATTGGAGGAGAGAGCGATGGCTCACAGTGTTACATAGGTAACTTTATTTAAATGAACCCTGACTACAAATATTAAAAGCATTGACATATTGATTAGTTGCCAAGATGTACATGTTCTCTTTTTCATTAGCTCCTACAGTTCTGCGTGATGTTTTGCCCCATTTCAGAATCATGCAGGAAGAAATATTTGGACCTTTGTTACCAATAATCACTGTTGATAATCTGAGTGAGGCCATAAATTTTATCAACACAAGGGAAAAACCTTTGGCGCTTTATGTGTTTTCCTCTGATAAAAAGGTAAGAATAAAATGATCCTCTCAGTATTTTTGTTTTCTTTCTAGTATCATGTAAGTTAAGTTTATGCTTAAAAATGTCTAACAGTGTGTATAAAGTAAACTCAATTCATTTTTACCATAATTTAATACACTTCATTTAGATTTTTTAGACATTTGGACTGAAAAACAAGACAAAAATAAGTTCTTAAATCATTTTGATTTGTTTTTAAATTCAGTTAAATCTTATTTTTCGATGTTCTTTTTAGGTGATTAAACGCATGTTAACAGAAACCAGCAGTGGAGGAGTAACCGTCAATGATGTCATGATGCACTACACTCTTAATTCATTACCTTTTGGAGGTGTGGGTAAGCCAACCAATAAAAAATCATTCAAATCGTTTGGAAATAAATACTACTAATGCACAAGTACGGATAAATTCAGAATATACGTATGATTTAGCCACACGTGGACTTTCTCTCTGTAAAAGGAAACAGTGGAATGGGGAGATATCATGGAAAACATACATTCGACCAGTTGAGTCACCATCGTGCCTGCCTTATCAAGACTTTTGCCATGGAGGGTTTAAATGATGCCCGCTATCCCCCACTTACAGCAGCCCGAGTGCGCAGGGCAAAAATTGTCCTGCAGAGTCGCTTGTGCCGTTGCAGTGGCATGTGTGTGTGGGCGATCATCTCTACAATAGTGTCCATTGGTCTGCTCATTGCCTTGCTAGTTGTACTTCTGTAGGTAACAGATTTTATTACTTGAGATGCATTGTTGAATACTTCCTTATGATTGGTTAACACATGTTCCTATAGGATGTTTCTTACATTTTCCGCTAGTGCACGGCTGTGAAGTGCTTCCTTACTGGTCTGTCACATAACATTTGTTTTGTAACTGCACTGTTAAACTATTGAACATAAGTCATCCAATGAGAACTAAAGGGTCTGTAAAAAATGCATACAATAGAATTTTTTGTCATAATTCATCCACTTAATAAGTATTCCCCAACTGACTGCCTTTTGGATGAAACCTTTCATGATTGTAGATTAGGTCTAACAATGCACTATTGTTCGTAGTCACTGTCCACTCCCACTTTGAAAGGAGACTTTCATGTGATATACCAGCTGCCGCTGCTTAAATTTCATTGTATATTTGAATCATTCTTATACAGTGACTGTATTGTAGTTCATGTAAAGTACATTTACATGTGAGTTGATTGTCACTTTCTTTAATACACAATAGATGAAAAGGAGTTTAAAGTGTTTTAAACCATCTTAATGTTGTATAAAAATATCAATAAATTCAGCTGAACTGTTGAACAAATAAAATGGATCACTTTGTTGAACTAATGATCAGGGCATGTATTCTTAAAACTTCTAAGATTCTGCTAACAAATCTCTTAGTTCAGCTTAAAATCTTCTACATTGAAGTCTTACCTTAAAAGTGATTCAGGAGGACCAATCTGAGAGCAACTCTGAGCAAGGAAAAGACAATAACGTTTATCTTACCGAGGAGGCGGGGCTGACCATGGTTGGTTGGCCAAGAAGGAAAATGGAGCGCTTTTAAGTATGGGTCGAAATTAGGTCTGAAATTGCACATGTAATTTTTTTCTGTTTTACCATCTTCGCGCACACACATTCTTTATTTTTTATTTACCATGCTGTTACTGTCAACGTATTTGATAGAAAATCGAACAGAGACACAATAAGTTTCAGTAAGTGCTGTAATTGTTTGTGTGATCCCCATATAAGGTTGTGACAGAACTAAATCATCTCTGCTGCAAAGCTTTGTTTCTCCAATTGCTAAATATCTTCACTTAGTATTTAATGCTAAACTTACATCACATGACTGCATTTTAAGTTATAGCTGCACTCAGTTACATTATGCCATTACTATTTTCCCTGCTTATAACCATACACTTTTGTTTGTTTTCGATCACAACTGTTAGTTAGACCTACATTAGTTTCAACAAATGAAATTTCCTAAATCACAACGAATAAGCTCTACCTATTTTTCATAAACATACAGCAGCTGTGACATGTCAGAGGGGATCCCGGCTGAGACTGGTATCTACCAAGGTTTTTTTCTCCATTTGTTTATCATTGGAGTTTGGGTTCCTTGCCATGTTGGCTTGCTCATTGGGGGACTGCCTTTATTAGATATTATTTGTTAGAATGATCTTAGTAATTCTACAAACACCATGTTTTTCAGTTTTTCTCATTTTCACCTGCAAAATAAACAACATGATTTTTTAATTATTTTTTAAAAGGAGTTGTCTTTTGCAAAATAAACTAAATGTTCATAAAGAATATGTTCAGGTAATTGTTAGCATTTTGCCTGTCTCACAGTTAGCAGATATGAGTAGTCTTTATGGCTAAGCTCTTTTAAACTGATTCTCAAGTTCTGACTTAAGTGTTATAAATAAGGGACTACAATGATTTAAACACAAAATGGCCACCCTTGACCTCCGAATCAGCCAACGGGGAGCCCGCAAGGGTGAAGTCAGAGCAGCATGGCACCATTTATTCAAGACTGAGTTTAGACATTACTTAATTCAGACATTACATTAATGAATATCTTTTAATCAATTTATATATAAAGCCGCAATCCAGAATTTATTTGGGTAAAATAAACTAAAATTTTGTTATTTGGCAAGTACATAAAAATCAGTGTTGAAAACTGTCTGCCTACTTTCCCCAGTACAGTAAGTACAACAGTAAGCTCATAATAGTGATTATTAACATTGGTTGACTTCAACCCAAACTAAGATAACTGCATAAAGAAACCTGCAATTTCATTTTTCAGACAGAGATGGCGACAGAGATGCAAAAGTTAGAAATTACAGTTTCAAAAATTTATTTTACTTTATGCGCAAAAATATTACAGATATGTAACCATTTTGGCATGGTTTCATACACTTATAAATTATTATTGACAGTTAATTTATAGAATCAAGCTGCTGAATCACACCCTATTATACACCCACAGCTTTATATAAAGAAAATTGCAAAATTGCAAATCCTTGAAAAAATTATATATATTTTTATATTATAATAATATTTCATGAACTCCCTGTCATCATATCATTCCAACACATTATTTCTTTTTTTTAAAGTCCATGGTATCTGCAATTGTTCTGCCATCATGTTACTCTTAGGAGATCTCATCAACTCTCTTAAATAATTTAGGAGCGGAGACCTAGTCTTAACACTAAGGAAACTTTATGAATCACACTTATTCTTAAGTCTAGGAATAAGAGTAAAATTATGTCATTCAATTTTGACACACTTAAGAATACATTTTTAATCTCAGATGCTTTAAATACAGGCAGCATTGTAATGTAACATAGTAAAAATACTTAATTACATTACTTAAGTATTTTTTGTAAGTAACTTTAATGGAGTCTTTATATTTCTGCAGACTTTTACTTCACTACAATTTTCTGAACAAATTTATTTTACTCTTATACATTTCCCCCAAGCATGCTCATTACTACAAAATAAAAGCATAGAAACAGAACTGCAATAGACAAGTCGGCAATCCAATCACCATGACAATGCTGAACTAATCATTGTGCAAGTGTAAAAGAGTGCTCTTTGGGATTAATTTCAACACAAGGTTTTAATGTGTTGCTATATTTAAAAATAAACAGTTTCAGTTTTTTTAGTTTCAATGAATGATGAAATGACTGCGTTGTTAGGTAAATTCAAGGAAAAAAGTAAGGGCCAGACATATTTGTACTGATTTTGTTCCAAGTTGTTCCCTTGGGGTATATAATATACGGGTGGGAGGGAACTATCCTTTTATAGTTATAAGTTGTAAAGATGTGGTTTCTGAACTTGTATTTTGATAGTTTAGCAATTTGGCAACATGTTGTTCCAGATAAAACACTGAGCTTGAGACTGAGCTTTTTCAAAGTTGTAAATTTCTATGTAAGAACCATTTTTGATCTTTATGCTAAAAATATAAACACGTTTGCTTCAACTTTGCTTTGAATTCATAAGTAGATTTAATATAAAAAGTACTTTAATACTTAAGTACAATATGTATCTGTTACTTTAAGACTTTACTCAAGTCATATTCTAAAAGGTTACTTTTACTTCTACCGTAGTAATTTTCTGGCAAGAAATTTGTACTTTTACTCAAATAATGCTTGTAGGTACTTTATACATCACTGCATACGGGCCCTGATGTCCACCAACAGTATTTTAAATCCTGATTAAAAACACACTTCTTTAACCATACATATTTAACATGTATAACATATACATACAACCTATATATCCAAACATTTTGAAACCAATTTTATTTCAATTCTAAAGTTGTATTTGTTATTTTAAATCATTTGATGTTTAAAGATGTCTTATCCATTATGTTATTTATTTTTCCATTGTCAATCATTTTATTCAAAGCACTTTGAATTACCTTGTATGAAATGTGCCACATAAATAAACTTGCCTTGGCTTGCCTTACAGTAATTGTAAGTACGTTTTTATTTCCACCTTAACAAATTTAATAAGCGCAATAATCAAAATATAGTGCAAATTAAATATTACTTTTGCTTTCATATATTTTATTATCGTATAATGTTATTGTGAACACTATACATGTGACAAACTTTATTTTGGAATAATAGATCAAAGGGTGTATTTCTGCAATTTCCATCAATGTGCAGCAGAAGGCGCTCTCATACAATTTGAAATTGCTACATACACATTATTCACAGGTTAATCTGTATCACATACCCTTCTACAAAACTACTCCAAGATTAATTTAAGACATTTGATCATCTGTAAGCAGTCGTTAGTGTGTTTATTGCTGGCCAAACTGACAAAACATTGAGGTTATTACTTAACCTTTTACCAGATGCTTAATTACACAACAAGGTATGTTAGTCCATGCCCTTATGATTATATTCATGGCTGAAGGGATCATCAATTTTTTTATTAAAATGATACTTTGTAACACAAACTGATTGTTTCACTGTGGGCTGATAAAGTTTCTGACATGTAAAATGATGTTCTCTACAACACTGAATGCAGTCTAACAACATAATGATACAACTATATACAAATAAACCCTCGCCACTGAATTGTCATTTATAGTCATCACACATTGTTTCTCAATGATGTACAATTAAATCGAGATTAAATATAGTTCAGTTGCAAAATCTAAAATGAAATCTTAATAATCAGATCTCGCTCACATCCACATCTCGCTGTATTAGTTTTGTCATCTGTTGTCTCTTTTGGTAAAAAAAGAAAGAAATGGAAAACACATATCCTCAGTCTCACGGCTCCACCGTTTCAGTTTCCATGGAAACACATTAACCCCGAACCTTGGCATGTACGATGGTTATGAATGTGTGCGTTAAGTGACTGCTCCTCCCACGCCATGGCCGTTATTTTCCATTCGCGACACCGCTCAAGCACACTTTTACCCTCTGTGTTTGCTTTCTCATATATGCCAACAGATTGTTGCAAGCCAAATGACTAATCGACCGGCAATGAATGCAAAATCACGCATATGACATTTTCATTACCTAACTATTGCAGACCGTTGACGTATTGTATATTAGCAGTCAATTGCGAACATAAAGCTCTTTGTAATGCTCTTTGTTTTTCACCAAACACCATTGCGGACGGACTGAAAAAATTCTGGTCTTCATCTTTTTTATGAGGAATCGCATGCTGCTCAGACAGCTGAGAAGTCCCAGCAGGTCCAGGTTACATAGTACATCTATGGTGCAAACCTACTTTCCTAGGCCTGAAATGAAAATCACTCAAACTAGTCCTTCTTCATGTTCGTTTGTGGTTTTCACAAGAATTAACCAGTAAAAAGTATGTTATAACTTTGACAGCACACTGTTTAACTTATTGAAGACTGCCGTGTGTTTTCTAATTTCCTTTAATGTGACAGTTTTGTGGATACTTCAGTGGAAGCTTTTTGTCCGACAGTGACAACTATGAGAAGATTATGTTTGTCATGCTAGGTTATGGGTTTGATTCCTATTAAACACCTTTGAAATGTTAACTTTTTAAATATAGGTTGCTCCTTATGCATCCGCACACCGATTGAATATTGTATTTTTTTTATAAGTTTTATAGCCTACACCCCTAATCAAAGGATATATAAGAAAAGTTTATTTCCAAAATGAGATAAAAATTTTAATTTTTCAACAACCATGTTTTTTATTGTGTATTCCAATTAATATCAATCAAACTGCAGTTGGGTTGTTTTGCTTTGAGCCATAATACAAAAATACATCTAACTAACGAAATAAAACACAATAAAAACATGTTAACATGATAAAAACATGATTTTTGACAAATTATAAAAACGGAGTTATCTCATTTTAGGAATGACTCTTCATACATATACAGTACAAACATATGTATACACACATATATACTATGTACAAATACACTGTAAGATAAATATATAAAAGTAAACTGATAAACTGTTTTTATGTTCTTTAATATGATCAAGCTGACTCCCCAAGGCTATATTAACGACAGTCAATTTTAAGGCTTAGCTATAGCATACTTATTACAATTTATAAGTATTTCTTATGGAGTTTCGTTTGCCTTTTTGCTATGCAGAGGTTTATTCAGAAGAATTTAAGATTGTGTTTCACTGTCAACACTGATCTTAATGCATCCAGAGGCACTGCCTTCCCAGCCAACTTTAAATCACTTTCATGAGCGAATAAGTGGAAAATCCAGTGGTTTCCTTTAACCTCCCGTCTCTTATTTGTGCTCTGTTGCTCAAATCCTCTCTTCTCCACCCACAACTTCTTCCTCCTGCTGACTAACCCCGCTGCCTCTGTGGGGGCTCTATCTTCATTCAACCTCCTCTCAACAGAAGCCGTGCGCTAACTCTCTGACGCCTTTCACTGTAGCCTTTGTTCCAACTTTTAGCTTCAAGGTCAAAAAGGGAGCAAGTCTCTCCCATGCGCGTCTGCGTCGCACCCCGATTCTACTGCCTCTAAAGCCTCTCAGCTTCATGGTGAAGGGATTGGGTTCCCCCTCTTAACAGTGGCCAGTAAAGCATATGAGAGAGTCCCTTGTCCCTGTCTCAGTGAATTGCAAGAATTTGAGTCCAAATGTGTTGTTCTTCAAGGCCACTGAGACATTGTCAAGGGGTTTGTTGTGACTAGTGTATACACAGCAGTTTTTGGTGGTAGCGGGGAATAAATCTGATCTCTGGGGGAGAGTGATGTTTCATGTAAAGATAAATGAGTGTAGATGAGTAGATTCTCAGCGGGTGATGTTGTGTTAAACTTATTCTTCACACAGCTTTTGATACTGAGACTTTGGAGAATGAACAGGGCTTTTAAGCAGATCAGTTATGTTAAGTGCATTCACATTCTTTCAATAGGTTTCCCTGTTGAAAATCAAAAATTAAATCAAAATGAAAGATTCACCAATACAAAATTTCTACACGACACAGATAGCTTATTATTCAGAGTGATATCTCCTGATACCGATTCTCAGATTAATTTAAGATTTCTTAACGTTCTGAGTACTATTAATTCATACAATGACATTGAACATCAGACTGCTGATGTTTCTCCACATTTTCTAAATACAGAGCACAAATTCGTTGTATTTTCTTGTCCTCTTTGATTGACAGGATATATCAGACCAGATCCTTGGTAAGTCCTGATAAGTATTAACCAAAAGACAATTAAAATCGACCCTACCTATTATTGGTCGATGGTGCATCTTTAATCAATATGAGTGATTTTCACAAAACTGATGCCAAACCTCAATTTAGATACTATTTACAGCTGAGTATGTGTAGGCCTATTTATTCGTATTTATTATTTATCACCAATTTACACAATGTTTGAAATATATACAACATGTAAATTTGTACATGGATAATCATCAGTTCATAATGACAGTAAATCATAGAGTTTTTTACACAGCTACTTACCAATTTACATAGACAGAAATACACAGAAAGTTGTGATTCCAGTTAAAAAATTATTATATGTGAATATTATATGAAAGACAAACACTAAAGACAAAACTAGTAAAGCTACAGTATATAGGAAACCTTGCTAGAAAACACTAGCGAATCATGCAGTTATGCTTTTAAAATTATACAAAAATGTTTGTAATATTACACATTTTTTGTCTTTGATATTTAATTATGAAGTAAATGTTAAAAACATGTGATGATACTTTATTGCTTTAAACACTTTACTGAACTTACTGCTCTTATTTTGACATCGTTCACCCTCTATGACATTACTTCTGGGAAAGGCTTTTTTCAATTTATTAGAAGTGTTTTGGAGCTCAATTATTGACAGCTGTGACTTTAAAAAGTTGCAAGAGCCAGCACCGTGTGTGTATAGGTGTGTACATGAAACATTATCTTTTCTCATTTGGCTGGTTGTATTTCCTTTCTGGCATCTCTGAGACATACTGTAAAGTTGTCAGGTAGCGCTGATGATTCATGTCTTCTGTACAGCTCACTGCTGCATGTGCAACAGAGAGAGTTTTCCTCTTTTCTGCAAACTTCTCTTTGACTCACATGACCAAACACTGCATGACTCCTAAGCTACCAGAAAAAGATTTGCATGAAAGTTTGGAACAGTCATACTGAAACACACAGATGTCTTTTATCCATGCACACTTTTCTTCAGAACTTAGATGTGCATTTGTTGTTTTGCTTAGGAGCTCAGCTGCTCTAAGCATAACAGTATCATCCGATTTCGGTGCCAACACCATTTAAAGTATTATATTCCTTAAATATTACTTACCCAGTTCTGAGATTTACCAGAAACCCATTTCTCCTTGAAATGGCTTTTAAGCGATAAATAAGAATAAGTGATTCATTATGAAGTCCAAAATGGCCGCTTTAAATTAGAACTAGACACTATCATCTTATGATGTAAACATGGACTTTTGGTCATTTCCTGCTGACTTGTGGCTTCAGTTTGATCTGGCACTGTATTGAAGTATAAATAGTTATATTGATTGCTGAAGCCCCAGACCATCCAGACCTGCGTTCTGTTATCAACTGAGCATTTCTTTTTTATGGTGCCATCTATGGATTGACATCAATGTTGAAATGCAAATATGGATTTCAGATAACTAAGCACCTTTCACCACTGCAATTAAGCCCAAAGCCACATGTTGATGTTTCCAGACAGTATTGATCTCTAGTTTCCAACTGGGGGTGTCCATTTACATATTACTATCAATGTGAGAAGGAGCCATTTGTGCTATTTGTTTAATAGATTAATTACCTGCTGTAAACAAAGCAGTTTTCATTACGCCTCAACCATTTTAATGCTTTTATTTGAACAGATTTATCAAATGTTTGTTGGTGGATGCAGCACATGTATGTTTAATATTAGTGATATGTAAAAATAAATAATGTCTTTCAACAGAGCATTTATCCAAATATTTAGATAGATGCTGCTGAGGTAAACATTATAAAGTTTGTTCATTTTTTATTATGAAACCTCTGAGACGGAATCATCTTCACGAATGCAGAAGTTCTGTTTATCTATCTTGTCTCTGTCTGTTTGAGCATTTTTATGTAATTTTATGTTTCAGGTTATAGCCTGGAATATATCTCATTCAGTACTATAGTAGAAATATCACTGTATAATTCTCACTTTCTAAAAAGGTCACTGTGAAAGTGACAACTCTCATTTTTCTGTTGTGTTTTTATTGAAAGAACTTATCTGTGCACTTTGTTTTTTAATTCACATGCCTTCATAATCTTTAATCAAAAACGTTAAGCACGCAACCTCTCTTTACTTCCTTTCACGAGTAATGGCGTGTGGGCAGAGCCTTCAAACATTTATTAATGCTTTGGTCAAGATCAGTGATTAGCAATTGACAACCATCTAGTCAGTTCTCAAAATCAAGTCCCAATTTTCTTATTTCAGAAGCCGTTACACTCAGATTTTCATCTTGATATAGACGCAAAAAGACACAATCGCTACTTCCATTGCATGCCGACTTAAAAAAAATGAAAATAAATTAAAGGGAAAGTCCACCAAAAAATGAAAATTCTGTCACGATTTACTCATCTTTAATGTTTTCTTTGTTTGGTTGAACACAAAGTAAGATATTTGAGAAAATGTTAGGAACTGAAATTTCTGGGGCACCATTTTAATGTTAAAGACAAAATAAAACTTTTTTAAGAATTTAGGAAAGCAAGCAGTTCTCGGGAACCTTTGACTTTCCCAGAAATCTCAGATGCTGACATTATTCTAAATTTCTTGCGTTGTGTTCAGCAGAACAACGACATTTGTACAGGTTTGGAATGAGATTGATTAATTCATGACAGAATTTTCATTTTTGGGAGGAGCATACCTTTAAGGCTCACTAAAGTCATGCCACGCTAATGATTTATTTTTGTTATGAAGGTGTTCATGTATGTTACAGATGGTATAAAGTCACACACATTGTCGTAAAAGAGAAGAAAGAAAACACATTGTGTGGGCAGTTTCTGTCTGTGGTTACTATAATTTTTGGTCAGTTCCATCTCTATTAAAGCATGTGTTGGATTCAGCCGTGTTTCTATTGAGATTGTTTAGATAATGAACTGAAGTGGTTGTATTGCCTCAACCCTAATTATTTTAGATTCCACATTGTATTGTTCTTGGGAGTTCAAACTCAAACTGAAGTGATTGGTGATTTATACTTACATTTACAATTACATTTCACATTTCACATTTACAATTACATTACACATACACGCTTTTATCCAAAGCGACTTACATTGCTTTATCCTATACATTTGCATAGGTATTTGCAATCCCCAATCCCCTGGGATTCGAACCCACAACCTTGCTCTTACCAATGAGCTACAGCAAAGCAAGTACTTGTACTTAAACAGTTGGAAAATCAAATCTAATGGGGTTTAAACTCTGTATATTTATGCAATGTAAAGTTATTTCTAAATGTACACTGAAAAAACATTTTACTAAAGTTACTTAAAAATGTTGTGCATCATTTTTGCAACTAATTTTTTAAGCCAGTTCTACATGAAATTTTAAGCAGCATTACCTTAATATCTTTAGCAGGAATTGCTTTATATTTTAAGTAATCCTAACCCTATTCCCAGTGAGGGATTTTGCTTAATATTTTTGGGTTGGTGTGGTTGATTTTAAGTTGTTTTTACTAACTCATTTTTGTTATTTCTAGCAAAAAAGTCTAGTTTAAAGCACTAGTCTAATTCATGATAAAATGTAAGCTCATTTAGGTTAATAATGTTATGTTCTAAACACCTAAAATACAGTAACACTGGACAGCTGTGAAATGTTAAAAGCTTTATGTTTTCACTGAATGAATTAAAACATCAAACATACAGCAATTCAGAAATTTAAATTTCATTGTTTAACAAAAACAAACAAACAATGCTTAACAACAGACGTAATGACAACATTATAATAACAGTTACCATCAACATGCATAAGGCTAGTGGTTTTTAATGTTTTTTAACATTTGTGGTGTTGTATGCATGAGTGTATATGTGCCTTTTATAACCAGATTCATGCGACTTTACTTAAAATTACTTGCTGTGTTTACTCATTAATTTAAGCAAACCACAGTCTCAATAAATGTTGTAATATTTATAGCAAGAAATTAAGTAGTGTTCAAAACTACATTTTTTGAGGAAAATCAGCCTGTTTAATTGAGCTATAATTACTATGGCCTGAATAATTTTTTACAGCGTATAGTTAAATTATCAAATATTTTAAAATATTAGGTACATATTTATTTACTTTCAGATAACCGATCAAGTCTGTTGCATTTTATATTCTTTAGCTGTTATCACCGAAGTGATAACCCAAAAAATTGTATTCAGTCACTATAAAAAAATGCAGGGCTACAGCAATTAACCAGTTTTTCCATTTTCTGTAATTTCACATCGCTCTTATAAAAAACAGCAAAGAAATGTAAAAAAAACAGGTTTTTGACCAGTGTACTCGCCCCTTTTTTCTTTTTAAACCTGTATGACTTCTAAAGAAGATACTTATATTGAACACAAAACCAATGCAAGTCAATGAGTACCGTCGTTGTCCAGTTACCAACATTCTTCAAAATATTTTTTATATTCTAAAGAAAAAAGTCATACAGGCTTGAAATGAGTGTGAGTTAATCATTACAGTATTTTCATTTTTTGGTGAACTATCACTTTAGTGTGTATAGCACGTTTTCTCAGCAACAGGAGGACATCACTGGCCTTGTGCCCCCGAGCACAGATGGTGTTGAGACAGTGTAACCAGACCCCACTGTAGATGAGCATTGACGGGTCTCAAATGACAAATACAACTTTCCCTGGGTGGCAGAGCCTTGGTCTGCCGCTTCACAGCAGGGGATTGTTACTTCTTACACAGAAGACACTGAGCTTGCAGATACTATAGCACATCAGACAAGAGTGCTGTTGTCCTCTATACTGACCGGCAGAATGTCTGCACATTTATAAGGTCTCCAGAACCGGCTCGGCTCTTGAGGGGTCTCATATTTCGCCATTCATGTATCGAATGGTGCCATGAATCCTTTGGCCATTTAAGAAAGACAATAAAGTGTCAAGTCTAATTAAGATATGAATCTGTTTTGTTTGATTTGCCAAATGCACACCGAGAAACTGTCTGTGTTTGCAGGATGTGATTTGTTTTGAGACAAATCCTAATTTACTCTGTTTTCTACAAACTGTTGCTGCTGTTAGCTTTCTTAACTCGTCCTTATTCAGAGTACATAAAGAATGCAAGTAACTGAATTAACGTAAGCTAACTATGTTATCTATTCTAAAATTTTGTATCTGTCAGCTTTACTTAACAAGTGTTTGACTGGTCAACTTAACATTGTTGCCTAGAATGTAAAACCCTATAAATATGGAACTATTGTTAAGTTTACTTAAATGTAAACAAGTTAATTCAACATGAGTGGTTGAGGGGATTTTCAGTTCCCAGCATGCTTTGCGTAAGTCTGCACTTAGGCAGTCAATTTCCAAATGAATGTAATTTTAAGTATTTTTTAGTAAAGAAAAAAGACTTGTTTGTGCTTAATGTTCAGTTGTCTTTGATGTTTAAAAGAGTTTGTTGTATTTTTAGTTTTAGGGTTGCCATTGTTTTGAAGAGTGGTACATATGCTTAGGATGTGAGATGTTGGATCATGTCACTGATGTCTATTGCATCATTCAATGCGCTTTAACTGTGTAAATGTCAATAATGAAATGCCTCTCATCTGATTTGATCTTTGTGTTTAGACTTACATACAGTAAGTCTGTATATATAATATATGTATGAAAACAAAAAGTACCATCGAGAAGGATAAAAATTGAGTTTAATTTACTTAAAATTACTGGTACAATCGAAATGGTTTGGATTTACTCAAAAAAGTTTTGTCAACATTAGATTACATTCATTGTATTTTTTCAAGTGACTTAATATTGTTGCCAAAACTGCAACCCTTTGATGCAGCTTTTTTAAGT
Organism: Triplophysa tibetana; assembly: GCA_008369825.1. Lineage (NCBI taxonomy): Eukaryota > Metazoa > Chordata > Actinopteri > Cypriniformes > Nemacheilidae > Triplophysa > Triplophysa tibetana. The sequence continues at coordinate 10,478,498 of CM017917.1, read as the reverse complement.
AAATTCAACAAATACATTTTTGAGTGTACTTCCCACCATTCTGTGTGTCTGTCTATGAGGATGTGCCTATGAATAGCCAAACATGAATAGGCCCTGCATGTGAAAAAAATTTCTACACATTAAAAAAGCATAAAATGTTTCCCTGCATAATTTTATCTTTGAAAAAGTGCCATGGCTATTTAAATAAGGATTGAATGGTGGGTGGATGATGTGGCTGCTTGTTTGAAGCTGATTGTTTGCATGTTGTGCGGTGAGAGGAGCAGAGATGAAGAATATCTCTGAGGCTCCGTCGCCAGCTCTTCTGCCAACCACATTAGCTTTGAATTACTGTAGCTCCGCTCGCTTTAATGAATATGACTTAGCGTTTATTTGATGGGCTTTGTGAGAGTCATTGAAGGTCATTTAATCTCTTTATGAACTGTGAACCGCATAGGATGTCCTCTGTTGTTTTCCCTGTCAACCCCACTGATTTATTACTTCTGCACTGAAATACGTAACAGGCTTTTTTCTTTTGTCAAGGCTTGCACTAGTTTAACCCTAGCTACTGTGCTGTTCTTGAAAGCCGTAACACAATAAATTATTGATCATATCAATGCCATCAAAGGGAAGAGGTGCAGATGCTTGGAGATGTTGGATTCGTAGTGAATCTGCTGGGCGCTCCAACATTTAGTTTAAACCCTCTGATAAGGAATGGAAGCTATCTGCAAAGGCAGGATCATTTGCACATTCTAGATGTTTCATCAAAGTCGTTGTGGTATGATTCAGATGTTCCTTTCCATATTGGAAACATGAAACCGCTAATGAAATGTTTGCTCTAGGCTACTAACCCTGCATCATTATAAGGAGGTCAGAGGTCTCTAATGCGGATGTCTCTTGAAAAGTCCTCCGTTTCTGAAGGACCCAGTGGAATGTGCTATGCCACGAGTCTCAAGAGCCTCAGATATGTTCCACCGCCCCCTGGTTAAGATATATGACCAGATGCTGAGGTAGAGTTACCACATGATGTGAATAATGCAACATTCTTCTACATATCCCTTCCTTTACTGCTGTGATAACACTATCCATGTTACCGATAACAGCATTGAAAAAGAAAAATATGTTTGTTAAAGGGGAGTTTAAAAATAGAAAATGTGTTCAAAGTTATTTCAGCCCAATTAACTCAGATAAACATATCAGCAGTCTTATGTATTCAGAGGCAGTGACCTCAGACAGGCTGTTTGTCCACTTTTTAGCTGACTGAATGTTAAACAAATGACAGACATCAAATGTCATTTTTTTCTCTGCAGGAGCCGGATGTGGACGTTTCCTGCAGCAGTGTCCGGCATGCGCTCTATTCCTAACCAACAGCATTGTCTTTTATGCTAGTCCTGTTGAGACTGTAATCTTTCAACAGAATGTTGGCTTCAAAAAGCAGCAGCACACTGTACAATTTAAGATTAATATTTACTTCAGATTTAAAAAGTAACTAAAAATGTCATAAAAATTACATTTCATGCAGTGCGTATAGCTGTCTGTGGATGTAAGCAGTCTGGTAAGTTGTAAATCAGAAAGTGAACGAATAACTAAGTTATTGGCTTGGGAAAAAGGGAGTCGACTCTGAATCACGCGAACGAGTCGTCTGTCTTTCCAATTTCAGTTCCGGGTCAGATTTAAGTCACTCTGTGTAATGCCCACCTACTTTCTGTCTGCGACACTGCATTTGGTAGACCAATCCTAGCAGACGAGACCATCTGATTATCAGATCAGAGTAGGCTGACAGAAAGGAAGGGATTAGACAGATGAATCGCTGAACGAATCATTTGAGAGTCAACCAAGATGTTAGGTAACAATAACTGCCTATTATTTTAAAATGGAAGTGTTTTTACACCGTGTATGTACATAAATTTGTTGTTGGAAACTCAAATGAAAAATGAAAAACATTTACTCTTTAAGATTTCCTTTTTTTTTGCAACTTTGCAAAAAATTTGCACTCCGTTTTTGCATGCCGTTTAGTCAAATTTACTTAAACTATGTTCAAAACTTGCACAAATATGCACAAAACATTAAGTAAATCCCATGGTTGTGTTTTACAGTGGTGTTCATTCATAAATAAATGGAGACTTATCTGACCTATTCAAAAAGGTAATTTCTGCCTTGCTAGGCTTGTAAAATCTACTGTCTGTATTTGAACAGGATTCTCAAAGACTTGCCCAATTTCCTTTGTTCCAAACAGATGATGATCCCGACCCAAACACGTGCCATTGTTTAATTCTGTGATGAGCTTTGTGTGATGCTCAAATAAACCAAGGTATCTTTTTTTCCTTGCTCTCACATATAATGTCTCTTTGTAAATGCATGTAACCAAATTATCTTGAATCTATTTACATAACACCAAAACAAGAGCATGCCTACATGCATCATAAGCAGTCTTCTGCTTTAATCTATTTTGAACTGCGCATGATTCAAATATTTTGATGCTGCTTAAGTTTAAACCCCATAACAGTGATGAAAATCAGCTTAGTCAAAAATCAGACCAGGCAGCCTGCCAATGCTGATTCACCTCAGTTAAACTATGGGGGATAGTCTGCTAATTCAGTGCCTGTAATACACGACGCAGAAGTACACACAAACTGCAGACTTGCTCACAGTCGGCAAGCTGGACGCCACTGCTTGACTGTGTTATAACACTAGACACAGCCATTTTTAAAGGAGCAGTGGAGCCAAAATAAAGATTCTGCATTAGTCACTGTTATGTTATCCCAAATCTGTTTACATTTCTTTGCTCTGATGAACACAAAAGACGATATTTTGAAGAATGTAGGAAAGCAAACAGTTCTTGGGCATCATTTACTATACCATCGATATGTTTCCTACTATGGTAGTTCAAGAACACTTTGGTTACACACATTCTTATAAATATCTTTCTCTGTGTTCATCAGAACAAAAACATTTATGCAGATTTGGAACTCAAGGGTGAGTAAATGATGACAGAATTTTTGGGTAAGCTGTCCATTTAATGAGATTTCTAAAAACAATAGTGGTACTACATCAAGCATCGTGACAGCATATTTTTTTTGTTTGGTTAAGCATCATCTAGATTTTAATATCATCTTTGACCTTGCATAATTTAGAAACTGCTATTGTATAATGTCTAGCTGTATGTTGGTTCTTGCTCACATCTGGTGTAATACAGAGAGCTGTATTTTATTCATGTTGGTACCCTTGAGTATGAAGAGGCAAGATATCTGGGCCAAGCACTTCATCACCCTCCCATCTGCACCCCCCAAAGTTTTGTTTTTGGCAGAGCTTGAAGGCTTTACCTAATCAGGCCAAACACTGTGTGACTGATTAAGAATTTGATTGGAGCTCTGGTGGGGGATGCTGCCGAGGACAGATAGCTCACGCATATTCTGCCATCCATCTTCTATGGCAAATATAAAAAACATAGAAGACTGACTGTGTGCTAAGTATGTTTTTGTATTCTAGCATTCTATACAAAGCCCAAATACCGGTTACAGCACCTCTCATTTTGTGCATTCTCAAAACATGTGTTTTCAATAATGTGTTACCTAACCTAAAGATAACGGCAGGTTTTCAATGCGCACACATCTTTAAATGCTTTCAACCAACTAACCAGCTTATTTGTTCCATGACCTTTCTAAAAATCAATAGTCAACTGGTTTAAAATAAAGGTCCTTAAAAAGTTCTTCATAGCGATGCCATAGAAGAACCATTCAGTCAAAGGTTCTACAACGAACCATTCAGTCCAAGGTTCTTTAAAGAATCTCTTTCTTACCATTTTAAAAACCTTTTTCGCCACAAAGAACCTTTTGTGAAACAGTAAGTCTCTTCATGGAACCAATGTAGACAAAAAATATTCTTCTATGTCATCATGCAGCACCTAAATTTTAGTGTATGTGCAAATTTGAAATGTGTTCAAAATTTATGTACATTTTTCATTGTTTACAAAGTAAACGGCTACGTCTCCCTGTATCATTGGTAGTAAAGTGTCTTGTTCAAGTGCACAGCGGTGTTGAACAGAATTGAGATCTCATTAACTCGGATTTAAATGGGACTAACACTTCAGTATCGATGTTACCAACCTATAACTCTTAATAGCACAACTTATCACAGACTAGAGGAAATGTAATTCATAAATAAATGCACAAGGACTGCTCGTAGTTAATGAATCAGTATTGTATCAGAATATTTTTCATATTGATGTTACCCTCAACTTAATGTATTGTAAAGTGACAAACCAAATTTACTTGATTTATTTGAAATCAAGATCACTTTTTCTCATTGAATAAGTCACATCAGAAAAGTGTCCACCGTGCAGGACACAGTGACTGTCCATTGAAGCAGTTCTGCACGCGAAGCCAGAGGAAGTGTTCACTCTCCGCAGTGTCTTTTTTCCCTCTGCCCCTCCGCCTGTCCCACTGTAGATTTAAACAGGCCCATACGGTCACACACTGTGTTGCACCACACAGGCTGTGATTTCCTGCCATTCTCCCAGGACCCATCTGTTCCCGCACTTTGGTGTGCTTTCTCAGCACCATCCATTCCTCTCTCCAGGGACATATTGTTTAAGATGCCATAACTGACCCACCTGCTTGTTAGTCATTGAGTAGGCGGTCATATTTTTTGTAATGCACAGGTGATATTTGAATCGCCGGAGCTACAGACCAGGAACAACTGTCCCCAGGAGACACTGTGACTTTTGTTTGCTTGTCAACTTACTAACAAGAATGATGAGAATTCTTTTTTCCACAACACCACAAAATTGACAAGTTCCTTCTCGTGTGGACATGTGGTAAAATCACTATAATCATCTTGTGTCACAGTTGAGTTTTACAGTCTTTAAGAGTAAGCTTGTTTAAATCCTGTTCATAGATATCTGAATGAGCAAGGTCTACTTTTCTCTTATTTTTACAACCTGCTATTATACACTGGGCTATTTTAAAACCTGCGTTGGGTCAAATAGGGACAAACTCAACAACTGGGTTAGGTTTTTAAGAATTTTTTTATATTTCACCTAGCAACACAGCATAGGTTAATTTAGACCCAGCGCTGGGTTGAAAATACCCCGGCATTCTTTTGGAGTATAATATAATTTACAATGACACATACACATCTTTACAAGAACCGCAGTCCAAATATGAAAAAAATGCACCATGTTCATGATCCATTTTGAAGTGACATCTATACTCAATGGTGTAGGAACACAAATTGTAAAGCAAAATTATCTTATTTTCAGTTACTTTGGTGTGTAAAGGCATGCGGAGAGAGAAAAGCAATATTACAGATAAACTTCCAACATAATACAAAAAGTAAACTTTAATTCACTAGACATGTCATATTTCATGAATTTGACTCCAAAACAAAATTGATAATAACATAGATTTTGTAGTTAATTTGTTGTAAACAATGGTTTGTGTTCTAACAAATGTCAACAATTTATTTTTCCAAACTGTTTTACAAACGTTGCTTTCTTAAAGAAATGTATTATAACGCTGCTGTCTTAAAAAGATCAGCACAACTTCTCAGCCAACAGCTGTGGTTTTCAGTAAGCAATGTCCCTTTAAGAACTCTGCCTCATTTTGCTACACCCTGCGTTACATTAGGAAGTCATCATCCCTATGCCCTACTCCCTTCGAATAGTGAAGCTCTTGATTTGTAAACGCTAGAGGGAAAAACGCAAGTGTATCTCTTAATGTGTCCGTTTAAAATTCACTTGGCAAAATTTGCAATAAAACAACGTCATTTACTATTTATTAGGAGCACGTTTTGCGCGTTGTCCCCTTCATGAAGTTCCCTTCGCAGGGCGGTTTATCCTGTCAGGACTCGCAGAACAGAACCACAGTGGGTGGCGTAAAAGCCCACAGCTTGCTTTAACCAATAGCGGACGTCAACACAATCGCGTCTAACGGTCTTTGCACCAATCAGATTGTTGTTATTAAAATGTTTTCTTCAGCCCCTCAACTAGGCACGTTGTTGCCTGGTTGAGAAATACCCGCCGCGCGAATCACACCGGACAGGGTTTGGACAAACGACCGGTTTTTTTTCTTTTTTACTTTGGTATTATAAAACAAAAACAAAACGTAATTTAAAGAAATATATTTGTGATACTCTTCCACGAAGCACAGGAAATAACGAAATAAGGGTATACTTAGAAAATCCGATTTAGAGCGAGCATCTGGCAACCCACTGAAGGTGACGAGCGTTCGATGTGATATAGTTGTGGTAAGCGGAGCATCGAGACATCCACATTGTCGCATTTTTAAGCGGTGAATGGAGCAGTGTAAACGGATCGGCACGTCTTTGTATTCTCGCTCGGCTGGAAACACTTCTCGTCTGATCCACTACGCGTCTGTTGTGACGGATCCAGCACGCCAGGTACGTTCCTTTACACATCGTGATCAAAAAAGTGTTTCTTCATTGTAGCCCGTTTGCGTTAACGGTGTTGTCTATATCTCGGTTTTCTTCAAAGCTCCCTTCTTCATTTTTCAGTCAACCTTAACGAGTTGAGGCTTTGAAGGTTTGCTTTGCGTCTCGTGTGTTTTTAATGTGGAAAAAATGATGCAGCCTTGGCATTGCACGTGCCATCGCTTGAATTGAACTGCGCGTGTATGGGACGAAAGGCGAGCTGTCATTGACATTCATCCTCTGTGGCGATATCAAACCGCGATATGTCAAACGTACTGTGGTAAGACACTCAGACACGGAGCGATACATCACAAGACAATGTTGAACTGTTTCGAAGTGTGTAAACACTCATTGCCCATTACTGTAACTGCTGGTTATGTAAACCAGAATTAATATGTATGCGTCAGCGTCAAATATATACATATATATTTGTATATATTTTTTGCGAATTGACAAGTGATAGTATTTACGTTCATGTATAAGATGTCAGTGTATATTCATTCATGGCCTTGTAATTACCTAATTCCTAATTTATGGCCTGACCCTTAAGATTGAAAAGATCATTTTGGACTATAGAAATACCTTTTACTAAAATCAGCTTCTGCTGGGGACAAGCATTTGGCTAACCAGAGTTCTTGTGAGTTCTAGTCTTATTTTTGGAAGAACACGATGAACTAAATGTTCCACATAGGCTGCATAGACATGAATCACATGTTTACTCATTTACATTGCACATCTCATGTAGTTTAAAACATGCACACATAAATGAGTCTTTATATGTGACCCTGGACAACAAAACCAGTCTTACGGGTCAACTTTTCGAAACTAAGATTTTTACATTATCAGAAATCTGAATAAATACGATTTCTATGGATTTCTGAGTCGTTAGAATAGGACAATATCTGGCTGTGATACAACCGTTTAAAACTCTGAGAGTGTAAATTTTTTTAAATATTTAACAATATGCCTTTGAAGTTGTCAATCACGGGCACCGTGGCAGGCCATCCAGTCACAAAAATAAAGTTGTATATATTTATGGTAGGAAATTTACAATATATCTTCATGGAACATGATCTTTACTTAATATCCTAACGATTTTTACATAAAAGAAAAATCTATATTTTGTTACCCATACAATGTTTTTTTGTCTTTTACAAAAACTGTTCCCGTGCTGCTTAAGACTGGTTTTGTGATCCAGGGTCAAATATCTTAACATGTCTTACTGATATCTTATAATTTTTTGCTTATTCATCAACAGATGAAGATTGTGCTGTTCCACACCGTAATATTAACTTCACTAGTGGTTGCACAAGGGAGCCACATAGTACTTGAATATTGATTTGTATGTACTCAATCACAATTGTGTACAGAGAAGTGTATTATGGACTTTCAACATGTGGAAACGGCGCCTGTTTAATAGCCCACTTTCTATAAGCCACATTCACTGGTGTGGTATAGTTTTAATCCACCAGTGGAGACAGTCACTAGATATGGAGATTGTTTTCTTCGAATGCATTTGTGAATTTGAAGACGAGCGTAAATAAATGAGAAAGTACAAAACTAGGTTTTGATCTTGAAAACGGCTTGAATTAGCACATTTAGGTCTGTGACACGACTTTGTGAACCCTGGAAAAAACATGCATTTGAATGTTAGATTAGGTCCTATCAAATTGGAGACCGATATAAGATACACCATTTCTTTGCTGTTGCATTAAATTCATTCAAGAACCTAAAAGCCTCTAAAAATTAGAAATATTGCTGTCAGAATGTGGATGAAGAAACATGATCTTAAAATGCTTTCTAGAGAATGGCTTGGGGTTGGAGGTCGCAAGAAATAAGACGTTCACAGATTATTGAGTGGTGTAATGCGCTGTGGTTTACAGCCTTTTCTTTGAAATTGCAGCTGGAATGATAGAAATGTGCCTGTCTTTGTTTGGCTTTGATCAAAGAATTATATTTAGTTAATGGTTGGCAGATTTTGTCTTTGTGTAAGTGAAAAATCTCTATGACTGTGCACTTGAACCCATTTTAGATGATTGGTAGAAGCTGAAATGGCTTCGTTAAACCCAAACCGGTAAGGCCATACTGTAGGAAGAACATGGGTGGAGTCGCAGGACTGTTACAAAAGGACTGACGCGGGACCCAAGAGCCTCCTTTGTATCTTTTGTGAAACGGCATTGACAAACGCCTGTCAAACCCAAGAACGATTGTATGCTTCTCCGAGTGCTTTCTGCAGCAACGTTTTTCATCTTCATCCCACTCTCTGAACAAAAAGCCCTTATGTCTAAAATGAAATGTATCCTGCTATCTATTGGTTGTCTAACCACAGGTGCTAGATTTCATTTTCAGAGGTGTCTTTACTGAAGGGTTTTGTTGAGGTGGACCAGATTGAACCTCTTTAGCCGAAGCGCTGTGCATAAAACCTCATATCGATTTCAGAATCGCTTTAGACATGTATATCGACATGTATAAATAGTGTGAATGCGGTATATATTGCCAGCCTTACGATAAATACATTTTTTTATCAGTTGAAAGGTTTTGTTTAAATAAATGAGTTATTATTAAGTGTTCAGCTGACGAGGGTTCACCTATTGGGAGTGCCGATTAAAGCACATTGTATGTTGCATATGTCCGACATAAATATTTACAAACTTTAAACGGATAGTTCACCCAAAAATGAAAAATCTCATGAATTACCCAGCCTCAGGTTGTTTTAGGAAAACAACAAAAGATAATTTAGGAAAACAAACCATTTTAGTCAATGGTGCCCCAGAACTGTTAGTTGCTAAGATTCTTACAAATATCTTACTTTGTGTTTAGCAGAATAAAGAAATGTATACAGGTTTGGAACAACCTGAGGTTGAGTAATTTTTTGGGAGAAATATCCCTAATGAAAGTCATATGGGTGGATCTCATAGATGCTTGGATGCTGGGAGGTAGGAATGACGAAATAAAATGTCAACCGTAAAGCCCAGACATCCAGAAACTAGCAGCGATAAAGCGACGCGATCACATTCATTTCAATTGAGAGCTTGCAACTTCCGGCGACACAAGCATCTGTGACCGTTTGCGACAGGAAGTGTGTGTGTACAGCGACGGGAGTGAAGCCACATAAGTTGAGAATTGTTCAACTTTATCCAAATGAAGAGCGACTTTCGCGAGCTACAACCAATAGGAGTAAAGCAGCACCTTAAAACAATCTCATCTCAAGAGACAAGCTACACACAGCGACAAAGTCTCTGGCTGCCTGAACGGGCGTAAGAGATTTTTCTATTCCGTGTATTCTGCGGAATGTATATAAGTAGGCGTGGTTAACTCGGCGCTCTGCAAGTTGGCCGTTATAAAGAGAATAAACAAACCCAAAGACAGAGTGACAGTGCGCATCTAATACAGAGTGAAGAGCGATGAAGACCTACAGTACATATCCCATGAACACCAACTTATAACACCAGTCATATAGGTATACATGTATTCTTATTGCATATATTCAGACGTCATTGTCAAACATGTCGTCTATCTTCCTACTGGATACATATTTGTTTATATTTATCTTCTGGCTAAAGCCTATCATAATAAATCTGATTCACAAGTTCACCTGAGCAGATAATGAAGATAGCAGGGGTAGTAAAAGTATGCGTGTTTGGCGTGCTGTCCGGGGAGCGGGTTCCGAGCTCGCCGGTTCCATCCTAACCCGGAACGCTCCCGCATCCCCAATAGGGGCGAGTGCGCCGAGCTCTGAAACGGCCGAACCCAGAACTCACCCCCCGGAGTCCTGCTATCGACAAGAGCTCTTGTAGCGGAGCTGGGGAGGGGGTGGGATGTATAATCCTTTTGAGATGGCTTCAGATAAGAATCCTTGTCTACTTATGTGCCGGTCTTAATTATATGCTCTGGTTTCTCCCGAACTTTATTAATCTATAGTCATCTATTAACATCATTTATCAGAACTTAATTTGATATCTTTGGTACATTTCATTACTTGATTACATTTAAACCAGGGTGAGAATTTAGAGTAAATTAACTGTAATGAATTAAATCAATCTAAGAAAAATAAGGTATGAGATATAGAATTATAATAGGAAATTGTTACCGTGAGATATATTGTTACTGTGTAATAAAATTACTCATTCCGTTAAAATAGACATTCTTGCCATCCCTACTGGGAGGTATGGAGGATGAGATCCAACAGCAGCTAGAAATATAAACGATGACAAGAAATGACATTAAAATCTCAAAATAGTCAGATTTCGACTAGCCCTACCTTCAATGTCACCACTAACCATACAAAAGCCTTCTTCATCATAACCTTGATATATTCTGTTTTTAGAAAAATGACTCTGTATTTTATGAGATCCACATGAAATGTTTTTTTATCCTTTCATAGCTGAAGTTGAAAGAACGCACAATGAATTGCAGATTTGTGGATTTCAGCTTTCATTTGGCAAGAAATACAGAAGACAAGAAGGAGCCCAATGCAATTTTACATTCTGGATGACCCAGATTTCAGTAGATTGTTGAAGGATAGGGAGACCCCCCTCATGTCCTTCTCAAGCTCTTCTCATTATTAAGTGTTGCAGTTGTCTGGTTTCAGCACCGGTCTAGAGAGGATTCCCAAACAGATCAATGGCAGATCCAATGGAGGATATCTATAACAGAAGTGTGGAAGCTCTATTAATTTAATACCGACACCTTCTTGATTTCACTTTCACAGACGTGAAACGTGAGACCAAACATTGTTAACCACAGTTATAAATCAAAAACACAGTTGTTCTGTGGTGTGGCCTGATTTACATCTGGAGGATGCTGGTTTTTACTGTACACCATTGCACTCTAACTTTAAAATGCATTTGTATGACACACTTGGCATCATTCCTATCAATTTCCTTAAATTTTTTCAGTTTGTTCCTTATGATTAGGGATGTAGGCCTCTCATGAGACTTCCTCTAAACTCCACACCATCCCACTCAGTTTATGTGCTAGCCACTATTGAGATCTGCCTCTCCACAATGGAATACATTATTGCGGGTCTCTAACGTAGGAACGATTGTTGTCAAGCTTCGGTATACGGTTGAAACCGTGACTCATCCTGTGACACATTTTAGCGAAGATGTTCCTTATCATGTTGGGGGCTTCATCCATTACACTGAGGATTCTGGGAGTGGAAGTTCTGGTTACCATCTGTCAGCACTAACAGCCTATGGCCAAGAAATCCATCAGAAACAAGGCCTCTCTCCATCAGAGTAAATCTGCACAGACCTTGAAAGAGAGCTTTAAGTTCCTCGCATATCAGAGGAGGCTGATGCTATTTCTCAGGATATGCCGTTTAACAAGGCCAGCTCTGAAATTTATATCAGCGGATGATTAAGCCATAAGTTTGATGTCAGGACTAACATTGTTGGTCTATTCATGTCAGGAATAAAGACAGAAAGGCAACAGCAACTAACTGTACTCTGTTGTGTTACAAAAGTGTGTATTATTTTGAAGAATAGCAAAAAAGGAAGGATTTAATCTGTGCCTCCTTATTTTATTTCTACCCATGTTTCATCTCTGCGAACTTTTGAAGAAAACACTTAAATATTATTTAGTTGGGGTCACTCGATATCTTTAGTGCACTTCACTATTTTAATTTATTTTGGAACAGTCCAACGGTTGACATGTTCAGCCAAAAAACTGCAAACGTGAACGGGGGTTTTACAGTGATCCGACAAACAACAACAGATGAGTTTGATGCTGTTCGTCAGATCAGTGTGATTAGTTTACTTCTTTACCAAGGAATACACTAGTCAGGGAAAATAATGTCTGATATGATATATAAAATGTGTTTGAACTGAAAAGAATATCTCAGAGATTAAATATTTTTGTTAGAAAATACCAGAAGCAAGTTAGCATTTTAGCATTTACGGTTCCATGGCCTCAAAGTCTATGGGTCTTTGGTAAATTGCCTTAAATAAGATCTGAGGTTAAAATAACTCTGAATATTTCCAGCTCATGATTTTTTAAATTCGTTTTGTGTCACAAAAATGGCAGTTGCTAAAAAGTTGCTAAAAGCGACTTTGGCGTGGATATTGGACATCGGCGTCTCGCATATAAATCTCACAAATAATGCACCAACAGATCTCTAAAAACTTGGATGTGGAATCATTCACGGAGTGATTACTTATCAGGGAACATGTTTTTAGATTTGCTAAAAATACCATCATATCCGCAGGCATACACTGAGCATAGCAAAACACCAACCACAGCATTGTTTTGAATATCCGATATGTTGTAAAATATAATTCATAAAAGCTGTCACATTAGTGATTTCACACGTTAGGCTATAGGTTCACAATCTGTTAAGTTCAGTATCTCTTCTGGTTTGGTTCACTGTTAAAATGACTGTCTGAACGCTAAGCGAACCAGGACAACATTTGTTTTTCTTTTTTGGTCCGGACCAAAATAACCGAAATTCAAATATGAATGCACCCTTATCAAATAAAAAAATAGGCTTGGTGGTGGAGATGCCGATATCGAGCGACCACAGTGTAGTCCGTTTATAGCCTCGTGTTAGCTTTTTTTCTTCCAGCGATTGTATTTAGGCTTCGAAAATAGCAAATGTAGTATTAATCTGTAAAGTTTATCTTGGTAGACAAAACTTTTAAACAACATAGACTTTTGAAAGATTGCAAAAATAAGATCTGTGATTAACAAAAGTCTATGGAAAATGCACACTTGAAGAAACCAGCCTGGCGCTAACTTCTGGGTATGCCTACAAAAATACGTTATCTTTGAGGTACTCTACAAAGTAAAAATGTTTTGAGTTTCTTTTTCAATGCTGTAATATTCTGTCAAATTATGCAAAAAAAATGTAAATATTACTGATGTGTATAAAATCGTATGAAATAAGATTAAAGCGAGAAGAAAACAAGTCTTTTAGTTTGAGATTGTAGTGTGCTGAGACAATGTGACATTGTTCCTTGGATTAGAATACTTCTTCAAATGATCATGAAAGTGTGTTTGTGTGTATAGTTGTGTGGAGGGTATCAGTTTGCTCAATAATTCTGACGTGTTTGGAGGAGTTGACGTCCTTGAGTCTATCTGAGCTGTTAGACACCTCTTAATAGAAATCGCTTGTTCTCTCGTTGTCAATTTAACTAGATGTGAATAAAACAATGTTTGTCACCTTGTTGTTTCACAGTTAGGTGTCGCATCTGTTTCTTTCATTTTTGCAAAGATGTATGTTCACAGTCATTCAACGTGTAGCGCAGATCTATCTCTATCTTTAGGTCCATCTCTAAAGTTCAGTATTCGTTATCTGCAGCCTCCGTAGACATTTCATTGTCATCTGAGTATTTGTTCAAGTGCTTGTGTGATGGTAATTAGGTCCACAGAATCTGTTTTTATATAATCTAGGTTGCAGTGTAACGTAATATCAGTTCTCTACGAATGTCTTGACAGTAATGAATAACGGTGATCCTATCTAATCTCCTTTATCTGGACACAGATGAAGAGTTTTGTCAATTAAGGGTCACTTTACCACCACCAGCATCCTGAAATAGAATCCCAGTGATACCAAGGCAAGGCTGTTCAGGTATCTCAAGGAACATTATTGGCCGGGATCCCAGGTGGGTCATTGTATTAACAGGTCTCTTTTAAATGGTTTGAGAGGGTCCCATTCTGTAGAGGGCTGTTAAGTCTCTTAAGCCTCTATACAAATTTTGTTCCCTTGATGAGACCTATTAAGTCAGGTAATAAGAAATGTTGTTAACCTTGTACTTGTTTTTAAACTGTTATGAGAATAAGCCCATCTGTATATATGTATTTAACGTTTATAATAGCATTTTAGATTCGCAGCACAGAGAGGTAAAGTAAACAAGTTAAAGAAACAATTACAGCTCACGAAAGACAATTGCTTGTGCTTAGGCCTATGGATTGCAATACAGCATGAACTATACCTCAGATTGTGCGACCTACTGAGAAGAGGTTTTTATTTTGACAGCTTGCATATCAAGGCAAATGCCTAGAAGGCAATCAAATCTCCCAGCAACTGCTCAATACATTACAAAACTAGCATTTAGAGTAGGGATGCACCGAAATGAAATTCTTGGCCGAAGCCGAAGCCGAAGCCGAATAATAATGAAATGCTTGGCCGAAGGCCGAAGGCCGAATACCGAACGCGGTGTTTCGCATTTTTTCCATTTATTTTGCCAATTTTTTCACCATTACAATAATTAAATAGTAAAAATTAGCTTTTTACTATTTTGTGTTGCTTTTCAGAGAAATAAATCAAATAACAAAAATATAATTTCAAAATATTTATTTAACACTGAACATTTTTTTAACATTCGAGCAGATATTATACAAACAAAGCACAATATAACTTAAAATAAATAAATTAGTAAAATAAAAAATATATTTTTATTTGGCCATCTTTGAAGCCCCCCTTCTTGAATAGCCTATGTTAGGCCTATAACTGACTGCTGAAAGAATGTAACTCTGTATGTCTACAACAACAAATGTGCATTGAATAGTGCAAAAAATGTGGATGAACCCACAACAAATAAATAACTGTCCTAGACATAAGCCTACTTAGCCTACTTCTTCAGGAAAAGTGGCAGGTTCTTCTTTATGAAAAGTAGCTTCTCTGCTTTCTCACATGAAAGTCGGTTCCTCTTCTCATCGATGACATGAGATGCAGCACTAAACAGTCTCTCGCTGTCGGTGCTTGTGCATGGAGCAGACAAGTACCTGCAGAATAGTTGACATTTTTATTGCAGTTTTCTGACAGTTGCTCATTTCAAAACGAAAAATGTCTTCAAGATAATGAAATGGTTAAAACCAAGTGTAGGCCTACTATTTTACTACACTGAAAATAGTAAAATTTTCACAAAATACATAATATAAAATATAGGTAGTAACACTTTACAATGTTTCCTTTTGTTAACATTATTGCTTTAACTAACAATTAGCAATACATTTGTTATGGTATTTATTAATCTTCGTTAATGTAAGATAATAAAAATATTTAGTTCATGTTAGTATAAGTGCATTAACAATTTTAACAAATAGGCCTACCACTTTTGATACTTTTTAATTCAAAAATTAAAAATGTGATACTTAATTTTAATACTGTATTAGTAAATGTTAACATTAAGATTAATAAATGCTTTTAATAAGAGTTTTTCATTGTTAGTTAATGTTAAAAAAAATAGAAATATAAAGTGTTACCATAATCCAAAATATAAATAAAATCTTAAATTAATTTCCCATACAAGTAGCCTACCTGCGTGCCATCTGCGCCAGGTCGGGAAAGCGGCCTTGATTGGTCCTCCAAAATTCGAGAGGGTTATTGCTCCTGGGGATGGGGACTTCTGAGAGATAACCATCTAACTGTTGAGCGGTTGAGCTTGTCCTCTGTCTTGCAAATGGGTTATTCTCTTGGAGGATCTCATCGAACATGTCAGACAGCGAGACTGTGCGCGGCTCATCTGTAGTACGAGCGCGTTTACTCTCTGCGCAAGCCGCCGCCGTGTCTTTCTCGTACTCTGCATGATGTTCGGGGTGTCTTGATTTTAAGTGATAAATTAAACTTGAAGTGCTGTACGTTTTTGCAGATGCACCCCCTCTGGACAATTCAGCAGAACAGTGTCTGCAAACGGCCGTTTTTGCCTCTTTCTCTGACACTTTAAAGTGCTTCCACACTGCTGACATGTTTGCTGCATAAAGCGCGCGCCACTCACTCTACGCGGGTTACTATTTGATCGCGTCATTAAAAACGTCATTGTTCGGCAAAATTTATTCGGCCTTTTTACTTATTCGGCCGAATACCGAAAGTGCTTTTTTTGGCTATTTTCGGCCGAATAATTTCGGTTGCCGAACATTCGGTGCATCCCTAATTTAGAGCCGTCTTGACAACCGCCCACGTCACCCCTGCATTGTAACGGCGAGTTTTGTACAGACAAGCCTCATTCACGTCGTGTTTGGAGACTGTAAACACCCAGTTTACATCATGTTTTGCAGAGGCTCTGCCTTGTTTGGCTGCAGGGCTGCTATACCGTTCGTCTCTTTGGTCAGAGACTAGCACAGGGAAAACCTTGCAACAAACCCAACGCGCCAGAACCAAAACAGTGAGGTCAAGTTTTATGCGTACCACTTGTTTTGTCAAGTCGCCCGCCCACTCTTTGAAATTGTGTGGCGCTCCGTGCAGATTAGAGACTGCAAGGTCATGCATCATGTTTCTGGCAGAGATGAGCTTTTTGCACATTGAGAGTGGGAAGAAACATGATTCAAGCTTAAGATATCTGACCAGATCGCTCTCTGATTTCATACTATATGTCTACCGCTTGTATCTTTATACAATCCAATTGTGCTTATTGTCCAATATGTTGAAGTCTGATACTTCTTTGTCCTCACTGACAGATTTATTTTTTGCTGCTAGACCTTTGAGCGATAGATAAGTTTAGCTTGAAAAAATGCTGTTATTATATGCTGTTAAATGTATAATTATTTTCTTTTGCATGTTTCAGGCCTGATGGAGTCAGGAACTCCACGAGCGCTGCAAACAGCAGATCCCAGCCTCTCCTCGGTCCATCCCGGCCAGTCCTGAGCATCGGGTGTTCAACTTACCCCACACCTCGCCCTATCACCTCCCTTTTCTGATCCCTTCCCTTGGCTGCTCATTCGGCCCACTCACTCGCCTCCGAGATGATCGGCAAGCTAAAGCAAAACTTACTGGTGGCCTGCTTGGTCATCAGCTCCGTCACAGTCTTTTACCTGGGTAGGCACGCCATGGAGTGCCACCACCGGATTGAGGAACGCAGCCAGCCGCTTCTGAGCAGCTTGCGCACGACCCTGCGGACAGGTCAGAACCTCAGTAACCCTTTTATTTACAATAAAGACATGCCACTTATTTTTATCGGTGGCGTCCCTCGCAGCGGCACCACTCTTATGCGGGCCATGCTGGACGCACACCCCGACATACGCTGCGGGGAGGAGACACGGGTCATCCCTCGCATTTTGGCCATGAAGCAGATGTGGAGCCGCTCCGGCCGGGAAAAGATGCGTCTAGACGAAGCTGGAGTAACAGACGAGGTCTTGGACTCAGCCATGCAGGCGTTTCTGCTTGAGATAATAGTAAAGCACGGGGAGCCAGCCACTTATCTGTGTAATAAAGACCCCTTTGCCCTTAAATCACTTACCTATCTGGCTAAGATCTTCCCCCACGCTAAGTTCCTCCTAATGATACGTGACGGCAGGGCCTCCGTTCACTCTATGATCTCCCGCAAGGTCACCATAGCCGGGTTTGACCTTAGTAGCTATCGGGACTGCCTAACTAAGTGGAACCGGGCTATAGAGACAATGTACACACAATGCCTAGAGGCAGCTGACAAGTGCCTACCTGTGCACTACGAACAGCTCGTCCTTCACCCAGAAAGGTGGATGAGGACGCTTTTGAAATTCCTGGACATTCCTTGGAATGATGCAGTACTGCACCACGAGGAGCTCATCGGGAAAGCAGGAGGCGTTTCACTCTCAAAGTAAGTGCCAATGACCTGTGGATATTTCCTTTAGTACATTAGGTCAGTCAGTGTCTGTGTATCGTTTGACTTTATGCGATTTTGCTTATCGATTACGATTCTTATTGATTCCCAGTTTGGATTCCAAAGTTGTAAAATATATCAACTCATGTATCATGCTTTTTGTCCGGTTTGCAAACAAATATAAATATATTTATGAGCACCGTTTTGTTAAGTATGTAAAAATATAATTCATAAAAGGGCTTTTTTGAGATCTGTGCAGACACAGTAAAATGTTTATATCAATTATCCGATTCTTAACCTTTCCGTTCTGATTCCAGAACTGGAATTGATTTTCGATTCCCAACCCTAAATCTAACCATAGGGCTATTGTGCCAAAAATACTAATCAGTGTTTTGGCCAATATTTAGATCAGAATTATTTAATGTGATTTTTCATTGACTTGAAAAATATTTAATTATGGAATTAAAATAAATAAATGTGTCTTTTAAACACTAGATGAACAAAAAACAATAAAAGATATAATAAAGTCATTTAAATAGATAATCTAAAAATGATTAATAAAAATAAATGACATTAACTGCAGGTAAAGGTCCAGTGTGTAAGTTTTTTGAGGATCTATTGACAGAAATGCAATATAATATTCTGTTCGTAATTATGTCTTCAGAGTTGTATAAAGGTATACATAATAACGCATCGTGTTTTTATTACTTTAGAATGAGATATTCTCCAGTGATGCAACGAGATTTTGATTGCCGAAAATGTTCGACTGAAATTGCATAATCTCATTCTCTCAAACTGTAAATGTATGCTTATTAAAATCCTTACTGATGCATTCCTTTGCGATCTGTCAAATAGGAACTTGATTCATAGAGAGCAGTTGTGTTTACAAGACCGCTTTTACCGCAGTGTGCTGTGTTGCAGCTTTTAAAACACTTCAGAGTCTAGTCACTACTCGGTACTTATACACAGTGAACACACCGGGCATTAGGGCAGAGTACAAAGACAACATTCCTGCTCCAATAAAACGGGCGGTGACAAGTTGGAACCTGAACGACAATTTCTATTTCCAATAGAACAAATGGATACATAACTGCCAAAAACTCCCACATTTGTAATATATTGTTTAATTTATGGTTCGGTGTGTGACTCGGGTCTTTAAGATGTGGCCTACAGAAGTCATCGAAGTCTCGAAAAACACAACGGGGTCACATGCCATTGACACATGAATCAGTCAAGCCCCTAAAAATCCCCTGAAGAAATTTGGCTTCTGTCAGGTTGCCATTTTTAGAATTGAACGGAGAGTTTTAATGAAAAGCTTATGGTCAGAGGAGGCCCACACATTTTTGCTTTAATATTTACTTTGGATCCCATCCACCTCCCGTGTTTTGTCTAAGTGTGTCTGGCCTGTCGTTCATCTTTTCGAAAATGCTGTGCATGCTACATATTTCTTGTGACCAGCCTCCGTTCGTTCTGTGGTCCTTGTAACTATAAAAATACAATGCTATACTTTTAAACCTTCGGGGGATGTCAACGTTTTTAAACGCCCCCTCCATTGAACGCAAAAATATTTAAAGACCCTCCTACTCACAATTTCTACATTATCAAATATTCTAGAGCATGGTAAAAGATGTACTCTATTCATGATATAAATATATACTTTTAAAGGGATAGCTCACAAATAATGCTAATTCTCAAGATCATTTACTCACCCTCATGCCTAACCAAACCTGTATGATCTTCTTTTCTCTGCCTAACACAGATGAAGATATTTTTTAAAGATCTTGGTAACAACATCGGACCTCATTGACTTCCATTGTATATTCAGTCATATACAAGTTTTGAATGACATTTTATGGAATATGTACTCACTGTATTTCTTAAAGCAATAACGAGCAACTTTTTTACCATAAATGAATGTCTCTAAAATTATTTTAGAGGTAGGACCACTTTAAACTTGACGAATTTTACTGCTGTTGCTTCCATAGGCAGCCTCCTATCGGCTGAAATTGCACTTGTAACTGTGGTGTTCGGGACGGTGCAAGCTTTACGGCATACATCTCGTTTTAGTCTGTACCTTGGGATAAGTTAGCCAACAAGATGACTACCAAACCACAATAAATGTTTTGCGGTCAATGTTGCTGATTCCTCAGTTCATGCACACAGACTAATGTAATCGGTATCTATAGCTACTGTGCTAGGCACTATTCCCACAGCAAATAGAGTGTAAGTTATTGATTGCACCCTTTACACAAAGCACAATGCCTGGTTGCGAGTGTGTTTCCGAAAATATAACTACAGAAAATGATTTACGATTGGTACTTAACACATTTGCAGTCACCCAAAACATGGATGGACGTGAATGTGTTATTTAGCTAACGTTAGCAAGTTAGCTGCTATGTAGCTAGCAACCAACTGCTACCTCAGAATCTAGTTAGTATAGCCCAGTAGTATAACCCACGGGACCCAAAAGAGTGCTTTAGTACATGCACAGTTTATGAAGTGACATGATGTAACCGCTAATACAGCGACAATATTTACGACATTTATAACTGACAATTGCGCTTATCAACCACATAGGGAACCATAAACCAAAATGGCTTGTTGTTGCTACAGTCTCCACAGTATCTGCATGTTTTACGCTGGGTTCAGCTTTGAACAATTAAGGGATACTAAACCCAAAAATGAAAATTCTGTAATCATTTACTCACCTTCGAGTTGTTCCAAATGTGTATACATTTATTTGTTCTGATGAACACAGAGAACGATATTTTGAAGAATGCTTATAACATGGATTAAAGTTCATGGATTTCCATTAATTGCTGCGAGTCTACGATGGATTTATGTCAATTGCAGGGTTCCAGCCTGTCCTAAATCTCTAAAATTCACTTTTCATAATGTTTTTAACCCTTTGACGTGTACAATCACACTGGTGTGATTGCCAGATACAGACTCAATCCTGTCTCATATCACAACTATGCAGTGCTTTCCACCACATAATTTTTCATTTAGGCTTCAGACATACACACATGCCTACATGCACAAAATACATTTAGAGATTGTATAATGCACACCGATGTTTATCGAATTGGCAATAACAATCTCCTCAAATGTAATTTGATGGATGTGTTTTATTTACATCAGACAAAGTATTTTCAATGTAAGCAATTGTTAAGATCACTCAATTCTTCTACCTGTTCACCAGGCACTTACATTTGTGTTTTTTAAGAGAGGTGGATGAATTCAGGTGATATAAATCCGACAGATCTCAGACCATGGTAGAAACAAACATGGCGGCGCCCGCTTATAGCTCAACTAACGCGATCATTATAAAGGTGTCTAAACAACAAAACATATTCATATGCACATATTTGACAATCGGAATGTCAGATATTTCATGACGTAGTTAACAGTTTGTGAATTAAAAAAAAGAAAATTATGTAAAAGAAATGCATCAGTCAAACAGCTGCTGTGGCTCTGCGGTGTGTCACATGATAAGCAGTGCCGCATCGCCAGGGAAATGTTAAAGTGATACCTTCTTAACGGTCACCTTGGAAAAGCTAGTCAAACACTGTAACTAGTCACTGTAGCTAGTCAAACACTGAAGCCGGTGTCAGGTGTAGACAAGCTTCAGAAATATGGTTTCACAGCCTAAAGGCAGAAAAAGTGAAAAGCACTCAATCGAAAATCACTTTAATCCATGTTATAAGCAGACAGATTTTGCCCATATTAAGAAAAAATAATGTATCATTTTTTTGTTCTGTTGAACACAAAAGAAGAAATTTGGAAGAATGTAGGACAGCAAACCATTCTGGAGCACTTTTGACTACCATTGTATTTTTTCCTACTATGCGAGTCAATGGCGGGCAGAATCTGTATGGTAATAAGCATTCATCCAAATATCTTTCTCTGTGTTCATCAGAAGAAAGAAATGTATACAGATTTGAAACAACTCGAAGGTGAGTAAATTATGATATGATGGGTGAACTGTCCCTTTAATAACTGCTTTCAATAATGGAGCGTTATTGGCAAATGCTGTTTTTATGATCTTCTAAAGAACATTTGGAAGGAAGCTGAAAGGGCAGCGAGTTAAAAGCAGCACTTTGAGGATAGATTGTGGTCAATAAAAGAGGTGCTTCTTTTTATGGCCTGTATTGAAGAGGGAAAGGGATGAGTTGAGAACACCTTAGGTTGAGAACACAGTGTTTTATTTTAGGAACCACAAAATGAAGCGACACATAACATCATTACAGCCGCAGAATGGACAAGTGTTTTTTTTCTGTGATGACGGATTTGTTTTACCCAGATGATTTGATTCATTTCCAAGTAAAATGAAAGGAGTAAATTAGTGGAAATCAGATTGACTCTGATTTTAGAGAAGCAATGAGGCAACCTGTTATTTTATATTTTACACAATTCTGTAATTTCCCTTAATGCATTGTAAATTAACAATGAATGTTATTTAGTGGTAGACTTAAGGGAAAATTTTGTGCACAGATGACAATTTTGACAAAACGATCCCTGTTTACAGGGCGCTGCAAAAAAAGACCAAAAATGATCAAACTGATAAATCCTCAAACTGCTGTTTCAGGCTTTTCAGCCTCATTGTGATTTATGAAGATTTACGCTGTGCTATACAAATCTTTACAAAGAATCCCACTGGAGCATCTCTGGTGACTTCAACAGGTACTTCACTCTTTTAACATCCCAATGCCCATGTGTCCTGGGGCAAGACTTGAGTGCTCTTTCTGTCTGTGGTGTCTGCTCCAGTAAGCACTCAGGAGTTTCATCCAGGCTCTGTTAAATTAGTGAGGGCCCTCTGGTGTTGGAGTCTCTTGCTTTTGTGGTTTCTGTGAAGGGTTGGGTGACTGCTTTGGTTATCTCTAAACATCCTAAATGTGCACTAAGTGAGCGCTGCCGCTCTGCCTCACGTTTTAGAGGGAGCCTAACCTGGTCCTCAGGAGAGCGATTGAGAGAGAGTGGGGTAGGGATGGATAAATTGAGAAAAGAGCAGTCTTTACAGCAAAAAATCATTTGTGCAATGTCATGCATTCATGTTAGGACATCACGCTTCATTAATGCTTTACACTATTCTACAGTAAAAACTAAAATGTTGTCATTTAATTTATGCTCTTTAGCTACAACGTGGTCTACAGTCCACCTGGAGCATCTTGCTTTGCTTAAGGGCACAGTTGTTACGGGTTTAAACCTGCATACAGTGTCAGGTACAGGTCATACAGTATTGATAAAACATTTAATGCCACAAAGAAAATTTGAGAATGTTTGTTTACACGTATGTTATTGACACATATGGTGCTTGTCAATTGTTGACACATCAATGTTTTAGTACTCAAATGCAAGAACACATCTCCGACTCAGCAGAATAGATACCCTGAAGGAGTCGGGCAAACAGACGCCTCTGCTCTCCTTAGAGGCAGTCAGACATGCTGGCTCAAGACTCCTTCTTTCTTCAGTCCTGGAGGGGAATTAAACCATCACAGCTCATTTCAGAGAAGGCACTGATAAGATTTTACGCAAAGGGGAGCCCGTGGGGCCTTTAATGGCTGGTTATAAAAACAAAACCCTGCTCTCCATCCTTGAGGAGACGCACGGAGACAAGTCCATTACATTTGGCCAACAACACCTGGTGAGGAGAAGCTCTCTTTGCATCTGTTTCTGGTGGGTCTCTATTTTTTATTTCCGGGTACAGAGACCTGGCCATTAGAATGGGCAGCAGATATAGCTAAGAGCTCTGTTATCTTCAGTAGCTTTGGAAAGTACACCACTACGCAAAAAGCTCTAGCACCCTCTATGAATAATTGACCGAGACCATTAAGCTGCTCTTCGAGAAGGACCTTGCTAGTGTTTGTGTGTGCGTCTCCTCGCATTTGTATCCCTCCGTAGATGAAAATTAAATGGGTCGCCGCCGTCAGCTGCAGAGCATGGTGATATATGTAGCGTCTTCTGTCATATATGTCCTGCCTTTAATAATGGATGTCTCAATCAGTAGCCGAGTTGAATTATCTCCCTCATCTCTCCGAACCGGCCGCTTGTAGACAGTGTACTGATTTGTGTTGGCTTTGGAGCAGTTGGTGTATGGCTGTGGGTGGTGAGGACAGACTGAAGATACTCACCTTCCGTGGAAATATAAGAAGGCTTTTTATCATGGGATGTCTCTTTTGCTGGAGCCATTGTCTAGCGGTTAGCACATGCTCCCCTGTACATGCAAGTCTGTTAATTTTTATGTCCCAAATATTTGGTGTCCTTTATACTCATCTATAGCATGTATATCGAACTCTGGAGAGCTCCGAGACCACAAAGGAGCTGTTAATCATGAAGGGCATTGCTTATAGCATTATAAGTCACTAATAACCACAGAACATTTTATTAGACCATTTAAAACATTCATTTAAGCAGAATTTCTAGATGTATTGTGGCCATTCCAGTCCAGTGTCTGTTGAATTTCAACAAAATCACACCTCAGGAGTAACAACGTCATCCAACAGCAATGTATAAGACCGAATGACAAGACACATACAAACGGTGATATTTTATTTAGCTTTTCCTAATTATATGTAGAAATATTAGTGTTGTATTGCTTAAAAGTGAATTTATACTTGTTTTCTTTGCAGTATTTGAGGTCTGAAAAAATACAGAGCATATTTTCTGTTATTTTAACCTGTTTCTCCAGTTTTCATTTTCTGCAAATAATAATTTATAATTCAAATTAAAATATTGTTTCTATGAGAAATATTGTAAGGAGGTTTTACAGAGTATACAGATGCAAATCTCACCACAGAAGGTGTCGATGTATCATAAATGAGATTCACACCAATTAGCGTCAATGCAGACTGACTCCCTGTTTGGCATGTGTTGGCCATAGCAACTGCAAAACAGAGGATGTTATTTTCTAGAGAATGGCATGACGCATCGACTGCCAGCATCCCAGAAATGCATTTTCCTGCTGTCCGCGTTGGTCTGTGCTTTTTTAAATGAAGGATTATGAGTTTTCCTCGGAGGAGAAATATTGGAGCAAAGTGAGGAGGAAAGAAAACCGTTCTGTTCGTCCTGGGAAAAAGTACATCTATTAATCACGTAGGAGCAGAAATGCATTTCCAATGTAAATGGATTATTGAAGTTAAGCACTGCATTGGCCAGGGATTCGAACAATGAAATGTACAGCCGAGCTGCTTTCCAGAATAAATGGACTTTGCGGTGCCTGGGGAGAGGCAGGTCTCTAGCTCGGAGGCTCTGAGGTTGGGGAGGGTGTAATGGGAAGGTGAACTCAATAACTCACACCACTTTATTCGTGCATTCCAGGAATGCAAGACAGAAGACTTTATCGACGTCAGGATCTTTTGGATGGTTATGTTTAATCTTCTGTGACTGTCCTGTCAAAAGTCGAACCGTATGATTGGACTGTTCTGAACACTCACAAAAGGTGTGACAAACAACTGCATTTGACTGTGAATTTTTCATCAATGACCTGGATTTTAATGAAGGTTAAGTATGAAATATGACTAGAGTGTTGGCACAGAATGAGGTCCAGCTGAGTTATTTCCCACAGTCGTGGCTCAGAGCTGGCAGTCCCGTCACCAGTGTTTGAGGAGGGTTGTCACACTGGTCATTCACATGGTTAAGCACACAAACACGCATGCTTAACGCTTGCCAGTTTGAGTCTTGTATCCGACTTCAATTTAGTGTTTGTTCCATTGAGACATAAAAAAGTAGACAAAATAAAAAAGATGTCTTTTCTGGCTTTTTCTTGCTGGATCTGCGCAGCATGTGTGGACGATGTTGGACGGCAGTAGGGCTGGAGATTCTGGGTCTAGAATGCAGATGGGGGTTGAGCGGAGTAATCTGTTTCCCATCTGGAGACAGTCCTCTCTATGTGGGGAAAAAGAATACAATTTGAGACTGTGTTGCTTACAGAACTAGTATCATCTCAAACATGCCCAGAAAAAAGAAAACTTTATTTTAGACAGAAGTGATCTAGACGGGCTTTATAAGATTTACTCACTATCTGCATATTTGCTGTTCCAATCTGTTGTTGTTAAAGAACAAAAATGGGTCTCCTGGGAGTAAATTTCCTGGAAATAGTTTGTTCATTCCCTATTAAAATATTGGTTTTATTTAAACTATACAGCACTACTACAGACAAGTAAACCACTCTGTTTTCTCTATCAACAAAAACCTGATATACAGTGGTTTACCCCTGGCTTGGTAAATATTTAATTTATGAATAATTTACCCAGGATGTGAAATAATGCCTGATTCATATTTAATATCTCCGCAAATTTGAAGCCACACAGATTTTGTGCCACAGATGGGTAACCTGTGGTTAAACCAAGAAACTTGCACTTATTGTTTTATTGCCTTCCTATAATGAATCGCTTTATTGTTTCCCTCACTTTGTCACTTTGGATAAATCCATCTGCTAAACGCCTAAAGCTTTAAGTCATTTTGACATTTGCCATTGGTGAGATCTAAGTATGAGAAAGTTATTTTAATGGGTTTAAGTAACGTTAAATAATACGTTGTAATGCCTTATAAAAGCGATTAGATTTATTGACAACAAATCTTATGTATATAAATAGAACTTAAATATCGATGTTGTTCTTCTGAAACTCCGGATGTATACATCAGGAAATTGAAAAACACTGAACTTTTTATATTTATACATACTGTGTTGTGAAAGTTGACGAGCCCTTTTTAAAACTTCGTAGTTGTAAGATATTTGCAGAACCCAGTGACAAACATAAAGGGTGACTAATTTAAAAATATATATATGTGGAGATACAAGGTTTCA
Organism: Triplophysa tibetana; assembly: GCA_008369825.1. Classification (NCBI taxonomy): domain Eukaryota; kingdom Metazoa; phylum Chordata; class Actinopteri; order Cypriniformes; family Nemacheilidae; genus Triplophysa; species Triplophysa tibetana. Next base: position 10,451,768 of record CM017917.1, on the reverse strand, counting down.
GAAGGACAGATGCGATATATTTGTTTTACATTTTGATTCGGTTCTGAAAGATCTCTTGTCTTTATCATGTACAAATGTTTGTGCAGTGTTAAATAACTATAAAGGATTTCTGGACCTGCGTTGGACGTTATTTACGTTTTGCAAAGTGGTCAGTAACATGTATTTACAGTGAAACTCATCCTAAAAGATAGCTCTACCATACTGACGTCATTACTTGGATTCCCAGGAAGTGCGCATACTGTTAAAATATAAACTGTTATTTTAGAAATAAGCATCTGCCAAATCTATAAATATTCATATGATATTACATCTGTACCAGAAGGGCAATGCTCTTGAAACTCGTGTGAGACATGAATGATGTGATTTGTGTGTCTTAACTGTCATTTATTCATACCAGTGTTATATCTTGATCAAATATGAGTGAAGTGTGAAATATATTGAACTGTGATGAATGGAGAAGTTTTTAGATTGTGAAATGTCATTTATTTAAAGCAGGGATGTAGAATTGCATTATTTAATATCATTGCTTGATTTAATTATGTCCAGTTAGTCAACTTTGTTAAGAAGACGCAAGCTTCATTCTCATTTTTCATCTGCTGCTCTGCAGGGTGGAGAGATCCACAGACCAGGTGATCAAGCCTGTCAATGTGGAGGCCTTGTCCAAGTGGGTGGGTAAAATCCCCCAGGATGTGCTGCGGGACATGGCCGTCATCGCCCCAATGCTGGCCAGGCTCGGATACGACCCCCATGCCAGCCCTCCTAACTACGGCCGGCCCGACCCCCTCGTCCTGGACAACACTAGAAGGGTGAGTCTGCATTGACCACCACATTAGATCAGAACATCTATGCAGAGTTTTGTAACTTTGAAACACTTCGTTTTGCCTGAAAGTGCCTCACAAAGTCAACCTCTTCCATCCTTCTCAAAGTCATGTTACTCTGGTGTGTATCAGACACGTCTGCAATATATGTGATATTTCTCAAGCCAGGATGTGTCAGGAGGCAATTTACCAGATATAAGGGATCAGGGGATTTATTTTTACTTTCTATTCCAAGTTTTAAAATCCACTTACGTTCCATATAGCTTGCAAGGTCAAACAGCTCCATGTGTTGAAATGGGTGCTCGGGTGTTGAGAGTCTAGTATTCGCATACAACGGTTTGGACAGTTTGTGTGTTAGCCGTTAGATCTAAACTATTGGTTCTTAGATGAAATTTGAAGCAATGCTCTTCAAAATATCTTGTAATCATTAGTCTCAGATATTTTTGGGTTAGGGCTAGACATTTTGATCTTTACCTTACTGCATCACTCTGAAATGAGACCGCTTTTGAATTATGAAAAAAACTGCTTGGTTATGGTTACAGAGTTGCATTTAAGGGGCTCATAATAAAAAAGAAGTGTAAAACTTAACAATCGACCAAAAATGTATCAACACTGTTAAATCCATCTTTCTATCATCATTTCTCTGAAGGTATTGATTGCTAATAATTCATAGTGAGCTCTTGGCTGTATAGTGTTGTTTTATTGCAGTCAAAGCTTAACAAAGGTTCATTATATTATGAAGTGAGTCATCGATTGACTAGTCATTTCAACATTAGCGTTATTTCCCATTACTTTCACTTTATGGATAATTCCTTTCTGATATAAACCTTATGGAATGGGTAATATATGAGAACGAGTTTACAGCTACTGGCGTCAGAATAATTGTGACACTGGACACAAGACCAGTCAATTGGGTCAATTTTTTACATTTTCCATTGATGTATGGTTTATTAGGATAGGACAATATTCGAGATGTATAGACAATATGCCGAGATACAACTATTTAAAAATCTGTAATCTGAGGTTGCAAAAAATAAAAAAATGTAGAAATATTTTGTTGTTGAAATATTGAAAATTGTATTAAACAAAGACGCTTTAGCAGGCTGTTTCTATGAAGAAACAGGTTTGTTTTAACACTTTCTAATGGCTTACCAATGTAATGAAATTGTGGAGAGTAGATGAACCCGTAAGATGAAATCTAATCTTTACATAAAAACAGAAAATTTGCGTGGGTAATTCCTAAAGAGCATTTTTGTTTGTGATTTTGCTACATCCACTCATAAAAATTAAGTTTTGATATATTTACGATAGGAAATTTACAAAATATCTCCATGGAACATGATCTTTACTTAAAACCCTGATGATTTTTTGCATAAAAGAAAAAATTATAATTTTTTTTAAAAAACAATGTTTTTTAGGCTTTTGCTGAAAAATATCCCTGTGCAATTTAAGACTGGTTTTGTGGTCCAGGGTCAGAATTGACTTTGGTCTCACCATACTACCCATATATTAACCATGATATTTGTGGTAAAACTATGGTAATGCAAATGGTTATCTATCTGACAAAAACATGGTTACTTCACTTTTTAACTTTTTCTGCTTTCTTTTACATCAGCAATATTGCACCATTCTCACTCGATTTAAATGTTCTCCATTTACAGCAGTTAATTATGAAATTACATTTTAAGCCATGAAAGAAGATCGATGATTGATCAAAATCACTCCATGTTTCTGTAAGGCCGACAAGTTTTGGGTTGAGTGTGCACAGGTTTGCCTAAGGGGACCATTTCTGGGCGCATCATTGTCAACTTTCAGCTCAACAATCAATACTATGTCACTCATGCTGGTTTCTCAGTTCATCGTGAAGTTCTGGAGCACACTGGTCGATACGTTATCTGGGTGGTCAGTTAGACAGGACTCAATTTTCACATTAGTGAAAAAGAACAGGACTGAGGAAAATTCCATGATAGAATGCTGACTCTGGTGGAAAGCAAGTGTTATGCTACTTGAGCAGTGAACAACAGTCACGGTTAAGAGTCGTGGAATTTTGTCTGCTGATGAATTTGTACGGTTGGGACGAGGCCCCCGTTCTGTTCCATCATTTTGTCAGTCTGGTTTAGAGGGATTGAGGGAAAAGCTGCGTCAATGTCTCGGATACATTTCTTATCCTTGGAAAACTGTACAATAAGTGGCAGAGCCGTGTTCGCTGACTACATGAAATGTCTCGAAATTCAGAGTTTCTCTACCGCCAGTTTGCTGTGAAACTTGAAAACAAAGCTTGATCATGAGAAATGAGTTTCGGTTCTTGTCAGCCATGAACTGAAACCCCTCAATGAGATATTTTGCACTTACAATTGGGGGAGTCCCAAACTTTAGTGGACCTTCGTTCCCAGTGTGTCTTTGTGAAATTGTGTACAATTTCATTTTGCATGAGCTTTTTTTGACCTGTTTTTTTTAAATGCCTTCACCCTGCAGTACTTTCATTCAGCATTCTTCACTAAAGATATCATTGCTCTCTATGAGCCAGAGTCTTTGTCACCAGGGTGTGTGAGAGAATATACTGAAATAGTTAGAGACATCTGCAGTTTGTTAATGTGTATTTCCCCTGGATCAAACACAGCTGTGTGGATCAATCACCTCTCCTCTTTGACATGGAGTATAACATCAGCGAAGATCTGAGCTCTGCTCGAAAGGAGTGTGATGCAGACAAGCTGTACAACTGCATGTGCAATAAAACTTGTGAACATACAATATGAACTGTATTATTTCCCCCTAATTATTAACATCCATTCAACTTGAGTCTCTGATTTGAAACGCTGGATGATGGATTGAATAATCACATTTAAGGTGACGCATGACATATATTTTATAAGAATATGCTGCCTGTTATTTTTTGGTCTTTGCCAGTAATTTTTCTAAAGGCAGCACCTCTAGAATTGTTTTGGGTTCAAAATCTTATTTATTTTCAGATCAATTCATAAATGTAAATGGGTCAATGATGTATAAGGATTTGGACATGCCAATTTTCAAACAATTAAATAAGAATGTTGCAGTAATTCAAACTTTAGAATGTGGTGTTTACATGTCTACATGATTTTAGTGTTTTTTTATTGGCAATACAGTGCCTTGCAAAAGTATTCATCCCCCTTCATTTTGTCATGTTGTTTTGATGCTGCCTTATCTTAAACTTCTTTCAATTAACAAAAATACATGAATCCACACTCCATGCACAATAATGACAAAACAAAAAACAGATTTGTGACAACTTCGCAAATTTATAAAAAATTAAAAACTGAAAGTGATGAAAGTACATTGCACATTCATACCCTTTTCTGGGAGACCTTAAATGTAGCTCAGAAGCATTAGTTTTGCTTGTTGGTGTTTCTACACTTCGAGAGGAGTTAACATGTGGCAAATTCAATTGAATAAGTATGAATTGGAGCGGCATATACCTCTCAAAAGGTGCAACAGCACATCATAAAAACTGAGAGTGGAGTTCGGAGAAAGAATTGTATTAGGACACAGTGGGGGAGACCTCTGAAAAAAAATCTGCTGTATTTAAGGTAAACGAAAGCATGTAGCCTCCATTAATCCATTATGTTGTATGGAACCACAGGATCTCTTCCTTGAGCTGACCTCCTGTTCAAACTGATCCATCGATGGAGAAGGATCTTAATTAAAGCGGTGAACAAGAAGCTGATGATTAGTCTGGTTAAGCTCCATGATCATATATGGAGATGGAGGAACGGACAGAAGGACGAACATCACTGAAACACTCTACCAATCTGGGCATTTCGGCCGAGTGGCCAGACTCAAACCTTTGCTCAGTGAAGACAAATTAAATCTTGAAATATGCAAAATAACTTAGCTTTCAACGAATCTTTCAAACTGTCAGAAACAAGATTCTCTGGTCTGATGAATCTCAGTTTCATGCATCATGTCTACAGGAAACCAGGCACTGCTCAACATCTGTACAATACAGTCTCAACAGTAAAGTTTGCTGTTAACATGATGTGGGGTTATTTTTTAGCGGCATGGGGGCATTTGTCAGCGTAGAAGAAATGCTCAATGATACAAATTACAGAGATGATGATCATGAAAACCTAGCCGAGAACATTCAGGTTCGCTCTCCAATATGACAATGATCCTAAGCACACAGCAAAAACATTGCAAAAGTGGCTTATGTACAACTCTGTCAATATCCTTGAGTGGCCAAGCTAGTGCTTGTTTGTCTGTGTATTTCTACTGATGATCTCCATTCCAACCTAACAGAGTTTGAGAGGATCTGAGGAGAAGAATGGCAGAAAATTACTAAATGCAGATATGTAAAGCTCACACATGTCACATCATACCCAAGAAGATTTGAGTTTTAACTTAACACTTTATTTAAACCCTTTAACTTATTGAACATTAAATAATGATTTGATCAATTTATTAGCTCTTTTATTAATGAAGGCAAACCTTCCGTGAGTAAAACCCATTTACTTTTGTACAGTAAGGCACGACGTTCAATTTCCACGAAAACACGCATTTGGTTTTATCATTTGTAAATAAAATATAATTTATAATATTAAATTGCATATTCATATTTCATTTTTGTGTAATTTTTAAGTGTACATGCCAAAAAAATGTGTAGTATCCTTGTGAACAGAATCAAGTATTCCAGAGTTTTGTGTAATAAAAACATTTCAAATGTATTGTCCGGAAACTTGTTGCACTTCACAAGTTTTTGTCCAATCAGATACTCTCTGTAATGTGTCCTTCCATCTTATACCACTTGCAAGTCACTACTCAATTTTTGTGACGTAACCCAAGCTTATCAACTTTAAAAAAAGAACAATAAGTCTTTTAAAATGTCCTGTTTCAAAAGGAAACATATTGCATGATTTTTATGGGGTCTTTAAATCCCTCTTTTCTGTAATAAAACTATAATGACCAGGTTTCAGCAATGCTTTTTATTGCACACAGTCACCACCCGGTCTCAATGTCATTTTAAATGCTTGTATCCTGAGCTAATTCAACCCAGACGTAATTTCTTGTAGCTATAATGCACCAATTCTACAATTAAGTATCATGGTTATACTAGATGCTAATATTGATCTAACCACTCCAGACTCATTTGGCGTAATGAAGGTACCAATATCACATGTCCAGCATTTTACGGTTTAGTGAAAAATAAGCAGATTAGCAGAATTCAATGCTGGCAGGATACTAGGAACAGCAAATTTCGAAACGGTCAGACTGACTCATTATTAAATGAATCCATTATTTGGGTTTGGTGGACATGTTTACCAGGTCACAATAATCTGGACCTGTGCGCTCTTGTCATAGATAAACAAAAAAATCTGGTTTCTGTGTACTATACAGTCATCCTACGTACTGCCCTAGTTTTAATGCTGTTTAAAAACTCATGAAACCTTGGTGGCTTTTCTTTGGGCTTTAATCAAGTTTGTTCTGCAGTGCAAAACCTTTGAATTCAAGGTGATCCACTTGAACTATGTAGGTTAGTTGTAACAGGAGAACAGATGTGTATAGCTGCCCGTATATACGTTCGGCAATTATCTTACCGAAACATCTCTGCGTTTCAGTTTTCAGTAATTAAAGTGTTGCAGATCGTAAACGCTTCTACACATTGTAGAATGCAGAGAGAGTGATGATCATTTTTTTACCTCTCACGGCAATCAGATCTGGCTTGGCACTCGTCATACAGAGCTCTGTGGTGCCGACTTAAATGATCAAACAAATTAGTTGTGTTTCCGCGTGTTGTGGCAACTACTGCACGGCACTCCTGACAAAGTACCTGTTTTTGGTCAACATCATCCTTTCTGTAGCCAAAATATTTCCAAATAATTGACGATGCGCTTCTTTTTGCGACCAAGTCGTCCATTTCGGTGCTTTTCTCCCGTTCCTCGCTCATTTCGCCATGCGCACGCATCCAAAGGCTGCGTGTCAAAAACGTGAAGCAACAACATGTGCTTTGTAAAAAAAAAAGCACCCATAAATCAGAATTCATTAATATATATCAGGCAAATATAGACCCGCGCAACATTTTTTTCTAAAAAAAAAAAAAAAACTTTCCTCGTGCGATGTGACTATTGCGCATGCGTACAACGCGATATCGATGCTAAAACGATATATCGTGCAGCCCTAATATACACTCACATTTTTAATCAATTTTATTGCTGTTTTATTGTTTCTTAAAATCTAAAGTTTTTGTGATCTTAAATAATTTGCATTTTAAAGATACAATTTTAAATCATGCTTTTGCTTTTTCTGTGAAACGGAACCGTGAGCATCGGTTCTACACTGACCAAAATTATCAACGCAACACTTTCGTTTTTGCACCAATATTTCATGACTCAAATATCTTAGACTTTTTCTTTGTAAACAAAAGGCCTATTTCTCTCAAATATTGTTCACAGATCTGTCTAAATCTGTGTAAGTGAGCACTTCTCCCTTGCCGAGATAATCCATCCACCTCACAGGAGCCATATCAAGACGCTGATTAGACAGCATGACTTTTGCACAGGTGTGCCTTATGCTGGTCACAATAAAAGGCCACTCTAAAATGTGCAGTTTTACTGTATTGGAGAGTCCGAAAACCAGTCAGTATCGGGTGTGACCAACATGTGCCTCACGCATTGCAACACATCTCCTTCGCATAGAGTTGATAAGGTTGTTGATTGTGGCCTGTGGAATGTTGGTCCACTCCTCTTCAATGTCTGTGGGAAGTTGCTGGATATTGGCAGGAATGGAACACGCTGTTGTATAAGGCGATCTAGAGCATCCCAAACATGCTCAATCGTTGACATGTCCTGTGAGTACACTGGCAATGCAAGAACTGGGATGTTTTCAGCTTCCAGGAATTGTGTACAGATCCTTGCAACATGGGGTTGTAAATTATCATGCTGCAACATGAGGTGATGGTCGTGTATGAATGGCACAACAATGGGCCTCAGGATCTTGTCACGGTACCTCTGTGGATTCACAATACCATCAATAATATGCACCTGTGTTCGTTGTCCATAACATATGCTTGCCCATACCATAACCCACCACCACCATGGGCCACTCTATCCACAATGTTGATATCAGCAAACGGCTCACCCACACGACGCCATACACGCTGTCTGCCATCTGCCATGTATAGTGAAAACCGGGATTCATCTGTGAAGGGCACACCTCTCCAAAGTGCCAGACACCATCGAATGTGAGCATTTGCCCACTCAAGTCTGTTACGATGATGAACTTCAGTCAGACCCCCAATACAGTAAAACTGCACATTTTACAGTGGCCTTTTATTGTGGCCAGCCTAAGGCACACCTGTGCAATAATCATGCTGTCTTATCAGCATCTTGATATACCACACCTGTGAAGTGGATGGATTATCTCGTTGAAGGAGAAGTGCTCACTTACACAGATTTAGGCAGATTTGTGAACAATATTTGAGAGAAATAGGCCTTTTGTGTACATCTTTGAGTTCAGCTCATGAAAAATGGGGGCGAAAAGTGTTAAGTTTATAATTTTGGTCAGTGTAGATTTGGTGGAGGTAGTGCTGGGAGACCACAGACAGCCTGAGACTGAGGTACAGTCTGCTGCACATTTCTGTCAACATCACTGCCCTACGCCTCACATATAAAGCACACTATTGACAGCAGCTCAAAAACCATTAGGGATTAAACACCCTTGTGTGCTTTACTTATGAAATCTTAAGCTGTTTAAGCATGTCTTTACATTAAGGGGAAAGAAGAGATGTTTCCTATTACTTCTATCACCTTTTTTCATTGGTTCATACAGTGCGGGTCCCCTTGCACGGAATCCACCATGTTGTTTCTACAGTAGCCCTGAACGGACAAACAGTTTTACAGATTATGTTTTGTAAAAACGTCATCTCATTCGGCAAAGAAGAGAATATGTGACCACATCTTAGTTCGGTGTTGTGTTAATTTTGTCAGCTATTTTTAATATTAGTCTTAGTGTTAGGCCTATGATGAAAACACCTTTTAGTTTTTATCTTTAGTCATCCTTGTCCTGTTTTTGTTTAGTTGACTAAATGTCTATCCATTTTCGTCTCGTTTTAGTCGAACTAACAACATTTTCGGCATGCTGTATAATGGTTAAAATGATACAAATTTGTATTTTGCTTAAGATTAAGTATAATCACAGTTTGTTCAGCAACCACAATCGCAAACAAACAATGTAGTGGAGATCAACGTGGCTCGACCAGCTCATGAGTGAACACAGACCGGCTATAGATCGCTAAACTCTTGTTTATTGACTTGAGATCCTTAATGGCGCTTCCAAAGTTAGATTGTTGGCGTTGAAACCCGCTGTCATGAAAACGTATACTTTTTTAATCTTTAATCATCTCTGTTTGGGGGATCTGAAGTCCTATTATCTGGACCTATAAACATTAATGCTGGTACAGCAGAGGATTGCACAAAAATATTCTTATCTTCTATCTTTTTGACAAAGACTATAAAGAGTAGGTAATTTTTTATTTGTTTAACTATATTTTAGTCTCATAATTTTTCGTCAAAGATATTGCGTGCTGAAAAAGTCTCAGTTGTCTTTTAATGGCCTTATTATTCGTCTCATCATCGTCTCGTCTTCATCCTGGGAAGATAGTCGTTGACCTATATTTTCGTCATTATTTATTGTATACTATTAACACTAGTGTCTGACTATGTGTCAGCCACCGTAGTGCTTTGAAAGGGAGGGGTGGAGTGAGCTGTTGGTTGCAACTTTCAACCTCAACACCAGATGCCGCTGAATTTCATACACTGGACCTTTGATATACTACTAGCTCTGATGTTGATGTAAGCTTCTGTTGACGCCATCAGTCAATGTTGTAGCCCATGTTTTGATTATCATATATATTTCAACCTACTGTTCATTAAGTCATGAGGGCAGAGCTCATTGTAAACATTCCAGCACTGAATTCCCCTGTTGAGGACAGTCTGTTTTTCCACGCGAGCCGCGTCCCTTGGAGCTCATGAGCTGTGAGGATTTCGAGAATCTTAGTCTCATAAGAATGTCTGAAACACACACACCCTCAGTTGTCTGCAAGTTTCGACAGATTATTCTCACCACTCAACGTTTTTGCTTGCAGAAGAAATGTGACCCGTTACATAGGCAATGGAAAAAATTGTATCATCAAAAATATTATCAGTGGTCCTGGCTGTCTTATTTTGGGTCATGCTGGTATATCCTCTTTTACATTCAGTAAATAACGTTACTTTATTGCTAATGAACGTTCTGTATTCCTGTTTGTAAAAAATAATTAATTATCATCGAGTAGTTTTAAGGCGAGATCTGGTCTACTTAGTGCCACAGTATTGTTACATTACGTGACGTTTAAGGAAAATGTCCATTCATTTTACTTTTTGTGGCTTGTTTTTGGAATATATGTTCCAATATGTATTTCAGACATTTTGCCTCAATACAATTGTTTTGCACATTGTGACTCGAATCTTTAAAATGAAAAAGTTTATTAAAAAGCTTTATTCTGTTTGAAACAAATTCTGTAAATTAATGTTTTAATGTTTTTTGGTGCATCAATGTTGCGCGGCACTTTGCGTTGTATCCTTGTTAACCTCCTGGTGTCATCCCCACATGCACACACACGCACACATGTGCGATTCGACTATCAGTCTACTATAGGCAAGACGTGACAATTCTGATTCGTCTATGTAAATCCCCAGTCGATGACATAGTGAGGATACATAATACAAATTATGAACTGCCGTTTATGACTCCTGTGCTGCATTCAGTGACGCACATTTGATCACACAATGAATGAAACAGGCTCCAGATGTACTGTAGGTATGGCCTGAGTTCTCAAGACATTAATCATTCACATGTGAGCGAACGAGAGTCTGATTGTTATTCCTTACACTATGGTGATACGCCTGAAAACATTTTTTTCTGTTCTTTTGAGGTCCCCCTCTCCAAAGACAGAGAATTTTGAGAGTGTAGCAGTCTAAGAGAGATCGATCAGTACGAAACTGATCACTGGGAAATGTGAAACATCGCGTGTCTTTTTATGTTGCAAACAAATTCCATTCAGGCTTCTAACCGCAAAGCAGGCCAGCCAACTCAACCCAAAAGAATCCCGTCCCCGATCTCTCTTCCTCCCCCCATTGGCTGTACCCCTAGTTTTGATCCGCTGGAGTGCCTTTACGCTAATAAGGTATGAAGTCTTGTGTAACTGTCATATTCCACAGTCGACCGGACTGTGATGTGGAGAGCATACTAAATCTACTCTACATGAAAATGCTTTGTAGCCCAAAATGAACCAATTCAACTCTGTGGATTTTCTTACTATGATGGCTGACACAGAACTAAGATATCGTCATGTTTTTGCTTCTTTGCGGAAAGAGGTAACGCATTTACAAAATGTGCTCTGTAGAGCAGTTTGTCCGTTTAGGGATACTGTAGGAACAACATGGCGAATTCCATATGAGGGGCCCCCTGGTTTTTGTAAATAGAAATAGCTCATTCTAGGCAATAAATACACGCTTCATTATGTAAGATCTTAATACTGTACACCTCTGAACACACAGTCATGTATATTATATTGCATTTCTGTCAATAGGCCAATAATACACATTGGACCATGGACAATGGCACCAATGAGCTTAAGGTTTAATACAGTCTAGACACTACACAGAAGTGTTGTGAAAGCTTGAAGCCGCCTGTCTCCTCGGGTCACCGTCTCTCTCCTGCTCATTCAAGCGTGTTTACCCCACTCAGTGAGTTCCTCATTACCTGTTTTGCAAGCCTAGAAAGCCAGGAAGTGCGATCAGCTGGATTTGTGTTAGTTGGAGATTGTTAGACGTGCTCAGATGTTCAGCGGAGCAGACACGCTGACTGCTTCTCACATCAACAGTGAACAACATCCTCTCTCTCTTTCATTCTCCCACAATCTTTCTGTCTTTCCTTCATCCCCGGGCCTGATGCCTGGATAGGGCTTTCGAATTTTGTGAAGTAAAACACCCTGGGAATTGACACACAATATCCTCTCTGCAGCCGGAGAGAGTGTTTCACACAAGATTTCTGTTATCCGTACTGCGCGCCATGTGGAGCCTCTGTAACGCTTTTCATTTGGTCATTCTAGCCGCCTGGAGGCATTAAAACGCCTTTGTATCGATGCAGTTTGGAAAATGTTTTCAGACACTGTTATCGTTTAAAAAAGGAGAAATGGCTTTTCGTGGAAAATACATATAAATGGGCAATGTGCAGTTTAAAGGGATAGTTCATCCCAAAATGTCAATTCTGTCATCATTAACGCTGTATGGCTTTCTTCTTGCAGAACACAAATGAAGATGTTTAAAAAAATGTTGGTGACTGAGCAACAGCGGTACCCATTCTCTTCTATTTTATGGACACAAAACCAATCCACTCAATGGGTACCGCCGTCGTTCGGTTACCAATATTCTTCCAAATATCTTTTTTTGTGTTTTTTTGGGTTGGGGGTGAACTATCACTTTAATATCTTTAATAAACACTGTACTGAGGAAAATAGCTGTGTGTTATAGTTCCTGTGTTGCACAGCTTCTAAAATAAGCTCTCTGTTTTTCCAGGTCTTTAAGGGTGAATTTCAGCTCCCTGATTTTCTTAAAGAACAGACACAGGTATTGTAGATATTCTGCCTGGCCTTAAAGCTCTCTTCAAAAATAGCTGTTGTTCTGTTTTTCTGTCTATTTCAATCCCCACAATCAGCAAATAAATTGGTTTCTATTTGAGATTTTCTAATTCATCTGCTTCCACTCACACTGATATTAAAATCTTTTTTTGTCATAATTCTGGTTAATTTGGTACTCTGCGATCTTCTCCAGCTTGTTGTCCTCTGATCTCATGTTATTATTTTTTGGAATGTATCCAATCACATTGGCTGTTAGTTTTGTATGTGGCCTCATTTCAAACGCACAACGCTTGCGCAGTTAGCAGCACGCTTTCACTGTTAGTAGGCTTACACTGCCCCCTCTTGAACCGATGCTTTTATATCAGATATTCCATGTTTATGATTTCATAATACAATCCTTGAGGGTTTATTTTACCAGGGTGAAATAAAAACAGATTTTTATTGGGACAGGATCAGGTTGGGTTTGTATTGCAGCTGATATGGATTGGGTTTTTTATCAGGGATGGAGGTTAATGCGGTTCAAAATTAGCGTTACCACTCCACTGCTCACATCCACTGTCTTATCAAAACTGTAATAGCAAGGAGTTTGTCTCTAGATATTTTCTCTGTTATTGAGAATATATAAAATATATTATCTCAATGGGATTGAATTGTCAAGTCAACTAACATTAGTGAAAGAATCCATAAAACACCTAACTGTATTAATGTGTGCATTTCACTAAACTAATTGTCCAGTATGTGTCCACACAGAGATGGGCATCTTTCTAAGAGTTGATGTTTAACACATTATCTCTCTTTTACACAGCTTCAGAAGTCTCCAGAAAAGCCAAACCCAAGTTAGGAGAAGAGGAGAAATTCATCCATAGAAGTGAGTTACTATAATTTGTTTATTGGCGGAAGTGAGTTACTTTAAAAAAATATTTTGGACAGACTTTGTTTCCTGAGAATGAATGACTCATCACAAATGTCACAACCAATTACAAGCCTAATAAAAAGCTTCTTGCATCTGAACTTTTCTAAAAAAATGAACCATATGACTTGAACTGTTAATGTAACTTTATTAAAACACTGTTGTGAAGTAGTCCTAGCTATAGAATGATTGCCGTAAATGATTATATTTCTATATTTAACACTATAATTAATTATTTTAAATACTAGAATGTATGATTATTCACATTAACATTTTAACTTTATGATTTTAGGTAATAAACAGTAATTCACAAAAATTTGTCTGGGTTTTGACAGGCGGGGTCACATATAGCTCTAATTATTTGTTCAAGTAATTAATGGAGACACTTGGCACACAAATTCAATTTTCAAAATTCAGTTTTGTATGTGCCATTTTAGCAATTGAGGGTGTGGATACATCATACCACAACACACAGCCCTGTAATTCCAAATATTCTTCCTCATCACTGGTTCTCAACTCTAGATAGCTGTAGCAGGCTTGTACTTTAAACATAGATTCAGTGCTCTCACAGCTGGATGCACATTCAGCTCATGTTTCTGTGTTTCAGGGCTGAGTGGAAGCAGATGTTGTGGGACCATGATGGACCTACGTCAACCCCGCTATGCTGGGACCTCCATGCATGGAAACACTTACAAACACAGGCGTTTGGCCCCAGACCACTCTTTGGAGGACAGTTTGGCCTTTGATGTTGTACTGTAACAATTGTGGCCTAAGAATGTCATTGCTTTTGTTCATTTTTGTTTCTTGTTTTAGTTTCCACATTGTACGCTTTTTACTTGTTCATTTCTTTTCTGGCAACCTGTGATTCTGTTATAAGAAAATACAGTGGATTTAACTAGCTTAAGGATGTATTTATGTTAGCGTTAGCTTCAGAAGACCCGATCTGGTTTTTTTTTCCATTCCTTCGTAATGTGCAATTCCTTGGGTACTGAATGATTTGCAAGATTGAAATACGGTAGAAATGCATTTTGTTCTCTTGCATTCACAATGGAGTGACCTTATGTACATTGGGAGCGACAATAAATAAGCTGTCAGTGTTCAACACGAGGCTCATTGATGTTTCTCCATTGACAGAGAAGCTTGCATCAAGCAGCAATTGTGTGTGGATTTTTGTTGTTTTAGCTATTGTTGTTTTTGTACTTGAGTATAAATCGTAATTATGTACTCATTTCTTTATGTGAAATAAAACCCATTGGTGCTGTTGGCAGCCAATGTGCTGACATAATCACATTCCTAATAGGACAACTGGACATTGTTGTCTTATTCCTGCCTTCAAATTAGCACCAGTGAAAGTGTTGATGACTAGATACACAGTTCAAATAGATGACGTTTATTATTAACTTTTTGGTTTATCTGTTCATGTTTGACTTTAGATAAGTAGCCTACTGCTTAACTTTGACGCCCCCGTGTGGTTACTTTAATATACTGCGAATGTGTGACGAAGGAACCGTTAAGTGATATTTGCTTAGCACTGAAATTGTAAGATTATCTTCAAATAAACCTGAACAAAATGTTAAACAACATTAGAGTTCAAATGCAATTTAACCGCTTATGTGGACAAATTTGCTTCCGCTACAGTAAACGTGCGCGAGGAGATTAGCAAATTAGCAAGTAGCCTGTTGGGCTGTTTAAAGCGAACTATAGCCTACTTTATAACAGTAACTGTATCGTGTATACTTGAAGTATGGTTTTCTATAGCCCTTAGTTTAATAATGCTATTTGTTGTATATTGTTATAGTTTAGAGTTCAACCGTGACACGTCTGGCCCGAATGTAACTTCCGGTCAGTTTTAATTATAGCAATAAACGAGTACAAAGTTTTTTTTAATTTATATTTGTATTAACATTACTATTTTATTGTGTTGTACTTGAATTAAAACTACTCAACAGTTATAGATTTTTTCTGGATGTCACCCAGTAGTTAACTTTGGGCACCATAACGTGTTTATGGTGTTACCGCTAAAACAAATGGTGATCCAAATAAAGTAAAACGAGTTTACTATAATTTAAGTGTATTGTTTTGTTATAAACATACAGTGGATTATGCATTTTAGTTGGCTAATTTGTTAGATACGTCAGTGGCACAGAAACTGTAGTCCTTGAATTGCCGAATTTTCAAGAGGCTTCGTACTTTCTGAATATGAAAATGTTTTAATATTATTAATTAACAACTTGTTTTCAGAGTACATAAATACATATACATTCAAGGTAACTGATACATCCGTTAGAATACATACTTCATCATTCTGATGTTGGCCTCCAAACAAAATGTACATATACGTTTTAAACGAATAGAAACCAGTGCACGACGTTGATAACCCTGATAGCACGCATACATCCGGCTTACGTCTATTTGACGTCTGCATTTACATCTTACAGACATCTACAATACATAGTTTTCTCATCTGCAATACGTTTCGGAGATGTCTGCTGTCAGACGTTAAATAGACATCTTGAAGACGTCTGTAAGATGTTTATGATTTAGAATGGATGTAAATCTGCTCTTTCTAAGATGTTTAGCAGATGTTTTTACGCAGCAAATCTCAAGATCTTTAGCAGACGTATTACAGACATTCAAACGTCTCCGAGACGTATTGCAGATGAGCAAACTACGTATTGCAGATGAGCAAACTACGTATTGCAGATGTCTGTAAGATGTAAATGCAGACGTCAAATAGACGTAAGCCAAATGGATTGTGCTATCTGGGAAGGGACGTAACAGTCAACAAGTAACAAAGGTTTCCCACATTCAAATTGTACAGCTCTCCAGGTTAATATATATATTTCTTAGAAGCACAGTCTCTATAAGTAAAGTAAAAAATAGCATCTAAAATACAGTTGACAGTTCTGTCCTCATAGAAATCCAGGGCTTAACTCTTTGTATTTACAGTGCAATAGTTCACATGGAAAGGAGGTCAACAAATGACTTGTTTTTTTCCACAATAGAAATAAAAGAATGATTTGTCTCGTACACCTAATCAACAGTCTTCGCGTTATGAAATAAAATTACGCATTTGTATGACAAGGATGATATTTAAGAGGCTTTGGTACACAAGCTTGTGTCAGAAGTAAACCTTTCACAAGGGTTAAAGGATCCCTCACACTCGCACACATTAAACCTGAACCAAGGACAAAGGGAGTTGTCAAGATTTGAGGCAGTGACCAGTTGTCACATGGTAAGACCACGTTTCCATAATCTCTATCAAGTGTTATAAAACTATAGCTTTTTCTTTAGGGGGATTATTTAGACTATGTTCAGAATAGTTTACTACCATACTAGTCCCTTTCTGCAATTTACTGTGCAGAGTATGTGAATATATGCTTGGAATACAAGGATTAACAAATGTGCAGCAGGAAACCGATCCCACAATGCAAAACACTCAACATTTTCCAGTGTTATAAGTAATATTAGCCACATTTTAACACAAAATAGTATTCTTAAAATCAGATATATTATAATTACTCAAATAAGACCAATAACAAAGTGCAAAAATAAATTTGACATGTTGCACAATTAACATTTGTAGCATGCATGTATACACTATACTGCATAGTAAGCCAGTATTCCATTCTGAACATAGACATTAAATACTCAAAGAATGGGAAGACAGTATATGGAAGTGAATTACACCTATGAGTCTTTTTCCAAAAATATGTGATCTGTTTTTAACAAGAGCAACATTAGCCTTAAAATCCAGTGATGTCTTAAGTTCTAATGTCTAAAAAACACTTTTGCAGTGTGAACAAATCATAAATGTTTTAGACAAAGACACCAACCAGCATTCATGCTCGGATGTTCTAGGAAAAACTGGTCTCGTGACATTGCACTCATCACGTGGAAGCAGCTTGCTGACCAATGGAAGAGTCTGGCAGCATCTTCTCAAAGAAGATCCAGACTTTAGAACATTAATGGAGGTGGAGTGAATCCTGAGTCACACCTCAACCCCTTTTCGTCCTGTGTGAGGCTAAAGGAGCATCACTGGTGTCACAGAGCAACAGATTCAAAGTGCAAAAGTATGGGTGCGAGTGAAACGTATTATGAAGGCAACGTCAACTGTTTTTATTCCATGATCAGAAGAACGGGCGACTAGTTATAAAGGCAAAACAAACAAAAAAATATATAAAACAAGCTATATAAATACTATAACAAGGTAAATTGGCACAGTCCTTTTGGTCACACACTGTGTTAGCAACTTCGTGGCTAAGACATTATTTGAGGGCTATATCCAAGATAACCGTATAACAACAGCACCAACCTCAAGTGATTTACCACAAAGCGCTGAATACTTTGATTCGGGCCATTATGGAATGGAGACGCCTGTCGACCCGGTTTTAATAAAACTAAAGGGACATGATATGTGTGCTGCAGGCGTGCACGGCAAAAAAAGAAAAAACCTCAGTCACAGTGTGCTTAAAACACCACGAGCATGCAGACAACGTCAGAGTCTGACACAACGGCATTCTGTGGCAGGTAAACGATATTCAGAGTCAGAAGTTTAGGTCCACGTGACCGTTGGTGGTCCAAAGGCTCGTGCTGAGAGCGAGAAGAAGATTAGAAACGGTAAGGAAAGGCTTGGTGGGCGTTAGTCTTCCGTTCTCTCCATCCTCACTTGTTCTCGATGAGGGTCTGGACCTTGTGTACCAACTCCCGAGCTATTCGGAGGATGTGCTGCACGTCATGGCGCTCTGCCATCTCTGTTATTAACACAAAGCAGTGATTCACAGGATTGGCATTGTCACGCTGCGCTTCCTGGTTAACTTTTTGTTCACTCACCATTAAAGAATTTGATGATGTCTGTGAAGTCCATGTTGTTGTCCAGGATGATGTCCCTGTACACCTCCACCAAGGCCAGTGCAATGAAGAGGACGAAGTGCTTGGAAGAGATGCGGGGGGCCACCCAGATGACCTCCCATACTGCAAACACATCCTCATAGAGAAGCTCTAATGGACACACAGAGAAAGAACAGCGAGATAACTGATGTAAATGAAAAATTCTGTTAATTTACCAAAATAAAATAAGGATTTAAAAAAAAATAGTAGACTACCAGTCAAAAGTTTTTGAACACTTCAAATCAAATGTTTTTTTTAAGAGAATGAAAAACATTTGAAGGTGTTGACACATTTTTGTCAATTCCACCCTTAAATTTGGGAAAAATCTGCAGAATCGTTTTGAATGCCATCACATTTGTTCACAAATACAAATAGTGTTCAAATGTCGCCTGTCTATGCATTTAAAGACAGATGACGGCAGTTTTGGTTCTGCTTATATAAAAATAGGCAGAGAAGTGTTATTGATTGATGCTGACTGATTAAACCCTGAACACACCAGACCAAATTCCTATTCCTACCATATTTATATGTTAGGGGAGACTGGGGACAGTTGCAACATGGCTTATTCCTCCGGTGAGGAATGAGTTAGAGTGATAATACTCATCCTGCATATGTTAAGTTAGCCCATTCACCCTTCTGAAAATAATCTGACACATGTGACCATTCCTTAGCCAAACCAGATTTTATTATGAAACAGTAAATCTTATTCATGACCCAGATTTTGTACTCTAAACTCTATGTGTGAACCATTATACATTAAAGGGGTTTTGCAACGATGTGTTATGCATTCGGGCTTCTTTACAATGTTAAACGTGCTGTCTTCTCATGCTTAACATGGTCAACTTGTCAAGAAACGAATTGAGCTTCTACATAGTATTTCCATGAGCTAATATATAGAAAGTTTTCTATAATTATAAAATAATTCCGATATAGTTGCAATATACTACACTTGGTTTTATTTCATAATTCCGATGAGTTTAATGTTATTCTGGAAAGAATGAAAAACAAAACCTTTGACCGGTAGTGTGTAACGTTAGAAGTCTTTTTACCTCTTTTGAAGTCTAAAAGGAACCAGCGATAACAGAAGTAGAAATGGGTGTAATCTCCATTCTGATGCATGAGCTCAAACAACTCCGAGTCCAGGATCTAGAAAAACATTATGTTCAGCTCATAGTAATGTCACAATGGCATCATAGGAAACTGACGTATCGTGTTATTGACTCTGGAATAGAAGATTAAGGAACCGGGTCATGTGTCCTGTTACCTGTATGAGTGACCTCATGTTGGCGAAATGAGTGTCCATAGCTCCTCCGGTAGGAAAATTCTGACTCATTCTTTTCATGAGCTGAGTGAAACAGCTGTAGGCCAAGCACTCTTTGAAGTGGATAAAGAAAAGATCAAATTAATGACAACAGCAAAGGCATTTAAATGCATTAACATGGTATATCATGGCCAGATTCTAAGAACTGGAGAACTAAACCAATGGCATGCACTTTGTTTCTACTTTTTTGTGAAATGTTTCTGCTGTTTACAGTCATTGTTTTGGCAACATTTTTGTTTGTTTTTTGTAGTTAATACTGATCTTCATGACTCTTACCATCATCCAGAATTACCATCAGAGGGGCAAGAAGGTCACACATGCCTTGCACATAGCCAATCTCCAGATGTTCCCACACATAACTGATTCATGAAAGACAAGGACAGACTGTATTTATGATTCAATGAACCTGACAGAAAGATTTAAAATTGATTGAGAATAGAAGCAAAGAGAGAGATTCACTCATGCTCTGCCCACCTGCACATGATGTTGCGTAGTTTCTCCAGATTGGTGGTAGTGAAGTAATAGTAGTTACGGTCACAGCGCTGGACGTCTTTATCAATTCTATGCAGATTCAGCGCCACCGTGTCCAACAACTCAATCTGCACACAGACGCAGGACTTGTTATCAGAAAAACATAATATGGAGATAAAGACTCAACAAACACAATGATTCTACTTTAAACTGGGAAAAATGTCTAAAATGCTGATGAACATATGTCACTGTATTTATTCAGCACGAAAACAATGAGGATCTAAATAACAATGAGAATGTCATCATTAAACATGCACTCACAACATTAATTTATTAAATGTAAAAGAATAAAATATCTAACAAGAATACAAAATTTCCATGAATGTAAAATTTTACTGAAGTAAATCACTGCTTGTGTTTCACAATACCCTGACAGCTAAAATGTGCATTAATATACCGTATAAGAGGAAAAGGAAGGTGCTGTGCCCTCATTGGTGGTTGTGAGTCTTTCCAGCTGACTGCAGAGTTTGTCTTCACTCATAGAGTCCTGTCCGCCCTGCTCCTCTATAGTCCCGGTTGGCGTGGTGTCCTCCTCCATGCTCTGTCCGTCATCTATGCTAGACATGATTTGGGAATGTCCAGATGTCACCGAGTAGTGTCTGGAGGAGGGCAGACCTGAATCTGGAGAGTCAAACTCCACCAGAGGTCTCTCATCTGGGGCTAACATAGCCGGGGTCACCACAGTGGTTAAGGTGGGTGTACTTTCTCCCTCGCATGATGTGTCATGACCACCAGCATCAGGTTCATCCACTGACATGAATACCTGAGGAGAGAAAACGTGGGGATGTTACGATCACATACCTGTACTGTACATTATCATCTCACTTCTGTCAACCATCAAGTGCAATAATAGAAATGTATTGACATCAACGTGCAATGTTATTTATTTACACGTAAGACTTTTTATAATGTATATATGTTAATTAGAACGTCTGTTTTTGTCATCTATGTGACTCTTGTGACTAAAGATGACTCTGAAAAATGCACAAGAATTCCAATGTATATGTATAGTACATTGTTCTTGAAACCTCATTTTTACCAGATAAAATGTATTAACGTACAGTATATGTCATGGATTTATTTACTGATTGCAAAAACAAGTTCAGAACATAAATGTCAAGTGTTTTAGCTTTGAAATGACGCATAGTTTGTGATATTTAATTGAAGATAATGTAAAACAAAGGTGATAAAAAATCTGACACGTTAAAAACGCCTTTCCATGGCTCGTGGGCCCTGTCCATGTTTAAATGAGGCATGACTTAAAATCACAATTGGGCTCGGGCTCATAATGACAGTTAATGTGTCAGGCCGGGCTCGGACACAACATGGGTAGGGTCAGGCTTGATTTTTTGGGCCCGATCGAAGCTCTACTCCCTCTAATGCTGTGCTAACGTGTAATCTACCGTTACGTCTCTAACCAAATTCACAGAAGGCTACAACTACGCAAACTGCTATCCAATCAAAGCAGTGGGCGTTTACTTATAAAGTCTTCAATGCGGCACACACATTAAAACCAAGCGTTGTACAGTGTATTAAGCCAGTGTAGAAATTAGCCTATTATTTATTGATTTTTATGTTTTTGAATGCAAAAATCACGCGAACGTCATAACTAGACCTCATACAACAGTATAAAACAATAAACAAGCCAATTTCATCACTTCTTTAACTTGGATCAGTGGAAATCACTGCAAAAAAAAAATTTAATCAGCATGCTTCCCCTACTCTACTTAAAAGACTAATACAAAAATGTAATATTTTTACTGGGAAAAGATACATTTACTTGAGAGGGAATATTGTGTAAGACTTTAATTAGGTTTATTTTTATTTACCAAAAAAAGAAATTAGCCTACTTTGTTAATCAGGTAAGAAAAATATGTAAAACGAAACAATAAAAGATAAAATTATTTATCTGAAAACGTATTTCCTTAAAACTTAGGTTAATCATTTAATATTACAAATTTTGCTTTTTAAATAAACCTATATTATTTTTAAGATGTGTATATTTAATGAGGTCGGTAATCAAAAGTACTGGTTAAGAACACTGATGTATGTTTGTCGTCCTATGACGAACAGACGGGGTTCTCAACCTTTTTGACTCCAGAGCCCCCCAAAATTCAAAATTTCGACACAATAAAATATTACAGAGCCTGATAGTAACTAGAAAAGTGTTAATTCAATATAAAAATAGTCTAACAATAAGAAATATCGTGTTTTTTAGTTGTTTTAAAATGTAATTCAAGGGTCTATTTCATTTAAAATTATTAGTCATCCTAAAGCCCCCTTGGAAATCAGCATGGGCCCCCTTGTGGGACACGCCCCACCTTGAGATTAGGTTTGCAAGGTGTACCGATGCTATGGTAGCATCGCGATGCTAAAGCTTCAAAATGGTTAAATGATTCATTAACTAAATTTAAATATTACGCCACCTACTGGCCGTTTTAGTTCTGCATTTAAAGTAAGCCTAATATTCCCCTTCATGAAGACTGCTGTGTCAATGAAATTTGTCCAACATTTGAATTAGTTCCTTCCTGAAAAATGATCTAGTGTACTTTAGTATTTACTACAGTAAACTGAAACTCACAGATAGTAGTGTTTTTGAGTCTTATCATAGTAAATATTTAAGTAAACCACTGTAAAGAAAAAAATCTAACTTAGCTCTGTATACTGCGTTAGGTTGTATGAGACCAGTCTTCTTTTTTATTGCACTTATGCTTTTGTTGTCCTTATGCTGTCCCAATTGCTTCCATTGTTTACCCCACCTGTAAGTAGTTTTGGATAAAAGCGTCTGCTAAATGACTAAATGTAAATGTATTTGCTACAATTTATCAAATTACTACAGTTAATACAACAAAATATTCAAGTGCAAAGTATAATAAAGTTTCCTGTAGTAAATTCAAAATGTTTAATCTTAATCTGTGTTTTTTGTATAGATTTGAATTATATGGCACAGCATCGTGATACGGTTTACGGTTTCAGCTGGTATAGTATCGTAAGACATGTTTATGGTACCGTGACAACCCTAGTGAGAACCACTGAGGTCCATTAATAACCCCAAACATATGGAGCCAGAAACAAGGATTACCAATATTTCGAAAGAGCAGCCAGGCTCAGTTTTCCAGTATCTTTATTTTATTAACTTTCAAATTTGGGGGCACTGCTGCTCCTATGCTCTACGAATCAAACTTATATACTGAACATACACATTTTTGCCTACTATAAAGTGAGGAAGTAGATGATTTCTGCATCACCAAAACCATCAGCAAAGCAGAGCTGTCCTCTGTGACTGACCTCATTACTGATAGTAGAGTCTCTGTGGATGAGTCTGAGGACGTGACTGTCTATACTGCTGCCTGAAGATAGCTTGGCAAAGATGGCCGACTGCATCTCCTTCTCCCGCTGTTTCACAATGACCTCACACGCCTTCCACTCGCGCATCACCTGCTGATACCTAGCTGTGATCTTCTCATCAATCTACCAAAGCACACCAGAGAGACAGAAACTGTAACGTTTTTGCAAATAACATTACATACGAGACAAAACAAATGATGAGCTAGATTGAACAGATTTGTTCAAACAAAGTCTTTGTAAAAATGTCTTTGTTGGAAGACTTTGTTGGAACATTATTACTACCCTTATGTTTTAGAAAATCGTATATCTAACATAGATCAATCTGAACATATTAAAATACAAAATATACAAATGCTTTGATAAAACTACCCAAGAACATGGTTGGGCTCTCAGAGGAATGATCATTTAATTGGCCTTTAAATAGTTTTATAATATGTCTGTGACGTATCTTTACCTGTGCCATGTTTTTCTTGTCCATTCCAAATTTATAGTGACCTAACAAAAACGGCCACACCTCTTTTCTGATCTCATGCTCCACCCCTCCGTGATAAACCAATCGAAGCAGCTCCAGTTCTTTATAATTCTGCCAAAGACATTTAGGACAAAACTGAAATCCTTGCACCCTACAATAATTTTCATTAAACCCTAGTGTCCTCTAGTGGCCAAACTGAAGAGTGCCTGGCGCTTACCTTACAGTCCTTCTGATATTTACTCCACACGTCTTTACTAAGCCCTCCGGAAGCTTCACACTGTTTGTCTAGAGGGACAATATTATGGTTGACCAGCTCTGAGAGGTGAGTCCTCACGGTTGACAGATGTCGACAGTACGCCAGCCCTACAACGGGTTGCAAAAAACGAGATAGTGTGCACAGCTGAAGGTTTTATCTATGCATACTATAATTACCTATTAATATGAATGTATTAATGAGGAAGCAGATTTTTTGACTTACAGCCATAAAACGCTCGAGACACGATCTGTCTCTTCATATTTTGGCACAGCATCTTCAGAGGAATACTGCGCGCAGAAGGGAAACATCCGTTACATGGAGACTGGTCAGATGCTTTAGTGCTTTAAAATCTATACAAACTACAACCACACACCACATATAATGCACTTATTAACAACAAAGGCTAATTTCGGTGAACTACGGGCAGGCAAATGCTTTTCAAACCGATGTTTTACCGTTTTGCTAGCATGTATACATTTTATTTGAACGTTTGTTTGACCAACAGTTACAGACACACCCATATTCTGTGTTATTTACGGGCATCTCTCTCACCGGTCGTGCATGCACGTGCAACTTGCGGGAAGCTCGACGGAAGCGTTGCTGCCTCCGGTGGAGCAGGACAAACACGATGACATACGACTGGTGCACTCGCCCTGCTGCCATGACGTAGGACTGCCGCCAAAGCCCTGCATCTCCACCATATCCCCGTGGTCTGCAGGGGTAGGAAAGAAAAGAGACAGCGAGGGAAAAAGAAACAGACGTGAATATTCAAATCTGTAACCTGCTCTAGTAACCTGCATTTGAAGAAAATATTTTGCTTAGTGAGACTTTGCCCTAAATGTATTAGTATTCTTAAAAATGGTCATTTTTCTTTGTGATTGTAACGCTACAGGCCTCAGCTCAACCCTGACATAATTAAGGTACAGATAAATCAATTCATCTTACCTCTATTATATTTAGGTTTGTTCATTTTTCTGAGGTCCAAAAGTCTAGGAACTTTAATGAAAATGCATTAATTTACTAGGATATTATTTATTTCTGAAAGTTTTAATATTTGTATGAAAGTAAATATCATCGTGCCATTCTTTAATGACAGGATATGAGTTTTATTGGACTTAACATGTCTGCCAAACCTGGTGATTTATTTGGGATCATTCCAAAGTGCAGCTTGTGTCAAACTTTTTTTATAGTACATGGTAGGTATCATATATACAAAAATACATTTACATTAAAAATATTTCCACATACTTCATAATGTGAAAACTTGCTTTTTTAAAAATTACATAATAAAAGCGTAACCATTATTCTCATATATTTTATAAAGTGGCTAATTTGTTCTTAGACTTTTGGATCGTACTGTATATTTCTTGATTGATTATTTTGGATCCATTAGTTACAGCCTGGTTTTTTCCTCTTCAAATGTCTTTTAAATCTTGTTAGACACAGTGAAATCATTGCAAACCTGGGGTTAGGATATCATAAACATGCATCTATGAATGAACAGAAGGAAAAGATGCGGGGATGCCATGCCAGGAGACCTGCAGGTCAATCCATCCATCAATCACAGTCACAAATCAAGCCAGGCACTGGTAGAGCTTGAAAAGGAACATAGAAGGACAAACAGGTACCATTCCTACCATGCTGGATGCATCAGATTTAACCATGACAAAAATAAAGTCAAAGAAAAAAACTGTTTAATATGTATAGTTTAAAAAACGTGAAGACCCAGTTGAACCAAAAGACTCGATAAGTAAACTGATAAATGCTCTTCACCTTAATTCTTCAGGTTGAAGCTGGTGACCTGCTATAAACCGTAACCTCCCGTGTAACCAAAATAACAAAATGAACGGAGAGCGTGTACTGAAAAATCTGGTGTATGGCACTTTGGTTAGTCTATGATCGAATGGGCGACGCATTCGCAGAACAATTCACGTGTCTACTACACCAGAACCCCACAGGACCTAACTGGTATAATGAAAGGTGACTGCAGTTTGTGAAGAATTACAGTGAACAGCATTGCAGAAAAACATCTCAACACAAGAGGAGCATTGAAAGAAACAACTTGAAACAAGGACAAAAAGAGTATTCATGAAGGGAAGGAGGACACAGCTCTGACAAGTTAGCAGTGGAGCGCATTCGCCACAAAAAAAAAACATAATACACAACGTGTGCAAATTTGACATGCAAAGCCCACAAGCATTTCGCAGTAAAACCAAACAAAGATTTCAAAATAACCAAGACCTCTATAGGACTTATTCATGTCAACCAAGGAGTGCAAAAGTAAACAAAATTTGAAACATAAATAAAAAATAATTGGAAGCGCTGCTGCCTGGCCACCACAGTCTGGCCCAACAGTGCAGAGAGGAGGAGGGAGCTGAAGGGGGGGTCTGTACTCCGCCATGACATCATCCTTAAATCCCATAATCCTAAAACATCCTCGGGGAGTGTGTGAATGTGCAAGAGGGAAAAAGGCGGTGTAGTAGTGTGACGAAGTGGCAGTTTAGTATGAGATCTACAGACTGTGAGAAAGGTTAGCAGAGGTAACCCCCGGCAACGGAGGCGTGGGTGGAGGGAGCAGTGACGAAAGGGAAAATGATTCAGGTGGAGAGAAATGTACACTGTGCTGACCACAGAAACAGGCAGACATAACCTTCAGTTGTAAATCAGAATATAAACTTAAAATATAAGGTTGGTGTGTGTCTATATTTGAAAAGTAAGGCCCTGATCAGACAGAATGCGTCTTTTGCTTTGAGAATTGTTTTCAGTTGTCAGGGAGTGTTTTGCGGGCTGATTGCGCGCACCGGGCGCTTTGCGTTAGGCAGAGAGCTATGAGCGCCCGAAGTTGAAAAAAACTCAACTCTGAGCCGAAACCGCTTGATGTCATGTGTGCTTTTTTCCATTGTCCAATCGAATGAGTTGAGAGACGCGGCTTCCCTAGTGGCAAACGGGAGTTTACAGATGCTCGGAACGCCTTGAGATGGAGGAGAAACTTGTTGTGGCAGGTTTCGGTTTACCTAGCGCTGCTCTTTTCAAAGAGTCACCAAAAGCGTTTTCGAACATGAAAAGCGTATTTTGTGTGTTCGTACCCTTTTTTTATTTAAGCCATAATAACTAAAAAAAAAGCTAACTAACAAAATAAAAATATGATTTTTTAAAGAGTTATCTCATTTTGGAAACAACTCTTTATTTTATAACCAAGATTTAAACAAATGAACCATGGTGTTGCTATGGTAACAATACATTGTCCATGATATTTGTTAAAACCCGATGAAAACAAAAAGTAGTATCCACCCAAAATCATGGTAACTATACTCCAACTATAATAAAACCAAGGTTATTTTATCTCATTCGTATTAACTTTAATTAAAGAATTGACGCTTATCAATGCAAAACACAGTACTAACTGGAAAGAAAATCTATGGCATGTTTTACATTGTTGCCAGGAAGTTGCAATGTGCATTTTAATGTTTTCTATGCAGTTGCTAAGGTGTTCGGAGTTGTTGCTGGTGCGTTGTTAAGATCTGGCTGGTTGCTGCTTTTCATGTAATGAAAAGTGACAACCCAAAAAAATGTATCGCCTCCTTGTGGCTGGCTGCAGTAAAAGGCATAAGCCCCCCCCCAGCCCCCCGCTATCCATTTACAAAAAAGTTTGCCAAAGATGGTTTCTACCATTTTACTCATGTATGTTCAAATGTTTGTTTTCAAGTTTTGAGTCAGTTATAGGATGTTATGAAAAGGGAATGATAAGTGACAACATGACTTGTCAGTTTGTGATTGAGTCTGTCGGGAATACGGGCGGGACCTTGATAGCACGACTTCACCTTTCGATCATTACTGAAAAAAATGCAACTCAAAAGCTTTAGTTTTTTTTTAAGGGAAGTCAAAGTGACCTTGCAAGTAATTTGAATAAAGTTTTAATACAACTATTTTTAAGCAGCTCTTTTTTACAGTATATACTGTATATTGGTGGAAGATGTCAGCAGCCATTACTGGGAGATATTGGCTTACATTTTCTATAGTGGAAGGATATGGAGACAGCTTCCATCTTTTTTACAGTCTTTAAATGCTACAGTCAGTGATTCCTGAGCAGACAATTCTTCCCTTGTCTGTTTTTTCATCTGTCAAGTAAATCCCTTTGAGATCTATTGTAGTATAACTGTTAATTTTTAGTAATTGTTTGCCTAATAGGCTTCAATAAACACACACATCTAGGGTATTTTCACTAGATGTAGCTATCTCTTGTTCAAAGATCACCAACATGTGCACACGTCAGGACACAAGCAAGCAGTCCCAACTTAATGAGTGACGCAGGCATCAACCTGCCCTCACTGAACACCCGTTGGCCGCAATGCTGGGTCACTGCTGTGGGGACCAGGTAACAGTCGGGTGCCAAGAAAGAAGGAGGTTTAATGAAGTGGGCCACTGGTGATAAAAACCTTTCATGACATTAGGGTCTGTGAGGTTCCGTGAGCAGATCATTGAGATCATTGCGTGAAGTCTATCTTCCTCCTCCTCGTCATCGTCCAGAGAGGGGGCACGGCTGCCCGTGGTGTGGTGGTAGTTTATAGTGACTGCTTGGGCAATAAAAAAAACAGTTTAGCACCTGCCTACCAGGCAAAGTCACACTCCACACGCATACACACAAACACACAGATATAAAAAGATGCAGTCGGAACAAAATGCTGCATCTTGGTACTCAAGTCCTTCCCAGCATCCTCCACAACGGCTGTTATGTTTCACAAAAATGTGAGAACCAAACACAATGACAACAATGATGTGCAGAGGCTTTGTGTGATGCCACCTTGTTTGGCATTCAACGAATCAGAAAGTGATTGATACATGAGCAAGTGAAAGTATAAAAGATTTATTTTTGTTCTCTATTTTTTACAAAAGCAAACCTGCTGTTTGATTAACAAACGGATACTGAATTTTATTTGGAAACGCTTTCCTCTGCAGAACATTTGCAGCAGGAAAATCAGAAGTAATAAAATTAATTCATCTCATTTGTGATTTCGTTTTGTGAATAAATGATCAAAGACAACGCTTTAAAGGTGTAGCTGAAACGTGTGGAGGGATGGACATTCGAAGGTGTAAGTGAAAAGAACAAACACGTATCTGACGAAACTCACTTGAGTCGTGATGGTATCCCGGATAAACGATACGAAACACATAGTCTGCAGCAATCTGTTCCTCTCCATCTCCATCTAGATCCACCAAACGGGCCGTGCTGTTCCTTTTACGAAGCTTAGGGAAGACTTTCCCCTGTTAGTTAAACATGCACCCACACACATTCAAACAGAAGATAAATTCATTTACCGAACTGAGAACATTTTGCGATTACTCGAAACACTACAATGAGCATGTCTTTGTGTCAAAACGCAGTAGCTAGAAGGAGGATATGAAGGAAAGAATTAGTGACTGACAAGGATTACTCCACCCAAAAATGAAAATTCTGTAATCATTTACTCACCCTCAAGTTCCAAACCTGCATACATAAAGATATTTGGAAGTATGTTATCAATCGTCTACCATAGTAGACAAAAAGTCTGGGGCAAACAGTTCTGGGGCACCTTTGACTACCATTTACATTTTTCCTACTATGGTAGTCAATGATGTCTGAGAAATGTCAGTTGCTAACATTTTGCCAAATATCTTTCTTTCTGTTCAACAGAACAAAGAAATGTATACAGGTTTGGAACAACTCGGGCGGGAGTAATTCATGACAGATTTTACATTTGTGGGTGGCGTATCCATTTAAATAATGACTGGGACAAATACAGGCAGGTCATAATACACATGCTGCTCTTCTCTATATCAGATTATTATTGAGCAAGCTGAAGCAAAACATGGTAACACTTCAAGATTCTGTTAAAATGTTTGTAATGAAGCTGGTCAAAAGAAAACCCCTCACCTTACCCCTCTGTGACCAGAGAGGGGGCTCCAGCTGACCCCGGGGCAACAGACCTGTCTCCAGGCACGACAGAAAAGCTAGCAGGTGACCCCCAGGAGGGAAGTGCAGAGGAGGCCGCTGGATCCCATCCTGACTTACTAACACCAGAGTACCACCACAGTCCGCTACAAAAAATGACGAAAAAAAAATAATTATGTGGAAATTTGTGATTAGCAATGAAGTTGTTGGATCTATTTAAAGCTGCACTCCATAACGTTTTTTAGATGAAAAAAAAAGGTATTGAGCAAAAAATGATCCCATTACAAAACAGTAAACTTATAAATCATATTGATTTTTTGAGATAAGATTGATTTCAATACACGAAAAGAGCAAGTAAAGTTACCAGCAGTTTATGATTTCAAACTGGGATACAGATCAAAGGTTATGGATTGCAATGGTCATCATTGTAAACATTTTTTTTTATTGCTACTAATTGAGTAATAAAGCAATGAATGAGGCCTTTATAAAGCCTTGTATTGCTGTAAACCCAAAGCGCGTTACATTCATATGATGGGGGTCCCTCCTCAACCACCACCAGTGTGCAGCATTCACCTGGATGATGCGACGGCAGCCACAGTACAACGGCGCCATTGCGCTCACCACACATCAGCTATAGGTGGAGAGGAGAGATATTCTGGGTGGGGATGATTAGGAGGCCAAGATTGACATGTGCCAGTGGAGGGACCTGGACACCGGGGTTACACCCCTATTCTATACATGCCATGGGATCTTTAATGACCACAGGGAGTCAGGACCTCGGTTTAACGTCTCATCCGAAAGACGAGGTTAAGCTGCTTCACACAGAAGTTCATGTAGAGGAGAGACTCACGGCGCTGGTGACAATGAATGCAGACGATCTGTCTTAAAGGCACAGTCAACGCGTAATCCCAATAAATACTAGAGGTTAGAGAGAACAAAGACAAGAGAGAGAAAAATATAAATGTATTAGTAGTATATTTCTTTTTTAAATTGAGACACTTTTTGACAAACTATAACTGTGACTGTCAACATATCAAAATCCATTACTTTCACCCGATTCGTTGGATTCTTACAGATACAGCCGTGGAAAAACTTAGAGACCATTCCGATTTTTCATTTAATCGGCATTTCTAGATGTATTGTGGCCATTCCAGTCCAGTGTCTGTTGAATTTCCACAAAATCAAACCTCAGGAGTGACAAAGTCATCCAACAGCAATGTGAAAGACTGACAGCATGACAAGACACATGAAAACTATGATTAAATAGAGGCTTTTTGAAGAGCTCTTTTCCAAAACACTATAAATCCATTTTAATAGTTTTCATGAAAATTTAAAATTTTTACCTAGATCAATACATTTTGTTAATTTTCAATTAATCCTGTTAAAATGGTCTGTTGGCTCAGTCTGAACATGTTAAACTATGATTGTTAAATTAAACAACAATATTGTCGATTATGAATTCTTTTTTTTTCAAAACGCTACAAATCCATCCTTTTTTTCAAAATAAATTTGGTTTATTTCTTTTTAAAAACAAACAAACAAGAGAACATGAAACATATGAAATCAGCATCGATTTTACTATACATTAATATAAATCAAATAAATGCAAATGCATGAAATAAATACCAGCCATATAAAATAAATAGTAACAAACTAAATAGTAAAATAAAATAAATATTTTCAATTTCATGTTTCAATATTTTCCACCACATACAACAAATAATTTAGAAATAACACATACAAATACCACTAAAGAGCTAATTCCGATTGGTCGAGAGGACATATCGCATTTAAGCTAAAAAAAGTAAGGGATTTATAACGTTTTGGAAAGAAACTGCATCTTGCAGTACATTTTAAACAAGGAAATATAGCGATTTGGCATGAAACATCGATGAAGCAGGTTTAATAGGTTTAATACACAGCAAAATGGCTTGACAAACTCATTTTTTTTAAATTTGGCACTTAATGCGTTTTGAAAAAGAGCTCTTCATATATATATTAGTTATTTTAGAAATGTTCCTAAATACATGCACAAGTATAACTGTTGTATTTCTTAGTTGTGAATATGAACTTGTTTTTTTAGCACTATTTGGGGACTGAAAAAATACAGAGAATCTTTTCTGCTATTTTGACCTGTTTCTGTCGTTTTCATTTTCTGCAAGTAAATGCAAAGAGAAACAATGTTTTTATTTGAAATTTGGGAGAAATATTGTTAGTTCACAGAACGAGACAAAAACTATCATTTTACTTGAATACATACCTATTAATAGCACATTTTAAAATCAGACTGAAACTGATTTTGAAATAGTCTATTAATTTTCTTCCACAGCTGTATATTATATGACAACTGAGAAGTAGAATCACATGCTTATGTCTTCAGCAAATGTAATTGCTCTGTCCTCTCAAATCAATCAAATCAATTGCTGTGGATCAAGTACAGTTATGACAAAAGTTTAAATGATGATTGGTCATCTCAAAGGAATATGGCACACCAACCTTTTCCGGAGCAGCCCATTTTCCTGAATTCACTCACTGAATGTATATATTTTACCTCTTCTCCAGGTCGCAGTCTCCCAGAGTCCCGTTGATCAGCTGATTGGGCGTCCACTTCAGCGTGAGGGTCTCAGCCGTCTGATGAAGGGACAGGTAACCACGCAGGACCTCCATATCCTTCTTCTACAAACAACAATCACAATCATCACAATCATCACAACGGCTCCCCTCAATCCTACCGGCATTTCTCAATATGTCAGCACAACATCAGTGTACTGAACTGAACTGTAATTTTGTCAAAGTTTTGATTTACAATCCATTCAGTTACCACATTCATCTGTCGAAATCGTGAATTCTTTTGTCACTCTTATAAAAAGGTCAAAAATGAGAAGAGCAATGTAAGAGTATAGAATAAGAGAGAGAGATACTGTAGGCAACAGAGTGACATAAATAAAAAGTCTCTTACGATTTACCAGGATCACAATATCAGCGAGATGCATCATGTTTCACACGGAAATCCAATTAGACCTGATTCACTGTGATCCTATTGGCAAGGGTCATTTACACTATTGATTTCAACAAATCCTTGCCAGACGCAGCTCTCACTGTCCAGTTACATCAGTCACTGTTGCAAATCTTACAGACAACCAAACGCACCATCCCTGACTCATAGCTGATGAGAAATCTGATGTGCTGTAATGGCTAATCCAGTCTGCCTTTTCCAGTTCAAAAGTGTGGCCAATTGTCAGTCAGGAAGTCCATATGGGTATCAGTGATCTGGTTTATACACCAGGGAGCTGGAAATGTCAGGGGCTGTTAGGACAAAAGAGCGAGACTCAGCCAGCTGAGAGCTCGCTAATGGAGAGGACAAAAATGCGGAGTATGATGGCTACTAGGGCAGAAGAATTGTAACTAGAGATTAACGATTTTCTCTATGTTAACTGGCCCTGAAATGAAACGGGGTGTTAAACCAAGGGGACACAAATATAGCAGATATTGCAAAGTGGAAAGGGAAAAAATGCATTCCTTGTTCTGTAATATTTTATTAATTCAGTCTTGGCTGAGAAGTGTGTCTCACCTAATTAAATAAAATGTATTTTAAAAAGAGCATTGATTGAGTTTCTGATATTTTGAGCATTATTCTTGTATATAATTTATTATACTATTATATAAAAGTTTCATGTTTTGGATTTGTTTGGATTTAAATTGTAAAAACTTAAAAGTATATATTTGCAATTAAAAAAGAGCAGACAATCTAGCATACTGTACCTGCATCATCATTAATAGGTGCAAGGAATAACGGCAAAATTCTTTAATAACTTACATATACAACATATCTTGAAAAAATATATATGCTTAGAAAAATATTTCCCATTATAAAAAGTAACAATTCCACCTGAAAATCAATTCCAAGGACAAATATTGCACCTTTGTAAAATATGTAGCTCTGACACTGATTCACTTCCCATAACCAGCAGCGTCTGAGCACCCAGATGTGAAGCCTGTATGTGAAGCCTGTATTGACTACATGAAACCCATAGATCTAAAATCGATAAACATTGTTAAGACCATCGACAGAATTATTTCATGCCTAAGCATGTCGTACCGGTTGAACAAGTACGTTGTTCTTTCCGTACAGCAAGTGAACACGTGAATTTTGATGGAGGGATTCGACATACTCTCTTGCCGAGGCCGCAAATTTATCCTCAGACATGCTCCCACTGGACTGCCGCTTGCGGATCTGAAAAACACAAACATGAAATATTTGTTTAATATACGAACATTCCATTTAATAACACTTCTACAAAAATATTACTCAAACATTCTAATTGCATGATGTTCTCACCCCGAGGGCAGGCCTGCGACCTGGCGAGACCTCTTGTCCTCTGTGGGCCCCGTGGATGCGGTGTCTTTGCACAAGCTCATTTGCTGATGGGTCCGTCCAGAAATGATCTGACGTCTTGAGCTTGGAATACTCCAGTGCACAAGGACCCACTGCCAATGAAGAAATGTTGATTTCACACAAAATGAATGCTTTGAATATATTTATAGAGTGCGAAAAAGGATCTTAAAGTGAAATGTAATATATCTAATATAATATATAATATAATGTTTTGTGTGTCTCTCATTCTTCATTGACCTATACATCTCTACAATTACAATATTTAAAGAGAAGCATCACATAGACTTACCCAGAAGTGCAGCCAGTATGGGACCAAACACAGAATCGTGAATGAGAGCCTCCCTTTCATAATACTTACTAAGGAGACACGCAAACAACAACCACATGTAATGACATCCCAAACAATCACCGTAATTTATTTCAAACTTTCATTTTGGCAATAAACAAAAATCTAATTGACATTAATGTGCAGTCACAAAAGAATACAATTGATTCAAACAAAGGCACTGCAAATTATAATAATTATACCTTGCGTTATCCACAATATGCTGCACAACTTTGTCCAGGACTTTCTCGAAGAGCGCTGTGCGGACCCATATGTGTTTGATGGCCTGGGCAGAGAGAGGCTGAGGAGCCCGGCCTGCAGAGGAACCCTGTCTCTTGAGAGGCTCCTGCCCTGTGCTCTGGGTTCTCCTGGGGGACAAGACCAAGATCAAAAGTGTTTAACCAACCAACACAAAACACTAAAAGTGATGTTTTACACCTGAAGACAGTGTGGGCTCAAGTAAACAAAGATGAATGTGAAATATGTGACCCTGTTTGTGAAATCCAGGCAGATCGTGTAATCTAGCTATGAGGAGCATCAAAGTTTTCATAGCAATAAAAATAACAAAGGTTATGTGTGTTTAATGTATAGATTATATTATAAATTATATACGAGATACATCTTCATGATAAATACTCAAATGAATCATTTTATTGGCACCATGTGTTTTATTAATTCGCACAAAGCAGTGAATGTTGGCTTACTAAACATTGATTTCAATAGATGAAAAGGTCTTACTTAGTCAATAATAAAGACATCAAAGTTATCTTTTTACAGAATACTTCCACTGTAAATACAACTAGCAATATATTACTGTGGACCAACACTTGACAAAAAAAATGAAGTAAATCCTATGGCTGTTTTTTACAGTGTATGATGTTTTTATGTACTTTTTAAAGCACTTTACATATTTCTTACTATCACTATCTGTAATTTTTTTAAGAAAAATTACTTTTAAAAAAATGCATACAAAAATACACTGAAAAAAATCTGCTGTTTTAACTAGAAAAACTATGAACATCGGTTGCACATAATAAAGTTATGTTAACATAATTTCATTATGTTCAAGTTGCCAAATTTTTGTTTGTTAAACAAAAATGTTTTTTATATTAACGTTTAATATTTTCATTTACTGTTCTCTTAGTTAACACACAATTTTATTTGATCTCTAACAAGATATTGAGTAAACAGAGTGTCACGGTGACATTGTATCTACTTTTAAAGGGCCGCAAATCCAGGTGTTTTCTGCAATGTGGAAATAGTCAGTGGTATCCCCACAATGTCTCCGTAAAGTTTCAGTTCAAAATGCACCACATACAGTGCCCTCCATAATTATTGGCACCCCTGGTTAAGGTGTGTTAAAAGCCTTAAAATAAATTACATTTTTATTGCAGAAGCATACTCTCAAACTGAAAATTGTAGAAAAATGTAACCTTCAACTCAAGTGAATTTTAAGGGCGAAAAAAAATCCCTGACTAAGAAATAATTGTTTTTCATAGAATCACCTTTTCCACAATTATTGGCACCCCTAACAATTCCTAGGAAATAAATGTAATTGAAGTATTTCTGTCATTTCTACAGTAGTTTAAAAAGGTGATCAGAGTATCTAGGAACATTTAATTAGTAATTCATCACTTCCTATTTCTCTGGGGTATAAATATGACGTGACACAGAGGCCATTTCTCTTATCCACTCTTCAACATGGGAAAGACAAAGGAACACACCATTCAAGTAAGGCAGATGTGTGTCGACCTTCAAAAGTCAGGCAATGGCTACAAGAAAATAGCCACTCACCTGCACCTGCCCATATCTACTGTCAGAGGAATCATTTAGAAGTTTAAAACAACTGGAACAGTGGTAAACAAGCCTGGATGAGGACGCAAGTTTATTTTGCCTCCACGCACAGTGAGGAGGATGGTAAGAGAAATAAAAAGTTCTCCAAAGCTCACTGTGAAAGAATTGCAACAAATGGTAGCATCTTGGGGTCACAAAGTCTCCAGAACAACCATCAGGCGCTATCTACATGCCAACAAGCTGTTTGGGAGGCATGTACGTAAAAAACCTTTTCTCACTCACAATAATAAACGGAAACGTCTGGAGTTCGCTAAGCGGTACTGGGGGTTCAACTGGGACCGTGTGCTTTGGTCGGATGAGACCAAGATAGAGGTTTTTGGCAACAAACACTCTAAGTGGGTCTGGCGGAACACAGAAGATGAGTATGCAGAAAAGCACCTCATGCCCAATGTGAAGTATGGAGGAGGATCGGTGATGCTGTGGGGCTGTTTCTCTTCCAGAGGCCC
Organism: Triplophysa tibetana; assembly: GCA_008369825.1. Classification (NCBI taxonomy): domain Eukaryota; kingdom Metazoa; phylum Chordata; class Actinopteri; order Cypriniformes; family Nemacheilidae; genus Triplophysa; species Triplophysa tibetana. Next base: position 10,414,625 of record CM017917.1, on the reverse strand, counting down.
TGGGAACCTTGTTAGGGTGCATGGCATCATGAATGCTTTGAAATACCAGGACATTTTAAAGCAAAATCTGGTGGCCTCTTCCCGAAAACTGAAGATGGGTCGTCCATGGGTCTTCCAGCAAGATAAGGACCCTAAACATGTGGCCAAATCTACACAGAAATGGTTCACCAGACACAGAATCAAGCTCCTCCCATGGCCATCTCAGTCCCCAGACCTCAACCCCATTGAAAATCTGTGGAGTGAGCTGAAGAGGAGAGTCCAGAGGAGAGGACCCAGGTCGCTGGATGATTTAGAGAGATTGTGCAAAGAGGAATGGTCGAAGATCCCTCTTTCTGTGTTCTCTAATCTTGTGAAACATTATAGGAGAAGATTAGGTGCTGTTTTGTTGGCAAAAGGAGGTTGTACAAAGCATTTACATCAGGGGTGCTATTAATTGTGGCACACATGATTTGATGTAAAATAATTATTTTTTAATGTGGGATTTTGTCCCACTGAATAAATGCACTTGTATTAAAGGTTGGATTTTCATCTTTTTTTCTTTGTGGTCCTGTATTATTTAAAACAAAACTGAATTTATTTGAAGCTAAAGAACACATCTTAACCAGGGGTGACAATAATTATGGAGGGCAGTGTATCTTTCATTACAATATGTTGAACATGGCCATTTGTGGCTGCAATGGAAAACGTGCAGTTTTTTAGTGTGTCTCTTTAAATGCAAATGAGCTTCTGCTCCCCTCCCCGTATGCAAAATATGACGCAGAGCGCTTACACATGTGCTTTGGATGACATCAAGACAAGCAATATGGTGGAAAGTGCAATTACGTTTGTAATGTATTTCGCACTTAGGACATACATTCGGCGTCAGGAGCCGCTGGGCCACCGGGTCCCAGAGCTTCGATTTTTCAACCTTTCCGACTTCCAGGAGCCCTCAACCACAACGTAGTTTGAATGCCCCAGTGGAGACATTTCCAACAAGTCCTTGCTCGTCTTTCTGTACCAGAGATACGGACCGGAGAATGTTGGTTTATCGATCCAAAAAAAGTGTTTCTGCTGCAGAGTTCTCGGGCTCGTCGGAAAGGTCTCCTCCCGGCCACCTTTTACATTCCATTTTACATCCAACAACAGCACACATTTGTTATTTCTTAGACATTTTTGTCGCTGGCTAGTGGCTACATCTGCTCTTGCCTGAAAATAGCTGACAGTGTCTCTGGCGGAAGGTGGAGCTACCCGCTTATAATGCGGAGTCTGTGAGCGGTCATGGGCGGGATAAATCAATGTGACATCAGATTGATAGGGGATCCCCAACAGCCTGTTTTGAGTCACTGTTTTGGTGAAAAGGAGATTACATAAAAGAATAGATGGATTTGTATAATAACAGGGTGTTTCTGCACACACGCTGGCGACTAAATTTCTTGTAGATAAACATTTAAACGTGCATTGGGATTGCGGCCCTTTAAGTCGCTACAGGTCCCTGAGGTCTTACTTAAAAAAAACGGTACTTACAATGTCTTTATTTTCAGCTTTGCCTCGTTCAGTGTGGAAGATTTCCATTGAAAACAAAATAAATCCATTACTCTCTTGTCTCCTGTGAGGCTGGGAACAGTGTTCTGTGTTGGTCTGTGCAGCCAACAGTACAACAATTAGCATGAAAGGGGCGGAAATATTATAATAATAATTGCTTCCTACGTATGAAAGTGAGCGAAATCTGAACTGCTTGTTTTCTCACAGGCTTGCAGAGATAGGCTGACAAAAACAAAGTTACCGGGTTGTCATTTTTCATGTTTTCTGAGTTGGCAGATGTACCAGACACCGAATTTTAGCACTTAAACTTGGATAGAGTGTGGTTTTCGTGAAATGACCCCTTTAAGTCAGCTGAATACAAAAGTTCTCACAATACCAAAATTATGGACCGTCACAGTATATACATTCCTAAAAATTAAAGATGCATCAAATCAAAATTTCTTCACAGATACGATAGACTTTGCTGCTGATACCGATAGTATGATGGATGTATTAACTCACATTACCTAAATTCTGAAGATTAAATGAACATTTCTTAACTTTTTATATGTCATTAACGGCTATAATGACTATTAATACTGAACATCAAACTGGTGATGTTTCTTAACATTACTATACACCGAGCATTATTTCATTTTATTTTCCTGTTCTCTTTTGATTGACAGGGTATATCGGCTTTGATTATCTGCTGATAGTGTGAAAAATTGCTTTTATCATATAATACCGATTAATGACCGATACTGTACATCAGTGCATCTCTATAAAAAATATTTTTATTCATGTTTTCACATTAAATGTTCAGACCTGGTGTGAAGAGGTCTTATTTCCATTCTCCCAATTCATGAAAGAAATAAAAAAAGGTTTATGAGATAGTGTGTCTGTCAGTGGATTCTTTCAGTTTTCTTTTCCTGCACGTTTTCATACAGCATCTCAACATTACGGGCTTACTGCTCATCTACAGCAGTGCAGGAGGGCCAACGGCAGCCGCAAAGCCCACTCAAACCCGCTGGGCTCTTTAGCAGATGGAAAAACAACACAATATATATTCACACAATGACACAAACAGAAAGTGTAACCCCAAGTGTTAACAGAGATAAATCTCACACATAAAAGACGGAGAAACACAAGAGCCAGAACATCAGTCACTCAACCCAACAAAAACAGCTATCTGTCCAACACCTGAAAAGCATTTTTTTGACAAAATCCTTGCAATTAAGTTATTTCTGACATGAAATCACAAAACTTTGAGGAATGGCTGCGAGTTTTCATGGACGTTTTCTGAGAGCCAGACGGCAGCTCTAGGCTACCAGTGAGCTGTCACGGCACTCTCAGAACACCGGGAGATCACAGAAGATCCCACGAGTTAAAAAAAATCTTCTTGCTTTAGGGGGCTGTCACAAACTACAAGTGCAGAAAGCCTGGATTGAATAAAGCTGTTGGAAAAGAGCACAGCCGTGGCAATGGGAAAAAATTGCTTTGTCTGATACAGTACAGAATTTTTGTGAGAGTTCAAAGTAAATTTCTAGTTATTTTTAACAAACTAAAAATAAAAGTGCACCTGAATCGCCTCTCGGTGCGAATCAAACACATTTAAAGGTGCTGTGTGTGTAAGGATCTATTGACAGAAATGCAATACATTATACACATATATGTCTTCAGATGGGAGTAAGACATCTTTACATAATGAAGCGTTATTTTAGAATGAGCTATTTTTATCTACATACACCACACGGGTCTCTACAAAAGCCCTAAATGGACAAACTGTTCTAGAGAACGAAAGAAGCTAAAACATGATGACATCTTAGTCCTGTGTCAACCCCCGAAGTGCTTCGAAAGGGTGGGGTGGAGTGAGCAGTTAGTTGCAATTTGCAACCTCGCCGCTAGATGGTCCTTTAAAACCAAATGGATTTTATCAAAGCTCAGCTCATTGGGTGTCTCTAGATAACTTTATGCAAAAATCTCTACAAGTAATATTTTTGGTACAGAGACACATTTTTAAGTTAACATAGACAGACTAAAACCCACACAATTTAAAAAATTATGAAAACAATCTAGGATTTATCCAGGATCAGTTTGAAGGGAGCTGTAGGGAGCAGGGAGATGTGTCGTAATATTGAGTGCACAGATGAGAGAGTCCATCACAAGCTTAAACCAATATCAGTGGACGACCATCAATCTCCCTTCAGGCATCACATAACACCACACAAGAGTATCACAGAGCACTGCAGCAGACATGCTCCGAGATGGATGAGTCTGCTGTCCGTGCCACAGTGCTCCATATCTCTGATTTACATAAGCATTGATCTAATAGTGGCCCACCTTTCAGCCTATGTGTGCGTGCGTGTTGGCTACAGTAATGGACATTCAGTGCAAAACAAGGAAATAAATTCTCCCATGTGAGATGAGCTACATGAGCTATGCAGATGCCATGGAGATGAAACGGTGAAATTCTGCATGCAGAGCAATAATGCAGGAAATTCAGACTGCAGCCAAAGGAAGAGCAGCGAGATGAGAAGAGAGTTCAATATATCTGTAATGAATCCACAAATACCGTGTTTGCATCGAGTGCAATATCTGATGTTGTTATCCGGTCTCTCTGGAATACTAGATTCTGATTGGTCAGCCTCCGCATAAATATGTCATATTTTTGCATCACTAACATTAGCCTGTATATATAGAGCCTGTATAAAGTTTTTCTTTAATTGCAATGCATAGCAACCGTACCAAAAATGGCCCCTGAGAGCTTTTCATAGATTGTTAGAAGGCACAGAAGAGGAGCGCGCCAAACGTCCAATATTAAAGAAGAGAGTTGATCCGGAGCATACTGTAGAACCATAAAACATAAGGCCAGAAGGGAAAGGAAAAATCCGCATACGGTTATATGCAGGGCTTTTACTGTTTTTTACAGCTTTTTGACACATGGAAAAAAATGTCATATTTAAAAAAAACTGAAAATTTACAGGAAAACTTTAAAACATGAAGAAAAAATATTTTATGGTATTTTCTTGTGCGCCGGCTGCCATAAAATTGACATTTTCTTAAAGGATTTTTTCATGTTTTATTGGTAGATAAAAACCAAGGCTCCAAGATGCAATTACTTGTTAAATAATGAAATATGCGAAGGGAGATAGGATAATGCTTAAAGTTTGTTGATTTTAAATTCTATTCAACTATATTTAGAAACTGAAAATTGTATCGCCACCATGTTTTACATTCTTTCAGGGAAAAGAAAGCATCAGTGCAGCTTCTAAAAGTAAACAGCTATGATTTACTACTGCAGTTCATAATAACAAATCTGACAATGTGATCACAAACCGTTGTGATATGGATACACTGAAAAAAATCCAGTAAAAATCAGAAATTTTCCAGCAGCTGGGGGGCCACTAAAACAACATCAAATAACAGTTTTCTCACATGAAATCACATGTTTTTCTTTCAAATTAGGATTTTTCTGCATTTTTTGTATACCTTTTACAGTGTATTTGCAATATTTTGATACTAGGGCTTACAAAAACATCACTCAAATTGTAAAGGCATTTAAAAAAACTTAAGCTATCATATTCACATAGCATATACAGTCTTTAAAGCAAACCGATGTACTGAAAGCCGCAAAACAAATTTGGAGATGTTAATGTTATTAAGTCCCACCTCTTTGCTTTATAAAGGCACATGACACAAAACGGCCAGCACTGAGCTTCTGTATGCAACGGAAGACGACGGCATCAATAAAATCATTGAAGCAATGAAGTACAAAAGCATTTCCAGTGCAACGGCTCCCTTGAACAAGAAAGTAATCATATGTGGGTAATTTAGGAGACACGTGATATTGTCCATAATATATTTGATTTAAATCAGTTTGAGCTTTGAATCAATGTGATTAGGGGTATTCAATAACCTCCAAGCATCTTGTAGCTCTAACGATGGTGACGACATGGTGTTGCTGTGGCAACATGAGAAACCAAGAGTGCGGTGATGGGGGAGGGGTAATACAAATAAACAGGCGTGGAAACACCACAAAACGCACTCCGGTGTGAGTGTGTAACTAGCTACTGTAAGGAGACACACGGAAGTCTTGAACTAATCTCTGACCACAACAGAGACGTTGAGTCACACAGCGATTGTCGCTATTAGGTAAAAGCGGTCCTCTCTCGAGTGGCACATCGGCCATGTAGTTCTGCTAATGGAGAGATAATGGGAAAATAAGGAGCTAAGCGAAGCCCTGGAGCATCCGCCCAAACCATCTCTCATTTAGAGCGCTCGAGAGCCAGTCAGCTGTTTAAAGCCTGACAAAGCAGCAAATCTCTCAGCGCACACCAGTTATAATCCTCCTTCCTGCTTGCACCATTGTCTGAACATCTTATCATTTAAAAAGGAGAGCAGATATGATCCTTTCCTGTAATTGCCTTTCTTTGCCTTGTTTCCACACTTCTGTACCGAAAGTGCACAGCAAAAAAGAGATTAAGAGACTGTTAATAGGTGAAGCGTGGAAGTGTTTCCTCCCAGTTTAATGTGCATTGACAATCACAAGTCAAATGCACTAGGACTCCCTAAAAAACTCTCTTTTTCCCAACATTGTATGTTCAATTTAGTAAGACTAGGAAGATTTTTAATCGTAAAGACTGAAGGGTTTTTCCATGTAACATGAACAGTTAATTTGAGGAATATGTAAGAATAAAGTCCATTTTAATATTGATGGGAAGGGAAAGAGAGAAGAAGTGGGACCTTGCAATTTCACTCTGCTGCTGTAGCTGCTCCTGCACCTTGCGGCACACCTCGCTCGCCGTGGCGTTCACCTTGCCGATCTTGGTAAAGAGTGCGGCGATCTTATCGCTGCGGAGGAACCCAGCGGCTCGTCGCTTCAAAAGGTGGCTTAAGCAAGCTTCAATGGAACCTGCAGGTGTGAGGAACATAGAGAGAGGCGTTATTATGGAGCATGTATGGAGAAGTATGCAGAAAAATTGCAAAATATATGTATATACTATATGCATCTTATTCTAAACTGCCACGCTTTCCCAAGAAATGTTGCACGATGCAGGTAGGTTGTTTTTGTGAGAGTAACAGAGCACCTGCTTTTCCAATGGTGTTGATATTTGACATTCATTTCTTGGAATAAAGAAATTCAACCCATGATTCAAATGAATGACAACATTACAAACACAGATGAACAAAAGTTTACCCAAAAATGAAAATTCTGTCCACCTATTTCTACCGTCAACTTGTCCCAGACCTGCATACGTTTCTTTGTTTTGTAAAACGATATTTTAAAGAATATGGAAAACAAAACCTTTCTGCGGCACCATTGACTACCGTAGTAGATTTTTTTCTACTATGATAGTCAATAGTTTCCCCTAGAACTTTTGCTAGGGATACATCAAAATTTTGGCTCCCAAAGATTTTCGGCTGAAATGGCTTTATCGGTTTCGTGTGAAAGAAAAAAAATGTCTAGCGCCCGCGCTTCCCTTCAGTGCTCGCATTCACTCTCTCACTAGCTGTTATCAAAGGACGATCATGGAACTGCGCCATAACAAAGTCTAAAACTAATACATATAACAATAAAAGCTCAAACCCAGCGAACAGAAAATGACACGTAAGCTCTGTGTGATGCGTGCATTGACTTGTGCTTGTTTTAAAGCCGAACTTTAAACGCAACAGGCTCCTCACAGAAGTGAATGATCATCGAAACGATCTGTAAGTAACTGATGATGTAGCTTACGTGGACCGTCATCTGGCAGGTAGTGATATCACTGAAGCTCATGTTAAGCCTTTTCACATGAAAAGATTCACTGCCCCTCTGTGTTCTGCCTGTTATTTTCATCAAAATGATTGTGCCTAATAATTCTAGAACTATAATGTTTAGTTGATTGGTAAAAAATGACACAGAAAATAAATTATGCTTGTTGTATTGTTTTAAAATATGCTCTTCTTTTGTGGTTTTAGTGTGAGTCATTAATAGAATTCAATAAAAACCTTTTCAAAGTTTTTAAAGAAATTTTAGGTACCATTTTTCGGCCTAGTGCATCCTGAATTACGGTATGGGTGGAAATCTTTTGGAATCTCTCAATTCGATTCGTATCTATTCTTGGGGTCACGATTCGATTAAAAATCGATTCACGTTTTTTCGATACACGATTCAAAATTGATTCTCAATTCAAAACAAATAAACAACTTGGACAACATATTTTTTCAAATGCTTGCCCTCGTGGAAAGTGGGGCTATGTATTATTTGTCTTTCCTATTCTCACGCTGACTCACGCTGCACGCATACTCTATTGTCCTCTGCACTCTCGCAGTTGGCTTCCATCTTTTTAGTGCGACCACAGCACGTTATTTAAAAAATATCGATTCGAATGGTAAGAATATTCGCATCTTTTTATTCTCCCACCGCTAATTTTGGTATCGGTTTTGGCCCAGAATTTCGATGCATCCCTAAATTTTGCAAATATTCCGTTTGTGTGGAGCAGAACAACTTGAGGGTGAGTGATTGATGACAGAATTTAAATTGAATGAACTATGCAACAGAATTAAAAACAACTATTGATTTGGAAGATTTGTGCTGAGCTCTTTTTTTGGTGGTTCTTTTTCCATGGTAGTGGTGACTTTTCTCATGGGTTTATCCAAAGAGGCGATTAGAAGAGTGGGTAGGGAAGTTCCTCACTGGGAATTTGAAAGAATTTTGTTCAAAAGATAAAAATCACATTGACTTGAATTCAACAGAAGCAGTATGTCTGAATGACAGGTTGATACGTTATTGTTAAAAACCAATATGTCTGACAAAAAACAATGGATATTTAATTCTGAAAAACTACCAGTGTGCCCATTGTCTCATATTCATTCTCCTTTTGTGAGGTAAACACCCATCACAGGAGCACAGCTGAAACCTACAATAGGATTTACCACTGTTTCCTGAAGCAAAGTGAAATATTTCACAAAGTCAAACTGCCTGTTACTGTGAATAGCTCTGCTAATCCACAGCCCCCCGAAGCGTCTCACTTCGAAAACAAATAAACAAAGCCAACCGTTTCCCCAGCCCAAACCACCAATCTCACCAATGAAGGATGGAACAGATGTTCATTGTGGCACAAAACACAACTAATGCGTCTGTCTGTCTCTCCTGACAAGCACCCAACTGCTCACGATATGACATAAATCAAGACGCATGAGAGGACTTGCTTGGCAAATTAAATACGTTTATTTTTTACATGATGGAAATGAAAGGCCAGCAGTGAGATTTGCATCCGCTCTGACAGTTGTGTAAAATGCTGAGCTGCCGCGTGATTGATGCTATCAATATCTCGGTGAAATCGAGGTCCCGTCGCAGCCACATAATCGACTGAATCGGAGAAAGCAATCAGATGTTTATGGTGGTAATAGCGCTTTTATTGCTTCGCTTGCGCCACCGGGAGATGCAGCTTAAACGCACTTCTGCTTCAGAGTTTTTGTGCAGGGGCCTGTTTGACACCTGAAGAAAGCACATAAAACTCAAGAAGGAGAGGTTGCAAGCGGATAATCCAGAGAGGTTTATGATCAATAAGCATGTGTGCTTTAGTAAATTTAAGAGGGATTTTTATCCAACTATGGAGAATCACGAAACATCTCATAGTAAGTCACACCTCAGTTTAAAACGAGTAGGCCACGCCCCTCCTTCAAGATGAATCATCTAAGTGCTTCCCCCGGAGACTGTAAATGGTCCTCTGCTAAAAAAGCAAGTCGTCCCCTGAATGGCCTTTTTGGATATGACACTTCCTGTGGGCCACCATCCAGAAAGCCACGAACAAGGAGACACTGAACATGCTTGTAGAAGTGTTTACATAATCTCTTCGTGCCTGCTGGTTTGCTCGCCCCCTGCATGCAAACACACCCACAAGCAACTCTGTCCTCACGCTTACTGCAAACACGAATTTGAGCAAATTGAGGTTTTGACATCAAAGTACTATTGAAACCATCAAACTGGTAAAGCAAAAGCGTATACGCATGACATATTCTTGTCCTAACAACATGTCCAAACCAGCATTAAATAATTTATCTGTATTTTCTTATAGCAAAAACCTGTGCAACAAGACAGAAGAAGTTTATTATACAGCCAATGCAATGCAAATGTCAGAAGTGAATTTTCACATCCGTAATAGTCCATAATCCTCATAAATGGGCACATGAAAATTTTAATATAGTAACTATTTTATGTTCTTTAAAGATGGGGTAACATGCCGTTTCGTAACAGGGATCCTGTTCCCTTTATTGACCATTCTCCCAGAAAAGCATGCACACGCGTCATCCACACAGCAAAAGAGCACATCCACGTGCAAACTTGAGAGAAAGACCATGCCCACGCCTCAACCAACCAGCGTGAGAAAAAGCAGAATGCCCATCAATGCTGCTTCACTCGGCTGACGGATGTTGAGCTGGGTTTGTTTACTCACTGCATTTCAGTGATGAATGTTATATAAACTGTGGATATAACGCTGAATTTGGAGATTGTTTGAAACTGGCTCGGTCTCAGCGCTAAAAAATGCAGGACATTAACATTACGTTCATAATGTTAACAACACAAAGGGATAAATCGATGATGTCTTGTGTGCTCGTGCTGTAGTTCTGTCCCCCCCTGCTCGCCTCCAGCAGCTAGTCTTTTCCCGGAAATAATCGTAAAGCTGTATCTTTCTTTTATAAATTTGGTCAAACTAAATACTCTTTGAAGATCCCAAGTATGCAACACTACTCTACAGGTCCTCAAGATTAATATGAGTTTTGAAAAAACTGTTTGTGTTACCCCATCTTTAAAGCGTCATCCCTTCCCCCATAGTTAGGGATTATTGCTTCTTGTTTGAACATTTTAATTCACAGAAATCCTACAAAGCATGTTGTCTCTCAAAACATGCATCCTTTTATGTCACATCCATAACAGATACGTTTTTCCTTCTTTTAAAATACAGAACTTGTGTATAGACTGATATTTTTCTGATGTTTGGACTCTATAAACAGGGGTTTATTAAAAAAATGGCTCAATATATTTGAAATACATACATTCTCTGAGAATTTAAATTTCAAGTTTTGCTTGAAAAGATCACATCCATAACATTGGAATTGCCTGTACAGTTGTCTAAAACATGCCTTTGGACCAATCAGATTTTGAATGTGGGTGGGGCTTGAAACATTTACTTTTATGCATTTGGCAGACACTGTTACACAAAGTGACTTACATTGCATTGTAGTATACATTTGTTTCTGAATCTTTGCAATCCCCTAGGATCGCACCCATAACCTTGGCATTGCTATCGCCATGCTCTCACCACTAAGCAACAGGAAAGATAGTAACCGTACTATTTACAAAATGGCCTTTCGATTGGTGAGGTGTACTAAACTCTTTTTGCATAATAGTTAAAGAAGACTAAAATCCCATCACAGAAAACACATCCATCGGATTTTACAGTAACAAACTCTACACAACCAGTGTGAATTAACTACTAAAAAGTAGTTATTAACATGATGTTTTATTGACAAGGTTCGGGAGGAGCTGCACAGATAATTACCTCGGCTGGCTTTCGTTAAACAGTCCCAGCAATCATTATACCTGCCTATCAGTAGTCAAGCCTACTCACCTCCATCATCTCGGACGCTTCGCAACATCGTTGCTCGTAGACGAACACGCAAACAATGCAGCTTGTTTGCTTTGCATGGTTGTTTTTGCTAAACTATTCCTAAATGAGCACTAAACTAAAGGATTTCATCGGCATAGGGCAGACGCAAGATATAAAGGGATCCTACAAAGTTTAAAAGCGCTAGAGCCACGCAGGAGGCCCGATTGGTTAAAGCAAGATTTTCACATTTTCCGCAGAGGCGGGCCACCTGGTGAGGTTGACCTAGACTCCCGTCCAAGGCATGTACGTTTTCGGCATCCCAGGTATCGAAGCCTTACACTACCGCAGGCCAAGCTCCCTCCACTCTGCACGCTATGGCTATCCTGCAGGTCTGATAGGCCAAGGCGTTGAAAGAGCTCCACAAGGGTGACACCCACCTGGGGATTATGCAGGCGGCTTTTCCACTGCATGGATATGCTAGCCCTGACCCCGTGACACGCCCAGGCCAGTCAGTATCGCTTTGCTAGAGTAGTGACACAACATGTGTCCTTCATGCCAAAACCCTTGCCGCCTAGGATGCTCTCAGGCTCCTCAGCACAAAGGGTGAATGAACACATCACCGTCTCCCTTTAATATCCAGGGCTGAATCCGGCATGCAAATTTCATTGGCCTTTTCAAAGTCACTCAGAATATGAAAGGTTCTCAAGTCAAACCCCATCTATTGGTTCGACACAACGTCTCGTTCCCTCCCTCAGGGAACAGAGGTTACATACGTAACTGAGATGTTTTAATTGTGTTTGATCCACCAAACTTACTGTTATGCAAGAAGCTGGGTAAGTACATCTTTGTACTTGAAAAATACATTAGCTTTATCTTCTGTCCCCCTGCGTTGCCACTGCGGCACTCAAGCGTGTTTTTAGTACTCAGCCGAACTTAGCGCGAGGCTGCCTCCGCCATCTGCTCCAGCAACAGCCATCTTTCCCTCTCTCTTCCTCAGGTCTGCCCTCCCTTCACACTGACATATGCCATTCTGATGATATCCCACCAAACACCCTGGCTCTGGACCTCAGCTCCTCAGCACCACTTAAAACCTCCAGCCAGCTCCATTAAAGGGTACCTAAGTGGAAATACAAAAACCCTTGCCTCCATTTACGTTCTGCAGCAGCAGACACCACTCACTTAGAGGCCAACATCACAGCAGTGACTGCTCGGAGACCTCGCCCCGGGGCAGCACGCCAAACACGCATACTCTCCGTCCCAGTTCAGTAGCTGATCGGCGAACTCGTGAAATGTGGGTATTTAAAGCGGATGTAACTTCAATTTCTGCCAATCTCATATTAATCTTGAGTACCTCTAGAGTAGTATTGAATACTTCTCATCTTCGAAGAGTCTTAAGTTTGATCACATTTAAAAGACAGTTACAGCTGTACGATAATTTCAGGAAACAGGTGACCTCCAGAACGTATGGGGGGGGTACTAAAGCACGAGCACAAAATAAATCATCGCATTGTAGAGTGAGACACACACATTTTAGTCTGTTCACACGCTCACATGTATTTCTCATGCTGATAAATTAGTGATAGATTATTGAAATGGTGAATTGCTATTTTACTTAGTTTTAGTCTATTTTGCCAGTGAAACTTTTTTTCCGGCTGCAATGAGTCCATAAAACTAGATTCGGACAAGTGGATGCCGAATCCTGTTATTTACCCATACCATCTGTCTGTTCTGCATGTCGGAGTTAATGAACTGCACAGTTTAACGTGCTACACGCGTGATCCTCATGAATTTGTCCGCGTCTGTGCTTTATGTGGATATTAACACGTGAACTTCCTCTCCAGAGTTACTCTGAGAGTGTATTTCACGAACATTTTATTGAGTGACTGAAGAATCAGACATACTAAAAAATAAGCGTCTACAAACAGCCTGCCAAAATAAAAGTCTGGTTAACTCAGTATTTTATGTGGACAAATATATTACTATTAAATAGTAAAAAAAGAAAAGAAACTAAAACTAACTAAGATAACCTAAATGCATCATGCATAAGCTGAAGGTAGTTGTTTCTATTTTATTGTTTCTTATTTATAGATTTTTATTATATGGCATTTTGAATGTAATATGACAATGTTATGTATTGAATAAGTCAACTTTTCAAAGATAAAATATCAGCCATATAATTAAAAAAATCTAAAAAGAAAAAGATTTAATTTAAAGATTTAAATCCCAGCCTAATAATGTATATTATTTGTTTTAATAAACAAAGCAAAAATGTAAAAGAACTGAATTGAACCCGAATGTGACAACCAGTGATAACCATGCATTTTTGTTGATGTTGTCGTATTTCCTGTTGTGTGCCACTAAGTAAGATGTAATTTGAGTCTTAAAGAACATTAATCAGAAACTGGGATTTTAGTTTCAATAAATACTCTAGGTACAATGCAATTTGTTTGAACAAATCTTAACAAAATGTAAATTGTTATCGCAAAATATGCCCCCTCAGGGTGACACACTTGTAGTAATCGACCAATCACCACACCTTGCTTTTCAGAGCGTTAAGAGAGGCGGAGCAAAAAAGAGATACAACCATGCATGTTATGTGGAAAATACAATATTTTTGAACCTTAAATCGTGCATGCACATTGCATTACATCTAAAACAAATGCAAACGATTTTACCCAAAGCGACTTACATTGCATTATCCTATACATTTGTTACTAAGTATGCGCAATCCCATGTGATCGAACCCAAGACCTTGATGTTGTAAATGCCATGCTCTTACCACTTAAGTACAGGAAAGCTATAAACAAAGCAATTAACAAACATGCCGTTAAAGATAGCTAAATATTGTTCAATCCCTGGTTGTGGGAGAATATAGTGACTGCATAACCTTCCTTTGCATTCTGGATTTAGAAATGCGTGGTTAAACTTTATTTTGAGAGAAAAAAAGTGGGAAAAACATGGAGCGTTTGTTAGAGACAGCTGCTTTGTTAGAGATTGCTTAATATGCTCTGAGCCCTATTTGCACGGGATTAGTGTTACCTGGGGACATCTAGTCATTTGTAACACTTACAGAGGTTGTCTGTGATCCTAATCCTGTGCGAATCGGCCATGTCTGTAATTTGTAAAGTAAAAATTCCCCCCACAAATGACCTACCACCAAGTCCTGCGACCATATTTGTCCCATGCAAATCGGCATCTCTGTGATTTGGTGGGCTCATATATAATAAGTCACGGTTTATCCACCGTTTGCGATAATGGAGGCTGTTTTGAAGTGTTTTGTTATTATTTAGGGTGCTAGGTAATATCCATAAGTTACCGGGAGCCTCCCGTTTGTTTATTTATCATGAAAACTCTTGTGACATTTGAGATTCGCATTGATCTTCTGTACGGTTTGTGATCACGGGTCTCAAATGCTGAAAGTTACGGTCATATATCATTAAACATCATACAACTATAGGCTATACAAACTATATGCAAAGCCTTGCCATCCCATCCGGGAAATAAATCATTAAATTTAAGTAAAATCACAGGCTTCATTTATCCTGTGCGAATGCACCACATGAAATAAAGATGAAGGGACGTTATTTATGAATCACAAAAGGTCCCCAGATAATCTTATACTAAACCTGTGAAAATAGGGCGAATGTGTATTCTAATGTTATGTCTCTAACCAAATTCACAGAAGGCTCCAACTAAGTTTACTACGCAAACTTCTATCCAATCATAGCAATGGCCGTTTACTTCCAAGTCTTCATGGTGGAACACCCATTCAAACCAATCGTTTGTCATGCCGGCCTAAAAACTCGGGTAGAAAATAGCCTTACCCATATTTTATACATTCTATTGTTTTAGCCCTGTCATTTGACCCCTTTTCAAAATTCACTGGGAATGGGAATGATCAAGCCACATGCACTTGCATGAAGCCACATCATGTGTTGATCGATGGCTATAATCTATGCCACTATCATCTCTGAGCTGGTGCGAGGGTGGGCTCAGGGGTCTGTACGCTGTGCTGGAGGGGGCCCCACCTGTGACTGTGCAGTCAAGCTGTGAGTCACAGTAACAGACAGTAATGAACTGCATTACAGAGGGACTCGCCAGCTGTGGAGAATGTGTGGGTGGCAGAGGGGCTTGAGAAAGTATTAGAAGACTATAGAAGAGAAGATTAGACAAGGAATGAAAGCAGTAGCAGAAGAAAGAGGGAGTTACAGTGATGAATATAAAGGAAATGAGGGGAGAGAGAAACAACAGACCCAAAACAAGGGCTTAATAGAGTTGGAAAAAAAGAGGACAGAGAAACGGAGATATACAGTGAGTCATAGGTCTCTGGCACACGTGTTGGTTTGGAAGAAGAGACAGAGGGACTTAGCACTGCTCTATTTATTAATCGGACTGATCTTTGTGACCCGGTGTGGACACTGTAGATCTGTTCAGTTTGAACAATTTGATTGATTTTATTTCATTATTATTTATTTAATATTATATATTTACACTCCCAAGGATGCTACAGTTTAAGAAAAGCGTAACTTTATATTTAAAAAATGTATATGTTCAAAACCCATCAAATTGCAGATTTTTTTATTTATAAGAAAAATATGATATTTTGTGGGGAAAACTTTTACTCCCCTTCTGTTGGTCTCTCTTGTGTTGAACCGACAGATGGGATTTGTCTTGAGAACATATAATCTTCTGACTTGATTTGAAAAGGCCATTAAAATTGCCGAATTAAATTTCCATGCCGGACTTTTTATAAACGGGTATAAAAGGGAGACGGCGTGCTGGATTTATTCAACTTTTGTTCTTCGGAGCCTTTGATCTTATGATCTCTACAGTGATCTACACTGATCTTCTGAATCTGCTGGAATCTTACGACGTGGTGCAGCAGACTGTCTATTACTGAAGCGACTTCCCTGTGCGTCTTGGCAGTTCCAGAGGTGATCGAGTTTTCTAAAAGAGCTACATTTCTCCAGTGCGGCATATCCCGCTGTTCTTGTGGCTGCAACACACTGATCAAGGAAGGGGACGGACACGATGTCTGCCTCAAGTGCTTAGGTGCCCAGCACGCTGAGGCAGCATTTGTGGACACGTCCGGCACTCACTGCTAACGGATGGCGATCCAGACGTTGTGGTCACGGGAGGCTGTGTTCCTTCGGGACCCAGCCATTACCTCGTCTGCATCCCGTTCCGTGACATCAGCGGCAGTGGCTAAGCACCCTTCCCCAACGCTCGCGGCTTGATACTTCAGGAGCTCTGACCAGCTCTTCATCTGTTTTGGAGGTAAGCAAAAGGGGAGGGCTTTCTCCAAACGGTGATTGGCGCACTGGATTGTGGACGCCGTCGCTACGGCATACTGGTCCCAAGATCACTGGTTCAGGGCGCCGCTCTGACAGACATTTGCAGACCTGCAGTTTCGGCTACGGCCATCACCCTCGCGAGGCTCTACAGCCTCAGCATAGAACCTGTGTCAGCCTGAGTCTTGCACCACAGGTAAGACCAGCAACCGGTAGAGCGCACGCCTGCGAAAGCACCTTCCCCCCTCCTAGCCGGGTCAGCGTGCTATTTCCACCGCCCTTCTTTCCCGACTGGGTGAAGAATAGGCATTCCATTCATCACTAAGCACCTCCTGCAGGCGGGCTAGGCAGAGCAGCCCAACCTCCTTAGAATGGGGAATCAGCGGAGCTTTAACCGGACCTATTGCTCCAGACGTAATAACCCCCCAACAGGGTGATTCCATCTGATGTATTCTAATGATTGGTTCCCACCTTGGTAACCCATGACCTTCCCTAGGTGGACCTCCACCTTGCAGCACTTTCTTCAGTCCACACATTCCTCCCATGAGTTCTCCCCTGACGGCGAGACCATGTTGGTGTCTCCACTTAACTCTTCATTACGGAAGGAAGTGGTCTCTGTAGCGTGTTTCCTCAGTGAGGTAATAGCACTTACCCAGTGGCCGTTACGGTGCTGGGCGGCTTCTCGCTGTCAGAGAAACAACTCAGCAGCGAGATTGTAGCATGCAGCATGCCGTCTCCCTTTTATACCAGGATATCCAAGGCAGAGTCTGGCATGCAATTTTAATTTGCCAATTTCATTTGTCTTTACAAATCTAGGTTCTCAAGTCAATCCCCATCTATCGTTTCGACACAACGTCTCGTTCCCTCCATCAGGCAACAGAGGTTACATCCGTTACCAAAACGTTTTTCTGGCACCCCAGCTGCTGGAAAATTTAGTTTTTTAAAAACAGGAATTCTTTGTCGAGTTTATTCTTGAAGAACGGTTAAAAAAAAGTTAAAAGAAAACCGTGAAAACCATAATTTTACAGGAAAAAAATATGCGATATTTCAGGCACCCTATCTGCCGGAATTTTTTTTTATGGGATTCTTTTACAGTGTACTCAGTGATGCCATTGAAGAACCATGTTTGGTTTCCCAAATAACCATTTACTCAATTTAGAACCATGTCTTTGTAACTTTTTTGATGTCTAAATAACAATTTTCCAATAACCTATTGGGAAACAGAAAAAGATGTTATCCTTTTTATAGAACCATACAGCCAAAAATAGTTCCTCCATTGTATCATGAAGAACCTTTATTTAAAAAAATGTTGAACAAGAAGCACAATAAGAGTCTGCTGACTGCAGAGGCAAAGCTGTGATGACAAACCGTTTTGCTGTGTTGTTGTATAAACGTCAGTGAGAAGTGCGCTGTTATTTCTGTGAGATGAGAATGAGTTGAAACAGAAACACCACTATTTATAGAAGCATCTGATGTGAAAGTGTAAAAACATCCCATTCCTCTGTAACTGAAAAATCAAACAAAATCTATATAAACCATTTAAACAAACATACACGTGTTGTAACCCAGCATCAAGACACACACAGTACATGCTTGGTTTATGCTGCATGGGTCTCTGGACACCGGTTTCTTATACTCTTATAATCGTACATGTCACATCATTCCAAACCGGTGACTCTGAGCCAAACAAACTCACATGGCTGAATTCAGTCAAAAGATTGGAGAAGCATTATGAACAGTTACAAGTTTTTTCAGTCTTTGTATGAAAACCAAGAACACTGTTGAATATCCCTTTGTAAAAAGTCATTAACATGATTGTATCATATTCTAAGACACGAAATCTTCAAATTTCTTAAATCAAACGAACCCTAACATTTTGTAAACACTGTACGACAATCTGTCCATTCTGAGCTTTGATAGACATTTATTTTTAAGTAGACGTTTTAGTTTTAGAGGTTTACGTAGACATTTAATGTCATGCCATGTTTCTCTTGGCCTAGTGACAGGATCATGATAGAAAACCATGTTTTCTATGGAGAGGACCATTTCGGAACTTATGGCTCGCCATACTCTCTCTCCAGTCTTGTCTTTGTTCCTGCCCTCGTGTTTCCTCGTTAGTGGAACATTTATATAATTTAAACTGAATAATTTAAATTGCGCTGTGTGTGTAAAATAATAGGTGATTCTCACAAAATCTTGGTTTCAAGATATCAAACACAATTTTCCTAAATAAACTTGCATAAACACATTTCCTTTAAATTCAATAAAAAAACGTATGATATATTTAAAAGTATTAATTGCCAAACCTTTACTGAAAGTTAAACTACCAGTATCGGTTGTTTATTTTACATTATTTGTTATTTGAGAATATCTAGTAGAACGTCCATTGGTTTTTATTCAGAGTATCTTAATTTTATTCTGTTTAAATGACAACATTATGCACTAAGACAAATTGGGATGTGTAACGGTAATGAGAAATTCTGCAGAAAAAGCCATAAAATACAGTATAGCTTATCCATCGTTCTTTGTGCAAGGTAGGGAACACAATTGTTGATTATGAATTTTTCTATTTATTATGTAATGCTCAAAATACCTTACTTACTGCCATGATGTTACAGTGGTTTCGTGAGAATCACTATAATACTGTTCAAGCTCAAATTCAACACATCTATGGATTGTTTCTGGTTACTCTTGGTGTTTCAAACATGCATTTATTCCCTCTCACACAGTTCATTAAATATTGACCAGCAATCTCTTCTCTGAAAGATAATGCAGTGATGTCAAACTGGAGTTTCATCTAATCGCTCTCGACTTAAATGGGCAGGTTGAATGGAAATCAATATGCTCAAGTTTTTCTCCTTCAACTCTGTTAAAGAGTAAGTTGTTGTAGTACTTGATCAAAAGTTTCTTTGCCTAAGCTGTTAGGAAACGCATGGATGGTTCAATCGGCCACAGCTGATGAGAGTAAGTGGGGACTCACTAGGCATCAAACATCTGCTCAAGAGAAGACAATATGTGATCAATGATAATGCTGACATTTACTGAAACAGAAACACCTCAGGATGTGTTTCTGTCATGTTTTAAATATAGGTTATTTAAAAAGAGCCTTATTTTAACACTTGTTCTATTGCTTTTCATCCTGTTCTTCATCACAACAAAAAGAGAGTTTTCTGCACTTTGTTTTCCGTGCTCCACAGGAAACACACATGATCCTCTCACTCCCAAAAAAGCGTGCAGTGCAGCAGGAGGTCAATCCTACGTGCTACCTCTCGACCACGCAGCTCTAATTGAGGAAAACGACATCAGGCAGTCCAGCAGCACAAAATCAGTGCAAGTACAAAAGTAGAATATCGAAAACTTGCAGAGAAGATGGATAGGAGTTTTGAGATTCATGTCCAGCTAATGCAAGGGAATGTACGATTTGAGGAGGGATAAGAGAAGCTTCTTCAGAAATAGAGACAGGCTGGTCTTTAATAAAGCCAGATTGTTTGAGAACGGTAATTGTGACTTAATGTGTTAAAGGGGTGCTGCAACGATAGTTATGCATTTAGACTTCTTTAGAATGTTAAATGTGTTGTCATTTCATGCATAACATTGTCATCATGTCAAAAAACGAGTTTGGCGTGTTACATAGTATTTCTGTGCTCAATACACTCCCCCAGCGATCGTACAGGTTTCTGAACGTTTTTTTCAAATATATAAGCAACTGTTTTGTAAGATTTTTTCTTAGATCCTTATTTGACAATTCTCCCTTAAACGCATGCGGCACGCCCACGCGGCAGCATGGAGAGCATCAGAAGGAGCATGCACGGATGTCACTTTCACTTGTGTGCGGGAGAGAGAGCATATGTTCGCGAAATTCAGGTGTTTGTTTGCATAAATTATTTCTATGATGTAGGTCCGGACTGTCCATCGACTGATTTGGCCTGTTGCCAGCCAGCTGTGTTATTTTTATCAGACAAATGTCGAGAGCATGTTATTGCATCGCGAACGTACGTTTTGTTTTCTTGAAACTTTCTCAAATCAAAGTGTATTTATTTTGTTCATAAACAATGTCATCATAACTCTTTCCCCTCCATTGACGAGTAATCTCGTCATTTAAAAAAAAAAGTTACCTGCCAAGGCGAGTTATTACGGCAATCAGTGTTTGTACTGTTGTACAGCAGGTGGCGCTGTTACACATCTTGGGGAAAAGTACAGAATCTTTGAACCTAGAACATATACATTTTATCGGGTTTTAATCATTGTTTTGAGTGTAATCTGGGTGGAGTCTTTCACAAAAATTTTTAATTATCTCAGCTGTTTAATCAAAGTGATGCATTTTTTATGAAACCTACCCACATCTAAGGAGTGATAAAAAAAGAACAAATGAAAATACAAGAATACGATTTCTTTTGTTTAAATGCAAAGACTCTGTTATTTCATTGGACATATTGTTTGTCTATATATTCTTAACAGAAAATGTACTATGAGCCATTAAAGTCTGGCGAAAATGTTAAAAAACGCTATCGTAGCCTGGCAACTTTAAAAAAAAAGCCTGGCAGGGAAAGAGTTAATCAAGCATTGATTGCGCATTGTGTGATGAATACAAAGCATTCAACATTTAATAAAAATATATTTGTGGTTTGTGGCCTGGATGAGTGTGGGATATCCCGGCCTGAATTTGTGTCCTAGTCCGGCCCTGGCATGATACATAATCAACAGTTAAGGCAACAGAACAGTATAGTTAAAAAATAGAATAATGAACATTGACATAATTTCGAAAGGTCTGACTATGATAGAATTTAAATGAGATCATTTATTTTGTTGCACTTTTGTTGCTACCATTTCCGGTTAAACAAATCTATAAACTTTTTTTTTTATTTACTCACAATTTCCCCAATTTATCTTGCCATTTCCACATAATTCCAATAGCCATATACTCATGATTACACGTCCCTGATGAAAAAAACAGCCACAAGCCCCAAAGGGCAACACAAATTACTATCTAGACTGCCACAAATCAACAACAACGAAAACATCTCCTAAGACACATGAGACAGGTTTTCCCATCACCCCCTGTGGACAGCTCTCCAGAACCCACGTCACCTAACATCGAGCGGTTCTCTGCTTAGTCTCCCAGCTGATGAAATCAACGAGAATGTGACGTTGATCCTGTCCTCAAGAGTACAACGTACTGTACAACGCGTGTAATTCAAGCTGTGAAGCTCAGATGTCACCTGGCTTCCTGGAGCATAGCCCCCACAGACAGGATCACAGAGTTGGTGCAGCGAGTCAGAAGGGGGCATGTGTACTCTTTAGCATCATGACAGGGATAATCTCATTGATTGTAAGCGCACCTGATGTAGATTAGGTGGGTCGCACCTGCACTACGCTGTCATGGAGTGTGGCAGGGTGCTACATGAGATTCCAGGAGACTCTTTTGGTGCAGAAACTCACACAGGCCACAAGCGGAGTGGAATGGGTGCAATGAGAGAAACATCCCAAAAAAGGTCCAGCAGCTGAAGGTTACATAACAGTATTTGTGGCTGTATTTCAGCAAATAATGGCTGGAAGTAATGGCCTCTTACATGGACAGATCCCGTATGGAAAGAGTGTGTTGTCATGGAGATAGACAGTAATCAGTGGTACACTTGAGTCTCCTGCAGTCTCTGTGGTCTCTATAAATGATGCCCACAACACTGCCTGCCAAAATGAAACTCAATGTAATGAGACACTGATACAGCAATTTATAGAACAAGCCAGCTATTTACCCAAGATTATCAGCATGGCGGGCTTGATCGATTTTCTGATCATTATGATCGCCACTATGTAATATACATAGAAAATCTTACTGGTATAAAGATTGGAAGAAAGTAAATATATAAAGAAGATTTTCTTGTATTTAACCTTAAGATACGGTTTATATTCTCATGCAAAAATTAAGCTGCGAGTAAAGTAGCAATATTAGTTTATACTAAACAAAAAAATACAAATCTTTTCCTGTGATATTGACACATGTCCTGGATATAATTTGTTATTCAAATTTAAAGGAGCAATGTGGAGATTTTAGTGGCACCTAGTGATGAGGTTGCGAATTGTAACCAATGGCTTACTCCCTCGCTCAGCTCTCCCTTGCAAAGCACCATGTCATCACATTTTCACTTCTTTGTGGAAGCAGATAAAATTAACAAAAGGTGCTCTGCAGAGAAGTTTGTCTGTTAAGTGCTACTGTAGAAACAACATGATGAATTCCATGTAAGGAACATACATATCTATGTATGTAGATAGAAATAGCTTATTCTAAGGTAAGAAAAACCAAAAGCTTTATTATGTAAAGTCGTTATTCATCTCTGCAGGGGCCCGTTTCAATGAGGAAGTTCAACCAACACCGAGTTAAAATCAGAACTCTGAGTTGGTTTACTCAGAGAATCGCTACTCTGAGTTTTCAGTTTCAGACCAGTTGATTTGAGTTAGTTCAATCGACCCTGAGTAAGTTCACTCTAGGTTATGCACGTGCAGCATGGCGATGAAAAGCCATCATCAATTGAGTGAAGATAGCACGATTCACCATGGCAACGGCAAATGACAAAAGCACGTGTTCATTTGTCGCCAATCGAATTGAAGGTACTGTTACAAGCATACGGTGAATATGAGCAGATATTTAGAAAAAAAAATGTAATTGTTAATGCGCAAGTTTATATGTCAATCACCTTTATATTTATTTTATCGAAACTGTGAAAATGGAAATTATATTTAACGCTCCTGCTCTCTCTCTCTCTCTCTCTCTCTCGCTCTCTCTCTCGCTCTCTCTCTCGCGCGCTCGTGTAGGTGCAATCCTTCTGCAATAAAAAGATCTCGGCAGAAGCTGAATATGAAATACAAGAACATCTTTCAGGAAAGTTTATAGAAATAAAATACTCTTGCTAGAAGGATGCCTGTTTGGGAAATGTTAAATATACGACTTAAAGTGGCCTTAAAAGTTAAGATAAAACGTCCAAACGGGGCCTCACAATTCTCTCCCGACATAAATGTAACACTCTGCGAATTAATGCAGCTTCCTCATCTATGGGTTCCTGAATAAACGGACATGACATTTTAAGGTCTGTGTGACTAAATTGAGCGCGATTTGCAAGATGAATCAATTAACAAATGGCGTATGCAATTTCAACACCGCTCGCGCTTCAAAAAGGGGGCGGAGATTGTAACAAACCCTGGGTTTGCGGTATAAAACCTGCTCCCGACCAGGTTAGGTTCACGGAGTGTGTTACTCTGGTTACTCACTCAGAGTATAAGATACCTAGATTTCTGAAATGGGCGTGACTTACCCCGCGGTCGCGGGTTTGACATACCTCGCTTTCTGAAACCAAAAACCCTGAGTATTCCGTTTTCTGGGGTTGACTTAGTCTGAGTTTGCACTTACCCTGCTTTCAGAAACGGGCCCCAGGGCTCTAGACTGCGACCAAATTGCTCGAAAATATGATCGATTTTTTTATAATGTGCATGGTAAAAATTTCACAGGGTCACATAGGTGCGAATGCTTAAAATGAATTTTCTCCCCCCAAAGATTTAATTGAACTTTTAATGTGATTTAGGAGTAGTGAATGACAGGCTTGTGATAAGAGAAAAGAGCGAGCAGAGAGCTTGTGCACTCCCTGTGTCTCCAAACTAATTGTGTTTTTTGCTTCATATGGTGTTGCGCAAACCGAACAGCATAAAAGCATCACGGGACAGACTGCTCCAGATGCTTCTAAAATGCTCTCAGGGAACATAGATGTCATCGATCGTTCTGCGCAGTGCATAATGAAGTCGAACACGTCAGTTTCTGATCTGTCTCTCTCGCTCACACTTTTATCAAGAGCAAGGTCGAAAGACAGAATCCATGTTTCACGTGGCACATTCAGAGAATATTTTACCTGAATTGCAGCTGCGTGAGATGTGCACAAAAACATGTTGCCTTTTCTTCCCCGACAAGTGTTCCGTGCATGCAGCTTACATAATGGAAAAATCCTGTCCAGTGAAGTGTTTTCCTTGTTAACTTTTATCTTTTGCGATGTCCTAACAGCTGTGAATAATGAACAGCGAGTCAATGAACGCTTATGTCCGTTTCGAGGCGTAATGACTCATTTGAACAGATTCTATTTGTTGAAACAACTCGTATATCAAACACTGAACTCACGAGACTCACTGACTGGACCCATCAAATCAGAACACATGCATGCTTAGACCATTTAACAAGAGTGGTTATTTAGATTAAGTATTTAAAGTTTATTTATGACAATGTCTAGTAAGGTACATATAAAATAATTTAGTTCGGAGTTACTTTTGAGCTACCTAGTTTGGTTTAATTTTATGTGGTTAAAAAAATAAAGAAGGCCATTGGCATTACAGCTTTTTGCAAAGAGGGCAATAAAGGAGGATTGTAAAGAGTGACAGGTTATGTTCGTGTCAGATCATTTCATAGCCAATAGCCAGACATGCTCAAATTTGTTGGTACCCTTAAAGTTCATTGAAATAATGCTTCATTCCTCCTGAAGAGGGATGAAATTAAAAGCATGTTGCTTGCATGCCTTTGGTATGTCATAGAATAAAGCAAAGAAGCTGTGGAAAGAGATTAATTATTCATTATTCTACAAAGACATTCTAAAATGGCTTGGACATATTTGTTGGTACCCCCAAAGAATTGGAACATAGTGATATTTCAAACAAATTAGTTTCTTTAATTAGTATCACACATGCATCCAATCTTGTAATCAGTCATTCAGCAGCTTGATGTTCCTATGACTACAGTTGCAAATATTATTAAAAAGTTTAAGGTCCATGGAATTGTAGCCAACCTGCCTGGGCGCGGATGCAAGAGGAAATTCAACCCCAGATTGAACAGAAGGATAACTGCCAAAGAGATACAAGCTGAACTCCAAGGTGAAGGTACGTCAGTGTAGTGGAGTAGGTGGGGCGAGACCGTGATTCGAGACCGGTGAGTGAGTGTTAATGAGCGCCAGCTGTGCGCGCACCGTTCTCGTATCACGGAGGAGATCGGGAGCAAAAGAGAAAGAGAGACCGGACTGTCGACGACAGAGGACCGGGTCCGAACATGTTTTACGTTGTATGCATGTTCTCTTGTTCGGCAGTCAACCGTTAGGTGGCCATCGACAATTTACTTTAGTGTTTTTGATATGGTTTGTTTTACTCGCCCTTCCTTATTTTTTTGATTAAAACTATATTTAAATTTTTGCCTGTTCCAGCCTCCTTCCTTCCTTCCTTTTATTGAGCTTTCTACAGTCAGTTTCTGATCGCACCATCCACCAATTTTTGAGCATGGAAGAAGACCGAGGAGGACTCCACTTATAAAAAGAAAAACATAAAAAAGCCAGACTGAAATGCTAAAATTCATATCGACAAGACACAATCCGTCTGGGAGAATGTCCTTTGGACAGATGAGTCAAAACTGGAGCTTTTTGGCAAGTCACATCAGCTGTATGTTTGCAGACGAAAAAAATCAAGCTTTCAAAGATTGCGGCTGGATACGGCCGGATGCCGACGAACACGGACTGGATGCTGGCGGAAAAAAAATTACAATGTTCCACAAAGTTACAACTACACACCGGACCAAACTCACTGGTAGAGGGCAAGAAGAGCTTGCACACAGACACACCGAGCACATAGAGAAAGGGTATTTGGAAGATGTGTGTGAAACACTGCTAACCTTTCGTCAAGTCCTTATAAACTCGGTCAGCCGTCTTCTCTGTTAGTAACATCAGTGACTGTTGACGTTTACATGGAAAGGCAAGTACAAGGACAGACGGCACATTTTAATTTGTTCACTATGTGAGAGAGTGGCGCTTGGCGTCGGAGCTACACCTTAAAAAAATCTGTAATATAGCACATAATATAATGTATTAATATGAAGGAATTTTCCCTATTCATTTTTACACTTGTTTTACCTTTATTTTACATTAGCTTTAACGAAAAATGTGTGTAAAATAAAGGAATAACGGTAATTTTTTTTTCTTTATCCATTTTTACTGGGGGGTTTTACAGTGTACGAAAGACAAGAGAGAGACGCGCCGCGTCAACACACTGCTCGCAACTGCAGCCAAGTTTAAACTGTTTTAAATAGTACAATTTAAAGTGGAATCATGAATTATCTATTCGTGGCGGCCATTGCTGATAGTGTAGCGGGCCACCACGAATAAATCAATGTATAGGAAACACAGCTGTCATTGCAAAACCCATATCCACTAAATAACGGAGCACTTCATCAACCCACAGCTTGTCTCTATGTCAGATTGTCAGATATTACCTTTTTAAGAAGATACACATGCTGTGGACACAGAACGCATTCCTCTGTGCACTTGTGCCATGACCATTAAAGTGACAGTACATCCAAAAATAAAAACGGTCTTCATTTACTCACCCTCAAGTTGTTCCAAATCTGTACACATTTCTTTGTTCCGATGAACACAGATAAAAATATTCGGAAGAATTGTGACCAGACAGTTCTTGGCCACCATCGACAGCCAGAATTTTCAATTTTGGGTGAACTGTTCCTTTAAGACAGTAACACTGTTCCACCGGCCTCAACCCCGAGTAAATTATTATAAATTAACTGACTGTTGATTACACATTAATTGGTAGATTGAGCAGCCTGTCTTCAACACTTACTAACTATTCCACATTCTTCTTGGCCACATCCGAGCGAACAGCTGCACGTTTCACAAATAAAATCTGCTTGTAGTCCAATTTAAATCTGCGTCTCAGGCAAGACTCATTCACGAGATGTTTCATCGTGAGGGACGCTGGGTAAACAGAAATGACTCATAACTCTATTCATTCACTTATATGTCTGATTAGCTCATGGTGTCGCAGGTGTTCGAGAGCAACTGTAACGCTTCATCTCTGCTCTGTGTTACGTTAAGGGATTAAAAAATATAGACTGGCGTGAGGGGAGTTATTTTGTACAATACATCAGTTCTTTGCTTGTTCTACTAGCCTACTAGTATTGTTTGCATTCCACAATCCAGCAAGTATTTGATGTCACATGATGTGTTGTTTTGCATGATGCGTTGTTTTTACTGAATAAACACAGTTAGGAACTAAGTCAAGGACATTATACATTGGCCATAAAGGCATTTCCCTTTTACCATGTTTGATATTCAAACAATAACATATTAATAACATTTGCGTAAACAATTTACAGGTAAAAATACAATTTAACCCCTTTTGGAAACATAAAAGGGGAGGTAGTAGAGCATACACTGTTTCCAACACTACAGAATCTCAACAAATGAATTCATTTATACTTAGTATTTTGGCATAATAGCATTTGCCATATTGTTTTTCGCATACTATGTAGAAGGGATGTATGCATATACAGTTCCACATACACATAGACTTCATTTTCGCTGATGACTGTTGTTTTATTATACCACGGCGCTGTTGAATGCTTCAATCTGATTGGTTGATAAACGTTCTATGGGTATGCATTAACTTTCAGTAAATGCACACCTAAAAAGGTGTTCCAGGTCTGCTGACCGCATTACAGTTCCTTATCACTTGGCCAAGTTTAAACAACAGAATGGTTATAGTGTAGCCTACAGGCCACAGCACCCTGCTCTTGATCTGACATTTACAATTTCAAACTTTACTGTAAATAGATACGTGTGAAGTTTGGAAACAAGCAAAGTTTTGTTTCAATAAACCAAGCATATCAAAAACAATATAGAAATACACCCACTGAAATCAAATGAATAAACTGATAGCCTACTGTTTCGTTTCCTCTTCCTGCTTATCATAGAAACAATACGAGGAATAAATAGCCCAATTTATTACCAACGGCTATTCTGTCACATTACTGCAAACACGTGGTCTCTCGCTCTCAGGGGCGCCGTACACATAGCTGTGGCTCAAGCTTCCGAATCCATTTGCTCCAACGGACAATTGAAATGAGATTTGCAAGAAAGAAGTCCTACCATCAACAACTTTTTATAGGCGATAACATGACTAATGTTGAAATTAAACATTTGTCCTTTGGTGTGGTAACTGTGGTATAAGCAGAATAATTGACTCCTATCCGTTCAATTATTCGAAAGTTATTGCACACCCAAGGTGTAACGGCTATGTTAAATATTCCTTACGACAGCGGAACACCACTATCCAGCGGGATTTGACTAATTATTATAGTATCATTTATTAATTTCGTTAAATAACCAACTTGAAGTAATCTATTCCCTGCACACTGTTTAAATATGCAAAAAGCAATTTGTATTTCCACCCCCTCTGGTCAACTTTGACCCTGCCCACACTAATATCTGGTTTCAAACAGAAGGATTTACACGGTCTGCGATTTGATTCCCATTGATCTGTCAGTGGGCTACACTCCATGGACCCAGCTGACCCCAGACACTACCCATTTGTTAATTTAAAAATATGCAAGACTGAAACTTTTAAAGCAGAGAGGACAATTAATTCCTAAAGATTCAAATCATTCCATAACTAAGTCCTATGATGCCATTAAATCATGTCAAAATGATCACATCATCAATAAAATATATAAACGCCAGCATATTATAATTACCAGTTGGAATTAATTTTCTCAGAGGTATGACTGGAGTGTGTAAATTACAGAATCCCGTCGAAGCATATGATGATGGTTGATAAAGAATTACCTGTTTATTGTCAATGCAATACCTAATCATATGATATCATATATACACTACAAAAGACACATGGAATTGCTCAATACATCTATTTAATTTCAACCAAAATCCATCAAATGCATTTCACATCGTAATTACAACTTACTATGTAGGGAGTCCCCAGGACGATTTGATGGCAACTATAGAGGGCATGAATAGATGTCACTGTCAGGAGAAACAAAGCAATCTTCATTTCCAAGAACGCAAAGAACTGATTTGTGTTCTTGTTGAGACCGGTCTTGCGAGGCAGCCTCAGAAGATGGATGTAAAAGCTGCAGAGACTTCTGGGACTTCAAGCGGGTTCATTACGCGCGCAAGGTTGAATTCGATCCATCCTCGATATAGAGAACACATCCGGGTACTTTCATGCGTTTTGCGACATTTTTCCTGGAAACGGTTTGCAACGGGGTTTGAGATGGGTTTTCTCTAGTTTGGTGTCAAGAATGTCAGCCCAATCAGCAGCAACATATAATCACGTGAGATTATAAAGAGACAGCTTGCATAATGGGAAGGAAAGTTGTTTACAAATGTGTCGCCTGCAGCTCGTTTTACGCAACAATTGGAGATATTAGAATACATGTATTTTACAGTATTAAACTCGCATTATACTTATTTCATCAGGCTACAAAAATTCTTCAAAAAGAACTCAAAGAATGGCCTTCTCACCTGCCATAGTTTAACTCTTGCGTTATCACAATAATAGGGTGGTCAATCGCACCGCAGTTTATGTTTAAAAAACGTTTTGCCACGTCTTGTCGGGGCTGAACGCAGCCCTGATGTCAAAATGTATGTTTCGTCTCAGGATAATATATATACATAATTACGCTTGGATGTATATTTAATTTTAAAATGATTTCATCATATACAATGAAAGAGTAAGAAAAGCTGGGTTAGATTATAGCAGTAGCTGCGAGGTCTCTGTGAATAACAGCGCCGTTACAGGCGGCCAACGAGAACTCTGCTGCGTGTCTGCATAAAATGTGTTTTTACTCTGCATCTAAATGGACATGTCTGTACAGCATTATTGGAAGGCAGCAGGGTACAGGTACATGATCTAAAGAAAACAGCAGTATGAAAACACACCGAAAGGGAAAGCAGTGAAATTAGTCATTTGACAGATGCTACAGTTCTGGGAAATGTGTTTTTACTTGGCTTTTTGAAGAGAGGCCATGAAAGCATCCAGTTCAGATATTATATATCGGAAATAAATGTTATTGCCATCTTAAGAGCATTCTGACTAATGGCGAACGCTCTGAAACTCTGCTTTTTCACACTGCACATAAATCCAATTTGTTTTTCATATCCGATCATTAGGACGTTCATTTTGCAAGCAATGAAATTAGATCGGTTTGTTCAGATGGTGTAGTCATTTTACAGTATATCTACAATAGTTGCAATATAATGATACCACAACATTATAAATGTCAGAAAATAGGTAAAAGTGCCTGTGAAGTTCTTGGGGACTATGCTTTTTGTGACACCCAATCACTTTTATAGTAATAAGTTGTCCAAAAAGGAAAATTCTGTCACAATTTACTCACCCTCAAGTTGTTCCAAATCTTTATACATTTCCTTGTTCTGAAGAACACAGAGGAAGATATTTCGAAGAATGCTTATAAAAAACAATGATTGACACCAACTTACTGCAACAGTAGGAGAACTTACTTTATAAACACATTGAAAACAGAAGAAAATATTTTGAGGAATGTAGGAAAGCAAACTGTTCTGGAGCACATTTGACTATCATTGCATTTGGTTACACATATTTTTTTAAAATATCTTCATCTGTGTTCATCACAACAAAGAAATGTATACAGGTTTGGAACAACTTGAGGGTGCGTAAATGAAAATTTTCCTTTTTGGGTGAACTGTTCCTTTAAGGGATAGGGCAATCTTGCTTGGGCGGCATTCGGTTCTGGCACTGAAATGAATGGAAGAGAACAAAATGATTTCTGTAGGTCGTACTGAAAAAGCCCTTAATGTCGTGCTCACATGTATCATCTCTGTATATCTGTGCAACAACCATCCCAGTCCCTCAACAATCACCATCATCCCACATTGGCACAATTCTTTGTGATTAAATATTCCCCTGAAACATAATTTAGCTGAGAAGTGCACTGTCGTAAATTGGCGTGACGTGGGAGAGAGCGTGAGAGCTCCAGGATAAAAATGCGGGGGCGACTGGTTGCGTGGGGAATCCGTGACTGAAGACTCTCGCCTGTAATAGAGGGAAGCTGCATGGTGTTTTGGTGGTGACAACAGATTGGCAGAACTCCCAGACCACCCCTCCCTAAACAACCACCCACACACACTTTCTTTCTGTGGAGAACAGAGCTGAACATTTAAGCTGAAATCTCATAATACTCAGTCACGACTCGGACGTTCTCAACCTTAAACACCCCAAAACACTTCAAATCAGTCAAGCATTTTTCTGTCCCTGTATCAAAATACGAACAAAGACAGGCATGAGAATACAAACCACTCAATATATTGTGCACAAATATTCATCAGTTTTAAAAAATAACTTGCTTAGGATCTAAATAATTATTATTTATTGGTATGTGGATTTGTTACATTCTGTGAATCACTAAAAATATTTCTCCCAAATTTCAAATAAAAATATTGTTCCTATTTGCATTTATTTGCAGAATATGAAAAGTGGAGAAAATAACAGAAACGTAATAACTGACCTCAAATACTGCAAAGAAAACAAGTTCATATTCACTTTTAAGCAATACAAAAGGTAACATTTTTATATGTTTTTAGAAAAAGTTTATACATTATTTAAAAGTTTGCGTGTGTGTTGGCGTGCTGTCAGTCTTTCACATTGCTGTTGGATGACTTTGTCACTCCTGAGGTTTGATTTTGTTGAAATTCAACAGACACTAGACTGAACTGACCACAAAACAAAAAAAAAAGCTGATAAAATAAAATTTGTAATGGTCTCAAGTTTTTATATGGCTTTATATGTTAAATTGCATGTAATGTGTATTTGGTATACCGTTAAATACTGCTGCACTGAAATGAATAGAAATATTACGGTGCAAATGCATAA
The DNA here is from genome assembly GCA_008369825.1 of Triplophysa tibetana. Lineage (NCBI taxonomy): Eukaryota > Metazoa > Chordata > Actinopteri > Cypriniformes > Nemacheilidae > Triplophysa > Triplophysa tibetana. The sequence continues at coordinate 10,382,509 of CM017917.1, read as the reverse complement.
TGGCACTGTTAAGCTGGTTAAAATCTTGAATGAGATTGAGCATCACATGGCACCACAGTCAAACTTTGCCTCAAAAGACACTTCTGTACAGCTGTGTTTAGTGTAGTGGAGTAATAACCGGTGGAGTGGAGTGCTAGCCGGAGTAATAACATTGCGTTAAGGGCGTTCTCACATATGGCCCGGATGCTCAGCAGGTGAGATCTGGTGAAGCTGTGGAGTTAAATAGCAGGTGTTGTAGCATTTACCCAAATGTCATATTCAAACTCAATGGAGAACTATTGTATGGGGGGATGCTTTTTCAAAGCAATTAGATCATTAAAGTATCTCAAATTTATTAACAGATGTTCCACAATTAAAAAGTACACGTAACCAGAAAAAGGAAAGGAAGAGAGAGTGAGTCACATAGCAGTCCACAGCTGACATCACCGCTTGTTATCACATGACCTTTAACCTCAATGAACACAGACTGTTCTATTTTTATCTTTTAACAAGAGCACTCATGGAAACTAACACGAATTTGGATTTATTCACGCATTTTGCATAAACATGACAACAGAGTTCTAAAAGAGTTCAGGTCACACAGGCAAACACAGCCAGGTGATTTTTGATTCATTGTGACACTCTCCAATGTTTGGTGCTGTTTTACTCTAACAGCGCTGAGGTGGTTTTGTTATTCACACAATACAACAACTCCGAGTGTCAGAGCAGAAGCCAGCACGCCATATTGGATGACAGAGACACGAAAACTGTAAATATCAACATGCTGAAATATCAGCGGGGCAAGAATCTGCTGTGTGTGAAATACAAATTCACTGCGTATTTGCATATATACACACATAGATCAAACATTTAAATGATGACAAAACAACAAACTGGATAAAAACATTGCTATACTATAGAAGGCCATAATACTGTACTATTTAGGAATTAATACAACTACATTGTATATATATTTCAATCATGTCACTGACAGCTACTTAACATATATTGTTAACAAATGGACAAAAGTCATTGGTTTGACAGGTTGCTAGGCAGCAGCAATAGGTATTCCGACACATACAAACAGATGCACTTGACTAAGCAATATCAGGCCAAGTGCTCTGTGGTGCCACGCAGCACCGTTGTGTTCCACATTCGATGACGTAATGAGTTCCTGCCTGGACTAATGTTTTGGACTTCCTCTGTGTCACCAGAGCAAAGAGGGTGAGTCACACACCCACTACCAGTCATCCGTACCGGACACATCAACCTTATTGCTGGCGGTGATCCAAATCCAGAACTATCATGCCAATGAACCCTAACTATCCTTTCACTGAACCTTTCCTGATGGGGGTCTACCAACGCTTCTCTGACACTCAAATGATCCGGGGCTAGCACAAATAGGATGAGGTCATGAGATGTCTCCTCATTTGTTCTATGTTGTACAAAATTGCTCTTTTTTTATACTCACTGCAAAGTGCGATTATGTGGCTGCTGTCCTCGTGCACAAACTTCTTGGTCACAGCCTCCTCCATTATCTGCTTCACCTGGACACGGAAAGAGAAATCATCAGGATCGGCCAAGATGGGCAAGAAACACAAATCTTTCCACATATTAGAACGTGTAACACTAAAGCAACACATTATTTGCGACAGCGTAACAGCAATCGCCTTAGTTATGAGTGCGTAGAATGAGTCTCCGTCATATTTTTCCTTCCGAATGTCAATACAGTAGGGCAGATTCCAGACTAATTAATCACAATCCTCGCAGGCTGCTTCATACTGTTTGTGTAATTTGGAAAACAGCAGAAGGGTAATTGTAGCATTGAGCGGCAGCAAATTACGGACATCTGCTGATTACAGGCATGACTTGTGTGCGCTCTAAGGTATGAGATTTGACACGCAGCCTATTGAAAGGCTGATGTCTTTTGAATGACTGGAAGAGGAAAATTAAAAAGTTTTGGATGTGAACTCAGTAGACATCTGTCACATTAAACAATGAGGCAAGAATGATTGTGAATGGTTGGATGCGGAAATGGTACGGAGGAGAAGATTGTAAATGTTTAACCTATGCTAGAGGAAACGCTTTGCACATTCTCGTATTGTATTCATAGGGCACAATGGTATTAAAACTAGGATTGGGAATTGAAAATCTGAATCGTTTGGGAATCGAATCGAAAGGTAAGGAATCGGATCGGAATAGGAATCGGTCCGAATTTTTTCATTTAAATTCCTGTTTTCAGAAATGTGCTGGTGTCAACTTGTCATAAAGCACAGGAACCACAAATTGAACATAGTTTATAGTGAAGACAGTTTAACGACAACGTTGTTATGGTAATACAAATTGTGATAAATCAGAAAAAACTTGGTTGCTATGTGTATGTATATATATATATACATACACGTACACATACACGTACACATACACGTACACGTACACGTATACATACACGTACACGTACACACACAATATTGTGCTCATAAATATCTGTACTTTTTGTAAACCAGTCAATAAGCAGGCTTAATGATCATACAGGTTGATATCTAAATGTTTTACTTCTACTGTGGAATCGCAACTGGGATTTAATAAGAATCAGAATCATTAAGCAGAATCGAAAAGGAAATCTCTAAAATTCCTTCGATACCCAACCCTAATCAAAACCCATTTCCAGCAAAATGACAGCGATAACAATGACATTAATGAAGTCATCACTCATGGACTTTTACAGCTGAAAAAGGGACAACGAAGACCTTCTCATTCTGAACACACACACGCAATATGTGGATGTTACACAATGGATATCTCTCCACTCATATGCTCAGTTAATTCATTGTCTATCAGTCACACAAAGCACGGAATAACTCTTCCACAGCTTATAGTCAACAACTACACAACAGTTAAAGCTGTGAAACACAAACTATAAAGCCGCTGTGAAGCCTTTGCTTTGCAAAGGCTTAAAAATAAAAATCCCACAAACAGGGAGATTATATGTAAATTGCTGAAAAATATTTATTATATATAACCTAGCATTACAAGACATGGGCACATCAATATCATTATGCAAGCCAATAAATATTAGGAGTAAAAAGGAGAGAATGGTGAAATGAAACTTATTTTGCCTTTATTGGAGCCATTTCTTACAATACCTTCTTCATGCAGCTGTATTAATCGTCCACTGATGCAATTTAACTTCTTAGGTACCTGCTGATGCTTTCAGTTGCTAGGCAACCAGGAGGCGGCTGACTGCAGCTTAAAGTGACAGGGAACTGAGCTGTGATACAAAGAAAGCCAATAGACTGATTTCTCTCCGCTATCGTGTTGAATTCGAAAACGAGGCAGATGTGTGATGAAAACCGGAAGGACGGATAGGCTGCAATGGTTTGGATCAGGCGTCTGTGACATGAATAAATGTGTTTAAAAACAACGTTAGATTGGCCGTTTGTGCGCAAAGGAAACCCTTTTATTGTAGTTTGAACAGTCACTAATATGTGATGGTACGACTTAAGTGGTCAATTTAAACAGCTCGTGTGAGATGCATCCTATGCTTATAGTGTAACATTTAAGATCATAAATCGTTTTAATAACTCAAGATTGGTTGTCCAAACCATTGCAGTCTATCTGTCTTTTTCAATTTTCTTCCCACCACTGCCTCGCTTTCTATTTCAACATGGTGGCAGCATGAAATCAGTCTATTTAGGACAAACAATATAATTCCGTGTTTTATAGCAGTCATTTTCAGATCGGTTCATTTTTAATTTTGATGTCCTATAGTTTCTATTCTTAATATTAAATTAATCAGTCTGTCTACACACCAAGAATAACTTAGGATTTATATTATTATATAGCAAGCACTTCCAGGGCAAATGCTTGAAAACAATAATGTAATTCTCATTTAACCCTATTTCTATTTAGATTAAATAAGTGAAGAACAAAGAACTTTGCACAGGAAAACCATTGAAGCTTATGTGACACACAAACGTTCTTCAAAGTCTGATGTACAAGGTGATGTTAAAAATATATCATTATTAACTTAAGGCACCTGGGGCCGAATGAGATAGAACTTATCAATTACCCTCAGCATGAGTGTAGTTCTTCTTAACATCATCTTTTGGCATCAATTAAACATGCTCTCTGCCACTGTGAGAAATGACATCTGCCAGGAATACATGCATGAACTAAGTTCTAGAGGTTGGATCAGCTATGTGGACACAGTCTGCTCCTACAGATGAGACATCTTGGTGCCAATTTAGATCGTCTGTTCTTTCCTCCAATTCATTCAAGATTTCTATTATTCATAGGGACCTAATATAAAAATAGCTCCATGAGCATAATGATATTAATTATACTGATGAATAATAATGTAATAGCTTCTTTAATGTCACAGTCTCTGTAATGAAAACCATGTCAAACTCAATGTGATTGTCATATCAATTCATCCTATGGAATATCAATGTATCTGGCCAAATATTCACGTGTAACGGTTTAGAGACCAAAAAATCATCCCATTAAGTTTTATTATAAATATTTTTTTTTATACATTTATGATAAGAAATCAAATTACTTTCACTATTATAAATATAGAAAGAAGACAAGAACTAGAGGTAAGAATTGTTTTTCATTCTATGGTAGTCAATAGTGCCCCATTACTGTTAGTCACAAACATTCTTTCAAAAAAACACGAAATTTATTAAGATTTGAAACCACTTGAGAGTGAGGATTTTCATTTTTTCATTTTTGGGTGAACTGTGCCTTTAATGCAGAGTTAAATGTGACTGTGGTACTTCAGTCAAGTCAATTCACAAAAATTAAAGCCAAGCCGTTGATACCCATATGAAACATAAAATTACTGCATTGTTTCCAAATTTTAAAGTTTTAAATAGAAGGCTACAACACAAACACAGCTCAAGTAAAGGTGGCGAAAGAGAGGCACATGACAGACGCAGCGCCATCAACCAATAACCTTTTCTTTTCTATTCTATACAACGTTGTACATAAAGGTCACGTGGTCAAAAGTATCTATCAATGGTGTGTCAACCAGCGCAAAATCTTGCAAAGCATATTCCCCGTGAACTCATTTTTCATTTGTTTACTTTACAACAAGCAGGGCGACTATTCGACACGAACACCTTCTTTCTCATGGTTTAGCTCTATTTAATCCCGTCTACTGGGTGGAACCAATAGATCACAATAGATTGCGAATACTTCATGGTCATATTAGGTTACATATTAAGTACATAGGCGGATGAGGAAGAAAATGTCCCTGCCATCCCCCTTCAGCTCCACAGGTGAACAGGTATACATGTGAAAGGTAACTGTGGCTGCAGACTCGCTTCTGGCCATTGCAACTCGTTACAAATTGACACACTGTAACCATAAGCGCATCCCAAACTTTAAATTGCATGTAATAAATGGCATTCCTCACATTTGGACCCATTGCAACAAAATATCGTGAACGCTGACTAATCGCGATTTACTTATTTTTATTTTCACCATACTACCCAAAACATCAGCAGAAAATTAAAATCACAATGCAATGAAATAAATCACACTTACTTCTCTTTTCACGGTCCATAGTAATTTCTCTTTAAATTCTTCATTTGTGGTCGAACTCATTGTCCCTGACTGTTCAACAAACACACACTGTCAGGAGACATAAACCTGGATGGCCTGCGTGTCTTCTTCCCCAATATTTCTTTATCCTTCCTTCCTGCCTTTTCATTTAAACGTGTGCCCTGACAGCTGAGCGTTGACGCATCTATGCACCGCTGTAGCGCATCGTGAAGACATCTTCCGTTCCTTTATGACGCAATCGCTGCTGGCCCCGCCCCCTCGGCATTGTTGATCAATGGGATAAATCACTTCACGCGCCGTATGCCAAGGGCTGTTCAGTGACGGCGATTTATTTTTAGCTCCTCTCCACTTTTGACAGCTCGGATGGAGGCGCTTAAGGAGTCAGTGCATTGTCATTATAGACGTTCACAACATGGCATGATGTGCATTTGACTGACTGGATTCAAAAGATACGTCATGCGTGATACTGATAATAATAGTCTCACATCTTGAAATGGTAAACACAGGTGTGTATCGTCTAAAATGGCACAGGTGCTAACAAAATGACACGCATTTCTAAGAAAAAACAGCATAAGATCAAATCCAAATGTCATTTTAATTGAAACTACACATTTGTAACATGCCAATGTAACAGTTTTAATGTGATGTCATAAGGCCTGGAATCACTCTGAAAGTCTGCTGTTGCTTGCACAATTTATCATTGGTCTACAATCTCTAATGGTAAACAAATAAAAATATATATACACTATATCAAAACAACCCATCGCGAAACACTTTCTGAGTAAATAACAGATGAGAAAAACAACATATCCTGTCCCTGTAGCACAATTGGAAGAATATCATTTTAGCAGCACAAAGATAATGTGTTAAATTCCCTAGAAGCACGTATACATTGATTTAATTGAAAAATAAAAACGTCTGCTAAATGCATAAATGTAAAGATCATTCTTTCATTCAGTAGGCATTAAAAGCACAGTCATTATTACAGTCAGTTTGCAATTGTAATTTACAACTGCATTGCATGATTGTGATAAATCAAATCCAGTTCATAAATCATTTCATCTTAAATCACAATATGAATGATTCATAAAGACATAAGGCATATATAAAGCAGTACATATTCCCTTAAGGTTAGCAGAAACCATTCGATAGATTTGTCTTGGCATTCAATGTTATGAAACGTACAATTTCCATGATTGGCTTTAGTCATTTCTAAAGAGTAAAATGTTTAGGTAACTTAAAATTAATATCTGCCAGCTATTTCAACCATTGTACATTAATGCAAAATCTCTCAAGCTGGTATTTCATCTAAAACATAGATTGTCAAGCCTACTCTTGAATCCATATAACCAATAGGCAACTTGTATTGGTAATGAATTTTAAAATAGAAATATGTTCTCAGTCATTTGTGCATGTAGTGTTCTCTCTATATACATAACAAAAGCCTTCATTCACAGTTCGGCTAATGTCCAAGTGGTCTGTCATCATAAGTACTGTATCTTTTGATGTGAATGCGACGCACACGCTCCCTCAGCTCCACTGCCTCCTCCTCTTCGCTGTGCGAGCAACAATTGTTACGTCTGCGGGTGGCCTCCAACAGAGAATTATCTGGGACCGGGAGAGTCTCATAAAGTAAGGCATTTAATGTCTCCTCGTAGATCCGTGTCTCTGGAAACTCAACCTGTGGAGAGCATTTACAGGTGTTCCTTGATGTAAGACACTTTGTCAGGCGATGAGTATTATAGTCTTAAAATATTTACCTTTGTCTGCTTCTTCTCAGTAGCATACACAATGGATGTGCAGCAGACTTCTGCCAGCTTTCGGCCCTGACCGTAAAACGACCAGCAGCAGATCTCGTCTCCAATCACATCTTTGAAGAATAGTACACGACCGCTGTAGCTCAGTGAAAGCTTCTCAAACAACTCGATATTCTTAAGCAAGTTGTCATCCGAGTTGCTGAGAACGATTGTGGAAGCCGAAACAAATATAAATATTTTGAAACCAAGCCAATTTAAACGTTACAGTACAATCCATGTTTGTAAAAAACATATATTTACCTTGTATAGGAATATTTGTTGTTCCCTCGGTTGTAGAGCAGTTTTATGACTGGCTATATTTTGTTGAAGTGTATTTTTGCAGTTATATACAGAAATTTCGATAATAATACAGAAATTATGCATTTAAAAGACAATGTTATATTGTAATAGACTCTCACCCTTAAACAGCCTTGTAGAAGTTTTTCCTCCTCTTTAGGAGATGTTATGACTGGGATAACACACAGCGCTTTTTCTTGATCATCCTGAAAACACAGGAGTGAACCCATCAACTGAATAAACCTTTTTTTTTCAATAATTCTGTGTTTTCTCATAACTCTCAGCTAACCTGCAGGGCCCTCTGGCACAAGTCTATCAACCCCTGGATCTGGTAATACTTGGCCTCTGCCAGAAGCTCCATGATACCTTGTCTGCTTTTGGTCAAAGTCACAAATCTATCACGGAGATAACTGAGAATTGAATCAAAGTGTTTCCCACAGCGATCGATTAGAATCCAACCTAAAAAAAAACAGAGAACTCACTGTCACTGAAATGTTACAGAGCCTGCGGGCCAAGTGTAAAGAGGTAACATGTTATCTAGAAGTGGCTTTGCACTGGCTAAACAGCTCACCTTCCTTATCAGTGAGCACCTCCATCTTGCCACTGAACATGGACCTGAGCAGGGTGTCCTGCCGAGTGAGCACTTCAAGAGTGGAATAGTACAGATTTCCACCGACGTTGAGCTGCACATATTTGTTTCCAGCTACGCCACGGTAGGTGCAAGTCTTGGCCTTGGGACAAGTCCTGGAAGAGACTGACACAACGGGCCCGGTCTGTGGTTGAAGCTGGTGCAGGCAGCTCTCTCCTGACATGTCCCTCTGTAGGTAGATAACCACCCTGAACACAAGGGGTTTGATTTCCTCCGCCGTGGTGAATGCTGCTGGGAAGGACTAGTGATGCCAAACCTTGCTATTACACATATCCTTAAAAAATGAGCAACTTTAATATAAGAATATGTTATATTTTAATACATGCATCCAAACGACCTTTTTCAAAAAGTTTACAAGTACTGCTCTGCACTCTAGGAACTAACTTTGTTGACTGACAGACCAACTAAAAAGACAAAAAGTAATTTGTGGTCGTATCTCGTACTATGTAAACTAACTAAGCATCACAAAAACAAAGCTTGTCGTTTTATCTAACTGACAGCAGGTTGCCTTACTCTAGTACGCGAAAATCTGCATTAAATGCTAGGCTAAAATGTGAACATTGCGGTATTATAAACACACCGTTAAATTAAATTAGTTTGTTAATCACAAAAAATAACTTTTCTGACAGGCAGAATACTTACCAATCTACTCCCGTAACTCGTGGGAGTTTAACCTATTCCTAACACTTGATTAATGCGTCAGTTTTACTTTTATAACACCTTAAAAGGAAGAATATTTGTTTAAAACACTAAACCCTTGTATTTTCAGTAGCGACAGATACGAGGGTGCTTTTGTCTCTTCTTCTTCACAAGCGAACGCAACAGGTTGAAACGTGACAAGATTTTACTGCCCCCCATTGGTTTGTAGATGTTACTAACGTAGTACAGTTCAGTTCACTGAAGCCATCAAAATGGTATAACATAATTATTTAAACATACATAATAACAATAATTAACCAATATTTGAATACAGTGGACCTTAAATGGTACTATTATAGAGAATGACGTCATATACATTTCATTTTTTATAATTTTTATAATATAGTCAGGTTAAAATTTTGATTTCATGTAATTATAAACACAAAAGCGCAGCGTATGAAGTTGATATGTAAAAACTGTAAAAATATGTTGAAATTTTAAATGTGTTGCAACTGTTACAAAACAAGCGTTTGCGGGCCTTTTATTTTGAAACATATTACAAGCTACAGCGGACGTTCTAGATTTGTTAAAAAATATAATGCGCATAGAATATATCCATTTAAATGACTCCACTGTAGCGTTATTATGTTAAAAAACACCCGTTCATAATTATAATTTAATTATAAGGTTAATAGCATTTATGTTATTTCTAGTAAATATTTTAGGGAACTTTTATCCGCGTTTTGAAGTTACATTTATGACCTTGTAGGAACCGCCCTCACGACGCATTTGATAGGTCGGGTTGCTCTCACTGTTCCTGCCAATAACCTTGGACGTAACCAATCAAACTCGTTTGTCCTTTACACTCGTGCTCTGTGTATTAGCTGCATCACATTCAAGATGTCGGCGGTGTCCATGTATCCCATGTGTGTCCGGGCGAGCCGGGGCCTCCTCAGACTGAGGCAGGGGACCCCTAGCATCGCAGCCACCGCAGTGCTGGATGTCTTTAGAGGACTATCCACTGACACGACTAGTAGTAGCGCCACAGGAGGGCTGGCACAGGCAATACTGCAGGAGAGACTTCAACAGCAGCAGAAAAGCCAGGTGAGTGTCTTACTGTGACCGTCTGACATTCCTACATGATAGAGTATAACAGAGCCATTCAGTGTGTCATAATGCTAAAATATAAGCATTATTCTTTGTTAATATTGTGTTTGTTGATAAGAAAATAATCAGAAATGGTAAAATACTTAGGTCTTACCGGTAATGCTTGACAGGCTGAGGTTTGAATGAAGTCTCAGCAGCCATTGACATGCAAATGTTATGTATGAGATTGTAATGTAAAAGATGTAATACTGGTTTGTTTACTTAACTTTTTTTTATTAATGAATGATATAAGTTTACATCCGTAATGTTTAACGTTTAAAATGGTTGTACAGTTCTCTTTTAGGTTCAACTTTTGTTATACAAACAGGTTATTAGAAAATGAAGTATTTTTAAGCTTAGTTTGTTCATAATCCAAATAAAATGGTGTGAAATATTATGCACAAGTGTATTATTGTAAAGAAAATGACATTTTAGTGACTTTATCATTGAAGTTGTAACACAAGGTCAGTAGCCTCTTTTAACTGTAGAATACTGTCCAGCAGTTGCCCTGCTAAGTTCATGATTTGCTATTAAAATGATCACACAATCTGCCTTATTTAATTAGCTGATTGTCATTTTATAAAAGGGGAGGTATGAGGTGCTTTGCTGCTTTGACACCTTGTCCACAGGGCCATTCTCCTGTGGAGGAAGATGACTCCGGTAAGAAGAAAGATGAACAGGGTGAGGACAAGAAACACAAGGAAAACACAGCATACGCTAAAAAGGTGGTCCTTCGATTAGCAGGACTAATGGGACTTGGAAGTACGGTTGGCATTGTGTACTTATTTGGTGAGTTTGCCTTTTGCTTTCTTCTCAGCCATGAGTGTTTATGTCATCAGTCATCCCCTGCATGTTTGGATTAATTTTGATGAATTAAAGAGGTATGATGAAATTGTTTCTGTATTTAGTATGATACAAAATATAAGCAGCGACGTAGGCTTATGTCTTTTATTCATAGTTATTTTATTCATGTTGAATTTTGTTTTAAAAAATACTTGGAGTTATAATATATTTTAAGTTTTATATGCATAATCTAAAATACTACCTGATTTTCCTCTCTGCAGGTAGCAATTCTGCGGATGAACAAGGAAATAAGGTGAGCATTACCACAAAACCAAACCAAAAGTTTCAAGGTTTTTGAGTATTTTTGTTTCATGATATCAGTGTGTAAGTTTTTTTTCAATGTGTTGTTATATATCACCTTGCTTTAATGCTCCTTGTGTAAATGTTCTAATGATCACATATTTTCACTATATCCTTAAGAAAAGTAAAGTTAATATCGCATTGGTGGAATAGACTTCCTAAAAGACTCCTTTATTGTCATGGTTAACAAGATAACACCTAGCTGTCCGACTTCTTCACCTTTAAAAAAAAACTGCATTTCCACTCCTGGCACACTTTCTCACCTGTTCAGCTATAATACTGATGCTGCTGTCATACAATGCAATAAGATTCCAGCGTGAAGATTTTCACTCTATACGGCACACTTCTCATAGTGCTGTGAATTTCAATCAGACTTCTGAGACATTTGGAGGTGAGATGTTCTCATTTAAGCCTTTTACCCAGTTCAAAGGGCTTGCTTTAGAAATGCAGTCTCGCAGATGAAACGATTGAAGTGTTCTGCTTTGCTTCATGGTGTTGCGTTTCATACCCGTCAGCTCTATGTTGAAAAACTGTGCTGCTGTCCTGATTCAGTAGTTAGGTATATTCATGTTCCATCCTTACTAATAAACGAAACATTTATTTTTGGCTTATTACAGTATGACATTAATTATCGCAATACCTTGAAGTCCTGAAGACCTTGTGGCTAGTAAAGAAGAGTGTCGCATGTCAAATCATTTGAGCTGAAGGATAAATGAGCAGTAGTAATTCATGGTTGGGTTGTATAATATACGGAAAGGTACGATAATATACTTTGCGCACACTTTTGCCACCCACATTTTCCCGCCATCTAAAGGCATACTTCTCAAGTAGGTGCAAAATGCACCTATTGAGGAGGCATGTGCCACAGAGAATGAGGTGTGAATTCAGGAAGGTGCTCACTTCAAACTGCACACCTCCGCCTTTGTTAGACATCCTGTTTTGTTACTTACAAGTTAGAACTCCAGTGTAAGGGCACACTTCACAGGTAATTGTGATCTCAATGAAGTTCATATAGAGGCTTGCTGGTGTGTGATCAAACACCTTGTCCACTTGATCAGATGGGTTTTACTTGAGCCTTGTGATCTTATTGTGTGCGCAAGACCTTCCTCCTGTTCCCGTACTGTAAATTGTACTCTGTCTCAGGGACTGGCTTTGTGGTCGATCTCACACATTTGTCATGTCTGCCCCCTTATTGTGACTCATTAAAATCAGAATAAGAATGCACAATTGATCCGGTATAAGAGATTTTTTTTCAAATTAATTATATACATAAAGGTTATTAGAACATATTCATAAAACATCTTAAAGTGACCCTTCAATCACCCCAAGAGGAAAATTCTGTCATCATATCCTCTCCCTCTTGTCAATTTAAACCGTAATCACGTTATTTCATCTTCAAAACACACAAGAAGAAGATTATTGTAAACCGAATAGGCATCCATTCACTTCTATTGTGTGTACACAAAACCAATGCAAGTGAAAGGGTATCAACATTCTTCAAAATATCATCTTTTGTGTTCAGCAAACGAAAGAAAGTCATACAGATTTGAAATAACATTTTTCATTTTGGGGTGAACTATCACTATCACCATAAATGTTTCATGGATACGTTCTTGGAACCTTCATGCATAAAATTGTGTCTCCTATAGAGGATCAATTGTCCCTTTCAGGATGAAGGTGGCACTTCATTTATGAGAAACTCTTAAAAATAATGTGCGTGTTAGTTCTAATTTTAGGAATCCTACGCTTTTGCTCAAAGTATTAAAATCGCTTGAATCAGCTCCTTAAGCTGTAATAAGGTAGGGGTAGTAAAGAGGACTCCTTAGTCACTATGACCAAATCACAACAATCCTAAATAAATGTAAAACCGGCAAAATGTTTTGTGAAAATTAGTCTTCATGTTCTTGGACATGAATTTTCAATGTTTGGCAATTTGATGTTGGAAATATCAGTATGATTTAACGCAAGCCCTACTCCAGTCCAAATTATACATACAGTATATATTTGATGATTTAAAACAACTCTTGTCATAAAGTTTTTTAGATACAAAGGTCCGATTCATTTTCTGTCAAGAATTCTTTATTTTAATTCACCCTAAAATTGTTTTTGATGATTCAGAAAGTTAGCTGCTGTTGCTGTTTCTTTAACATCTTGTTTATGGAGGGCATAAAAATTGGTGGAAATTAGTGACTATTTTCGGCTGCTTAAACATGCATGTCCTGCTGTAGACCTATTCTTTTTTTATAAACTTTATTTTACCAGGATAGTCCCTTTGAGATAACATTTACATTTAGGCATTTGGCAGACGCTTTTATCCAAAGCGACTTATATTGCTTTATCCTATACAGTTTACATAGGTATTTGCAATCCCCTGGGATCGAAACCCACAACATTGCGTTGTTAACGCAACGCTCTTACCACTGAGCTACAGGAAAGCTGAGCTAACAAAATCTCTTCTTCCCGGGAGTCGTGGCCAAAATGGCAGCATACAAAGTTTCACAATAAAACAATTCCAAAAACATAACAAACAAACAAACAAGATCATTTGCTTCAAAGTAGACCATAGAAGGTTTTTTAAGGTATTTACAGAAGTGTTTCCAGCATAATACTACTCTGCTTTATATCTTCCTGCAGCATCATTTCTTATCTACTGACTCTTGTCTACTGTGACCTTAAAGGATATTTGGCCAAGAAACAACATTTCCTTATGTTTTACTCAAACTTAAGCCACCCTAACTAAATATGACCTTCTACTTAAAGAGTAATGCAGTCGGAGTTATATTACCACATCTTGGATTGGATTCAATTTATTGTCATTACACTTATAACAAGTACAGTATATCCTTTTAATTCTAAGCGGTAGAATGGGAGGGAAGTTTTGAGAAAACTGAGAGTACTAGTTACTCATTACTTTTTAGTTGGGGCTTTTTAATGAATTATGAACCATTATTAATAATCCAATTTCTGAGATTTTATGGAAAATAGTTACTTTTAACAAAACACATCTTTACCTACTGATAAAGCATTTAAATGGATACAAATCCGACTAAATATCGATTTAATGTGTTTTAGGGTGACATCTACCAAATTAGCATTGCAAAATGGCTACAATGAAACATTGCGATGGACAATTACATTGCCCTGAGGCGTTTTAAAGTGAGGCCCGTTTGTCATGAGCTGCGAAGAGACACATCTTTATACAGCGTGAGCTGGGCAGTTATCAATACAACCTTTTCACATGACGTCACGCATCTTCCGCTCTGTCGCGAAGTAGTGTATCGTTACTTCCAGTTGCGTCTTAGAATGCACTTCACCAAGTCCCTTGCACAGCTCCCAGAAATACGGCTAGATGATGTTAAACATCTTTCAGACAAATTTTTGCTTACGACAAGATCAAAGCTATATAAAGGATACAAATTTTTTGTTGTGTTAGCGAAGGCGCTAGGATAAGTACTTGAATACGTGTTTTTTTTTCTTCACTGTTGTTAAATTCTAGCGCGACGGCAAAACGGAAGCTCTTCTTCTCCTTGATTGTTGCAAGACAGATGTTATGATACACTTTGCGAAAAGTTATGTTGCATCATTGTGAAAAGGGCATATTTGGGCATCTGAACAGCTCGAGCTTCACAGTTATAAAGTCAGGCTTGATTATATTCTTATTCTGATGTTATATTTGATAAAAGAGTTATAAAGTGAGGCGCGTCTTTATAATATGCTTCTTTATACCACGTATGCGAGCTGCGCAGACACGTGTCTTCTTTAATCAACGTGAGCTGCGCAGTTATGAAGTCATGTGTTTAAAGCACAATCTGTTGTCCTATCTATCTATCTGTCTTACTATCTATAATGGGCACAGTTTTCCTGTTAAAACCAATTCCAACACTATTTTATAATGACTCATGAGTACTATGCCACATAATGAAGAAATTAATAAATAAGAGCCCAAAATACTGCTTACACAAAATGTAAAATATTTGTAACAAAAATTGCATTGGATTAGCATCAACAGGACATATCTGTAGAGGAGCTGGCTATTGATTTACTCTACCTTGAGCAATTCAAGATGTATGTGACATTATTTCTTAGGTAGAACAAAGCAAAAAATGTTAGTCCACAGGTTCATGTCTTTAAAAGTTGAAAATACAGCTAGAGGCAACAAACTTAATCGAATAACTTTCGATGTATTAATAAGTAAGCAAGCCTCTGGTTCACGCACAGCCGAGGGATAACAGAAGTTGAACATTATCGTTAATAACGCTGTCAATATTGATATTTCTCTTAAACAAATGCATTGATTCGCTTCAGAAGACCTTTGTTGAGACCACGCAGCCATGTTGAGCCGTTCTTTGATCGATGGATGCACTTTTTGTAGTTTCAATTCACTTCCCTATTCAGTCCCATTCTACCACTTGGAAGTAAAAGGATACGTGGTATTATAACTCCAACTGCGTTATTCTTCAAGAAGAAGGTCATATTCAGTTAGGATGCCTTTAGTAAAATAAGGGGAAATTTAGTTTCTTGGCTGAAATATCCCTTTATCCTCAAGAACCCTATTTTCTGGATGACCTAGATATAGTTCACCTACTCGCATCCATTTACAGTGGCCCCTCAGAAGTGTTTTGACCCTTTTTGCTGTTGCTTTGAATTAATTGAAGTTAATACCAATGGGTTGATATATTTTGTGCAGTTTTGGACGCATCATAAGGTTTTGGAAGCCTTTAGCAGCTGCCTGAGGATTTGGAGCTATGGTCTTCTTCATAATCCATCCCTGCGCAATAAAAACAAATTATTATTGTTAAATTACTTCAGCACCGTTTTTTCAGTTTCAGCTTTTAAGACACTGCTTTAAACTAAATTTGTTTACTTTTCCGGGAAATCGACTTCAAAGGGGGACCCATCTGAAAGAACCGTGGGATTCAGACCCCACATGCTTAGGTGTTCATTTTGAGACATCATCAGTTTAGCGTTCGCTCTTCACAGACTCTTCACAGCTCTCTGGGTGAGCGTGCAGGCGTCACATCATTGTCTTTTTATATAATGTGCTGCGGTGAGGTGTGTGGACGGGAAAACGACTTGGATTGCCAATACCACTGCTCCTGGACTGGGTCACTTATTTCAAAGGGCCACACTTTAACATGTATGTGCCACCAGATAGGAGACAAATGCGGAGTGTGCCAGACCTTCGGTTGTAAAAACTCTCACCTTTGTGCGGGCTAATTGGATGTGATTATATGTCATGGACTGTGCGAGACAGGGAGCTTTGCTCTTTTCCCATGGACAAGCTGTTTGTCCTTATTGCAGACATCACTTGGAGGAAATTACAAATCATGGATTGATTTATTAAAAAACCACAGTGCTAACACCGCGTCCCAAGATGTCGACAACTTTGAATCTCATTGGTCCTTTCATGTTTGCTTAGACAAAAACGCATGACAACTAGTCACAGGACACGCAGGAACCATTTTGAGGGGTTTTATTTCAGTTTGGCTAAACAAAACCAGATTATTAACCTTTTTCTCTCACAAACCTATTGTTTCACTTCACAAGACACTTATCAGCTCTTCAGTCTTTGGATTACTTTATAACAATGGATTATTACTAATGATGGATGGATAGATGTATGTATTTTTTGAGTTTCAAAAGTTGAGTCACGTTTACGTAAGCGGATGGCAGGATAGCGTTTCAATACAAAATTATTTTCGGGTTCAACTGGGATGACATGAGGGTGAGTTAATTATGAGAGAATTTGCATACTTATGTTCTTTTAATAGTGCATTGGGAATGTATTAGTGTGTCAATTTTTTTCAAAAACTAATTGGACCCTTTGAGATCCTTTGTCATCCTGCCAGAGTGGATTTGGATGTTGATCACACCTAGATCTATGTTTAGTTGCTGAAAGGTTGCAAAACATAAACCTGCTCAACCTGTAATGTTGAAGAGTTTTGGAAAGTACGTTGTGATTTCAGTCTGTTTGTTGTCACCTGCTTTATTCTTCTTCCTTCATACCGCATTAGGAACTGTATCTGTAATTTCCAATGTGCTGTAATTCTTGTTTACGCTCACGTTTGACTCAAGGACTGTTTTGAATGGAACAACCTTCACCGAAACCTTTTAATCATTCCTGATGTCCTTAAGCAGGACCAGTGAATCAGGACACACTTGGCACAGTGTTGTGATGTTTGTGGGTCTTTTTTGAGAGCACACTTCTCTCGTATAATGACCCTTTTGGCTACTTTTTGAGCAAGTAATCTATTAAGTTGGCACACTTCACATGTAGTTCAGACTTGGTTGGAAACATATGTGGAGTGTGCCAGGCTTTAGGGTGCTATTTCTCACAGCTCCAGATTTTAATTGGAGGGTACTTACAGGAGGTGAGAGCGTGTGACCAGTGACTGAATCCCCTTCTCATGGAGAAGAGTAGAAAAGAATGTAGTCTACTTATTGTTCTGATTCTATTACGCTGTTGCATATTGAAATAATTCTAATTTGTTTATCTCGTATGAAACAAAAATTTCATTAGAGTTTCAATTGGCAAACATATTTATGTAAACGGGTAAATTAATTACACCTTTAGCGCCTAAAATTGTGCTTTAAGGAATAGTTTGCAGAAAAATTAAGTTGTCTGACACAACTTGGTAGGTCAGAGGTCCCATTTGCATTGGAACTTGAATGTGTAGATGACCATTACTCAGAAAGCAATGTATATATTTTAAAAAGAAATATGCTTTGAGACAAACAAATATGACATAAACCCAGTGAAGCTCTATGTAAAACTTTTTAGGATGGGTGTATGTATGTTTTGAAGAATAATTTTGGACCATATACATATAAAACATGTAACAGATATTTTATAAAATGGCTACGTTCAGCTCAGAAAAGGTCATATTAATATGGAACGAATTCGGTGGGATGTAGTGGTGTTACCAGCAGGGGGCAGAGTTTAAGATTTTCAGTATAAAAGTTACATTAACACAGTTCTTTATTTTACAAACTAATAATTGTTTTCTAATGAAATCACAATCACACACTGGTCATTTTTATTGTCAAATACAGAGCATCACATTGTTCAGTGCTTTTTTTAAAGTAAATTTTTGCTGTCTTAATGCCAATTTGATTGTACAAAAAAATCGTATGTCGTTTTCAACTTAATGTTGCCCATGGTCAGTAGATTGCACTTATAAAAATAAGTTGAAATTGCTTAACTTATTTAGATTATTTAACGTAAAGTTATGTAAAGACATGAGTTAAGGTCAAATATATACTATATAATATGTACCAATAACAGAACACAAGATTTAAATAAAAACTATACACAAGGTCTACTTTACACAAACTGTACATTCTGATTCATTGTGTAAATTTCTATTTACTAAAGTTGTTATTTGAGTGGCTTGTTCATGACAACTGGATTCGATATGTTTGGATATGTTATGGTAGTTTGTTTCTAGTATGTTTGTACTTTTTTGTCCAATGGAGGGCGCCGGAGTTGTCCCTGTAAAATGTCTAATAACTGTAGCTAGATCTCAGGGAGAGCATTGGGACTACTGCACCCCTGCTGTAATGTGAGCCGCCCCCTAGCCAATGGGGGTGGTCCTGTCGTGTTGCAGTGGGCTGGATCCCAAGTAGGGTAGAACCAACACGTTTTATTGTCATTAATCTTTATTTTTAATTTAATCCAAGTCATTTTTGCAGTACACTATATTTCAATACAGTAATAAAAATATATACGTTATATTTTCCAAATAGCCATGTTTAAAATGGCAGGAACAAGTTCGCTCTCCCCTTTTTCCAGAAATAATCAATTTGGTCATTTTAACTATTTACCGTATTGCAATTTTTCGTTATTGAGACAAAACTCACTTTCTGCTGTTTTTTGGAATGTGTGGAGAGTAAAAATGCTTTAACTGCAGGTTTCCAACATTCTTACTTGGTTCATTTCTTGCTACCGGTTGGTTTGAAAAAACTTGATATTCCAGTGTGCACTAAACAGACCTAACTCGCCATTTTTTTTTTTTTCAGATTCCAGATGAGTTTGATAACGGTAAGTCCTGCACTTCTTAAGAATCTGCAAAAGTTGATTGTGACAGATGTGTGTTTACATAGCCTTCCAACTTGCTAACAACAAAAACTTTAACTGCCATTAGTCATTTTTATAATCTTGACGTGTTTCTTTTACATTTTTGCTTGTGTATACAGTTATTTTTTACTTTAAAGTGATAGTTCACTCAAAAATGAAAATTCTGTCATCATTTGCTCACCCTCTTCTCATGTACCTGTATGGGTTTCTTTCTTCCGCAGAACACAAAAGAAGATATTTTGAAAAATGTTTCTGAAAAAAAACGAACTGCGATGGAAACCATTCACTTGTATTGGTTTTGTGTCCATATAATAGAAGTTAATGGGTGCCAACGCTGTTCGTTTATAAACATTCTTCAAATATCTGGGGGTGAATAAATTATGACAGAATTTTCCCTTTTAAGTACTTTAGAAATGCATAGAACCATCATAATTAAAACATTTGTCCACACTGGAGATGTTCTGTAAGGATTTAGCTGATCATACTTGGATTATTGCACAGATCCTAGACAAAATCATGTTGTATACAGTTTTATCAGACTTTTTAAATTAGCTTTGCTTACCTTTAAATAAAGTGAGAAATAGCAGGGGAGTGTATGCAAAGGGTTACGTAATTAAAAACATAATTTTGTATGGCAGGATTTTTTTTACGCTTACAGTCTGTCCTACAATTCCTGCTTTTCAAGCTTTGGTCATTTAAATGCCTCTTGGACCCAGAGATGTATTGTTCGTCCCAATATAAAAGCCATTTATGCAGATGAATACCCTTCTGGTCTTTCTGTGTGTTTGTTTACATGTCAGGTTAGAAAAAACATGACGGATGTGCCAAATAGCACCCACATTCAGCACCCTATACCCAGTGCCAGGGGTGTCAACCCACTTCTCAGCCAAATGGTCCTGGACCCCTCCACATGTCCCCTCAGGCATCAAAATCTCTCAAGCATTTTGACTAGCCCTTAACCTTTGGCATGTGGCGCATGTCCCATTTACTGGTGGCAATTGTTATATCTCTTTATTTTGGCTGCTTTGGTATGAAATGAATGAATTGTTGGCTAGTCATTTATGTAAACCATGTAATTATAGGTTAAGAATGATATTTTAAAGAAATAGTTTGTCCAGTTATGAACATTTAAGAACTCGCCTCAAACATAAAGATGACATATTTGATAAAAATGACCCCTCACCCCTATTTACTTTCAAAGTACGGAAAAGATTTTCTTTTAAAATAAGTGTTTTGTATATGTCAGATAAACATTTATCATTTTTGATCGCCTATTCCTTTAAGTTCAGCATTCTGTCAATTGAGGGCAGCTTGGGTTTTGTTGTGATAGCGTTGACATTTTTTTATATTATCATCAACTGAGGACGCGCTGGCGTCAAAGAAGTCGTTAGCATTATCAACAGAGTAATGGTACAGATGCCACGTAAGCATGTAAAGCACCACCTGCCCTTTATTTACTGCTGATATCAATCGAGATAGCATGATGCTTTTGCTTTCTCTGCGATATCACTCCGTCTCGTAATGTTTGCTTAATTAATTCTGCAGATTCCCCGACGTGTCCTTCTCTGCCCCCCACCTCGATTTATTACCTCCGAGCCCTGAGCGCTGCTGTCCAACATTAATGCCTATATAGCTTTTAATGCCATAACGAAGGGCGATGATTACTTTAGGGACCGGGGTGAAACGCCCACTCCCTCAAGAGAGTGGTGAAGCAGGTTTTCTTTTTCTGGGTTCATGCTCACCCTCCCTTTCCTAGCAGAAGGCTAGCGTGGGGATGAAGAGCAGACTCTTGATAAGCGCTATCCTCGGGGAGACAGGACTATACAAACAGGCGTGCCTGCAAAGAACGTTTTCGCTTTGCCAACTGACGGCATTCAATGAATGGGCATACTGCGCCTACCCACCCTTATCAAAAGCTGTATGACTCAATTTGTACAGAATGGCAATTGGCCAGCGGCATAATTTAGGGAGAAAAATAATGCTTGTATTAGATCATGCATATCTTTGTTTAAAGTAAAATGATCACATGCTTGCAATTCAAGTAATATGTCTGGCATGATATTAAACAAATTCTGTGAAATGACAAGTGTAGTCTTGTATTAGGTGTTGTAGAATGTACTCAAATGTGCCAGCAGAAGTTTTGCGTGCAGCTAAAAGCACATAGATTTTATCACCAACTAAAACAATAATAATAAAGAAATAAAAATCAGTTATGCGTGACCGGTTCAAGGGGGAAAGCTGCATTTTTCTTTCTCACTGATAATGAATGATGGCTTTACTATATATAATTCTGTTAATGTTGGCTATTAGTTTTATACTTCAGACATTTGCGTAGTAAACTCAACCATGTATTGTGATTAGTGGACAGTGGCCTATATGTAACCATGATAAATGAAAGAAAAGTAAATGACACATTATCGAAATTGCTCAAATATATTTCATTTTGTATTGTTTTGTAAGAATTTGCTTACTGCTCCTGGTCCAAGCCTCAACTCATTTCAAGTTTCATTTACAAACATTTAAACAAAACATTAATAATTAGTGGTGGGCATAGATAAATTTTTTTAATCTGAAATTAATCTAGATTCATCTAGATTAAAATGGCTCATTTGAAATCTGCCGAAGGCATTCAGAATATGTGTGCTACCCAAATAATGACTAAAAGTAAGTCTTTGAGAACGGGTTTCTCAAGCCAGGTGGCGCATTAGACCAGGGGCTCATCTCCTGTTTCCAAAATGCGTCCCAAACTGCTTGAGAAAGCTGTTCTACTATGATAATTTGTGATGAAAATTAAATTATGTTTAATAAGATGTACTTGTGTTTACTTCCGCATTACCTAAGGGATGATTTGCGTTTAGGTGGTACTTGAGACTGGAAGAGCTCCTACAGTACATTTACATTTAGTCATTTAGCAGACGCTTTTATCCAAAGCGACTTACAAAGAGTTAGGGAGCAACAAGCGATTATCATACAGGAGCCATAATACATTAGGTGCCAATACAAAGTTACTGGTTTCAACTAAAGCTTGACCACTACCTGTTGAGTTTTTTTTTTTTTTTTTAAACCAACTGTATGTAAACCAATTCCGTACAGTAAACCAATTCCACATTGCACAAGGTGCAAACAAGCTTAGTCTTGTCGAGGTTTCCATTGGGAAGCTTCTTAAAAATAAATTTTCCCTGAAGCAAACCCGGCGGCTTCATAGCTGCATCCATGTTAGCACGTCACGTTTGATGTGGTAATTTCACAGTAACGTTATGTTGTGTTCAGAATGGCGCGTCAAGCGCGAGTGATTTACATGTTAAGTCAATGCAAAGAGGCGATAGACCTACTTGCTGCGCGAATGAAGCCCTGGTTATGAGATGATGAGGCGACGCGAATCACGCGAGTTGAAAAATCTCGTTCTCGCCCCCTACAGTGTAATTAAGCTATGTATACACCCGCACTAAAATATCAAGGTGAAAGTCATCATATTTTGCGTAGTATAGACCCGGCTCCAAACCCAACTTTGAGAATAGATTAACGGCGACATTTTTTTATCGCCCAATAAGAGTCTCACGTTAACGCAGCACGTTAACGCCAATAACGGCCCACCACTATTAATAATATATATTATATTATATACATATAACCGCTTACGTCAATCTTATTGAAATTTGTCTACATTATTTGATTTGTTGTAGGTATTAAATGTGTATCCATTGACAAACATACATTTGCTGAACAGTGTCAGTCTGTTTATAATTATTATAATTTTCAACGAACCATATTATAAATTCGTCGTCACAGATTTAAGATGAGCCGCGGTCCAAGCACGTGCCGAACTTTGGTGGAGAACCTTGCGGTTCAATTTTTTACAGAGAACCGTTACACTCCTTATAGACGTGCTCAAATTTGGTGGTACCCGTACCACTCATTGAAATAATGGTTCATTCCTCATGAAAAGTGATGAAATTAAAAGCTATGCATCATCAATACTTCCATGCCTTTGGTATGTCATAGAATAGAGCAAAGAAGCTTAGTATAGAGATGAATTATTGCTTACTTTACAAAGATGTTCTAAAATGGCCTGGACATATTTGTTGGTACCCCTTACAAAAGATAATACATAATTGGATTATAGTGATATTTCGAACAAATTAGTTTCAGCCTATTTAAATGGAGAAAAATGGTAACTGTACTGTTTGGTATCTTTGTGTGCACCACATTGAACATGGACCAGAGAAAGCAAAGGATAGAGTTGTCTAAGGAGCTTAGAAAAAATAATAAACAAGCATTGTAAGAATAAAGGCTACAAGACCATCTCCAAGCAGCTTGATGTTCCTGTGACAACTGTTGCAAATATTATTAAAAGGAAAACCAACCACAGATTTAACAGCAGGTTAGTGAGAATAGTAGAAAAAGAACCAAGAATAACTGCCAAAGAGATAACAGCAAAACTCCATGGTGAAGGTACGTCAGTTTCTGATCACAGAATCCATCGTTTTTTGAGCGTGGAAGAAGACCGAGGAGGACTTTCTTTTGAAAGAAAAACATAAAAAAAGCCATACTGGAATTTGCTAAAATTCACATTGACAAGCCACAATCCTCTGGGAGTCAAAATCTGAGTTTTTTGGTAAGTCACATCAGCTCTATGTTCGCAGAGTGGAAAAAATCGAGCTTTTTAAAGAAGTCACCATATCTACAGTGAAACATGGAGGACGCTCGGTTATGTTTTTGGGCTACTTTGCTGAATCTGGGACAGAGTGCCTTTAATCTGTGCAGGTCACATTGATATCTCAAGACTATCAAGGCATTCTGGTGCGAAACGTTCTGCCAAGTGTCAGAAAGCTCTTTCTCAGTTGCATGTCATGGGTCCTCCAACAGGATAATGACCCAAATCACACAGCAAAAAAACACCCAAAAATGGATAAGAACAAAAAATTTGACTATTCTGAAGTGGCATTCTATGAGTCCTGATCTGAATCCTAGCGAACATCTATGGAAAGAGCTGAAACTTGCAGTCTGGAGAAAGCATCTGTCAAACCTTAGACAGACAACCTGGGCCAAACTACCTGTTAACAGGTGCAGAAGTCTCATTCAGAGCTACAGAAATGTTTGTGCAACATAATATTAGAATATTACAAATTAGGGTAGGGGTGCCATCAATTTGGTCAATGACATTTTATTTGTTTCATTATCTACAATATTATGTTGAATAAAAAATCAAAAGTAAAGTCTGATTTCTATTAAATATGGAATAAACAATGGTGGATGCCAATTAGTTTTGTCAGTTATTTTGGGGAAAATTGTGCATTCTCCGTTTTTTTGTATGGTATTATTTTTGTTAACTTGTATATAAATTTAGTTGAATAAAGTTGTATATAATAAGGATATGTCTTCAGCTCACAAAACCTTAAGCCAAACAAACATACATTAAGCAATTGGCCATAACGGGAAGGTTACCACTAGTCTGGTACACTATGGACAGAGCAGTTAGAGCGCTGAGGGAGGGGCCGGACCTAAAGACCACTTTTCACGGCTGGAGAAAGGAACGATTGACAGGAAGAAAAGCACGAGTCCTCCAAAGAAAAGGACGGAGGAAGAGAGGCAATTGAGTAATGGCCTTTGGCAAACTAGCGAAGCATATGCTAACCCAGAGCAGGATTAAAGGAGGCTTTTGTTGTGTCCAGTTGCCTAGCCATCGATCTTCATATCCCTCCCTCCTGGCCTGCGACTCAATGGGCGGATCCCTCCGGAGAGCCACAAGCCCTCTGCGAAGCAACAATAGGGCTCCTCGCCATTTACACTGACAAACAAGGTTAGGACAAGAGGATCTTCAAAGCAGGCCTAGTTGTTTCCCGCTAGTTTTTTTTCTTCTCCGTTGTCATCCTGGATCAGTCTTGGTAACGGTTCTTGCAACTGTTCACCCTTTGTTTTGATCTTGGCCTGGTGGAGAAGGATGGGCTTATGCTGGGGCAGATGTGTGCCAGTTTGAATGAGCCTGAGATGCACGGGCATCTACGATCAATGGAAAGGAGATAAATTTCCTAAAAGATCCTAGAAAAAAAACGTTTTATGAGATGCTCTTTATCTCGTAAGGTTAAGACCATGCACACACAACAAATACACAGAACTTCATAATACACTTGTGTCTCCTTTCCGGCTATAGTTATATGATCCCAAAATTCATTCTTGTATAGACTTGCTGGCATAGATATGCAAGACCTGATTTCTTTTTGTGTCAACAAATATCTTGAAAAAAGGAATTTCTGTACACAATATGGGGATAAGGGCCAACTTATATGAACAAGACTGCAGTTGGGGAAATGTGGGCAACGGTCTTATTTTTACAGGCAGTTGCTCATTGCACGCACTTGCGAGACTGGTTTGAAAGTTTGTCATATAGTTGTCAAGTGTGCCCACCGTCCAAACTTTTGAGACATCAGGTACAAATGGTCATGGGGCTTAAATGGATAGTTCACACAAAAATGAAAAATCTTTTATCATTCAGTCACCCTCGTGTGATTCCAAACCTGTATGACTTTCTTTCTTCTGCAGAACACAAGAAATATTTTGAACAAAGGGCCTCATTCATGAAACCTTTGTAAATACACTCTTAAATTCCGAGTAATTTGCTCGTAAGATAGATCTTCCCATAAGCATTCCTCAGCATTTGCAAATGCTTCGTCAAGTCAGATTTCGTTGGAAAATATGTGTATGTTAATGTATTCCAAACATTTAACCAGTTAACATGATCTCTGCCTATGAATTACAGCTACACAAATTACATATCTAGGAATGCTGGAATCCTCTGGACTTCATTCTCTGGCTTGGCTACATTATATTGCATAAATATAAGATACTAATAAAGGTTATATGCTTAACAAAAAATGTAACAATTAAACTGTCCACCAAAGCGTTTTTAGCCAGGTTAAAATAATAATTACTGGTGCTCTTGTGAAAACGACAAGCTGGTAGAGCCTGAGAATGCTTTTGAGGCACTGTGCACTATTCTGGAGACGCGTTGGTTGTTGTGATTTAGAATGTCCCCAACTGTTAGCCCACTTGTTACTAGTATCTTATTTAAAAGAATATTACTTAATATGAAAATTCAGTAACCATTAATATTAACTTTTCGACTATTGTGTATAATGGTTGGTCGATGTAGGGTTTGTCCCGCCTTTTATCCACTGGGATTGGACGGCTGTGTAAAAACTTAAAGTGATGAGCAGACCTGCATGTTACCCAAAGTTAAAAATGATTAAAGATAGGGCAAGAAAACGCGTGAAATAGTATAATGATACATAGTGCATCAAACAACCATCAATCAATCCATTTCGTTACACTGTACTTGTTATATGTGTAATGACAATAAATTGAATCCAATCCAAAATGCAGTGTCTTCAGTTTGTCTAAGAGAATACAGGACGTTACGTGCGGTTTTACCCACTATTAACACGTAGTATGGTGCAGGTGTACATTTCTTTCGTACCAACTAACGTTTAGAAAATTTACATCAAAACGACTTGACGAACATTTTACACAAAAAACAGTTCTGCTCCTGTTTCATGAATGAGGTCCAATGTTTGTAATCAACATTGGCTCCCTTTGACTTCCATTGTATGGACACAAAACCATTTCTCAAAATATCTTCTTTGTGTTCCACAGAAGAAAGAGTTCATACAGGTTTGGAGTGACATGACTATAAATGAACAATGACATACTTTTTGATGATAAAATCTTGGTTGAAGCATGTCTCGCAGTTTTTTAGAGTCCTCCGTACCTTGTCACTCATAAGTCTCAAGGGAGAGCTTATTCCATTGGAGACTGCCAACAGGCACATGCTCCCTTGAAGAGCGCAAACACTCCCCCTTCAAACTAATCAAACAGGGAAAAAGGGAGGGAAAGATCCAGAGCGGGCAGACGAGAGGGTGTTTAAGCAGTTTGTATCGTCCCTCCCCCATGTCTTCCAATCAGCCTCCTTCCTTTGGCCTGATGTTGTTGATGGGGCCTCTTGGTGGGCTGTCTGGCTTAACAGACGCATAGCGAGCCTGGCAGGAGGTGCAGGCAACCTGTGTGTCGCCACTTTATCCGGCCTTTTCACATCTTGAGGTGGCATATGGAATATGGCCATTGGAGGCCGTGAAGTGGCCAAACAGGCTTTAAATGATGTGGTGATGTTGTAAAGTGTCTTGGGTCGCTATTATTATTTGATGTAGTAAAATAACTATTATCCAACAGTTCACCCAAATATGAATATTCTGTCATCATTTACTCACCCCAGAGTTTTTCCAAATCTGTATAAATTCGAGTGCTGGGCAACGATAACATTTTTTATCGTGATTTAATCTCACGGATTTTCTGTGACTCATCGCGGATTTGCATTAAGAGTAAAATTCAATAAGTAATTCTAAAGTAGTGTATTGTGATCTTTTATTTTAAAAGTACTCCTATATGAACAAACGTGCAATTAAGATTTGGTTTGCAAACACTTACACAATACATTATGTGCTTTTTTAACATAGTATTTCCTTTACATGGTAGCATTAACAATTTTAGGAAATTCAAGGAAATACTATTGTAAAAAAGCACATTGTGTTGTTTAAATGTTTGCAAACCAAATCTTAATCGCACTTTAGCTCCAACTTGGCTCAACACGCCTGTTTGGAAGTTTCTAGTCTGCTTTGTGAGACCTTGATTAGTTGTTCAATGGTGTTTGATTAGGGTTGAAGCTAAACTTTGCAGGACACAGGCCCTCCAGGACTGACTTTGGACACCCCTGGCATAGACATTTCCATAAACATGAAAAGAAATGTGATTGGTTGCTTGACCTGTCATTTAAAATAGCTATCAAAGCGGCCAAGGTTTCCAGACCTTCAGTATGAATCTGCTGCATGCCTTTTAATCATAAGAAATTTATAAATAATGTTTTCACAGGTGGTTGTTTTTAAAGAAGAACCCTATTTGCGACATTCAAGTGGGTCGCATATTACGTCTTTGTGGGGCGATAGTACTGATAGATAAGCGCAAGGCTGAAGGAGGGGAGACGAAATGGAGTGGTTTGTTCTACCCACAGTGTCTGGAAGAGATTTACAAAGTAAAGTCCGTGTAAAAGTTCGGTACCTTTATTCATTTAGTTCTTGCGTTCGTGGTTCATGTCATGTGCCCGCTTCAGCAGTCTAAGGCCAAACCCAAATGCTCTCATTGGTTAAGACGCTTGGTGACACCCATCCCAAGCCATTAGCGATCAACATCCCAGCCCTTCTGTGAACCATGGTTTGTCTGTCTGTAAGTTTCAGAGTCAGTGAGCAACAGACTTTCAAAATAAAATAATACTTTTTTGTTAATGCGTGATCAAATAATTGTCTGCGTTAATTAGTCTATGCGCTAATAACAGGTTAACTTTCCCAGCCCTAATAAATTTCTTTGTTCTGTTGAACACGGAAGAAGATATTTGAAAGCATGTAGAAGAGCAAACAGTTCTGGGGCACTTTGACTACCTTTGTCGTTTTTCGTACTATTGAGGTCAATGGTGGCCAAGTAATGTTTAGTTTTCAAGTATTTTTCTAAATATATTTTTCTTGTGTTCATCACAACTAAGAAATGTATAAAGGGTCGGAACAACTCGAGGGTGAGTTAATGATGACAGGATTTTTATTTTTGTGTGAACTGTCCCTTTAATAAGTGAAAGTATCAGATGTTTAGTCGTTAGTAGCAGACCTGCTAACTCTGCAAAATTCCTGGTTTTGAATCCACATATGCCATTCTTGTGAATCGTATAGATCAGAAAGGTTTTTATCCAGAGTGGGTGGGGGGGTCCTTGGTGATTTATAAAATGTAAGTCCTTGGATGCCATATTTTGAACATTCAATACACAGATACGCATTATAGACATCATTTTTGCCCCAGTGAAAAGCATTGCTGAAAGGGACGAACGCAATTGTGTCCCGGATAAAGAGAAAATTGCGTTGATATGTATGAGTCAGTTCATGTTATGTCATGTGATTTTTTGCTGCTCCTTAAGTGATGCACTTGCAGGCCAAAAGATTATGGCAGGTGTGACAGTTGTTTAAATTGAAGCAGATCATGTCTTTTTACTTGTCAGAGTGTGCCAGAATGCATAATTTAAATGTTAAATTACAAAAGAATTATTGTGGGGAGGATGCTCCCCAATACCCAACGCACCACACCAAACAACACCCCCGCCCCCGTCGTACATCTGTCACCTTTATTGCTGGTCTGACCTGTGATGGGTCAAA
This sequence comes from Triplophysa tibetana, assembly GCA_008369825.1. Classification (NCBI taxonomy): domain Eukaryota; kingdom Metazoa; phylum Chordata; class Actinopteri; order Cypriniformes; family Nemacheilidae; genus Triplophysa; species Triplophysa tibetana. Next base: position 10,352,971 of record CM017917.1, on the reverse strand, counting down.
CAATAATGTCATTTCTCTGCCCTTCTAGAAGCTCCAGTCATCCAACAGCTCAAAAGAACCTTTAAATACTTCCAAGATTACAGACAGGTGAGAAGACACTGTAAACATTCAGGATTAAAGATGTATTTGACCCAGAAATGAAAAATCTGTGTTTTGTTTACTTGCCCCCTTGGGATAATTCACACCAATCCGAAAAATGCCAACAAACTCATTTGTCCAAATTAGACTAACAGTGTTTGTTGGCATTGGGTGGTTCAGTGTGAATTGGCCTTTGGGAATTTCCTCCTTCAGTGCAGAAAAGAGATTACTTAACCAGTTTTTCAGTTTGAAGCTTTCCTTTTATATTATCGTATTGAGGTTTGATCATCTATTTCTGCTTTTCTGTAGATGATCATTGAGCCCACAAGCCCAAAGCTTCTACCAGACCCTCTGCGAGAACCCTATTATCAGCCTCCATATACTCTAGTGCTGGAGCTCACCGATGTCCTCTTGCATCCAGAGTGGTCGGTAGGTTTCAAAGCACCCACACAAACAAACGTTATGCTTTTGTGGCCCAAACGTAACTTCAGAATAGAGAAGTTAATAATTGAGAAGAATAGAGTCCCTTTAGATTATTTATGATAACAACAAGCAAAAGAAATAACAATTTAATTACATTTGCTATCATGTTAAATGTATAATTAACCAGTATTATATTGGGTTACCGGTAGGGAAGAACAGTTACTTAGCTAAACTTCAATTCGACAAAGTTACACGACTCACTCAACACATTGTTAATTTAATCAAATTCATTTACAATAAGATTCAACAAATTGTTTATTTAACACAATTATTATACAGTCAAATAATAATATAAATTATTATTAATTTAAATTCATTAAAATACAAATAGTTAAATTATAAGTCACTAGCCAGACTGATCAACAAACTCTGCCCGGCAGTCAACTTTGGCCCAAAGGAGTGTGTCCAATGAAAAGGTCTGTATCTACATTCGTGTGAACTTCTAGTATAAAAGTTAAAAACTGCAAAACATTTGAAACAGTCAGAATTGTGCAAACATGTACTTCTCGGAACATTTAACATTGTTCAAGCATGATATTTGTCTACTTATGCAGCTGCTTACCATTATACTGTAAACCGCAGATTAAATCTACACTTTTGGTGGGTGTTAACTTAAGCTCTAGTTGCAGACCCGTTGCAGCTGCTTCTGTACTGTAGTTTCTGTAAGAACTTTCAGTACATACCCCATTTAGACGTCTCGCATGGAGCGTATCTGTTTTTTTTGTCTTTTTGATTTACCATGAAATGACCGTGGTCACTTTAACAGTTTAAAAGGTTTGCCCCCTTTTGACAAACTGGCCTTATCAATTTCTGTTTAATCACTTGAGGCCATCTGGATGGCTGTTTTGGGCCAGCCACCTGTCGATCTCTCCCTACCTGTTTTCTCCCTCCTCCACTTATTCTCCTCTACCTGGCCAGCTGTGAGGGAAGGCCCACACACAGGTGACATGTCGAGTGTAGCCCACCTGGAAACCGACACTCCCCTGCAGACTGTTACGGCTTTGCATGGCTCTGAGATTTGTGTTAAAGCTAAAGCGATGCTTTGTATCTGACTGTACTCTTACTTTTTGGCTTTGGGCTATCTATACTTGGGTCTAGGTGAACACTTGTATCAAACCTCTTGTTGCCGGGTACCTCAGCAAATGGACAAGGCGTTTGTAGTTAGATGCAATTTCAATTCTGCTATTATTCAGGCGCAGGCGCATGCGCTGTGCAAGGGATAATAATCCAGCAGCAAAAAAGTAAATCACCAAGTGGGCTGAGCGCATTGAGCGAACAGAGCGGAATTTTCAGAAAGGCGCTCTCCGCTACGAGAGAAATATTAACGCCCGGGTCCACGCTACGCACTCACTCCGCTTCACTCACTTGCTCTGTCATCGACACATTTTACCAAGCGGTGTTCATTTTAACATAACTCTGCAACCATTTGTGCTATCAAAAAAATAATCGAATTGCTCCTAAAATGAGACAAACTGTGCTTTTTGAACATATAAATAAATGATGATAATGTCTTGGGTCAACCAATCGCTGCTGTTTTCATGGAGAGCGACAGGGGGCCAATATGAACATGTAGTTACGGAGCTGCTGTTTTCGTAGAGCACTCATATAAAATTAGCAAAAAAAATCATATCGAAGGGGAAGTACACAACAGAGGAGGATTTTTGACAATTAAACGTGTGTAATGTGGCCTGTGCTTGCAATTAGATAAGAAACAGCTTCAGACACCACCACATTTGAGTAACACGAAAAAGACTTTTATGCATGTACTACAGTATAGTTTACATGTCTGAAGTGCTAGAATCTTTCGTTCTGTAGTATTTTTGAGAATTTCTAAATAAAAATCAGTAAAAATGTTTTTTAAATTATATTTGCAAACTTACAACGCACAAGAATGGTCAATAGCCTTAATTTATTTAAAGATATTTGTTTTCAGAAAAAAATGAAACCTTTCACATGATGATGGCACATCGTGTTAGTATTTGCCTGCCAAAAAAACAAATGTGTGAAAACAGCATATTTTCACATCAGGTTCTAAAGGACTGATGGGAAGGGTCTGGCTCTCATTTAATAGAGGCCTAAAGGCAAATTTCTTCATAAATGTTATCCTGATGGGTCCTGATAAAACATTGTTGGCTGTCTGTGTGTGCTTAAATTAAATGATTGCAACTCAAGACGTTTGTAAAATCACCTTTAAGCGAAACACACCATTGATGGTATGAGGAGGAGATGTACTCCTTGATCTGCTTAAGGGCAAAAATCTGTTGCATATTATTTTGTTTCCTTCATTAACGGAAGCAGAGACATTAAAAGGGAATGTACTGCGTTTTAAAAATAGATCTTTAATATTTGTGTGTAATTTATATGTTTTATATATTCAGCCGCTGAAAAAATTAAGATACTATTTAAATGTTTTTAGGTAAAAATTTAAATTTTTATTCCGTTAACTACTAACAACATTTGTCCCAAATTTCAAATAAAATATAGGGTTTTTTTTGCATTTATTTAAAGGAAATTAAAACTGGAGAAACAGGTCAAAATAACAGATCGTCTGTATTTTATCAGACCTCAAATACTGCAAAGATGACATGTTCATGTTCACATTTGAGCAATACAACACGAATTTTTGTACATTTATTTGGAAACATTCAACGTGTTTTTTTATGATCACAGTTTTCATGTGTCTTGACATGCTTTCAGTCTTTCAGGTTGCTGTTGGGTGACTATATGTCACTCCTGAGGTTTGATTTTGTTGAAATTCAACAGACACTGGGCTGGAATGGCCTCAATACATGAAGAAATGTTGATTTGAAAAGAAAACTTGAAATGGTCTCTTATTTTTTCTGCGGCTGTAGAAAGGATTGGTAGCTGCAAATCAGCCAGTTAGACATTTGTGATTATTTGTGATCAATAAAGTGTAAAATTTCTCACAACATATAATTTAGTTGGATTGAGTATTGAGTTTTAATGATTGAACACATTTTGTTACCCATGTATACAATGTTGTATTTCGTGTGTATCTAATGTTGTATGGATCTTCTCTGCTTCAGTTGGCCACAGGCTGGCGTTTTAAGAAGAGGCCTGGCATAGATTACCTGTTCCAGCAACTGGCCCCGCTGTATGAGATAGTGATCTTCACATCAGAGACAGGCATGGTGAGTTCACTTCTTCTATTTACCACAAGAATACCAATGTGATGGGCTGCTTATTTGTTTTTGCATACAGTAACTCTTTCCTTTAAAGAATAAGTGTCTGCTTAGCATTGGACTCACTCACAATAGTTGTTTATATTTTGGGTGCTATTTGGGGGCACACCTACACCTTGTTGATTCTACAAACAAGCATTGGGTACTCGTGCTCAAACATAACATTTCCTTAATGAAGCCAGACCTTCATTCTGAGGTTCAGTGTTTGCATGTGTCTGTTGGTGTTTTGTTGATGTGGCACCAGTGAGTTTTGTGTTTTTATTTGTTTGCAGAATTATCTGATGTCGCCAAACTTTTTGAGTCACGCAAATGAGCCTCTTTGACTTTAAATTGGCCTTTTACTGTTTAGATAAACTACAGACAGTCTTTTTAAGGCTACTAGCATTTACATTTTCATATCAAATTGGCAGTTTTGCTGCCAGATGTATCTGAAGATATGTGACACTTAAACTTTTAATGATCAACTTTAATGAGTAACACATTCCGGGGTTTAAATGATTTTTTATGAATTTTTGCACACAGACGGCGTACCCCTTGATTGACAGCATAGACCCTCAAGGATTCGTCATGTATCGGCTCTTTAGGGATGCAACGCGCTACATGGAGGGCCACCATGTTAAGGTAAAGTCCATGATCTGTCTCTTAATAATCACAATGTTAACAGATGAGCACTGTTTAAAGTCAGAGAAAAACAAACTCTCAGTATTTAGGAAACTGTCCTGTTCCTGTAAACAGTGGCCAGCTCTTACCGTAAAATCATAGTTTTCTAGTATTTCCCCACCATTAACCCCAATTCCTTGAGTCACGCTGTTAACAACCCAACAATCTAAACACCGATCAAGTACAGCTTATCCCACCGAAAATATTTAGCGTGATCTCGTACAGATGTTTATTTATAGGCTTGATCCAACCAAGGGGAAACCCATTTCTAAAATTGCACCATTGCATGAGTCTGAAATTCTGATTCAAGTATGTTTGTCAACTTCCTGTGTTGTTGCAAATGATTACGCATTGCTAAAACCTGTCTTCGAGCTCCAACATCTGTACATGTGTTGAACACTGATCTTATTGCTCAAGAACATCATGCGGGTGCTCTGTGTCTTTTCCCAACCCTGCTCCTAATCCCCACCCCAAGACCCCCTCTCCTGAGTGACCTGGGCAACATTATGGCGCGATGCCCCCCTGTCTCTGCTGCATGCCGTCCTTCTGTTCGCCCATTGATTTCCCCCACTGCTATGTCCTTATTCTTTTTACTTCTCTCAACTGCCCAAGACAATAGCAGTTTCTCCACCTCCTCCCGTCACTCTTCATGGGCCTCATTAACCTTCTGCCTCCTCCTTTTCCTTCATTAGGTCCTGCATCGTTATCTAAGCTTTTTCCTCATTATGCTTGTGAAGGGGGCTGAATCGCACTTTAAAGCCAAATGTAGTGTACGGAATTGACTAAATTAGTCATTTATGTTAGTTCAATATGACACTATGCATTTAAAAAGTTGCATAAAATGCCTTAATTTTTGCTGTGTTTATTTCGCATTATTGCAACAACTAACAATGTCTACAAATGGCATCCACAATTGACATCTTGACAATTTATTAAAATGTTTTATTAAAGATGCATTCAAATATTGTATGCATGGTGCATTGGTGTGTTTGGAATATAAGATGAAGCTCTCATCTTTGAGAAGAATGTAGGGAGGCTTTGCAAAGAATCTGCCTGAATTGCAGTCTCCATGGTTTACCAGCAGGTTACTTCATCTGGTATATAAAGTTTCTATCCTCTTGTCATTTCAAACCTGTTTGGCAAAAGAATATATTTTGAATAATGTTGTTAACAGCCCCTGTTCACTTGCATTGTTTTTGTGTCCTTGCAATCGAAGTGAGTGGGGGCCAGTGCTGTTTCGATTTTCAACTTTCTTCAAAATATCTTCGTTTGCGTTCCGCGGAGTGTAAATGATGACAGAATTTACATTTTTGGGTGAACTATCTCTTTCATGTGCACAGCACATTTTAGAGAGAGGAAATCGGGTTTATAACACTTACAAAATGTTAAGTAATTTCCTTTGAAGCAGATCCAAAGCAGCACATCTGTTAGTAATATATGAAGTCTTTCACTGTATTCATTTGCAAATTACAATATAAATATTGTAATTTACAATATAGCCTCAAGAGTAGTTTAATTTGCAATCGATTATGGTATCACCATGTATTCGATCATGGTTATATATTTCAAAATGTCATAGCACTTGAAGAAACCTTTTTCTAATCTTGGTAGCATCTTGACACAATGTTGAGTATGTAAGGTCGCGCTACCCAAATGAGACTTCGTGATCATACAGAAGCAGACGTGTGTGTATCTACACGTATTTATTCACTCCGGTCACATTTCACCACAGCCTGTTCGGCTTCATCCCCCAGACCCCATCATCACTCTCTCTCCATCCACCTTCTGCCGACCCTCGTCGGTCCCCCTTTACCTCCCCTTCTACTCTCACTCACCCCAAACCCCCATCTGGCCTTCTGGAGGGTCGCATGTGCGTGAGTTGGAGGGGAGCAGAGGCGATTGGGTAAAACCGGGAAGAGCATTCTTTCAAAGAACTTCATTTAATAAACAGGCAAACTTTAGATGTGAGCCATGTGTCCACATACTACAAGAATCAATGACTAATACCGCTGAATAAAAAACAATGGAATACTGAGATGCGGGCACTGTGACTGATTAAATCTTAATGCATTGTTATTCACTTCTGGTCAGCTAGAATTTGTGAATCGGAAAACTCCCTCCGTATTATGTCGGTAATACTCTTGCATGGCTCAGGATGGCCTTTCTGTGAACTGTTTGGTATAGATATGACACCGGTAGATGCTGCTTCCCTCCCCCAGCTGAGGTACTGAGCACTGATAGGGGGGTGGGCTGGCCTTTGATTGGCAGGTGCGTGGCGTGGCACGTGCGTATAGCGAGAGGCACGCTTTCTCTGGCTCGTGCTTCAATGTTTTACCTGGGGAATTGGAGCGACTCGGCAACATGACACTCTCGCAGCTGTGTTACGCGGCTCCATTCGCACACACTTTGAAGATCAAGCACACAGAAGCTCCACAGAAGTCCGAATCATCAGAACACATTAGTTTTCTTTAGGCACGTTATGTGTTACCGAACATAATATGCATACCATTCACGTAGCGTTTCACTATAATCCTCAAGACCCCATTATTTATCCACACACGCTTATAGACTCCATAACAAATACACTGCGAGAAGCACACGCTCGGACTCCCAGTGGGGTCTGGTCGTGTCCCGTAGGGAAGGCAGATGCCGGTAATTTATTGTAAATGCTATGGAGTGTGCCACCATCTAAAAGGGTTGTCTTTCAGGGCCCCTCCATCTCTCTCTTTCGTTCGCCACGCGCAACTTTTCCAGCCCCTCAGGGGGATGCTGATGACCTCAGTGATAGGGAGAGTGCAGCGTCCCTGTCCATCTGTTACGCAGGACATCTGCCCCAGAGAGAGTGTGTGTGTTTTTGCGTCAGCGTGCACTGGGGCACATGGGCTAGTGTTAAGTCTTTGCACCCCTCCACAAATGCATAGGAGCAAGAGGTGACATTTTGGTGACATATAACCTCAATTTGTATGTATAGCCACTGTGATAAGTGGACTGGGCCTAAATGTCAAGCCTTTATTAAGCAATAAGTCATGAGAGGTACCGCACCACGGTGAGTTTATCTTATAAGGTGGAACAAGTGTTTAGTAAAGATAGCTTTGGCAAAAATCATCTTTGGAATTCATAATTGAAGTGAAGAAATCTATTTTCTAATGTTTACAAAACTCGAGATACAACGTTATTTTAGTTAACCAAAATAAACATATTGAAAAAGTTTCTGTTTATTGAAATGAAATAAAATGTTGGGCCTGAAAATGATTGTGAAAACTAAACTAAAATGATAAATAAAACAAAAAAGAATAGAATGAAATAAAATAAAAATTCTAGAGCAACATAAAAAAATATACAAATAAATAATAGAATGACAAAAGCATATAACAAAATTGCCAAGAATGTATCTTAAATTAACAAAATAAAAGGTTATTTAAAAATATAAGTAAAACTAAAAACAAGTCTATTATAACATGGATATAAATAAAGACATATTTTCTCATAAAGATTTCGCAAAGGTCAAAGGGTACATTTTTGGTATTTTTGTTTTAAGTTTTATATTGTATATTTTTAAAGCAACTTCTGTAGGAACAATACTGATAGATAAATACTAAAGAAATAAATTGTGCACACATGTTTCACTAATCTGGCTATTTTTTGTCCTCCAGGACGTGTCTTGTTTGAACAGAGACACCTCCAAAGTCATTTTAGTGGACTGCAAGCGTGAAGCTTTCCACCTTCAGCCGTTCAATGGCTTGGCCCTGCGCAAGTGGGATGGAAACTCTGAGGACCGCACACTCTATGACTTGGCTGCCTTCTTAAAAAGTGAGTGCATTATATATGTCTGTGGTGAAATGTTGTGAGCAAATGGGTGTTGTTGGACTATATCATGATACTAAACATTTGTCACTGTTAAACCTCTTGTATGGTGTGTAGCTATTGCTATCAGTGGAGTGGAGGACATACGTACGGTACTGGAGAACTACGCCCACGAGGAGGACCCCATTGAAGCCTTCAAAAGACGGCAAGCGCAGCTCGCGCAGGTCAGGTTTTAAACGTTTGTATTTTAAAATGCTTCTGCCATGTGACAATAAACAATACTTGAATAGCAACTTGGAATGAATTGCGACTTTTTAAAGGTAAGCCTCAAACCACATGACTACATATTGTATTTTTATTGACTTAATGCTGGTTGATTTGCATACACAGGAAGAGGAGCAGAGGCTTTCTGAACGTACTCAACAGAAGAATCAGGGATTTTCATTAGGGTCCATAGCAGGCCGTTTCTGGTCTCGGAAACAACAGTGAGGACTCTTCGTAGTCACACCCACCAGAACGGGTCCAACCTGGACTGTGACCCACCATTGAGATGAGGGTCGTAGTCAAATATGTGGACGGCGTATGTGGATGTGTGAGAGGGAGGGGAAACCGCTTCAGTAGGGCAAAAACATCCAAACATCTGCACTGAACGGTTGCTACTTTGTTAAAGGGGTTGGGATAAGAAAGGCCCAGCTCCAAATGACGATGCTTTCTTGTGTAGAAGATTGCACTTGGACAGCAGACACAGATGTGGTGCCCTAATGTATGACCTCACTTATGATTACAAACTTTTCAAGGGGTTTCACATTCTCGTCTTGGTTGGACAGATTCCTGTCATCTCCCGTATCAGCTCTGCAAGAGCAAAGAACTACATACAACCACATGAACTGATGAAATGAAAGAGCAAAGAACTACATACAACCACATGAACTGATGAAATGATACTAATACATTTTCATCAGGTAGGTCCTATTTTATAACATTTAACTGACTTGCAACAGTCTGATATTAGACTTGAATAATGTCTGTTGACGGTATGGTCTGCATACGTGTTCACAAACTTGAGGAAGATCCTTCTGTGTCCTCATGCTGCCAGTGAGACTGTGTTTTTCATGGTGATGCTGTTGAGCTGCTTCGAGCTGAACCTCGTCTTGTAAAGTCAAATAAAAAGAGCTGAATCTGGTGTTGTTTCTCTCCATGTCAGAAATGGCCCCTTATGTCTGAAGATACGCTTGAGTAATGTTCTTTGTATTGCTATTGATGTGAACAGTGAGAATATGTCCAATAAACCATAATATTAGACATTTTGTCTAATGTCGTCTGTATTGCCTTGTCCAGAGCAGATGTCTCGTGTGTCTCCATCTACATTGTGTTAGAAGTGTCATTTTTTAGGATATTTAATCTATTCCTGGAAATTAGCTCCGATAAATATAAATAATATTTTCTATTTATAGTACACAACACAGACACTCATTACGGCTACACTACCAAAACAGTTGACCCACAATATTTTTTACATGTTCAAAAGAAAGAGGATACAAAAAGCAGCTGTTGCCTTTGGATCCACTCAGCTTTTATACAGTATGACTAAATTATTATGGATACAATATTTTATCAATGTATTTCAAAATGGGCTCAGTCGTATTTAATTACTGTGGCTTTACATCAGGGTACGACCACATACTATACCGAAATGAATCATTAAAGTAAAAAGTTATTTTACATGGTTAAAAATGAGAATATTTTAGATGTAGAGCTTTCTATTTAATAATAAACATGAAATGTTTCACTTTTTTGTAAATAGGCTACAGATAATGCCTTCATTTAACAATTGCCAATACCATTTACTCCATTGTTTCACCATTGTTTATTTGCAAAAACACATAACTCCGGTTTCTTATTGTTTAAAAACAAGTTTTCTTTTGAATTTTTTTGCTGAAGGGGCCGATTCCCATCTGCACCAGAGTTATGCCTTTAAAACCAATAAATGAAAATGTTTGCTTTTTATTGATTCGAATTATAAAACGGCTAATTAGAATCAATTTTCTTTATTGTTACGTCAACAGCACTCGATCCCGTGTCGATAACCTCTCTGACCGATCACCGCTGGGCGCTTCACAGGCAATTCAGACCCAAAATGCGAGGTGTTAATATTTTGTTATTTCCACACCTTCGCGTTTGACAGACGGACACGTGCCATTATGTCCTCGTGTTAACCTCCGAGTAGGATGAAATGTTTCTGACTTTAAGAAAGTTAAGCTTGGTTTTAAAATAGTAAAGTGCACTTTTTGACAAATGGATTTCCATTCGTGTTACCATAGTTTGACCACAAATAAAACCATTCTTAAAGTTCTTAAGGTTGTGCAAATTCACGGCATGTTAGAGCGAGATACAATATGCTTTCAAAGTGCTTAAGTCATATCCAAAGACTGAAATGAATTAAATTATTTAAACACAGCTACAAATTCGCCTGGTCCAGGGCTGACCCCAACCACAGCCTGTTGCACAAAGCTGTGAACAAGTGACATACGAATAAAGTGACACCTAGGAACATCATGCACGTGGTGGGAGCATGGGAACCAGTCTGCGCCAGGCACAGGGCGCCGAGCTTCACACCTCGACAGAGGGCACCAATTCTATTGATGCGCTGCGCCTTCTGCCATTGACTAACACCTCTCCAAAACTTTCGCCATGTGTCACTCCGTGAGCCAACACCCCTCCCCAGAATTAACTAACACTCCGACGCGCTTTATCCCAACAAACGCGATGGCTCTTACACCTTTTGGATGTCAGACACGTGGATGAGAAAGTGTTAAGTACGGGCGCGCAAAACCAGTGAAACCAGTGAGAAAAATTGCCTGTTTTCGTAGCCCTAAAAAACCAGGCAGAACCATTAAAGTGGTGACTTTACTACACTTGTCTCCGGAGGAGGGGTTCATGTAAGTTTGATCGATCATTAACCTGTATCGGGAAACATCATAGATGCGCCATGCGCGACTTCGATTGTGCCAGATGGCTATTGATTTTGTGACTTTTCTTCGCTTTCCCCTCATCACTCTCTTTGTGGAATGAACATAATGGGCACACGACACCTATTTTGCTGAACATGTACCCCATAGAGAACATCAATCCGAGCGTGGGCGCGCATAGGACACACGGCCAGGCCAAAAAAGGGAAAAGTATGTGACATGGTTAACAGACTTGATAAAAATACGAACAATGATCGTGAAGAGCAAACAAAAGTTTACAAAGCAAATTGGGATTTCTTATTACGCATAACCTACCTAGATAGTTTACACAGATAAGTCCTGTTTACGTATTAGTCATTGTAATGATAAGAAGCCAAGAAACCAGACTATTATCCGACAGTAAATTAACAATAGCTATTCTTCTTAACCCCCCTAAGACGGTGACGGTCATTGGGCAAAGCGTGCCTGGGGTAACGATGGGGACAGCGGAGGCACGCGCTGCTCTCATTAGAATCACAATAGAAAACCACTGAAGGACGAGCAACAGTTTGGAGCGTTGCACATTGTTCGCGCGTGTCTATGTTTATGGCTGTGATGTCATAAACAATGTATGTCCAAAGAACATTCGGTTCAACTAATAAAATTAGAATGTTGGACGATTCACTCCCCTTTTTCCCGCAAAGAATTAATGATACAGAGGTGGGGTGTGTTAAAAGGAAGAGAATGCGCGCAGGTGCCGAGATTATCATACAGCTGTAGCGGAGCCCCCCCCCCCCCCCCAACTCCCAGCACACGTACACACTCTTACTCCAGAAAGCAATTATCTGCAATTCGCTGTTCTGCGAAACCCCCACCATTACACCCTCTTTACCAAAGACCCACAATCCAAACCCAAGATAACAAAAGAGCCCTCCGGATCTTTCCAAGGCACAATAAAGTACCCCTCTGACGCTTGCCGGTTTAACGACTCACACGCGTCAGAACAATTGCAGATTTTAGGGCTGAATTAAAGGGGGTGTGCGAATCCCTCACCAACCCCCTCTTATCAGCGATCGGTGACGAACAAGAAAACAAAGTTCGAGAAAAGCATGGCACGCGACAGCCAAGAAAACACACATAAACTATTTTGTTGCGAGAATAAATGTGCAGTACATTTACCATTGATACATGTAAATAATTTTGATCATCCTCAGATATACAGCTAATAATGACATGTTTGATAGTTGCTCAATTGTTTATTCACTCATTTATATTGTGGTGCTCATCATATAGTTTATGTATGGACTGTAAAGAAAGGTAATTATTACTGCGATTTTGCTTGGATATTTTGGAAAAGATGCCATAAAATTGTTAATATTTAACAAATGGCTTGAACTGTTGACTAAAATTATATTCAATATTCCCACTTGTTTATATATTAACCATAGCCTGTTTATATTGTTTATAACGTAATTCCTCTTTTACTGTACATCTAGCAAATGATCAAGACATTTGGGGCCACATCAATAGAATCCCGAAGGCGTTTATGACCGTAATTTGCATACTAAACCACGCCCCATGATCTTTCCTTTAAAAAGGCTTGGAGCTTTGCACACTCCACGAAACTTAAGTGACGGGTCCAAAAGTCCTTTTACCCTGGAGCTAGTAATCTGTTTCTCTTTGCTTTTCAGGTTCCAGTACAAACGAATATACGATTTTTTATAGAGCGGATTTCGCAGCTGATATATTCGACTTTTTTCGTAAATCGCGGACACAACTACACACATTCATATCGGATATTTTTGGGAGTCAGCTATAGTACAATAGCAGACAAGAAGATACAAAATGGCAATGTTGTTTTTATCGACGTGTTTTTTATTTTTAATATCAATGCATCTGGTTAGTATTTCGCGTGTGCATTTGCGTGTAACCTGTTTCTTTTGTATAATATTCGTCTTGTACTGTAAGCACAGTGTGCTGATAGCACATTATGTTTTTATTCCCATAGACGGAATCATCTGGTGGTGTGTTTGAGTTGAAAGTGCACTCTTTCACAACCACTAGCGGTGTATGTAACCCCTCTACAGACTGCCAGATCTTTTTCCGTGTTTGCCTCAAGCACTCGCAAGACAACATATCACCGGAGCCGCCGTGCACTTACGGCACTGGACTGACAGGCATATTCAGCGCGGACCAGAACTCCATTTCCAACAGTGCGCCTATTAGCGTGCCCTTTAATTTCAAGTGGCCGGTAAGTAGCCCCTAAGTGAAACTTGAACTATTTATACTTCTTTGTTTTGTATTTGCACATATGGTTTCGTTTGCAAAAATATTTTTGTTTGCAGAGTTTAAATCACCATAACTGTTATTACAGGGAACTGTGTCGTTGATCATAGAAGCGTGGAACGCTGAGTTCTCCTCCGAACAGTCAACAGGTTTGTCTCCTATAGGTTGCCCACCTGTGTTGTTTAGTAGGCAAGAACACGTCTACTTCTTAACTATAAAGCAGCGTTTTAAAAACAATTGATTTCATTTCAGAGAATCTGAACAACATGATCAGTCGCCAGGCCACCAAAAGAAGACTCGCTATTGGGGACGACTGGTCCCAGGACGAGCACATAGGAGAGCAAAGCCAAATGCGCTTCTCTTACCGCGTAGTGTGCGCTGAATTCTACCACGGTGAGGATTGCTCGGATTTTTGCCGTCCTCGGGACGATACGTTCGGTCACTTCAACTGCGATGCCGCCGGCAAAAGAATTTGCCTGCATGGATGGAACGGCGAATATTGCGCAAAACGTAAGTTCTGTTTTTTTCATATGGTGTACATTTATTTTTATACGTTTGAACTTAATTTAGTAAAATAATGAAATAACTCTATTTACGCAATCTGTAAACTCAAGTTTACGTAACTTGAATCTCAGTTTGCATGGCCTGGTTTTGTTCGCCGGAACAATAGACGCAAGCGGCATGGTTTAACAAGGGCACGCGTTGATACCTAATACGCTCTGCCTTGCGTGAAAAAAGACGGCATGTGTTTCTTTTGTGCGCGTCCCAGCTGCTTAGTTTAGTACTTAACAAATACTTGATGTGCCCGAGCCTCCAAAAGAGGGGGGGGGGGTTATGACGCGCAGTCATTCTAATTTCCCCTTTCTCTCCCTCTCCTTTTATCAGCCATCTGCTCGCCTGGCTGCAGTGAGGAGCACGGTTATTGTGATGCCCCTGGTGAGTGCAAGTGCCGTCTCGGGTGGCAAGAGCCCCTCTGTGACGAGTGCCTAAGATACCCGGGGTGTTTACACGGCACCTGTGGCCAGCCCTGGCAATGCACTTGCATGGAGGGATGGGGCGGCCTGTTCTGCAATCAGGACCTAAATTTCTGCACCAATCACAAGCCCTGCAGGAATGAAGCTACCTGTACCAACACTGGCCAGGGCAGTTACACCTGTACCTGCAAGCCCGGTTTCAGTGGAACAAACTGTGAGATCGAGACCAACGAATGTGACAGCAACCCATGCAAGAACGGAGGCAGTTGTAACGTAAGCAACCATCAAATGTTCTCATCTGTAATGCGATGATGATCGCCGTTGTCCCTGGAGTGTGAAAACGTCTTTTTTTTTGGAATCTTCCTCTTAGGATCTGGTAAATGATTATTCCTGCACGTGCCCTCAAGGGTTCTATGGTAAGAACTGTGAGATCAGTGCGATGACCTGTTCTGATAAACCCTGCTTCAACGGAGGAACCTGCCTGGAGAAGGAAACTGGCGGCTACTCCTGTCTTTGCCCTCCCAGTTATATGGGCTCCAACTGTGAGAAGAAGATCGACCGATGCAGCAGTGACCCCTGTGCTAATCGTAAGCATATTTCTACTCCTTAACTCTTATCTGTGAAGTGTATTCCGTGTGCGGCTCAGTCATTCCTAGCTGTCACCATCTTCCGCCTGAGGCGACGTGACGATATCTTCTCTAGAAGTGCTGGGCCCTGTTGCTTAATATTTTTTGTTTTGATATGCATCCACCGCGCGTGACTTTATCTTTCTTGAAAGCCGTACTGCTCAAGCATACTAGAAGAGACGCCAGTGTGGCTCCCAGACTGATATGGAAGGCAAGATAGAGCTGTCATTTACTGATATCTGCCACAAATCTAAAGAAAGTGAACAGAAAAATGTATTTTTTGGAGGATTTGTATCTACGTGTTGGATTTTAACCCTTTTCTTTCCCTTTTGAAGGTGGTCATTGTCACGATTTGGGTCACACACTGATGTGCCGATGCCACCAAGGCTTTAAAGGCCCTCGTTGTGAAATAAACATAGATGACTGTGCCCGCGACCCCTGCCAGAACGCCGGTACCTGCGTGGATGGCATCAACGACTATACCTGCACATGCACGCTCGGCTTCAAAGGCAAAAACTGCAACGTCCGCGCCGACGCCTGCAGCATTGTGCCCTGCGTGAACGGAGGGACCTGCTACACCCACTTCTCCGGGCCGGTCTGCCAGTGTCCATCAGGGTTCATGGGTACCCGGTGCGAGTATAAAGAGAAGCCCACCCCTGTGGCCATCCCACCTTTCCCTGCTGCCCTGGCTGTTTCATTCACTCTGGGTCTCATCACGCTCACCCTGGTGATCTGCGCTGCCATCGTGGTCATGAGGCAGATGCGGAGGGGTCAGAAAGTCGCCTCAACCACCGTGCGCAACGACTTGGAGACGGTCAACAACCGTGCTTCTTTAACACCTTTAGGTCTTAAAGAGAAAGAGGCTTTATTCATTCCTGGTGGTCCCTATAAGGTGTCCAATAAGGATGTGGCTCTCAGCTCTACCGTCGTGGACACTCACTCAAGTGACAAATCAAATTACAAGCAGAAGATGATGGACTACAATTTGACCATCGACGAGAAACACACGAACAACAAGCTGGACCTGTAAGTATTTCTTCTTTTCATTATTAGTCTTCTTTGCTTCGCTATGTTGTGTTTTTCAGACTGATGATATTGAATATAGAAAACCCATGTTTATGTATTTCTTCTGTTACAGGAATAATTCTGAATCAACATTATTGGTTCCACCTTTGAATTATTCAAAAGAGGGATTGTATCATCCTGTCTACATCATTCCTGAACACATAGAGCAATGTGTCTTTGCAACTGAGGTAAGCGTCTTCTCACATCAGCCTATCCATTGTGAGCATGCTGCAAATGTGTTGGTTTCGAAGAATATAACTTAACAGTTTTCCTCTCTTGCTGTTTGTCCGCAGGTCTAACAGTATTCTTCGTCTGGAGCACCTCAACCGCAGATGGACCTGACCCGAAAATGTTTACAGTCTTAAAGGACACTAGGAAGAAGTGAAGAGAGTATAAATTATATCTACGTTTATTATTTATTCATTCATGCTGCTCTACACAGAGGACTACTTCCTGTGACGTGGACAATGATTTTGCGAAGACAAAGCAATAGACTTGAAGACTTGAGGAATAACTTGCATAATTTGCACTATTTTATTTTGTCTTTTTTATATATAAATATATATTTCGTAATATTTAAAATGTACATAAAGAATGAGAACTCTCTAGAAGAACTCAAAGAATTGAGGATTCCCCGAACACCTCGATCATTTCTAGAGACCTTGAAAAGGAAGAAAACAGTTATCCAGACGTTCATCTTTCTTCATATCACAAGAGGCCTTGCTAACATAATCAAGAAGGTGCAACTGAAGGATCCGAAACTCTGACCGTGCAAGTTTTTTTTCAAAATGATATTTATGATCAATTGGATCATTGATGAAAGCAATCAAAGTTATCGAAACAAGCCGTTTCGACTGTGAATAATGTGAACAACGGAACCTGCTGATGGCTGCGTTTACACAGTTTTAGATCCAACATTGGATTTGACTATCACTGATGCACACTGTAATCAAACCAAATAGTGCCTCACCTTTAGCTAAATGAAAAAGGTACTCCTTAGCAACACTACAAAACTGCATATGAGAAATATTTGATATGCCTTTTTCAAAATCGTACTAGGAGTATGTATTTCTTGGGAACAAATTGTTTAAACGGCAGTAAATGATGGATGCTGTTGTCTACAACTTTCATCCTGTCAACACTGACTGTTGCGAAGTTATTTCCGACATTCCCAAGGCTCGAAAAAGGGCCAGTTGGTTCAAACCGAAGCCTCATCATTGTCAAAACTTCCTGGTTTTGTGAACCTCTGCACTGAGGTCCTTTCAAAAAAACATTCTGTTTTTGTTGTTTTTGTACGTGGCATTTCTTTCTCATTATTATTCCTTTTTCAACCATTTAAACCAAAATAGAGGATACTTTTATATTTTATACCGCCGTTCTTAATTTAACAATGCAATACTGTACAAAACCTTGAGATATTCCTGCTATTTAATTTGATTGTAAATAATTTGTATTTATGAAAGAGAAATGTTTATATGTTTATGTATGTTCCGATTTTCACAAAGTCAAAAATATATATTTTTCTTAAAATAAATCCTGAAATAATTTATTCTGTCTCATCTTGTTACTTTTCTTTTTAACTGTCGATGTTCTACGTTTGTGCGGAGAAGCTTAAATGTAGACTAACACCGTATTGGAGCCATTAGAAATGCAAATCCATTGGAGGATCTTTTTAAAAGACTAATTAAGATCCCATGACATGTTTTATATGGCTATGAAGACCCTTTTCATGTATCCATCTCACAGACACCCCACCCTGTTATGGACCTATAATGTGTAAAAAAAGTATAAAATTTGCTCCTGGCTAATGTATATAAAGTCATTATTTCATGAAACCTCGGAACAGTACAGATGAGTACATAGAAAAGTAAGGAGAGTTATTAATGGCCCTCAGACCGGAATCACCTGCCATTAACCCCCCCCACGCTCTTCCTCCTCTATTCAAAGTGAGAAGCTTATGCTTGAAAAAGGGGGAGGGAGGCTTTTGCCGTGCTCTCTCTCTTTCTTCCCTGGGGAGCGTTGACATGTGGGGTGTGCGTGGTCTGACAACTGTCCCCAGCTCACTCTTACCATGTATTTATTACAGCAGATCTTTCAGCAGTTCTCTACACACGCTAATAAAACCATCCTGAGGTTACAGTGAATGAAGTATCATGTGTTTCTAGAACAGGAGTCTAGCTTGAACATTTAAATTTACAAGCTAAGGCAGTAAATATGACCACTTCCCTGTTTTTCGGCGTATTCTTTTGCCCAAAAAAACTACTTTTTTCAATTATCTGTACTTAAGCAGAGTATTTGAAATTTAGAGACATTTTACTTTTACATTTTATCGTCGCTGTCCTTTTAAAACCTTATATCGCCATATTTAGTGATTTTTATTTTCGCCATAAATCACTATTAGTCACACTTTATGTTTGTCACTGGGTTCTCTGGGTTCTATTTTTCATCCAAACAATGAAAAATATAAAAAAATACTTGTCAACTTTGACAACAATGTATTTAATCATTTAAAAAGTCGTTTTTTTATTTCCTGAAAAACAGTGAATTTGGGAGGATAGTGATGACATACTTAGTGATAAGATACTTTTCACCCCACTACATTCATAAACACATGTTTTTTTTTATTTTTAACACTGAAGTACATTAAAAATCTGGTACGTTCTTACGATTTTACACAATAATTTTTACTCGAACAAAAGTAAAAACTACATGTTGTCAAGAAGTAGTTGATTTTTCAATGTACTCCAGTATTAAGGAGGGGGGAAACAATTTAGTGGATTAAAAAGTTATTCTATGCCTTGGAATGTATTGAAGTAAAACATTTTAAAACGTAAAACTGATAAAGTAGACAAGCATACTAAACTAGAGAAACATACTTCAGTGCTGATCTCCACATTTATAATCTTAGCATTGCTAGTTTCAAGCTAGCATAGATTTAGCCTATTACTGTAAATAGGATTACATAAATGTTTAAAGAATGGAGATGTCATTATCTAAAAAGCATACTTTTTATTCTCTCTGTCAATTCTTTCTGTATCGCTTTCTATTTGCATTGGTCTAAAAATCTGAACCCTGTGTAGCTCAAACAAGCAAACACCTGCTGCTAAGGTTTTAGGTGTCACAGTGATGCTAGCTGCAGGATATGATCAAGATCAGGATATTTCAATTGTTTGTGTTAGAAAAATGACACTGATTTCCCCCAACAAACTGAAAGAGAAAGAAATGGAAAGACAAATTGATTTCATATAAAGATAAGGTTGCATAAAGCAGCTCCCATTCACGTCACTGTTAATTTTGAACTTTTCTACTAATTGGTTTTGGTCTGGATGTCTAACAACATCTGAACTCACACCCAGCTATTTATATTTGGGATGCTGATAAGTTAATGTTATTTTATAAATGTTAAATAACTTGAAGCATTCTTGCAGTTTAAGAACTTTTGGTCTTCAATGCGGCAATGAGCATGTGCTCAGCTTCCAAGTGCCATGTGTTTGGTCAGTCTGGCTATACTGTATATGGTGCTTTTGATTTCCAACCAAGCCAACTTCACACAAGCTAGCACAAATAAACAAACAGTACAATGTAAATTGTAATCTAATCTTTGCATCAGTAGTGAAGTGATATGTTCTTATAGATTTGTGTAAACCTATTGACTTAAAGAAGGATTGAACGAACAGATTTGAACTGGCTACAGTGGCAAACAGGATGCATTTGTATACACAGAGCTGGGAAGGGCCAAGAGACTATTTGTGTATTTGTGATAACCTGTAACAAAAAAGGGGATGCTATGGCCAAACAGGGCTTGTTCTGTAAAAATAGGTTCTTTGGCTGCTTTTGGCTGATTTCTGTCTGGTATCCCTGGTGCTGTTGACTTGTGTTATTAAATGATGAGATAGAACCAAAATATGTTGTATGTTTAAACATTACCAGTCAAAATTTGTTAACGGTTGACCAAAATCTTTTCATCTCAAGGTGTATGCTTATATATGTAAAATTACATTTGTAGACAAAAATACATCCCGTTCAAAAAAACTCACACATTTTTATATTTCGCTTTACCTTTGATTACGACTCACATTCGCCGTGGCATTGTTTCGATAAGCTTCTGCAATGTCCCGACCTTTATTATAGAATTGCATTAATCTTTCGCCAAGTTCTAGTATTGATGATGCTGCACCAAGACTTCTCCAGCACGTCCCAAAGATTCTCAATGGCGTTAAGATCCGGACTCTGAGTCTAATGCTCCCTGATCCACTCTTTCACAATTTGAGCCCGATGAATCCTGGCATTGTCATCTTGGAATATCCCTGTGCCATCAGGGAAGAAAAAAATCGATTGATGGAATAACCTGGTCATTCAGTACATTCAGGTAGTCAGCTGCTTCATTCTTTGGGTACATAACCTGACCAACTCCAGCAACCCCAGATCATAGCACTGCCCAGGTGGTGACTTTGTTTTGACAGGCGTTGTATAATTGTGCCGACATGTTACCTTCTTAAAGTTTGTACAATATTTTAAAGTTTGTACAATATTTTTGTTGACCAAATAATGAAGAAATAGCATTCACATTTAAATGTATGCATTTTGCAGACGCTTTTATCCAAAGTGACTTACATTGCATTAACCTATACATTTATACTTAGGTATGTGCAATCCCCTGGTATGGAACCCACAACCTAACGAAATGTTATTACCACTGAGCTACAGGAAAGCATAACAACCAATGATGCTGGTTTATAAACGTTTAGCAAATTCTAAACAGATTTAGCAAATTCTGGTCAAAGGTTTGCAACTTTGAAGATGCTAAAAGATCATAGTTTTGATTTAAATGAGATACTTTAAGTTCCCATAGTTACAACTGAAGAGTTTATTTGCACAAACAGAATTTAAATAAAAAAAGTCATGTTTTAGTTATATTCTCATGTTTTTATTGTGTAAGTTAGCTGGGTTTTTTTTTGTTTTTATTACTTAATAAAAACAACCCAGCTGCAGTTTGATTGATATTTTTGGATTGCAAAATAAAAAACATGTTTGAAAAATGTTTTAAAAGCTTAATAAGAATGAACTGTTCAATTGTCCTACTCTGTAGTTTTAATGAGTTTACTATTATTCTAAATGGTGGAAAACTCTAAATAAATAATGAGTAAGTGCTTCGAAACTTTTGAATAGTACAGTATATGTACAGTACTCATGTAATGAGGTTATCTCAAAAGAAAAAATATGCATTGAATTTCCCCTATGAATATATTTAAAATACAGTTTCATGTCCATTAAGAAATATTTCTAGCCAGATGTAAACATTACCATATAATCACTTCTTACACTTCTTAGAAAGCTAAGCTGGGGTTACTCAACAATGGGACAATTTTCATGCTTCTTCTTAACTTAACTGTACCGTGAAATGAGGCGAGATACAGTAAACAAATGCTAGAATGTGGGCTCAACACCTGTAATATCAATCTTATATGTCGGGTATTTTCCACAGTTGTTATCTCTTAAAAGTAAACACCTGCATATCTACCATCACTTAATCACACCCTGAAGTTTGCAGTTCTAAAGGAATCAGTTTCTGTATGCCAACGTCCTCATCAATTCATGGTATCATTCCCGTCACATCCTTCATTCACAAGTGAACAGAATTTGTCTTCTGTAATTACTGGAAGGCGCGGAGAAGGAAGAAGCGGATAATTTTGGAAGAATGAAAGGAAAGAGCAGTAAAAAGGAGAAGCCCACATAGATTAAAGGGACACCTGTCAACTCCACATCACCACTGATTTCAGCCCTCTTCCTCCTGTCTGAGAGGCCCCGTCTGATGTCTGTCCTGTAACAGAAAGAGGAAACACATGATCACGACAGATTCAAATCCCTATTAAAGTCATGTGCTATTTAGCTTTAGATAGACAGTAACAGATCTGGTGCGTATAATGATGAATTCATATAGGCCTAGCTATTCTTTAACAAGATTGTGTCTGTGTTTGAAAGTTAGAAAAATATATGGCAGATCAGATATGCACGGATGAGAACTTCAAAAAAGGTCTAACTGGTTTACGTGATTCTAGACATGTATGTTAATTATATTTGTGTGCATTCGTGGAGTAAGAGGTCAGGGTTTTGAAAGGAAATTTAGAGGGGGTTTGTCTATCTAGTATTAAAGTTTGCCCACAATTCCTTTCCCTGTTGGCTTCCTGTTTTTGGAGTATTTATAGGTCTTGACATGAGAAGGGAAGTGGACCTTATTCTGGCACTCTCATCACTCCGGTTCCCCTATTCTTTCCTTTAGTGTAAGGAGGAAACAGTGCATCTTCCTGACCACACAACCTGGACACACACATCCACAAACACCACATTTCACGATTCCTGAGGTCTATCTTTCAAGCTATCATATCAGAAAAAACGTATTCTAAACTCTCTACTGGTTCACCAGCAAACCAACGTAAACAACAGTCATGGCAGAGTAGCTCTTGGGAATAATGACGTAGTGTTTACACCAGGGGTCAAGATCTGACCCCACCCTCCACAGCTCAGCTGCCACTGGCTATGCGGGTGAAAGGTCAAAACAAATAGGAAGTGCCCAACACAAATATAGGTCCTACTGACGGAGTGGATTTTTCAGATGGGTCGCAGAGGGAGGAAGAGAATGTGGTTGGGTGGGGGTTTGACAGTGGGGAAAAACGAAACAGAGAAAACAAAACATGCCAGAGCAAAAGTCAACAAACCTAATTTCAAAAGAAAACAAGACAGCCTTCCTTCTCACTGTAATTAGTCCCACAATCTCTACACGCAGTCAGCTAGCGTAACAAGTGTCTCGCACAACTCGTGGAAAAAAAACTGTGTGCTCAGTGGATTTCCTGCTATTGTCTCAAAGGGAAATTTAGGGAGGGTGGTCTTAGGTGCCTGTGGGCATTTTTTATACAGAATATGTATACAGGGTACCTCCAGTATATAATCGATCACATTTACATTAGAAAGTGCATTTATTCACCTTCATGCTGCTCGACATGTAGGCTATATAACTCGATTGAAAATATGATGGCAGTGCGGTGGAAATGTTTCAGCAGATTTGTGTCTGCACAACTGAAGTGGTTTGGTTACCAACATTTTGCAAATGTTCTTTTTTGTGCTCTGCAGAATATAAAGTCATTTAGGTTGAAATGATGAAAGAATTTCCATTTTGTGTGAACTATTACCAATTTTAAACAATTAAATGTAAAACATTATTATATATTGCTTAAAATAAAAGTCTTCAAAGGACATTAACCATTTGGCTGGAGGCTGGAGCACACCTGTGGATTTTTCTGCCTACATGACCTTCACACATTCACTAAAAATAAGTTTCAGACATTGTCTGGATAGTCACCTTTGGTTTTCAGATCATACTTCATTGGGATTCATTTAAGGCAGGGGTGCCAGGAACAAACCGTAAAATAACTGTTTTCCCAGTTTTTCTAGTGAATTTCCTTTCTTTTTCTGTAATTTTACGGTTTTGACCGTAGTTTAGAAATTACAAAAAAATCTGTAAAATAACGACAACATAACATAAAACTAACGTTTTTTGACATTACATGTAAAAACTCTGTAAAAAACAACAACATGTAAAATCTAGTTTTTAAAGTACACAGCTCTCTCTCTTAACAGTGATGAACAGTCCGAGAAACACAGAAGTTACGGCTTGAGAACAGACAGCAGCCGCATGAACTCCCACACATGAATAAAAACAAGAACAGTGGGATACGTACCGAGAACATCATCCCCCATGGCACCTCCTCTCCAGGCCTGATCTCCAGAGAGGAGCTTCAGCAGGGGCTGGACAGGTTTATAAATCAGTGGATGTCATTGTTGAGATTGAAGCCTTCCTTATATGTTTTGGGTGTGTGAATTATGAGTAGGTTTCAAATTGCAGTTTTATATGCATACAGTATACATTACTGTGTATATTTGTTATATAAAATCCATTAAAATATTTTTAGGTGTTGTTGAGATTTTGGAATACACATAACTATGTGCAATAAGAAATATCCATATTTGACCACGAGAAGTATTGCTTTTACATCATCTCTAGATCTATGTCTGTATATGTCTAAAGGCTCTGGTATTTGCAACCATGATTTACCGAGAGGTCAATGGCCGATATTCTTCAATGACTCATGTGCTCGAAATAAACGTTTGCAATGGTTTTGGCTGGAGACTTTTTCGGTTTAAGGGGTGATCTGAAGAGTCACTATTTAACGAAAGGAGTCTTGGGGAAAACTTGCATCCGGCAGGCTGCTCCCCTCTGACCCCAGGCAGCGTGGGAAAGGGAGTACAGGGAACTGGCGTGACCAGGGACATTAACACAGATGACTCTAACAGACCTGGCTGAACACCTGTCCCCCTCCTCTCTGTATCATACAGTGGAGCTTGAGCAATGAGACCCGTTTCTACAAGAGCGGGTGTGGGGAAGTTTTGAACCGAGAGATTGAAGGAGTCCCATACCCGAGACTCAAGGACCTCCTTTCTTCAACCCAACTCCTCTACATGCAGTGGGGTCCAAAAGTCTGGGACCACACTGAATACCAGTGATCTCCTGGAGATACAAATATTTATGCATATGGGATGGATCTGCACTTTAATGTAAGCTGTCAGTGAAGCAAATGGAGAGTTGTCAAAAACCGGAAATTCAACTTTGCATGAAAACGTATTTGCTGGTTATTCAATTTACGATGAAAAACTGCATTCACGAAACAGAAGGTTTTTTTACTCTTGGACTTTACTGTAAGTCAAAAGTTGCATCCAAGTTTGAACGATAAAACTGAATCAACCATTCTTATTATCTTTCCATGTATGATTTTGAATAATCTGAACAAGATTCCAGCCAAGCAGGAATCACAATGATCACCAAACACCACCAAAAGAAGACTGAAGTCGCCATGTTGCATCTTTTCTTTTCTTACACAGAACATTAAGATCACCAACATCTTGTAATGTACTGTTCTGGAGAAATGATGACCGAGCTTTATTCTGTTACGAAGAGGAACTGATCCGCCATGATTGTTCAAGTATAAGTTCTTACAGCTCAGACCGATCCATCAACTGCACAATGGAGTCGAGTGTGGGAAAGGAGGTTGAGGAAGGAAGCAGGTTCCATTCTCACTCAGAGAGAGAGAGAAAGAGAGAGACTTGATAAGCATCTTCTGAGTGGAGCTTTTCCGAGGGGGAAACACGTTGAAGGACAGCTTGGGCTGACCCCTAAAACTGGCCATTCCAGCATGACCAAACATCTGAACAATGAGAAATGAACTTTCAAGTATTATTTTGAAAGGAGCATGCTCATCTCACCTGTCAATCAAACATGAGTGTATAACCAACGGTTTACTATTTCATTCTGTGGGGCTTGTATCACTTTGGCAGAGGTTTACATTTCTCAAGAATAAAAAACTGATATTGGCTGGTTATCATTTGAGGCTACACTTCCTTCAAACAGAAGTTCAAGTCACTTCTTGTTTCTGGCCAAATTCCAAGAGAAATCATGAGCCACATTCTAAGTGCCAGCAGATCAGTTTGTCGCATGACAAAGCAAACCTGTTGTATGGTTCTTAAAGATAAGAAAGCTGATCTTTGCTTCGCTTTTTGCTCTCAACAACACACACTACGGGGTTAGAGGTCACTTCCATTGGAAAGGTTACAGAAAGTCATATTATAATAACAAGCAATATCCCCATAAAATAACATCTTGTTTTGGTAAATATTTAATCATATGGTTATCACATTCAGCTCTGAATCTTTATGCAATGCAGACACACATATGTTGGAAATGAAAGAAATGTAAGAACATAGCCTACATCAAACTAAAGTGTTTTCATTC
This sequence comes from Triplophysa tibetana, assembly GCA_008369825.1. Taxonomy (NCBI): domain Eukaryota; kingdom Metazoa; phylum Chordata; class Actinopteri; order Cypriniformes; family Nemacheilidae; genus Triplophysa; species Triplophysa tibetana. The sequence goes on along the minus strand of CM017917.1, from coordinate 10,327,003 downwards.
TGAATGCTGAGTGAATCGAAATAGAAATTCTTATATCATTTAAACGGATGTTTTCAGGCATGGGGGGGGGGTCGGTAAAGGTCACCTCTTTGCTATATTTGGGTGAGAGGGCAACTAGCCTTCATAGACATTTTGTCTGTACAGCAAAGCCCGTTCCCATGAACATGAAAGCCAGAAGTGAGTGTGAATAAGGGGGGCCTGAGGGTCTAAGTCATTTCCCATGGTGGTGGTTCTCTCTTCCCTCTTTCGAATAACACCTCAGGAGAGGTGTAAGGCAAGTGTGCCGTCCCGAATCTCCAGACATCAAAGGGTCTGTCCCAGCATCTGGGTCTGAAGCACCCCTGCATTTTGTCTCGGGATATTTCCCAGCACCGTGCAAAAGTGTGCCAGTATTCCCGGGAATATACAAGGAAGTTTAGTTACCAGGCCCTGATCTTCCTGATAAATCTGGGTACAAATCTGTGTGTTTTTGACATTCAGGGACACATACAGTGGTATGCAAAAGTTTACACACCCCTTGCAGAATCTGTAAAAAGCTGAAACCTTCGGAAATATAAGAGGATTTAAAGTCAGCTGGGTGTAAAACCTCTAAAATTGGTTTTGGTGTAAATTATTATTGTTTCATGCCGCATCTTATTTTTTCATTTACTAATGTCTTTTAGAAGATTTAAAAATAGAATTTTTTTTTCAGGAAATGAAATATATATATTTTTACATCATAACCATTTTCAGAAGTTTACACCCAGCTGACTTTTAATGAATGGTATAGACTTTGTGGGCAGCACTGAATGTTTCTATCTATTGTAATAGTTGTGTATGAGTCTCTTGATTGTCCACAATGTAAAAAGAGGAATCTCAACATCATACAGTTACTGCTGGACATGAGTCAAATATCCAGAAATGCTGAAAAAGCAAAGATTGTGGAGGACCTAGAAAGTTTTTCTTAAGATCAGTGGACAGTCTAATGACTTATGATGAACAAGAAACCCTTAAACAACTATGACTAAACATAAAAACTGTTATTGATTGTTTAGGTAACATCATACAGTATTAAGAATCTGGGGCGTCTAAACTTTTGTAATGAGCTATTTTTAGAAATTCTGTTATTATTTTTTATTGTGAACTTTATGTTAACATTTCTTTAGTGAAATAACTTGCTCAGGACAGGACTAAATTAAAAATAAACATTCATTTTAAAAAATCCTTTTTTCCAAAAGGTTTACGCTTTTTACAGATTCTGCCAGGGGTTTGTGAAACTTTGTATACCACTGTATGTATTTAGTTCCCTGGAATCGTTTTCCTGATTATAATCTCACCGAATGAATCACTGTTGAGTTTTATGAAGCTCAGTAGCTGCAGTAATTCCCCTCCAAACATTGCGCTTGCACTGCTCACAAATTTGACATAAAATACACTGCTTATATGAAGCATTAGGTAGGGACGGACCCTTTTCATCCTCAAAATAAATTCAGTCTAGCCCAGCCAGACATGTGCTGTAAATGAGCAAATAAATGATTGCTATGTGATGTGGAGAAACTTGGATAAAGTCCTTGCTAACAAAATGAAGACAGCTATGGGCTGAAATTCAATTTGAATATTGAAACAGAAATCTCACAATAAAAGACAAAAATAAGTTTGAATAGAATAATGTAGGGAAGTCTATTCTCTGAACATATGAATCTAAACAGTAGGCCTACAGTGTCTCCATTTAAAGCAATGAGACGGATGGGGGGGGGGGGGTTGTTTGAAAGATGAGGAAGAGGGGAGTGTTTCACCTCGAAAGGTTAAAGGATTTATTCATCGGAATTTCCCAGGCCAACACATTGCAATTATAAAGGTTAAAGTTGTTCACATGTATTTTGGATGAAGCTTTGCTTTATCAATTAAGAATATAATAAAATAGTTACAGCAATACAACCAAAATGTTAACACATTTAAGTGCCACTGGATTAGTTTGTTCAAGTCTTTATATGCTTTCCATGAATTAAAGTTGAAGGTTTAGGGTAAAGGCAACAAAAAATATATTTTTTAGACGTGTGTGTGTGTGGGATACCTGGATTAAACCTTCCATGTTTGTTTATCTAAATGACTAAAAGTAAATGTAAATGTAAATGTTTGGCCTGCACGGCAATAAAGGAAGAACAACAAACACTTATGCTTCAGTTTGGATGCATCCACAAAATACGTTATTCAGATGTTATTAGCAAAATGGCAAAAACACACTGTTGTACAAAAATACAATTTTCTGTATGTAGTTGTATTTCTTTCCACTGATAATATAATAATTTTTAAGGCAAGAAAAAGATTTATTTTGCTAGTTTGACTAATAGTAAACAGACATGAAGCAGCAGTGCCTTACACACAAACAATAGTGCATTGGTCCAATCAGGTAAAAGTGCAGCAACTGACACAACAGGAAAGACTTGTATTTTCAGTCAGGAGATAAAGCAGTGATACATCACACTCCATATGATCATTATAATACATAAACAAAAATGTACTAATATGGACTCATTTCATGACCAGACGTGACCTTATTTATTAGAAGGATACGAAAGCAAAATATGTCTCAATCACAGCCGGAACTTTTTTTTATTTTCTTAATGACCGATATGATTTCACTGTGGAAAAATGTTACGTAGTTACGGCTGGTTAGGATACATTGTTTTCATTTTGTCAGGTCGGACTGCTGGTGACTGGGTCAATGTCACTACAAAGTGCCTTTGGTGTCCTCTTCAGAATCACTGAGCCATCATGAACAAAATGCAGAATAACAACATTTTGAGGTTTTATTGTAAATGGCCAAATATTCACACACACAGCTGTAATAAGATTTTTTTTTCTCATTTCATACCATCTTTTTGATTCAATGTAGCCCAATGTGATTTTGGTATGTATCACACACTGCTTAGCTAACTTTATTGAGTGTAGTAAATAAATAAATTACATAAAGTATTCTAATTGTCCTCATCAAGTTATTTGAAAAAAAGGTATATTCTATTTTCATGATAACATTAAAGAGTAGGTAGCATATGGTTTTTAAGGTGCTACTTTGGTTTATGGAGTGTCCAACGACAAGTACAATGATAAATACAATGTGATAATCTCGTAATAATAGCCAGTTATTCGTACCTTACTTCTTGACTGACTCTCAAGTGATTCGTTCCGCGATTCATCCGTCTTGGCCCCGCCTACCCGCTAACATTCTGTCATTTGATTGGTCAGATGGTGTAGTCTGTTGTGATTGGTCAAACGCGTTCATCATTTGTCGCAAATGGAACCCCACTACCATCATTACAGGATTACGGTTTACATGTGGTTGGATGTCATGTATATTATATGTGTAGCTAGAGATGGCGGCGATTTTACCAATTTGACCCCGCATCTGACGAGGAAGCATCAGAAGACGCTAATCCACAACAAACTCTGCCACGACTGGAGCAGAATGTTTGTCAGTGGCAAGTGACAACTCTTGTCATAAAATCTCCCAGTGTGACAACATGCATGTTGTGCTTTTCCCTAAATTAAATTAAATATCATTTTTTCTTAAAATATGTTAATACGTTAGCAGTACTATTATTTCGATTTCGCGTTGTCATGGTACATAGAGCATTTCAGGAAGTCAACGTTATGAAAAATGATTTATATATAACCCAAATATAGGTGGACGTGCGGCAAATGTGTAAACTAACCGTAACACCCAAGAAATAACTGTACATGCTCACGTTAACGTTATATGCATTAGCTAAACACAGATAAAAGGTGCGAAAATATTTCTTGAAGTTAAGACAAAAATCAAAAGTCACACTTACAGGTTGTGATTCGGTGGAGCTAACAGGTCCAAATAGAGTTGGTATTCCCCCTTTCAAAGTGATATTGTAGTGAATATTTATTGATATTACAACTGTTCAGAAATTAAAAATATATATTTTATATATATATTTTCTAACAGTGCACAGTCAGCTTTAATTGGGAATCACTTTGCTAACTGCAGGTACACCATGTGTTCATTAAATGCTAACTTTTGACAAAAATATCCACCATGTCACTGTCCGCCCTGTCATCAACAAATATCAAATATTATTAAATATATTTTAAATACAACAGTTATAACACATAATATAACTGTAGATGCTTTATGAGAGGATAATATAAACTTTTGAGGAATATTGGTATCAGCAGGTGTTTTGATGATGATATGTTTGGATTGATTCTACATTGAATTTGTCCATGACAAGGTGGACATCTTTTACAGTTTATGTGTATAAACTATTATTATTTATAGTATTATAAAAAAATATGGGAGCTTGACCAGAGTATATTTCTAACAGCCTTTAATACAACAAATATGAAGTTGAGTGGAATATCTCAGATTTTATTTTGGAAATCAATGGGACTTATAGTGATATTGACCCAACACATAAATGTGCATTGACAGACTGATGGCAGAAATAAGTCAAAATCCTTGCTGCTGGTGGCCTGATTCACCGTGGGTCTGTCATGATTCAAGTTGGTCCCTTGCAATCCTACAACATTCTCTTGAAAGCAGGACAGCTGCTTCACTCAGAGTTGTTCTCTGATTTGTTAGACCAGGAGCTGACTGGGAGTTTTGAGACCTTTAACCTCTTGCGGGGCGCTAAGCTGCCAACTGTCATCAGCAGTCATTGAAAACGATTTATCCTTCAGGGTCAAAGATCTTGCGAACACAGCAGAGGAGGGTGAGAGAAACGAAACTATAAAATATTATGTAAAAACGGACACTGGTTTAATTTAAGAGGCAGAAAAAATTATCATGAGCAAGCGAGATCCTAGAAGCTATAAACAGGAAGAAGTTTCTATGATACATGTTGAGGTTTGTGTGGTGGTGCCCCACAAAGCCATAATACACTTCCTTCAGAGTGGCATGTAACAAAGAAAATCTTTTTAATGTGTCATCCTTGACCTTTGGGTTATGTAAACGCAAATCAAATGCAATTAAGTATAATGAGAATTTCCAAACAAAATGTACTCACTTCCTGGCTGTGATTGTGGGGGAATTTTAAGTGTTAAAGATTACATAAAAAAGGTTTCTGTCTCTGTATTTCCTACTGAAACCAGAGGCTTGGGGTAAGAAATGTCAAAGACCCTTTACAAAAAGCCAACGGGCTTTCGATACACCACAGCCATAAACCTACCAGTCAGTCACGGGGAGGGATGTCCACATTAAACAGCATTTGATTGGACAATAATCTGTATAGTGCATATTTAGTCAGGTTTTACAGGTGCATGATATTGTGTTTACCAAAGAGTTTTAAGAAATATAATTTTTGCAATGTTTGAATGACAGTTCAAATGATAAGTAAAACTGTAGTCCATAGTGATGTTTTATTTGTTTCTCTTTTATTTTGATCTGACACTTTTATGCTGTACAGTGTGGGGTTATCCAGTCTTTTCAACTTTTTGTCCATCGCCATTCTAACACAATCTGATAATTAACCAAATTACCGTCTACTGGACATTGTCCATGTTCTTCATCCTCCCCCTTTTTTGTACAAATAATGGGAAGAATTTAGGGAATGTGCTTTCTGAGAAAAAGCAAAGGCGTCTGTTGCTGATAGGTTGGCATTGTGCCACCTCAAAGTGCAAGCGAAGCCTGTGGTCTGACATACCCCCCTCCCATTTAAAACTAAGTGGAGCAGTTTAGCTTGTACACACAGGGAAAACAGGATGCATTCTATCTAGAAAACACCAGCAGGCAGCAGATAAAGACACAGAGGAGTAGGATGTGTTAATGATAAGGATGTTTTTGGATTGTGTCCTGTGATCATATTTGATGCCTGTAGATCCTTCGAAGGATTTCGCAGTAAATCATCATTGTTTTGGATACGGCCAATCTAAACTGAAAATGTGTTGTTTGTAAGGGATTAAGGCTGGCAAAATGCAGATGTGTATCACCGCTTTGCTAATATACATTTCATTTTTTTTAAATAAAATGTAGGACAAAGCAGGAATGACAATTAACAGCCGCACCCTGCTTTTTGTATTTAGATGGAAAATGATTGTAACATGTATTCTGCAAGAAAAGTTAAAGGTATAGTTCTTCTGTCGTCATTTACTCAACGCTCAAGTGGTTCAAAACCTGTTTAAATTTCAAAAGTTAAGGAAGATATTTCTTCAACTATTTACTGCCATATAGGGAAAATGTGGGAGGAGATCTGCTGGTTACTGATATTCTTCCAAATAAATTCCTTTGTGTTTAGCAGAACAAAGATTTTCATACAGGTTCAGAACAACTTGAGGGTGTGAAAATGATGACATAATTCTTATTTTTGGGTGAACTATCCTTTTAAATCTTGTGAAATGCAGAAGACAAATGTGCTATTTGCGAGGAATTCCAGAAAAGTAATTTTAAACGATTTAGCTGATTATTTTGTTAAAATATTTTTTATCAAATGGTTTAGCTACATACAGGGTACACATCTGGCAGAATATGCACACTTTAGGCCCTCTGCAAAACTTGAAAACTAATCCTGTATATGGTTGATATACTCAAAGCACATTCAAATAAACTCTAAATATGCATGTCAGAGATTTCTGTTAAGACATGTTTGTTTAATTTCAGGTTAAAGCACTCAACTCATGTTTCCAACCAACCAAACAGCACAAATCTGTAGATTTTTACAGTAGATCTGTCGCAATCATTAGAGCAAATAGAAACAGGAAAAACCACTGACCTGTGAGGCACACATGCATCAAGTAGATCAAAACAATGTTTAGTTTACCCTCTAGTGATGTTTTGTTTATGGTAGTATTTTGATCATCTTGAATAAGAATAATATATCAAATTAACTTTTGTTTCTTTAGGAAATATGCAAACAAAATGATGTTGTGCAAATTGAGTGAAGCAATTATTCATTTTTCTCTTTGAACGAACAGCCAAACATGTGAGTACAGTACAGAAATAGAAAAAAATGTTGTCAAGCATTTTCATTCATTCTTTGATTTTATAAAAGTAAAAAATCTGAGGATCAAAATAAAAATTTGCACATTTAAAAAGAACAATTGTAACTGAGACTCTTTTTTAACTTTCATTTCTAAAATTCATGTATTGTTTTGGAAAATCAGACAATAGATTTTAATCTCATAGATATACGCTGTAGGTATGTGAGTGTTTCGAAAGGGTTTTGTTTTCTCATAAAGGCTGTATATTTCCCGTAAATGTCTGGCTAATTATTCTCGGCGTAAGGGACACCTCCTAGATTTGCTCTGCTGATATTGTGTCTCTACAAACAATACCTGATCTAGAGTTCCGTTCTGAAAATGCCGAGCAGCAATGAAACTGAAAATACAAAAGTGTTGACAAACTGACATAATCATGACTCACATGCCCGATAGAAGCAATTAATAAAAAACACCTGTCATCAGTGTTTACTGCTTAATTGTGTGGCTCATGAATTCAATGAAGTTGAGTACCTGTATACACACAAACAATTGAGAGTTATGTTGCGTCTGGTATCTGTACTATGACCTAAACTTTGACTCAATCAAATCAATGCTATGTAAAGCAATAATACAGCTATTCATCTTAAATACTGAGCATTGAAATGATGCTGAAACAATAGTGTAATTTCTGCTCCTGTTTTTCTTTATTCTGTTTGCTGAGCAGTGATGCAAAATACCGTCTTCAGATCTGTTTGATTAATTTTGCCCGAGAAACATTTCAGGAAGGAGCAATACACACCTATACAGATACATACAAAACATAATTTGATTCAGATATGTAGCTATTCTGCAACAAAACAAGCGATTCCTTGCTTATAAACAAACAAACAGATAATAATAATCAAATCCATTATGTAAAAATATGAAATGGATGTTTAATCAAATCGTACTGGTGGTGTACAGAGACTGTTACTAATTCTCTGGTTGTTCAGGGGAGTTTGATATTATCAGTCAATCAAAAATGTGTTGCAGCTACTGTGACTAACAATCTCATTAAAAGTTGTTTAGTCTAAAACCAACAATCACTGACGTTGTGTATAGTCTAAAAAGCTCCTGTGTAATAGCATTGAAAATAATACATTTTTGTTTTTGTATTTTGCCCACAGCTTTTACATGCCAAGGTGACAAATGGGAAATTCTTTCAAATGGACATCATCAGATGCCGTGTGCATGTGGCCACGTACACAACACACATCGGAAATGACCATGAAAATCAGAGATGATGTACTGATATTAGAAGCAGCATATGTGTTACTTTAAATGTAGGAGAGTCTGTCCTTTTGGGAATTCACGGTTTCTTTGGTTGTGTGCTTGCAATCTCTTTCAGGTAAAAGTTTATTTTTGTGTGGTAGTTGTTTAGTCAGATCATTGAGATCAGACAAAAATGCCACAGCTTTGACACCTTAGAGAGATATCAAATAGATGAATACCTGAATCCACGCCAATGGGATGAAACAAAACCAAATACTTCCTGATAGAACACGTTAAGAAATAAACAACAATGCAATGATGTTTATTTCACGAATGTGCGTTGAAAGCAAAACTACATGAACTGATGTACTCTTCCTACCAAGCTACAGGAAATGGGGTTGAATATTCCAGTAAACCCAATGATCAGTTAATTTGAATTGAATAACGGCTAAAAATATCTGGTTACTGACTATTGCTACATTTTTAAACAAAGCAATAGACATAGGTCGATCAAAAGTTCTTTTCACACCAGGAAACCCTGTAGACTGCAAGCAGTTATGAGTAAATTATTTTGTATTCAAATTGTAAGAAAAGCCCAGAGAATCTCCCTGGATTTCTTTACCTATGTGTAATGCTTACATCTTAACATCTAAGAGCTTAAATAGATAAGATTTCCTCCAGTGTACAAACAGGAAGTTTGTCATTTTGAAGCAGGCAGCTAAATGAATTTGCCTAACTATTCAAACCTTTTATCACTGAATGCACAGAAATGATAGTAACTAGTTTAAAAGTGAATGGTTAATTCCCCTCCAAATCTACAGTGGATTTTTAAATAGCTATAACTATTTTCAGACATTTTGGTATTTCACCCCATTACCTCTAATTAGAACTAAGTACACGTCTATTTTTGAATACCATCAGAAGGATTTACCAAAGTGTTTATAAAACAAATCGAACAGTGTTATAATCTTACACAAACTGTTATCAAGGTGCATGTCTATTTCAGGGCTGCTGTTTAATAGTTTTTGACAATAATAACCCAGATGAAGAAATGTTTTTGTGGCTGGATGTTCCTGTTTTGTTGCCTCTTAAATGTTTCTAGAATGATGAAGATCTAAAGTAGGGTGGAAGAAGTACATAATTTAATTTAGATATCGAGTTCATAATTTAACTTATACTTTGACTCACACTATGAACATAATAAAAAAAGAATAAAATAGGACGGGAAATCTGATAAGCAATTTTTGATGATTGGAAAATAAATATCATCCGTTTTCGTTTCCCACAATGAATTTTGTGTCAGAGGAAATGGGCTTTGCACGCTAACTTATGCCCAACACCCACCTTCTTTAACTAGTACATTGGCCATAGAAAAACCATTTTTGAATCCACAAAGAACCATGCAGTCAAAGAACCAGTCTTTGAAGAACCATCTCTTTCTTACCTTTTTATGCTCTGAAGAACCTATTTTGACACAAAGAACCTTTTGTAGAACAGAAAGCTTATAAATTAAAGCTTATAAAAAAGCTTATAAATGTTTTAAGGTTCAAAAACACTGTATTATCCACACCGTGCATGATTGTATCTCCTCTTTGCTCCGCCTCTCAGAAACACGCCGATTTTTTACAAAGCTCATCGCTCTGAAAAGTGAGGTGTACTATGACTGGACGTTAACCAGTGCGTAGGGATTGTTCGAATAATAAGCGAGTTATGGAAATGTAACGTCTCTTACCATTGTCAGAACATCATTTTCCAAAGCAATTGTACTGAAAGATGATAAAATGTCATCGGTACTTCCTTCGAGCCCAGTTCTGATACGAAAAATAAAGATGATCAAGGCGATACAATTGTTAAATAGTTAAAAACTATAGCTAACTGTTGAACCTTTTATATGACGTTATAAAGACTATAAACAAAGAACCTGATACATCATACAGAGTTTGTGTGAGACAGAAACAAGCTCGCATTACAACAGGGAATGGTTACATAATAAATAACGCAAGCGTTATGCCACGTTTCATCGCGACTCAACAAAAACAAACAAAAAATATATTTAACATGACATTTGTTGCCTCTACTTGCAACATTATAACTGATTATTAGGACTTATGTTGTCTGGTGAGCTTTTGCTTTTAGATAGAATGCATATTTTGTTTCGACACTTACTTTTTTGCAATTTTACGTGTCTAATACATGCATGGGTAACTTATAAAACACCAAAGACACAGAAAAACACGGATTCGCGCCATGTGACCCCTTTAAAAAAATGCTGACTAGTCACAATCGTGTGTTTGGTCAAAAAGGGACGAGCCCAACCATTGGGTTGTAAATTAACCCATGCTGGGTTGTTTCAACCCGATCTCTGGGTTAATTTAACCGAACGGGTTGAATTTGTCCCTTTTTGACTGTATAAACTGGTTACAGACAGCCGAACCAACAGAGCACCACAGGATCACATGAACAGAGAGGCAGGAGGCGGTGAACACAAGACAATTCTTCAGTAATTTCACCAATTAGAGATGATGGTGAGTGCTGTTAGCTGGCAGCTCAGGAGAGTCCAGTCGACCTGTTCAGCACTAATGAGATGTTTGTCCTCTTTAAAGGCATGCGGTAATTAAAAGCTGGTCATGTTCCAGTGTTTCGAGGCTCCAGACCACCGTCTGTCAAGAAAATCATTTGACCTTTCATGTTTAATAGCTTTCTTCTAAATTGATGGCTTAACATCAGAGATGGGTTATTTACTTTCAGTTTTGGGATTGTTTGCATTAGCTTGCCTTTTGTATTTTCTTTTCACCTGTTTGGGTTTAAAACGATCATAAGGTGAGTGTATCATTTGTTTTTGGGGAAGAGTCCAGTGCGAAAGCTTTATTGTCTTTTCTGTTCTGTTCTGTTTCTGTTCTTGCTGCCACCAGCCACAATTTGCTCTGCCAATATATACCTCATTACCTTGAATGTCACGACAAAATACCCAAAATACCCAGAAGGTATTTGTCATCAGCGTGATACAGCAGGTTAACATTGTACACCACAAGTTCCCCTTTAGGAGTGGTCGCCATTGAACTATTGATAAAAGTACCAACATATTCAGAGGTTTTGACATTGTTCTCTTGTTTTGCTTGCACTTGGAAGATCCCAAGAAAACAAAACATCGGCAGGGACCTTTGAACTTAATTTCTGCATTCTGGCATTCCGAGGACCATGCACTCTTTTTACAGCATAAAAATCAGAGCAACATCAGGATCCAAAACACAGGAAATATGTCCTTTCCCTTATGGCCAGGTGCCCACAACTTACATGCTTTCGCTTTCAACATTTGAACTACTTCACCAGTGCACTTTGTGATACTTAATGAAAACAGGAATAATGGGATGTAGGAGTTTAATGAGCAACAGTTGTTTCTTATCATTACCGTTTCTGTGTTGGCATTCTTTGCATCATGTTACAGCAGTGACCTTTGTGGTATGAACACAAGATGTCACGTTTAAAATATGTCAGTCAAACTAACCGCTTTCATTTCGATTTCAGCTATGTAGCGGTGAAAACAGTAAGAGGTGTGTATTGCAGGAATTAAACCCTATGGAAAGAACTGAAGGAGTTTTCAGAAGATAAACGGTTGCATGCTTTCTGTTAATAACACAGGTTCATTTTTTTGTGACTAAAAGATTAGGTTTCATTTTATCACAGTTTTACGGCATCCATAAAGCAGATCAAAGGTCAGCAAATTTGCTATTATAGTCTAATGGCTTAAATGTAAGGAATTATTTATTTTCTATGAACATATTCTGAAGTTCAATGATCCGACTGAATAGTAAATAATATATGGCAGTGTGAGGAAGTAAGAACTGAGGGATGCTGTGGAAAACTCTTTTGCTTTTTGCTTTTACAGTATTGGGCATGCATAGTGTGGTGACTATTTTTTGATTAATTTACTAAGAACTTCATTCACTGCCATCACATTAGCTAAACTTCTCAGGAATTTGTGGTTCTCCGTCAGCTCACCTGCTTCTGCTGGAACACTTGCCAACAAAAGGGTAATCCTGGCCCTGTGACAAACCTTATGTAAACATAATGACTTACTGTCTGTCCTGTGATAAAGAAGAAAAACAAATGTTACACAATTTTTGAAAAAGTCGTTGGAACAGTGTATAATACTGACCCTAATTTATGTTTGACTCATGTAGCTGAAGCGGTATGGCCCCCAGAACATCAGGACTAAAGTAAACAACAGATGATTTTCATAAAACACAACCCTTTAAGATAAATATCTGAAGCTTTTCGGCATAGTTAACCTTCCACAACAATTGTACGGATGTTGCCAAGTTTCTCCATCTTTTTGTTTCCACATTGTAAGAACGAGAGTCTTGTGTATATATATTATAATGATGGAAACAGGCAAACTCATATAGAAATACACAACAGTTCATCACATTGAATACATTACAAAAATATTTGTTGAAGAATATTTAGAAAACATTGCTGTTTTTGCCAAGGACCCCATAGAGAGGGAGAGAGTAGGGCTCCTCTAAAATTGAACGTTGCATTTTTAACCTGATCTATAATGAAGTGTATAGTACTAATGTAATGTACTCTCTAAATATGTTATACTAGCCAAGACATTCAAATTTTTATTGGTGAGTGTGTTTGTGTGTGTGTTTTAACATCAAATGTTTACCTAAACATACAGTTTCATTTTATCACAGGTAACCTTTACAAACTAACCTTTACAGACTAACCCCTTGTTGTATCTCTAGGGGTCCCTGTAGAAGAACCTTTATGAACATAAATATTCAGCCTACATTTGGAATGCCTGAAAATGTAGCATTTGCTATGAGGACTGCTTAAAGATATTATTTTCATTTATCTTTAATTAACACAACACAGAAACAAAACAGGTGTTTGGACTATACTGTTTGAAGACAAACTTTCTTCCCCGGCACACACAAGAAGATATTTTAAAGAAGGTTGGTAACTGAACAGCACTGGCCCCATTAAGTTCTATTGCATGGACACAAAACCAATGCAAGTAAATGGGGAACGTTAACAACATCCCTCAAATGTCTTTTTTATCAAGAAAGTCATACAGGTTTGAAATGACAAGAGGGTGTGAAAATGGTGACAGAACATTTTTTTTGAGTGAATTGTCACTTTAATTACTTTGGTGGGAGTAAACTCCACTGCATAATCATGTTGAACCCAAAGTGCTTTACACCCTAAAGCAGTCAGTAGATACCATTCAGTGTCTTTACACTACCAATGGATTTCCCCACAGCTATTTTTTTCAGGAATGCGGCAACCTAATCATTTCTTGTATTATTTATTGATTCTTTGAGTAAAACAAATAAATTAACCTATATTCCAATATTAAATGATGAACAATTGTTTCAGGTATATGTAAATGGATTGGATACTTGCCAGTAAAACAAATGGTGTTGTAAATATGACATCATACAAGTCTCCTCCTACAACTCAATTAACCAAACTTTCTGTACAACACAAAGTGTTCAGTAAATGATCAACCCTTACCCAAGGTTCTTTTGCCATTTTAATGTTTTTAATATGACGCATAAAGGCTTGCATCTTTCTCATGGATATTTTACCATTGCATATGCAAAACAAGACAAGAAAGTCCCCACATCTCCATGTAACGTCACATTCCAAGCATAGGCTGGTCAGTTGACATACTAACTCTCCCCAACAAGTGAAGTTGCGCTGATGTAGAAACATAGGATTCCCCTGTTAAGTAGTTTTAACTTGTTATCAAATGAAACTGGGAAGCAAAATTAATAAGAACTGCTTGGTGTTTGGAACAGTTCTCAAATTCCACATCATAGAATTCCAGTAACACAAACACAAGGAAATGAAAAATGAGAGCTATGATTGCATAAAAAGATCAAAGAGTGGGTTAAAACATGCCATCTCTCGAGTATATATTTGTATGTGGATGTATACGTTTTTAGAAACAGTGAAATGTGAAGTTAAATAGGTAGTTTTATTATATTTCTGAGGAGAATTCTAATTTGCATAACCTGGTTGTTTCCAACAACAGACAAGCAATGGACTCACTTTTTTCATGTGAAAGAGTATTGCGCCATCTAGTGTACAAATGCACACACACATTTCCACATTGGTTATAATGTCACAAAGTCGTTTGTTAATTTACTTTTATTGCATGTTTTACATCGTAAACAATACTGAGATCTTTTTCATGTGTGATTATGTTTCTTAGAAATTATAGTATTTCTAAAAGCAGGCATGAAATCGCATTGCCTAACATACTCTAAACAAACGACGCTTTGTTTTGATTAATCTACATTAATAAAATGTCAAATCTCACATTATTTACAATATCCAAACAAGCAAATGCTAACACTGACAAGTATAAACATGCAAAGAAAAATAAACATACCATACAAGCGTGCAGTGGGAGTTTAAACATCAAGCATTCGACTTCATCCATGATGACATGCGGCACTACAGAAATGAATCAGCATTGTACGTCAAAGTATCGCGAGGGTGCATCATAAGCCCGCGATTCGAATCAATCATGCGGTGCTTTGACGTCACACGCCGATCAGTCCCCGCGTCGCTCATGAAGTTGTACAAATCTGTTATTCTGAATAAGCAGATTCACCAGCCGCCCATGTTGATCGAGCACAAACACACCCATGCCGTTAACATTCTGCAACTTTTTACAAGTACGTCTTAATGATTTGTTTTTTAAGCACTTTTGCACACGGGCTAAATATTTAATTCTGTCAAAATCGGGATAACGGAAACTATATAACATGGGTTCGACGAACTCCACCCTGATAAAAATCCCAAACGTCGAGGAGTTGATGCAAGAAACTGGATGTAAGTAACGCAACAACAACAGTTGTTTTGCTACATTATTTTATATTCGTTAATTTATTTAGTAGTTGTTGTTATTGTTGTTGTCCTCTCGTGTTTGTCATTTTATACGTACCATTGTATCTTTAGTTTTAGTTATACTGTATATTTATATTAAGTCATTTTGTAAATTCAGGTCACGTCAGTTTCTTATAGTAGATTGACAGTGGCAGTTGCTGTTAGCTTATTACACTTAAGTGTCTAGCAGCAATCAACTCATGCTGTTTACATACAATTTTTCTTTACAGTAGATAAATCTAATCGAAGAAAATGCAATAAATGGATTTACTTGCCTGGTTTACAAAGCTATTTAAATGTCAGTTAGAATAATATATTGGTCCATTCATTGCATACTGATGAAGTCATTTCCTGTATACTGAGTTCTACTGCCTGTAATGCATCTTTATATGATGACATACATCTTTCTTTCAGTCTCAACTGCACACATTATACGTTTGCATGACCGCTTCAAAGAGCTAGATACAGAAAGAAGAGGTTACCTCTGGTGAGATGTTTTTTCCCATCACTTAGGCTCACATCCCATAAAATGTCCATCGCTTTTCTAGATGCCACATTTTTCGTTTGTTGTTTGTTCTGTTTTACACAGTCCTCAGGATTTTGGAGCAATAAAAGGACTGGCGATAAACCCCATAGGAGACAGAATAATAGGTGCTTTCTTTTCCCCTGGGTGAGAGAATCTGGACACAAATCTGGGCATTTTGTAACCTGTTTTTTACAGTGCACAGTACATTTCTGCATCGAAATGTAGTTTCTCAGTTCAGTAACTAAAACCACTTGTATGTTGTGTATTGTATAGGTTTATAGTAAAAAAATGATGTCTCCCTCAGGAGGGAAACAGTGGACTTCTACACTTTTGTGAAAATCCTGGCGCATTTCCGACCTGCTGACAACATCCGACCCAAAGAATCCAGTTCTCCTG
The DNA here is from genome assembly GCA_008369825.1 of Triplophysa tibetana. NCBI lineage: Eukaryota > Metazoa > Chordata > Actinopteri > Cypriniformes > Nemacheilidae > Triplophysa > Triplophysa tibetana. Next base: position 10,311,003 of record CM017917.1, on the reverse strand, counting down.
AACCCATCAATAGCAGGACCAACAAACTCAAATGTATGTTAGCAGAATTTGTAGTTGCATTAGTAGGGGGATATACCAACTTAAATACAGAACGTAAGTTCTTGATACAAATGCCACTAGCTGGTCATTGTCTTAGACCCTAATGCACACTAAGAGACTCGTATCACCCTAATGGGGTTCTTTTGCAATAATGACCTACTGACCGAATACTATTCTACTTATTACATAACCATGTGCCTAAAAATTGAATCAATGATTATTGAATTCAATTTATTTTTGAGAAGAAAGACTAATACGATCACTGTACCATAATAACAGGAGAGGACCTTTAGGAGGCATCAGAGTAATTTCCATTTAATCTCTCAACTTCATTCTGACAGTTGTTTTTCAGATGTATGACCTGGATAAGGATGGAAAGATATCCAGAATTGACCTTTTAAAGGTCAGTGGTCTCCAGTAACATCATTGTAACTTGTTTGGTCCATCTGCTTCCAAAACTTCTCACCAACTAATAATGACTGACAGCTGAGTCTGTTCGACAGGCTCTCCGGGGCATGCTGGAGATGCAGGTGACAGAGGAGCAACTAGACAGCATAGTAGACCGCACTATACAGGAAGCAGATTTAGACGGAGATGATGCCATATCGTTTGAGGAGTTTCGCAAGGTATCAGTTTTCTATGTCTGCAGATTTTGATAACATCACAGCACTTTATTTACGCCTGTTTTATTATCAGTGTAGGATTACCGCCAGTTATTATGTTTCAACTTGTTTTCCTTTTTTTTTATCAATTTGTTTTAGTCCTTGGAGAAGGTCAACATTGACCACAAGATGAGCATTCGCTTCTTGCGTTAAAGCAACCCAGGAAGGTGACTATGCAGACCTCACATACATCACAAAAATCTGTTTCATCTCGTAATCTGAGGAAATGCAAGGAATATCTTTACAGGACAATGTGACGGATACAACGATTGTTTTATATTCGAATGCACTGCTAATCTCTACATGGAACAGTATTTGCAACTACATTCTGACAAATGTATAAAATGTTTTACTATGCATCTAAACAGTGTTTATATAACATAAATTGAACTAACATATTTATTTATCATCTAAATGTATTTTAATTCTAACAGTTTGTTGCTGCAGGGAAAAGAAAGAGTGATGTTAAGTGAATTGTCTTCATAATGGCCACCGTTGGTGTTGTATCTACAGCTAATCTTAACATAAAGGAAGATTTCAAAGCTGGTTTATATAATTTCGACTATAAGCTTCATATGAAAGGCTATCTCACAGTACACCTGTTTCTTTTCTAAAAACAGCCTCTAAAGACAGCTCAAAAACTATTTGTATTAAAGTCTGACCGACATTCAAAAATGAATTAAATTGTGACATGATTCATCATTGTTTTTTATTGTTTTGTATACACAACTCTTTTTCAAACACAGTCTGATTGTTTTTATAACTGAATTAACGATTCACATTTGATAAGTGTGTTCACAGGAAAGTGATGCAACACTTTGTTTTGACCGATATGTGGCGCCACTCGTATGCTTAAACACCAAATGGTTTTATTGCGAAAGCTTTACTGAAAGAAGTCCAGGAAATGATTTATTGGTTTTTTTTATTTATTAAGGTATTTGTCATATATTTGTACATTATAACACAGCACGTAAGTTCTTCGTCAATCCTCATTTGGCTCTACTCTTGGGCATAGATGCAAACAGCAGCCAGTACAAGGAAAGGCCAGTTCCTAGACAGAACCCCCAAAACATAGACTTGACACTAGTACATATGTACTGGTATATTATTTGTAAACCTAAAAATAACATTATTTAATAACCTGAGGTTTTTATTGTACCTGCAACTGTGATGGTCATGGTTAAACGATAGAGAAGGACATCTGAAGTGCCTCCTTTAATGTGGACAGGAAGACCATTATCCTCCTGTTTAAAAGTACAGACATACGGAATAAATGGCAACGAAAAGACTTTTGAGTAAGAAGATAACATACTGCGCATCATCCATAACTCAAGATCAAATAACTCTTATTTGTAAGAATTCCAATATATGTCCAATAACAAGCATAAAATATGTGATCTAATTTAAACAATAATTATCTTTTCAGGTCTGAGGTTTGTTTGTTTTGGATAATGTACCTGCATAATTACCAGCAGGCCTTCAAATAGGCTATAGTGTTTGTTTAAGAATAATGAAATGGAATGTCAATGCAAGATGAACACGCCGTTGAAACTGGATGATGATCTGCAAGCAAGTTTGCAGTTCAAATAATAAAGGCTGTCACACCAACGTGTCACACATCGTGGTTTATCACCCGTATACACATCAGTTATTGGACTCTTCATCTAAATTGATTAATATTTTATATGCAAGTATATTTACTGACACTAGTATGAATTTCATCTTACCAGGAAAACCTTCTGTTTTTCTGGCACTTTGTTTTTCAATTGTCTGGCAGTTGTGCTGAAGGCCCTTGAGGCCAGCCGAGGAAGAGACTGTAAGAGTATAAAAAGAGACGTTTTTGTATTTTAATTCAAGTTTAGGACACAAATTCATGAAACTGAAAGTGTCTTGCGGATAACAATAAAAACAAACAGATGAATTGCCCAGTTAATATGGCGTAGTAAAAAAAATCCTTTAAAAACATTAGTGATTCATTTTTTTATGTCTTAAAGGAACAGTTCATCCAAAAATGAAAATTCTGCCAGCATTTAATCTCAAATTGTTCAAAATCTGTGTCAATTCGGCAGGAAAACCAATTTATACAATGAAGACAATATTTGGTTTACTTGTTAAACAAATGTCATCAATGTTTTATGGTTCCCAAGGTCAACTGCATGTGGCTTATCTGATTGAGCTGCTTGCTATTTACCAGTGGAACAAACCAATCAGAGCACAAAACATAGTGGTGGGTTGTGTCAAACAAGATCGCGCCCCTTCAGTACTGCAGTGTGTCCACCGGAGTGAGTGTTTATGTCAGCATGTAGACATGCAAAATGCGTGACTGAGGCATTATCTCTTTACTCTTTATATTGAAAGAAATAACAGTTTGTCCGTTTATTACAAGTTTGATAACAGCCAATAAGTTTACACACAAAACTGGACCCCAAGCTTATAGCGTTTGATAAATGATTCAGTTTCAGTTTTGAAAACAGGTTTGTATGATTTGCATACATTATCTTGTAATAAAAACATGAGCACACTGATTTTTATCTGATAAAAGTGAGCCATGATATCACATGACCACAAAATGAGTTTCTCTTCAGAGGTCATTTGATGCTACTAGACATTTAACAAAAACTGCGGCTATCATCTCAACACATCCGAATCTGTGCCGATCAAAACCAGGACTACCATAACATGACCAGGTTTGTTTAGCAATGCATACAGTGCAATGGTCAGAGTATCGTTCTGTAAAATAGTTCCCGTTTCACAAGTATTTTAGAAGTCGATTCTATCTGCTCTTTCAACGACACCTGTTGCAAAGGCAGAATCAAGAAAAAGAGTGGTATATTTACCAGTAAATGCCTCATGTTCGACGCTGCTGTCTGTGAAGCCTGTTAATACTTGTCTAGTCAAGGCCCTTACAAGGACACACACTCATTGCTGAGCTTTTGAACGGGAGCCAAATAGTCAGGAGGGCAAAGGCAACCTGCAGTCAAGCGACAAACTGATTCAACACTCAAAGCTTTTAACAATTTATGAATCAGTGTATGAAGTAACATTATACCCAAATAGGAAATTATGACGAATTTGCGCATTAAATTTGTATTTTACGATTTCTTTAACTGTTTCCCCGCCAATGACGAGTTATGTCTTCAACTATAGAAGTCGCTTTGCTGTCAGAGACGAGATATAACGTCAATCCGTAATTCCGCTACTATTCAGTAGGCGGCGCTGTACCCATTAACAGAACAATACAGCATATACGAATCAAAACGCAGTAAATACAATGCATGTTTGTATCGTCGTTGTGTAGATATAAGCCTATTAAAAGTAATCACAATACGAAACTTGTGAAATATGGAAGTTATTATGTAGTTAAAGCTACATGTCAGAAAAACTGTTATATAAATATTTCAGTTTCACTTCTTCTTAGACTGAAGTCTGAAGATATACCTTTCACCTGATGTGGTTCATTTCATTTCTGCATTTCACTAGAAAACTGAACTGACATTCTGTGAGAAGTTTTCTATGCGGCAGGATCAACATGATCTGTTGTAAGTACTGTCTTATATTTACAGTGGCTGACTACTGTGTTTTTTAAATAGACGACAAAAATGTAGTACAAAAGTTTGATCAATTGTGTAACCTCATTCAGTTTTGGTAAGTAGGCTATGGAGTTTATTGATCAATGTATTATTGCAGACAAAGGCATCCTCTGGGCATTCATGGCTGTTCTGTTTACTGGTTGGTTCGTCACGTATGATGCAGGCCAATGTTCTGAAAGGCCGTCAAGACAGTAAGATCTTAGGAATTGTTCAAATATTTTTCAACATCTTAACAAATGTTTAACACAAGATTTTATAGGAACAGAGAGCAGAATACTTGCAATTTATTTGTCAAATAATGCAATGAACAAATAAATAGCCAATAATACAATGTTAATGTGGAACTGCTTTACTTTGATATCAAAAAGTGTAATCAGCGCTAACACCTGAAAAAGGAAGAGGGTGAGCCATAAAACACAACTTCTTTATTTTGTTTGCACATTTCCATAGCTCATGTAACTGGACCTGTATGCTTCTCACTCTCCAATGGCCTGGGAGTTTCTGCATAGTATGTCTTTATAATTTTTTTGTAAAACAGGGCTGGTTCTGTTAATACAAGATCTAAAGCTTGTTGATGTCTCTGAAAATTTAAATTGTACCATTGTAATCTGTGGTATTTTAGGTGCAATGTTATCTGGCTACTATTAGTGATTTCTGCGTGCTTAAAATCTAAAGTTTTGTAAATTCTTATGCTGTTATTTTTACGTACTTCCACAGAGCCTTAACAAAACAAATATTTGCAAAATACCACAGACTGTTCAAAACTGGACTATCCATGGTTTATGGTAAGAAAAATAATCTGTTTCCTGATGGTCTAAACATTTGAAACCTCAGTACACACTTAACACAGTAACACTTCGTCTGAAATTATTTTATTATCGTTTTTGTTTTTAGATTTTGAATATTGATATTTTATTCATCAGGACCAAAATTTAATTTAAAAATGTCATATTGTCTCTTAGGCCTCAACGTACTGGTCACTGCTGTGACTGCTGGCCGATATTTCATTCCCATCTGCAGGTTAGATTATTTCAGAATGCTTCTTGTTTTAACTCCCTAGAGTCTGTAAAATAATAATGAGACTGTTTGTGTTGAAATGCAGGACATTGAACCTGAACTTTCTCAGATGTGGCCTTCACTAGTGAAAGCTAAGAACTACTTTATCTTCTGGTAAATATCACTGTTGTCACACATTTATTATGTTATCTTGCAGCCTACAAATATGCCTTTGTACATGAATGCACTAGGCAGGGTTGATTATTAATAAGGAAAGAACGTATCAGAAAATACATACAGTGGCCCTAAAATAGTTTTGTACACGAAGTCCGCACTTACATTTCTTTGATTTTTAATGCAAAACATAAAATGATGTGGCAGCTGCAAATGCCGCTAGACCATCTCTTAAAGCCGGATCTTCTGGACTGTTTTTGTAATTGCTGTTGCCAACTGATCTCAAAGGTTTGGGTTAATGTTCATACAGAATATCCACAGTTCATGTGTAGTTCATGTCCATAACCCATGGAGATGATCGACGTAGTTTGATAACCAAAACAGGGGCACAAAACAAAATGATTAACATAAAAAAAATGATAGGGCACTGTGAGAAAAAAAGATGCTATATAATGTCTAGGCTTTATGCCAAACAAACGCTGTGCAAGAATAAGTTACATTCAGCCATAGTTAAGCACGTTTTTTCGTCAGATTTCCAAAAGGGGGTTATGCCAGAAATAACGTCTGTCTCCCTGGTTATTTTGACCAACCTTATTTTGACCAAAACTTTGTTTTCACTTTTTAAAAAGCGTTATTCTTTAAAAGAGTTTTGTTTTATTTGTACTTGTATTTCAATGTTGCATTGTTGGGTGTGGTGTAGGTGTTTACTATAGACAACTAGACTTCCGGTAGAGTACATTTACATTTAGTCATTAAGCAGACGCTTTTATCCAAAGCGACTTACAAGTTGGGTTAATAATGGAAGCGATTGTCCCTGTAATAAGTGCACTGTAAGTCACTTTGGATAAAAGCGTCTGCCAAATGACTAAATGTAAATGTAAGGATACTCAAGTCTGCATAAGTGAATGAAGATAAGGGGTTGCCAAACCAGGAGCAGAGTCTTGAATTTGATGCGAGCGTCTATAGGGAGCCAATTTAAGTACAGCATTTAAAACCCTTGCCTTCGCGTTAAAATGGAATTGCACAATCTGTGTGTGTGTATAGGTCTGGCTCAAATCATTTATGTGGTTAAATAGGAAGCAAGAGTGGATTAAACACGGGACTTGTGCAGGTTGTGATGAAACTATGGGCTCACCGTTTCATTACTTCGAGACTGCAATCAAGCTTCGGAAACTCTATGACATCGATAGGTGAGCTAACCATCGGTCAGCATTTTCAGAAGAAAACAATGACATCATCCCAAGGTGAGCTTATTCATTTGCATTTTCAGTGTCTTAAAAACTTCTGGAATCACAACCTCCTGTGACGTGTCATATAAAGTGAGTTTATTGGATGGCTATGAATCATAATCCCAAATGTGATACATCAAGCAAAACTTCACTAATATATACTCTTACTGTTGGTTATCGGCAGTATGATGACATAAGTAGTGTTCTGGAACCACTGTTTGGGCGGAATTACGACTTGCAGTGCGTGACAGACAATAAGGTATTTTTTTTAATAAACATGTTACTAAACCAACATCCAATTAGTTCTGACTTCAAAAGTATGAAACACGTTTCTTTTTTTAGGGTCGTCAAGCGTGGGTCCAATTGAAGATAAATCTCTTCAGAAACCAAACGCTTGGATGCCATAAACAAGAGCAAAAGCAGTTTTTTAATACCAGAGTGTGGCTTGACAGTCCAGGACATCCCTGTCCAAAAAACGAAAGCATCTTTTACTTTCCAATTAACTATGAGCAACCTCACGAGCCTTGCAACTCGAGCCATTTCAGACAAGCTTAGGACAGTGTGTGTCAGAATTATATCTTGCTGTCTTCCGTCCCTTTTTTAATAAACAAGCTACATTACACCTAAAGAATTCAGCCTGTGGATTTTCTTTACGATATAATCATTAAACAATCTCCGTTCAGATGGGGATGAAGGGCTTTTAATTCATTTTGAATATACACCAGATTTCATTGACATTATACGCGTCTTGATGTGGAATAAATTTCAGTTGCACAAAGTTTCTCATCCCCTGGAGATCAAAATCCTCAGCGGAGCATTGAAAAGCACAAGTGTTAAATGTGAATCAACGTGCCAAATATCGGCAGCCATTAAGAGGTATAAATTAACAAATGCAGGCTATAAAACATCATGCAAGCACTCGCAATGGATGGATTAATGAACTAACAGTTCACATTTTATTTGACACAGAATCAGTTTGCCAAAATGTTTCTACAACACAGAAGAAACAGAACACAGACTATTCACTAAAAACTGCGTCATCTTATAAAAAAAGACCAGCTACTTCACAATGTAGATGATGAAACTAACAAAAAAACAACTCTTGGTAAATGATAGTTGAATCTTAGCATCTGCTTTTGAGTATTAAAATGTGTTCAATACGAGTGTGGTTCTTCACACTTCCAACTTTCCAAGGAAGCGGAGATTGAGAATCTTCAGCTGCTCATCTAGCTCCATTCGAACAATACCATCTTCCCCGTCGATACTGAGCAGGACTCCTGTGGCTTCCCGGTCTTCTCCCAGAATCACTTTCACCTGAGAATCACATTATTCATTTAGCAGATAATTCTGAAGTGAATTACATTACAGCTTCATCTTAAAAAAACTTATTAAACAGGTTATTTCTATGCTGTGGAAAAAACAGCCGAATCAACAAAATGTCCTTTTATGTTTGTTTTGCAAGAGACAAGTCTAGATGAAGTTAAGCAAACGATCAGAGAAATTTCATTCTGCTGTGAACTACCTCAAGCTATGGACGTGAATCAGTAACATGTGTATTCATAACTCCAGAATTAGACAATGTAACAGTACCTTGTTGTTTTTGGTTGGAGTAACAGGTTCCAGGTGTTCACTTGAAATGCTAACCACCTTATCCGTTTCTTGAAGGTAAACCGAGCACATCCCGCCCTGTGTTTAAACAAAACAATTTCTCTTCGTGAAAAAGAACAAGGATATTTAGGTAAACCAACCAACAAAAAAAGTCTATCAGAAATATAAACTTTGAGCGTATCTATTAAAAATCCCTGCTCTGCTTCGGCACGCAAACCTAAATCCAGCCCCAGGCATTTGTACAAGCAGACGCATCAGAGGATTGATTTGGTAACTGAACATAAAGAGTTCTGATATTAAACACAATGTGGTGTAGATTCTTGAAGAAGGAAGGGGTAGACTGGTAATAAACTACCAAATAAGTTTGCACTGTAAAACATTTTTGAATCTAAAACTCGACACACCAAAACTACTTACAGTGACGCTGCGGATGACACCAGTCTGATTGATGACACCTCCATCCAAGAAGGTGTCTTTAACTCGCACCATGATGTCTGTGGTGACCCAGTCATTGGAAGATTGGTCGATGTTAGATCCAGGAGTGTGAGGGTTGTATCCTCCGGGAGATGGAGCTCCAGGAGTCATTGGACTGTAACCTACCGGGCTGGGGCTCGGACTGGCCTGAAGATCATATGTATTATTAAATCAATTCCAACAATTCACTGCCTAACAGTTTCCGCTACAACACACCTATAGCGGTTTATAAAAACTTATGTATTGCTTAATTTAGCTACATTTTGCAATACATGTGTATTACACAATACATACAAATTTACTAGCAAAAATAAGTGAAAGTGACCTATTTGTCAGATATGCTGACCCATACCCGAAATGTGACCTCTGCATTAAACACATCCAGTGAGTAGTGAACACTCGTCTAAATAAAGCAAGTGGGGGTAAGGTGCCTTGCTCAAGGGCACCTCAGTTGTTAGGCGCCGGCCCTTTGAATCGAACTGGCAACCTTCTGGTCACGATTCCGACTCACTAACCATTAGGCAACAACTCCCCCTAAATATAAACATACAGTTACCAAATGTGTACCTGGTAGGCCATAGGTGATGGGGTGGGGTGGTAACTGGCAGGAGAGTGCGTGTTTTGGTATCCCACAGGACTTGGGGCCACTTGGTGGTAACTCTGTGGGCTGGGACTGGGCTGGTAAGATCCCTGCGGAGATGGTGCTGCGTACGGCGAATACTGGTCTGTGTTGTACCTGAGGTGCGAACACACATTTAGATACGATACTGAAAAGATCAACACAAGTATATGATTGATCCCTCACATGGCAGGAGTTCCAGGAGTCTGAGGGTTGTACTGGGGGTTGACCTGCGGGGAGGGCACTTCTGGGTAACCGGGAGTCTGAGGGTTGGGCGTCCCACCATAACCCTGAGGAGATGGCGAGGGCTCATCATCATAGCTAAACTCGAAATCATCCTCAGCCCTGAAAAATGAAGGCGAAATGTTACAGTCAATGTACATGATATTGTTTGATGAAAAGGTTGTATAATAATCGCTTGCTTTCTTACCGTGATGGTGTGTTTGGATTGCTGGGGTCCCATGCACCGCTCTGACCTGGTGTCCTACTCCCATCATGCAAAGGAGTCTGAGAGCCATAATGAGGTGTACGGTTTCCTGAAAAAAATGAAAAAGTTCAATCATTTAAGATAAATTTGAAAATGTAATAAACTTATTTTTTCTTATGGAATTCACTTTTTAGCATTATTTTTATATGAACTGTGTATAAAACATGCATTTTAAATATAATGCAGGCACTTTCTCAGATCAGACTTCTAAATATCAAAGTCTAAAGGCAAAATGCTGGTCCTGTCGGTTTACACTGAATTATGTGGCACAGGATTCAGTGTTCTGGTTTGCAAGTTTTAATGATTTATTACTCGCGCTCAAAACAAGTCTAAATAAAGCAACTCCCAAGTGAAGCCTTTTTTTTCCTTTAAGATAATCACTATAACTGCAGTATATCAGTATTCTTAAAAATGTAATTTGCTGTCCGTGAGAAGTATGCCTAATTTTTATAGGTGGAGTGAGGATGTCAGACTATAAAAAAATTCCAGGGCAAGAATTTCCGACCCTAAAAAAATCAGTGTTTCTTACCATCATGGAGGGGCGTCTGACTGCCATACATTGGAGTACGTGAGCCAGTTCCATACATGGGTGTCTGAGAGCCATACATTGGGGTTCGTCCATGGGTGGAAGTCATTCCTCCATGTCGCTTGGCGCCTCTGATTTACGGCAAAAAAAACAGATATGAAAGCACAATGAGTAAACTACAGTTATAAACTTGTTTTATGGAGGAGGTCATGTCAGAATAGCTAACACGTAAAAATGTATTGTCTCTGTGTTGCGTGCCATAACACGCAAATACTTTTTTGCAGTCCCAACATTGGCCTGTCATTCAGAGTTGAAGAAACATGTGTTTGTGTGGAAATCTTAGCCAAGAAGTGAAACACTGTAAAGCATCTAAAAAGGACAGTCCTTCAAAAAGAAGACCCAAAAAAGAATATTCTGTCCTCTTTTACTCACAATAGTTTGTTCAAAATCTGTATCAATTTCTGATTTTCTGATGAACACGGAGAAAGATATTTGGAAGAATGCTTGTAACCAAACAGATGGTCACCATAGTAGAAAAAATGATAAAGTGCCCCAGAACTTTTTCCTACATTCTTCAAAATACCTTTATTTGTGTGTTTAACAGAACAAATAAATTCTACAGATTTGAAACATCTTAAGGGTGAGAAAACATATTTGTGTAAACTGTTGGGTTAAACGTGTTCCCATTGACAAGAATTCCTGTCGTTTATGACACAACGCCTACATTCCAATTCATTTTTTTAACTATAACACAACAGGGGTGGATAACAGATCCACTCACAAGAGTATAATATACATTTTGATCATCCTCCTGAATCTGATCTGGATAAAAACTTAATAAAACCTAATTACATTCAAGTGTTGATAAAAACATGAATATTATGTTGTTGTTCTAAAATAGAGGTTCTTTTCTATTTTAATGTTTATAAAACAAAATGTTCAGGTGCTGTGAAAGTTTTGCGATTATTATCAATATTGGTGGCGGTGCAGAACTTAAACATTCCCTAGTATAACTTTTATAAACAAACATGCTAGGGAATGTTTCAATTCTACAGAAAGCGGGCAAGCTTCTGAAGAATTCTGCAAACACACTGATAACATACACAGTTGTGAGTCGCTGACGGTCCACAGAGATGGTCTGGCATGTTGAATGGAGCTCAACCCTAGCTGTTGATTCTGTTGCATCCTTTACCACTCCAATATAGCCTGTGAAGACAAAATTAACAGATCAGCTAAAGTAAAACTTTTGCACATCCATTCATGTGATTTTTAAACTTATGCGAGTCCAAGCATGTGCAAACAAGTCACCTTTGTATGGTCCCTGGGATATACGGACAGTCTGCCCTATCAAATCATTGTCTCGTCGTCCTCTGCCCCGGCCCATGCCGCCGCCGCCGCCACCGCCTCCGCCCCCCCTTTGTTGCTGACCTGAAAAAAAAGAGACCAGATAACTGATGAGAATCAATTCAAAAATTTTGCTTTGGTTCTTAGATCTACACTGAAATTCAATACCTGAAAACTGATAACAGATCACATACAGGATGCAACATGACTACAGATAGACCACAACCGCACTCCACTCACTCACCTCCTCCCCCTGGGTGCATTGGACTGCTGATTCGTGGGCTCATGGGAGCAAAGCCTCCCACTGTAAAATTGGTCACATCTCTTGGCTTTGGGAAAAAGATGGGTACATTTTAAGATTGAGACGTTGCCAATTAAAGCTTTGGCACCAGACGTTGAAGTTTGAACACACCTTTGAGCCTCCAGCCAGAACAAGGTGGCGTGTCTTACAAACAAACATGCCTCCATTCTCAACCAGTTTCTTACAGTGCAGAAAAGCAAAGCCTCTGAAGAGATGGCGGATTTCACCTTCACGGCCCTAACAAACAGAGAACACAGGAGCAGATTGGTTTTAGCCAATACAGTCCTGTTAAAAGAATAGCTCACCCAAAAATTTTAAATCTGTCATCATTTACTTACCCTCGAGTTGTTCCAAATCTCTAAATTTCTTTGTTCTGATAAACACAGAGAAAGATATTTGAAAGAATGCTTGTAACCAAACAGCTCTTGGCCACCATTGACTATCATAGTATGTAAAATTGCTTTATAAATGTCTTTGTTCTGTTGAACACAGAAGATGATGTTTTGAAGAGTTTAGGAACGCAAACAGTTCTGGGTCACTTTTAACTACCATTGTAATGTTTCCTACTATGGTAGTCAATGGTGCCCAAGAACTGTTTGGTTGTTCATTAGATTTTTTTTTTTACAAATTTTGTACAACTCGAGGGTATGTAAATGATGACAGATTTTTCATTTTTGGGTGAACTGTCCCTGTAACACATCACAACCAATGAATATTGTCTCTAACTTATTTACCGAGTGTGGTCCATCTATGACTTTGACAATATCCTTAACGTGAATGTTGTTTTGCTCGGAGTCGAGAGCGACGGCAAAGCGGTTGTCCTTCCGCCTGTTTACAGCCTGATGTCGCACTGTTAAAACCTTCCCGTGCATGTTTAGAACCTGCAAACAAAAAAGCTAAAAGTCTAGCAAAAGTGTACAAACACTTAGAAAAAACTCCAATGTATCTCACTGCTCTCATTGAGACTTTACCTGAAAGGTCTCTCTCTCTAGCCTGACAATGACTCCCACAGTTTGCGGGTCTAACTGTACCAGCTCTCCCCACTCGTGCTGCCCACCTGCATCCACACCTGAGGCCGTCTCAGAACACAGCTGCAGGTCCCTGGGCAAGACTTTCAACTGAAGAAAAAAAAGTCAGGGCACCAACACTTATGCATGATTTGATAGCATAATATGATAGTTAATGTACCTCATGCATGGTAAGGTCCGAGAAGAGAATGACAAAGTTCTCCTCCACACGGACTATGAGGCCCGTGTCACCTTCAAAGCGGCCGGCGATTACTTTCACATGGTCGCCCATCCGAAAGTACTTCCTCAATTCATGAGCTGGAAACTCGAGAGGATCCTAAAAAAAAAGGCTGAGATCTCATACAGGACTGTGAAGGTGACATGGCATAAAAAGACTGATGTACTTTGAAAACATGTGCTCACCTTGAGGTCCTCATGTTTGGGCATGATGGTGATCTTGTTGCCATCCACACTCAAGATTTTGCCCTGAAGGTTGATCAACTCACCCTCACACACCTCCACGTTATCACCCGACTGGAGGTTGTGTTCACGTTCTTTACCTGCCATTCAAAAACACGTATTAAATATCAAAAGCTTTGAAATCTACACTGAGCAGACAGACAAACATAAAAAAACAGTTTGTGGTACCTGTGGTCTCTGTGACTACTTCAAGATCGATACCCTCTGGTTGGTCCTCAAACTTCTCCAGTTCTGAAAGTGTGGGCTTGACACCTTCTGTGATCTACAGATAAGATAAAACCGGACAAATTACGTTTTAATAAGAAACAATAAACAAATGGATCTCAATCATGTGTGTGGGTACTTACTACAGCTGACATGGCAAAGCTTTTAAACAGGAACCCTTTGCGGCTATAGCGGTTGCCTTCAAAGATCATGAAGTCACCGTCATGGCTGACCTCACCACCAAGAGACCTATAGAGCAGAGGGGAAACGTGAGGACACAACTGGGCAGATATAAGTCAAGGGGTTACGATATAAGACTCACGATTAACTTTACCTGATCTTATCAGCATCGAAAAGCCTCTGAGATGGTCTTTTAAACTTCTTTCTTTTAGCAAACCAATCTTTCTATAAAACCAATGATAAAGACAGGGTCATGTTACCAGATCTGTTATATCTTGCTTGTACTGTATACTATGATGAGTAAGCACAGTATAGGTGTTCCTTACCATGCTCATCCTTGCTTTGATGCGGTCCAGATCAATACGAGGTATCATTTTTAGCGAGATTGTATTCTGACTCGGTTCAACATAGTCCACCTGCCAAAGGCAAATCATTAAACATGTCACAATGCATTTACACAAAAGCAAATCTGTGTATTTATACAAAGGCAAAAATAAGTCATCGCGGGAATCCCCACCTGGGCAATGTCATCTTTATAAAGACCTCGCTTGAGACGAACCCAAGACTTTGGTTTAAGATTCGTTACTTCCTTAACCACTTTCAAAACATCTGTCATCTCTTTGATAGGAACCATTTGCTGGTTCCAGAAACCCATGCGCAGGTTGCCGACCCCCTCGATGGCGGCCTTGACATGAGTCTGTTTGTATGCCTCCACGTAGATATAACCCTTGACGTGCTCGGGGGCCACCACGGATTTGATTTGAAGAGGCTGGGGAGAGAAACAATGCACAGTGTATATTTGCACCATTTTAAGCTGAGCTTCAAGCATGACAGTTATTTTGTCTCGAACAATACAAACAGATAACGCAATGGAAAACTTACGGTGTCGGTGCATTGATAAGCAATGAATTTGCGCATGAGGGCAATGGCGGTTGCTCTTTCCTCGCCGATCTAAAGAAAAAAGATTAAACCTTACACATAAAGCCAAATTATAACATCATCAATGAGTATAGCATTTGGAATCTTCAGTACTAACCTTACACTTAACAGTCCACAGATTAGGATCCCTGCAAAAGATATTTTATTAACACAAGCACTCTTAAAAAGATTCAATTCATTATGTTTCTTTCTAAAAAAACAATAATAAACAAAAATGCAACGTTTACATACTTGACTCCAGGAAGCAATTGTTGCTGGGTGATGTCATCAGAAAGATCCTCAGAGACGCCATAAATACTAGTGTAAACAATAGAAGAAACCGTTGAACCTAAAATAAACCTGCTTGTTCTTTGGAAGCACTTTGAACGGAACATTTACTGCAGACCAACATTCCATTAATTCTGACAGGTGAACATGCTGGTAACACATAGTTTTGTCCCAGTGTGTGAACCATGTTGACTTACTGTTCCCCTCCAGATGATTTAGCATACTTTCTCATGTAGTATTCTCCCAAAGCTTCCTCTCGTGAGTCTCTAAAAAGGTCACAGCGGAGGGAAAAAACTGGTTTTAACACAATCTTTTATTTGCGAAAGGTAATTTAAGCATGGGAAGGTTTGTACAATGTAGTCGTCACACCTCCAGAGATTCTGCAACCTACGGGAACCAGAGATATCTTCATCCAACGCTACGTGGTCAAGGTTGGACACTAATGGACAGAATAATACAATTGAAACACAGGGATTGAAAAGAACAAATGAGATGGTTAAACAAAGGTCTACAACCCTATAATCAATTCATTTGGAACAAAATAATCTCATTGGGCGTGATGCCTCTTGGATTAAAAAGAGGTGGTGCATAAGAAACAACTCAATAACGCCTTCATAAAAAGAAACTAGAGAAACGATGTGCTTGAGGCCCATATGTTTACACAAGATAAAATTTCACAACAATTTTGTTTCTTTGCCACAGCAAGATGCCTTACGTTGACAGACAGACACCTTGTATGAAGTTTTCGCATCGCTGCCATTGTACTCAGGCTTTAGTACATAATTCTCCTTGCAAATTTGCACGCAAACAGCTACTCAATACTATTTTAAACCACCAAGCCCATTTAAACAAAACGGCAGAATGTTAAAGAACTTACCCTCCGCCTCTTCTGCTTAGAGTTGAATTGTGGAGGGAGGAACATGTGCCATTTTACAATTTCACGGCACACAGCAATTGCAGGCGAGGGCACAGACAGGACCAAGTGAACAGAAGTAAAAAGAAAAATTACACCTGATGGGCTTTTGATACGGGACACGTTTCAAAGATGAAAACGACATGATGTTGATGTGATGTCAATGTTAGCTGATGCAGTACAATGAGCAGTCCTGAATACTACCATTAAACAGATGTCATTTTTTGCTTTTTTTAAAGGAGCATTTTCAGACAAATGACCATATTTGTCAACTTGAGCAGTCCCCTTTATATAGTCCCCTCATTCAAATGCATGCAACTTATCACCTAAAACGTATTTTAAAGCTCTAGCCTTTATTTATTAAACGAGTTTGCCATCCATGCTCATTGTTCATATTTTAAATGAAGCATTAGTCAAACAGCTTTAAACATCACAGACAGATGTTAGAGGGGTGCAGTTTATGGGCATGAGTTTTTACCAAATGTGAAACAATGATCTGAGGATTAATCACTTTATTTAGACAGAAAGAAAAAAAGCAGAGAAATCTGGAGTTGGTTTACCGTTAACTGAAGGAGGCATGCACAAGAAATAAAGAATCCACATTAAAGTATACAGTTGCAGTTTATAAAACATTTCATTCACAAGTTCTTGTTGCTACTAAATGCCTCCTTTAACTCATTACAATGAATATTTATATACAGCACATAAATAAAACTTACTATGACATTCATTCCAACTCCCAAATCTTAAATTATGCTTGTATACATTCTTAGTTAAAAAGAATCTACACTAAAACCAGAAAGGCAATTAAATAAGAGTGTGTCTGTGCAAAATCTGATACTTCAAGTAAACATCCAATAAGAGCTACAGATTAAAAACTACAGTTACACAAAACTAGGCTTTTTGCCATTACTCACCTTTTTCTAAGATGTCTTCAGCCCCATCCTCCCAGGTGTCTTCATCTTCATACTCATCATCAACATCTAGACAATGAGGAAACAAGACAGTTTTTTTACTTTTATACAAGTATGCAAAATAATGTCACATTTACAGGCTAAATAGATTGAAGAATTATTCTTACCGGCTTCATCCAAGATGAAGCCGCCGTGTCGAGGTTTTTTCCTGGGCCGTTCATCATCCTCTTCCTCTTCTTCATCATATTCCTCCTCATCCTCCAAGTCTTCTCCTTCCTCTTCTGCTGCCTTGTCACTTCCTGTTATACTCTGCTCATCCTGTAAATAAATTAAAGTTATTCCTTTCAATTATAGTCATTCTAAGAAAAATGTAATGATTCAGATACATGTTGTTTTACAGACAAAGAAAAGAAAGGAAAAAAAGAACTGTGATTGGCAGGTGTGTAACAACACCCTGAGCTCCAAATTCAATAGCGTCATGTCATTTTGAATTTGATTTCCAATTTATTTTCAAAACATTAACAAAAGTCAACAACTTAAACACCTTTTTGTTGTACATACAACTTGTTACAGGATTCACAACATTCAAGAGGAAATTGATGTAATTGATATGTAAAATAAAAAATTTGCATAGGCCTGGCACTGAGAAATAAAACACACAATTAAAATGAATTCAAAAAGCTAAACGCCAATAGAAAACTTTAAAATAATAAATGACGTAGATCACGTGATGGCAAATCAAGTAATAGCAGACCACATATCATAAAAATCGCCATAGCACTACAATACTGTGTATTTTTGTACCACAATATGTGAAGAGTTTTATTTTATCATGTTTTTATTGTGTTCATTATGTGTATTTTTTTAGTTATTATGGCTTAAATCAAAACAAACTAATTGTTGTTTGATTGATATTAATTTGAATGCACAATTTGCTTTTTGAAGATTTTTAAAATCGGAGTACTCATTTTGGAACCAAACGCTTCATACCGCGCCACATCGTTTCCTTCCTAGTGATTGGTGGATGTTAATGTGTGTCAGTCTCTCACCTCGTTTTCTTCCACTTCTTCAGCCTCGCTGCTCCTCTCACTCTGATTATCAGAGAAATCACTGTCCTCGCTGTCAGACATCTTCCTGCAGTCTTCTGTCTCTTGTTATCCAGACGAGAACACCTTTTGATAAATCATAATAAAACGTAAATCCTTCATCTTGAACAAAGGACGTATAGAGTATTCGTTCATGAACATCACTGAATAATATGCTACTGTACTAAAACCATCCACACTGTTAAGACAGAACTATCGTATTTAAAGTTAATAATGTTTACATGCCACAGGAACATCATTAACCCGCTCCACTAAAACAGAACAACGCTGTCTATTCACTAGGTTTATCAACACATCTGTATATTTTGCTAGACCACGGTTACGTTCTGCTAGCATTGCTAGCATGTTGCTAGTCTATTTAATAAACGATTAAGGGGCTTTAAATCATAGATGTACATCATTATGCAATTCGGTTGGGTCTCGTATTTAACAACTTACAGTCATGTGCTTTGGCTAATGCTGCTAAATTCACCGGAAAACAAATAAGCAGGAGCTGTCTGACGTGCATAGCATTATACACAAAACAGTGTTTATCAGGTTCACGCCTTTAGTTGATAAAAATACAATAAACATACTGATTTAATGCGCGTGGAATATATTCTTACCTTTATGCAGCGGTCTCGCCCTGCTTTATTCCGATAGCCACGGTCGGCTAATGTTTCTTTTCTTGAACTTCCGTAAGCAGTAGGTAGCAAGAAAACTGCACAGCGCCAACTGGTGAGTGGGAGTACAACACTTTTTTTGTTTATAAAAATGCTCGTAAGATTGTACGGATCCCTTTTAGGGACATGGTGGTGGAAAAAAATGAGAGGGAAGAGAAAAATATTTTTTAAAGCTTTTGCGTTATCTCGCAAAACTTTTGCGTTCTCTCACAAAACATTCAAACGTCTTGTTATTCAACTCCGTACATTAACAATGGAGCGGTTCATACTAGATTCTTGGACCAATAACTTGTGAGCTAAACGTTGTTATAATTCAAACAACACATTATTCTTAGACAAGGATCAACAACCTAGACTTCCTTAAAACGAGAATATAAATGTATCCCTATATGAGCAGGCAACATGGGGTAGTTCAAAGAGACTGTCTACAAATTGACTGTAAATCCGAAAACCGTTATTAAAAAATTGTCATTAATAACTTAAATGTTACACACTGTAGTCTCACCAAATTCAGTTTACACATTAATGGCCTCCTGTTGAATCTAAACTGGTTTTAGTTATACTACACAATGTAGCACTGAAGTGAATTACTATTTTTAGTAGCCTAATGATCTTCGGGTTTTGCCCTTTATAGAGGAACCCGTCGGTCTTGTCTCAGCCGGCTCCCGCCTGGGGCTCGTTTTGTTAAACATTATAGATCATGTTCATCTTTTACGTTACGTAGAATGAGTTGTCATTTGTGTTATAAGAACGTTTAGATCACTAGTTATTACTCCGGGAATCTGCATATATACACCAATGTTTACGGAGCTAGTCTCATACTCAGCCAGTAGGACATTAAGCATGAAGTGTTTGTCCGAATTCAAATGGTTTGCGAGAGAACGCAAAACTTTTGCGAGAGAACGCAAAAGTTTTGCGAGATAACGCAAAAGTTTTTGCGAGAGAACGCAAAAGTTTTGCGATATAACGCAATGTTTCTCGGGGCAACGCAAAGATTTTGCGAGATAACGCAAAAGCTTTAAAAAATATTTTTCTCTTCCCTTTTTTCCACCACATGTCCCTAAAAGGGCTCCGTAAGATTGTGAATGACTCTCCCCGCAAGTTATAATAGCAGGCAGCAAATCATGGTTCATGGCTATTTATCCCCCGGGCTATTTAAAAAGGCCAACACGACTAGAAATGTATCAACACATGACCTTATTGAGACAGAGATAAGGAGCAGAATAAAAGTTTAGATAACTTTTAATGAAGCACTGTCAGACAATAAAGAATGGATATGCACAATGAGAATAAAAACAAGCAAAGTCTGCTTTGGCTATTGTAGAAAGAGAGAATAACAGTGTAAAGTTCACTAAGGAAAAAACATGTGTGTAAAATGTTGCTGAATTTAAGGAAAACAATTTGCAATTAAACAGCAGATGATTCACTACAGTGTATATGTTCATGGACGTTGAGGTAGTTTGTTGAAAACAGACCGTTACAATTAATATGCATTTTTTTAATAGCCTCTATAGTTACTTGTTCCATCTATATACCCTTATAATCAATCTCTCTTGCAAATATGATCACAACGTACACAGAAAATGAGGCGAAATGCATGAGTGAATAATCTATAGTGTATATGAATCTATTGTATCTAGCTGTCGTTTCACTTGGTTATTCGAAGATTGAGAGAGGTGCTGGTTGTTATAGCTTTGTCATGTGGACAGTTTTCGGCATTCATCCTTTGGAAAACACTTTGTAGGGTTTTCAAAAAAGTCTCTGGGCTTTCTTCTCCGTAGACCTCACAAACTGGACATGAGTTTCTTTTGTCCTTTAACTTTACATCGCATCATGTAAATGAACAAGGCACAAATTATTAAGTCAACCAGATATTTTTTGATAATCAGACTATTCTATTACATCATCCACAATGACGGGCATAAATTCTCACCTTTGTGGTCAGTTTATTGAGTATTCTTCGTAGTAGAGCAAAGCTGGTCTCAAACTGGATTTCAACCATTAAAACTTCCACTTCCAACTTAAAACATGTAAGTGTAGACTTTGAGCAGTTCTGCTAATGAAGATAACGCAATGATTAACATGCAATGACTTATATCATATATAACTGATACAGACAACATTTGTGGTCAGGGCTTTACGAACTGCTGTTAAGATTTCTATATATATTTTCTCTGTTTATTCCTGTTATATTTGGGTCAACTATAGACCACTTTGGAAAATGTAAGCAATGCTGATCCAATGCTGGTCCAGAAGAACCACCTGTTTAAGTTTTTTAACACTAAACACATTAAACAAAAATACAACAAAATCAAAATCTTTAAGAATATCTTTAAAATTGAATTATATTTGTAAATTATATTTGTATATAAAATAAATACAAAAAAAAAATGGAAGTGGAACAATGTTTACATCTTGCAAAGTGGTCTATATTCATTAACTAATTTAAGTCTATCTAAACTGTACAAGCTACAAAAATTGTGGCAACAATATATTGTCTCTAATGTAAATGAATAAAATTGATGAATTGGTAAACTAAATTAATAATACGTATTCAAATATAACACTGATGAGAAATGACAACATGTTAAATCCCATACCTCAAAATCTGCTAGAGTTGGTGTGTATAGCATGCAGCCATGTGTTTCCTGTTATATAAAAACACGCCTACTTTAAGAATTGTGACCCTTACACTTGGACATTTTCAAAGAACAGCATGGAAAAATTACAGTACGCCTACATGAGGTTAAAGTATATATTTCAATTAGATGTACCATCTTGCGCAACTCCACTGCAAACGTTGTCACTTCTGCTACACTTTCGTAACTGCATCCAGATGTAGGCCTAACGTTACACTTTATCTGACTCGTTAATATGATGACCACATACAGAAACAAGGAAGCGGAATGCATGGAATCGTGAAGAAGATTTGTCTTTATAACCAACATGCTCCAGTCCTCTCACACCACGAGATTCTTCATCAGGTCTGCTTGGAAGGATTCTGAATGGTTACATTTCCCTCCTACATCTTCCATTTATCATTAGGCACATAGTGGAGCGCATGTCTCAAGACGCTCACATTTTTCTCCATTCTAATAAATCATAAGAAAAAACAAGGACAGATTTTTCAGAGTCAATGTAGAAAAGAGAAACAATTGTTTTTAATCACAAATATATTAGTGTTCGTGTCATGTCATTATTTATTCGTTCACTGTAAAAATACGACTTAGTTAAATCATATGTTAAAATTGAATTAACTCAAAATTAAAGCAACGGGGTAATTTATTATATTTCAGTTGAACCAACAGCAACAACAAAGTTTGTTGCGATATATTCACTTATTAATTCTCAGTAGAGAGTTTGCACAACATCTCGTCTAGCCTGCTGCACTGACAGGAACTTGTTAATTTCGTTAATCTGACATTACATGAAGGCTAACGTTACTCGTGGGACCGCTGTCTTGCACTTTTATCAAATTGTACCAACTTACCTCGATCAACATTTTTAAAGAATAGCGTAAATGCCAAATAGACAAAACGGCAGATCCATATCTAATCCTCATTATGCAGAATAGCGAACGTCATCCGTCCAAGTTCCTGTATTACTCCAAACATATGCAAAACCAACAATGAAACGTTTGTTAGCTTCCACTTTCAGTTGAAGTGACGCAAAAAGCTGTAAATCCAAACGTATTCCAGCGTACCGAGATGCACCCTTCATGAGCAGTATTGCCAAGTCTAGTATGAGAGATACTGTAGTGATCCTATCACATTACATAAAGTTCCGTCATCGGGCTGGACTGCGCTGTCTTCAAAATTGAAAGTTGTAGGATACGTGGTTATGTTGACTTGATAACTGTACAGAAATGGTTAGTAATACTTTAGGGAGTTACGTCAAGTTATATTATATTTAAACAATGGGAGTTGTATTTACAATTTCTGAAACACCATTAAAAGACAAAATTGAGGGGGGGAAGCCTAGTCACATGAACGCCTCTTTGAGAAGAAATTAATGAATAGACAGCTTGCTTTTGCTGTAAATCCAGTATTACATGATTAACTTTTCTGCTATTTGCTGCTTGACAATGTTGCTTCCTATAGAGCACAGAGCGCGTTTAATATCTTCCCGGCTAACACAGTTACGTTGTGACGACATACCTGGACTGTATGACGGTTGAAATGTGCCACGGATTGACTACATAGGGAGACTGTGATGTATGGCGAATGAAATATGCCACGGGTTACCTACCGAATGAGACTGTCGAGTATTTTTACATGAGAGAAGAATGACGCGTGACACTAATGTCTAGAATAAGTACGTCGCCACCATAGACGCGTGACACTAACGTCATGGATAAATACGTCGCCACCACTGACACATACATGTGTGCATATTAAGATTAAAGTTTCACACTGTTGCTTCCGGGTCCAAACTCTCTGGCAGGAAGATGTTAATTTTTTTTTGCAGTATTCATTCTTCCCGAATGCAAACATAATAAGGTGTACATGTGATTCTAGTAAATTTCTGAATGCTAAATTGAATATTTACCCGTTTTGTGCTTTATTTTATGTAGTTTTATAATGCCGATTGGAGAGCAATACAGGATTAGCTTATAGAAAAAGGGGTTGCTGATGCCTTCACGTGTAATTTATAGCTATTGTATGGGATAAAAAAATGCTGTTATGCTTTGTGTAATTTAATAACTAATATTGCCAAAAAAGTATTCATAAATGTAGATTTCTTAAATCCCCTAATTTATTTGTTGTATTTATGAACAAATCAAACCATTTTTCAAAAGCCTGAAAAAGTCAAATGATGAATCTAAATGCAAGATAACTGTTTAACCTGGGGACACATTTAACGACTAGCTCAAACAATTCCACGACTGGACTCAACACACGCAGCCTGTTAACTGTCTCCCGTTCCGTATACGGGACACCTAAGTTTGCATTAATATTTTGCATGTAATTTCTAATCGAATCAGGACACACTATGGGCCCTATTTTAACGATCTGAAACGCAAGTGTCAAAGCGCGAAGCGCAAGTAACTTTGTGGGCGGGTCTCGGCGCTGTTGCTATTTTCCCGGCGGGATAAATGGCTCTTGCGCCAGGTGTTGTACCGAAATCCGACTCCCCGGACAAATCATACTCCCCTCGCGTGCACGCGCCTTATTCACATTTGATAGGCGGAGTTAAGAGTTCTGTTTGCTGCGATTCTATTTCACTCTTCTAGCCCCAGGAATGAATGTGTAAATTAGTCGTTGTCAAAGTCCTAAAATCTACGATCACCAAAAGATGTTAAGCAATACTAAGGATTAAAGATGGGTCAAGTAAATAAACACACAACAGCATGGTAGATCGATGTAGCTCGCTCGTGGAAGCGATATCTTCAAGACCAACCGGACAATTTTACATGGATTATCACAGTGATGCTTTTTATGCAGACTAATTTGGATGCCCGATGTAATTTTTCTGTGCACAACTTTGTTCCAAAAAGTAATGTCACGATATCTTAGGATTCGTGGATGACGTTTTGCTGTTGCCATGTTACTAATTCACACCGTCTTTCAAATAACTTTTAGGCTGATCCTTTATATTTCCTTTGATACTTGCATATGAATGTCATTTAAAATACAAATATTCAATCATTGAAGTATAGAGAAATACATTTATTCAAGGTTATAATGTGCTCTTATAGAAAACGGTGTTAAAAATGCTTGTCAACGTTATACTGCCAAAATTCTTTCATTTATCTCTTTTTTAAGGATTTTTCCCTTCTGTTACATTTTGTATGACCAATGAAATCACGATTAAAAGACAAAACAAACAGTTTTCAATTGTCTTCTATTTTGATAATATTGAAAATGCGTTATGAGTTATGAAAATACAGAATATTGTATCAGGCTTTTTAACAAACCATTCTAGATTCCTCTATTTCTTTTCAGGTCTAAATATTCTATTCATTGTATGTTTTTCTAGCCTTTGTGTAGTGTTAAAAAGCTGGAACAAGAAGCACTTCATTTGTTTAATATATCTTTGGTTGGTGGCCTCGTGATCATTGAGCTTTAGTTTTACTAGAACAAGTTTAATGGGGGGGTAAAATTTCCACAATTTTAAACTAACACTTGCCAAAAATGTACTCCCCTCTTAATCTCACTTGAATATTATCACAGGCACGTCACATATAAGATACTGACACATCTTTATATAGAGGTCGTGTCTTTAAAAGCATTTGACTCTAGCTTCAATACAGTGGGTTTATTATAGGGGGGTATAATTTCCACAACAATAACCAATACACCCTTTAATAATGTACTCCCCTCTTAATCTCACTTTAATATTATCACAGGCACATCAAATTAAAGATACTGACACATCTTTATATAGAGGTCGTGTCTTTAAAAGCATTTGACTCTAGCTTCAATACAATGGGTTTATTATGGGGGGTATAATTTCCACAACAATAACCAATACACCCTTTAATAATGTACTCCCCTCTTAATCTCACTTTAATATTATCACAGGCACATCAAATTAAAGATACTGACATATCTTTATATAGAGGTTGTGTCTTTTAAAGCATGTGACTCTAGCTTCAATACAGTGGGTTTATTATGGGGGGTATAATTTCTACCACAATAACCAATATACCCGTTAATAATGTACTCCCCTCTTAATCTCACTTTAATATTATCACAGGCACATCAAATTAAAGATACTGACACATCTTTATATGGAGGTTGTGTCTTTTAAAGCATTTGACTCTAGCTTCAATACAGTGGGTTTATTATAGGGGGTATAATTTCCACAACAATAACCAATACACCCGTTAATAATGTACTCCCCTCTTAATCTCACTTTAATATTATCACAGGCACATCAAATTAAAGATACTGACACATCTTTATATAGAGGTTGTGTCTTTTAAAGCATTTGACTCTAGCTTCAATACAGTGGGTTTATTATAGGGGGTATAATTTCCACAACAATAACCAATACACCCGTTAATAATGTACTCCCCTCTTAATCTCACTTTAATATTATCACAGGCACATCAAATTAAAGATACTGACACATCTTTATATAGAGGTTGTGTCTTTTAAAGCATTTGACTCTAGCTTCAATACAGTGGGTTTATTATAGGGGGTATAATTTCCACAACAATAACCAATACACCCGTTAATAATGTACTCCCCTCTTAATCTCACTTTAATATTATCACAGGCACATCAAATTAAAGATACTGACACATCTTTATATAGAGGTTGTGTCTTTTAAAGCATTTGACTCTAGCTTCAATACAGTGGGTTTATTATAGGGGGTATAATTTCCACAACAATAACCAATACACCCGTTAATAATGTACTCCCCTCTTAATCTCACTTTAATATTATCACAGGCACATCAAATTAAAGATACTGACACATCTTTATATAGAGGTTGTGTCTTTTAAAGCATTTGACTCTAGCTTCAATACAGTGGGTTTATTATGGGGGGTATAATTTCCACAACAATAACCAATATACCCGTTAATAATGTACTCCCCTCTTAATCTCAATTTAATATTATCACAGGCACATCACATATAAAATACTGACACATCTTTATATAGAGGTTGTTCTGTAAAGTTTGTAACATAACACTCCGGAGCCAGAAAGTTGAATACGTGTCTTGTTTACACTAAAGTGTTTTTCATTCGGTTCTCGAGGGGCAGGGTTGGTGCAGGGGTCCTAAGCAACTTGCGTAGTTTGCGTATCGGAACGATCGGCTGTGGGCAAGTCATATCCGTAACGGACACATCTTAACGAAGCCATTAAAGGAATCTTTAGCTTCAATGCCGTGGTTTTACGTGGGCAGTAAAATCACCACAATTATATCGATTACACCTTCCAAAGGAATGATGTTTTTTTCGATCATTTTATTTTTAAGGTTACATCCATACTATTAAATTTATATAAAGGGGATTTAGTTACTACGTGATAATTACTTTGTAATCATCCACTGTATGTTTGTGTAATCTACGTCATGCACGTGTCCTATCCCTTGCGCACTTACTACAACGCATTCTTGCACGTGACAATCACGTCGTCATTGACGCTTGGGTCAATTTAGCAGATTTTGCTTTTTGTAAATTGGCATGTTTAAACATGGATCCAGTTATTTACCAGCAGATTGTGTCTTATAAATGCCACGGCAAATACCCCGATGGACTCTGCAAGAATGAAAAAAACTCATTTCGCAAAAAAGCTAATCTTTTTGAAATTGAAGGTAGGCCTTATTATGAAAGCAACTTTAATCGTTTGTAATATTTTCGATGATGGTTGACTAACCATGCTTACAACAGTTGTTTTGTGAAGGGTGAAATCAGATTTCGCTTTTTTAAAGCGCTTGTTTAAGTACTAAAGCTTGATAACGAAATTAAATTGAAACAGTACCAAAGTGTAATTGGAGTGCATATACAATAACTAGCATCAATTAAGTTTTGTTAATGCAAGTATACAGTGCTATTGTACTAAATATACAGTGATATGCACAGACGTTTATATGTAGCACATGCATGCTTCGTTGTAGGACGTTATTAATAAATAAATACTTTCATTAAAAGTCTTTATGACAAACATAAATTAGTATTAGTAGGGGATGCGTTCTTTGAAGGCTGCATTTTAAGACCGATTGCGTCACAGCCGCGCGACTGAAGGCTTGTAAGGCCATCCCAATTCGAAAAATGCTTAAGATGGAGACTCAAATGCCATATTTTAAGTGCATAGTGCATAGTATGTCATTTGGGTCACACCTTATTTTTGTAACGGTGCATGTGTCCAAGTGCGCATGCGCGCCTGAGAGTGCTTCATGTCTGCAGCCAGACTCTTCTCACTATTCATCGTAGAGCATTTGAAAATCAAAGTTGTTACACACTTTCATCTCTGTTCATCACAAGGGATACCATAACTTAATCTGTACAGTATGTGTATGTGTAGTATGTGTATTATGTATCTTGCATATATATGTTGAATAACTATATTATGTGTACATTTTTTTTGTCATAGATGGCAAATTGTACTATGTCCGCTACAAAACGACTCCCAAAGCAATCAAAACAGAAGTTGTGCTTGGGATAGAAGAGGCCAACAGAATATTTGCTGAGTTTCATAACAGCGACATTGGAGCACATACGGGGCAAAACAAAACAAGAGATGCCATTTCAAAAAGATTTTATTGGCCTGGCATGTCTCAGGATATTGACAAATGGGTACTAACCTAAGTTACCATTCTTTTAAGTAGCTTCATTGTAATATTTCACTGTGATTTATATTTCTTTGTTTATACGAT
The DNA here is from genome assembly GCA_008369825.1 of Triplophysa tibetana. Classification (NCBI taxonomy): domain Eukaryota; kingdom Metazoa; phylum Chordata; class Actinopteri; order Cypriniformes; family Nemacheilidae; genus Triplophysa; species Triplophysa tibetana. The sequence goes on along the minus strand of CM017917.1, from coordinate 10,282,952 downwards.
TTAAAACGAACACATTTTAAATCAATAGTTTAATTGAAGCCTCATATCTGTGTATGTTTTTAAAAGGTGGCACAGTGTGGCCAATGCCAAGCCAGTAGTACCTCCGTAAAAGAGGGGACTGCATACACGCCTATTGTGGTATGTATTATTTTCTTTACGCCACAATATGTTAAGTATATTGAATGGGTCATATTTAAGGTGTTTGAAATAACATTATACCGTCTCATGATATAATAACAATTTGTTTTTGTTTTTGGTTTAAATTTGCTTTAGGTTAATCAGCCCTTTGAGCTCTTAGGGATGGATCTCATTGGAAAGTTAACTTTAACAGATAATGGAAATCAGTATATCTGTGTCATTATTGATTACCTTACAAAGTGGCCCCAGGCCTATCCTTTGAAATCCAAGTCTGCCATAGAAGTGACCCAGTGTTTGATAAATTTTGTGCATCAGTTTGAAGCTCCAAAAAGAGTGCTGACAGATCAGGGGACAGAATTTGTGAATCAGGCAAGTTTTAATATGAACAAATTATTATCATCTTCATGCTTCAGAACAATAACTAAAAAGAATTTCCTGTTTGTAGCTAAACAGACATGTGTGCAGTGTGCTTAACATCCAGCGGTCCTTATGTGCACCCTATCATCCGCAGACAAACGGTCTTGTGGAACGAATGAATGCTACCATACAAAGGTATCTTGTTAAATATTTAAATTGTGCATAATGACTTTAAGTTTAAAATTAATTTGTTAGTAGGCCTCTGCCTGTGTTTCATTTTGCCAATAGACAAGTAATATTAACTTAAACTGTTATTATTGCTTTTAATGTATCTTGTTTTATATTAAACCATGTTCAAAAATCAGAGCACTCTGCAAGCTTGTCAAGGACCAGCCAAAGAACTGGGATAGGCATCTCGATGCTGTCATGTTTGCTATACGCACAAAAAAACAAATGACAACAAAGTTCTCACCTTACTTTTTGATGTTTGGGACAGAGGCCCGTTATCCCAGTGAGATTCCAGAGCACTACAGGGTAATGTAAATCCATTGAATTTTAATTGATTATTTACAGCGGGGAAAAGGATTTGACACATCAGCATTTTTATCAGTAAGGGGATTTCTAAGTGGGCTATTGACACGAAATTTCCACCAGATGTAGCCATCAAGCCAAATATTGAATTGATACAAAGAAATCAGAACATTTAAGTATACAAGTTCAGTCATAATAAAGTGAAATGACGCAGAGAATAAGTATTGAACACACTTTATTTAATACTTTGTAGAAAAGCTTTTGTTGGTGATTACAGCTTCTAGACGGCTCTTGTATGGAGAGACCAGTCATCTGCATTGCTCAGGAGTGATTCTGGCCCATTCTTCCACACAAATGGTCTCTAAATCTTGATGGTTCCTTGTGCCTCTTTTAAGAACTTTGATCTTCAGTTCTCTCCATAGATTTTCTATGGGATTTAGGTCAGGTGATTAACTGGGCCATTCCAGAAGCTTGATTTTCTTTCTTTGAAACCACTTCATTGTGTCCTTGGCCTTGTGTTTGGGATCATTGCCCACACTCTTTTCATATTCAGCTTTCTGGTAGGTGGCAGCAGAGTTTTATCCAGAATGTCCCGGTACATTTCTCCATTCATCCTCCCTTCAATAATATGAAGTCTACCAGTACCCCTTGCTGAAAAGCAGCCCCAAACCATGATGCTTCCACCCCCAAACTTAACTGTTGGTGTGGTGTTCTTGGGGTGGTGGGCAGTGCTATTTCTTCTCCAAACATGGTGTGTAGAATGACTGCCAAAAAGTTAAGTTTTGCTTTCATCTGACCATACTATAGTCTCCCAATAATCCACAGGCTTCTCCAAATGCTCTTTCACAAACTTTAACCGAGCCTCAACATGCTTTTTGTTCAGCAATGGAGTCTTGCGTGGTGAGCGTGCATGGATGCCATTGCGGTTCAGTGCATTGCTGATAGTTTTCTTTGAAACAACAGTACCTGCTGATGCAAGGTCTACCTGAAGTTCTGCGCTCTTGGAGAACTCTCCTGATGATTCTTTGGACTCCTCGGACAGGGATCATACTTGTAGCACCTGATCGTGGCCGGTTTATGGTGAACTGATGCTCTTTCAATTTCCGGATGATGGCCCCCAGAGTGCTCACAGGAACATTCAGCATTCTGAAAATGCACCTATAACCATTCACATCAAAATGCTTTTCAACGATAAGATTACGACAATCTACAGAGCATTCTTTGCTTTTACCCAGCATGAAGTCTTTCCTGTGTGCCTCCTAGGTAATTAGAAACCTTTATAGGCCATCAATTAGGACTCAAGCAGCTGATATCAATTAGTACTGATATGGGGCAGGGTTTCTCTCTCAATACTGACAGATTTCAGGTGATCTCCTGGCTTTCTATGCCATTTTGCACCTTGTTACCTTCATGTGTTCAATACTTATTCCCTGTGTGATTTGACTTTATTTATTATGACTGAACTTGTATACTTAAATGTTCTGATTTCTTTGTATGAATTCAATATTTGGCTTGATGGCTATATCTGGTGGACATTTTGTGTCAATAGCCCACTTAGAAATCCCCTTACTGATAAAAATGCTGATGTGTCAAATACTTTTTTCCCCGCTGTATATTAATGTAGTTTCCTTAAGGTAAGTAGGTCTTATTAGTCTTATTGAGTCTTTATTATGTATACATTTCAAGTAAGTCTTTAATAGACATTAAGTCTTTAATCTGTGTATGTGTACGTGACTCCATCTGTGAAATCTAGGAGATCATGTGATCATTGACTTATTAATTTTATATTGAAAGTTCTTTATTAACTTAGAAATTTGTGAATCACAAAAAAAGTTCCTTAAGGGATATTTTACAATAAAATGAAAATTCTGTCATTATTTATTGGCCTTGTTTAGATCAACCACAGTATGGAAGAAACAATATCTGTGGAAAAAGTGACAGAGTCTGCAATAAAGCTCAGTGAAACTTTACTTGAGGCTGGGGAAAACATCAAAAAATCCCAAAAAAAGATACAAAAAAAGTGTCAATCTTTAATTTCAAAATTTAAAGTCGGTGACAAAGTGTGGAGACAGAATATCAGAACCAAACAGCGTAAAGGTGGAAAACTTGACGCAAACTTCCTTGGTCCTTTCACCATCACTTCATTAGAAGGAAAGAGTGCTGACCTTGAAAATGGAATGGGTGTGAAGATACCCAAAATAAACATCGACCATCTGAAGCCATATTGTGAAGAGAGTCCTAGAGTCCCTCACAAAATACAGAAACCCTCAACTATCTCTCAAATTAAAGGAAGACCTATCAGCTCTCAACAGACCCCAGCACCACAGATTCCTGGTTGTGGCCATCATTCCTCACCACTCAGCCTAAAGCCACAGACTCCTGATCTTGGCTGTCTATCCTTACCACTCAGCTCAGCACCACAGGCTCCTGATCATGGCCGTCTGTCCTCATCTGTCAAATCAGCGCCAAAGTCTCCTGATCTTTCCTCTCTATCCTCACCACTCAGTTCAACGCCACAGACTCCTGATCTTGGCTGTCTATCCTTACCACTCAGCTCAGCACCACAGACTCCTGATCATGGCTATTTGTCCTCATCTGTCAAATCAGTGCCAAAGTCTCGTCTCCAAATATCTCCTGCCTCTAATGCCAGCTTAGCTCCGAAGACTCCAATATCCGGTATAAACATAGAAACATGTATGTATTTTATACATCGAACACATAGCATAGTATGTGGCATTGTATTTAAAGTAATTGGTAAAATATAATTTTTTGAACTGTTTGGTGTTTCCTTGCATAATAGGCATGTAACTTCAGGTTATTTTCTCTCTTACCCCCTTATTTAACTATGGAAATAAACCTTAGTATGAGACATACAGTACCTTTATTTTACCTGCATCATATCAGTCTTTTTTTCATAGGTGTGAGAGAGGCCTGGAAGGGGAAAAACGTAAATGTTCTCCTTGCAAAAATAGGGCCATTCAAATTGTTCTATGCTGATATACATCGGACTGCACCCACAATGGAACTGGAAAGTGAGGTAGACTTGGTCCAGCTTAAAGGATGTTTTTAATAATTTATTCACAAATCTTTATTTAGAAAATTCATGTACCAGTATTACTGTAGTACTGCTTAAAAGTGATTATGAACTTGTATTCTATTTAGTATGTGATGTCTGAAAAAATACAGAGCATCTTTTTTTTATATTTCCACCAGAATTCATTTTCTACAAATGAATACAAATAGAAATAATGTTTTTGTTTGTTACTAGTTCACAGAAAAAACATAATTTTACCTAAACACAGATTGAATTCAGATAAACTGAAAATAATCTATATACATTATATTTTAAATATATATTTTATTTCTACCAGGTCATGAATGCCTTTGTCTACATCTTGGTACGAAAATTCAATGAGAGTTCACAGGACAGAGCTGCCAGCATTGACAGTTATGAGATGAGTAACATCTGGATACACAAGCGGGCAAAAGTTAAGGTTGGTGAATAGCATGATGTCTTCTATTACATTTTATACCAACAGAAACATTAAAAATGAATTAGAGAAATTTAATCATTGATTGGTAGATGGATGTCTGGGAGGTTATATGAAATGTACCTCTTGAATTTTCAGATGGATCCACGGGACTATAAATACATTATAGGAATCATTAATCACTGCCATCACTGGACTCTAACGGTAATTATTTTTTGCTTACTACCTGTTATGCTCTTGTGTTTCTATAACAATTAAACATGATGCTTTTCTCAATCAATTAATACATGCCGTTGAAGCATAGCCAATGTTAAGGTTGGTTTGGCTGTTTTCTGTATTTGCCTTTGTAATGTGAGCTCATATATTAAGGTCATGATTCCGCAAGAGAAGAGGGCTCTATATCTGGATCCTATGGGGGAGAGTCAAAACAACCTAAATAGATGCCAGGATGTGACAAGGTGCTAGTAATGTGAAATTTGTATTAATCATGAAATTACAGTTTTGTTGATTGCAAACACACGATTATGAACCATCTCACAATTTTCTTTGAACTGTAAAACAGAATTACAACTACACCAATCAGTACAAACCTTTAACTGTTATATCTTATTCAGTTACTATAGTCCAGTTTGTATTCAGTTAGTTGTCTCATTTTAAAATGACACATATAATAAATACACAGACTTCCTTGAAAACAGTACTGAGATCAATTCATACCACAATCACTAACTAGTAAGCAGGAATCCTTTTCCAATGTCTGTTACTGAAATAAATGGAAAACTATGAACTTTTTGCCCAACAAATGACAGTTCCAGCAACAGCACATCATTAAAACTCATTAACTTGCCCACAGCATTCCCTCACTTAACCCTACAAAGACAGTTCAAATATCAAAGCAACCAAATAGCTGTAGAATGAAGGTGTATCAATGCACATTTCCTGCTTGTCAGCTCAGCGCCTGAAGCTGTTGGAGCTGCTGCTCATCTGAGCAACTTCTGCAATGTGATCAGAACACATACTTGATACAGGATGATCCATAGTTCAGAGACCATGTCCATCACAAACAACAGAAATTTGCATCACTACCAATAATTTTCTGTCCTTAAATGGGCACACCATCTTCCTTTATACCAGATGCATAGGACTTGCATGTACATCCTTTCGCCAATTTCAATTCAAGTCAATTTTATTTTATTTATATAGCGCTTTTAACAATGTGCAATTTTCCTAGCAAGATCTTTCTAATACAGTTCATTGGCCTTCTAAAAGTAGGATTAGAGATGATAGGTTCTTAAGTCTTATGTCTTAACACAATGATGACATACCAACAAGCAAGGGAACTTTTGTTATCTACAAGGTATCAACTAAATAAAAACAATTTTGGAAAGGGCTGGAACCCAACTTTCATATGGTATGGTGTAATGGTTATCTGAAATATGTAAAAAATCACGTGTTGGGTTTTTCCCAGATTGCATCACATATACAGGATGTGTTGCAAGGCCCCAGAGTAGCAAAATAAGTAAATAAATAAATAAAAATGCTAAGCACTCTTTTACTCTTGAGTGTTCTTTCCAAATTGTTACAGATCATTCATGAGGCAAAAAGGATTTCATATATCCAGATGGGTGTGTGGCACACTCCCACACCCACTGCAAAGTGATTGCTCTTCATGTGGGGCCTTTGTCTTAAAGGTAAGCATTGAAAATAAAACTGATTGTATATGGTTGACAAAAAAGCTTTAACAGCTTTTTATGTTGTTTTTGTGTGTAAGTCATAATATAAGTAAAAAACATATTAGAAAACACAACCCTGAATAAGATTATCCCAAATGTGTCTGTACTTACAAATTGAGAAACAAAGATGTATCATCACTTTTGATAACTGTATACAACTTTTTTCACTCTCAACTGCAAACAATGATAGACATAACATTTTGCTTTAGAAACACCTTATCTGTTAATCCTTTACCCTTTTAATCTAGTTTGCCGAATGTGTCCTTGAGGAAAAGCCCATTGAATTTTCTGCATCTCAAGATGGTGTGGAAGATCTAAGGATGAATATTGCAACTTGCCTCCTGGAGAACACAGGTAAACACTCTGGTCTTGCACCTATCTTGTAAATATGTATTAACTGTAATGTATTAAAAGAAAATGTTGTGCATCTTACACCCTTATCTACCCTGATGCTATTGTTCATCAGATAACTTAAAGGACTTGTGTTACTTCTGTGGGGAACACAATACTGGAAGTGATTGGGTAAGTATAGACGTTCTTCCGTTTCAAACATAATTTAAAATTTCTTCTGTTTCAAACTAATTTTTTTATAGCAAAAATTGCTCTTAGAGTAATGAATAATTTTGAATGTATGCTTGTTTACATTTTAAAATTGATTTAATTGCCAATATGTTTAGATTGGCTGTGATGTGTGCCCACGGTGGTTCCACACTGTCTGTGCAAAAACATCAGTGAAGGTGTCAAGCTTCATCTGCCCAGCCTGTTGGAAGTAACTTGTAGAAATAAATCATCATATTGCTTTTACATTTAAAAAAGTCTAAAATGTTTTCAAGACCCTGAGTAATTAATAGTAATACTGTGTTCATTGTCTCAAATTTTTCGTTTTTGGAAATGTATTTGTTATTAATGATTATTGTTACACTACAAAAGAGACAACAATTGTTCAGCAATCAATAAATAGTTGTCATGAAAGCAAACGGAAAACAATGTGTTCAGATTCCATCAGTTCAAGTGGCCCCTTACGAAACAAAAATATTTTGTATTTGAAATACAGTTAAAAATACTGTATAATTCTATTATATTTGAATTTTACATTTGCATATATTGAAATTATATTATGCTTACATTTTTCAATAAAAATTAAAAGTAGAAATACTTAATGTACATTGTAATGTAGGAATATTTGGTCGTTATATTATTTTATTTTCAATTATATAAAGTAAGTTATGATATATATATTGAAGATAGAGTCTAGCTTGTCATAAAGACACAACCTCTATACAAAGATGTGTCAGTATCTTATATGTGATGTGCCTGTGATAATATTAAAGTGAGATTAAGAGGGGAGTACATTTTGAACGGGTATATTGGTTATTGTTGTGGAAATTATACCCCCCATAATAAACCCACTGTATTGAAGCTAGAGTCAAATGCTTTAAAAGACACAACCTCTGTATAAAGATGTGTCAGTATCTTTAATTTGATGTGCCTGTGATAATATTAAAGTGAGATTAAGAGGGGAGTACATTATTAACGGGTGTATTGGTTATTGTTGTGGAAATTATACCCCCCATAATAAACCCACTGTATTGAAGCTAGAGTCAAATGCTTTAAAAGACACAACCTCTATATAAAGATGTGTCAGTATCTTTAATTTGATGTGCCTGTGATAATATTAAAGTGAGATTAAGAGGGGAGTACATTATTAACGGGTGTATTGGTTATTGTTGTGGAAATTATACCCCCCATAATAAACCCACTGTATTGAAGCTAGAGTCAAATGCTTTAAAAGACACAACCTCTATATAAAGATGTGTCAGTATCTTTAATTTGATGTGCCTGTGATAATATTAAAGTGAGATTAAGAGGGGAGTACATTATTAACGGGTGTATTGGTTATTGTTGTGGAAATTATACCCCCCATAATACACCCACTGTATTGAAGCTAGAGTCAAATGCTTTTAAAGACACGACCTCTATATAAAGATGTGTCAGTATCTTTAATTTGATGTGCCTGTGATAATATTAAAGTGAGATTAAGAGGGGAGTACATTATTAACGGGTGTATTGGTTATTGTTGTGGAAATTATACCCCCCATAATAAACCCACTGTATTGAAGCTAGAGTCAAATGCTTTAAAAGACACGACCTCTATATAAAGATGTGTCAGTATTTTATATGTGACGTGCCTGTGATAATATTAAAGTGAGATTAAGAGGGGAGTACATTATTAACGGGTGTATTGGTTATTGTTGTGGAAATTATACCCCCCATAATAAACCCACTGTATTGAAGCTAGAGTCAAATGCTTTAAAAGACACGACCTCTATATAAAGATGTGTCAGTATTTTATATGTGACGTGCCTGTGATAATATTAAAGTGAGATTAAGAGGGGAGTACATTATTAACGGGTGTATTGGTTATTGTTGTGGAAATTATACCCCCCATAATAAACCCACTGTATTGAAGCTAGAGTCAAATGCTTTTAAAGACACGACCTCTATATAAAGATGTGTCAGTATTTTATATGTGACGTGCCTGTGATAATATTAAAGTGAGATTAAGAGGGGAGTACATTATTAACGGGTGTATTGGTTATTGTTGTGGAAATTATACCCCCCATAATACACCCACTGTATTGAAGCTAGAGTCAAATGCTTTTAAAGACACAACCTCTATATAAAGATGTGTCAGTATTTTATATGTGATGTGCCTGTGATAATATTAAATTGAGATTAAGAGGGGAGTACATTATTAACGGGTATATTGGTTATTGTTGTGGAAATTATACCCCCTATAATAAACCCACTGTATTGAAGCTAGAGTCAAATGCTTTTAAAGACACAACCTCCATATAAAGATGTGTCAGTATCTTTAATTTGATGTGCCTGTGATAATATTAAAGTGAGATTAAGAGGGGAGTACATTATTAACGGGTGTATTGGTTATTGTTGTGGAAATTATACCCCCCATAATAAACCCACTGTATTGAAGCTAGAGTCAAATGCTTTAAAAGACACAACCTCTATATAAAGATGTGTCAGTATCTTTAATTTGATGTGCCTGTGATAATATTAAAGTGAGATTAAGAGGGGAGTACATTATTAACGGGTGTATTGGTTATTGTTGTGGAAATTATACCCCCATAATAAACCCACTGTATTGAAGCTAGAGTCAAATGCTTTAAAAGACACAACCTCCATATAAAGATGTGTCAGTATCTTTAATTTGATGTGCCTGTGATAATATTAAAGTGAGATTAAGAGGGGAGTACATTTTCAACGGGTATATTGGTTATTGTTGTGGAAATTATACCCCCCATAATAAACCCACTGTATTGAAGCTAGAGTCAAATGCTTTAAAAGACACAACCTCTATATAAAGATGTGTCAGTATCTTATATGTGACGTGCCTGTGATAATATTAAAGTGAGATTAAGAGGGGAGTACATTATTAACGGGTGTATTGGTTATTGTTGTGGAAATTATACCCCCCATAATAAACCCACTGTATTGAAGCTAGAGTCAAATGCTTTTAAAGACACGACCTCTATATAAAGATGTGTCAGTATTTTATATGTGACGTGCCTGTGATAATATTAAAGTGAGATTAAGAGGGGAGTACATTATTAACGGGTGTATTGGTTATTGTTGTGGAAATTATACCCCCCATAATAAACCCACTGTATTGAAGCTAGAGTCAAATGCTTTTAAAGACACGACCTCTATATAAAGATGTGTCAGTATTTTATATGTGACGTGCCTGTGATAATATTAAAGTGAGATTAAGAGGGGAGTACATTATTAACGGGTGTATTGGTTATTGTTGTGGAAATTATACCCCCCATAATACACCCACTGTATTGAAGCTAGAGTCAAATGCTTTTAAAGACACAACCTCTATATAAAGATGTGTCAGTATTTTATATGTGATGTGCCTGTGATAATATTAAATTGAGATTAAGAGGGGAGTACATTATTAACGGGTATATTGGTTATTGTTGTGGAAATTATACCCCCTATAATAAACCCACTGTATTGAAGCTAGAGTCAAATGCTTTTAAAGACACAACCTCCATATAAAGATGTGTCAGTATCTTTAATTTGATGTGCCTGTGATAATATTAAAGTGAGATTAAGAGGGGAGTACATTATTAACGGGTGTATTGGTTATTGTTGTGGAAATTATACCCCCCATAATAAACCCACTGTATTGAAGCTAGAGTCAAATGCTTTAAAAGACACAACCTCTATATAAAGATGTGTCAGTATCTTTAATTTGATGTGCCTGTGATAATATTAAAGTGAGATTAAGAGGGGAGTACATTATTAACGGGTGTATTGGTTATTGTTGTGGAAATTATACCCCCCATAATAAACCCACTGTATTGAAGCTAGAGTCAAATGCTTTAAAAGACACAACCTCTATATAAAGATGTGTCAGTATCTTTAATTTGATGTGCCTGTGATAATATTAAAGTGAGATTAAGAGGGGAGTACATTATTAACGGGTGTATTGGTTATTGTTGTGGATATTATACCCCCCATAATAAACCCACTGTATTGAAGCTAGAGTCAAATGCTTTAAAAGACACAACCTCTATATAAAGATGTGTCAGTATCTTTAATTTGATGTGCCTGTGATAATATTAAAGTGAGATTAAGAGGGGAGTACATTATTAACGGGTGTATTGGTTATTGTTGTGGAAATTATACCCCCCATAATAAACCCATTGTATTGAAGCTAGAGTCAAATGCTTTTAAAGACACGACCTCTATATAAAGATGTGTCAGTATCTTATATGTGACGTGCCTGTGATAATATTCAAGTGAGATTAAGAGGGGAGTACATTTTTGGCAAGTGTTAGTTTAAAATTGTGGAAATTTTACCCCCCCATTAAACTTGTTCTAGTAAAACTAAAGCTCAATGATCACGAGGCCACCAACCAAAGATATATTAAACAAATGAAGTGCTTCTTGTTCCAGCTTTTTAACACTACACAAAGGCTAGAAAAACATACAATGAATAGAATATTTAGACCTGAAAAGAAATAGAGGAATCTAGAATGGTTTGTTAAAAAGCCTGATACAATATTCTGTATTTTCATAACTCATAACGCATTTTCAATATTATCAAAATAGAAGACAATTGAAAACTGTTTGTTTTGTCTTTTAATCGTGATTTCATTGGTCATACAAAATGTAACAGAAGGGAAAAATCCTTAAAAAAGAGATAAATGAAAGAATTTTGGCAGTATAACGTTGACAAGCATTTTTAACACCGTTTTCTATAAGAGCACATTATAACCTTGAATAAATGTATTTCTCTATACTTCAATGATTGAATATTTGTATTTTAAATGACATTCATATGCAAGTATCAAAGGAAATATAAAGGATCAGCCTAAAAGTTATTTGAAAGACGGTGTGAATTAGTAACATGGCAACAGCAAAACGTCATCCACGAATCCTAAGATATCGTGACATTACTTTTTGGAACAAAGTTGTGCACAGAAAAATTACATCGGGCATCCAAATTAGTCTGCATAAAAAGCATCACTGTGATAATCCATGTAAAATTGTCCGGTTGGTCTTGAAGATATCGCTTCCACGAGCGAGCTACATCGATCTACCATGCTGTTGTGTGTTTATTTACTTGACCCATCTTTAATCCTTAGTATTGCTTAACATCTTTTGGTGATCGTAGATTTTAGGACTTTGACAACGACTAATTTACACATTCATTCCTGGGGCTAGAAGAGTGAAATAGAATCGCAGCAAACAGAACTCTTAACTCCGCCTATCAAATGTGAATAAGGCGCGTGCACGCGAGGGGAGTATGATTTGTCCGGGGAGTCGGATTTCGGTACAACACCGGCGCAAATTTAAAATGGGTTGGTCTGAAGTAGCTTCATTATTCATAGGTGTGGTTTGGGCGTAACGTGAAATAAACCAATCAGAGCGTCATCCAACATTCCCTTTAAAAGCAGGTGCGCAAGTTCCAGTATGGATTGCTATTATTATGGCGTATTTACCAGGCGCACGCCAGGAGCGGTTCACAGCCTAGGAGACTGATGTTCTTGTAAGAGCAGTGAAAGACAGAGAAGTTGTGTTGTATGGGGATGGGAGAAACCCACCCAAAATAGCGTCGGTTAAACAGGGGTGGGAATTAGCCACAATGATTTCCGTCATCTCATGTGTTAATATTTTTTTAGTGTAACAATTTATGATTTGGAAAAATAACTGTTGCATCTGTGTAGATTACATGAGCAAAGTGTATGCGCGTTGTGCACGCTATACATTATGGTCAAGCATGCGCCCTTAAAATAACATAATGAACAACGCGCACCGCGCCACTGACTTTAGACTAGGTTTTTTCTGGTCAGTGGCGCAATTGTTTAATGGAACAGCAAAATAGCACCAGGGATTGTTTGCGCCGGAACACGCCTCCTTTTTTGCGCTAAACCGCCCAGGGAGCGCAAGTTCATTCACTAGTTTAGCGACGTGCTTCTGTGGAGGGAAAAGCGCGCTTTGCGCGGGTGCAAAATAGGAATGACACATGCGTCGGTGTACAAAGTCAATTGCGCTGGGTGCAAGATAGGGCCCTATATATCATTGGAAAGGTCTAAGACTATAGAAAACAGATTTCTTTGGCGTTTTTAAATAATTTATGTAGGGAGAGTAATTGAATATTATAGAGAGTGTGCTCAGATATATTGTTGTCCTTTTGCCACCCATATTTTTTTATGTATTTTTTAATCAAAGAAATTTTTTTTTTTTTACAATAAACCTAACAACATACCTTAAATTTTTTTGTGTGTGTGTGATTTTATTTTTGTTGCAATAATCAGCTACTTCTTTCAAACGAGACCAACCGTAAGTCTGTTTTCCAAAGAATTCATGAGTTACCGCCACTTTAGTAAACATTCTTCTGAAGCATAAAATCTATCGATCTATTTATCGACATAGATCAGCAAGCTCAGGATTGTTTTGTTAGCAATAAAACCGCAGGGTGAAGCATCCATGATGTTCACATGTTTCTTTTTTCAGGGTTTGTTTTGAACTTTTATTTTTTCGTCTACAAAGTAAAGTTCATTCATTCATTTATTTTGTTGACTAAAGCTTCTTTTCTCTCTGATCTTCTGCCATTGGGTTAAAACCCTTGGGACTAGATAAGTGACTAATACCTCACACTTTTAGTGGCAGGGATCCAGGTTCAAACTTCCCTTGAGGCAACCTGTCAAACTGAAGACTACATTGTCCCTACAACATTCCGCATGGGATTAATTCACAACGTTATTTCAGTAAGTGGCTAGGACGTTTCTTGTACATTAGCAAAAACGATCAGATTCTTTAATCAAATTACCAGTGTTCCTGTTATCTGAGAACCAGTACATCACTTCGCTACCACATTCTCCATGGGATTAATTTACAACGTTATTTGAGGACGTGGCCAGGACATTTTTGGAAAAATTTGAAGAAAGGGAACGTTGTCAAGACGTCCTCAGAACGTGGTCCTAAAGCAATGTCACGGAGACCAAATGAAGACCAACTGGCGATGTTGTCAGAACGTACTGTGTTAGCTGGGTTCCTCATAAATAATATGCAAAGTCGGTTTGCCTCTGCTGAATAATGTTTCCCTGTTTATGGTGTGATTTAACTCAATAGGGCTCATTTTATCTCTTCATCGTCAAGATCCGGTCGCTATTTTGGAACTTGTGGATTTTGGCTCATTTGCCTAGCATGTCACATTCTCACTGGATAATTTCCTTGACATATAGTTCTAAGTGTAATGCACCGCAACAGCAAAGTGACAATTTTCAAATTACATTTTGGAAAGCACAAAGCCTATTAGAGCTGGAGTCGAAAAACAGAGTAGCCGAACCGCCCACTATATGATAAATATTCACAATTTCGTGTAAATCACTGTAGTCATTCGTCAGGCCACATCCATTTTTCTTTCAAAGATGGGGTGACACTATCGTATACATTCACAAAAAGTATAAAAATGACAAAAATTCTTAGTCTGACTTTATTTCATTATTTGAAGGATGCACACATAATAAAATGTGGTTATCATTTATGCGGCTGTTTTCAAAGGCAGCATGATTCAAATGTATATAGAAACTTAACAAGACACATAGTTACACTAAACAGGTTTTATTAGGTACAAATAGCACAGGGCACATTTTTCCTATACAGTGTGACAATCTTGCATTTCTGAGAGGAAGCACAGAGACCAATTTTTTTATATATTTGGTTAATCATATTATATTTGGCACATATTTGACAAGCATTATGCGTAAAGACCTTATAAATCTGAGTCATTTTAATATTTGACCAATTTCTTTCCTCCTATGATGGACTGTCTAGAATGCATTCTGACTGTGTCCCGAGATTCTGGGACAGGCTTCAGCCCCAAATAATGACTCTGTCGTCCTGATTTCCCCCAGATACATTCTTGCTCAAGTGGAGCTGGGAACTAAAAGTTCTCTTTGCAAATCAATACTTGTGTAATAAAAATACAAAATCAGAACAAACAAAATCTTTGCCAGTTAATCATAGAGAACATTTCTAAGGCATGGTGGAATGCTTTTTCACTGTAGAGCTAACATTTTGATCCATACTAGAGATCATATCCGATGTTTTGTTCTTTTGGTCTTCTGATTGACATCAGTTAATCAGTTAACATCAGCGATTTGTGTTCCTTTGCTTTCAAATGTCATATTGACCACATTTCATATAGAAAAGTAATGGAAATGAATTAGATTTAACATGCACAAGAATTTTTGTCTGAAACATACATTTACAGACACGTCTGGAGATCATAGAAAAATGTGCAAAACCAAGAAACAAGGGTTAAAGGGGAACTCCGACTAAAAATGAACATTCTGCCATTAATTACTCACCATCAAGTAGTTTAACACCCCTAGGACCTCCGTTTTCCCCCAGAAAACAAATGAAGGCAGTTTTGGAAGTTTCTGAGTCCTCCATTGATTGCAAATCAATGAAACTTCAAAAGACATCGTAAAATACTCCACACCACTCTGGTGTTTCAGTATTAATTAATATAAAGTGACAAGGATACTCTTTGTGTGCAAACAAACAAAACTAACTACTATATTCAAAAACTTCCTGATTTGAGTGTTAGTTTCAAGCGTGTCTTCTTGATAGCCACACACAGACATTCGGTGTCAGCATCGCTCTTGATGTATGCGCGTTCTGACGTAGATCACGATGCTGACACTGAATCCATTGTCATGTGGCTCATGTGTTTGGTTGCGTAACAATATATGGAGGAGTCAGAAAGCTTCCTAGGGATGTTAAACTACTTGAGGGTGAATAATTAATGGCAGAATTTTAATTTTTTTAATTTTTAATTTTTTAATTTATTTCCCCCTTAAGTGCCAGAAAACAACTACTTCATAAATAAGAGTTCTGCTTATGTCACAGCCAACTGAAAGCCTTTGATGACAGAGGCTTTGGTTCACACAATACATTTGTATATTACATAGTCTTAAACATCATAAAAAAGAAATAAAATTACACTGCCGAATAAAACAAACATTTTGTTGACATTTTACTGGTATTCTGGCCAGAATAAAGCACCTACTGTAATTGAGGGATTTAAAACTATAATCACTGGCCTTAGCAAAGTCAATTGTCTGACACCCGTATTTTGTCATTCCTACATCCCCATTTAGTCCGAATGAAGTGGTCCTTGATCTCCTACCACCACCAAGTTGCAGCTATTGATGCTGACCCTTCTTCTGTTCTGGCTGTCTGTCACAGGTGCCAGTGTTTGAGTCAGGCTTACCTGTGCATTACTAAAGGAAGCTATCCTCCCACTTCCTGCAATTTGCAAGTTTACGGTGGTGGCGTAGCTTGTTTTGATAGTTGTTTTAGCCCCTTGACTAAGAACATCGTCCTTTGTTTTGTTTTCACTTGTGAACTGAATGGCTGTGTCTTTCTCAAGGTCAGGGCTGGTTTGACCTACATAGGGACAAATCAGGGTGCTCCGACATGTTGTTTCTGCTAACTTTATATCGTCTTGCTCTGTCGTTGTGCAGGAAAATTTATCCATTTCAACACCGGGCTCTTTGTTATATTTTGACAACAGATTGTGAACATCTGGCCATGCAACGTTTGTGAAATGTTTTCCGCTAGTGCTACTTTCAGCTGTTATTCTAACAGGTGAAAGAGGTCCCGGACTGATAGAGGATGGGCTACCACCGTATGAACCTGCACAAGGACTTGTTAACCCTGATTCAGAACCCACTGACCATCGTCCACTTTCTGCCCAAGATCTGCGTCCATGTCTAGCTGGACTGGGTGGTCTATCACCTAAAGTAGCGAATGGTAAACTGCTTCCTCTCAGCCTCTGCTGGTTCTGAGGAACACTCGCTGAACACAAAGGCGTGCCTGATGGAGGAGGCAACAAGATTCTGGTTCCTATTTGTGTGGTGTTTGCCTCCGCTGTTGTTGGTGAGGATGGATTTGTCAATGAGGGATTCCAAGGCTGTGGGTTAGCAAAGCCCCATACGCTTGTTGGAATGCCAATAGGGGGAGGAGAGATGATTCTGGGGCTTTCACAGGGTGACAGTGAACAGACAGACGATGATCTTGACAGTTCCAAACAAAGAGGGGTAAAAAAACCAGCTCCACCTTGTCGGATGGTTCGCGGATTAGGTGGTTTTGTTACCAAGTGAATGGCGTGGCTTTGGGCAGGTGGCGGGGAGCAAATTCGGGTGATCGGAGAGGGGCAAACAGAGTGGGATGGCGACTGCACACGAGAGCTGGGTTCAGAGAATGGAAAGGGCCGAGCCACCCTGTTGTGCAGTGTTGGTCGTTGAGGATCGTGGAAATAGGAGGATTCGCCAACAATTGCATATGTCGCTTTTTTGTGGTCGTTGGCCCACCCCTTATCGCTCAAACTGTTGTTATTGTTGTTATTTCCATTCAAGCTGGTGTAAAGATTCTGCTCATGAGAAGTTGAGCTTTGGCTTTTAGAAGAAGGGGTTGAATTGAGACTAACTGGAGGTGAAGGAGATATCGATCGTTGACTGCGATAAGGAGGAGGGGACTGAACTGTAGCTGGGCTGGATCGAAGGCTGTTTGATCTGAACGGGGATGAAGAGGACTTGGAAGGTTGACTACCTATTCCAGTGCTGGATGTGTACTCAAAACTGGGCTCCACACATGACTCCAGCGTGATGGATTTTGGACATGTTGATGGCAGTCTCATAGATGAAGTGGGGAGGGGAGAAGGGGTGTTTACGGGTGAAGGAGCAGTCTGGAGATGTGCACCCTTCTTGGCCATGCTTTGAGAAATTGTCTGACTGATACAAGAGGCAGCAAGAGACTTTTTAAGAGCAGAATGTGTTAAGGAAAGTCTGGTGTTTTGGGAACCTCTTATAGGAGAGGGTGAGCGCATTCGCAGATTGGAGCTGAAGGCAGAAGGAGGTTTTGTATCTAGTGGACGTCCACAGCCAAAGGGAGGCATATCATTAAGAGTCTGGTAGAAAGATTGCCGGTGAGGTTGGAGATCAGGAACGGAAGGATCCTGAATCTTTTCCTCAGTGTGGAGTGAAGTATGTGGTGGTCTGAAAAGCATGTCAAAGGTTGGATGTGAAAATCAAGCTTAATTTTTATTCATAATTGACTTTACAACCGGGTAAGCTAGTAATTTTGGCATCGGGCCAAAAAACAAATTCAGGCTAGATGGTGGACCAGAACATATTCAAAGGATAATTTAAGAAATTCATTGATGAAAAATGCAAATAGAATAGCCTACTTTTTTAAAAGATAGTTATTATATAATTATAATTATAACGTAACGTATTTGATGTAATAGCGCTAGGGGTATGCTATTACGTTGTGTCGTGTGATGTTAACATTTAAGCTAGCTAGATGGTGTGAGAAAATGGCACTATCTTGACTTAAACTGAGACATTTATTCAAGAAATGTATTATAAACTAAAAACAATTAGGCTTACTGGACATATTTTATGTCAGAGCAGGATCTGAGCAGGATCAGTGCAGCATGCACAGTGAACACCTTTATTATGGGATTAATTAAAGAAAAAGGCTCTTCGAGAAATAGACCAAAAACGTCTTAAACATCAAACCTCAATCATTACAGCAGTTTAAAATATACTTTTAGAAACTTAGACAAAGTAGCTGCATCTCCGAAGGCTGCATGCGTCCTCCAGAGATCACATTTGTCATAGAGGTTTATTCAGGTATAATTTCAGAAAACCAAATGTTACATTAATTAGCTGACACAAGGTCTTTTTAAGAGAAATAAATATAAATTTTATGCTGTTTTTTTAAACTGAAATGAGCCTGTATCAAAACTCTTGTCGCCCGGCACACTTCCGCAAAAGGAAGAGGTGTTTGTAGTTGATGCGCATGCCGTTGTGCTATTATTCAGGCTCATGCGGTGTACATGGGACAACAATCCAACAGCAAAAAGGTTAATCACCAAGAGGGCTGAACAAGCGACTCTGAGGTTGAGTGAACGGAATTTTCTGAAAGGCGCTAAAAATATTTCTGTGAGAAATATTAACGCTCAGCTCCCCGCTACGCTCTCGCTCTGCTTCGCTTAAATTTCTGCTGGCGCGAGCCAGATATTATTGCCTGTAGCAAACCAGATATTATTGCCTGTAGCCGATCCCTGCTTTACAATCTAACAAAATATCAACTCTTAAATATTCAAACTAAGTTCATACCTTTGGGGATTTGTTGGTAAAGGTGATGTATTCCAACTGGCGATGGGACTTCTTTTTCCTGTGGTGGATGGTAGATCATGTGGTCTTTGGTTTGTAAACTGTGGAAGCTCATTCAAAGGTGGATCTAGATAGGATGTAGAAGGTGAGCTTAGGTTGTCTTTGACATCCAGAGGACTACACTTGCCACATGAACCTAGCAAAGGTGCCACTTCTGTTGAAGTTTGAGCCTCTTGTGCCAGACAATCTGACTGATCCGAAATGATAACTGTGGTTGGAACACAGCTCTCGAAGGAGACTGATGACTGTAATGGGTGACATACATCTTCATTATCTACACAGAACACTAATTTACCACTGCCCATGGTTTCAGCATCAACACATGCCTGCTGAAATGTTAAATGTTGCTTTTCATCATGTTTATTATCCGTTGATGATCGCAACATCTGTTTTACACTTTCACAGGACTTTACAACTAAATCATTTCCCTCCTCTGCCCCATGAGTCACTTCTGAATGTTTAATGACTAATGGATCAGTAAAAAGGACACTTGTAGACTCAGAATTGTTCACAGAAGTAGGCGTCTCCTCTTGCAATATCTGTCTTTGATGCCCTTCTTCAGTCATATTTATTTCAATGGATTTGTCCCCATCATTTATACGGTTCTCTTGAGGAGAATGTGCCATTTTGTAAGCATGCTGGTCTACTGTTAAACCGCAGGGGTTGAATGGCATTTGTGGATCAGCTCGGTCTTGCGCTTCAGAATAATCCGGGAATGATTTATCTCCTTGGAAATCTTTTTTGAGTAAGAGAGACTCACATGTTTCCAATGAGCTCTCAATGTGATTTGTGGTCACAGAGACCTGTGATTCCGCAACTGTTTTTATTTCTGATAACATTTGAACTGAAGATTCAACAGAAGAAAAAGACAAGGTATTAGATTCAATGGATGAGATCTCCTGGGGAGGCCCAATGAGATTACAATCATTTTCTTGATGATATTTTGTAGACAGTTGCTCCCTTATAATGACGTGACCAAGCGGTTCAGAAGGTGGAAGTACCGATGGCTCTATAAGATCTGTCAAACAACAATAGAAATGTGTAAGGGTCTTCAAACAATATTTTATTCAACAAAGATCACAATTTACCCATATACTGTACTCACCTGGCCGACTGATTATTCTCACATCTGCCTGGTGCATCTGACGCTCAGATTTGGGTGGGCCGCTCACTGTTTCCTCCACTGACCACGTTCCCCTACTCGCTCGTGTTCTCTTTTGATGTAGCGGTACCTTCATGCTGCTTGCCTTGGTGGAGTACATGCGTGCAAGCATTTGCACTTTATTCAGAATCTTTTCTGAGTTCTCCACCAAGCATTGGTTGACTGTTCCACCCTCAAAAAATTCAAAATCTGGTACCTCGGCCATTCCTTCGTAAAGGGTATTGCTACATGAAACCAACTTGCCACCGGGCCGAGACCATCGCCCCGCTTTAATCTGACTGGGAAGGCTATCCAGGCTTCCATTTCGAGACATCCGAGATCTGGTTCTTCCAACAGACTGAAGAGACCTATCAGCTTTCTCTGCTGTCAGCAAATTAGATGGATTGGAAGTATCTTCATCACATTGTGAAAGTTCAGACTGTGGTACTAAACCCATTACGTAATTCATGGATGTCTCTTTTTCAAGTGTATCTGTAGGTTCAGCAGAACTGTTTTCTTTCACTGTTGAGAGATTGTTTTGAGAGTCTTCAACCATTTTCTCTTTCTCCTTCCAAAGCTTCATGCAGGGAGTAAAAGCACAAATCTGTCCCTCCCTTTCAAAATATGACCTGCTGTCTAATGTTTCTTCTTGTTCTGGGCTTAAATCTGAAAGGGACCAAGGAGAGGCTGCATGAGCAGATTCCTGCTGGTTGAGCATCTTGGTTTGGTTTGTCTTTGGGATTAGTGAAGATGGTGAATCATTTTCAGTATACTCAGAACAACCGCTTTCAGAGTCCACCAGGCTCTCTTGCCGTACACAAACATTGAATCGAGACACTGAATCCTTTACTAGACCTGTAGGAATTTGAGAGAAGCTGTTTCTGCGTGTCACCTGACCCTCCTCCACAACTGCCTCTGCTGCCTCATAATAACTACGTATTTTCTCAATAATCTGCCTGTCACTTTTGGTCAGCTTTTGCTCTGCCTCCTCTTTGGGTACCAGAGAGCTGTCAGCTGCTTTAAATGTGGTTAATACATGATCAGGAGTTGACTTGGCCTCGAATGATGTGTCATTGGTGGTTTTGTCCAGATTATTTAATAGGTAAGGCTCTTCACTTTTAGTAAAAGTCTCCACTGTGTCTTTACACTCAATTTCGTTTAAGGGCATGACTATTTCATGTTTGGATGAATCATTGTGACCGAGCTCTGCCAGTTCGTATGACTGATTCACTTCTTTGTAGTTGTTCATTGGTGATGATGATCTCTCAGGATGCTCTAGTGGAGAATAATTTGCTTCATCGGATGGATGGTTGTCTTCTGTTTTCTCTAACCCATCATCTACAAAAGTGTTTTCAATCTCTGATCTATTAAGATTGATCATCTGATGCTCGTCATCATTTGTCTCAGCTACAAGTGGCTCGGATTCGTCTAACTGTTGTACCTCTAAAGGCTTGACTTCCAAAGATTCTGGATTCGACTGGCACTATGGTAGAAAGTAAGCAAGAAAAAATAATTAGAAATTCCTTTCCCGCTTGACTTTGTCAGAAATAAAAATGAAAAAAAAAAAAAAATACTTGAAAAATAGGAAAAACATAAATAAACGTACAATTTCAGATGATAACTCTGCCATCCCTTCTCGAACTCGGCTCTGGTTAATAAACTGCATGATTTCTTCAGTGATAGACAGTGTTGGTGGTGGAGGGAGTGGGTTCAAATCATCGTCATCTTGACATAAGGCCGGATTATCACGGCCAGATTCCACTTCAATGACGGAAGATGCCAGCGTACTGGTACTACCTAAGGAGCCAATGCTGCCAGCCTGCGGGCATAACTCCCCTTCACTGCCAGACTGCATAAATATACAAAATAGGTAATGTATTTGTAATATCACGATGAAAATACATCTTATACAGTTATGATATCAATGCTTTAAAGATGTTAACAATGAAAAGTAAGAAAATGTTTATTTAATATTAAATGTAAGCAAATACAATTCTCCTTTACCTTCATAGAAACTGGATTTAGGTTGAGCCGCAGGGGGGAAAAATAAGAACAAAAAGAATAAAATAAGAATACTCTTTTTAGAAACCATTCTCCGAATCTATATCTTAGTCTATATAAAAAGAAACATTGCAAAAGCAGAAATGTTTATAAAATTAACGTCATCTTTAGGCAATTTCATTACTGTAAACTGTAAACCTATACTGTACATTTTTTTTGTTATTTTACAAAATGTTACCGCATTATTTTTGAAATGTTATGAAAAGTTGAATGAAAGAATTAAGCTGTCAATTTAGATCTAAATATACATGCAAAATGGGATTTTACTTTCAAAAAAAGCTTTTTACACCAGAAGCTCCCCAGCAGCCAGAATGTTACATTTTACAGGTATATTTTTTATAGTGTTACCTAACATATTAACATATCTATAATACACATATTAACATAATAATAAAGAAAATAATCAAATAAAAAAAAGTGCAAAAACATTACACTCACCCCTTTGCTGAAATGCAGATTCTATATCTTTGGCAGGGGCTTTGGGAACACAGAAATAAATCAGATTTAAATCATACGTATATTATTTATGCATATCACTCCAACTCTATATTTTATATATATACAGTACATATACATATATATATATATATGTATATATTTTTTTTAAAAAGAAACTCACCGGACTGTCTTCTCCCACGTCTGTATGGGAGATTGCCCTCTAATAGGAGCGGAAGGCATTTCCTGGCTTTCTCAGGGGTGTATATGAATTCTGGTGGTTCTGTAATTAATAATGACTTTTATGAGAATATAAATCATGCATTTGAGTATGTGAAGTGTTGGCTACCAGATGGCATTTTTTTGATTTCTAAAGAACACTACATGTCAGACCTGATTGCCTTCTTCCTCTGTGATAATTCTGAATGTCTTCCATTCTCGGAGAAGGCATTGGCTTTCTTATTGGCTCTTGATCAAACTGTGGGGCTAAGCATCGTAGAAAACATGAATAGTCTACAGCAATGAAACTGCTCTATGCGATAATCCAAGTTCATAGGAATGCTAAAAGTACGTACATTGACAGAAGCTGTCACCTAGAACCTGTCTTGCCTGCAAAACATGAAAAGAAACCGGTTGTTCATACACATACAGAGCCAAAGTTTAACGAAGCAAACGTAAAGTGAACAACTGTATAACTGGACTGCTTATAAGTGGCTCATTGAAATATTTGATATGTGTTTGCAAGTCATTTCGACTAAAATGTTTACAATATTTGGTGTGAAAATAAGTAGGATAAGTAATCCGCTTTATGTTGTTGTCTTACTAAACTTCATCACTCTCGAAATGATTTATGAGCTGACATTTAAAATATTTCTTTACTTTTTGGGGTAAAGATGCAGGGTGGTTTTCCACTATCATCCTTTTGAGGTAGAGCAGCCACAACCGCTTCTCTTCCTGGTTTTTAGCCTAAAGGTAAATAAAAGTATATGTTTTTTGTTTTACTTTCAAGTATAGTTCATAACATTTCAAACAGAAAATGTGCCCTTCACAATGTCATATGATGTCACCTGAACAATGTGTTGTTGTTTTGGGATTGTCTGGTCCGACACCTTAAAACAGAGAGGATCCTTCATGTTTTCCACTAGGAGCAGATTACAGCACTTGACATGTTAGAGAGGAAGAAAGAGAAATATGTGATGGCTGCAGAACCAAAATCCTTAATCTGGAGGGCCTACTGTACATTTGGTCACTCAACCTGGTGCTTTCTTATTTGTATATGGTACACATGGATGGTACAGTATCTCCAATGCATACTTATGAATGGAAATGGTAGATTTTATTTAGGGAAAGACCGATACCTCATGTGACATAACTGACAGAACTTAAAGAACTGACTGAAATTCGAGATGAAATGGAGTTGTTTGTAATTACTTGCAATAGAGGGTAGGCATTGTAGTCACTTTCCCATGTCCACACGCCGAGAAACGCCCCCTTGTGTGCCAGGACATGTTCCCTTTCAATAGGAAACACTGAAACCGGCAGTAAAACACGCAATCATTTGCTGAAATTACCAGCAGTTGGACTCGACGGTGATCCTTACGACTTAAAAAGAAACCAGGAGTCCTTGGACACTGATATATTTCTGATATTGTAAGCAGCCATTTCACTGAGTGTCTTGCCACATAAGGGAGCATGTTTTGGCCTGTGAAAGTGACGTCACGTGCATACCCTCAATTCTATTTTTATTAGTCTCACTGCGTTGTGAAAAGGTACAGGCATCGGTATCGACAAGTACTAGCAAAAAATATAAGTACTCGTACTCTACATTTTTTATTGACACATTATTTACTTACAAATATGTGAGTGCTGTATATGAAATGATCCAGCCTCTTCTTGGCAATGAGAAGCATTTTGTCAAAAAGAAAGAATGCTCTTTCCTTCTTCACCCGTTGAACCCTAAAGGAGCCTTCAAGAACCAGTTCTCCAAACCCGCTGAGGTCAGGACCAGTCCAATTCAGCAACAGACTCTCGATCTCCTACAGAAATGTGATGTTTGCATTTATCCACATATGTAACACCAGATCAGTTTATTTCAAAACAAGTTAATGGAATCTCAGATTCATCTGTAGTTCTGACAATAAAGTGTATTGTGACGTTACCTGCAGTCTGACCGCATGCTCCAGTTTTCTCTTCATGTCATTGATGTACCAAGCCACTGCGGTCATGGTGATGATGGCATCCTCCACCACCTCATATCCAGGATCACTTTTATCAAAGTGTTTGGACAGCTCCTACCACAAGAGGGAGACACCAAATCACCAGAAGTGTCAGGAATGTTTTCTTCAGTGCTCTCATAACAGGTAATAAAATCAACTGGTGATTTTGACAACAACAAAAGTAACAAAAATGTCACTGAATTGTACACCGCTGACCTGCAGTAGAAGATGGTACTTCAAAATTCTCTGCACAGGCTTTAACAGGTACGTCTCCAGCGGCAGCGAGTGGCACAGGGTGGCCTGCCTTTCATGGAAGAAGCGCACCAGGCTCTCATTCTTCATACAGTCTCTCAGGATGGCGACTGAACTGGAAAGAAACAGAGAGATAGATCTTGAAGTACGGGTGGATCCAGGGGGACACATTGGTTTGCCTGACATTATCCTATCCCAGCATTCAGCTGGTGGCCTTTAGGTGTTAACACCCAGAACAAAACACATGGTCAGTGGGATGATGCAAATACAGTTTTTTCAAGGACTAGCAGGAGTGCTTTACTGTATAAATAAAAGTCAAGATAATCAGTGCCACTGAGTTTTGAGTTATGCGTGTATAAATATGCATTAAACTAATTCGCTAAAGACGGCTCAGGAATGAACTACAGCAGAACATCTGCTACCGCTGTACTGGAGGTCCATGGGAATTCTGTGAGAGAGGCTGAAAGGTATTTGAAAGCAGTCATCACCCAACTATGTTTGTCTCTGATATGTCTAATGTTTCTACAAGAACTTCAGCTGACACAGCCGACATTGCCTAATAAAAACCACACTTCATTCATCAAAATGTTTTATATGACAACACATCACCATGGTTGACATCTTGATAGAAATACATTGACATCAACAAACCCAAAGAACATTTCCGGCAAAAATTACAAATCACCAAGAGTTTTTGCAATACATGTTTTCTTACATTATTTTGGAATTGTTATAGACCACTTTGTAAGATGTAAATACTGATCCAGAAGCACTCCCGCTTTTTAATTTGATGTTGTTTTTAAATCTTAAATATATAATACAATCTTAAAGGTCTTCGTTTAACATTTTTATTTGTTTTAAAATGTTCTATTGTTTCTAGTTTGTTCAAACGTTTGGGAAGTGTAAAAAACGATAAGTTCTTATGGACCAGCGTTGTTTACGTCTTCCGAAGTGATCTATAGACTGAAATCTTTGCACATACAATCTTAAAAAAAAAGGTGATTCATGATGCTATAGAAGAACCTTTTTGTCTAAATGGTTTCATAAAAAAGCTTAAACATCCAAAGAACCTTTCTGTTTCACAAAAGGTTCTTTGTGGCACAATAGGTTCTTCAGATTATAAAAAGGTAAGAAAGAGATTGTAAAAGTAATAGAAATGTCCTTTACTTACTTGGGGTAATTCATGCAGTATATGGTGTAAATGTCAAAAGCTTCGCTCTAAACAAACAAACAAAAAATAAACAATGAACAAATAGAAAATATGTAGCACAAACAAACATTTTATTTAAAAATGAAAATCAATAGTAAAAAGTGCATTATTTATGTTGGTCGGCCACTAAACTCAAAGTTCATTGTTATAATACCAGACCAAAATAAAACACACAAGAATAAAAATGGCACAATCTAGAGTGGCAGCTTAGCCGTGGGACACTAGTATTCTGGCAGCGTTTCGAGATTTTTCCACTCAATGTCCTAAAATAGAAGCAATACCACAACAACATAATCAAATGAAACCTCTCATCTGCTCTGGCACAGGGCATTATGACTGTCTGCAGGCAGATATGGCCAGATATGGGCTGCTCAGCAGATGTAGACTACAATTCTAAGCATGCAAACATGTCCGATATGTGCTCTATTTGGACTCTTATGTCTAGTCCAGACGTTCTTGCTTTGTTTTTCTTAAAAAAGTTGTCCGTTCCTTTTAAATGCTGCTAAGAGAATTTTGTTGCAGATTCTTTTTAAA
This sequence comes from Triplophysa tibetana, assembly GCA_008369825.1. Classification (NCBI taxonomy): domain Eukaryota; kingdom Metazoa; phylum Chordata; class Actinopteri; order Cypriniformes; family Nemacheilidae; genus Triplophysa; species Triplophysa tibetana. Next base: position 10,256,065 of record CM017917.1, on the reverse strand, counting down.
AGCTAAACGGGGCACAGCCTCTGCAGCACTGAAAAATGCTTCTGGTTAGAAGTAGATTTTATTAAATGAATTGAGTAAACTTTACTAAATACAATTGTGTTCTCGTTTTTTTATTATACATAATTGTATCATGTTCAACCCACTTAATCTTGAATACAGGATCTTTACTTAATTATTTTGTGGTGGGATTACATTAATTTTGTTAGGTAATTTCAATAACTGATCAGTGAATTTAGAGTTCCTAGCATGCTTTGCATGCGACAGGATTAAGAGAGTCATTTATGTGAAAAAGTGCTATTTGAAATGAAAGACTTGATAGGGTTTGTTGTCCCGTTTTTCTAAGATTTAGAAGAGATTCTGTTTGTATTTTTGAGTTTCGTGGTTACCATTGTCAGAGGAGTGGTGCTTGTCCTTAGGTTATGAGAGAGCTCATGATGTGTATTATTTCACTCAGTGAACAGTAATGCTGCTAATGCCAGAGATGCCAAACTCTCAGTTTACTTGTACATCATATGTTGTAAACAATAAAAAATGTTAAACTGTAGTTTTAAAAGAACAAGAAGTTAACTCCAATGCACAAATAAGTGTTTCTTCTTGATTTTTTTAAGTTTATCATGTGACATGTGCTTAAATAGTTAAGGTAATCTTAAACAATTTCACTTTATTCATGGAATGTTCCGTTAAAAATACGTTTAAAAGTAGTTAAAAAATTTTTGTGTAATTTTGTTACCATCATTTTTTTAAAGGTAAATATCCGTGTCATTTTAACAGCGTAGAGAGGATCAAAGTCAAGCTCTTTGTCAGCTAAAACCTCAAAGTAACCTGCCGGTAATGACTTAATCAAATGTAGTCTGTGTTTCTTTAACCAGTGCTGATTGATCCTAACAGTGGCCATTTCAGCAGGAAGTAAACATTGCAAGTTAAAAGAGGGACAGCTGCCTAAACTGTGCTCGGATTGGAAGGTTAAGAACAATTTCCTTTTCTAAACCACGACACAAATCATGGCAGCAAGACCCTCGAGCACATTCAACCTCCAAACAATGATGTCCTTGTCTGGTTCCCATCCCAGCTCGGTCTACTAATTGTTGTGTCATTGTGGTGCGGACAGGGAGAGAAAAGAGTCTGTAAACGTACTCGGCTGACGTGTGCATGTGTTAAAAGTTCAACGCTGTTTGCTGATTTGTTTAGGCTTGGTTTCACAAAGTCCATCTGTTTCTGGCTCCAATACAGATCTGTGCCGCATTGCCAAGCAAAGACTCAGACTATGGTTTAGTGGAACCCTTTAACAAAATCTGATTTATTTTATGCAACCCTTGATAAAACAATATCTACTATTGATTAGAGGACAAGTAAAATGATGTGCATGAACGCGATAGTTCACCCCCCCAAAAAGTCATCATTTATATATCGTCTTGTTGTTTAAATCCTATATATTAAATCCTTTTCTTCTGTGAAAAATTGAGAAAGTCTTAGTGGTTTTGTTCCCATACAATTGAAGTCAATGTGTTGTTTGGTTACCAACATTTGTTAAAATATCTTCTTTCATGTTCTGCAGAATAAAGTTAGTCATAAAGGGTTTGGAAAAACATGAGGGTGAGTAAATATTAAAATAGATTTGGACGTCAACTATCTCTTTAAACCACCTTTTTCTATTTGGTTAAGTCAGAGTCAAGTGTATTGATATTTTCATATCATTATTTTGCAAACGACCCAGGAATAGTCAATTATTATTGACTATATATATATATATATATAAATATATATATTTCTGAATATATTTAACAATACAAAAACATCTCATATTAAATTATTTGTGTGCTTACCCTTTCCACAAAGCACTCCGCTATGGCAGCTGCATGCGGGCTACGTTCCAAATCTTCCATAAGCTCACTGTCAAAGGTAAAACATTTTGGTCAGATGCACAACATACATACAATCCTCACATATTCTCATACTGGCACTGAACACTGATAAATGTGCAAGACAAAATCTTTATTGAGTGGCATATACAGACTTGGAATATCTCATTGTTTAAACGTTGTCATTCACTCTCTGTGGAAACATCTGGGACTGGTGTGTCAAGAGGACACACTTAACTGGAATGGGCTTTAATTCTTGCCCGTGCTTCCAAATGGTGTTCATTTGTTTCGTTTTTATCATTTCGACCAAACCGTTGCCTAAATGCACACATATGGAAGAGATCTCATTTTGGCTCCCTTCTTCACGTTCTCCAAAACATATTTCCACTCCAGACATATCCTGATATCCCTGCAGCTGACCTTGAATCCCCTCCTTTCCTTATCATCACATGAATGTGGCTCTTAAATGACTGTCAGGTTTTGGATGAATGAAAAACAGTGATCTTAGATTGGCTGGCAAACGCATCTGGACTTTGAGGCAATGAAGGAAGGTTGGGTTTGGTTTAAGGATCTCTTCTGTGAGTCACACGCTTTATGGAACAGAACAGAGTTTGGTGTTATGGAGTTGATATGATCTTATGTGGCTGGTCAGACTGTTTGACCAAAGTTAGCAAGACTGTTCATAATTTAGTTCATTAGCAAAACTTCAACATTCATGAACGAGAGGCTCCCAAACCACCAGACTGATCAATCTTGCGGGAAAATTCCCTTCCATAACTTGCAAAAGAAACAATATGGCGCTCTCTAAACACTCCGGACTTTCCTTCATGTGGCTGAGGGGAAAAGTTCAGCGGGAAACCGCAACACTCCAGCCTTCATCATCTTCTCTTCTCCTCTGAAGACGAAGCACATTTTGTGGTTGCCCTTCGTGGTAAAAGGTCTTCATTGTGGTATTAAGGGAAACAGATGAATTCATGCATGGTTTCTCTATTAGATGGACTTAAGAGCTTAATGTTATAGGGATGTGATGTCTAACACTTTTATTCAAAGAAGCGCCACAATAACGAAAGATTAATCTGTAATTGCACAATGAAGATGTAGAGCCGCAAGGTTCTGCCTTCACTTATGCACTTTAGTAGGCAAGTTGGATTCAGTTAGACCTTGGCACATCTTTTGAGGATTTGGCAACTGAACCCAAAATCCCAGGAAAGTGTTAGTGAAGTATGATGCTACATTTTCACTAAATACTTTCCCAGCAGCTTCTGCGCCAAATAATAGGAGTGGGAGAAAAAATCGATTCACATATGAATCGCTATTCAGTCTTGTAGCGATTAAAATCAATTCACAAATAAAAAAATCCATTTTAGAGTTTATAACTAAATATAATAACGTGTCATTCGAACTTCAGTCATTGAGGCACAAGTCAACTGCGAGAGAGGTGCAGCACCCGGTCCAGCGCACACCTTACACAGAGAAACAGCGGAGCATACACAAATAGTAGGGAAAGAGAAAATCATTCATCCCCGTTGCACTAAACTTCAATGTAACTAAATACATTTTAGGATGGTGTTTCACTGCATCTACCCTGTGCAGTGAGGGGCAGGGAGAAACAGCGCGCTCAATTCACTATAGCACAGATGAATTGCACAAAGTTATGTCGATTTTCATTTTGATCGATTTGCACACCATGTCGTGCATCTTGGGAGATTGTTGGACCTCTGTTCCTCTAAAAACCCAATGCAGTTTTGATCTCAAGATGTTCAGAGAGATTCTGAATGTGAAAAACGTAACTCCCTACGTTCCATTCAATCTTCACTTTTTCACACTTCAAGTTGTATGGTCTCTCCAACTCTCACCAGTTTCTTTTCTCAAACTTCTACAGTTAATCTCTTAACACTCCGCAAACAGAAGTTCACTGTATTATGGCTCCCTTTCATCTAGCTCATATTTCCCACAACAGTCACGGCTGTATTTTTGCTGGAAACACGGAATCCTACGGAGGGGGAAATTCACAGAGTGATTCTTCTCTTTTGTTCAATAAAACACAACTCTCAAGACAAATCTAGACCTCTACTGAATGAGATCAAAGGAGATATTTGAGGACATGTGAAAGAAGTGAGTGTTTTGGGAAAGACAAAAAACACACTTTCTTCTCAGTGGAATCTTCATTCAATATACTGTGGTGACAGAATGCGGCACCAGACAAGTGCACACAAAGTTGAACCCTTACGGAACAATGTAAGGGAAATATATTGAATAATACATTGCCACACTTCAAAACTAAATTTTTATGTATTATTCAATATAAAAAAATATTTTGAGGTGCCATTTTAAGTCTATTCTTAAGTACAATATACATCTGCAGAAGGACTATATTAAAATGATTTTCAGTGTTTCTGAATTTACTTTATAGGTATGTGTTTAGGTCAAATTTGCATCTGTGTTTCATTCTGTGAACTACTAACCATATTTCTCTCATATTTCAAATAAAAATATTGTTTCTATTTGCAATTATTTGCAGAAAATGAAAACTGGAGAAACAAGCCAAGATAACAGAAAAGATGCTCTATTTTTCAGACCTCAAATACTGCAAAGATAACAATTTCATATTTACTTTTAAGCAATACAACATTTTTACATATATTTAGGAATAAATGTGTCTTGTCAAGCAATCAGTCTTTAACATTGCTGTTGGTCCTGAGGTTTTATGTGTTGAAATTCAATAGACACTGGACTGGCATGGCCACAACACATCTATAAATGCTGATTAAATTACTGCTGTAGGTGTACTGAACTTGCAGCATCCATTTAAGGACATCAGAATAGATATTGCATAACAGATTGGCCTTATTAAACATTGCTAATATAGACCTAGAACAAAATGAACAAACTGCAGATTTAGAGCAAAACTTTTGCTAAACACATGAATGACTTAGCATCGGAATGTTTTCATCACTGTGAAATAAAGAGGAGATTCCCAGGCCAGCAAAAACAGCTTGCTTGGTTGAAATCACTGAAAAAGACAAATACGGCATTTCGATGCAAAGGCGCAATTTACAATGCTTCACTATAACTGGACAGATGTCTGAAAGAACAGAATAAGTCCTGTCCGCTGTCCCAGGATGCATTGCTCGCTTGGCTGCACCCTCACTTTCTGACAGGTCATGTGTGGCTTGTTCACCACAGGGGCTGGAGCTCTAACTTGGAGCCCGGCCTGCTTTGGCTTAGAGAAAATGGTACATTTGTATGTGTCCTTTAGCTCTAAGCAGAGCCAAGAAAGTAGACTTAACAAGTGTAAATACAGGGGCTACATTCCAAAGCAATGAGCAGGGCTTTTAAGAGTAAAAAGAGATGAAGGGAGCTTTTGTATGTTTAAACTATGAGGCAGGACGAGAAAACAAAGTCTTCATCTTCATTGTATGTAGTCGCTAAACAACCACAGAGGCAATGAGATTTAAAGAGGAAATCCAACCTTAATCAAAATTCTGCCATTATTTTATAGCTTTGAAGGAACAGAAGAAAATAAAAGTTCATTGACTGACATGTTTTTCCTCCACTAAAGCTCTTAAAACTCATTTAGTTTTATTTGATTATGCACATATTTAAAGGGACAGTTCACACGCAAAAAAATTCTGTATTCATTTACACACCCTCGAGTTGTTCCAAATCTGTATAAATTTCTTTGTTCGGATGAAAACAGAGAAAGAGATAAGGAAGAATGATTGTAACAAAATAGTTCTTGGCCATCATTAACTACCATGGTAGAAAAAAATAACAATGGAAGAAAAAGTGCCCCAAATATGATTCTTCAAAATATCTTCTCTTGTGTTCAACAGACAGAAATATGTAAAGCAACTTTTTTCTACAATGGTTGTCAATGGTGGCCAAGAACTGTTTAGTTACAATCATATACACCCCACAGTCACCATTCACTTTCTTCCATAGGATGAAAAAGTGCAGCATTTAGACCATTCTGCTCTTCTTTTTTTCTTCAATGTTTTACCAGAAAGAACGTCAGATGAGTAAATGATATCAAAATGTTTAATTTTGTTTTAAATATCCCTTTAAGAATCTTTTCCACAAATAGGGAACTTTCGAATGAACTCTCATTTTGTCCAACAAAGGCCATTTTTACCTTCGAAAGCGGCCGAAAGCAGTTGATAACAAGACCTCAACAAACGCCACGTATGGTAAGGTTGTTATTAAATAAAGCTCTAAGGGCAACCAAGAGTTTTTCAGATTTTCTGTTTTCAACACAGTCCAGTTGATTTCCCATGAGAGCCGGTGGTAAGGCGCCATGTTCAATTTCCACAACGACTATGGTCATCAGAGGGTTTTTTAGGACTGGGGCTGACTTGGCGTGGATAGAAAGAAAAGAAAATAGTGTGAAAACAGACCTCTCGGCAGGAGTGATTGAAGGGAAGGAGCAATGAGAGGTATGAGTAGTTTTCTTCCCAGGACCTCAGGAAAACACTCTCTTACTCATATATCTCCTACCCATCAGTCAGTTTACAGTTCACTTCATTTCACCATTGATAGCTATCAAATATAACCCGTAAGAACGTAAAGTGGACCTTATATCTCAATTATTTATTTCTGACAACATCACTGATTGTTCCAGCACATTTGCTTAGAAGTCTCACTTGTGTCTTTTTTTTAAGAGAAACATGCCAGACAAACTTGAAACCTAAATACAACGAGAAACATCCAAGCAATTTCAATTTCTTCAAAGAATTAACAAATGTTCTTAATGCCTAAGCACTTTTCAACACTCTTATAAATCAATGGTAAACCATGCAGAAAAGAACGCAGAATCTTGGTGTGAAATAAACACGGCATGTCAATTGCAATAAACAGTGCGAAGCTGACACATAACCAGACAACAAAATGATCCAGGTTAGCATGCATGAACTCCCAGTGTAATAAACCATATGCGGCAAATCTGCTGTAAAAAGAGCAGAAGTTATGAAGAAGGCCGAGTTGATGTCTCACGCAATCCGGATCAAGTACAGCAGTCCGAAGACGGTGTGCTGGTGTGGATCAGATTTAACGTACTGTATACACTAACAGTTGGCTGACATCTGCACAGCGTCCTTTACGGTAGGACAGAGTACAAACCAAGCATTGTGTCTGAGACAGATTCAACAGACGCCACCGCGGCTGCCACCCAGGAAGACTTCTGTGAGTCAGATATGACCAATAGAGCTTTAAAGGAACAGTTGACAATTCTGTCTCATTTGCTCATTCATGTTGAATACAGATGAATTGATTTTTATCACTGAACACAGAAGGAGAAGGTTTCGAGAGCCAGACTTGCTGCTGCTTTCAATGGGAACTGAGTCTTTGATGCTTTAAAAATGATACAAAAACATTAAAAAATAAAAAACAAATTTGACATGACAAGTTCTTGACATGACTCAACAAATTAATCCACAAAGATTGTTTCCCCATTCAAAGATACAGTATTGTGTTAAACTGCAATGGAAAAAAGTGACCACTACAATTCCAATTTCTGCTTTTGTGTTCTGTATTTTACAGAAGAAAAGTTGCAGCGACGTTTAAATGAAGGGGAATAAAAAGAGAGGAGACTATGAGAGAATGGAGAAAGCATACACCCACCTGTTAAACTCGTAGATGTCCTCAATGTTGCAGAAGAGGGTGCTGACATCCTCAGGTTTGAGAGGCAAGTCGCCGCAGTCGATAATGCAGCCAAGATAGTCCTGAGAGACAGAACCAGAGAAACACAGTGTGGATGACCTCACTGAAATCAAACTAGGCATTTTCACACTTCAATTGGTTTTACTTTGCTATCAAACCTTGTGAGAAATTGTATTAAGTTCAATTTCATCATATTTTCCATGGCAAACTCTTAAACACAGTCGATTTATAATGTATGTATTAAAAACAGACTATTTTGACTATAAATGGGGCCCATCACAGCAGAATGTGATTTTCACCTCAAAACGATCTCCCGATACCTTGAATTGGTGTAATGTAACTACTATGGACGCCACACTCGAAACCCACAATGATCTTTAGTGTAAAAACACAAAGGACAAGAAAGCAAGTCATGCAACTAATATGGTGGTTAAACCCACCAACAACATTATGAACTTTTACCTCAGAATGAACAAAATCAAGCGCTGGACTCTGTGGAGCACAAAGCCAGACGGTCTGGGATGCATGCTGGCTCTCTGTACAGGTTTAATCTGGGGTTTGGTCAATTATCTTTGCTGTGATAGTTCTTCAAGTTAACAAGATTTGTCACTAGTTGGCAGCGGTGCTCAATATTCCGCTATCGTTAATCCTAAACCAACAATGTTGGGGTATTGGTTTTGATATGATATAAGTATCATAATGCTGCCGCTCTAAAGATGCATTCTTGACTTAATAAAGAAAATGTGTTCTGTATTAAATCGAAATGTTAATCATATTTTAAACTTAATTTTTGTTCAACAGAGTCCAAAAACTGAAATACAATCCAGTCTGGTTCCTAGATGCTGGACTACAGAGTTAAGCAGCACTAACTCTATGATCTATTATCTCTATTATCTATCATCTATTATCACAGTATCAGGTTTTATCAGTACTTTGCCTCATTAACCCTAATTTAGGAAAACTGAAAACCATTTCGATAAACAAACCGGCTCCAGCTGACCAAAACATTTACAAAGCACAAGAGAGTACCAACAATGGCAGTTACAACCTCCCGAGAGTAAAAAAGCGAACACTGAAGCCAACAAAAGATAGGCCACCGAGCAAAACAAACAAAGATTTAACCTCTACTGTAACAATAAATAGCTGCAAACAAACAAACATTATGAGGCATGTGAGGCAGGCTTGCTTTATATGGGGCTCTCTTTGACGCTTTTCCTATTACCCTGTCCCTCCACATTCCTGGATCATAAAACACAAGCTCTTTTTTCCTTCTCTGTTTGTTTCCACAGCCACAAGAGGCCTGGGAAGGCAAACATACAGAGGTGGGGGCAAAAAAGAGGCAGAAAATAAAGGATTGGCACAATCAGCACCTTTACAAGTCAAAGGGAAGTGGGACACTGTAATTACAATGATTTATTTGGCCTTGCACGAATTCCCCGAACGATTGTCTCTCGTGACCGTGACACAAACTGACGAGGCAGATGAAGAGATGAATGATGAAACAGGCAGGAGTTGAAATCCAGGAGGTGAGGGGAAGTCTGAGGATTATTCTGTGAGTTATGAAAGGACAGTGTGAGAGACGAGCGGCACCGGCCGCAGACACAGGAACAATAAGTTATGTGCTTATATTTCTTGCCAGATGCTGTCTTACAGATATGACTTACTAGAGCGTACGTAAAGTGTGTTAAACAAAACATAAATGTTCACATGTTAGAGATGGAGCAGAAAGAAGGAAGAGGAAGAAAGACGGACAAAAGGAAAGAAAGAGAAATGACTGGAGGAAAGAAAAAAGAAAGAAAAATAAATGAGGGAAGGAAGAAAGAAAGAAAGAAACAAAGAGATAAAGAAATAATAAAAGTGTTAGATTATAAAAAAAGAACATGATTGTTTACATGTGAGCGATGGAGCAAAAAGAAGGAAGGAAAGAAGAAAGAATAGATAGAAACACAGAGATAAAAAAGCATTAAAAGGTTGGATTAGAAAGAAAGAAAAAGGAGTGAAAGAAAGAAAGAAAGTAAGAAAGAGAAAAAAGAAAGAAAGAAAGAAATGAGGGAAGGAAGAAAAGAAAGAAAGAGATAAGAAAGAAAGAAAGAAAACGGGAAAGAGTAAAAAAAGGAAGAAAGAAAGGGAACAGGAAAAAGAGAAAAGAAAGAAAGAGACACTTATCTCTGAAATGAAGTTTGGAAGGTTACAGATAATAGAGAGAGAGCAACAGTTGGTTCTACATGCAGTCAGAATCTTTGTTTGTGAAACTAGGTCAGTCTGGAATTTGGAAGGGAACCGGTCCCTTTCTCTCATGAACAGCCCCTCTCCATCTCTGCTTGTGCCCCAGAACGGGGGTTAAAGCCAACCCCCCAGCCCCTAATTTCCTGTACTATTTGGCCGAAATGCAGCTGAAACAAAAAAGGGGATCTCTCAGTCCTACTCCCCTAAACGTTCCCCACACACACAAACAAGCTCCAACTCACTGCACCTGAACGCCACCAAACGACAGTTCACAACCTAATAATAACCCACAAAGACAAAAGACAAACAGGCTCTGAGCTCACACTCATTATATGATGGGTTCTTGTTTCCAGCAAGCTTGACATCATTCTTTGTAATGCTTTCTATCAAAACCAGACGGCTCTTACGACCGAGCCCGACTAAGTATGACTCCAATCAGACATCATGCACACATCTCTCACAGTCAGCACTTTATCCCGAAAACCGCCATCCACCAATCGGTCTCCATTTTGCGACCGCAGATTGATAAAACAGCAGCATTCCTCTGCGAGATCCTGTCTGTCAACAAGCAATTTATGGATATTTGATCTCGGGGCATCTTTTTAAAAAACCAGCGTAGGCTCGCATGCCTTCTCTTTTTATTGGCGCTTAAATTCAACTTCAAATAAACCATTAGTTATAGGAAAAGGGAGTTATATTTCAGGCATTCCCCAACCTGAGGCTTAGGTACCCACAATCCTTTGCTGTCAGAAACTCACACCTTGGAGTTCAAAGGGTGTGTAAGCTTTGCGATCAACCACAATCACAAAGAACCTCTCTTTCTGAACTCATCCAGGTACAGCACAAACCTACGCATAACATTGGGATCTCTATCTCGTTGGCCCTCCAATAATATGCATTCATGCATATTTACAACTTTCGATTTCAATACGTGCCCATGACCTCCATTAAAGGTCACCACATCTCCCCTCACCCTGAGCATTGAAATATGATGCATGTGTTGAGTGCCATCCACAAAGAGGCTCTTATGTTTACAGCACACTCTTGATTTGTGCGTGTGTGTCTGAAACAGCCTCCTCATTGTCCAGGATCGGAGCGGCGCGAGCGAGAAGCAGCGCAAAGATGCTTTTGAAGTGACAGTTTGAATTTACTGCAGCTTTCATCCGCTGCCATGATCTCCTTTGCTCCACCTGAACGTGTGATGAATAGCACAGCAGAATCTCATAATGATCACATTTTAAATTGCCGCTGGCACTTAGAAAAGGCTCGGCTTTCTCTGCTGTCGGTTATGCGAGTCATGGTGGTAAAGGAGACGTGACAGTTCTGATGCCGACCTTAATAATGTTATGCATACCGTGGTGTCTTTTTCAATTACACAAAAAAATCTTTATAAAAAAATAATGCTAATTCATCCTTATTTAGTTCTTGATGAATGAAATCTGTTTCTTTATGGACCAGTTCATATATTTGTGACTGAATCTATGAAAACCCAGCTAAGTATTTTTTTACAATTTTTTTATTTCCTGGATTCTACATAAAAGCATTGGACATAATGTGAAGAACATTCTGTAAAAATTTAACACTGATATCTTTAACATTGATTGAGTAAAACCATGTGAAAGATTAAAATAAAAATTAGGTTTTGAGACTTTAGCCTGGGTTAAGTTATGTCTTTATGTCTTTATTATTTGGTCAGAGTTATACATTTCAGGAACATTTTTATGAAATAAAAATGTATTTCTGTAATGACAGAAGTTAATATGTTAGCACAAATTAAATATTTGTCTACAGAACTAATTTCAGACATTTACAGTATGCATACACCAAAAGGGTTGCCAAGTCTTCGGTTTCCCATGGAATGGGGCTATAACCCTTTTGTTTTTTATTCTGCTGGTTGAATGTTGATAGATTTTGTTCAGGGTCCAGTCTTAATTTATAGCACTGGCATATTTTCAGTTCTGGTATTTGTGTTCAGGTCATTGGGTAGTTTTGTGATGATTTGGCAACCCTGGGAGAAACATTTCACTGAAGTGACCCTAAACTTTTAACCATGGAAATTTATGATTTTTTACCCAGTTTTTGGCCAGCAGGCAGAAGGGCTTTAGCTAGCACCACAAGTGTTATCAAAGTGTTCATTTTACACAATCTAATCAACCCCCAACAAACCAAGCCCTAACCATCATTTTTTCTGCTGAATTTAAATATGCCATTTTTTGTATGTGTTGATGTATTATATCATTGTACATTGTAACACAGAATGAAACAACATATATACAAAGTAGCATGTGTATGGTCCTTACCTCCACAATGCTCTTGAGGTCCCTCACGTAGGCCTGCTCAGTTTCCACTATCTCCAGTGCCACCCTCTCCAGGCGAGTGAGTTTGGGCATCGGTGTTGTAGAGCCAGGAAGTGGACCGGCTCCCGTCACCAGAGAGAGAGGTGTGAGGTCCAGGCTGATGTCAGAGCCGTTACGCTTGGGCCCGGGGTAAGATGGCACAGCTCCGTAGGGAAGTGATGAGGATGAAGAAGAAGAGTGTCCATCCTGCAGCGAGGCAGAGGAGGCAGAGGAGCTGAGACTGGCACCCCGGTCGCTGTCGGAGCACACAGTGTTCACAGAGGTGCAGCTCCCACGGGACGGTCCTCCTGAGGAGGCCATGCGGCTCAGGATCCCACTCAGTGAGGACACGGAGGAGGGACGCTTGGCAACTGAGGAGAAATAGAAACATGTAAAGTTAAAAAAGTTAAAATGTATATAATGCAATGGTGGTTTCAATTTCAACAAATAGGAATAAAAAAATCACAATTAGATCTCTATAAATTCCTTTTAGACAGCCCTACATTTTTGATTCTGCCCCATCCTGTCATATTTCTCTTGATCTGCTGGCAGGATCATGACAGAGCCTTGTGTTTTGTGTGGGGAGAGGCAATTATTAACATTGAATTGACTTTCTGGGTTGCGGATGGTGAGCTCTCCCTCTTCCTCGTGGATATTTGCTTGGTGGCTTTTGGTCGGGGTCACTGAGTGCAGCTATGACACGTCAGAGGGGATCTGGCCCTCCCGGCTGAGCCTGGTTTCTCCCGACTTTTTTTTTCTTTTCTTCATTAATCAATCAATCATTGAAGTTTGGGTTCCTCGCAGTCGCGATTTCTTTAAGACTGCAAGGGAAGCTCAGCTTCCCCTATAATTGTCAAAAAATGAATGGTCAAATATATGTACTATTATGTTAACATTTTATTGACTAAAAATGCGTTAAACACGTTCATCTCGAACGAAAACAATTTCGTTCAGAATCAGCTACTTAGGTCGGCTGACTCGATTTCCTTCTCATTCATTCCCGTAGCGTACAGTGAATTACTCTGTTGAAGCCCAGCGTCCATTGACTTCAATGGGGCTGCTTTAAACAGTTTTTTTCAGTGTTTAGAAACAAGACGGTCATTGGATAATGCTGCGATTATGTCCCGCCCACGGACGCTTAGAGTCTCTGGGATGAATGGAGGAATGGGCTGGCCCGGACTCCGAGCGTCTGCGTGATGATTGGAGGGTCTGTCAAAAGACTGCATCTCGTTTTGATTGACAGCGATTTTGTTCTATAAAAAGTCGCTGACGCTAAAGCTATTCAATCTCAGTCCCATTGCGGATTTTTCAAGTGTAGTTGAAAGACAAACTGCTGCAACCTATTTCTTGGTATTTGGTTGCCGAAATTGCTTGCCAATTTTCATCATATATTTCACACAATTATACACCACATTCCTTGTTTCAGTTTAATGTATACCCACATTTCCTACGTCGTGTTTATTTATTTTTTTTAGATAGTTTGTTCATTCATTGATTGTGAAATGAGCTTCCCCTCTTTGAAAGACTAGCAGCCGCCACTGGTTCCTCGCCACAGCAGGGGAGTGTTGGCCTGCTCACCGGGAGACTGCATTTATTTATTTATTCATTTAGTTAGTAATTAGATATTATTTATTAGAATGATCTTGCTCGTTGTATAAACACCATGCACTGTGCTGTGTTTTACCTTTTCTGTTTTCCTGTTTGCCCCTGTAAAGCTGCTTTGGAACAATGCACATTGTGAAAAGCGCTACATAAATAAACTTGAATTATGGCCCTTATGGCCTTCCATACACTCTCTCCGGTCTCTTCTTTGTCCCCGCCCCCTTGTTTTCTCATTGTTGCTTGTTATTGATTTCATTAATTGATTTTACCCTTATCCTGTTATGTTACCCCCGCGCAGGTTTTGTTTTACCTGCTGTCTGCGCCTGGGTCCTCTGTCCGTGTCTCACCACAAACCCTCTCACCATGAATTTCCAGCTTAGATACCTCTACAATGTCTCAATTAACGATCGTTAGTTGAGACATTGTAGAGGTATCTAAGCTGGAAATTTTGTGATACAAAAGTATACAACTGGAAATTAGAGATTCAATTACTAACTCCAACATATCTCATCAAGTACTTCCAAGCCCAAATTGTGTGCACTATTAGGGCTGTTCACGTGTTTTTGAATACAAAAGTATACAACTGGAAATTAGAGATTCAATTACTAACTCCAACATATCTCATCAAGTACTTCCAAGCCCAAATTATGTGCATTATTAGGGCTGTTCACATGTTTTTGAATTCCACTGCTCTACTTTCTATTGTATTTCTATATAAACACGAGCTAGACGGATGTGTTTGACTGCTGCACTCATGTCTGGTGCCTTCAGGCCAATCAGAAGACCCCGGAGGTGGGGCAAGCATCGCAGGATTAAGTTTACAGTAGCAAGTTAGCATTTGTTATTTCCGTAGAGCTATGGAGTTATTTCCTCGCATTCTGCACAGCGCTTTTTATACCCATACCTATTCCTGAGTGTCATGTTGCATGGTTTAGCCACATGACAGGCCACTATAGATGGATTTATCAGACACACACGCCTGGCTCGAAGTTAACTTCTGGTCTGTGCTTGTTGATCGGTCTGGCTAGTGGCTAATAATATAAGTGCTTATATTTTATTTTATTTTTTTAATTTATATGAATATTTGATAGTATAATTTTTTTTAAATAAACAATTTGGTGAATTTGATTGTATATTCATCATTTGAGGGGTAATGGTCTATTATCAAACGGTCAATTCTGAAGAAAGGTTGATGCATAAATGAGACATCCACCAAATCTCCTGAGCTAAAAAATGGCAAACTATTAGGAAAAATCATTGTTCTCTAGTAAGCCAAAAATGTAGCCTATGGCATGATAGTTATATTTATATTTTATTCTCTAGTAAGATATCGTGAAAAATGTTTTAATAATCTGCTTCTCGCAAATATTTCTTATATCTGCCTGCTCCACAGGAAAGAGGTGTGACTGTGCAAAAAACACCAAATCACACCATTTTGCAGCAAACCCGCAGTCAATCTAAGAGTGTTGCATTAGACACAAACATGCCCTGCAGAGACAGGAATCGAAAATCACAACTTCCTGCCAGTAATATGTTGGTAGATTAAACCTGAAAGCACGTAAGTCATTGAATCGGAAACGCCCACAGTCAACAAGAAAATCTAAAACAAAACAAAATCATATTCACCCTGAAGTACAGTATCAAAACCCAACACAACAGTCTGGACGTCAAAACGAGTGAACGCCGGCCGGTACAGGCGCTTTACAGACTAGCATTGTTTAAAGACTGAATGCTGGGCTGTGGCACTTACAATGACGGCCCAATTACACAGCGGAGGCTGACGGAGAAGAACAATCCACCATTTCCTCCAACCTAGCCAACTGTTACTCTCTGTGGTTGCCGGCTCGCCAAGATTGCCTAACATTCATCAAATATTTCGACTGACCATTTTCTCATAAGCTTCGAAAGCACTTTGTTAATATTGATTGCCTGTTCTTGATTTAAACACACCCCTAAACTACATGAAGGCATGTGTTTATCTTTGGCTGGACGCAATCCAAGATCAGTATCACTGTGGCGTCAGTCACCCATGAAAAAAAAGATTTCATTTGACAAAATAGAACCCACTGCAGTCAGACATAGATCACTGATACGGCTATTTTTCGCCATTCTGAGGTCAACTGCGCTAAAATGAAGTATATCAGCTTTACTCATGGCAAAACCATTCTGGGGCACAGTTGTGGCTTCAAAGCTTGACATAAATTGGTCTCGACAGATGCATGAAGTGTGACAGCATAAACCCAATGCATCCTCTGGAACAAAAGCAAACAGACAGTCCTCTTCATCATTACTTGGGCATGCAAATGTTAATGTTACACGGAAGAACCATCTTCGATCGTGCATGTATCTCAATAACACGCAGGGGATTGTTTCAGCATATCTCGCTTCTCTATGGATTTTGTTAGCCTGAACAAATATTTTAAAGAGTCTCTTAAACACACAGCATGAATTATAGTGAATAAATAGCAGCAAAATCCAAGCATCTTTTCAACTGAATGGGTTTCACAGATAAGATGAATGAAGATGTAGATGTGCCAACACACATTTACTGTTCCTCGTAATTACACGATTCCACATGGAAAATGCAATGAATAGATTAATTGTACAGCTGTTTTAAAAATAAAAAATGATATATTACAGCTCATTTTCCAAATGACATCGATCTATTCGGAAAGAATGAAACTTGCACAAATAATTGTGATAAATTGTTATGTAGCTACATATTAGAATACTTCCTTTTCCAATCATCAAGCAATTGTGGTGTTTTTATTATAAATACCATGAACTCTTTTACTCCAGAACAAGTCGTGTCATAGTCCCATAAAGACTCAAACAAGTCTCGCCTCCTCAACACCAACAGAGAATCAGGTCTGCTATGTAGATTATGGAGATCTGTGAAGAGCATTTGGACATTGGCCACGTAAGTAAAAGCCAAGAGAAAGATATCACATACCTGATCCGCACAGCAGTAAATCTCTCTGACAGTCCTAGAACACCAGCTGCAATGACGGCCCGTGTATAACTTTAAACTGCGTTTTAGTTTACCAACCGGCTACCAGAGCTTCCTCACGCTAAATGAGAACATCCTCCATCAAGTATTCAAATGACTGAATCTTATTCTAGTAACAACTGACTGGATGTCATCTCACAGGAACAACACACCCATGTCTAATGTACGTAAAAGGTGCGTGTGTGTCTTGTTCACATGTGCGCACTTCTCTTTCTAGAGAGGCTTCCTGTGTGTATTACTGTGCAGGCCGCAAAACCACTTCATTTTGAAAGAGTCCTTTACAAAATATTATTTAAAAGCCCTACAACATCCTTCATAGTTTCTATTAGACTGATTGTCACGAAAACGTCCAGGTTACATTATTGGTGAGAATTGATGTGGTGTTTAATTTTCATGAAGTTGTGACACTTTTTTTTAATTAATGGACCTCAAAATAGGCGTTTTATTAAGTAAAATATATTTCTTAAAGGTTAAGTAAGATTTATTCATTACATCATTCTGAAACCTATAAAATTGAAGATAGAGCGCTGCTTATGTCTATGACATCAGCAAGCTAATTTCAATTTATGAAAAAGAAATTTGTTACTTTGACCTCCCATAACTTTTTTCTTATCCAGCACATATAATTTAGGAAGTGATGGATGGCACCATATTAAAGCTGAACAAGAGGAAGCTGAGTGACTGTTTATATGTATCAGAGTTTCTAAGTGCTCATCCGTCTGTTGAGATACATCCTGTGTACCGTGCCAGTCTGCACCTGACAACCTCATCAGAGGAAGCGGTGAAAATAAACACAGACTATTCCACTTAAGGTAGATGAGCAAGTTTAGGTCAAGCTGACACAGTTTGAGATTGATTTACAGCAGATATGTTAAAGGTCCAATGTTTTTTTTTCCAGGATCTATTGACAGAAATAAAAATATACATATCTATGTCTTCAAATGTGTAAACATTACAAAGTATTGTGTTGTTCTTACTCTAGAATGACTTATTTCTATCTATATAAACTGCGGGTCCACTTGTATGGAATTGCCATGTTGTTTATAAAGTAACCCTAAACAGACAAACTGCTCTACAGAGCGAGTTACGTAAATATGTTATCCCCTTCGGCAAAGAAGCGAAAACGCAACAAAATCGTAGTCCTGTGTCAGTCAACGTAGAGCTCCGTAAGGAGCAATTCATAACCTCACCAAAAGATGTCACAGAATTGTATATACTTGTCCTATAATGCTCCGATTTTACACTTGACAACAATATATAATATAGAGTTACAAATGTTATAGATAGCTCAGAAAAATTGTATTTAGAACTTAATATTTGAGATGACATTGAGGACATATTGGCAAAACGTAGGCACATTCTGAGACATTACTGAGATATCATATGAAACTCTAATAGAGAAACATGGTATCTTTTTCAAAGAAAGAGAAAGAGGAAATTATCTTCATTTAACCTTTTTGGCAAACAGATTTAAACAGAATTGTACTGTGAAGGGCTTTACAGTCCACATGAGATAATAAATCATTTTTATGTTTTTTGCTTTATGCTTGATTTCTTTAACAAACCAAAGTTGTAACATTCTTGTTAGGTGTTGATTTTATACGTTTGAAAATCTGGCCATACATATTTGAAGGCCGTGTTGTCATTTTTCTATTGATAAATTGCTCTTCTGGGATGTTATGTGCTGTTTATTGACAATAATCTGACAAGTTCCAGTTTCTGCTTGACATAAAAATGTCTTTTAAATTTGCCCTATGGTCTCTTTATTTCTATTGCATGATCAGAACACGATTCAATCATGAATTGTTTAGAAAGCCCATTCCAAAGAGAGGTGACCAACCCTAAACAACTGTGATTGTCAGCATATTTCCTGCGTTCTTTTTCAGTTTGTTTGAATTGATAATGTTAGCAGTCTTTCTTTGTTAAGGAGAAGGCCGTGGTCCAGAAAAAGTTCTCAGCGGGAGATTATCTATGTCCAGTTCTGAACCTGATAACTGTTAGCGCTCAATTGCTAATATACACTATCTTGCTTATTCTTGATTACTTATCGTTATAGTGTTAAAGGGATAGTTCACCCAAAATAAATAATTCTGTCAATATTGTCATTTTAAACCTGTATGACTTTCATTCTTCTGCAGAACACGAAAGAAGATATTTTGAAGAAAGTTGGTAACTGAACAGCACAGTTTTTTTGGACACAATACCAATGCAAGTAAATGGGTGATGGATAACAACATTCTTCATAATATGTTATGTGTTCAACAGAATAAGGAAAGTCATATGATTTGAAATGATAAGAAGGCGAATAAATTAATTCACATTTTTGGGTAAACTATCCCTTTAAGTGTGGCAAAATATACAGTTTTTAAATTTTTACCTGTTTCTCTTTGCGGCTTTTAACATAGGGTGTGTTTTGCATCAACTCCTATTTTCAAACTGTGAATGAGTGGTTCCTGTCAGTAATTGTTTTTGGGACATTACATAACCGCCCTCTGATTCTCTGACTTATAATGTTTGAAAGGCATCTGACCTTGGTTGCTGTTTTTTTTCTGGCTGTCGCGGCCCGCCCCCTCAGGCATGGTGTGATTCTATCACAGGAAGTAGAAACCTGCAAAAGAGGAAATGTAAGTGTTAATATATTACACGTCTTTTTGAGCCAATACAATTATGCAACAGCAGTACATATACTGTGTAAAATAAAGACATACTGTACATTATAGTCAAACTTTTTTTTTGGTTTCATTAAAGTGTAACTTTGTGACTTTATTTGTTACAATGTCAGATACATATGTAAATGAACAATGTTATTTTGTTTTACCCTGAACAATACAAGCAGTACTAATAATTCAAATCGAGTTGAAACACCAAATAGTTCCTAAATCAGTTAATTCACAGATACTTCTGTTGAAAACATAAAAGGGAGGGAAATAAGCCAAATGACTGTCAAACATGAAAATTAGGGAAACAAATGACCTGATAACTCATCTTTGGATATTGTGCCAAGGATTTTCCTCAGGCACATGTATATGTGAGAGTATGACATTAGAGATCCATGAGAGTGTCATCAAACAATGTACAGTACACTTCCATTAGCTCAGACTGAGAAAAGCTACAGGCAAACTGCTCCTTTATCAGTGCTGGAGCAGCTTCCGCTTCTTTCACTGGACAAGGTCAAAAAAAAATCTTGAGGAAAAAACACAGAAGTTCGGAGCCAAAGCAATTAAAGAGCTGAAACTTGATAGACGCTGTTTGTGAAAGTGAGGGAGGGGGTCACAGCCTTTCTTCGGAGGGTTTTGTCTCGGTTTCTCACCCTCTTTCAAAATAAAAGAGAAAGTCGAATCTGTGTAATGGTTGGCTCGGCCACAAAAACCTGCAGCTCTCTTTCTCAAACATGGAGCATGTGTCCTGTCAGCGCATTCGATGCTGAAACTTCAGGAATAGGAAACAATCGGGATAGACAGGGCTCCTGTGTGAAGTGTTCATGTTTTACCCCGGCAGGACCTGTCTCCCATGTCACCTGGCCTGGCCTTCGCTGCAAAGGCTCTCCCTTTGCCTGTCACTCAGATGATGAGACCATCAGAGGAGAGTTTAACATCTGAGAGAAAAAAAAATCTTCCAGCCTCCGTTCATTACGCGAGTACAGAAACAGTTCACAGCATAGGGTAGAAAATCTCTTTTGTCGCTGCTCTTTTCCTTTGCTTTGAGTTATGAATCTCAACCTGCCATAAGAAAATCTACTTAGATTGATAGTTCATCCAAAACTGAAAATTCTGTCATCATTTACTCAACATTTATTCAACAACACAGAGAAAGATATTTGGAAGAATGTTCTGAGGCACCATTGACTACCATAGTAGGGAAAATTTAAAATTAAAATGGTAGTCAAAGCTGCCCCAGAACTATTTGCTTTCCTAAATTCCTCAAAATATCTGAAACAATTACACAATAATTTTCCTACTATGGTAGTAAATGACGCCTCATGAATGTCAGTTGCTAACATTCATCCAAATATTTTTCTCTGTGTCCAACCGAACAAAGACATTCATACTGTACAGGTCGCAAATTATTAATCTTTATGTCATTTAAAACCTGTATGACTTGATCCCTTGTGTGGAATACAAATTAAGATATTTTGAGAAATGTCTCTCTGTGAGTTTGTCCACACATTGGAATTCAATGGGGGCCAATGTTGTTTGGTTACTAGCGTTCTTTAAAACATCTTCTTTTGTGTACTGCAGAAGAAAGAAAATCATACAGGTTTGAAATGACATGAAGGTGAATAAACTTGGAGTGAACTATCCATTTAAAAGACGTCCGGCGTGTTCTTTAGTCTAAGCTCTTGTTATTTAGTCAGCCCTGCTTGTCTGCATACTTGTTTGTCTCTTTTGCACTGAAACGCTTACAGCCATGCATAATGACCTGTTTTGGACGTCTCGCAACCAGACCAAATAAAAAATTACCCTGGCACTTTTCCACGCACTGTCCAACGAAATGTTTCTCACCGCAATCCCTGGGGTCATTTAGGGCCTGTTTCCAGCTTTTCCTCATTAAAAGGCATCTAACTTCCTGAAACTGCAAGCATGACGGTTGTACAACACTACAAGTCATTGCGGTTAAACCCCATATATACTTTTTTGGCTCCAGAGCTTGTTTGCTGCGAAATTCCAGAACACCAGAAACAGAATTGCGGTAAAAATTAGCCCGCTACACCCCCCCTCCATTCTGACTACAGTTTCTAATAGTGAATAAAGTGTGGGGGAATGGAGGATTGAACAAGTCAAGTATATTTGAGGCCGAGTGGAAATGATCCAACATCTGGTTAGCCACCATAGAGGTTAGAATGAGCTTAGAAAGACTCCACTCTCCCTAATGCAGAGCAGGCAGTCCCAGAGTCGAAGTACATCTTCTAAACACCCTGACATGCTCCTCGAGCAAAATTGCAAACTCTCTCATAATGAAAAATGTGGAGAGGCAGGCCGTTTTCCACCCTGTAATTTTCACTACAGTTGCATCTCTGGTGGCATCATTCCAGGTGCATACTCCATACTCTTACAGTCAGAGACGGAACCCATCGCTGACAGAGTCCTGTTACATGAGAACACAGCTGGACAGTGTGCGTGTTCATGCCTGCACATATGTGCATGTTGTGTGTGCCGACTGGAGTAGGGAGTTTACTTTTGCGTGTCTGAAAGCTACAAGGATGTTGGATGACAATTATATGTTAGTGTGAAGGAGTTTTCTGTTTAGGATCGCACTTTTGTAATACGTTATAAAAAAGTCACTGACAATATATAGCCCAGCACAGCACAGGCATAATTCAGTTTTTGCAAGTGTCACTAGTTGTTTTGCAACAAGAAAGGCAAAACATTGACTTAAGTTGCTTCTGCGGGTTTAAAGTAGCAAAGAGTGTTAAAACGTAACGCCTGTGTCAGCGATCTGTAAAAAATTATCAACACAATGATTTCATAATGCAAACACTACTGTAAACAGTAAGCTCACGCCCAATGCATTACATTCATCTCGCTTAAACTCCCTGACACATAAACAGACGTGTGAATGCGTGTGTTTGCTTAAAGCCTGAAGATGTTTTGGATGTTCAACAGCTGACCCGTTCACAAAGCAAGGTCAATGCTGATGCAACCAAACACATAAATAAACAAAGAAAACAGGAGCCGGACTATTGTAGCCCCTGAGGAGGGTGGGGGGTGTCAGAACTGGGACTATTGTCTTTCACGCAGTTTTGAGGGGTATTGTTACTTTTCCAGCTGACCTTCTCATTTCCCTGGGGATCCGGACCACAACGCTGGCATCCACCTCTCCCCCCTCCTGCCAGCACCGGACACTGCAGTCCTTTCCTTGTTAAGTTACACAACAAAGGCTTCTTAACACAATAGAACATGTTCGGTCGGGGTGGGCACCCATACATATGCCGCTGGGGAAATAGATGGGCACTGATGCGGGCATGAAAGCGGAGGGACAGCAATGCAGGCCACGCTGTATGGGGTCCTCAGTCACATGTGGTTGTTACAAGCCTTTGTTAAAAAAATGAATATAAAAATCAATAAATATTAGATATAATTTTAATTATTGCTACAAGTATGTTTTCTGTGTTTATAAATACAAATTTATATGCACAATACACAGAAATATAGGCATCTATTATATGTTACGATTAATTGCCTTATTGCCCTATCAAAAATAATAATATTTTATAATCTTTTACATATGCTTGAAAATACCAGTTGAATGTTTTAACTTGAATATTTCACAATTTGTACATTTCCTGCACGCTGTTAAAAACATGAAGTTGAGTAACCCTATAAGTTTGATGCAACAAACTTCAGGAAGTTTACTCAACTTTTGGGCCAAGTAGTTCAAGAAACTCAATCGACTGAGTAATGTCACATATTTTAACCAACTTTAAAAAATTAGGCAACTTAATGCAAGCAGATTTCCGAGTTTACCCAACTAAGGACATGAAGTCCAACCAACTCATTTTTGTAAATTAGTTATTTTTCTTTACCTTTGTTATACATTTTGGTCAAGTTTGCAAGTAAAAGTTGAATTCACTTTCACTATTGAAGAGACACTTCATCATACACTTAGACCTCATTACTAAACAGACAAACCTCAATCATGGTGACAAACATCATTCAATAAAAACAACTCAATAAGACAACAAAAAGTGACAACAACAAACAGTAATAATTTTATTAATAATCACCACACAGTTGCATATGCTTCAGTGCATGCTCGGAAATTTCAAATGTAAAAAGTTTAAATGTTTGGATAAACATTAAAGCATCTATCCATCTGGAAAGATCTTTTCAGTATACAAATTTTTTATTTAGGTAACTTTATTACCTTTGTCAGTAGAACATCTTGAACTTGTTTTTTTTTACATCGCACACATTTTCTAGATTTCAGACTTTGGTCTACATTTCTGACATGTTGAGATGATCCATTAGTGGTGAGGAAAACAGCCGTTTACAGTAAAACAGTCCATATGAGATGTGCAACAAGACGGGCCCCTCAAATGGACCATACATCGGGCCAGCAATATGAGGACATTCCGTGACATTCAGATTGTGAAAGAGGGTCAGTGAGCTCATAATGACAAATGCGAGGAAGCTCACGAAAAAGTTCAAAAGACTATTTTCGTTGTTTGTGCAGAGAAGTGTCATAATTACACAGCAAGGCAACTGATCCCCAGAGACCGTACAGTAAGGGGAAGGAGATTTGACCAAGGGAGCCATAGCATCCAAGTTCCTGGGGCGAAATAAAAATGTCATCGGGTGCAGTGAAGAGTGAGGCTATAAAAAAAAAACATTACCAGAGCTCCGAGATGTTGCCTGCTCCACCAGAAAAAAATCCCTTGTCTAAGTGTATGTAACCAATTAAAGAAGGAAAGTCTGGTTGCAAACTAGGGCACCTAAGCTTCGGTCCATAAAGTACAAGGTGACTAACTAGTGTGCAGCCTCATCAATTAATCACGGATAGGGAGGAGGAGTTGTTGGACTTTTTGTTGTCAGGAAAAGGAAGAGCTATGTCATACCCCATGTTCACAGCTTGGGAAGTAAAACAGTTATATATTACAAGCAGGAATGCCACAAGCGATCAACGATAAGAGATAAAAAGCAATGAATTTGGTGACTTTTTGGAATAAATGGATAATGGTCTAGAAAGTGTATATGAGTGAACTGACAAAGAAATGCCTAGAACTTTGACCTTGATGAAATAACACAGCATGGGTGCATACGGAAACCTGGAGCGATCCGAGCGCAGGGGAGTTTTTCAGTAAAACAAAGACGGTAAAAAGGGTGGAGACGCATGAATCATGAATGACGCTGCCAAATAGGGCAGAAAGACGGTGAGGTTTTGAGTCACCAGACAGAGGACAGCATTTACAGCTGTATGTTTTCACACACCTGCACTTGGAAAGCTCACAAACGCACCCATTGCGTCACCATAACAAACACAAGACTCTTTGAGAAGGACGCGGTCAGCAAAAGAAGCTCTCTCTCTTCCTCACTATCGACCACTTCATCTCTTCCCAAACCCAAGAGTCTTTGAACGTCTTCCAGGTTCCTTCTCTTGGACTGGCTGCCAGTATATTTTAATGTCGGAAATGCCGCTGTCTGAGGGAGATGGGTGTAAAGTCGTCTTCTCGGCTGCCTTGGGACTGATCGTGTTCATGTTGGAGGACTCGGAGGTCAGAGTGAGGGAGGGGGTCCCTGTCTGTGTTTGCATTACCTCTAGCTACCTCTATCAAAACTTCTACATGGACATCTGCCTGACAGATGCTCTTATCTGAAATCCCTTAAAGAAAATACTGCATCTGTGATACAAGGCCTGATGACAAGAACAGACCAGTATTACATGAACACATTGGCTTACAGTGTGCTGGTTTAGTTCTGGTCTAGCTGGAGATTCAACCAAAATTAAAAAATCATTACTCAACCTCATGTCATTTAAAACCTGTATGACTTTCTTTTTCTGAGAAACACAAAAGAACATATTTTGAAGAACACTGGCAACCAAACAATACTGGTCCCCATTGATTTCTTTTGTATGGACGGAAAACTTCTTAAAATATAAGCTTTTGTGTTACAGAAGAAAGAGTTATAAACAGGATTTGACTGACACGAGGGTGAATAAATGATGACAGAATTTTATTTTTGTGTGAACTATCCTTTTAAAAAGTCTAGTATGGATACTAGTGTGTTATCATGAAGACTAGCAACATGGCGGTTAGGGTGAAAATATTGTTTTCTAATAAAACATATTCATAATCTACAAATTTTAAAACATAACCTGGATTACAGCTTTGCAGTAAAAACACAGTAATGATAAGAAAAACAATCATGGAATTTCAGCTGTACTTGTATGCGAGAACTGCACCGCAGCTTTGATACTGGCTTCACAGCATTGTTTAGTAAGGGATGTAGAGCATGGAGCTGGGAAGCTCATCAGCCCAAATTCTTGTAGCTGGGGTGCACTGGGAGGAAATGGGGATTTGGCTTATTCTGTCTGAACACTTAGGGAAATGTATTTGTCTCCTAAATTCATCCTAAACAGCAGCAAGGACCATTTTGAAAGTGAATAAGTGGATGGTGAAAAGAGTTTTTTTCAAGCAAGTTTTTGCACGTTAACCTTCAAATTCAAAGAGCCAAAAATGCAGAGAGAAGGTTTGGGTGACTTCCTGCCTCTCAGTTCAGATTCCATGACTAATCGTGAATCCCCATTCTTCCATTTGATATGACTAAAAAGGACAAACAATTCCCTTTCTCCCTCAACCACCTTAATATCTTCAAGATATTTTTTCCCTGAGATACGCAACTTTCCAAACGACATAATAAGCTGGAAAAATATTGTAGTCTCTTTTGCGAGTTTTTTGTGAGTTTTCAGAGCTCAAATCCGTGTGTTGACATTTCTAAGCTTTTTTGACCTCGATGATAGTTAGTGTTAGGCTTTTTCCACGTGTATGTGTTCTGCATGTCTGAAGTGAAAATAAACATGAACTTACAGTAAAGCTCTACTGACAGACAAATACTGGTCACCTGTCACCAATTTGATGTGTGCACATGAAACACCACAGAATTTACTCACAAAACAACATTGTGATGAATTTCCAAATCAATGATTTAACTGATCATCAATATATCATCAATTCCTAATGATCTAAGCAAAAATAGTATCCGAACAGCAGCTAAGAGGGTAAAATACGTAATTACAAATTCTCACTTGAAGTCAATGACATCCGCTCTATGGGTTTTTGTATTCCCGGTGCAATAATGAGTGAGGAAATTGAGAACAGACGGGATTCATTGGGAAGTTTTATTTGTCCACCCCGAATAGTCAGCATTCCAGTTGTTTAAGAAAATAGTTTGCTGAGCAAGAGGGGGGCATTGAGGAGCTGTTGAGAAGGACTGGACTTTAAATGGCTGACAAAAGACTTGATGCTGAAGGGGTTTTCAGTGCTGTTTCCTGTTGAGGAAAATGCACTGAAAGAAATAATTTTGGGTTTAGTCTATACTACCTGTATAAATAATCCCATATAGAGGCGTTATTTTCGGTTCCCTAAAGAACATTTCATTTTTAAAGCCTTTTTATAGTCTACAAACTTTTCCTCTGTAAAAGAACTTACAATGAGAGTGTTTCTTTTATAGAACCATCCAACCAAAAATGAATAATAGGAATTTACAAAAAGTATAATTAATCTTTCTAACTAAAGAAAAGTTTGTTAAAAAAACTGATATCATGACTGCATCAATGATGTGGTCATGTAGTGAGTGAGTGAGTGAGTGAGAGAGAGAGAGAGAGAGAGAGAGAGAGAGAGAGAGAGAGACGCTGGTAAACTTACTGTGCCATATAAATCTTGATTTTAAATTAAAATAAAATCTTAATTAGTATCTTAAAGTGGTATCGCACACACTGCTGTAAGTTGTCAATAACGACGATATAAACATTGTCGTAACAAAGCCTCGCTGAGTATTCAACAACATTAAAGCTGTAACTTACCGTTCCAGTCGTGCTGATTGGAGACATCAAAAGTAACGCACCCAAAATAAGCACTCCGTTTCCAACCCCTTATATCCCACTTTGATGAAAAGCACAAATTGTTTTCTAACATTAGTAAGTATTCCTCCTTTCTTTGCCTAACTTCTTCGCATCGCGTCTCTTCACTTTTGATTTTAATGTCCAATGCAACGCATGATGCTCCGGTGTTGAGTTTCCAGCTATCTCGAGACGCGCGGCCGTGCATGAGGTGTCATCCTCTCCCTCTCCTGATAGGTAGACTCATATATTACGGCTTGTCATATTATATGAGTAACAGTCACGCGTCACTCACTTAACAGACATTATGCGTCTCCGGTGTTAAATGCAAGAGAGAAAACGTCCTTACTAACAACGGTAGTTTGGAGCGATGCGCACAGTTTCCAGTAGGCTACATGTGTCTTGAGAGTATACGAGAGAGTATGAGAAAAGTATTGGCGTGCCCCCCGTAGTAGGACTCGGACTCCTTGAACTTCCTGTCACTGTTAACTCCTTTACTGCTGCTGCTGTCCCCATTCATCATTTTCTTGAGAGAATATATCCAGTCACCCCAATATCGTATAATTACGACGGATAAGTGCAAGGATCACCAAAGCCCTGTTATGTTATGAGTGTCCCGTGAGCAGCGGTCGTTTATCACATTTTGTGGGGCCATTAAAACGCGTTGAATTAGCTGGATAAATAATGAGGTGTTTCGTTCCCAGAATGCTTAAGAAAGCTTTAGGTTCTGTTGCCTTTGATTTTACATTTACATATTTGGCAGACGCTTTCATCCCAAACGATTTACATTGCATCTTAATAAACATTTTTTTCGGAGTATGTGCAATCCCTTGGATCGAACCCATGACCTTGGCGTAGTGCCATGTTATAACCACTGAGCTACAGGAAAGCGTTATATTTTATGTTATGGGTTCCACAGATTCCATGGCTATTAAAAAATGTTTGTAGAAATAGACAACTAACGTTCATTTATTATAGCGACGTTTCTATTTTGGAGCAGTATGACATCGCCAAGAACTGTAGGCTACATTATCACATAAAGCAAGATAATCTTACAGGATTAAATTGTTTGATACATAAATCATTTATTTTTATTTCTTCAATTGCATTTGAATGTCTAGTCAAGCTAGAATTAGGTAAAGCAATTACACATCAACAACACAGTGTCAAGTTTTTTTAGCTTTAAAATGGCCTAAGGGGCTCTCAGAGACCAGAACATGAGATTAAAATGGGGTGGCGTAGCAATACCTGTAAAGTGAAATAACCCAATAACGTCATGCCTTCACCTTGAAGAGTAATGCTTGTTAAATTTATCCTGTAGTGTGATGAATACTCTGACAAGTCAACGCAAGCAGTGTCTTAAAACCATCATCATAAAGGTTTGTCATGTGTCTGAGATCATCCTCCCTTTACTCAAGAAAATGTTTGGGGGTAATGATAAAGTACATAAAAAAAACTTGACTGAGAGAACACAATCTGGCTTCACAATTTTTCAAAGGCATTTATCAAAAGTAATCATTACATGTGAAATCCGTTGACTAAAACGAATCTGTTGACACTGGAATTTCATTGGAAAGCAAATAGACATGTAGTGTTGCAGATGTTATCAGACGTCATAAAATGTATGAATGAATGATTAGATAATAAGGCCCTTTTATTATTTTAATTAAATTTTTCATTTACTTTATCTGATAAGACAACCAGGGAAACACATATTTACACAATAAATTGAGATAGGGAATGTAAACTGCAGACAAAATATTTACAAGATGTGGGAGTAGATCCAAAGCATTCCAAGACCACATTTTACTTCTAGACATACAAACAGACCGTTGGATCTGGAGAGCATTGAGGTGCGTGACCTTCCGTGTGGTGAATGGGTTTGTTTTGCACAGATAAGCTGAAATGCCATGAGCATTGTTTGAATGAGGCTTTAAACCACAATGTTAGGAATTCTTGTCCTCAGCTGTAGATGAATTACCTTAGTGCAAACATGCTGAGTAATAATGGAAGTATGTCGTTATTGAGGTCTAATACAGCGGAATCATTAGAGACAGACATTATATTACAGAACAACACTGTGAGACTCTTATCGCGCGATAAAAAAAATGTCGCCGTTAATCTATTCTCAAAGTTGGGTTGGGAGCTGGGTCTATACTACTCAAGCTATGATGACTTTCACCTTGATATTTTAGCGCGGATGTATACCAGCTTAACTGCACTGTACGGGGCGAGAACGAGATTTTTCAACTCGAGTGATTCGCGTCAT
Organism: Triplophysa tibetana; assembly: GCA_008369825.1. NCBI lineage: Eukaryota > Metazoa > Chordata > Actinopteri > Cypriniformes > Nemacheilidae > Triplophysa > Triplophysa tibetana. The sequence goes on along the minus strand of CM017917.1, from coordinate 10,226,548 downwards.
TCGCGGAAGCAGAAGCCGCCTCATCATCTCATAACCAGGGCTTCATTCGCGCGATTCGCGCAGTAAGTAGGTCTATTGCCTCTTTGCATTAACATATAAATCACTCGCGCTCGACACGCCATTCGCGTTTGGTCTGAACACAACATAACGTTACTGTGAAATTACCGCATCAAACGTGACGTGCTATCATGGATGCAGCTATGAAGCCGCCGGGTTTGCTTCAGGGAATATTCATTTTAGGAAGCTTCCCAATGGAAACATCGACAAGACTAAGGTTGTTTGCACCTTGTGCAATGCGGAATTGGTTTAAAAAAAAACACTTTCTCTCAACCGGTAGTGATCTAGCTTTAGTTGAAACCAGTAACTTTGTATTGAGATCTAATGCATTATGGCTCCTGTATGACATATCGCTTGTTGCTCCCTCACTCTTTGTAAGTCGCTTTAGATAAAAGCGTCTGCTAAATGTAAATGTACTGTAGGAGCTCTTCCAGTCTCAAGTACCACCTAAACGCAAATCATCCCTTAGCTAATGCGGAAGTAAACACAAGTTCATCTTATTGAACATAATTTAATTTTCATCACCAATTATAATAGTAGAACAACTTTCTCAAGCAGTTTGAGATGCATGCCCCTGGTCTAATGCGCCACATGGCTTGAGAAACCCGTTCTCAAAGACTTACTTTTAGTCATTATTTGGGTAGCATACATATTCCGAATGCCTTCGGCAGAATTCAAATGAGCCATTTTAATCTAGATTAATCTAGATTAATTCCAAGATTAATCTAGATTAATCTAGATTAAAAAAATTAATCTATGCCCACCACTAGTTTATATACAGTATAGTAGCCTGTACGTCATGGGAGAGACAGGGGCACACTGGGAGGTTGTGTACAAAAAGTGTGCTAAATTCACTTTAACTTTTTCATGGAAATTAAAGTGGTAATGTTCATTAGTATTTGTCTGACATTACAAACATGACATTACTTTTTTTTATTTGGAGGATCTAATGACAGAAATGCAATATTATACCTATGTGTTCAGAGGTGTATAAAGATCTTACATAAAGAAGCATTATGGTGTTATTACCTTAGAACGACCTATTTCTATTTTCATTCAACGCGGGTCCTCTCGCATGGTATTCACCATGTCATCAGTAGCTCTGAACGGACGGACAGCTACAGAGCGCATTTCATAAATACGTTACCTTTAAGTGAAAACGTAACAACATCTTTGTCCTGTGTCAGCCACTGTAGTGCTTGTAGTGCTTCGAAAGGGGTGGAGTTAGCTTTTGGTTGCAATTCACAGCGTCACCCCTAGATGCTGCTCAATTTCATTCACTAGACCTTTAATCTAATTTATAGAGAAATATTTACTAGAATAATAGCCTTGACTGCCTGTTATACTCATTTTTACATTGTTTCTCGAAGGAAAGTGGACCCTTTAAACAAAAGCTCTGATGTTTCTTAGTGACTGCTATATGACAAAACTTCATGACCTTCTGGATTAATGAAAAGTTCAGCTCAAGCACAGAATATTAAAAAAGCATAACAATATCTGAAAGAGAAAATTGATGGAATGCATTTTTAACTTAAGCTGTTGCTAAAGCTGTTTTTCCACAAATAATATCAGGAATTGTTATCACTTTATGCTTCAAACAGTCTACCTATATTGCAACAACTGAAGCTCTGCTGGAGCCTTTTGTTCACCAGATCATTTTAAATAGGAAATTGAACCTGAATTTTAAAGGCTAACACATAACTAACTTGGCAAAGCAATTGTATTAAAGGAATTTTTGCATTTCAGCATTAGATGCCATTCGATGTAGGCCAAACAGTAGTGTTTGATGTTTTTATCCCACTCTGATGATGGCCTAAACAGTGAAGGTATGCTTGAAGGTATATATATATGACAGGGCTCCAACACGGAGAGATAAAATGCAAGGGAGCTTACACCAAAGAGTTTACCATCTGTCTTTTCTGTTTCCTCGGACAGACATAACATAGACCTATTTTCAAGAGACAGTCACGATCGGGGAAAAAACATCAGGATAGATGGTGAAAGCCGAGGGAGCTGCTATCTAATGATCCATCATGTTAGTGTGCTACATCCAGGCGAAACGGGGTGAAAAAGCTCACCACAGCTGAAAGCGTTTTACAAGAGAAAGCCCATAGATTAGGCTTCGCTCCCATCCAAAGCCACACGCAAGTGACCTAGATATAAAAAGCAGAGGTTGGGCCCCGTTCCTTTACTCATTTTGCAGCTGCCAAAGAGAAAACCTGGTGGAAAAACGCATGTTCGACATAATGGTCAACAACTCTGACCCAGAGCTGTTGATCAGGCGGAGATGCCAATAAACCACATGGCTGGCAACAGTCAGTCAACGCCTCCCTCCAGTAGTTGACCAGTTACCACCGCATGGCGCACCACATCTCAGCGTGAGAATTTAATGATAGAGTTTTGACTAATCAATATCTTGCATGTGTTCACTGAAGTCACCAGGTAATTGGTGACAGCAATGTTGGCAGAAATCGCAGCCACCTTTGAGCAAGAGTCAATTTCAAACCGGTGGGGTCACCGCTAAGAAACCACAGGCTTGAACAAATTATCCATGATTCATATCCGCAGTGGGAGAGTGGATGAGAGTGCATATGCTTTCAGAGCTTTTGGAGGCCTGTAGGTGAAGGCCAATTACCAATTGTGAAGGCCAATTGTGAAACAAAATGATTAAAGCATTAGACAATGGATGTAATTGCCTCTCATATGTTTGTCATTTGCAGAATGGTGGAGCTACACTGCAGCTGTAACAAAATAAGTTACTATAAATGCTTCGCCATCCTATACCATATTAAAGAATTTGGATTGAAATGACTGTACCCCTGTTTAGCTCAAAGGTGTTCCGCTCGGTTCAGGTTTGGGACCAGTCGAGTTTTTCCAACTAGACTGATTCAATCATTTATTTTTTAATCTTGCTTCTTGTACAGGATCTTTTTCATGTTGGAATAGAAAAGGATCCTGATCAAACTGTTTATATAAAATTAACCTGCACACAATTTTCTAGATATCATTATATTCTGTAGAATTTAGATGTGTGCTAACGAAAATGAATAAAGTAGTAAAACCTGTATATGTGAAGGGGGCGTCCCACACTTTTGACCATATAATGTATCTCATGATATTATTGACTTATAGGTTTGTTTCATATCATTATACGCCAAGTTTATTGAAATTAAAAACATCTGCAAGCGTCTCTAAGAACATATAACATACCTAAACTTCCTAAAAAGTTCTGTTTGTCACTTGATTATTCAGACAGACAGGAAATAAAATCTCTCCAGAAGCCGTTGTGAAGAATAAATAGCACTTCTGATTCCTTCAAAACAAGATATATATAATTTGCTTCAGGGTTAGCACTGTCTGCCAAGAGTAGATCCATAATTGTATTGCTTATGAGGAAACAGGTCAAGTGGAATAACGTGACAGTTAGCCAAACTCCAAACCATTGAACCCTTGACTATTGCTTTCAGTAAAAAAATTACCCACAGGAAATGGCTGGAGCCTTTTGTGAAAGTAAACAGAGGGCTTACATCCTGTCTGTGTCCATCTTTGAACTACACGCAACGCCAGAGTGTGAGATCAATGCTCTGTCTGTGGCTCCAGTTTTGATCCGCATACACCACAAGTCTCTGTGAAATGCAGGCCAGGGCTCCACACCTGTTACTTGGGCAACAGGGAATAGGGAGGTGCTGCGTAACTTACGATCTCTTACCACAGCTGGTGGTGGTAACGCTGTTCAAGTCCCTTCATTTTCCTTCCTTGTAAACGAATGCTTGAAATGCTTGAACAGAGAAAATGGACAAAACTCATTAACTATAGCACGCTTGCTCATATTTGAACTAGCTTGAAGAACACATAGTACAAGGTTTAAAAGGATGAAACACACATCTTTGGTGGGCTTCAGTGTACCGTCTTATTTGTCCACCCATAATCCCAAAAGCTTTCTTTTGTAAGGGCAGCTGTGGGGAAGTCCACAAACAGTGACCACCCAGAGAAAAGCGAACTGAATTATAGGCCTGTGCCAATTGTCTACTGTGTGATCCATTTTTTCACTCTAATTTCCCATTTTGTCAAAAAGTCCATCCACAAGTTGAGATTTCAGTCCTGACCAGGGAAAGAAACTATTTTTGGTGCCTGATACAGTAACAAGGAAAAACCTATGACCTTATGAGTAAATAAGATGACTCTTAATTTCTAACTATGCTCACATTCTCAGTGAATGATGTCACATGGCTGATATGTATTGAAAAAGGGCATAAAACTCTGTGGGAGAATATCAGGCTATATGACTGTTTTTTGTTGTTTATCAGGCATTGTTTTGTTTATTAGTTTAATTTGACTGTAAACCATGTTTACTCTCTTCTCTTGGCACAAATGCAAAATACTTTTAACATAGCAGGTAACACACCACATCTGTTTTGATAACACACAGTCAGTGGGCATGTTTTCACTTCTGGTATAAAACAGCTAATTTATGTTTACAGACATTGTAAATTCTGTACACTACACAGTCATGTAATTGCAGCAAAACTGAAATCCAATTTAGCAGTCGAATATTGTTTAGCAGTTATTATACAAAAATGTCATAATGTCACAATTGACCAAATAGAATCACGTAGAGAATGCAATTAAAAGGACGCACTGCTGGCATGCCAGGCTAACACATGCACACCACGTAACAACTTGTCCAAATCCTAAAGAATGTGCAATTTGAAGAAGAGAGATTGAATTTTAACTTGCAGGACAAATATTATGTGCATGTATTGCCTTTTTTCATCTGACTTTTGCACATCCATTCATGCAGTCAGATTTTTTTGTCAGCTCAGACATCGCAGATCGCAAACCGACAGTTTCAAACTTCAGGGCATGTCTGATGTGCCAACAGCAGCTGTATGGTAATCAGACCTGGTACAGAAAACAGGTGAACTGTGAACCGATTTTTATAAAATGAAAGCTGTGATCCGATGGAAATTTTGAAAAGCCATAAGCCCCATAAAACTAAGTTTCATCTCAATACTCACAGTAAACGTTTTTCTGTGCCTTTAGAACAAAGAAGCTGTACCTCCTAGTCCTGAATTTATGAACAGTAACCATTTATTGTCTTTTTGTCAGCATATTTCTAGTTTGGCATCACAAGTACGTTACATTATAAAAAAAGTGAATGTGTGAGAAATGCTAGTATCACTGAATGCGGAAAATTGGCTTTACTGGATGAAACAAATTCTTCTGTCGACCTCTCCAATATCCTGATAAATCCGGTTTGGAACGCATCAATGGTTTAAGTCAAATCCAATACTTGATGTAAGTGATTCGAGCATTACAAATCAATGACATACAAAACATTTTACGATCATGTCGTGTCCTCAGTGAGAAAATGTACAAGTTATGCAATATTACAAAACTGTTATTTTCGCACATTAAATATTGCACAAACAAAACCATACATTTTCATAAAATTTTCTCACCATAGGCAGATGTGGCAAGCAAATAAGGTTTATTTTGGCCCCTGAAATCCAGCGTTTAAAAGGCTAAGCCAAAAATAAACCAAGCACATTGATTTTGGTAACTGGCTTAGGGCTGGTCTTACTGTTTGTGACCTCTTTTCTAAGAGATCCACAATCACCAAACATGGAATTCTGAGACAGGATGAAACTTTAACCAAAAACATTCCATTTCGGGTTATCAGCAGATGGAAAACGGTTGGATGATAAATGCGTCCAACAGACTTTGACCTTTCGTGTGTCGCTCATTCACGCCACAACACTTAATCATGTAATTTTGTAATGTTAGGGAACATAAAACACCTATTAGGGGTGTGTATCCAAATATTTGTTTAGACAGCCTTACTTATAAAAGAGAATTAACCCACCCAGCACAAAGGTGAACATGCATGTCTGCAATAAAATAAATTGCCACAGAACTAAATAACAGAACATTCAAGTAGTCCACACAGTGCGTAAAGCTGTCACAATATTTCACACAGAACAAGGTTTATACAGCTTATCAGACCAAAGCATATTCTTACTTACTCAACAAATCAACGTTCTACACACGCAAAGCCAGTCTCCACTATTTCTCCCAGTCAACATATAACACATTTTAGCAACTTAAAATGCTATTTACATTTTTGAATCAGCCCCAGACATTCTTTCCTTCTGATTTTTATCTTGCAAAAATACAATGGGGCTTATGTCGAACGGGGAAAGGAGGGAAAGTGAAAGAGCGACCGAGAGAGGGGGAGAGAGAGGTTTGATGACCTTAAACAACTTCATGTTCAACATCAAACTGAGGCGTCTCCCATCTGCACAAATCACTAATTACAAAATGACACAAACCTACAATTCATACGAAGCCATAATACGATTCATTGCTCATAAAGTGTGCCAGACACATATACTTGGCTGTCACACACATTTTATCAAGTTGGTATTTAGGACAGTGATCTTAACAATAGAAACAATGGAGAAAAAACATTATAGCTGCCGTCTGGAAACATTTTAGTTAGTAACAGTAAGTTTACTGGAAATGTGTCGTCCAAGACAATGCAGTGGAGCTTATTGGTTCTGTATGTGGATTGGTTTATTTGGACAAGGCGTATCATCAAATATATAGACAAACGATGACAAGAATTTAAGCTGGATTTCAGATTTTTAAAAAAAACTTTAGTCAAAAACTTTAGTCCTTCCGACTCTTATTTCTCTTAAAGGGATTTTTCACCCAAAAATTAGAATTCTGTCATAATTTATTCACCCTCAGATGATTTCAGACCTGTTATTATTTCTTGTTCTGCTAAAGGAACATATTTGGAAGAATGTCAGTAGCTGAACAGATCTCATCCCCCATTGACTCCCATAGTATTTATTTTCCCTACTATAGCAGTAAATATCTTGCTTTGTGTTTAGCAGCACAAAGAAAAGGTAGCACTTATTTTACAGTCCTGCTACCCATGCACATACTATGTATTTAATATATAACTGTGTAATTACTTTGTACTAACCACAAACCTACCCCTTACCAATATTAAGTACTCATAGTATAGTATTTTGTTGGGTAAGTACACTATAAGTACATTGAAAGTGCACATACTGTAAAATAAAGTGCAACCCTAACTATCCCTTTAAACTAAGAAAGCAAACCTTTGTTTTTCTGTATCTCAGCTTGGAAACTCCACTCGCACATCCGAAACAGATCACAGATGTTGATATAAAACAAGCTTTTATCTCATAAAAGCGGTGAGGGATGATGAAACAATGCTCATCTATTTTTCATTTCCGAGGCATTTTACGATCTCCAGATTTCTTTGAATAAGCAATGATGCTGTGAGCACTGCTCTTCTTATTTTGGCCTTTTTCAGTGCCGGTCATTCTTCGAAACTGCCACCAGACTTCCCATTTATAGGCAGGGAGACTGGCGACTTCAGGAAGGAACGAAATAAAGAACGGACGTCAGGATGGAGTTGGGAGGGAGGTCGGACTGTGTCGTGGGAACAGCGAGCAGAGTCTGGATCGCCAAAGTTTACCCTCGAGAGGGTTCACAACTGCTTTCAATTTGAGATGGGGGTCACTCAAATTACAGTCCCCTTTCCGCCAAGAACCGATCCATGGCCCCCCCTCCCTGCTCTGCTCAGGCCCGGCCCTCTCCAGGCAGGAGAAAGCCAAAGCCATGACATCATCAGGAGCGCTGCCTTTCACCCCGGCGCACTCTTTCCTGCTTCTCTCTTTATCACCCATGTCATTTATCATAACACTGACTTTCCAGATTTTCGACATCTCTTTTCACCCCAGTGGTTCTGTCTTGGCTCTGTCCTCTGGTTTGAATCAGCTGGGGTTTGTGTTGGTCTTCTGGTGTTCTTCAGTGTAGTCTGTTGTCAGGCCCTAAAGATGTGGCGACAGGGCCGAGAGGTGCAGAGGGCTACAGCGGTGGAGTCACTGATGCGGGGTCAAAGGGGTCATGGGTTTCATTGGGGTAAACAACACTTCAGAGCAACAAACTCACCGCAGGATAGAAAACCATATGAGCCTTCCCACACCTCAACTTTCATGAGAGAACAGAACAGACAATTCAAGCTGCCCTTTAAATTGGGAGAATGTCATTGCATTAGATGATTAGGAATATTTAAACTTGCATTAAAGGGACGCTTCAACCAAAAATAATAATTCTGCCATCGTTTTCTCACCCTCGTGTCATTCAAAACCTGTATGTGACTCTTTCTTCTGTGGAACACAAAAGAAGATTTGAGAAATGTTTTGTCTCCATACAATGGAAGTCAATTGGGACCAAAGTTGTTTGGTTATCAGGGTTCTTTAAAATAACTTATTTTGTGTTTTGTCAGAATTTTTTTTTTACAGGTTTGGAATAACATAAGGGCGAGGGAAATTAAACTTATTTTCTAGAAATGTACATGATCACAGATTCAGATCAGAACCTTTCACAAGAAGACATTTGATGCAAAACAAGCCAATGATAGACTATTTAAAAGAACAAAAGCGAGAATTTGGACATGCACTCTTAAAAATAAAGGTTCTTCACCACAGCGATGTAAGAGAAGAACCATTTTTGGTTCCAGAAAAAGAACTCTTCAGCTAAAGGTTCTTTAAAGAACCATCTCTTGCTAAATTTTTATAATGTAAAGACACTTTTTCAGAAACAGAAATGTTCTTCAGATGTTAAAGGTTCTATATGGAACCAAAAGGTTGTTTCTATGACATCAAAGAACCATTTGAAGCACCTTTTTTTCAGAGTGTGCTCTGGTTGTTAAATGTAGAACATGTCCGTATTTAATGTGTCTATTCTGCGGTGACACCTGGCTTTTAATTTAAAGATATACCGTTGCGTCTTAGGTTTAATATTTGTTATCTAATGCAACATATATTTACAAGTGACTTTGGTATCAAAATGTATGCGTGAGGCAACTGTCTAGATTTTGTAGGTTCATCCAGGTCAAAAGTACACCTATTGCAGTCTGTTTTACACTAAACCTTAAGGCAAAATAATGCTTCACAAAGAAATAATGTGTGCTTGGGTGCATAAGGGGGCTTGGCACACTCATATTCAAGGAATGCAGAGCATCTCTGCAGTTAGTCGGGCAGCTGGTGTTATGAGTGAGGAGGGGGTGTCACACTAAATAATCACAATTACGCTCGTGCGAGATGGAAACCAGATGACCACGGGCACTGACAACATGCAGGGGCTACTTAGGCCAAGGCACAGATACACATTCAAAAGAGCATTTACAACGTGCTTGAGCACTGCTCTAGACGAATGAGAAGGCTTGCTGGGGCTCTGTGTAAACAGTGCGCGTTTCCCACACTGAACCTTCGGATGAACCGTGACCCCTGTAATTCGTCCTTTTGCACCTCCGCCTACCGCTTCATCTTCTACAAACCTTTCACATTTATCTGACTAAAGACTAGTAGGGATTAGCGAGACCTGCACACTTTGTATCTCATACTACAAAGTGAATTCTACTGTTCATTTCCAACTGCATGGCTCATTGGTTTGTTCCTGGTCCCACACAAAGATGTCCTAGTTAGCCACGCAGAGGAGGATTAGATTTTCTTGTGTTCTCCTGCCTTGCTGGTTTGTGTGAACGGAGGGGGGGGATTTTACATGACTGGGAAATGAGCTAATCGTTATGTCTTTATGACCTAATTTCAGAGCACTCGGTTTTTGGAGACAAAGAAATGCTACTACGAATGCTGCTCAGAGCGTGAGGGACTTTCTATTACATTCAAAGTTACATTTAAAAGAGAAGAAATAAGACATTTTGCCTTTAGCGCAAAATACAGCTGTATGCTGTTTTTTTGTTTTGTTTTGTTTTGTTGAAAGTGAGGGTATCAAGACAAACCTTCATTTATATCGGAGCATATTATTTTTTTCTTACTGGATTGCTATGGGGTTTAGAACAGGATGTAAATTATGATCTCATTTTTCCAGTCTAAGTGCCCATAGACTTCCTATTTGAATAATATCGTTTTTTTTACCTACCTAAGGATTAACTTGTGTTTCTGGAATACATTTTTGATTAAAATGCTGTGTGACACTTTATGTATGAAAAAGAAAATACTTTCATTTCTTTGCTGTCCTGTGACCAGGGTTCCCAAATGGGTTTGGCGAATCCATAGTGGTTCACGATGGAATTGTAAGGGGTTTGTGAGGTACACTGTATGCCTACCAATGCACATATATACACGTTGTATCTATTACTTTTAAAATAATTTACATTACAAAGGAATGCATAGAAATAACAGTAGCTATTTAAATAACTAATAAAACAATTATGTTGTTCAAGTTAAACATGCAAATATGCTATTACATAACTGAAATATTTAATACCTCATGAGGTACCTCTCAGGTAGCCTACATCAAGTTAATTGGTTAGGTCAAAGGGGTTCGGCTGACAAAGAAGTTTGAAAACCCATGCTTAAGAGCCAAATTAAAATCCACCATTACCCTCTAGTGGCCATTCAGATGAAACAACCCAGTGCTTGACTTTTGGTGTTTTGAAGAAACTGCGTTTGTCTGAAAAACTCCAGATTGTTGTCAAGTTTAAGGCTTGCTTTGGAAAGCCATTTTGGTTCTGCACATACTTTATGTAAACTTGCTTTAAAAAAAATGTCTTTAAGAATATGATGAGAATTCCAATGCTTCAAACTAAAATCTTTTTTCCACAACATAGGCCTATCCATATTTTATGTCCTATAAGATATTTAATGCCCTTTCCAGCAGTATTTGAAATAATTTTATAATAGAAACATTTCATAAAAGTATCACTGTTTGCCATCAGAAATTAATGAATTAATTAATAAATAATTGTATAAAATGACATACCGTGTACAATACGCGTGACAACCTCCCCTAGTCTGATATTTATGGGGGGGGAATCCTTGCCCTAAGAACACAGTGGACTTTTAAATGTTTTACTAAAATATGCCTCATCATGGAGGGTTTACATCCTTGTTTGCTAGGTTTCATATAGGTCTAGTGGTTTCCAAAGCTTCTTCATATGCAAAAAAGGAAAACAGAGCTTGCAAAATAACAATGCTTTTTTGAAAGTGTGGTTTTCTGGGTGGTATAAAGGCTGCTATAAATTTTAATTTAATCACAGTTTATTTAATTGCAGTCATTAACAGATTTTCCAGTTTAAAACATAAATACAGCATGCAGATCAGTTGCATTTCTAAAAGGCCTCAATTTGTTTTCATTTCTTTTTTGTTATTTCAATGATACTTTGACTATAAAACAATCTTTTCTTCATATCAGATTTTTACCAATTAACCAAACAAACTGAAAATTAATATTGACCTTTTTAGGGAAATTGTGAGAAAAGACAAAAATGTTAATAAGCAAAGTTTTAAACTGCGGCTTGTAAGTTTGTGACCTAGATTAATTTGTTTTATGTCAAATATTGTTCAAGTCATTATCTGGCGTAGGCTTTCAAAGACCAGAGAACTAAAAATGTGCCTTAAGACTTGAAAATAGTAACTTTTATATATATTTTTAAGCTCCTGTGAAATCACTTCATCATATGTTGAATTATTATGGTTGTTTGACAATAAATACAGTCCTTACTTGTACTCTATATGATCCTAATCATAAAAGAATTATAGGTGAAAGTAACAGAGAAGTATTTCTTTTTAAACCAATTCACCAAAGGTTAGTGCAACATCCCATATTAAATTTCTATAAATTTGAATTAAGTCTGACATGGAGTGTCACGAGTTGGACATTTGTACCAGACAACGAGAGGTCAGAAGGCCTCCAGCTTTACTTGGAGACTGTTTTAGTTGATTGCTCAAAAGACCACTCATCAGCAGGCAGTAACTCCTCCTTATCATCAAAGACGAGGAACCTTCTGGAGCCCCTGCGCACTGCGATCAGGATCAAACCCACCAGCAGAACGGCCGACATGATAGCGAGGGTAGCCACTAGGAAGAAGGCTGGAAATGAGACAGTAATGCATGTTAGTTCTGCTTGTGAAATAAAAATGCACATCTTTTTCAATGGGTGTCTGGTCAGGAGTTGCTTTTTATTACAGAACTAAAGCAAGCACCACTTAATTGTGAAATACAGATATCATGAATTTCGCAAAGTATCAGTTCTTTACCTGGAGTCCAACGTCTATGTTGTCCATGAGAACTCCCTACAGAAAAATAAATGTACCACAAAATAAACCAAAACAGTCTAGAGTTGTGCTTTTTGTAATGCAAAAGCAGGATTTTTGCTTTATCTTACATTGATTTCCAGAACAAGCTGACATGCACTCCTCCTCACTGCTATAGCGGTTTTGGTTGCCCCGACAGCCTCCATAGATGAAGGGCTGACAGGACTGGGTACTGGACTCAAAGTAAAACATGTTGAATGCAGCGCGGCATGGGCCAGACTGAGCAGGTGCGAAACAGGCTTCTGTGTGGTGAAAGTCGGGATACAAGTGTTAAAATGTTTAGTCAGCAAAAAAGTTGTTAACATTTGGAAATTACTGCCTGATACATTTGAAAAATGAAGACATTTTGGGCAAGACTGAAAAAGTTTCTTATTATATTCGTGACATCATGTTATTTTACCTTGGCTAGGTGAACTGGGGGTTACAGCTGCTACGGGTGCCTCCTCATTTCTGGGAATGACTGTGACTGTAATGCAAACAAATTGACAAATAAAGAACTTTCCATAACTGAGAATAATTAGATAATGGTCAAGCTTCCAAGATAAATTGTCAATAGTTGTTATCAATACCGGTATATTGTGACTTCTAGCAATAAGTACGTATTTTCTCTATGTTTTGGGGATAATAGATAATAGATGATTAGGAAAAAACATGACCGCAACGGTACCTGTGCAGGTTGTCATGCATGCCTCCTCAGTTTCATAATTGTTCTTGTTGCCTCGACAGCCTCCATAGATAAACTGTTCACAGGCGCCGTTCTTGTAGACGTAGCGTCTCATGGAGGCTCTGCAAGGTCCGGTCTCCTCAGAGGCCAGACACTTCTCTGACACGACAAAACAGATAAGAAGCACTTAAGAGTGGCAATGCATGTTTTTAAGGTGTGGTCAGACTAGGACTAGAACCAAACTAACACCATTAATCCAAACAGTACAAAAACACAGTTGAAATACCTTTGAATTCATCAGATGTCATTTTAGGTAGAGCCTTGGGTTCATCAGCTGTGGAGAAAGACACAGAGTACTGAACTAGATGTTGTTTTTGTCACATACATCTGGTGCAATGTAAATGAAATACTTTTCCATTGGATTCATATTGAAGTGCATTCTCTTTTTTTTAACAATCGTTTGTATATTCTTGTGTCAATGGCTGACAAAAAAAAGCATTTCACCACAGTCGAAAATGTTAAGAGGACCAAGATGTGTGATGACACATGCAGAAAATCAAAATATAGAAAAATGCCGTCATTCTTAAGAAAAATTAAAGATAAGTTACCTAAAAATGATTTATATTTGTCAGATTGCTGTATTACTTCGTGAAACACAAAAGTAGAAACGACAAGTTCATTATAGCCAGGTGCTGTCACTAAGTAATTTCATTGAATATTGAATCAATCTTTGTATGAGAAACCAAAACATCAATCTTGGAACATATGGCTTCATCAGAAACAGAATATTAAAAATTAGAAAATTGAAAAAACTATAATCATTTAAGTCTAGAGAGTTGGAATGACATGAGGGTGGAGAAATATTTCCTGTTAAGCTTAACAGTAAGATGGTTTTGCTTACCAGTTCTCTCTTCAGGGTTGGACATCCTACTCCGTTGAGACACAACGTGAGAATCTAATTCTGAATAGAAATCACAGACTATTGGCATTTGCATGTATTTAATCATTCATTTTATTTATAAAATGCATAACTCACTTTGTCAAAATGTTTACCGCTTAAAATAGCCAAAGAGCGTTGTAACCTGAAAATTCCTAAAGATTCGCTAATGGCAACAGTAAAATGTACTGTTTTCAACTGTTTTTCTAGGAAACAGATACTATCTTGGGTGATCATGGGGTTAAGGCTTACGTGTGTCAAACTGAAAACACATTGCCAACATTGTCACATTTTTGTTGAGGACAGGTAATCCATCTGCACAGAGGTCACCCAACTGGTTATCCAAAAACACAGAACTACATTCCTTATGCAAATAGATTCTTTAATCTGAGAAAGACCTCACTGTTATTATTCTTGCTGTCTTTATAATCCACCTGTAGCAAAAAACTTTTTAATTTGTGACTAGTTAAATTTTTACTTTCAGGGCTTCCTGATAATTGTGCAGTGCACACATCAACCTGACTAAACTTTAACTACGAAGAAACTGAAGCCAAAGTGAAAAGCAACTCAACACCATTCAAATATGGAAAGACGTAAAACCAGCAGACTGACATTTTAAGCACATAGCCAACCACAGAGCACACTGAGGGTACTGGATTAGAGCGCGATCTTGTTAAGAAAAGGTCGTTTCATTTTTGTAGGCTTATATTTTGGTCTCCTTCTCATTGCCAGGCACAGACAAGTAAGTTCATACACTGAATTGTTTAGCAATTGGCACTTTAGATTCACCTTACTACATGTCTACACTGGACGCGCCGCATCCGTTTGGACAATTATTGAAATTATAATGGGTTCAAATGCGTTTCTAATGTCTTTTGCTGATTATACAGCCATTCTATTAAGAAACAATTCTACATTTTCATTTAATCAGCATTTCTAGATTTGTATTTAGTATTGTGTCCATTACAGTCCAGTGTCTATTGAATTTCATCCAAATCAAACCTCAGCAGCGACATAAAGTCATTCAACATGTGAAAGATTGACAGCATGACAGGACACATGAAAACTATTATATAATCGAGGATATAATATAAAAAAATATTTAAAAGTAAAAAGTACAAATATTGCTTTAGTGAATGTGAACTTGTTTTGTTTGCAGTTTTCGTGGTCTGAAAATATACACAGCATCTTTTCTGTTATTTTGACCCGTTTCTTCAGTTTTCATTTTCTGCAAATAAATGCAAATTGAAACACTATTTTAATTTGACTAAACCTAAACAGATACCTATAAATAGGAAATTCAGAACTTGTCTGTATATTCAAGACATATTCTGAAAACTCAATGCCAATCCAGACATTAGCAAGATGCAAATAGCACCTGTCCTCAAATTCTGGATTTGTTTATTAATTTGCATTTATTTCCTAGTTTTTCACATACACTCCTGCTTGATGACATACAGCAGATCAATATTATAGGTATGAACATATTCCAGTTCAGTCCATTTGTTATGACTCATTGGTAAAGATTAAAAAACACTCTGGTATTTTGGATACTTTAAGGCCCGGTTTCACAGACAAGGCTTAAACTAGTCCCAGAATAAAATGTGACATGTCTTAACTGAATATAATTTGCCCAGAAATATCTTAAAATATATCAGTGCCATTGTTTTGTCTCAAGATGCACACCATTAATGTATTCTTCGAAGGCATTTTTATAAAAGCGACATAAATATCTTAATTCAACTAACGGATAGTCCTGGTTTAAGATAAGCCGTGCCTGTGACCGGGCCTAAATGTTTAGATAATATTATAGTAGGCATGTTTAATAAAAAGATTACTCTTCGGTCATCAAAGCTTCTGTTTTTTAGTAGCATGTTTATCTTGGCATCTCAAAAGCATTACCCTAACTTTGACAAATTCCATGGACAGAGCAAACATTGTTATAAGGTCAATTAGAAAAATGTATCCATCAGAATGCTGTAAGTGGGTTTTTTTATTTATCAATATTTATTAAGTGTGTGAACTCAGCATGAACATTGTTTGTTTTAAAGTGTGATATTTACCTTTCATCCCACTGCACGCTGTCTCACATGCCTCCTGGGTCTCAAAATTATTGTTGTTTCCCCCACAGCCCCCATAGACGAATTGCTCACAGCTCTGACTGGTGACATTGTAATAGAATCGTGGAAAGGCAGCACGACATTTTCCAACCACACTTGGCAGACGGCAGTCATCTAAAAACACATAATAGACTTTCTGAAGATATAAAGGCGTTGACCAGGCAATAGGTAATAACAGAATGAACAGCTAAACACATTTAGAAAAGCAATTAAACATTGGTGCTGCTTTGTGGCATAAAGCAGACAGACGTACACAGAATTCTGTTGGAAATAAGCTACTAAGCCCTCAATCCCGCATTAAAGTGCCTTTGTTTACTGTTGTAGGTTGTAAAACCCGGAGTTCAGGTTGGTCAGGTTTTTTACATATAATGCTGCATGACAGCTTGGAAACAGGGAAGGGTTTCCATTGTTTTCAATATCCAAGTTTAACTATAGTAAACATGGCTTATTACTTTTATTTGTATTAGAACAACAGTCACCACAACTTTGCTAGATGTTATATTTCTGTATATTTAAAACTTTAGCCTACAAATTAATTTTTACAGTTAAATAAAGAAACTTTTTCATACATCATTACATTGGCATTTTAATGTTGCTTATACTAATCCAATTTATGAATGCTGAACTTTTCCTTACAATAAGTGAAAAACGGTAACCATAGTTAACCTATGTAACTGCGATAGCACAAACTAGAGATTAAAAACTTGCAGACTCTGAAACCTCTTACACAATACCAACATTACAATTTTACTTTATTAAAAATATATTTTTTAACTTATATGCCTACTGTTCTCTTTTTTCAAATAATCACCTGTCGTGAAGGCAGAGCGAACGTCAGCGTCGTTTTGGTTCAGCACATCACCAGCGCCGTCGATTTTGCGGTACACCTTGAACTGCGTGCTGGGCATCAGAACGCAGACGTCGACGCCGTCTTTAATGCAGCTCACCAGGCGGCACTCTGACTTTCCGGCATCCGCTGGAGTCCCGATGAGAGCGAGATGGCACTCGTCTCTGTCACAGCAAGCCTGTTGACACTCTTCATCGTCGGAGATTTCCGGCAGGTAAGCCAGGTAAGCTGCGCCGTTGTCGTACGATTTAATATCCAGACCTTGTTCCAGATCCGTGTTTGGGTCCCATGTACACGCATTCAGAAGAGGCAGACAACAAAGAAACCCAACGACGCAGGTAAACCACACCTGAGCCATTCTCACAAACACTGTCGTCGAATATACCTGTGTACACTCTGCTAACAGGTCTGTCACACGGCTTAAACTAAAACAGCGAAACTATTAAACTATACTCGATCTCTAACTTGACTGTACGAACGCAGCAGTTGTGTGTCTTCTGTCCTGGGAAATAATAAGACAAACAACAACTTCCTCCTTCGTGACGTCAGTGTTTGCCTTTTATAAATCCTCCTACTGCCCCACGCAAGTGCGCATGCTCCATAGAAGTCACTTATTTCGGCTATCATTAAGCTGTTGCCAGTGAAATAAGTTCATAACATGTATTTATTTTACTTCCATGAAGTGTTTTTCTTATTTGACTTTTCCCATTAAAAAATAGGCTGATAATCATATATAGATTTTTCAATATTGATTCATTTTTATGTTGTCCTTTACTTGATATTTAGAGAAGTAGCCTGTTAACTGTCACACGGGACACCTACCTTTGCGTCAATATTGTGTTTGTAATCATCGAATCATGACAAACTATATGTCATTGGAAAAGTGTAAGAGTCTAGAATAAAGATTTCTTTGTTGTTGTTTTTAAAATAATTTTAGGAAGAGTAATTGATTCTTTTTTATAAAAAGTGTGTTTCGATTTTTTTGTTATCCTTTTGCGACTCATATTGTCTTAATGTATTTTTTAATTAAAAAAACTGTTATTTAGTTTTTACAATAAACCCAACGACATACCTTTATTTTTTTGTGTGTGTGATTTTTTTTTTAGCAATAATCAGCTACTTCTTTCAAACGAGACCAACCGTAAGTCTGTATTCCAAAGAATTCATGAGTTACCGCCATTTTAGTTCCAGCATGCGTTTTCATGTGTAGGCTCAAAAGGGCTCGGACAGTCAACAGGTTGAAGGCCTAGTTCAATTCAGGATTAATCGAAGCCAACCGATTTGTTTCTGTCAAAACACTTCTGTACATCCAAAGATTGTATTATTTTTGTGCATGGAATAAATTTCTATACAGTTGTTTACATCCTTTCCATTCTATCCTTTCCATTTTCTTTTAAGTAAGAGATTTGTGCTGCTGGGCAGTGGGTCGTATGAGATATTATTCAACAGGGTAGGATTTTAAGACCCAGCGGAAGTATGGTGAACCGTACGAACACATCTAGTATGTTGATAACTAGTGGGATCGTACATCGTGCCAAAAAAAGAACATGTAAGAAAATAAAAGAACATGTCTCACTGAAAGACATTTTTCTTAGAAGATATGACATGTCCCTCAACTCTCGATCTGATTTTGCCAAGTGGTTGATGTCCTCAGGACAACATATTGTTGACCCAAGGACAACGCTTTTATAAATAAAACCTAAACCCACACCAAACCCCAACCCTGACCCTAATTTACCTCTAAATCAGATGGAAATGATAAGTGAAAAACAATGGTCTACTGTAGAATCTTATCCTGGTCGATGCTAAACAGGTTGCACCCGTCTGCCGAAAACCTACACTGTAGAAAAAATCCCTTAGCTTAAAAAAACATAAACTGTAAAATAACAGTTTTCCAAGTAAAATTACACGTTTTCCCTCTTTTTCTCGTAAATTTAATTTATTTTCTGTAGTTTTCCGTTTATTTAAAAAAATAGAATGTCTAACCTTATTTACACTGAGTACAATTAGCCTGCCTTGTTGGCAGAGACTGTTTGCACAAGCTCCGCCCACCAATATGTGATTGGAATGGAGAAAGTGTAAGAACGACGCCTTTTCAATCAGCGACTTCAGCTTATAGGTGCAAAGTCTGTATAGTTTTGCCACTGGATACTGGGGTTCTAATCCAATCTCTCACTGAAAATACTCTCTTGCTTTTTTCTATCACATTGCAGATTATAGGCATTTGTTTACAATAAAATTGATTTAAGACTTAAAATTCAATTTTATTAATAAAGTTTTAGGGTAACTGGTAAGTGTTGGGCTTTAATATCTCAATAAGTTGCCATAATGTTTTTAAATATAATGATTACACATGATTATTGCATAATATTTAATGCACAACAAGAATAATAATAGTAAAATCTGCCACCATGTTTGAGTACCAATAGCATCAAACTACTGTTTCTACTTAATCCAAAGAAAATACAGCTATTTTAATTAAGTGTAAATAGCCTATCGTTAAGAAATGCTGCTATTATCACTTTAAGGTTTTTACACATACAGTCCGAAATTTTTCGCATCCGTATCAAGCATCTTGACAGGTGTTTTGACAATCAACAATATGCGCTCTCTCCTTCCCGTCGCTCTCGTTTCCTCATTATTGATTGTTAATAATTTCATCCCTCGCACTGTTCCATTCTTGATTTGGTTTCCTATTTTATGCCCTCTTGTTTGCCGTCTTATGCTGATTCATTGTCATTATTGTTGTTACGTGATGTTCCATGTGTTTTTTTCCGATGTCTAGTCCAGTTAGTTGTTTATAGTGGTGGCGAGATGAATCCACATGAAGCATTGAACCTTTTCAGCCAAGTGGTTCAAAAAGAGTTAATTTCTCGAGGCTTCATTTGCTCACAATACCATCTGTTGGAAAAGTGTAAAACAAGCAGACACACTACAGATGTGCCTGATATGGTCTGTGATACACTGTATTTTGCGACAGTCAAAGGAACATTCCACTTTTTTTGGAAAAAAAGTTCATTCTCCAACTCTCCCAGAATTAATAAGTTGAGTTTTACCATTTCAGGTGTGTATTTGTCATGATTCCTACATCATGTCATGTCAATTCTTGGTCTTGGGCGGAGTTGTTTGTGGAGGGAGAGATGGTGATCCTATCAGCTTGCTATACTATCTCTCCGGTCCCCGTCTTTGTTCCAGCCATCTCGTTTCCTTGTTACCTTCCCATTAGTGTTTCATCCCCTACACCTGTTCCTTGCAAATTATCCTGTGTAGTTCTCCTCTTTAATAAGTCCTCATGTTTCATTGTCCTGTGCTCTGTCATTGCATGTGTTTGTATCCGGTATACAGTTTATTCCGTGCCTTGGATTGTCACGTATTGTTCCTGCCAATAGTGTCTTCCGATCTAGTAAGTCTAGTTTAGTGTTAGTTATTGTAATCCTGTCAAGTGTTTCATTGTAGTGTCAGTGTAGTCAGTTTCTGTTCCTTTGTTGCCTGTGTATATCATTTATCTCTTCATGTTTTTCCCCCTTGTGGGTTTTTGCTTTGTGTTTTGTGTGATAATAAATTATTGTTAATTAACCCCTTCATCCGTGTCGCTGCCTGCGTTTGGGTTCTGTCCTGATCCATTACAGTATTCAGCCGATCTCCGGGTCTGGCGATGGCACTTTAAGCATAGCTTGGCATAGATCATTGAATCCAACCAGATAGCATCACGTTCAAAAATGACCAAATAGTGGATATTTTTCCTATTAAAGACTTGACTCTTCTGTACTTATATCGTGTGCTAAGACTGGCGGAAAATGGATCCATGTGACTGGGGTATTTGACCTAAACATGATTAGGATTTGTCTGTCCAGGAGTTGCCTCTCTGCGCATATGAGGATACACTGACTCACTCAACATACCAGTGTGACCATATTTTTTATGACTCTCATGGGTAGCAGTGGTGCATTTTCGGATGCACTGGAGATGAAGTTAGGAGCCGTAATTATTATTGACAATTTGATTATCGACAATGTGATTATCGACCATGCGATAAAAAAAATGTATGACTAGCTTACGTTGTTACATGTGATGTTACAGTGTGGTATTTTGAAAAGTTTTTGATTGCCTACTAGTCACATATCTATGGAAGCTTACTGTTTATACACTGTAAACCTGGATAAGTTGGCAATACTCAAACATTTTGAGTTTTAGAGGTGATTGGTTTAAGTAGAACTTTAAAATTTTGACTACTGTTATGTAAAAGTTCTTACCAAATCTTAGCATATACGACTTAAATATTTAATTGATCCTTTGTATGAAATTAAGTAGACAGAACTTAAATAGCTACATCAAAATTGCTTTTTTAAGTTAAACTAAATAATTTCATATTTCTTAGTATTAATATGCATATATTAATAGTATTGATATGCAATCCAAAATGAGCATGAAGAGACTGATCTCAAACCTGGTATTTGCACTGTTCCTGCACATGTTACAGGTCAAATGTATCTTTGCAGACACTAAGCATATGCACCAGTCTTCTAAACAATGGTAACCACAAAACTGAAAAATATGTCAAACTCTTCTAAATATCTAAGAGAAGTGAACATTAAACACTAACAAGTCTTTAACTTTACTAAAGTTATAGTTGTTTAAATTTACTCTCCTAATGAAGTCTGACGCAAAGCCAATTGCGTTGAATTAACTTGTCTAAATAAAGTAAATTGAACAAGGAGTAAATCTTTTTTTTATTTTCAGTAAAAACTTCAAGGTAATCAAAATAATCATTATACGTAACTCAAAAATAAAAAAGTGTTTCAGGAACTTAAAACTTATAAATATTTTAATTAAGTTTACATTACTTAATCCGTTTGATTATTTTGAACATTTGGGTTTACAATAAAATAGTATAAATAGAAGAAAAATTGTATAAATAATAAAATAGTTATGATCTTTAACCAGTCCACAGGATGTTGTCCTTTTGTCTTTCCTTTAATGTTAAAGTTATAAGGTAACGTAAAATAAATTGAGGTATTTGATAGCCTGTTTTTCACATCTCATTTACATTTTACGAATATGATGCATGCTTTCAGGCTATATCTCACGTTCTTCGCACAAAATATCACGCCTAATAACAAAGCCAATGTAAATCAATTAGCCTACATCATAGCAAAATGATTGCATGTGATCGTTGTGTCAGAACTGCGATAGATTGTTTTGATTAATCTTAACACTGTTACTGGACATGTTTTAAAGAGTGATCTGGCCCGAAAGCAGTAGCCTACTGTCCGGCGACCGCGTACAATTCATACCTGCGCTTATTAGCCAACTATATCATTACGGTAATAAGTCACTGAAAGAGCGTGCGTCATACTCCTGTGCTATGGTAGGACCCACAACGCAAAGAGAAAAACGAAAAATACAAAACTTGAAAATCACCTTGTTTTTCTCTTTAAATCTTCATTTCTTAAATAACAACTCCGTAAAATTAAGAAATGGAGAGAAAGTGACAATAATCCAAAAATAACATTTTAAAAATGATCGTTTCGTTTAATTGTTTTTATTTTGAGATTTCGTTTGTGTGGTCTAAATATTGAATTGTGACGCGTTACACGGACCTTTAATCTAGGCTATATTGTAAAATACATGACAAATCTGTAAAAGCCTTTATTGAAAAATTCGTTTAAAGGCCTCACACATCACGAAACTCGCATCATAAACCGAAGTAAGCCACAATCCTGCAGCGCTAGGACCCATGAGACGCATTGCGCTGTGGAGAAACCAGCGCTCCCTCGTGCCAGAAGAGCGCACCTACTCCGCAAGACTCTTGATCAATTATTTGTATGCAAGTGTCCGTCCGGCGGTCAGTCTGGAAATGGCTGCGAATCGGGTGGGGAGGCGTTATAACAATAAGATCCACTCACCGAACCGAGGTGCCAGCAGGGAAACTGGACTGAGCGTGCAGAAGAGGCAAGCCCGGGTCACTGTTAAATATAACAGAAAAGAACTCCAGAGGCGTTTAGATGTGGAAAAGTGGATTGATTCTGGACTTGACGAGCTCTATATGGGAAGGGTGAGTCCTCTTGAACACAGTGATAATATTGCACGAACCAAGTAAATAAAGAAGAACGAACAAATCATTTTTAAATATGTAATGATGACAAGATATGTATGACAAGACTAATAGGTTACCTGGCACAGACGGAGATATGTCTGCTCATGCTGCTAATTCTTTCAAAATGTCAATGAAATTGGTGATGATAACAATAATAGTAAGTCGATAATAAACTCCAGTTTTCAGAAAACAAATTAGCAAACGTTTTTGTCGTAGTAGGGCGCAGATTTAAATTCGACACGTGGAAATGCGCTCCTGTTAAAGCTGCGTGCTTGAAATATTAAGCAGGTGTCTGAGCCACAATGGAATACATATCTTATCTGAAATGTTAAAAGAAGAGTGTGACATGTAAAAAAGACTGTGAAATGTGATGAGGTATCTGTTTTGAGGCATTTCATTCTAATAGTAAGTTTCAGCATATTTTTGATCGAGTTCCTCGTGGGGTGAAAATCAATGTATATTCCACGTTTACTTTTAAAGGGCGTGAACCTTTCTTACGGACTCGTCTATAGAGGCTGGTCTGTTGTATAACACCGTGTCTAAACCGGACGCGACAGGCGCGACGCTTCCAGTGTGGACAAAATGTTAAAATATAGACTAAATGGTTTAATATTTGTAACAATGATGTTATAAATATTAAGAGTATACTATATATACAACAAATAAAGTGCATAACTATAAAGTGCGATACATAAATAAACGAATAAAAGTAAAACTGTTACATGTTAAAAAAAATACGCAGCCCACCCTAACACCGTGTCTACACCGGATGCGACCGGCGAGACGCGACAAAATACATGAGAAACGCATTGAAACCATTTAGTCTATATTTTAACATTTTGTCCACACTGGAAGCGTCGCGCCTGTCGCGTCCGGTGTAGACACGGTGTTAGGGTGGGCTGCGTATTTTTTTTAACATGTAACAGTTTTACTTTTATTCGTTTATTTATGTATCGCACTTTATAGTTATGCACTTTATTTGTTGTATATATAGTATACTCTTAATATTTATAACATCATAACATTTATAACTTGAGCCCAGTATAAATTATTATCAAATGGTTAAATCTGCACAGCTTTGTGTAAGACCAACACACATTTCACATTTATCACAGGTTTGATTCAGCTGTTGGCACAACACAGTAGACCTCTAATGCAACTGCTGGCTCAGGCTGCCCGCTCTTGTTCTCCCGGGAGGCTGAAAAAGCGAGACAAAATAGTCAGGACAAATAAACATGTCTGATATGCAGAAATGCTTGTAAATGTTATGCACATTCCTGTGTCTCGGGATATTTAAGGATGGCGGGGACTTTTTTCTGAGGCTCCAGTTCCCATAAGCAACTTCTTGAGAATCTTGAATGCTTAAAGCTTTGGTCAAGACTTAATGAGCGAGCTCGCTGCCCTACATTGAGAGCTGTCTGTGCCTCTTTAATGCCAACAGGCGCCTGAAAACAGTAAATACTGTGATGCTTTAGTTTGTCCATTGTGAGTGTGTAGAGAAATACTTGGTCTGCAACACTGGTATACAGATGCACATTGAAAATTAAATGGAAGTAGATCTCTCTGCTATCTGAATAGCACATTCACCCTCTGTACTATGAATCTGTCCTAACTTTTGTTATTTTAATGCAAAGTGCTATTCCCCCTTTGCTTTTGCATAGGATATTTTGAATATGATTGTTCATTGATCCATTAGATGGTCTGGACAACTTTGGTGTAGGTAGACCCATGTGCATAGTTGAAACACTACAGAAAGGTTGATTCTTTCTAGAACAGTATTGGACACGTCACATAAATATTATATAATGAAAAAAATACTACTATAGACAATACTAGTTTCCTTGTTTGTGATGTTGGTCTTCCTAGTCACTATAACACTGAAACTGAAATCTCTACACTAATCTATTTTAATCTTTTTGATCTGGTGCTAAAATGAAACAGCCCCCACTTAGCCTGTAATCGGACCCCCCTTCATTTCCTGCCAGTAGTCAGCCCGACAACGGCCTGCTCTTAACACTCCTGGTCATGGGATTGATTGATGGTATATTTGTCTCATGGGCAGCTTCTTATAAGTGAAGGGGGATGGGGCTTGTGGAAATGAACACCCCATATGTCACTGTATTACACAAAGAAAGCCGTCCTGAAACCTGCACTCCACCCCCATCCCACAATAAGACTGCCCGCTATCTATTGGTCCACACACAGACCATCACCCGCCTCATTAAACAGGACCATTCGTTCACAGCTCTATCAAAGCTTAATAAAAAGCCCAGATTAGGGTCCCCTTGTGTTCGGCCGCATGTCAGTTCCATCTCGGGTTCATCTTTGAAATTGCGGATGACATGAGGTCCGAGAATGTTAACAAGCAATTTGGTTTAGTTTTCATTCTAAGAGACCTTATGGTCACTAGAGAGCGTTGGTTTACAAAATTTTATACTTTATATGCACAAATATTTCTTGCTTCTTGAAAAAAAATGTTGTCTTGAAGGGATAGTTCAAACCAAAATGAATATTCAGCTGTATCAATCTTTTATAAATGTGATCAAACTAAATACTCTTTGAAGATGCGACCTATGGAAAACTACTATATAGGTACTCAATATTAATATGAGATTGGCAGAAACCGCATGTGTTAGGACCGCTTGAAAGTATAATTTTCCTACTATGGTAGCCAATGGTGGCCATGAATTGTTTGGTTACAAGCATTCTTCCAAATATCTTTCTCCGTGTTCATCGAAACAAATACATTATTACAGATTTGGAACAACACGAAGGTGAGTGAATGATTACAGAATTTAAATTTTTGGGTGAAGTATCCGTTTAAAATATGTTTCCAATTCAGTTGTCATTTATAAGGCTTAACCATGTTGATCTTTCAAGCATTTTATGTGGATATGATGTACAAAGGATTTGACATTTTACTCTGGATACTGCATTCTGATGTCAGAGATGTTGAAGCTCCATTAGAAGTTATCCTTAGCACTTAAGAAACTATACATTTCTCAACATGCAAAAGTATGTCCCATCGTGAAACTAATATCCAACAATTGAGCGATTGCCTGTACAAAAGCTGGCGGCACAATACTAGTGTTGTGAGTGGTTGTCATAGCATGTGGTTTTTGGGTGGCTCCTTATTGGCCAAAGTCAAAACAGCTCAACTCCAGGTCACTTTGATATTTGGTCTAGATAGATATGGGGTCCTTCAGTGCAAATCTGTAGGAGCTTTGTTGTCATCAGGTAAAATGTGTCTGTATGTCTGTACATGTATCACACATGTTGTGGGACAATTTACCCACAAAAGTTTAGGATAAAAGAGATGGTCTTTCTTCCGCAGAACACAAAAGATTGATGAAAGTTGGTAGCCGAATAGCACTGCCCTCCATTCACTTCTATCATATGGACACAAAACCTATGCAACTGAATGGGGTTACCAACATTTTCCTTTTTTCAAGTTATATGTTGGGGCTTTTAGGCCCTTAATGACAACGTACAGAGGAGACTTGACAGATAGATATTGCAAGGAGACAGGGGAGCAGGACCAGCAAAGGTCACCGTGAGTACACTGGCACGATGTGTTGGCATTTTAACCACAAGGCTACCAACGCTGACAACCGACATTTTTTCAAAATATTTCATTTTGTAGGCTGCAGAAGAAAGAAAGTCATACCGGTTTGAAATGAGAAGAGGGTGAGTAAATGATGACAGAATATTCTTTGAGAACTTGATCAATTCTAACTAATGATACATCTTAGTACAGCTTAGATAGCTATTAGGCAAAGCAACAGAAGAAAAGACAAAAACAGCAGGTAGAAAAAACTCAACATCTAGTGGCCTGGAATTAACATGGACTGAATCAGAGCCCTGGGGGATCGACTGATGCTGAACCAGTTGGACTGATTCACTCAACACTACTGCTTACAATAGAGAACTCATGTTTTATCAGACACAGATTTGTTAGGGAATTACCACAAAACCAAGCTAAATGTGTCACAGAGTTTGGTGAATATAAACAATGAAAAACAGTCACTTCTTATGAAGTCAGCCACAAATCTAAAGTCATCAAATTACTGAAAGGTTGCTGTGTATATTTAGTATGTGAGGGGGCACGTTTGTTTCAAGGCTTTTGAGTGGCATTTGGAGTTAAAAGAAAGGTCACTGATGCCCCAGTAGGGCTTTCTGCTTGGATCTTACTCTGAGTGACCTTTCACTGACAGTGTTGGTTTCAGGGTTTTGAAAGTTCTTCCACGCCAATCGTGTTCCCTCTCGGTAACCTTATCAGGAAACACGACGGTCCTGCACGCCAAGCTCTATACCTGTTCCACATGTGGATGATACACATTCAGAGCTGTTGGCAACAGAATTGCCATTACAAACTTTATTGTTGAGACATTGTTCTGATGTCTTGGACTATTTGCACTGAATCTGTTTGGATGTGTTGTAGTTTCTCCATTGTGCAATAGGGTTTTATTAGGGATAAATGATTTCTTGCACATTTGGAAATATGAGGTCACTTCTACTTTCACATTGAAAGAGGTGGGTGGAAGGTTGGAAGCTAGCCTCTGTAAATGATTTACTAGCGGGTTCGAAAAAATCTCCTTTGACCTGTTTTCAAATGAAGATAACCCAAGCCACAATGAAATGAAAAGAAAGAACTTAATCACTCTCCAAACGCAGAGGTTCACACCACACATGTTCTTTCCAGTGCAGTTGTAAAGATGTCAGTCAGTCCCATTTTTTCAGCAAACTAGTCAGCACATCATTAATAAAATATAGTTTGCGAGAATTATGGCACTGAGTATGAAAACGAAAAACTCTTTGCCTTATCATCATGTTTATTTGAGAAGGGAGGGGAGGTAGTAATTTAATCCCAGCACAATATAGGCCTAATAGTGATGAGTGACGGCTGTTTTGCCTAGATTAAAAAATGCTGAGTGGAGCAGGAAATGTGTTTTTATTTCAAATTAGTGACTGTGTTTGTGTTGTTCTTTAAGTCACTAGACAGGGTTTTTTAGAAGTCTGTTATTAGTCGATAGGTGTTTATACCAGACGCAATGTCGCAATAAATTAGAAATGCTATCTTTTCCATATTATTCATAGTTAATTTGTGTCCACATCAGCCGACACAACAAAGATGGATTAAATACATATTCAGTAAAATGCTCCTATAGGTGGCTGTGAAGAGATCATCTAAAATTCAAGTAACCAAAGAATGTGCTAATAATGATTCATGAATTTAGTCTAATCTAAATGTTCAGTACAGAACATTCTTAAACAAAAGAAGTAAACTTGAAATTGAATAAATATAGATATGGTCTGCTGCAGAATAGAGTATGAGGTTAAAGTGTGATATTTTACCTAAATGATACTAAATGATATTTTACTATATGATACTAAATATTTTAGTTTCTTATAGTACAACTTCGGCTGGCTAGATATAATTCTTGCTCAAAGGGTTGTCTATGTAGTTCCGTGTTTACTTTTTTATATTTTGTATACACCCAAACATCCAGATCGCATGAATTTTTTATATTTAAAAATACACTGGTGACTGCTTCGAGCTGTTTACGTGTAATGGTGAATCTGTGTCTGTGCTGACAGGAGGAGGACATGCCTGAGGAGGTGAACATTGATGACCTACTGGATCTTCTGAGTGACGAGGAGAGAATGCTGAAACTTAAGGTTCAGTTCATATACATTGTTAAAACAAAACCTGTATTACACACTGTTTGTGTTTTTTGTTAGTTGATCACTCTCTTGTTCTTTCAGGACATTCTTCATACCTGCTGTAATAACACAGAGGTAAGTCTGCCTTTCCCCCCCCCATCATGTTTTAATCAACCTTTATAATGTTATTTTCTACACACAGCCAGTCTTTGACAAAATACTCCCCTACAGAGTTTGGGTTCATTCTACACAGATTGACGTGGTGGCAGTGCATGAAATTTTCCTTTGGTGTTTCACACCCTATCATGCCAATGCTACACGTTGGTTTCCCTCTGCTGCCCCCTTTTGGCAGAATTGGTAGCGTCAAGTCAAGCTTTCAAGATTAAAGAAATTTTCATATTTAGCCTACTTTGGCTTAATGAAATCAGTGAGCTCATACCTTTATCCTTTTTGGATTTAAAGAGGAAATTGGCCAAATTGTTCATTACATAAATTATTTACTTCAATTAATTGTTGTTATATTACTACACACTGAAAAATATTTTTGCTGTCTTAGTCAAAATCAAATTGGTTTTGAATATTGGATCAAATTAAATTGTACTCTAGGCAGCATTTTTTTACAATGTATTCAAAGACACAGTATTAGTTGTATTATTAGTTTTTCATAAATCCAAATAATATTTGAACACTGTTCATTTTAAATAAAAACTAGTATTTTGTTCACCTGTGTTAGTATTTTGTTTAAACATTTCTTTTCTGGATATATTTTCTCATAAGGTCTTCATCAAAGAATTGGTAAATAAACTTCATGGTCTGCAGAAACAAGAGGATCTCCACAACAATGGCATCGAACATCCCCAGCTTCACATCTTTCCTGACCGCCAGGGATCTTCTGACACTGAGAGACTCTGAGCATGCTCCCAAAACACACACACAAACCACACGTATGTTCGGTCCCTTATATCAAACAAGCTCAATATCACTCACAGCAGCAGATGTGTGTGTCTTTTGTTTGTAAAGAATATCAAAAAAAGAAAAACGTAAAGCAGAGATGCAAGCTCTGAGTAAAACAATGACAGTTCGTGTTGTTCTTCACGCAAAAAAACAGATTACAGTACCTATCCTTGTTTTTAACAGCCATGCACTTCTTCCACACTGCACAACATTAACTATTGTAGGTCTTGCCTACCAACCTTATTTCTACCTTAACTCATCCTTAAAAACGACTTTGTCTGGTGTGTCTCAGTTTGGTTCTATTCAAAAATATTTAATAAAACTATATAATACTACACCCTTACAGAAAAACACGTTTTTCATACATGATTCCAAGTTTTACATGAGATTTTACACGATGTACACACAAAGACCTGTTTCACGTGACCATGTGTCTTTGCACATGTGAAATTCAAGTGGCTTTTCTGTAAGGACATGACGTATCTTTTTATCAGACAAAGCATTTTCACCGTGGATGATATTACTTAAGACTTTTACTTTCAATTATCAACGCTTGTTGAGAATTTTTATCACGACAGAACAATTATTGTTGCGGAAGACTTTTGTTTAAGATTGTAAAGACTGAGTTTATGGATTTACCACAACTGGAGTGTAAGATTTTTGGCACAATGCTTTTAATATTTTCAGTTATGGTGATTCCTTGTTGTGGTATTTATATATGTGGATAGAGTTTGTAGACTTAATTTTTAAAAAGAAGATTGAATATCAAGGATGCATTTATAATATTCTGTTTAAACTGACAGCTTGTTCTGTTATAGTTGTTATTAGCAATGAAGGACTTTGTTGAAGACTTTTTTATAACAAACCACGAGGTATTGTCTATAGTTTTTGCTGCTATACTGTTAACTGCTTCAAGCTTAAGTGACCAACAGTTAAATGACTGAAATCCGTGTTTGAAGACTTTTATAGGAGTTGCCAAGCATTTCTCTTTCAGGTCTTTATTTTTATTTTGTTTATTGTATTATTGTGTGTACATTTGCAGACTGCCAGAAATTTCACTCAGTGTACTTTTAGTTGCTTACAATTCTGAAGACATTCCAAGTATGGATTAAGAACCCTTATTGACCTTGATGTACTATATTTAGTCAGTGCACAATTTTATAAATGCTGGATTACATTTTTATGCATCTGAACAAACAGTGTATATGACATGGATTTTTAACGAAATTCTCAGTTAAGAGAAGGTTCCACCCCGGACATGAATTTGAACCATTTGTACCAAATAAAAGAGTGTCTGCACTTGATCATTATGTGTATTGAAGTCTGTAAATTGCATAACGATTCAGGTGTTCCTTTTATTTAAGAATTAACCATGACAAATATACACAACACTGTACTGTGATGTCATATCTGTAACAACATTAACATTACCAATCAACATAATTGCAGCAATGCCAGATGCCTCTTTGTTGTCAATTTGATCTCTTGGTTTGATGGTTGGTTTGTCTTGGGTGAATATGTGAAAGAGGCACCAGAGGGCAGCAAATATCTGCATCCCCAGGATCCATTTGAGCTCTCATTTTGTTACACAAGTCTGTTGTCTTGTTAAATGCATGTCATTTACTTGGCTGACAAAACCTTTTAAGAGAAACAATCAGATCAAAATATTGTTTTGTTCATGCAACTGCAATTGAAAATTGTGACATTTTCAAATATTCTCAGATTGTCTTTGTAATACATCAACAGTTAAACAACAACTAGCCCACCAATCATAAATAATAGCCTATGGGCTAGTTGCACAAGATGGCGCGGGTGAGCTTTTGCGACACCAGGGTCGGCAGACTAATTTCTGGTCATATGAGTTGTTTTTGGTTAATTAATCAAGCAATGTAAAGATGATCTGTCGTATCGCTGATATATTACCTTCTTTTTTATATTAAAAACACATATATATCCCGGCCCAAAATCCCCCTTTAATTTTCCACACTGTTTTATACGACCGGAAATTAGTCTGCCGACTCTGGCGTCCTAAAAGTTCACCGACGCCATCTTGTGCAAATAGTGAATCACTGCTAAAAAATATTTAAAAAAAACTAATTTTTGTAAAAATAGATCAATAAAATGATCACTAACAGACTTTAACGGTCAGGTTTTTAAAGGTCCAGTGTATAAAAATAAGTGGCATCTAGTGATGAACCAATTGCTCACTCCAGCCCTACCTGCTTTCATGCTTTCCCTTCTTTGCCGAAGGAGATAAGGTGTTTATGAAACACGCTCTTTAGAGCAGTTTTTCCTTTAAGTACTACTGCAGAAACAACAAGACGAATTCCATGTAAGGGGACCTACTGTGTATGTAGACAGAAATAGCTTATTCTAAGGCAATAAAATATTAAATTTACATTTATTCATTTTGCAGACGCTTTTATCCAAAGCGACCTACAAGTAGGAGAGCATATAAACATTTAGTCAACACCATAAACAGTACCGTTACAAAACAAAACGCTTCATTATGTAAGGTCTTTACACAACACCTATGAAGACATAGGTATGTATATTATATTTAATTTCTGTAAATAGATTACACAATATGTTAAATATCCAAAGTCGTAACGGTGCCAATTGAAAAATGTTGATACGCTGTAAAAACCTAAATGATAGGGATTTCAGGATGGTAGAATGTAAGTATTTGTTAACATTAAACACAAGCTGTGTCAGAGACAAAAAGGCTCAACATGAGGAAAAAGTAACAAAACAAAACATTGAAAGTGAAACATTGTTTTTGAGATAGAGCTGTGTAAATCATGTGCTGTTTGAAGAAGTAAAGCCATGTTTGTAAATAATATAAATAGCACCCATTACCACAGTGGTGATCAAAGCGTTGTGTCTATAGATCCATGGGTCTACTGTGTCTCGCTGTTAAAAAACAAACAATCTACCCCATGCAAAGACAATGCAGGTGCACTCGTTGACCCGGGCACAGAAAACCAGCAAGTCTGACCTGCTCATTTCAACCCTGTGTTTCTGTTACAGCCAAACATCCTCAGATGTGCTAGGCTTGTGATGGAGATTAGCCTTAACAAACACTTGGACAAAAGTGTGCTACACTCCTCCACAATCTGCCCCCTTTCAGATCAACTTCCCTCACATCACACAGTCACATTAAAAACATGGCAGCATGTGTGCCATCTCTAAGCCAGTAAACAAAGAAATGATAGCAGGCTTACAGTTAAAAAAAACAGCTAACTATATTCTGATCCTCGGCTCCCTGAGTAATTATTACAGTGCCCATGATCCCAAGGGTCCGAGAGGTGGGGGGGAGCTCAGAGCTGGTGGAAAGGAAAGGGGATGGCCGGCTTCCTGAGGAAAAAGCATCGTCTTCTGCGCTCCAAAACAGCTCAGGAAGTGACCACAGCTAGACCCAGGGTTCAGAAATGCGTTCAGTTGACCGAAAGCATACGGAAAGGTAGTTACTCCTTGACTTGGGCGCTTACAGTACCGCATTACGTGACAAACTACCACACAAATAATAAAACACATACAAAACCTCTGGGACACTGGGATGTCCCTGCTGTGAGACTTTTAGGGATTTACCATTGGTTCGTCGCCAAACAAGGTAAGAGGATGCGTTTTTCTGGTTTGACAAGGCTTAGATCTTTTAGAAAATTTCCTTGTAGTACAATTGTGGTTTCAAATGTCACAAGTTTTGTGATCTTAGTGTGACCTCTTCATGAAGCCGGGTACATGGCATCCTATTGTGGATATTGAGTTCATCTCAAAAACAAAAATGATATATATGAATGTCACTTTTTCTGATACTGGAGGTTGATACTGTATATTTGGCCATGATCGATGACATTTGTTGTCATGTAAACATTTGTTAAATGTCTCAGGTATTGATCCATATCAGTTACTTCTTGCAGAAGCTTTTCTGAGATCTGTTTTGTTTATTTGAATGTATTATAACAAACATTAAGAAGCTATGTCTTTGTTGTACAGTACATGGGTAGTTGACAGATATAATATGGTCCTATGCTGTGACATATCAACATTTTAGAAAACAAACTTTAAATAATACGATATTTATATTATGAATATTTATAATATAATGTAGGATTAGAACATTTTATATTAAT
Source organism: Triplophysa tibetana (assembly GCA_008369825.1). Taxonomy (NCBI): domain Eukaryota; kingdom Metazoa; phylum Chordata; class Actinopteri; order Cypriniformes; family Nemacheilidae; genus Triplophysa; species Triplophysa tibetana. Next base: position 10,192,915 of record CM017917.1, on the reverse strand, counting down.
TTGTAGTTGTTGTTTTTTTCAAATTTTTGCTGTCACAGCATAAGACACATTTACAATGTATTTGTCAACTACCCACATAATAACAGTCTCACTAAGCAAGTAACCAGTATAGTAATAGTGTAACATTTACATACATAAATTAGCATAAATATGCTTAGAATTACAGTGAATTATTTATTACATTTCTTGTTTTGTTTTAATTAATCGCACTTATTAGGAAAAGGATTTAATGCACTTTCATATAATACTGTATATCAGTTATATGACATCATAATAAGCTATAATAAATATTTGACAAGGCATATGTCAAGTATAAACAGGAAGTGATGCAAAACAGCAAACATCCGTCCCAAACAGACAAAGCAGATGACAGAAAGCACATGTAGTGTGAGAACACTGTAAACACAAAACCTCGGGAAAGAGAAATCCTTCCTCACCCCACAAATTGAGCATCATGTCGACCGAGGGACTAATTCCGCCACACATCCGTAGTTCATCCACTCCTCACAAGATGCCCACAGTGAGGTAAAACCACATCCGGATGCTACCAGCTAAAACGGGCACGTGTAAAGGATGACCCTCTGTTCCTCCGGTGGCATTGACAACAATGGACGGTGTCAGCAAGGCTGGGGCAGATTGCTCAGTGTTGTCTGGGATGCTGAACCAGTGGCATGAAATAAAGGTTGTTTCACAGCACCGATCCAGAGGGCTTTTCCTGTGGTCCACAGTTGAGCGCCATTGCAGGATGCAGCCAGGTTATGATTGGAGCATCCTTAATGACCCCTCGCTCAGCAGCAAGCCAGAGATTGTGTAATTGTGGTGACAAACATGGATGTGAATACATCACTTTGGGAAACAGACAGAAAACGTGTATAACTGCATTGTAATCACACAATGTCCTCAATTAAGCAGCACATAAATAATTGAAAATATAGAGTTTTACTTATTGGGAAGTCATTTGAATGTTAGTAGATAAACTTGCATTTCCACCAAAACACTGCGACTTTTACTGTGATCTTGCAAGTTTAAGCCATAACCTTGAATCAATAACAAGAAAAGATTTTAATAGGAACTCAGTTGCTTTGTATTATTTTCTTTTTTTTAAGATTATCTATGCACTAAGAACAATTTGAAGTCAATTGTAAATTTGGATAAATGTATGCTTTAATGAAGCAAATCTCTTGAGCCATGAAGTAATTTCCCTGTGTGTCCACAATGTCACGTAAATAATTTACAAAGTTAAAGTGCAAAGAGATGCAGCTATTATATAACATGTCACAAAAAACATGGCTCAGATTCTCTTTTTGAGCGGGTTGGGTGTTGAGAAATATTTGAAGCAATGCCAAGGTGAACTTCGTAGACAGTAAGAGCAAAGGATGCACCAGCAAACACACACAACAATGACGATGTTAATGTTATTCGGGACTATTTCCTGCTCCCCAAGACAACTCACCCCAGTTCAGAGTTTCTCTCTCGGTTCAGCTCTTCTTTATTCAGTGCTGGTCTTAGATGTGGCGCCAGTTGTGGTTTCCTGATGCTCCTTTTGCCCCTTGACAATCAACAGGAACAAAAGTGTGATGTCCTTGTTCTGTGTGATGCCTCATGTAGCTCATGAATTAGGGGGGGTCAAGGTGGGAAGTTTATATAAAAGAACAACATATGTGTGTATGTATGTAACTTGTAGCAGTAAAGCTGCAGTATACATCAAGCTTAAACATTGACCTGGGTAAAGTGTGAGAGAGGAAGTACAAGCTTTACATTTTTCGATGCGATGCCCACACCACAACACCCCCCCCCATGAAGGTCAAAGTTAAAGATTAACAAAAATTAAATGCATTAAATCAATTTGAAATAATGCTCCTTTTCTTTTACTCTTAGAACAGATTATTCATCTAAGGAACAGAAACCACAGAGTTAACCTACCATGGCTAGATTTGACCTCTAAGCACACCCTGAGGCTGATGGGAGGAGTCTTCTGTCAGTCCTCTGTTTATACATCAGAATAAGCATTTCTCTGCTGTTTATCATGTTGTTGCTGGAAACAGGTTTCGTAATGCTTGTAATGCCTGCCAGGATGCTTATAAGAACAAAAGTGTTTAGAAAAGCACACCCTCAACCAACGAGCTTTATTTTATATCTTGTTTTATTTAGGCTTTGTTCAATCGCGATGTGCCCTTCATGACGCACTCTAGAGCGATGTCTACTGTTCCAGAAGGAACGATACCCATTGACTTCCTCTTGGCACGTGTGCTGCCTAATTGTTTTGAGAGAAATTAAAATTGAAGTTGAGTGCTCACAGACCGACCTCAGAGCTAAATAATTTCAAAATAACTCTAACGAAATATTAATTGTAAAAATAAACATTTTAAAATAATAACTGGATACAGTTACAAATACGTATTTTAAGAAGGTCGTGTAAGTTTTATTAAATGTAGATGGTCATTTTTTGTTAAACTCGCTGACCCCTGTGTTTCTGCAGCTGAATGTGTGTGTTTTCTTGGACCAGCCCACCAAACAAAAAGTAAAAGTCCTGGCTGTTCATTTGCTATGAACGCTGTATTGACGTAGTGGCACAGACGCCTGTGATCTTGCGCGAGGCTGAATCGAAAAATAATTGAATTCAGTTATTTTTTCTTTCTTTTCGTTCGTGGCATGACGACTGATCGACATGGACACCGTAAGTTTATATTGCCATCTTAATTGTTACCACGTAACTCCAGCATTTTGCTGTCTCATGAAATTTACACTTTGTCATGTAACGATATGCCAACTATTGTAAGATCTTAACGTCACTGCTCTATATACTTTGGCGATGCGATTTCAAGAAGTGTTTCGTTTATATCTCTGTATCAAAACTTTGTTCAAATGAATGAGAAAGAAGAAGTATTGTGTTTTATATTTATATTATTCCACTTATATACATTTAATGGAAAGAAGGAAAATGTTATATGCAAGGTACTCGCTCTTTTTAAAATCAGTTTGTCAAAAGGATGTTAAGATATCATGTGGGGTAAATTAAACACGATCAGTCTCTTCTGTCCTTCATGCTGACCCTTATAAACCTATGGTACTTTATCATGCAAAACTGCTAACGTTATTTCTAAATGGTAAACTAGCTGACATACTACTTTTTTTGTTCCTGCTTATAATGTAAAATCGTTTTCCTTCCTGATTAAAGAAACATTTCAGCATGGTTTACCAAAGAAGGTCTATTGGTCTGCTGGTGTACAGTTAAAGATTTACTCATATGCTGCAGAATGAATGTGTCCTAGAAAAGCTCAAGATTTATAGCGGGGCATATTCCAATGTCAAGATGGTGGACTAAGATTTAATGTTTGTAATGTCATAACAAGTCATTCGACCTTCTTGCATCCCATTTAATGAGTTGGTTCATCTTTAATAAAATGGTGATGAATGATGGCTTGAGGGATCCTTCGCTACTTCCTTTTTAGTTAGATCTTTGGCTTCAATGACAGTCTTCTGTGGATCTAATTTGTTTAATTGAGAAAAATATTTGAACCAGTAAAAGTACATTACGTTGCATTTCAGATAAAGATTATTTTTCAAAAGGTCTTCCAGAAGTTATTTCTAATTCCAGCGATGCATTACAATCATAGCTGACCAAAAGGTGGATGATCAATTATTCACTTCTATTGGTCCTGATCTAGATCACATGACTGTATCCAGACCATCCAGTGTGACTTTAGGAGCACTTACACCTTGCCTTAGGGAAAGTCACATCGAGGTTGTCTTAAGAACCCTGCACAATTCCAGTCCTTCCTTTAATTAGAGCCTGAAACCAAGACAGAAGCCTGATTCTGTCACATATTAATACCAATCCTCCCTCCTCCTCACTGTAACTCATTGCCCATCCCTTCCAAGAGTCAGGATGCCAACAGACTTTGAACCTTACTAGAACCTTTGTGGTTATGCATAATTTCAAATAGCTGAGGAGGATAATAACAACTTACAAAGTTCGAAATAAGTTAATATGTTTTAGATTTTGCTGTTTTGGTACCCTTAGTTTCAAGATAAAACTTTCAAATACCATAGACAAGAAATAGTACAAAATAATATCATACTTTTTAAAAGGATAGTTCATCCAAAAAAGAAAATTCTGTCATCATTTACGCACACTCATGTAATTTCATACCTGCATAAATTACTTTGTTTTTCGATGAACACAAAGGAAGATATTTGGAAGAATGTTAGTAATTTTCAGTTCCATGACATCATTGACTACCATGGTAGGAAGAATTAAATGGTAGTCAAAGGTGCTGTTTGTTTTCCTAAATTCTTCAAAATATCAAATTATGTGTTTAACTGAACAAAAGTATACAATATTTTTTCCCTACTATGGAAGTGGATGTTGTCCCAGCACTGAAAATAATGCTAACATTCTTACAAATATCTTTCTCTGTGTTCAGTGGAATGAATACATTTATACAGGTTTAAAACAATCTAAGGGTGAGTAAATGATGACAGATTTTTCGTTTTGGATGAAATATCCCTTTAAGTGGCACCATAGTGTTTTTGGATATGTACCAAAATAATACTGTAGTTAAAAGTCCACTGTGCGATTTTTTTGTTGTTGCAGGATCTATCAACAGAAATGCAATATAATAAAGATACTGTATCTATGTGTTCAAAGCAGAATAAAGAGGCGTTGTTTTTATTACCTTAGAATGAGCTATTTCTATCTAAACACAATTCACCATGTTATTTCTACAGTAGCCCTAAAAGGACAAATTGCTCTAACGAGTGCCTTTCGTAAATACGTTATCTCCTTCAGCGAAGAAGCAAAAACGTGACCTCTGTCAGCCACCGTAGTACTTAGAATGGGAGGGGCGAGTGATGGACTGAGCCGTTGCTTGCAATTTGCAACATCACCACTAGACATTGCCTAATTTTAGACAATGGACCTTTAATATAATACAATTAATTACATAAAACCAAACAAATTACAGAATACAATTTCCATTGGCAGTACTCTGGGGGAGCTGTCCCTTTTTTCCCCTACCTGTATGAGACAGGAAGAGGAGTTGGTCTGGGAAAGCGGGAGCATGTCTTTTATATCTCACCCAATGATCTAACCCGACGTTCCATGTTGGCTCCACCGAAGGGTTTATAATTAGACCTGGAATTTCAGTGGGAACCTGGGACAGTAAATTTAACCACTAATATTAAGAACTGATTCACATAGATCATTTTGGGTGAATTGTTTCTTATTAAGGTATTATCATGATTTTTTAATCGACTGTTAACCATTTTATAATTGAATTTGTAAGTGATACACTTTTGTAACTTTGTTGCCTAATTTTATTGGCTATGTACGTTTCCTTGTCTAATGATTCTTACATCCCATGACGAGTGATTCCCAGACAAGCAGGTTAACATTGGTCAACCACTGAAGTATGTTGTATTTTATCCAAATCGTGGCCTCACACATATCTTTAAATGGGAATAAGACCTCAGTAATAGGTACCCAAAAGGAAAAACATGCAGATATAATAATTTAAAGGGAGGTAGGAAGTCACAAACAATAGAGCGTCTTTTGGAATTTGAAGCTTGTTGCACTCTAAAATTGGTCTTCAGCTCTTAGCTACTGTATGGCACAAAACTTTGATCTTGGAAACATGATAAATTAACGTAATATTTACGTTTAAAATAGTATTACATTAACCAAAAGTTAATGATTTATTGCATATGAGCGTACTTCCCCTTCTTACGCACACTCGTAAACAAGACCACAAATTAACAAAGCGGAAGTGATTCAGCTCTGTTCCCCCTCGTTTGTCACCAGCCATAAATATCCAAGAGGCTATTCTAGCCAAGAAGCCTTTGAAAGAGGCAAACATGTTTTCTTGAAATAGAACAGAGAGTTCATCAAGGTGAAAACTCTTTTTGTTTATTTACACAAGATGTGTTCATGTAAAACATGGGCCCGTGCAATAATATTAATATTTAGTGGATTATGACTAAAATTCTAAATGCTTTTGGCCTAAAATCTACAAGTTTAAGGCTAATAATTTTATCAAAATTAAAAGGTTTTTTCACTGAGATAACTCATGATAACAAAATGCAAAAATGTTTACAGAAATATATCTTCAATAACTTATAAAGGTTATTGAATATCCAATAAATATCCAACTAACATTTAAAAAGATAATGACCAAAATAACATCTACCCGTATATACGTGTAATTACGTAACTAAATAATAATTGGCACAGTTTGATACAAAGAGCATATGTAGTTCAATCTTGAGAATTAGAAAAGCTAAAATTTTAAAACAATGATGCAACTATTCTAAAACTTTGATTCTGATTTTCTAAAGTTTTGGGTCTGAAAAATTTTGGGGCTGAAATTCTAAAATTTTAGGCTGAAATGATTAACCTTTGAGGTTGAAATGCTAAACCTTTGAGGTTGAAATGCTAAACCTTTGAGGTTGAAATGCTAAACCTTTGAGGTTGAAATGCTAAACCTTTGAGGTTGAAATGCTAAACTTTTGAGGTTGAAATGCTAAACCTTTGAGGTTGAAATGCTAAACCTTTGAGGCTGAAATGGTGAAACTTTGGGCTGAAATGCTAAAACTTTGAGGCTGAAATGTTAAAACTTCGGGCTGAAATGGTCAAATTTAAGGCTGACATTTTAAAACTTTCTGGCTAACATTCTAAAATGCGAGGCAAACATTCAGAAATATTTAAAAAAGTATATATATAGGGGGTAATTGAAAAAATGTAGACTGAAATTTTAAATGTTCGAGAAAGGTTTGAGGTTTTGAAGACCAAAATGTATTCTTTGGACTCTATGTGTCATTTTTGCATCTCTGTGAGTTTAGAAATATTGTATTACATTACATGTCCTTAGAATGAAGGGTGCGATTCTGATCAAATTAAACTGTTCATCTGTCTTATCTATTGTTTAATACTGTTTGCTTCATAGATACGATCACGGTTGAGGTTTTAGATTGATGCATAGCACTAAACATGTTACATAAACAGTGAAATTAAACACCCCGCAATTAACCCTGCAGTAAACCAAACACTTAACAGCTGATAAATATTGTTGCAGTAGATCAGCAAACTCAGTTTCTGTGTGCATTTTCTTATTTGTTCTTTGCAAACTGAAAAACAACCAAAGAAGGTTCATTGCAAACATGATGGATGAATGCCAGTGCCTTGGACTGAGTGGCAGTCATTTCCTGTTTGTAAGGGCAGAGTGCATCTGTAATGGTTTAGATGGGGTGTGCTTGTGTCATATTGGTTGTGAAGATGATTTTGCGTGTTTTATCTGTTTTCCAGCAAATATCCTCCCAGTGCAAATATGCCGGTCCTTAAGAACCTCCCTGCTCGGCTGAAGAGTGGCAGGTTTAGCGTGGACTTGGAGACTACGCGCAGGGAATTTATTCTCCGAAAAATGAGTCTTAACCACAACCCGTTTGAGGAGCCTGGATCAGATGAGGACTGGCCAAGGAGCAATGGGGGCTCACTCCTGGATGGTGTTGTGCCCCGGGACAGGAACCCGTTTGAGGATGAGGAAGATGAAAATGAGGCCAATGAGGTGCGGCGTGGAGGTTCAGGGAAAGGGGGCTCCATTAGAGGCACGCTGGAACGCATGAAGGGGGTATCACCCCTCAAAACCCTCGGCAAACTGAGCAAGAACTTACGCATGTCAGCCAGAAGCAAAGGGAAGGAGACCTCATCGCCACAGGGTTCCATAGGTTCAGCTTCACCTTTGAATAGGAAGAAGAAGGGGAGACGGAGTTCAGAGGGGAGCCTGCTACGGTATGATGGAGTGAAAAGAGTTATCGATTTATGCAATGTCTTTTCCACAGCTTTATTTTTTATTTAACGGAAAAGTGTGTATTTTGTTTAAACATTACAATTTGTTCTATTCCGATTTAATGTTTTATGGATTTATGCAACGATCATAACCCATTATCTTAAACAAATTAATCATTATCTTGTTGACTTTCCAAACAAATAGATGTAAGTGGTAGGACGTCTGTTTTGGAACAATTTATTGCAGTTTTCTTTCATTCATTTGCTAGCATGGAATAGACCTTAAAACATACTTTTTTAAACTATGAACATACTTCGTAAAATGACTTTTCGGTGTAATAATTGTTGTATGAACATAAATGTACGAAGATCTCATCCACTTTACTTACATCTTCCTATAGGATTGCTGGGAAATGTAAAGATCGCAAGGAAACCTTGACCAATGGAGACCAGTGTTCAGAAATTGATGGTGACTCGACCAGTCGTCGACTCTCCTTCCTGAAGATGGTGGGAAAGGGTAAAATGAAGAGGGAGTCCATGCAGGACCACTCGTCTTCACAGGGGCCTGAGGAGGAGCCAGTGGAGGAGGTGCCAGAGGTCAAACCCAGGGAACCACTTTCAGGTAAAAGCAAACTTGTGTTCTGATTTACCCTTCACTTTTCCTTAAAAGTAATTGTTAAGGTACATCAAGATTAAAATATATTTTATTCCACAATATATTTTTTATATCTATTGTATTGTGTTGACTTTTTATTATCCCTTGCGACATAATTCCACTTTTTAACTAATATTGAACTAATCTAATTATCCTCAAAGCTTCAGTTCCCCAGTTTTGTCCCCAGGTCACATCTGTACAACTGTACCACAGCTTGATTGTTTAGTTTGACCTGCATGAACATGGCACATGCTAGGCAGGAATTTGTACCGTACATGATTGCATGCTCAGGTTTCACTCTTTCACGTTTTTTACTGAAAAAGAATGAGCGATAAAGTTCAAAACTGCCAGGATCTTGTAAGCCTTGGTGAGCGAAAGAGGAATTTAAGTTTTTTGATGCAAATTGCTCCGGTAATCTGGAGTTGAACATTGCAATGTCAGTTGTTAATGTCACACATAGTTCATTGTTTTGCAAACATTCCTACAAGTATTGCAGTTGCTGATGCATTTGTTTAACAGTCAACAGAGTTCAGACCAGGATGTTCTGCTCCTGGAGCTCTTACGCAATTCCCTGTCACTTTCAAGCAAGATTATTTTGATAAGATGGTTCAGATGTGTTTGGAACTGAACCTTGAATATAAATCTTCAGCTTGGAGACGTGAACTCCTGTCAGGTTGGCATGCATTTTAAACTTTCAAGGTACCAATCATATTCATCATTTATGGGGGGCCCACGTGATGTTTCTAACATACGGGCTAAAGGACTATCACATTTAAAATCATCAAACTTCTTTTGAGGAAATGCAGCATGGAAAATGATAAAAGAGGAATTTAAGAAAAGGGGAAATGAATGTGCCACGGAGTGTCTTGTTTGGTCATGTCTTTGCTTTTTTCAGCTGGGGTATAAGGTTATTGGTTCTTGCTGCTTTGCATGTCCCAGCTGATACAGCAAGATTTAGTCTTTATTTGTGTATTTAGCCATATTATGTTGACGGGAAACTTTCTGATGACCTCCCAGAACAGTTTAGTGCTTTCCATTTAGTAACTTGTGCAGATGAGACACTGTATGCTTTATGTTCCATCTACAGCTTAGATCAAAAGCATTTTTGGACCATTTGTTAAAAACATCAAATACAATGCAAGGTCTGGTGAATGATGGTGAATGAAAGTGGATGGGACCAATTTATTTGCTAAAAAATAGTGCCACATATCCTTAATATTAACACTTTAGGGAAATCAACTTACAGATAACTTTGTTAAGTTTCTCTTCATATTGAGCTGCGCAGAAGAAAGAATTGATTCAAAAACTTACACACATTACATTACATTACTCAAATTCTCAAGTACTCAAATTCTCAAGTACTCAAAGTCTCAAGTACTCAAATTCCTCTCATTTCGTTTCTCCTAAAACAAAACCTCTAGTAGGAGCTGAAAAGTTACTTCCCGTAAATCTTGTACACAAAAGTGTTGTTGCTCCATTCATGCAGATGTTCTCAAGTGGCAGCACATTTCTTTATCCGTTTTGAAAAAAAATCACTCTGTTTCTAAGTATCTGATTCGCAGAGAGCCAGAACATTTTTAAAGAGTGTTATCCCCTCGCATTGCCGCATTGAAATATGGAACATATGTAAAAATAAATGAAAAGTTACGCTTCAAAAAATATGTGAAGTCCTGCATTCCAGTGTCACTAAACATGTGAGAAAATCCAGGAAATGGAGTTGAATATATTGTAGGGTGTGTTTCAACTGTCACTTGTCAACCTCTGCACACATCAGATCAGACTTCAGGTGAGTAGAAGTAACCTCAAATCATTTTGAAGGCCTTTTACTATTGTATTAGGAACAGCTGGATATGAGGCACTTTAATCTTCTTATCTTATTCTGAACACTATTATATAATATGTAGTGGGTGGCTCACCACTTCTGTATGTGTTTTCTTATAATTTTTTTAATGAATAACATTTAATGATTTATTTATGAATGATGAAAATCTGAACTAAATTCTTATTTAAGTCATGAAACAAACGAGAGATTTTAAATGTGTTAGTTATGAAGCAAATGTTATCTCTACAAAATAAATGATTTAAATTCTTTGTTCTCATTGAAACACAATGACAGGACTTAAGCTTAGTCCCAGACAAAAAAAGCATATTTAAACTGTCTAAACTGAAAACAACTTGCATTGACATATCCTAAAATATATACATGCCACTGTTTTGTCCATAGATGCACACCAGTAATGTTTTTTATAAGGCATTTTCGTAAAAACTACTTAAATGTCATAATTTGAATAATACAAATTATATAATTCATACAAAATTGAATTTTTTTTACTGTTTGTTTCTAAGACTAAGAAAGGTCTGTCTCCCTCATATGTGTCGGATCTTGTAATCGTGAATTAGATGTTTTTGTGATCCCCAAATAGTATCAATCTATCTTATCCAAGATCAAGATTGAAACAGAGAGGTGACCGTGCATTTGAAGTGGCCGGTCCTAGGTTATAGAACAATCTGCCGTGATCTGTGAGATCTGCTTCCTCTGTTCATGATATTAAATCGAAGTTAAAGTCTCAATTACTTAGCCGTGCCTTTAATATACTAGGAGTCTAAATTTGAACTTATATCTATAATTGTAATGTTTATACTTTGTACTTTGCTAGTCTGTTATTTTACTCCCTTCATTTTAATTGTCTCCTTTGTATAGCACAGTGGTCAACCTTTGTTGTGCTTATTTGTGCTTTATAAGTAAATTAAAAGAAATAGAATAATTTATGTAAGGCCTAGTCCTGGTTTTAGCTAATCCTTGCCCGGAAAACCGACCCAATATGTTTTTTTGGTGGTCTCAAACTTTTGGACTCCAATATTCACGCTAGACCACACAATGTAATGTTTATTGACCCTTACTTAAAGTTCACCGAAAAGAAAAAGTTCTGTCATCATTTATTCACTCTCATGCCACTCAAAACTATGACTCTGTTTCTGTTAAACACAAGTAAGATATTTTGAGAAATATTATGTGTTCATTTAATCGAGGTCAATGGAAGACATTGTTGTTTGGTTAGCAACATTCTTCAACATATTTTCTTTTGTGTTCTGTAGAAAAAATAATGGTTTGTAATGACATGAGAGTGAGAAAATTACAATAAAATAATATTTTTGTGTGGAATTTCACTTTAACAGAAGACCTAAAGTCACAACAAAGCTCAAAGCATGTTGCAACTAAATCCTAATTGCTTCCTTATGAATCCAGAGGACAAAGTCCGTGTTGCGTTCAGGTGGCTGGTATCTATCAGGACAGACTGGCAAAGAGTCCTGCCGTTAACATGAAATCTCACTGCATTGATAAAGAAGCCATATAGATGGGAGTTTACCCCCTCATCTTAGTGAATGATTTCCAGACCGTACCATAATACAACCCATAACTCCAGCTGAAAACTGTGACTGAACATACTCGATTGATGCATTTATTTTATGATAACAAATATTCAGCCATGCCAGCTGGCAAACTCCCATCAGAGCCAAATTTTCCATAGTATCCAGCTATTGTCCAAGACTTGGCAAGAAGATATTCTTAATGCATGACAAATAAACCAACGAGTACTAAGCAAGGGCAGGGTAGCGCTCGGTTTAGGTGGAGTTCAGGTTTTCCAAATGGTCCAATTTAGATTTGTTCTGTTGACATTGGCCATGTCCAAATAAATTAGGAAGGGAGTGGGAGCCCTGAGAAGGGCTCATGGCATGGGTTTGCATGCTGACCTAAGGTCTCCAATGACAGGCGAGGCTAGTCGTCACTTTCAAAGCCACTTCATCTTCATCTTAACTCAAACGTTTGAAAAGATTTTAACATGTGGAATTCCTTGAGGACAGGCTCACACGAAGGGGACAGTGCAGAGGGTACAGCCAAGCACAATCCGACCCATCTGCTGGTATGATTTTGGGAACTGATACAGGAAATCATTGTCTACTTATTACATTTTTCATTTCTGGAGGAAAAATATGTCTGCTTTGCACATGCTGAGCATTAAATAGAGGAAGCGAATGAATGAGGTGCTTAAGAAACGAAGGGGAGTTTTCATGGGCGCTATGCCCCAAGTTCTTTGGTTTCCAAGCTTGTTCCAGCATGACAGAAGGTGTTTTAGCGCCTTAAGAATTTGACTCTGGAGGGTTAATATAGAATATAATTGCAGGACTGTGCCATGACAAAGAACAGATCATATTCCATAAGGTTCCTAGAAACCTGGCCAATCTTTTCTTCGTAACGCTTGATCGGTGCTGCTGAGAGGTGTTGGTTGTGCAGGTGCGTTGGAGCTTGTGTTAGCGGATATCTTGCTTAGTCAGATCTTTTCAGTTGAGTTCAGCCTCCACCCTCCACCGAAAAGCAAATAGTATTACCATAAGCTTCTCTTGGAAGTTGGGGTATGCATAGAGCATACGAGCCATACGTACCCTTAAAAGCAACACTTCAATCCCTGCGGTTTTCATTAAGGAAGGGTGGTGACACGTATGTTTAAGTCAAGTATGCTCCACACCAGAAATTTAGCAAGAGGGCCTCATTGGAAACAAAGAACTAGTGTTGTCTGTTAAACAAGGCTTAACCCTCAGTTTCTGGCAATGTTCTGCAAATTAATGATTGTGGGACGAATCTCTGATGACTTAAAGTGATAGTTCGCCCAAAAATGAAAATTCTGTCGTCATTCACTCACTCTCTTGTCATTTCAAACCTGTATGACTGTTATTCTTTTGGAGAATGCAAAAGATGATATTTTGAAGAATGCTGTTAACTGGCCCCAATTTGCAATGGTTTTGTGTCCACACAGTAAAAGGGAATGGGTGCCGGCGTTGTTCGGTTACCAACTTTCTTCAAAATATGTTTTCCAGAAGAAAGAAAGTCATACAGGTTTGAAAAAGGGTGAGTAAATGATGACATTTATTATTGTACATTTTTGGATGAACTATCCATTGGGCATTTCACTAAGAGTTCTCCACTTAAGGGTGGACGAGTATCAGAGGAAGTCACTTATATTTTTTCTTCATCCACAGGCAGCATTCATTTTTCCACCTTATCCCGTATGTGACTAAGTTTGCCTGTATTGTGTTTTAAAAATAGATCTCCTTCCGATGGACTGGCACAGGCTGGTCTTTATTATGAGTAGGGTGTGGGAGGTTCTATAGCATAACTGGACACTCCATCCTTGATAGGGACAGATGAGTCAGAGGGCAACCGACGCCCCCCGCTTCTTCCCTCTAAGAAAAAGTCAGGAAGATGCAGGACATAAATGAGCAACCCCTTACTGTCCGTACAATATTCTGGAGAAAAATTCAGCAGCAGGAACAATTGTTTTCACAGCTGACCTGTGACGTATCTGCTGTGTGTGTATTATTTTAGATTAGCAAAGATCTGTTTGCATTGACAATCGAGCCCCACATACATGTCATTTTTGTCACATTTTAAATTAGGCTCATATGTGAAATAAATAAAAGACCAAACTTGTTGACTTCTCTTTCTCGCAGACTTGTAGTTATTAGACTAAATTAAAGCTCTTGTCAAAACCTTTCTCCAGTAATCAGATGAAATTTGTTAGCTCACATAAATGTGGTCATCCAAAAGGAGAGGACTGGAAATAATGACGAATGGGTGTGAGTATTAACCTCAATCCGAGTCTGCTTCATTGAGGGTTTCTCCTAGAATGTAGAAAACTTCTCCTTCACATCACAAACTCAAGTGAGATCATCATAAGCAATGGCCAACTGAGTACATTGGCAGTCCATTGGAACCATCTGGAACATATCTTATTTATGCTTTGTTTCAAAACCCTGCAAATTTTGAAATGCTGAGTCATTTTATGGATTGCTTTCAAGTACGGGATGGGATAAAATGGCCAATATGATATTCCCATGCACCTAGAACATCCACAACAAGTGACAATTGGATGTTTTAGAAATAATTTTATCCTTTCAATCTACAATTATATGTTTTGTTATGCGCCCACCCAAGCAGAGGAGAACACATGTGGGATGTAGCCATTGTAGAGAATGATTAGGAGGCCGTGATGGATAGAGAACATTCAAAAACATTTGGCCTGAATGCTAGAGTTTCACCCCTGCTCTTTCAGGAACACCCTTACATTTTAATAACCACTCTTGCTTTTCCTCTTCATTTTAAAGGATTTTGGCTAGATGGATACAGCCACCTCCACTGGGCATACAGTTCTTTACAATTTTTTGAAATAATTGTAAGATCTGGTTTAGGGTTGGGATACGTGTAGGCATTAACTAATGTAATATATTGCAATTGTATGGCGAGCTTTGCTTCACTTCTGGCTCGAGCTGTATCCCTTCTAGCCAAAACCCTTCTTAAAGGGCCACTGCCCTTAACCCTAATGGAACACACCTGAACAAGTAAATTAAGGTCCTAAGGATTGCAGACAGGTGTATTTCATTACGATGAACCTTAACACTACAGCATGTTCCTCCAGCACAACACCTTTTCTTCAAGAGGTCTCCCATCCAGTTAATGACCAAGCTCAGCCCTGCTTAGCTTCGGTGGATGACCAGTCAAACTACAAGGGGATACGCCATAAATGTCCAAATTATAATATGCATACAGCAATGGTTGCAATGACTCATTGGTTGTTAAGGGACAGTTTACCCAACAATACAATTCTGTCATCATTAAGTCACCCTTGAGTTGTACCAAGCAAGGAATAATGTACAGCCAGACGGTTGTTATCGCAGAAATAAGCCCGGACAGTGTGATCAGGACCCAACATGAAAGCAGAGGGTCTTTTGTAATAAATCTGTATAATGTAGGGATGTAACAATATCAAAATCTCTCTGTACGATCATACCTCGATATAAAGTACAGAGTATGATATTTGGTGCAATATTTTTTAAGGTAAATGATGACTTGGAAACGTGCCATAAACATCATCTTTTCTTTATCCTCTAATCATAACTGTTGCTTAAATAATTGTGTCAGATGGACCTTGCCAAAGATAACATCTATTATTTATTTTCCAACATTCTGTATGTTAGGCCCGGAAGACCTATCGTTACATACAGTCAGAATAATATTGAGACAATTTTACCCGATATTGATATTATATTGTTACATCCCTAGTATAATGTCTTTGTTCTAATGAACACATAGAAAGATATTTGAAAGAATGCTTGTAACCGAACAGTTATTGGCCACCACTGACTACTATAGTAGGGAAACATTACAATGGTAATTCAAAATATCTTCTTTTACAAAGAAATTTATAAAGATACTTTTCATACTATTGTAAAGTACAGTATATAGTCAATGGTTGCCAAGAACTGTATGGTTATAAGCATTATAACAAATATCTTTCAGTTCATCAGAACAAAGAAATGTATACACATTTGGAACAACTTGAGGGTGAGAAAATGAAGACAGAATTTTAATTTAAGGGTGAACTGTCCCTTTAGAACTTCAAACAGTTATGTGTAGTAAAAATGTTGATGCAGATAGCAGAGAGACTGACGAGACAGGTGAAGTGAGGCTGTAATATTCAGTTTTTATAAAAAGTATGTAAATTGATTCGATAAACTTTACGAACTATTGTATGGGATGTTGCAAAGCAAGTTATCATGATTATGTGCTATATTGTGCAGCCTGAGCTGAATGTAAATGTTTTTGTAATGTATACTGTGCACATAAAAAGGCTGAACAAATAATGTGATTTGATGCTGATTTGTGCTTTTTATGATCTCTATAAAAACGTTGAAATGGGAAAGCAGCTTTTCTTCACTGAGGCTGTGAGCTCTTGTATGTCGCAAAACAAAATTGAATGTGCTTTATTTCAATTGAACTTTTATACACAACACATACAGCTTTATCAGCAGAGTGGTCTTCAAGTATTAAAGAAACAATAGTTTCAATGAACAAACTATATTGACAGCTGGAAAGTCATGATAATGTTCTTTTGATTCCAATTCTAACTGGCATTTTTTAGCAAACTCGATTAAGAAGAAATAATTCTGAACAACAATCACAAACAAATCAAACCCTTATAATGAAACATTATGTTGTATTCAGTCTCTTCTGTATGATTTCATGTATGTATGTATTCTGTTTTGTTCAGTACTGGAAATCCTACAGTTGGTGACAAAACGGGATTTGTTTCTGGCTGACACACACATCCTGGAGCTGGAGCAGGAGTGCAGGGAGGCCGAATCTCCACCAGCAGGGGGCACCGAGGAGCTCATCAGCCCCAGCAGCAAAGACAGCAGTCGGCGCAAAGCCAAAGATGTGGAGCTGCTCTATGAAGCCCTGCAAAAAGAATTGTGGGACGTGGTGAGGGACTCTCTGCGTACCCCCACGGCTGGACCCAACCTGGGTCTGGTGGTCCAGGTTCTCCAGCAGGAAGAGCAGGCCGACCAGGACTGGGCTCAGAGCGAGGGGGCCGCTCCCGGAGGCCCTCGGCCCAGAGAGTTCAAAAATCGCTGGAGGGAGGCTGTAGGGGAGCTTGCTGGCGGAAACTTACCCCAGCATGGAGAAGCAAAGACGGGCAAGTTGGCGGCCTACCTGGATATGCTGAGGGTCCGTATGGTGGAAGATCTGGGAGCGGCTCGGCGTAATGCTGTTTCTGTGTATCCACCGGAATTCAACTCCTTCCAAGTGTACACGCAGAGCTACCACCAGGCTGTTGCTCGACGTCTACAGTCGATCACTGATGGAGATCTGGAGATCATCGACATCTACTCATTGCTAGACTGGCTCTACAACATCTATAATAGGTAAACGTCAGGCAAACCAGTCACAAGGTTTATCTCAGTTTCATCTAAGGAAAACATGTTTTAGATTCCTTGTTTTTAATGTTTTAGAATCCTTGTTCTTTAGTCTGAATTAACGTCCATTTGTCAAACCAAATTCAGCACAGACAGATTATTATAAATAGCTTCAGTTTGATAGGAGAGGTGAAACTCACCTTCGAACCTTCCCATTCCTGCTCCTTCATAATTCAACGTTTCCTTACGAGTGAAGTCGTGTGATTTGTTCTTCCTGTTGTTGCTGCAGAGATGTCCTTGGAACGGTCACCATAACAACGCCCATTAACCTCTCCCAGCTCGGCCCGCTGCTGCCGGCGGAGATCGTGGACAAACTGGAGCTTGACTGCCTGAACTCTGTCAGAGTAAGAACTGATATTCCTTGATATCTTGTCACCGGCTATCTTTTGGTCTTTTCCTGGCTCTGTTAGCCTGCCCCATGCACCTCGAAGGCACATCCTGTTCACTAAAAGACGTGGCTGGTCGTTGCAACCTGCACGGTCAATTAGGCTGAGGCATTTCAGGGTCAGTGCGCTGTTTTCCTGTCTACACTGAGCGCCACACAATAGGAGTCAGTCTGACAACAAAATTTTCCTTTCGCTCATTATCCAACTTAAATATATGTTTTCTTAGGAATGCGCTCGCTGCGATGCAAAAAAATTGTTTACCCAATATGTAAACTTGACCTTTGTACAGTAAAAACAGAGATGTCTAAAATGTGATTTACATGAGCAAGCATTAGATATTAAAGGGGCCCCGATAATACAAAATCGGGGTACAAAAACCCTCATTTGTTTAAAACCTGTATCTGATTCTTTCTTCTGTGGAACACAAAAGAAGATATTTTGAGAAATATCTTAGGGGTTTTGTGTCCATACAATGGAAGTCAATGGGGTCCAATGTTTTTGGTAACCAGTGTTCTTCAAAATACCTTCTTTTGGGTTCATGAGTGTAAGGTAATCTTTCATTTTTTGGTGAACTATATCTAGATGAATTTCATTAAATTCTTTTGCTCAGAGGTTGCTCTTTCATTCCTGTGTTGAAAAAGTTTCAACACAGTCTCGGATGTTGTTTGAGACAATTGTTTAAATACTTTACGTAGCATTAAAATGAATGTAGATAAAACTGTATTTGTTAAATAATTGTAAGTGTCTATTTACACTGATAGCCCGCCTTGTTGGCAGAGACTGTTTGCACAAGCTCCGCCCACCAATATGTGATTGGAATATAGGAAGTGTGAGAACGACCCGATTTCAATCAGCGACTCCAGTGACGTATAGATTTAAAGTCTGTATAGCTATAGCACTGGAGACCGGGGTTTTAATCCACCTCTCCCTTAAAACGCTCTTTTACCTTCTGCTATCACATTAGGCATTTGATCATAAAGGCATTCGTTTTCAATAAAATTGATTTAAGACTTAAAATTCATTTTTATTCATCAAGTTTAGGTTTGGGTAAGGTTAGGTAGGTGTAGGGCTTTAATATCTCAATAAGTTGCTATAATTTTTATAATTGTATAAATATAATGATTTACACTCTTTTATTATTGCACAATGTTTAATGCACAACAATAATGTAGCTCAAATCGTTATCTGTCACAGTTTATAAGTACCAATAGCATCTAACTACTATTTCTACTTACTAGAAATCTAACCTACTGCAATTTAAACTTGGTGTAAATAGAGTCTATTTGGCCGCTGCCAAAATTTTCTGGATTTGGGTAAATTTAAAAAGTTATTTTTAAATTCATATTGAAATCTTTACCAATATTGACAATTGATTGTGGACTTGGCAAGTATGAGTTCAGTTTGTGATATTTTTTTAGATTGCTTCTGAAACTCTAATGGGGACATTTGTGAGATGTCTGGGTCTTTTTATCAGGAAATATATCAGAAACGTAGGAAAGAAGAGCAATTTGCTTTTCATTTAAACTCGTTGATGGCTATGAGAAATAATTGCGATATGAAATTGACCATTTTACTGTGATTCAAGACAAGCAAATATTTTTTAGTATTATCCCATTCTAAAAAATAAAATAAGTGAGCATTTCAACATGAATTATTTATCTTTGATTCATAAAGCAGATCTAGTTAAAGGCCTTAGATTGAGCTCCCATATCAATACAAGTATACTATATGAACAATTGTAATGATTTTCTGTGTAACACTTATTTCCCAGGGTAAGGTGACCAATGAGCTGTCTCAGGTTCTGGAAGAGGAGGAAAAGAAATGGCTGGACACTCTGAACGTTGAAGAGTATCAGATACCTCTATCTCGCACTGTTATTCAGGTCAGAATGACGCACAGATCACGCACCTCTTGAGTAGATTCAGGTTTTCCTGCTAGGATCTTTAATAACATTATCGCATGCCCTGACATCATGCCATGCACAAATATCACATGTTGCCTTAACAATTTTGTCAATGTTGATTTTGTACATAATGATCCACTGTTTCTTTCCATCAGCAATTTTTGCAACTCTTTCTAGACACTAGAGGTATTGTTAGGACCGAACTAAGATATGTCAAACGGAATTCAGGCACCCCTGTGTAATGCATTGAGAAAATAGTCTCCTAGCTGGAACCAAAATAAACAAACATTTCCCATTGTGAGCTTGTTTACATTACAATGTTGTTTTTTACAGGATCTGTGTTGGCCCCTAGTGGTCATATAGTGTAAAAGCAGATGTCTTTAGAAAATAATCACACACATTTAAAAGCTTAAGTGTTGAAATAGAAAGCACATTGGCCGAGATATTAAGATGAATAATATAGATTTGACTTATTTTACAAATTAGATACTTTAGATAGATTCTAAATTTACTATAGTTGTATTTCTCTTTGGAGGTGTTTCACAGACGGAGCTTAGATTAACCAGTGGACCTTAGATTTATAAGGACATTTAAAAAGCTGTCATAAATGTTTAAAAACAGATGTACATCCCAAGACAACACAAAGATATGACGGTGCAAGTTTTTTTTATCAGAGAAAGCACAAACGTGTATTTTTAGTCAACGACTAGGCTTAAGCCCTGTCTGTTAAAGCAGGCCTTGGTGTTTTACCAACATGCACTTCTGCAAAATGACATTTTCCTGTTTATGTTTTGATAAAGAGGCTACAAGAGGACCTTGAGAGATCTGCAGCTATAAACCGACAGTTGGGATCACGGGTGGCTCAGTGCAGTCTCAATGGCCTGGCAGATTTCTTATACAGGTTAGAATTCATAGCCTATAAATGATGAACCCATACTGGATAGTTGTTTTCTGTTTTTAGGTATCTTAAGTTATCATCCGTATGGACCCCATGAACCATAAACCAGTCAAATTCAAGGACACATTTCGCTATATTTTCTTATAAGCTACCTGTCAATGTATCAAATCATTTAATATATATTTAAAAAATAAAGGAATAATGTATGGAATAATACATACGGCATTGTTGATTTTCATGTATTAAAGGGATACTTCACCCAAAAATAAAAAATATGTCATCTTTTACTCGCATTCGATTTGTTCCAAATCTGTATAAATGTCTTTCTTCTGATGACCACGGAAGAAGATATTTGGAATAATGCTTATAACTTAAAAAGATTTTCAACCCCATTGACTACCATAGTAGGAAAAAAAACAATTGTAGTCGAAAGTCCCCCAGAATTGTTTGCTGTCTTCAAAATGCCTTGTTTCTAATTTTTCCTACTATGGGAGTCAATGGGGGGCAAGATCTATTTGGTTATAGGCATTCTTCCAAATATCTTTCCCCGTGTTCATCAGAACAAAGAAATATATACAGATTTGTAACTCGAAAGTGAGAAAATTATGACAGAGTTCTCATTTTTGAGTGAAGTATCCCTTTAAAAATATATGCCCTTGATTCCAATTTATTGAAAAAGTATAACTTCATACATTGCGTTATACTCTCCATTACTGTATATTCTCAGTTCCATTGTTTTTTTGTTTCATAAGGGATCCTTATTTCTGTGTTCAGTTTTCAGAGAAAGGTGGAGATGTTCCATGAGGGGCTTGTTAATGGGTTCGGAGAAAACGAAGATGGTTACATCGCCAAAACCATCGCTCTGGTCAACTGCTGTCCCCCATTCAGGTGAGTTTCTCCACGGGTCCTCTTTACAAAGCGTTCTATCATTAACATCAATATTCTGTTAAATCTGACATCATTATAATATTTGGAAACTGAATTACAATTGGTCTATCCCGTACAAAATTGTGCAACTTTTGTCTTCAGGAGCTTTGTGGAGCGTTGTGGGCAGTATGACCCCTCGACCAGTGAGGACTCCATACGTCGAGCCAACACAGCTCTGGACAGGATAGTCAACTTGAGTGTGAGAGTGCTGAACGACCGACTTTTCGAACATATCAGGGTGAGGTGCCCATGCATCAAGCCACACTTCCTCACACAGACATGTTTTTTGGTGCACGCAACCACACAGTTGGAAATACTGTAGCGTACGTTTGTCATGTGCCTCTGTCCAAGAATATAAAGAATATCTTATCAGCATTTCCCCTACGGCTTGTTCTCAAGGATGTTGTTTTCCACATAAGCACTCTGGGTATGAGACACAAAAATAGCCGGGTGGAAAAACACTAGTGAATTAGATGTTTTTGGCGTGTTGCCGAACGCTTTTCGCTGTACTGACTGGCATTGCCAGTCCTCATGGGTCGCATAGTTTTTTCGCATCCTTTATATCAAGATGGGACTTTCATGACAGGAAGTTAGCAAGAACTCTAAATATGAACAGCGCACACTTCCTGTCAAAGGCAAATATAGTCTGTTCCCATGTGTGTTGTTTGTGTAATTGCTAATCTCCTGGTTTTTGTCTCACCCTACATAGCCTTTCTTTGATAAGCTGATTAAAAGAAAATGGTTGAGTAACACTGAGCCATTTGACCAAATCATGGCTTGTATTAAAGAACACTTCAAGAAGTTTCGCAGGATGGACAACCCGCCGTATGAGGTACTCTTACAAAACTCAAAATTGCCATTAAACAAAGAACTTGTTTTTTTTCATTCAATACTGGATTGATGAAGACGTCATAAGATTTTTTTGTGGTTGACCTTTCGTAGGTTCTGGTTGGGGAGGTATATCGGCGTGTGATGACCGAGTATCTCCGGGCTATCATGAGAGGCAGAATCATCTGCACGTCACTCAAAATGAGGAAGAAGATGGCTGGCCGTCTCAGAGACGAGGGAAAGTGCCTTAAAACTCTCTTTAAAGAGCTGGTGAGTCATCTTTCAGAATGCGGTTTCAAAAATAAACTATTCGGACACTTATGACCTTAAATGCAAATTCAAACACAAAAGTTTATTCTGAGAAAAGAAAAATCATTTGTTTGCATTTGCTTTGTTATCTACTGTCGTTAACCTCATACTTTCCTAAATTGACATTTAATGTATCCGAAAAGTTTTTCACGAAACCACAACACCATATCTCGACGAAACCCTATCACCACTATTCCAAGATCCATCACACAAAATGGCACGTCCTGTTTTTAGTTAGTTGTTAGAGCTTTAATCATCTAAGAACCATCTTCAGCTAGTGGAAAAAATTCCCAACAATAGTTGCGACAGCTTTAAAACAAAAGGGAGTTGAGGAATGGGCACCGCTGGAATAGGCATGGAGTCTGTTGGCCAAACAGACCCTTGGCTCCTGAGGGCACCTCTATGACCCGCCCAAACTCTCCTTTCCCCTGTGTAGCGTCCGCCCCCTTCTCCAGTTAAAACATCCGTTTGTCACCTCTATGGACAACAGGATGCCTTTGTTTATGGAGGAAAGTCCTGGCTTTGCCCTTTGAAGCTATGACTCACCTTTAAGGTCAAACTGAGAATCAGGAAGAACTGCCTTGATGGGCATAGATATTTAAACTCGATCAGAATAACATGTTTTGCTATTTTTAATTTTGCAGGTATAGATGTTTCTGATTGTATTTTGTATGTCTTTATGTTCAACCACAGGATAGTGGACGAAAATCCACTATGAATATTTCAATATTTTATGTTTCACAGTATATTGTCATTTTACCATTTAAAAAATCTAAATTGACATACAATTTCAACCAAATATCTTATATTTTTATATAAAAACAGGAAACTGACCAATGCATTGTTTAGCTAAAATTGTTGCAAACAATGTATTAAATAAAATT
Organism: Triplophysa tibetana; assembly: GCA_008369825.1. Taxonomy (NCBI): domain Eukaryota; kingdom Metazoa; phylum Chordata; class Actinopteri; order Cypriniformes; family Nemacheilidae; genus Triplophysa; species Triplophysa tibetana. The sequence continues at coordinate 10,169,531 of CM017917.1, read as the reverse complement.
GTATTCGCTAAATGTTCATAATCTTAGATGATATATATTTTTCACACCTTTTTGATAAATTTCATTTTCATAACTGATATAAAGTACAAGCTTTCAGATAAAATGACAGGTACCTATGATGCCTGTCAATATCTTGAAAACATTTGATTCATTTATCATCAATGTTGTCTTATTTTTATGTAGAAATAATGATTATAATCGTACAGACACAAATTTGTATAGTTTTTTTTTTAGAGCATGCGACATTGGGGACTGCGCTTTGCTAATTAATTTACTTTTCCCATCCCAGGTTATGTGACCTTTCTTCTGCTGAAACAAAAACATATTTTTACACAAATCCATTGTTCTGCTTCTGAAACCATTCCTTGTGGATGGCATTTATGATGATGTATTTTAAAAATCATTAAGGAGATATACAGGCCTGAACAATAAAAAGCTCTTACTACACACAGTCCATCACACTTCTGCACACTCATTTAAACAATTATATTTTCTCACTTTTTGAATTATTATTGTTTATATTTAATTCTCATTATTTCTATCTTAATTTATATTTGCACCACATTTCCACCAAACTGTGGCCAAATCAAACTCCTTGTGTGTGTAAACATACAGTACTTGGTAATAAAGCTCCTTATGATCTTCTGATTCTGAGATCTTTAGTAACAGGCAGCTGTGTTATCTGAATTTTCATCTACATGGTACAGAGATTGATGTTTCCAGGAAAACAGCCTTTGAAGCATTTTGATTGATGACAGGCGTCACCGGGATCTGATGTTATCTTGTTCGTTCTTCCCATTCCAGGAATCCTCTGCTTCATGGCTTGACAGCGCTATTCCTCACCTATCAGAGATAATACTCTTGGAAGACACTCCCTCCATCCAAATGGAAGTTGGCGTCCTGGTACGGGAATTCCCAGACATACGGTGAGTGTCTTTGGGGACAGTGTGCGGGACACCTTGCAGCCGATTGTTTTGTTCAAGGTCAAAACGCAGAGAGCCTAGGTCATCCGCCAAAACACCATTATTACCATTTATTCTGCAAATATGGGGCTTGTAAAACCAAACAAAAACTTTGCGGTTTCCTGATTTTTATTGGAGACTGTTATCCCAGATTCACATGGAAGGTGTACAGCCATCTAACTATGTGTCGTAAAAAAGAAATAGCAATAACACAGGCATCCTGCCAAGACCTGACCTTAAGCTCCGTGCCTTGACCTGGAGAGGGCAGTTACCTAATGAAGAGTCCTATACGACTGCAGAATCCTCCGGGAACTCTTTTGTGGAATGTGTGCTAATTTAAGCTCGAACCTTCTATTATATGACCTAGATGTGGCGTTAGCTCTATTGTTTTGCATTAGCAACACCTTTGGGTTTTACATTCTCATAACTTCACACATTTTATTATCTCCGAACAAACAGGGGCCAACTTGGCTGATGAGTAAAAAAAAAGTTTTGCATTTGCTTAGATGTATTTTGCCAAACATTTTACAATATCATGAATGATTTATGGTTATAAGTGGGTTGGTCACAATATTAGATTTTCATGTGGCCAAATTAATAGTTCATCAAAATATTATTGCATAATCTATAGATAAAAAAATAATAATGCTATTTTTATCTTTCTTTGCATTTTTTTTATTGTATTGTATTTTTATTGTATTATTCCTGATTAATGTCAATACCATTGTATTGTGACACCCCTATTATAAAGATTTCCATTGTGAGTGCTGATTTTGAACACATTTCTATATATATATATATATATTTTAAATAGTTGAACACATTTCTTTCTAGATTTAGCCTTTCTAAATCGGTTTCATTCCTATCATGACGCTGTACATTCTAATGATTCATAAATCATGAGTAAAAAAACTCTTTTGGCTGCAGGAGGAAGCATGTGTCCGCGATACTGAATATCCGAGGGATGACCCGACAAACGGAAAGGCAAGAGATCTTGAACATAGTGAAAGACATCGAAAATACCGACGGCCCCGTGCGAGTGTCCCGCGACAGGGCTCTGTTCGCCGAAGTGCCCGTGACATCAGAAGTACACTGTCTGAACGTGGGCCTGAGCCGCATCGCCCTCACCGCCTCATCGCTCTTCTCCACCATGAGGTTTCGTCACAGGAGGACTCCAACCAGGGAGAATCAGGATGACATGCTGTGAGCCGTCTCAAAGGCTCTCGGAGATTCTGAAGAGCACTGGAGCAAACGAGACTGACTTTGTCAGTAGTTTTATTGTCGAGTCGTGACATGAGAGGTTTTTGTGATGCTTGTGGATTGCAGGATCTCTGAACTTAGAATGTGACAGTGCTACAGCTGTGGGATTTATATATTTTATCTGGAATGTTTTATTATCTGAATATATAGTGCAAGTGTCATTGAACTCCAACTGAGTACATAAAGCAGAAGTGATATTACGCAACCATCTCTAAGAAATATATTTTCGGCTCGTGAATTGAAGAGGTCACAAGACTCTGTATTGTAAAATCATAACTACTGATTGAAACACTACTCTGTCTTGAGTAAAAGTTGTTTTTTGTTCTCTTAATCATATCATTTCTGATCTTGACTTTTTAGTTGCACATGACTGAAGTCTTATTTTAAGGTACTATGAAATTGCAGATATCTTTAATCTTTTGATTATTTTATCATATTTAAGTGTTTAATTCAGGATTAAGTCATCTTGTCATAAGAGATAAATGTATTTTCTTAGAGATTATTTAGACTTACTTGTGAAAGAAATCAAGAGCTAGTATTTATATATCACAAGACTTATTTATTGCACAAATCATTTCATTCAGCTGTAACAAACGATAAAAACAACAATGGTAGGCAACCAAAACAACAACTGCAGCCACAAAAATCAGTTTCTAAATATATAATTTTAGAAAAACATGGTCAATGTAGTAAATGAATTAATTTGGGGTTTGTTTACCTCGAGGAAATTATTCAAACGATGTTTATGGATTCTGCATTTATTGTGCCACCGAAATCTACAAATAGTCTTTCATCTAGTTTGTCATCTCAGCATGTGTTGGATAAGTCTGTATATGTTGTTGTGTGACCAGCATCGAGAAAAAAAAGAATCTCATGAACATTTCAACTAGGGTACTCTCAATGTACATATGAAAGACGTAAATGAATGTTGACATAAACTGATATTTAGTTTATAGGAAAATATTTTACAGTGTACATACATGAAATCTCAGTTCAATAAATGACAGAGGATCAGCTCTTTATATGTGTCTGTTTCTTTCATAAAAAAAGTATATTACAAACTCACTAAGGCTTTGAATTCAACTCCTTTAAGATGACTGACCAGATTTGATAAAATTCAGGTACATCATATTGGATTCAAAAAGCTTGGTTTTATAGCACAGACCATCGTTTGCACACGAGAACATCATTTGAAACAAAAGTTTTTCGGAAAACCAGCCTTTGCATTACTTTTTCAAAGTTAAGGGATCTTTCTTAAGCAGTTTATCATCTTTCTTTGATAGCTACTTTCAAAATTGAGTATTACATAAAGAGACAATGCATACAATGGTTGTTGTGTCTTTGAGAATCTTACAAAGTCTGTCATCCTGACACCATTTTGATAAGGCTATGTAGAAGAATTCAGTGCTTGGTTAGAGACAGAGCAGGTAGTGTGACGTCATTCTAGTTTCCTGCTGAATGAATTATTTGGCAGCTGCTGTCCGTGGTCCTGAGTGCTTGTCATCCCCCCACCCTAAAGCGACGCACCCCCCCCCCCCCCCACCCGGAGCAAAATGTGAAAATTAATAATAAAGTGACACAAAAAGAGAGCTATTTAGACATTCATTACAAAATTGCAAGGCTTCTTTATTTAAATTGCTGTTTTTAAATTTATGCTTCGTATTTTTCATGTCCTTTATAAAGTCAAATATTTAAAAAAAAAATCTAATTTGAGATGCAACAGACATCATAACAAAACATTTGTCTCACTTAAATAAACTCTTTCAGTTCCCCAAAAAGCGTTCCTCCAAGAACTCTAATTAGTTTATTTATAAATTAAAGACGTTGTGGAACTTAAAATGTATAGTTAGGCTACTGGATTACATAATTATGATATCTATACAGTATAGAACACAAAAATGTATACTGTTATTAGTTAGAGTTGTTAAATAGACAAATATTTATATTCATGACTATAAAAATACAGTTTTAAATGTTGCATATATCTTCGCACCTGTTTACGGTTTAAAATGTACATTAAAGTCTAATCAGCTTCTGATTATACACCACATGTACACCAGAGGGCGCGCTTGTTCAACCTAAACGTAATTTCTTGGTTTCCATTTGCTCATTTTGAGACTCTCCAAGTAAAAATATAGATGACTACAAAAATCATACTATTACTATTTTGACACAATCACGTTTTGGAAAACGGCACAATATTTACAGATATTACAACATGTAAGCAATTCAGTATATTTCGTTTCACTAAATACAAGTATGATATGTTAATGAGATGCGGGTTGTCTTGCTGATTAATCTAAAAAGATTGTTATGCATGTCAAATAGACAACAGAGGAACAACTCTTTATAAGAGGTGTGAAAATTCACTGTAATGATGATTAATATTCTAATCTTTTAATTAAATATTAAAAATTATTAATACTTTACTTAGAACATTTCAAAATTAAAATTTGGGCTTTTTTCGTTATTATTTTTATTTCAAAATTGCCAGCATGTCAAGCATGAGGTTATTTATTGCCAATGACAAATGTATACAAAACAACTATTTACTTTGTGCACCACAAGACTTTCCCTCTTTCCCTGACAAGACTGATTTTTGCATGTAGCATATACATTACTTAGAAATGTATTCATTTGTCAGACATTTAATCCATTTTAAGACAAGCAGCTAAAGTGATAAAAAATATCTCATTATGTGTTCAACAGAACAAAAAAATACAATATTCTTTTTCTTCTATGGTAGTGGATGGTGTTCCAGAAAATTGCTAACATTCTTCCAGATATCTTTCTCTGTGTTCATGGAAGAAAGAAATATATACAGATTTACAACAACCTGAGGGTGAGTAAATGATGACAGATTTTTTATTTTTGGATTAACTATCCTTTTAAAAATGAAGCAGCCTAATCAAATTATGACTGTTAAATTGAGTGTTATTATTAATGTTAACCATGATTATATGTTTCTTGCTGGCTAGCACTTATCTATTTTTGCAAACATCATGTTGAACACAACTCCTGGTGAGTTGTGTTCAACAAGCCATTTGCAAACTTTTCATATATTTACATATTTCACATTTGAAGGCTGATAACAAGCAGGTATGAGTGTTGTGTATTTGTATATAAAGTGAGTACAGAATGATGAAATCACAGAACTTTCAACAGCAATTGCAGAACTGAAATAAAAAATATTTAGATAATGCAAAAAAAATTCTTTCCTATCATTCTGAAAACTAGGTTAAGGAATTTACATAGGATGCATTCGCCCAATATTTATCAGTGTTGTGTAATGTTTATAATAATGTTATTTAAATTTACGCATTTGGCAGACACTTTTATCCAAAGTGACAGAAATATCATTGTATTATAAAAAAAATGTGTCACCAATATTATCATCTATTTAGTTGGAATGGGACATTTGGCTTCCATATTGGAAATCCAACCGAATTCACCATTAGACCACATACAATATTTGTGTCTACTACACAGCTGTTCATTAATCTTTGGTCTCCTTTGTTCATCTCTTTTAGTAAAAGTTACATAGTGGCATCATACCAACTGCTTTCTGTAACAGATATGATGAAAATACATAATTATGACAAGACTGTAAGGTTATAGTGTACATTGAAATGTATTAATTTAGCAGAGACACATTTGAGAGTATTTAACATTATGTCTAAATATTGTGATATTATATTCATATAATAAGTTGAGAAACATAAGAAAATATATGGTCTAAAGGTGCACACTTTACGTGGGAAAAGAACCACTGGCAAAATAAATGTATTATAACTAAACATGTGACTACAGTACATTCGGTAGTATGTGTAGTAGCCGACTGTGACAAAGCGTTCAGACATCTGGAAAAAGTTGACAGCTCCACAGGAGAGTCGACTCCTTTGGAGCTTAATGGAATCCAGCATCGACTCGTTTTCCTCTATCGAGTCACAGCGCTACCAATCGGAGGCGAGTAGAGTAGAGTAGACTGGAGTAGAGTGTAGTACAGAGTTGTGTCCCTGTGGCCGCCATTAAAGGATGCGACCAATGTATTCAAACAAACCAGTGAGACACAGCTGAGCACCGCACAGCCTTTTCTCTTTTGATTTCACTTCATATCCACAAGCCTTCTCCTTTTAATCGTCAGAATCTCAACGTTCTTCTTTGATGTCATTCCGACGAAGACCGGGAAACGAGCGAGACTGAATTTTTTATGAAATTTAAACCCGAACTCTCCTGGCTTGAACTGTTTGTTGCTGCCTCGCTTAGCCAGTCAGTTAGCCAGCTAGTCGCTAACTTCAGTTAGCCCGATGCTAAGCTAAGCTAAAGGGGGAGGGCTGCGTTTACCTCTCTACCCCCTCTGGCTGCTGTAATTACATATTCTTTGATGTATCGGCTCCGAAGGAGAAAAATATCTCACCGCGGATCATGGTAAATGCGCGGCGTTGTTCGTGCGGGAAGTTTTTAGCGGAATTTTTAACGCATTCCTGGTGAGTGAGTAACCTTTAGCGGAGCGACACCAGAGCTAAGCTAATTAACTTAGCTCGCTGGACGCGAACTCGTCCTGCTGCCGATTGTGTCTGCGAGAGACGGATCCGGTCCAAACCCCATCGCCTTTATTTGTTCCTGGGATCTGAAAGAGAGGATGGCTCGCTGGACCGCGCTTTGATGATGAGTTCTTGTTTTGTACCCAACGGGGCGAGCTTGGAGGACTGCCACTCCAACCTCTTCTGTCTGGTAAGAGATGAGCTGAACGTATACGAGGGCCAGAAGCCATTTTTAGCCGGCCAGTCAATCAACAAGAGGCCTGTTGATCTAAATACCAGTCAAACAAATCTTCTGCTCTGTTTATTATGTAGACGAACGAGACGTCTGGGTGTGTATTTGTTTTGTAATGAAGTTGGCGTCCGAGATATGTTTATTGTTATATTTGGATCGTATCGGAGTGTCAGCTAACGTTGGTAAACACTTGCTGAACTAACTGGCTTGAACAAGCTGCAAGTTGTTGGCAAGAAGTTACTAACTTCGAGTATAAAAACAACTGAAGGGACAGTATTAGGAAGAGGGATATTATACAACATTGACGTATATTTTACTTATGTGTCATGCACTTGTCAACTTACGTCCTGTATGCTTTCGCTTTTAAACGCTGACTTCTCTTTTCTCAAATATATCTAACTTAATATTTAGACTGTAACGTTAAATGAAACGTTTCGACTAAAGACGTGTAAAATGAACATTGAGCTTTGTTTATAGTGATATTGTTTCGTGTTTTTGATTAAACCAGCGTGTTTGGCTCAGTATTAGTAAAGTTGGCCGGAGATATGCAAGTTCCGTCTGCAGTGGCAACTTTGCATTTGTAATCTGCGCAGTAACCCGCTAATATGCGCCTCATTTTCCTATACACACACTTAAATTTATTCCTTTAATTCATGGCATTGGAGGGACCTGTCGACACCGAACCATGTATGTAACTTTCTGATACAGATCTCCAAATGTGGAGCTATTGGGAAGGTTAAATGCAAGAAAAAACGAAGCTCAATGAACTAAATTGGATGTGTGTCCCAGAGGAATAACAGATATTTTGAAAGACTTTTATGACAGATTCATACGAGATGTCAAGGCAGCTTTGATTTGAAAAAGTTTGCGCAGACTTGTTTTTTATTTGAAAGGCAGGAGCAGATGGTACTAATAAAAAAGATATGTATGAAAATGTTTTGTTTGTTTGGCATGTAGGTTGTTTCTCAGTGATAATAAATTTTGATTATATGTTGATTAATGGTGCATTCATTATAATGGGCATGGCTAGATGGCATCTAAATGCATTAGTCACATGCCAACAAAATTACAGAATCAACCACTTCAGTCGTTTTGGCACTGTTTGTGCACATGCAGGTCTAATAACCGCCATGCCGTAAGTCACTCTTTTCTAGTACATCTCAATGTTGTGGAATCCACACTATACCTCATTGCTGCAACAGATCCACATGATGGATTTTTCTAATACGTTCTCTCTCATTCTTTGCCTTCAGGCTGACCTCACGGGGATCAAATGGAAGTGCTTTGTATGGCAGGGCCCCACCTCGTCCCCAATCCTCTTCCCAGTGACAGAAGAGGACCCCATCCTGTGCAGCTTCAGTCGCTGCCTGAAGGCGGATGTGCTGAGCGTGTGGCGGAGGCACCAGACCCCGGGTCGCCGGGAGCTCTGGATCTTTTGGTGGGGAGACGACCCCAACTTCGCTGAGCTCGTCCACCGTGACCTCTCATGTACGTCTGCTTCTTTGAAACACGACTTTAGAACCATGACTTGTGCATCCAGAACAACCTGACACTGATTTATTAAAATTCCCGGTTTGTATTCAGATGTCATTAAATTGGCAGGGATGATGTGTGGCTGAACTAAATTTATAGTGGCAAAATCAGTGGTTAGACTGGAGGTGTTTCCAGACATGACTCATAGACTGGTTATTGGATTGGAGTCACTAAGGTTTGCAAACAACATTAATGCAATTACGTCAAAGTGGAACTATTGAAGGATGTTAGTATGTTTCTGTAGTATTTGCATACAAGCAATGATCAGGCAGACATTTGGTTAGCATCAAACAAAACTTTAAGCTTCAATTGATATTATCATAACCAATTAAACCCTCTTCGGTATAGAGGTAAGCTGCTCCTAGAAGGATGGCAGTTATCCGGGCAGTCTGCTTTTTCTCCACCTACTGTTGTTTAGTTGACCAACTGAGAATTTGTTAGAAAGTTTTGACAAGCATGTTTCGCCAGCGTATGTCCTCATTTTTTTCCAACAAAAACATTTAGTTACAATAAAGTACATCGCAGTTACATTTAATGGCAAATACTATATTATTACTATATTAAATATGATATTTGTGACCAATAAAAATATTGGCTTGGCAAGTAAAATAATTTAAACAATTCGCCCAGCTTGCCCTGCAGACAAAATCCTTACTGGTACAGAATAAAAAAAATAAGCAAAACTCATTGAAAGTACTTTTCTAAGATGTGAATTGGCTGAGGTCATTAGAATATAACACATCTGTTTTTCATCCACTGTTTATTGGCATAACAGCTCAATATGTGCTGGTCAGTGAAGAAATAAGTGGGATTAATTTTTTACCTTTTTCTCCTTTCCAACAACAAACACCTTTGCGATGTCCAAGCCAGAATCATGGGCAGTTCTCAAAGCATTCTTAATTCAATTTGTGCAGGGAAAATACAGATGTGCTATGACAGTAGGAAAGAGTCCTCTCCTCCCCTTTCTTTTATTTGACTTTCCACTTTTAAGCTCATTGAAATGTCTGTGGTCAAGTTTATTTCTGTGTTTACAGTATACATTATTAGAATATATTAGCTTGTATTTCAAATAAAATTAAGGCACTTATGAGGACTAGCAGCAGTTGAGAGCACTTTTCTGTGTACATATCAACAAAGTTCTGTTCTATGTAATGCACAGGTGACGAGGATGGCGCATGGGAGACCGGCCTGACCTATGAGTGCAGAACGCTGCTCTTCAAAGCCATCCATAACCTGTTGGAGCGCTGCCTCATGAATCGATCCTTCGTTCGTATCGGCAAGTGGTTTGTCAAGCCGTATGAAAAAGATGAGAAGCCTATCAACAAAAGGTAAAAACAATAAAATAAATGCTTTCACCCTAATCACCTGATCGGACAATTTGTGAAGATGTTGCAAAAGGCTGAAACATCTGTGACTGTTGATTCTGTATTAAAGGGATTGTTCAACCAAAAATCAAAAGGTTTGCATTATTTGTACTCAACCTCATGTCGTTCCAAACCTGTATGCCCTTATGGTTAAATCGCTCTAATGCAGTCTCTTGTGGCATATTAATTATATTTATAAATTCACTGTGCAGATTGGGGATTGAAACTGTTGCTGTTCTTGGCTTTGCACGATGTTTACGTTACACCAAAGGTGTTTTTCATGTCCGGTGATGCGGATCCATGCAGTAAGCTGCTGCATTTACTGCGTGATCCTCATTGTTTATCGCAGCAGATGAATGACATCAGGCTGTTGGCATCCTTGCACAGAGAAAAGCCTCTGCTCTGGACGCTAAATATTCAAACGGGCACCCTCCTGGGTTATTCTGTTTGTTTGCGTGAGAGCCACACCAGATCGCGCCATCCTCCCACTGTAGCTTATCCTAAGTGCCCGTCTTGAGAGAAATGTTCTGATATTGCAGGGAGGGGCAGTAGATGCGGCCCTTCTAATTGTCTGCCTCATTTCAATAGATGTCATTGGTTCCCTCAGGGCAGAAGTGCGGCGGTGTGTCTGTGGGTGGGTGGATGGATATGGCTTCCTACTGTGGGAGCTCCAGCTTCAGTTAAGGATGCACTGGCTGGGAAACATTGCTTTTTTCTTCTGTCTAGGCTTTAATAAAGAGCTTACTCTCTCACAAAACACTGACATTGCGGTTTTGCAGTAGGTAGGTCAACAGGAACCACCATTTCGCTTTCACTTGTTAAGCTCTGCCTGAACTTGAGTAGATATCATACATTTGTACTAATAAACATTAACGACTCGAGGCTCTTCAGCATTTGTTTTGTTTTTGTAACAAGGCAGGTTCGGTCACTTAGAACACTGAATATACAAGGTTTTGCTCACGTTTTGAAGTGCCATCTGTGCGTGAGGGGTTTGTAGTGGTTTGCTGGTGGCGTTCCTTAATGAAACTCCTTACAGAGCTCCAACAGACGTATGAGGAATGCGGTCTCCCCCCTCTCTTGCTCGTGCTCTGCACCGTGCAGAGCTGGCACCGAACACCCTGGTGTTACCAGGGGCCATCACTTGATCCCTCCAGTGAGCGTGCACACATCTGCTGGCATAAATGCAGGAAATTCTGGGTCTCTGTGCCAGTGTTGGGCTTCATGATGGGCTAGAGTTCAAGCATGCAGAGAGAGAGAATTCACTGGGAAAGATCTAGAAACTCAGGTTCAGTTATGTTTTTAAATGCAGTGAATGGGATCAGTTTGATATGTAGTATAAAAATGTGTTTTTTAAAGACGATTTTATTATAATGAATGTAAACTATTAATTAATTCAATTTAATTTATATTGTTGAATTATACTATTACTAATAAACAAACACTGACCGGAAGTTAACTCATTTTTCATTTAACCTGATAGTTCAAAAACATTTAAATCTATACTCCACGCTGCACAATAATGACAAAACAAAAAAAAACAGATTTGTGATAACTTTGCAAATTTATAAAAATGTAAAAAAAAATCTGTTAGTACATTACATAAGTATTCATGCCGTTCCCTGAGACACCTTAAATTTAGCTCAGAAGCATTAGTTTTGCTTGTTGATGTTTCTACACATTATGAGTGGAGTAAACATGTGACAAATTCAATTGAATAAGTATGGTTTGGAGCGGCATATACCTAAAAAGTGCAACAGCTGAAAATGCATATCAAAGTAATAGCCAAGACATGAGGTCAAAAGAACTGCCAGTACAACTCTGAGACAGGATTCTATCAATACACAGATCTGGGGAAGACTTCTGAAAAATAATCTGCTGTATTGAAGGTTCACAGAAGCATGTAGCCTCCATTCATCCTAATGAAACCGGGTTGGAACCACAAGATCTCTTCCTTGAGCTGACCTCCTGTTCAAACTGATCCATCGATGGAGGAGGATCTTAATTAAAGCGGTGACCAAGAAGCTGATGATTAGTCTGGTTAAGCTCCATGATCATATATGGAGATGGGAGGAACGGACAGAAGGACGAACATCACTGAAACACTCCACCAATCTGGGCTTTACGGCCGAGTGGCCAGACTCAAACCTTTGCTCAGTGAAGACAAATGAAACTTCAAATATGCAAAAACGTAGCTTTCAACGAATCTTTCAAACTGTCAGAAACCAAATTCTCTGGTCTGATGAATCTCAGTTTCATGCATCATGTCTACAGAAAACCAGGCACTGCTCAACATCTGTACAATACAGTCTCAACAGTAAAGTTTGGTGGAAACAGCATTGTGATGTGGGGGTGTTTTCAGCGGCAGGGACTGAAGCATTTGTCAGAGTAGAAGAAAAGCTCAACGGCACAAAATACAGAGATAATGATCATGAAAACCTAGCCGTAACATACAGAACCTCGGATGGGGCAGAAGGTTCATTCTCCAACATGACAATGATCCTAAGCACACAGCTAAAACGATGCAAGAGTGGCTTATGGATAACTCTCTCAATATCCTTGAGTGGCCAAGCTACTGCTTGGGATTGAAACCCAACTGAACATCTGTATAAACCTGAAAATGTCTGTCTACTGATAATCTCCATCCAATCTGAAATAGTTTGAGAGGATCTGAGGAGAAGAATGGCAGAAAATTGCCAAATGCAGATATGCAAAGCTCACACATGTCACATCATACCCCAAAAGAGAACACGTGTCGTTTTGAGACAGACCTACCATTAGGGCAGTCGTGGCTTAATGGTAAGAGAATTGGACTTATGACCAATAAGTTTGCAAGTTTAATTCTCATGGGCGGCCGGTAAAAACTGAGGTGCCCTCGAGCAAGGCACCCCCCAGACGCTGCAGTGATAGCTGCCCACTGATCCGGGTGTACGTGTGTTCACTACTCGCTGGATGGGATAAATGCAGAAGTCGCATTTCTGGTATGGGTCATCATATCTGACAAATAGGTCACTTTCATTAGCTCTGAAGTTAAGCGATGATATGCTCCCAAAGTGTACATTTAGTCATTTACATTTAGTCATTTGGCAGACGCTTTGATCCAAAGCGACTTACAGTGCACTTATTATAGGGACAATCCCCCTGGAGCAACATGGAGTAAAGTGTCTTGCTCAAGGACACACTGGTGGTGGCTGCTGGGATTGAACCAGCAACCTTTTGATTTACCAGTTCAGTGGTTTAACCCACTAGACCACCATCTCCGAGTGTAATTATATCTTTTTTTAACATGTGAGACATGTTAACAACGTTCAAATGTGTTTTAACATTCCTGACTTCCTGGTGGAATACTACTTTCCCCCAAATCCTAAAGAGAGACATCCACCAATTAGAGTTGGTGTTAACAGGCCAAAACACTTGTTTTCAGATGTTGTTTGTTGTGGTAGAAAATAAAATAAAAAATACTACCAAAACCATAAAAATTCTACACTTACTGTTGTTTTCTGTAGTATGTTTATTGCTGAGCCTCTGCATGTGTGGTTACACTGTAACAGCTGTTTACTCTACCCTGCGGCTCGCTCACAGGTGTTAGCTTGTTATCTTAAAGAACTGGTGCTAAAAAAAAAACTTTCAGTGTTAAACTTTCATTATGCAGGCAAGGATTTAACAAATACTTCAAACACATCAAAAGCCCCAAAGCTTGTTACAAGTAATGCTGTAGTATTTTCCATCCCTCTTTACAGTTCTCCCGGATAAGTGTTTCTGTGTCAGTAATAGCTGCTCTCACTGTAATCACAACATGAAGACCTCAGCTGTCAACACATTGTTCTCAGGGACCTCCAGAATATTTGCCACTTTCTCTCAGTATGTAGTTCCAAATCCCTCAAGTAATTCACCCTTTGTCTCTCTTTCCTGCAGTGAACACCTGTCATGCTCCTTCGTGTTCTTCGTTCATGGAGACAGTAATGTGTGCACAAGCGTGGAGATCAACCAGCACCAGCCTGTCTACCTGTTGAGTGAGGAGCACCTAACGCTGGCCCAGCAGAGCAACAATTCAGTGCAAGGTAGAAGCTTGTGGAAATTTTACGGTGCAGTGCCTTAACTTAAAAAATGACATGCTTGCCTTTATTCTTTTGTGGTTTGTAGTTGACTCTAAGCAGTCATAATGGTAGCCAACACGTTTTCCTTTGCTCGAGGGTGCAGTAATGGAAGGCCTGCATCATGTTAACACCTCAGAGACGCTGTGTCTCTTGTGGCAGATATTATCTCAGTGTAGTCCCACCGTGGCCCTGATGAGGTGTTTTCCAAAGTCGCTGCTTTTCAAGCTTTCTTCTCAGTTACATCACCACTGTTCTCCCGTGTGCTAAATTCACAAGCTTGTGACTTACATTTATGCTTGGAACAGTATTTTTCTATCCTGAATAGGTTTTTTGAACAGGTTGTCCTTAACCTCTTCTCCTGAAGTTTATCTGATTCATATCAGTCCTATATCCATTTTTGAAGAAATATTTGGGGTTGAATGTTAACCAAGGGACACTTCACCCCCAAAAAAATCTGTCATTTACTCACCGTAGGGTTGTTCCAAATCGGTATGAATTACTTTGTTCTGCTGGACACAGAGAAAGTTATTTGGAAGAATGCTTGTAAGCAAACAGTTCTTGGACATCATTGACTGCCATAGTAGAAAAAATGACAATGGGAGTCAGGAGTGCCCCAGAACGGTTTGATTTCCTTCAAAATATTTTATTTTATGTTCAACAGAACAAAGAAATTTATAATGTAATTTTGCCTACTATGGTAGTCAATGGGGTTTGCTTACAAGCATTCTTCCAAATACCGTTCTCTGTGTTCATCAGAACAAATAAATTTATACAGATTAGGAACAACTCGGAAGGCGAGTAAATGATGAAAGAATATATATGTTTAGCTGAAGTATCCCTTTAAGATATCTTTGCAGCATCTGTAAAAGTTCAGAATAATAAATGAGAACAGTTCATGGACAATTGATTTGGTAGAATAGGTTAAGGGACTTTTAAAATATAAAGATTATATTTGCAATATTGAAACAATAATACCAGTAATTTTGCAGATCTCACAAATGTCCCATAAATATGTATATTTATCAGTAACGTATGAGTTCTGAATAAAGGATGCACTAAATTATGGATGCTAACTGCTAAGTGTTGAAAGCAAACTAGGTGAATGAAAAATTGGGTGAAAGTTTGTTAAACTAAAGTATATTTATGAAATGGCATTTGCTGTATTTAAACTGTAGTGTTGCTTTATGGATAATCCTTTTCTCTTTTATTTAGTACAGTCTGCCTTATCTTACTCTAATTTGCGTCTTCTTCGGTCACTCATTGACTATTTTAGATTCCAGTTCTCAGTCTAATAGCTGGAGATTGACTTTGGCAGAGCTCATTCATGGGGCTCTTCTCAGTTGTCTGGCCTGAGTTTGTATTAGTCTCTCTGAGGGCAGACTAATTCTTTCTTATGGTTATATACTGTACATCTGTAAATGCAATGTAGCTCGCTGCCAAGTGCAACTCAGTCTTATTCCAATTACAATAAACTCCTTCATATTTTATTGTCTTGTGTACTGGTGCCAAGAATCCTTTTGAGTTGTGCTTGACTGATGATTTAGCCAAAAAAATATTTTTTATCACCTGATTATGATCATCTAATAACCCTCATTTTATCTATTTTGTTGTAAATACTTTTTGTTTTATTACCCACCTGTGGAGACGTGCCATATGTTTGTTTGCCTTCTGTACTGTAAAGCATTGTTTCCTCTCTTATCAGTTTTGCTTTTCTTTTTTTCAGAACTAGCATAAGCTAAACTTAATGACACAGCTCTTGGCTTTCGGTTTTTTATCTTACTTTGTGGCCCAGTACTTTGTTCTCACGTTACCTCAAGGTGAACAAGGAGACTTGATCAGGAAGTATCGCTCATCACATTACACTCACCAATGTCACACACTAACCTTTGTTCTGCTTTCCCACAGTGATTCTCTCTCCATACGGCTTGAGCGGGTCTCTGACAGGCCAGTCTTTCAAGATGTCAGACCCACCAACCCAGAAGTTAATTGAAGAATGGAAGCAGTTCTATCCCATAGGCCCCAACGCCAAGGAGGCCACAGATGAGAAGATGGATGACCTTGATTGGGAGGACGATTCTTTGGCTGCTGTCGAGGTTGTTGTTGGTAAGACTGAAAGTGAGCTGTTATGTCATTGTTGTGAAACGGTCTGTCTTGAGTGTAACAGTTCATGTTGGTGATGCAGCTGGAGTGAGGATGGTGTACCCTGCCAGCCTGGTGCTGGTGGCTCAGTCTGACATCCCGGTTGTGGCTTCAGTGAACTCCTCCAACTCTTCAGGCTCTTATTCCGGAGGTCAGCACAGTCATGTGGTCCATGGAGACACTGCTATCTCTTCAGTTACCCTGACTCCTCCCACCTCACCTGAGGAGGCACAAGCAGGTACCACCACCACTACCTTTGAGTACAGGAGGAAATGTGGATAGTCTACCCAAAAATGAAAGATCGATTATCATCATTTATGCATGTCATTCCAAATTTGTGAAGAACCTTTGTAACTAAAAACAAAATTGGACCCCATTAGGGTTGTACATTTCAGGAAACTTCCCATGGGAACTTCCTCAGGGGAAGTTTGAAAATATTCCAAGTTTGAAATTTACGGCAAAATATTTATTGAATTTAGAACTTACACAAAATTGATGGGAATTATTTAGAAATTTTAGAATTGTATTTAAACTGTATCATATAAAAACATAATTATAAACCTTTTGTTTGGTTACATTCTGACATCCGTGCAAGCTAATACAGATTCTTTTTTTTGACATTATTGACTAATTTAGAACGTAAATTCAGAAAATTAATATTTTATTGTGGTACACATATTTTGGATGTAATTCATATTTTACAATTCATGCAATTGAATAGACATAGGCTAGATGAATATATAATATCAAAGTAATATCAAAACTTGTTTGAATGGATGAAATCTTCAAACTCTAATGTAGAACTGTAGCTTCAATGTTCCTGTCATAAGTCAGAGTCTGGAAGATGACGCTCTCAACGTCGGCGGCCTTAACGCACAGTTAGGGATTGTTTGTTGGTGATGGTCTTTTTTAGACACCTAAATTACCTTTCAGTCAGCGAATCTGTTTTTAGAATGGTATAATTTGCTTGAGCTTTTACAGCACATGGTTTTAAACATGAATTTGTGTAATATTTATGGACAAATTTTGCCTTATTTTGTTAACAGGATTCAAGAAATTATCCGTGTTATGTTATGGATGGATGCACATCGCACGAAGGGGGTGTGGTCTCAATAGCCCTACTGCGTGCTGTGGGGATGTTATTGATAATTGTGGAGAAATTAACTAAATTGCATTAAATTTGGTGGTTTTAACCAAGTTTAATGTGCAATATTTTTATTCAACTACATTGAAGTTCCCTGTTATAGGGTAACCTGCAATTTTCTTAATTCCCTGTTTATTCCGATTAATTCCCATGGAAAGTTTCCTGGAATTCCTGGAATTTTGCAACCCTAGACCCCATTGACTTCCATTGTATTGACACAAAACCACTGAGACATTTATCAAAACATTTTCTTTTGTGTTTCACAGAATAATGAGTCAAATACAGGTTGGAATGACACAAGTGGCAATAAATGATGACAAAACATTTAGGTTTAGATGAACTATCCCTTTAAAAGCACTTGCACTCTCGAAATGCTGTTGTGCGCTGGACCAAAGTCATTAGCAGTAATGTTTATTTTATTTCTCCCTGCAGTCCTGCAGCCTGCCCAGAAGTGGGTGAAATTCTCAGCGATGTCCGGCGCCTTTAGCGTGGACAGCAGCAGTCATCACGGAGGAAGGATCCCTCGTCGACTGGCCAGCCAAATGGTGGAGCGAGTCTGGCAAGAGTGCAATATCGACCAAGCCCAGAACAAGTATGATTAAAAATCTGCAGCTTGACTGGTCATCACAGTGTATGAGCTGTTTACGGAATATTTATTGAATGAGAACAGAATTGGTTTTTAAGTATTTGATATGGTTTATTTTTACAGGAGGAAGTTCTCAACTATGTCCAATGCAGTATGTGAAGAGGAACATGACAAAGCTTCTGTTTGGGAATTCATCGAGCCATCTCAAAGGACGCAGTGCAGTTGCTCAAGGTACACCACAGCACTCTTAAATTCACACGTGATGTAGTAAACAGAGTCTTTGAACGAAATTCGAGCCGGATGGTTAACTTTGAAGCTTTGCTTTTTGCTCCAGGCTTAAAAACCAGAGGCAGCGTGCATGTAGCACCCCAGGGCATCCTCCATCTGCCGGCCAACCTTCTCAGCCCACCACCAAACACAAGATGGTGGAGAAACTGGAAAAGGGGGACAAACAGCAGAAGAGACCCCAGACGCCCTTCCACCATCGCAGCTCGCTTTGTGAAGAGCCGAACCTTGAGCAGGGAGATAACGTTCACAGGTTGTGTCTACAAGGCCATGAGGAGAGCCGTTACCCCAACCTCCACCACTCAGACGTCAACTCCAGCAAGACCCCTATGTTGCACGGCTCCACAGACGAGATGGCCAGTTCCCCTCAGCCTCCGCCGCTCAGCCCCCATCCTTGCGAGCACGGGGACGAGGCGACAAGCGGCTTGAAATCTTCTCCTCTTCATCAACACTTCTACCCACCTTCCTCTGAGCCTTGCTTGATGCCCCAGAAACCTCCAGATGATTCTCAGCTACACCCACTGCGCCCGCCATACATGACTGTATGCCCAGAATCCCTAGAACCCACCGTGTACGTCGGCTCTGCTGTCAACCCCAATCAGGACACGACACCTAATCCCTGGAAGTACTTTAAGGTGCCTGGTGGGAGAAACGCAGATTTTCACACGCCTCATCTTCCTGTGGTTGCACATTTTGAGGATGGTAACAGAGACCAGGATGGAGTGGTCTCCATTACAGAGTAAGTACATTTTGTGACAGACAAATTGTGTTGTAATTATACACATACATTGTTGACCTGGACGATTTGAATTCTAACAGTTGTCATTTGGTATGCAGAATAGCTAGCTATTCAAAACATGACCTTGCATATTTGTGAAAGGAGGATTTTTAACTAAAGCTTGACAAACAGGCAGCCCTTTAACATCGAAACTAAACGCTGTAAATGGCAAGTTGTGCTCTTAGAGGGAACATTTCTTTGGCCTTTTTGCAAGTGGTTTTGCTTTTCTGGTTTGTTGACAACACCAGATGAGTTTCTGAAAAGGTACTTGCTTTTCACATTGCTGCGTAGTGGAATCTAGTGTACGTCTCACAAAAATGTTATAAGAATATAACTGGATATATGACTTCCGCAGAACTATGTCCTCCTCCAAGAGACCTCTGAAGGTGGCAGAAGAACGAGTGAAAATGTACGAGCAGAAGAAGAACCAGCATCTCTTCGCAGCGGTGTGTGACGGAGAACCAGAGAGTGAATCTGATCCGTACGCTTTTGTAGAGGGAGACGAGGAGTTCACCTTCAACGATAAAGAGAAAAAGCCTGGAGCCGAGAGGGAGGCGGGGAAGAGAAATAAGGTCAGGCAGTAATGTTTTAGAACATTATGTATTCAACCTTGTCTCTTTGTTAATAATTGATATCATCAAATTTTGTCAATTTCAGAGGGATGATGGCAGTTTGTCGTCTGATGGTGAGTATAAGATTCAACTTTTTTGATTCTTTAAGTTGTGAGTCGAGCTGGTTTTGTAAGGACAGAAAAGGTTTCTTGTATTTTTTCAAATATTATTATTAATTGGTAATTTTTAGTTTTTTTCGACAACTGCAAAAAAGAAGATATGCACCTATATATCGGACGATATATCGCACGCTATCAGCTATTCGATATGTGCTTTGTTTATAGAAAACGTTAAGAACATCAACAGTTTGATGAAGTCATTCAATGAATTAATAACATCCAGCAAGTTAAAGAATTTTGAATAGTTGGCCGGCTATCTGTATTGGTGGAGAAATTAAGTATCGGTGCATCTGTAAATAAGGGTTACTTGGGTTTTGTTTATGATGTCATAGGTCAAAGAGCACAGAGGTAACAGGACAATTCTAATGTACCAGATGTAGAATGTCTTTAAAAATATTTATGCATACCTTAAGAATGAATTAGATATTTTTTATTATAATTAAATAATTATTTATCTCATGCATATTTAAAAATTCAGATGTATTTAAAGTCCTGTCTGTGTATTATGCTAGAGGTCATCATAATGTAGGGAAATGTTTCCAGACGTTTTCAACAACCTTTTTGCTTGTTGGCAAACAGATGCCCAAGGTTCGGCTGGCAGTAAACCACTTCCTACCACCAGTTTGATCCACGAAACAGACCTAGTGGTGTCCATTAATGACCTGGACAACCTCTTCAACTCGGATGAGGATGACCTCACGGTTAGTACTCGTAACGCTGGATTTCCATATCTTTTAACACTGTTACACTGTGCAAAGCATTTAAACATTCCTAAATGCAAGTATAAAAGGTGTAGATGTTATACTACAAATTGGTAGAATTAACCGCATTCTCTAAGGTCGTAACAGTGATGAATCTGCTGGAAACAGTGGTGTACATCTCTGCGGTTAATTAAGAAAAACAGTAGTTGGTTCTTCTCACTTTGTTCCGGGATCTCCTGTCTCCTGCCTCATTAGAAAAACTCTTAGATGGTCATAAAGTACTTTATTTGCTGAACTCGGGAAATAGTACAGCAATTAAAATAAGCAGCCTGTTTTTGTCTTGCTCCTCATAGCCTGGATCCAAAAGAGCCGCTGCTGGAACAGAGAGGTTTGGTGGGAGAGATGCTAAACCCGCGGCGCCAGACCCCCTGCCTTGTACGTGCCCTACATCACCAACCCCGCAAATTTTGTGTTATATATATGGGATCTATTTTAATAAGTGTTGTTATTGGAAATGTGTGAGCGTAACACTTTACAATGTTTAGGTTCATTGTAACTCATACTGGAATGCTTAAGGCATTACCACTATTGTGGACATGATTCCAAGAGCTACATGAGCCTGTTGCACAAGATTTTCTTAATGGCAATGCGAGCATCTGTTACCTATTTTCTGTATACGGTGCCAAAATCGTGTTCCTTCAGTCTGCTTGTTTGTTGATCTAGGCTCTGCAGACCTGCACCAGATGTTTCCAACCCCTCCATCACTGGAGCAGCACATCATGGGCTACTCTCCCATGAACATGAGCAGTAAAGAATACGGCAACATGGAGTCGATAGCCGCGCTGTCTATGCTGGATGGGATGGCCATCGGCAGCAACTTCAAGATGGAGGTGGAGGAGGGTTTCTGTAGTCCCAAGCCCTCAGAGATCAGGGTAGAGCTTATTTAACTGCTACAATTTCCTAGAAGTTTCTCTTTGAATTTTCATGGTGCATGACTCTTTTCCACTTGCTCGTTCGCAGGACTACTCGTACGTGTTCAAGGCAGAGTCCTGCCAAGCTTTTATCGGCTGCTCCCTGTATGCCCCACTAAAGACTCTGCCCAGCCAGTGTGTGCTTCCCATCAAGCTTCCAGAGGAGTGTGTTTACCAGCCCAGCTGGACAGTCGGCAAACTGGAGATGATTCAGCCAATGGCAGCCATGACCTTCCTCAACAAGGACAGGTATGCAGGCCAAGAATTCTTTTTTCCTTGTGTGGGATGATTCTTCCTCAGTGGTTTTAAGCCCATTTCTCTAAATGCCTTATTTACTTTTGTACTTGGTTTGCAATGCATGAATACAAAGAGAGTGAATGCTACGCGATAACAAACAAATGACAAGCATTGATGAATTAATTAAGCTTTCATTGTATTGCCTAAAAGGCTTTTATAAAGATTTATTTGCCTAATTTGGGATGGGATGGGAGTGTATGTAGCAGGTGTTGGTTGAAGTAAGTGGGTCAGGTTTTTAACATGCACAAAACATCCTCTGCTGTTTGTGGTCCAAGCAGCTGCCAGCCCAAAATAGCCGTTCAATATTAATGATAGTGCAGACGTAATTGAGGTAAATGTCCTCAACATTGATCCATCAGAATTCTTAACTGCATCTGTATTGATAGTTGAATAAGAAAAAAATAAGCATGTTTTTTTTTAACTAGCCATTTTGCACTTATATATATTTTATGTACTTCTGTCCTATTTTTCTAATGCATTTGTATTTTTTTTTAAGCGTGACGTACATATCCAAATACTTATTGGGGCCACCATATCTGACTGTTTCTCTTCTTCAACAGTAACATCCCTAGTGTGGGAAGCGCAGTTGAGCAGGACCAAAGCTGCACCCCTCATACACAAAACACCTTCATGTCCAACAGCGCTCCACCCAGCAACAGCGGCGCCGGCATCCTGCCTTCCCCTGCCACCCCTCGATTCTCTGCCCCAACACCACGGACTCCCCGGACCCCTCGTACCCCCAGAGGCCCCGCAAGTGTCCAGGGCTCACTTAAATACGAGAACTCCGACCTCTATTCGCCCGCCTCTACGCCCTCCACCTGCAGACCCCTAAACTCCGTGGAACCCGCCACTGTGCCCTCCATCCCAGAAGCGCACAGCCTTTACGTCACCCTGATCCTCTCCGAGTCGATCATGAACCTCTTCAAGGACTGTAACTTTGACAGCTGTTGCATTTGCGTCTGTAACATGAACATCACAGGAGCCGACGTGGGCGTCTACATCAGCGACCCCAACATGGATTCGCAATACTCCAGCATGGAAGCCTGCTCCTGCGGCTTTAGCGCTGTTATGAACCGTCGCTATGGTAACGGCTCTGGGCTATTCCTGGAGGACGAGCTGGACATCGTGGGGCGGGGTTCGGATGCCGGACGGGATGCGGAGAAGCGCTTCGAAGCTGTGCGAGCGGCCTCGCTGCATAGAGGGGCGGCCCTTAAAGAACAGGCTCCGGATGATCTCGTCCTTTTGCTGAAGGATCTGTGCACTAACCCTTTCTCCCCCATTATCAGACCTGATCATCTTAGCACCAGCCACAAGCTCCCCATGCGTCTGGAGGAGAGGGACTATTATAGCGACTGCTACCTGGCTCTAGAGCACGGCAGGCAGTTCATGGACAACATGTCTGGAGGGAAGGTCGATGAGACACTGGTCAAGAGCTCTAGTTTACACCAATGGGCCAAACGTGGCGGTAAGACTACTTCTCATGCTGACTTATGATTAATGATTCATGTATAAATTGTGGAACACAAAACAAGATATTTTGAGAAATGTCTCCGTGGTTTTGTGCCCGTACAATGGATGTCAATGGTGGCCAATGATGTTCGGTTACCAACTTTCTGGAAAATATCTTCTTTTTTATTTATCAGAGGAAAGTCACACAGGTTTGAAATGACATGGGGGATAATAAATGATCGGTCTGGTTCTTCCTATTAACCATCTGCATTTCACTGTTTTGCAGAGATAAATCTGTTTGACTAAAGATCTCTCCGCAATGTTTGTAACCATGTTAATCTGGTTGTTCTTTCAGCTTTCGATATGAGCATGCTGTTCTCCCAAGATGTGCTCAGGATGCTGTTGTCACTGCAACCTGTATTACAAGATGCCATTCAGAAGAAGAGGTCTGTGCGTTCTTGGGGGGTCCAGGGCCCCCTCACCTGGCAGCAGTTCCACAAGATGGCTGGCAGGGGGTCTTATGGTAAGCATAAAGACACTTTTTTCATACTATGTCATTATTTGCCTATGATCGTTTTTGCTGACTTTTTGAACAATTCTCATGTCCCAGGCACGGACGAATCTCCAGAGCCTCTTCCCATCCCTACCTTACTGGTTGGTTACGAGTATGATTTTGTGGTGATGTCGCCTTTCGCTCTGCCTTACTGGGAGAAGCTTCTGCTGGACCCGTACAGCTCCCAGCGGGACATCGGATATATGGTGGTGTGTCCTGACAATGAGGCTTTGCTGAATGGAACCAGGACTTTCTTCAGAGACTTGACTGCTGTGTATGAGGTAAGGACACACTGATAAACTGGTTTCTCTCAACTCACATTCTGTGTCGTTTGCCAGCATCATGCTTGGCATACATTTGTGCATACAAACAGAAATATGAAAAACATTGCTTAAGAGATATTTGTTGTTTTGCAGTCCTGTCGACTCGGTAAGCACAGGCCCATCTCCAAGATATACCCCGATGGCATTGTGACCGTGAACGATACTGCATCGAAACCTCTAACAGATCAGCCCATCAACGACTGGCTCCCAAAAATCGTCAACAGCAGCAGCGAAGCCTTCACCAAACTCAGACTCTACTCTCAAGTGTGCAGGAACGACTTGGGTACGTTTCGAGGACTATACAAATTTCGGTCCTCGGGTATCATGCGAACAAGTAAAGGGATTGAAGTTTGCCATATGATTCTGTAATAATTTCTTCTTCTTTTTAGCTTCACATCTGGCAGGCCAGTCTTTAGACAGCTCACTGCTAACTCAGCGAAACCCTAACAGCTCCTGCAACCCCAACGCAGCTGCTCAGAACAGCGCCACACCCTCCACCAACAGCACCTCCAACACAAACAACAGCACCTCCAACACAAACAACAGCACCACCAACACAAACAACAGTACCACCAACACAAGCAACAGTACCACCAACATAAGCAACAGTACCACCAACACAAACAACAGTACCACCAACACAAACAACAGTACCACCAACACAAACAACAGTACCACCAACACAAACAACAGTACCACCAACACAAACAACAGTACCACCAACACAAACAACAGTACCACCACATCAACCTCCTCTTCGTGCTCTCAGGGCATCGGCATCTTGCCGTCTGTCAAACCCAATTCCATCCCTCCCTTTGGGGCTCAGGGCTTGCAGTCCAGCCAGCAGAGCAGTGCTCAGAATGCAGGGCCTCTGGGAGATGGAACATCAACCGCTGGCCAACCTCAGGTCCAGTCCGAGCCTGTTGAGAGGTACAGCATTTTAACTTGAAAAATGTAAACTGATTTATGTAAATAGCCTGAATATTAACATCATACACAACAGCATCTTATAAATTTGATATATCGCTCACACTTGATCTTAGTCCATTGAGCTATTTTCTTCCTCCTATTTGTTTACAGCACGATGGAACGGGAGAAGGTGGGTGTGCCGACTGATGGAGACTCCCATGCCGTCACCTACCCTCCTTCCATAGTGATCTACATAGTGAACCCCTTTAGTTACGAGGACACAGGAACCAGTTCCAGCATTTGGACCCTGGGGCTCCTCCGCTGTTATTTAGAAATGCTTCAGTGTCTCCCTCCTCACATCAGGAATGCCGTTTATGTGCAAGTAAGTCATTATTTTGTTAGTTTTCCATAGGAAATTAAAATTTTGCTTGGTTGTTAACATCCTCCATTTGTCTTGTACCAGATAATACCCAGCCAGTTCTTGCTGCAGCCGGTCTGGAGTGAGGAGCGCCACATCTACGCACAACATCTGAAGTCTTTGGCTTTCTCAGTTTACACTCAGTGCAGACGCCGTCTGCCGACCTCTACCAATGTCAAAACGCTAACAGGCTTCGGCCCCGGCCTGGCCATTGACACTGCACTACAAAGACCAGAGGTATAGTATAGTCTTCATAACTAGGGATTCATTACGACATCAGGGCATCCTGGAGACGTGGGAATTAATTTGAGAAGTTGATGTCCGACAATCAAAAAAATTCTTGCATGAGACTGTTGTCTTTATAAACAAAAGTGAATACAACTTTCTGAAATAACTGATTCTGATTGGTAAATCGCTGCATAAATCTAAAAACATGACTACAGGTCATCTTTTACATATTTAACTGTAGAATATTGTAGGATTGACCAGTTGTAATAACGCATCCCAGTGACCTCTTGATTATCCATATTCAGAGACCAGAGTGTTTACATCTCTACGCGCCGCCGTTTGTTCTGGCTCCGGTGAAAGATAAGCAGACGGAGTTGGGCGAGACTTTCGGTGAGGCTGCGCAGAAATACAACGTGCTGTTTGTTGCCTACTGCTTGTCACATGACCAGCGATGGCTCTTGGCCTCGTGCACCGACCAGTATGGAGAGCTGCTGGAAACTTGCATCATCAGCATTGACGTACCTAACAGGTAAGAACTTGAAATTGTTTATGAGTTTGCTTAAGCTCAGACGTGCATGTGTGACTGCCATGTGTTTGTTTACACACAGAGCTCGGAGGAAAAAGGGTTCTGCACGACGACTGGGCCTTCAGAAACTTTGGGAGTGGTGTCTCGGGATTGTGCAGATGACCTCATTGCCGTGGCGAATTGTGATTGGCCGGCTTGGAAGGATAGGTCACGGGGAGTTACGTGGTAAGTTTGGGTATCAGTTTTGTGGTTTGAACGATTTTGGGATCTTGCCTGTGGATCTAAATTCTGGTTTTGCCCCAATCAGATTGGAGTATTTTGGTGACTAGGCAGAACTTGCAGTCTCTCAGCAGACGACTGAAGGAAATGTGTAGGATGTGCGGTATCTCCGCCGCTGACACTCCCAGCATCCTCAGTACCTGTCTAGTCGCCATGGAGCCCCAGGCTTCTTTTGTCATCATGCCAGGTAATTCATCGGGATTGATAATGTTGCCTTCAAAAATATGTTTAGGTTGAGATGTCCAGCCAATAGACAGCAAGGAAGTTATGGAAGTTATGTTACCAAACAAACAATTACCATCTTTTCTGTCTCTCTACAGACTCTGTGTCCACGGGCTCCGTGTTTGGTCGCAGCACAACCCTGAACATGCAGACGTCTCAGTTAAACACTCCTCAGGACACCTCCTGCACTCACATCCTGGTGTTCCCCACGTCTGCTGGCCTCCAGGCCTTCAATCCCAGCAATGGTCAGTCATTCTCATAACATCTCAAGCAGATCAATCTTCTGTCTATATTGACTGAAATGTGTAATAGCTTCTAATAGATCAAATAATCTCTCATTTTTGTTTTCAGATGTTCAGATGGATGGACTCCTGGATGATCTGCTGTCAGACAACGACCTGGTAGATCCTGACCTCATCAACATAATGCGTAATTCACCCAGCACCTCCCCAGTGCATTCGCCAGGCTCACACTACCACCACGGAGGAGATGGGAGCAAGGTAAAATATCTATCCTCTCGCAAACTATTGTTTGAACTGATGTCGGTTTGCAGAGATGAAAGGATGTTTTAACAAACAGCCATATTTTTTTAAATGTTCAGTGATGAGAAAAATTCACACTTTGTCCCATGCGCAGGGTCAGAGCACAGACAGGATGGAGTCTCACGATGAGTCTCCCAACATCCTGCAGCAGCCCTTGGCTCTGGGATACTTGGTCTCCACGGCTAAAGCGGGTCCACTGCCTGACTGGTTCTGGTCCTCCTGTCCGCAAGCGAAAAACCAATGTCCTTTGTTTCTGAAGGTGAGCTTTCAAGTAAAAAACATCCTCTCTAGAATATGATGTCCCCCCAGAGAGATTACATTTCAGCAAGTATTTCGAATTGTGTTTTGAACAATAAAGCTAACGTGATCACTGCAGAGGTCGTATCTAATGAATGTGTCCCTCTGTCTTCCTCTCAGGCTTCTCTGCACCTTAATGTTTCATCAGTGCAGTCAGACGAGCTGCTGCACAGTAAACACACTCACCCTTTGGACTCAAGTCATACCTCAGACGTGCTCAGGTATCAAACAGATAAATTTATATCTTTTCTCAACTCTACACCTTGCTCCTGTTAGCTAAACCGTATTTGATGGTGAAAGAGTTGCACGTCATAGCAACATCTGTCCATTGTTTTCACAGATTTGTGCTGGAGCAGTACAACGCCCTGTCATGGCTGACCTGTGACCCAGCAACTCAGGACCGGCGCTCTTGTCTGCCTGTGCACTTCGTTGTGCTCAACCAAATGTACAATTTCATTATGAACATGCTCTAACAAACAAGGGTTCTGCACAAGCGCTGCCTGTTGGATTTTCACAACAGAGACCACATTACTGCACTGCCGCCACAGGCCTCCAAGCTGTGGACATGGCTGGACAAACCAACCAATCGTACAGCGCACTTATGGCAACGCCAGGCTGCCCAGTTTATGCCAAGTGTCCATCTCACAAAAACTGGAGGACGAGGAACTAGTGCTTTGGAATGAACTAATATGTCCCCGTTCAGAGCCTGAACGCAGTTCAGGTCGGGTTTTATCCAGTTGAAATGCCTGCGTATATCTTATTTATTGTAACTTTTTAAATGTGTAATTTCTTAAGCTTTTATATTATATAAATGCGGGAAGGCATGTATTACCTTCCCCAATGAAATGAAAATGGTTTGTCATGTATGTAATTGTCTTACTTACAAAACCGACAAGTGAATTTGCTGTAGGTTTGCTTTTAGAGGAATATTTAGAGAAATATTTTCTCCACGATTTTTACTGTCACAGTGTACAGATGAAGTATACATGAGATCATGTTCTTACCTTTGTGTGGTGGGGACTTTAAGGCTGTAGCTACAGAATTACTGTACAGCGAATTAATGTGTTCAAATAAGAGGACAAGAGGTACATTGTCGGAATATATATTTTATATCACAGATTTAGAGAATTGTGTGTATATGTATATATATAAATGTGTACATACAATCGTGTGCCGCTATGGATGGTGCAGCCGATGTTTTAGGAATAAAGTGTGTAAAATTTGAAACCTGTACTCGTCATGACACATATTGCTTGATTTTGAGCAAATAACCATTGGAAAAAATGATTCACTATATTGCAGGAGGTTTCATCATATTCTCAAGGTGTGATAAGCCCTCGAGGGAGATGTTGCTGTGTATTTATTCTGCTCAAGTCTCTGTGAAATGACATGCTGCTCATCTCATCAGGCTTGTTCACGTAAGCTTCCGGCTTCTTTGCATATTTGATCATTTCTTTGACGGAGCTGAAGTTGGATAAACAACATTAGCACTTGAACTGTGCTGATAGCACTGTTATTGTTCATTGAGGTCCCTCCTGATATCGCTATAACTGACAATGCCCCTGGAGGCTTGTCATTTCTTTATTGTTTCTGTCATCAGCACACAGTCAATGCTGTTAGTTCACGTAACTTGGCAGCTCTCGCGGTTAAAATACCTCTATCTTTATAATATTTTCATTTTTTTTAATTCGTTAAGGAGGATGTAAAGTTCCTACAGGCGTTTGTTTGTAAATGTTTTTTTCAAGCGCTTTGCAATTATCCCGGGTCCACCTCGGATTTGGGATATTTTCCTCCTCAACCCGAAAGTACTTTTTTAATGTTAATTAATAATTCGTTTTTTATGTTTATATATAACTGGTTTGTTCATTAGTATTAATATTTTGTTGTTACTAAATGCTTTTGAAGTTACATATTCCAGTTGTAATTTTTTTGTTCGAGGTGGGGAAAATCCAAGGTGTCTGGGACGCGGCATGAATTCCCCAAAAAGGATCATGGTAACCATCGTTACCGGGCCAAATAGTTAGCCATTTGATATTACCTTTGGTATCATTACCACACTGTAACTAAAGTTGTAATTATAACGCTGTATATTTGAATACCTGTATATTTACAGTAATATTTTTCGGCTAAAGTCAACTATGGTTACTATAGTGACATGATAGCAAATAGAAATATGGTACATGTTCTTTAAGGAAGTTATAATGTCCAATTCAATGGCATAAACCATACACAAATGCAATGCATTTCAACCTCTGTCGTGATTTTCTACCTGTGTATCCAAATATATGTTGCCAGCAGGTGGAGCTGTTGCGCTTTCATTAATGTCGTACCCGACGCACGTATCCAACTCAGTCCCATGAAGGCATTACGCGTTTACGTTTACATTTCCTGTGTTTTTTAATGAATACAAACCTACTTTTTGTTCATTTTTCACATTCGTATTTTAACAACCACGTTTGCACTCAAAAACTGTCCTTCAACCTCTTTAACGGCCGTGAAGTTTTGTGATTTCATCAGTTGAGTGCACCATTTTCTAACGGACTTCTGACAATTGAGATGACCCGAGAGGACGCCTGATATCGACGCCATGTTGCTCACACATCCAGAACCGCGTGAACAGACCCAGGGGAAAACTACCTCCAGCTTTTCTCCATGCCAGGGTCTCTCAGGTTGATCCGATAGCAGTGAATGTGTAATCGGACTCCTTTAATTGCCTGTCGAGCCTGACATTTGTAACGGTAACGTTAGCTAGGAAGTGGGTATCCCAGGCCACTGGATAACAAAGTCATCATTATCTGCGCGTAAAGCTCTCGTGCGAAGTTCGCGAGGGAACCTGTGAGGCACTTTGTAAATGAAGTACTAAATGCGATGGTAATGACTTCTATTACACAGAGGAAACATCTGGCAGTCAAAGTCAATCTCCATATTTAGTGTCTTTATGAATGTATCTGAATATCCACTCGAGCGACGTCTTCTCTTTTACCTCATCCGTCGCGCAAATTGAAAGCGCATTCGAGGTGTAATTTTGCCGTCGTTCAGCCCTCCCGCGTGAGTCGAAGAAAGTGTTTTCCTCACCCTGGGCCATTGACATAACATCTGGGTTGGCATCGATTTGAGTAGCGACGTCTGAATAGCCGTATCTGTCTATCGCATTTCAACCCCATGTGACCTGGTGTTAAGTGTCTCAGGAAATTGCTCTGTCTCTCCACATCAGTCAAGCATAATGCTGGCATCATATTGCTGATGGAAAATAAATGGCAGTAAAAGAGGAGAGAGGCGGAGAGCTGTAGAGGGCAAACAGGAAGATGGGCCTTTATTGAGGTGGTGATGTGACCTGGCACCGCGACCGCCGCCCCCGTCCTCCCTTGAAAGCTGATATTAGACTAATGACTGCCAGGCACGGACATGGGAATTTAATTAATTGCCTACAAATTTCTCGGGAGAGCGTAGATATAAAGACAGACAGGCTTAATATAATGAACGTGCATGGGGCAACGCCGGAGGAGGGACGGTTCTATTCGCTTTACTATCTGGGATTACAGTTGCTTGCTGAAGGGAGAGAGGTTACTCACCCTTACCAAAAGTATGCAAATGCGAACATTCTCGTATGACCTGCTTTGCATCTGAGCAGACCCGAAAGCTATTTGCTCCTCGCCGAAGAACGGAGGACACAGAAGACTTTTCCTCATCTGTGACACAGAAGTGAAATGTCATTCAGTTCTGTATGGAGGGGACTCATTGGTGCAGATAAAAGGGACAGGAAATCGTGATTAACTCTGTTTCATGTGATCATAATGTAGCTGTCTGTCAAATCAACGCACGATTACATGGTTGGGACTCCTGAGAGGAGGCAGGTGGTCCATTCGGATTGCCAACACGCTTGACAGTGGCCATTGTGCGTTGGGTTTTAAAGATATCCATCAGCTTTGAGATACAAATGAGGAAATTTCAGAACACGTATTTATGCCCGCTTTCATCTGCGACTGTTGCACACCCCTCATTCAATTTCTCAAAAGGAAAGTATATGCTGTAAGACCAGGCAGCGGCAAATGCGGTTGCTTTATGCTGTAATATGATGATTTGTGAGCTACTTCCCAGTGGTGGAAAGAGATGTTCCAGTAAATGGGAACTATTACAGTGAGATTAACGATTTTTGTCAGAAGAGATGCTATATGATATCCATTTATGTATGACCTCTGCTCTTCTGATCGTGAAAATGTACCTTCTATTCGCTTACGGTCCGACACCCATGGGAAAAAAGTTAATTATGAAACAGGTTTTGGAGCATATGCTGTCACGTTTTTCAAAAGTTCTGCAATATAGCACAATCTTGTTTATTTCCTTTTAGATTATAATATGAACAAATAAGGATAAAACAATCAAATGCAGGGGCAGGTTTAAAATAAACTTGAATATTGAATATTGAAAACTTGACATACATAGGGGGGTTTGACTATGTTTTACCCAATATTTTTTGTAGCTAGTGTAGTCTGTTTTACCATCCACCTCAGAGCAGGTGGTGGGGGAAGAGCAGCCCATTAACCCCAGATTGGTTTTAGCAGATTAGGCAGGTCAGAAAGAGTGGAATTAGCTTCCCCAAGAGAACATTTGATCACAAGCTTCATCCAATTACCGCCTTATGTCTCATCAGATGAGATCCACGGCTAAACAGATACACTTTGAGGGTGTAGGCTGAGCCAAGGTGTTGTAAGAGTCAAAACTAAGACTGGTGGATGATAAATCTGGAAATTTTGGTCACGTTTTAACAGCTTTTGACGTGCGGTTTAGCTTCTGTGAAACGTTACGAAACTACAGAAATGTTGTATCGGCATTGAATTTTAGACTCAACACGGCTATTTTTATTTCTATTGATTCACGAGGGCCCTATTATATAGATCATTGCACCACTAAGAGGAGGATTCAGTCTTTATGGTAGATGTCAATTTGGACTCTAATGTGGTCTCATCTGGATTGAATTGTCAGTCAATATGCGGATGATGTTGCATGTTTTTAGGAAACACCATCTGCTCACGCTGAGAGCTGAAAGGAGAAAATTTCACGCTTGCTTGGGATGATTCTCCGCTGGAGACTGCTTGAAATATCTGATCTGATGTTCAACCATACTTACATAGATACAAAAAGAAAGAATTGTTTTTGGAAACGCATGTCAGATACTTGCCCTTCACCACAATAAGAAAACAGCGACTCTAAGTGTCACGTTTTTATGAGTATTGGCCTACCCACTTCACTCAGACTAGGTAAAAATGTGAGATGACCTTTTCGATAAAAAAAGTCTCCAGATCTGCAATGTGACCCACAGATGAATTGCTGTTTGCTGTAATCTGGCGAAATGTATTTTATAGACAGTGTGTGTGCCGGTTGTTTGTCCTGTTCTGTCTCTCATTGGTTGAGATAATGTTTTATCAGGTAACTGTCAGGCGTGAATCTTGAGCATTAATGTTATCTGAGACAGCAGTTTATTTCCTCCTCCGTTCGGCTTCACCTTGAGCTGACAAGCTGGCCACGGAACCTCTGTGAAATCTTTTGATGGTCGTCCCCGGAGAGAGAAGGTGAAATGAAAAAGTAGCTCGCTTGAAACGGCCCTGATAAGACCAAATCAGCCGTCGTGGCGACTTCCATTTAGCGTGCGCTGTAACAAATCATCTGTCACTAAGCCGGTGTGCCGCTCATGTCAGTCTCCATATTCCTCTACTGAACACATAATTTCTCCGCCAGCGCTGGATTCATATCCCTCGTGAACCCCTCCTGACAGGTTTGTTATCAGTCGGCCTGGCTGGCAAACCCCAGGGAGATGGAGCGTATCTATTAAAGGACGGGAAACGGAGTGTGTAAATGTCAAGTAAGCTGTCATCAGTGGATTTCATTCCTTCCACGGAAGTCAAAAGACATCGGCTCGTATTCGCAGCGATAAACACCGTGACAGTTTTCACCTGTCGAGAATAATCTGCAGACTCCATTTTGCCTCCATGATGAAATCGCACAGACAGACAAGAATGGTGGTTTTGTTCTTGAAGGCATGCTCGTCTTGAGATAAAAATTTTGCACCCCAATAACAGGCTTCAAGAACATATGGAGTTAAATTGGAGTAGCAACCATGACCACCAGCATTGGACAGTCTTTAGTGTGTCACCATTGTCTTCATCTCTCAGTGAGAAGCGTGAGGTAATAAAGCCTTGCTTTCCACTACATTGAGCACGAGGAGCCCCTGCCACCTGCCATTAAGCTGATGGATGAAGCTTGCTGATTCCTGGCCTCTGCAGTGGTGCCGTGCAAAACCGGCCAGAGATTAGGGTCAGTTGTTTAATGCGAGTCACACACACCAAAGTAATTCCCCTTTTGAGCACTTTGACCAACAGCTTATTCCAAAGGCTTGCTAAAAGAAGACATGCAATGAAAGCAAAAGGACCATGTGTCTTTATAATAAAAACATTTTCTTTTTATACAAACACAGTTTATGTCATTTAAAACAATATTTCAAGTCGAGATGAGATCAGTTGTGGTCTAGTGGTTAGAGAGTTGGACTCGTAGCCAGAAGGTCACTGGTTCATATCTCAGTGCCACCAGGAAATGACTGAAGTGCCCTTGAGCTTGTAAAATGATATTAATAAATAACAATTCATCTCTAGTTTTCAAACTATGTTGTCAGTATTTCACAAAAGAAACAAACGAAAAACTAAACAAATATTGACAAGATCTTTTTCGATGGCTATATATATATATACTATAGTATCGTACCTAACTTATTTGTAATGTTAGTCTTAAAAAGTATGTATTTGCAATATAACTTTTAAATAAAAAAAACTTGATAAAATATTTTGTTACACCATGCAAAGACATTCATACAGTTTTGTGTGCACTTTAAATGTCTTTATATTTTGGGGACAATATATACTATATATCATAAACAAACTACACGAAGAGTGTGAAAGTAGCTGTCATCCATAAACAGACTGTTTCTAATTTTACTAGTAAACACACCAACTTTCTAAAGTAAGTACCTGATAGCACGTCTTTTACTACATTCTGTGCTGTCTCGCTTTATAATGCAATGTGAGCGCAGTGATGGGCCTGCCAGATGGTAAAGCATCCCAAGGACGTTAGTGAAGCCAAGACTCATGCCGAGGCATCACAGAATACAATTTGTTTCATTGTAACAGCATGCCAAGGCAGACTCAGCGGTGGGCCGGTGGGGTCTGTGTTCTCATATGTATGCAAGAACCGAATAAAATGAAGCTTCATCATACATAAAGTCCCTTTAAATCATACATTTAGCTTCTTTTCGACAATAGTTATATGGAAAAAGAGGCAAGGTGATTTAAGGAAGGTCACTTTATATCTCACCATGAAGATTTACCACAAAATTTGTTTCTTTCCTGTGCTGTTAACTTGGAGTAAAGCTTCTGAGCCGCTACACGAAGAATGTAACTAAGCGAGCGCCAGCAAAAATATCT
Source organism: Triplophysa tibetana (assembly GCA_008369825.1). Taxonomy (NCBI): domain Eukaryota; kingdom Metazoa; phylum Chordata; class Actinopteri; order Cypriniformes; family Nemacheilidae; genus Triplophysa; species Triplophysa tibetana. The sequence continues at coordinate 10,134,693 of CM017917.1, read as the reverse complement.
TGTTTGTCCCCTCACCGCCATCTTTTTCCCATCCGTGTAACGGAGTACAGCTTCATAGCAGGGGAGCGGTTACCCACAACAACCCAATTGATTCTTTCCGGTCAGAAAAAGCATTCCGCGCTGGCAGTGTGTTCCTGATCTGTCTCAGCTCTCTCCATAATGTATGAGCTTCCGGAGAAGCCCTTTATTAGTCTCCGTTGGGCTGGCTGGGTAGGCTGGAGATGGCTCCCGGGGTGGTGCTGGACAGAGCTGTAAATTGGATGGCCTGCCCCTGCTGAGCCAGCAGCCAAGTCTGCATGTGTGAATTAGGGAGTGTGTGCCAGAGAGCAGACTGCGGTGTTTGAGCTCTGTAGGGAACCTCGTGGCTGTCAATTACTCCGCGCCGATGGAGCCCCAGCGCTGGCACGGCGATGGACCGGTCCACCACTGCCATCATTACCAGCTCCAGTGGACTCTCAACCCTCCGCCATATGCGCCCACTCAGGGGTCTCCGTCTGTTCAGCGTGGCAGGGATCAGGGATGAAGGAGTAAATGGACCTTGAAATTGATATTGGGTGGTAGAACTCACAAGCTCCTTTTATTCCCTTCCCAACATCCACAGGCGAAATTCGAAACTAATTTATGTAGGATTTTCGTTGTTTCTTGTATGGAAATAGCAGCCTGTTATTACAGTAAATGATGCATGACAATGGACACTATTCATCAGCCGCTTGTTTCTCCTCGGTTATAAATTAGCAGGGATTCATCTTGCAAAGGTGGAGAGAATGACCAAAGCACTGTACACCTTTACATCCTGATCTGTTGCGTGGAATAAAAGGTCTAGGCCAACAGTCACTGAGGTTAGAAGCCATATAATTTAATGCTTGCATACATAATAATATATATATATTTGATATTCAATAAAATATTATAATAATATTTGAATTAGGGCTGTTGCCATGTTAGATTAATATTTATTATGATTACAGACGTTTCGGATGCACAAGCGCCCAGCCCGAAGTTAACTTCCGCTCTTTCCGGCCTGGCTGCTGGCTAATAAAATAACTATTTATATTTTAATCAATTAATTAAAAAATTAAATTATATGAATATTTTATGGTATGTTAATTGTGTTAAGTGAACAATTTGTTAAATGGGTCGTGCCACATTTAAGTTTAGCCTAGTAAAGGTTCTTCTACTGGTAACCCAAAATAATACTGGCTAGACATACAATTAAATAGAGTAATTTTGTTAATTGTTATTTCCTTTCCTAGGTGCGCATGCGCAGTAACATTTGTTTATGTTGTTGCTTTGAAACCGTCCATAGTGTGCAAATGGTATCATGATAACAATATTATCACTAATTTCTATTTAAAATGAGAAAAAATGAAATCGAAATGTAAAATTCTTTAAACTTGTTTTCTTATTTTAGCCAATCAATCCTTGTGGCTGTTAAAGCAAAATGCTAAATGTAAGCATTACAACAACAAAACAGGGTAATTGATTATTTATGATAGCACATAGTTTATAATATAGAATAATAATATCAGTGAACAAAGTTAATAATATTATAGTATAAAAGATATTCTCCTACAGAAGGTTTCAAAGCCACAAATAAAACAAACTTTACTGCGGATGTGCGCATTTGTGGATGGAATTAAACGTCCGGTACACATCCGCAAACAAAAGAGTGTCAGTAAATAATTTCTGAAACAAGCAAAAGAAACCGAAAAGAACCATTAGTTGGCTAAACTTTCCTCTCCATTATTTTGAATTGAAAATACCAAGCTATGCGCTGCCAAGCTCAACCGCTAGATGTCCCATACGGTTTCTTTAAATTTGACAAATTTACCCATTCAACAAATTGTTCAATTAAGACATTGTATTTAATACAATTATTATACAATAAAATGTATATTAATTAAACTGAATATGTTATCAGCCACTAGCCAGACCGGTAAACAAACACAGACTTGAAGTTATCTTCCGTCCAGGCGCGTGCGTCTGATGAAACTGCCCATATTCAATCATTTCAACAGTTAGAATGGGAGGGTGACACAAAACAATCCCAGTGCTCTTCTGGTAGCATCAGCCCTGATGTCCAATCATATTCAAGGACTTGAACTAACTGTTCTATCAAATATTTAATATAGCCGAACATTATTGACAAATAAACGCTTAGGAATACCAGAATAACATCTTTGTCAAGCCTGAAGAATACAATGTAAAGATGCCATGACTCATCCGCAGTTGGGTAAATATACTAATTGTGGGAAACACAAGTGCACAACCTTTCCAGTATATTTGCTTCCCTGTGACAGCATGCAAACGTGAACTTTGGCAACCAGTAGGACTATGATGATTTCTCAGGTGGGTTTTTATCTACGTTACACTGGAGGGCATTGTCACAAATGACATATCACCATCTCTGCGCTGCTGGGTTTTTTTGCTAGTAATTTAAATGTGCGGAGGGGACCGTAATTTGTTCTTCATGGATAATATGACCCTTAGCGGAGCAAGATCATGGGTCGGCTGAAGTGATATTTTCTGGTAATGATGGTCATACATCATTCCTGACGGCGTGGGTTTAGAGGCTAGCACATCCCTGCCACGTCCTCTGGGACTCGCTGCCATAAACAAGTAAGACATGTGCGCCCTGTGGAGGGCTGTGCAATTTTTACGAGCTTATCTTGAGCCCTCGGGGGTCGGGGGCTGAGCTCCTCACTGTCGCGGTGATTAATACCTCTGAAGTCCCATCATATTTCTTCATGCTCTTCCACTACTGAGGTACTACATTAGTGCTAGATGTCCTCAAGGTGATTTTCTGCAATCGCTCTTGTAGTGTACCGGTTGAAGAGATATGGCTATAAGAAATGTAGAGAGAATCATGGGTTTTTAACACGTGAGATAGAGGTGCCAGGGTCTGCAAATAGTGTTGTTGGAGGTTCACAAGGTTAAAGGAGGTTAAAGAGGAGGATGATAAGCATCAGCAAACAATAAATGGCGAATTGTTGTTTCTTAAAGGAACAATTTGCTAAAAAATGTTAATTCTGTCTTCATTAACACCATTGACTACCATAGTAAGAAAATTGCTTTATAAATTTCTCCGTTCTTATGAACACAAAAGAAGATATTTTGAAGAATGTAGGAAATCAAATAGTTCTGGGTCACTTTTCACTGCCATTGTCATTTTTCCTGCTATGGTAGTCAATGGTGGCCAAGAACTGTTTAGTTACAAGCATTCTTCCAGGTATCTTTCTCCTTGTTCATCAGAAAAAAGACATTTATACAGATTTGTAACAACTTGAGGGTGATTAAATGATGACAGAATTTGTATTTTTGGGTGAATGGTCCCTTTAATTCATGACATCCATTCATGTTGTTTCTTAACACCATGATACTGTACTTGCAAAAATGCAAATACTTGTTATTTATGAACAGTATTTACCTTTGCTTATAAAAAGACCTTTATAGGGTTGTTGTGTTATATGACAACTTCAAACAGGTATTGGTTCAGACTTCCCACATGCACTAGATACATGCAAGTGTAGGATTGCTCGTCTGGCCTAAATGATTTGTTGTCTCCCTTTAGACATTAACAGACTTTGTAAATTAGGTGTCAGAGTAACAACCAGCATGTAATAAAAGCTGTTCACATTATTCTTCTGAGATTGTTAATAGCAAAGGCACGTAAATCATCCACGCCTGTTAATATTGAAGTTATAAGAAACATTCCATTTGGCCCTGTGCTGTCTGAATACAATTAGTGGTCGAGAAGTGCAAACCATATACAAATCTAAAATATGTGATCATTTCAATGTCTGTTTCCTGGTAAATAAAGGAAATTTCTGTTTTTTAATTAAAATCAATGTTATGATTTGTCAATTTAAAACCCCAAAATCCAGAATTTTTTAATCACGTTCCAAAACGTTTTGGGAGTTTATAATATAAACTTTATATCAGCATGTAAACCAAGCTAAAGGAATGTCCTTTGCTTGTTCCCCACAACCCACCTCTATCTTACGCTCATGACTGCAGTGGGAGCTATGCGATTATGATGGAAATCTCACAAGCCATTACCATGAAGAGGCTGGGCCCGATGCAGACAGCTTAATGGACTCATTTGTAATTGGTAGGGGGCATTGGCTAAGCTACCGTGGCCTTTGTGTGATTGAGTATAGAGGCATGCATGCAAATGTGACAAATGAATAGGAATTGAGCCTCTCAGGTTTTTGTGTGGCTTTCTCCAGCTCTCCGCTCAGGCAGAGTGACCTTGAGAGGCAGTTCAGTAGGTGTTAAGAATCGTATAAAGAGTTGTTAACACTGGGGCCAGTGAACGGAAAGACACAATTCAGAAAATCTAAAGTGCCATATTCATTAGCTGCCACATGAAAGAGCTTGGAAGGAAGCTGTGGTGCAAAGCTGTGAGGTACACATGGGTTATGAGCTCTTCATAAGTAGCGTTGGAATAATCCATGTGCCTATTAACGGACATGTTAAACAGGCTTTCTGTGCGTCCTGTTCAAATGCTTAGATGCCAAGTTCCAAGACTTTCAATTTAATAGTAAAGAATTATGTGCTAAAACTGTAATACAAAATGGTGGTTCACCAATGATTTTGATGAATGTTTATAGGATGATTACAACAGCGATAGGTGGTTTTAAATGTACTAAGATGTGCATTAATCTTACAAGGTGTCTTGTGGTTTTTCATTTCTGACAGTCTGGAACATTGATCGATGAGAATTTTGTATTATAAACCATAGGTTAGATGTTATGATAAAACGATGTACATTTGGTGATTTACACAATAATGAGAATTTAGTTGCAATTAAAGTGAGAAATTGTGGATGTTGTCTGTTTCTCTTTGCCTGGCAGTCAGGAACAATAACCGATTGTCACATTCATTTTCGTCCGAGCAAAGATAAACAGTGTTGGCCAAAAGTGATGTCCAGGGGCATAGTTGTACAATATTTGCTTTTAATGCCCCCTCAGGTTAGATTAAAGCATCAAAATATGAGGCCAAACCATTAATCATGATTAATTGTATCCGGAGTAAGATTTGTGTTTACATATCTCTGTGTACTCTGCATATATTTATAAACACATGTACATACATGTATACATATTTAGTCATCACTTTGGCTAGTTCTGTATAGGGAAGACATTACGATCGCAATAGCTTTTTTGCTGATTTTATATCCCAATTAATGAAATTGTTTGGAGGCCTTGCCTTTGTAGTGAGTAATTGTGGATGATGTGTGTTTCTCTAAGCCCTGGCAGTCCGAGACGTCAGCTTCATTGTACGAGGTGTTTTTTGTTTGGCATTGGGAAGAGAGCCTGCTCGTCACAGATGTCCAGGGAAAATTACACAAGTGCCTCATTAATGAATGGCTCAACAGTCTCTGGAGGTGGCCTTAGAGGCAGCTCTTTAATGAGCTGGGAACTCAAACACTGCCAAAGTTTACCTCGACCCTGCCTCTTGCGTTCGGGTCATTCGGAAGAGCAATTCAATTCAGGGCCACTGAAGCAGAGGGGAATGGCCTCACGCTGATTTCTCTTTCTCTCCTCCAAAGGCAGGAATAATGCACTTTTGTCACACGCATCCTGGGGAATTACAGCTCCTAATTTGATTAGGGGAGATTTGATTAACTGGAAAATGGGGATTTCACTAAAACTTTCACATGCTTAATATATCCCTTGCGGAGCAGATGCAACATTGTGTCACTGCAATGAAAGGGCATATGGGAGCCCTATTCAATGGTTAGACGGTCCTTGAAATCCAAGAAATCCAAGTCAAACGCCTTTGATAATCTCTCCCTGAAAATAGAAATGGTTGTCATGCAAGTTTCTGTGTGCCGGCTTGTGAAGGGTACCTTGGACCGACAGCAGCGCAAATAAATGCGATATAAGCAACTTCTTACTGCTTCTGTCATCGGTCCCATGATCTAGAGAGCTTCCTACCGAAGCGTGATTTTAGAAAGCTGCCTCCTTGCTATGGACAAATTCCAATGCAGCATTGGATATACAGAATTCTTCATTAAGAAAGCAATCCCAGAATGCATTGTGATAAACACAAATAAATGCAGGAGAAAAACGCAGGAGAAATGTTCCTTATAAATCAGCTTAATTCATTCAAGACTGCGAAGTATTCCGATTTTTTTAAGTAAAGTGGTCCAAAACGTTCACTTTTGAGGTTCTGCGTTGGTAAACATTCTGCCTTAGAAGGCAGCAGGCGGCGAGGCAGCGAGGCAGCTCACCATCACATGGGTTTATGGAGTAAAAATTCCAGCAGTGTCAAGTCATTCTATTCCACAAGCGAATGTACTGCACGCATTACAGTACATTAAGATTATGTATTTCATTTCAAGGCCAATTGGCCCTCGGTAATGGTCTCAGAAGGAACATGCCATTACAGACCAGTGGTTATGGAGGACAGAAGCTATTCCAAAGGGCAAGTATGGAGGAATCTATCCCCATTAAAAATGATCTAGTTAAATCAGCTTTCTCTCATAGGGCCATCGGGCCAAAACCTGCTCTTTGAAATTAATAGCCAGACCCAAGCTGAAGGTCTAAGGCATCAATTTACTCCTCCTTCAGACAGAAAATCAGTGAAAACAATCAGGCCAAAGTCTGCACTAATGACTTTGCCTTTGAGGCAAGCCTGCAAGATTCACAAGGAAAAACTTGCGTGTTGCCAGGTCTCGATGTGTTTGGGGTAATTGCTGGATCTTGGAAGGATTTATAATATTGCTCGAACCGTAAACCAACTCTTTGTCATACTGTAATTACAAAAAATTATTTCAACTCATGAGCACTGCAGCTCATTTTCAGCAATCACATCTGACTCAGATTTTCTGCCTTTAATGGTGTTAAATTGAGCAGATATTTACTCTTCTGTGTTAAAATCTAGCTGTGCTGGTAAAGCACGATCATGATTTTTGAAAATGACTTAACTGTACATTTTAAAATCCTTTAGGTATCTTTGTTTTTCCATTAATGGGAATTTGACTGAAGATGATGTGCATTAACACACTGATATAAATACACCATACCCTACACAAACTTGTTTAGGAGAAATATATGTATGACATAAATATATCTGTTTGAAAAGTAGAAAGCAAGTCGCATAGTCCAACTCCAATAAAACTGAGCACAGCTTGTAAACACTGTAGTGTGTTTCATATGAAACTCCGTCAGTGGTTATTTCAAAAGCAGCCTGAGATTTACCGACATATGTAATTTGCATATCTGATTCCACCTAAATCCCTTTCTTGTCAAGAACTCATAAATAATAGCTGTGCTTGTATTAGATATAAAATCCACACAGTCAAGACATAAAGTACAATAATGACCGCCTCAGTTAGTTGAAAGTAAATTCATTATTTGTGCCTTATGAATTATAAAACAACCCCCCCCCCACAAATTTTATGAGATCCGATGGCCTGCATACGATTTGGAGTCTCTTGTGTAGTTCTGTATACATTTTTCATCTCGCACATCTGCCTGCAGTACCACAAATCAAAAGCATCCGAGGGGAGACTGTGTCGCGGCCGCGTGTGTTTTCCTCAGTTTCATTCGTTGATCGGCATCCCGGTGTGTGCCATCAGAAGAGAGAAGTCGAAACTGTTTTGCTCTGCCGCGCTGGCACGCTGAAGATCCACGTCCCACTGAGGAGTCGCAAATCACAGCTACATCCCAGCAGGAGGACCAACTTCAGCTTGAACAAGGCCTTGTTTTGTTCAGGGCCTGTGAAATGCAATTAGAAACCCCCTCAGGGCCGACAGGGCCAGTGACTGAATGAGACCTCCCCGCGATCCTGGCGGGCTATGGACTTTGAAGTCTTGCGCTATCTCCCCCCGAGAGCCCATCCCTGACTCTTCAGCGAGGCACGGTTCAAAGAGGATGATGCGTTACAAGACATGAGGCCACAGTCACACTAGCCCAGGGAGCTTTCATGTGTCTCCTCCCACAGGGGTGTTGACGGTTATAATAAATTATGTGATATATCTGTTGTGATAATTTTCTGTCTTGTGATCTATCATCTTGCCATGCCCTTTCACGCTGACATTCACAGCTCTCGGTCCCATGAGGTGCTCCATGATTGGTTGATCCCACCGAGGATGATGGTGTGTCAGAAGCAGCATGTTCGAGCCAAGTGGTTTTGAACGCGACTTCCAAACAAATCACTTCCTTCTCTTGATAATATACAAGCATGATGACTGTAGCAAAAAAATTCTTTGTTGTTTAACACTGTTGCATAAATCTCATATTCATACATCTATCCCGACCTTTTGCAGAAGATCATTTGCTGTAATCACCTACCCACCCTCGCATCACTCCAAACACAGAACACAAAAGAGTTGTTATTAAAATGTCAAAGCTGTTTTTTCCATAGAGAAATTAGCTGTCAAGTTCATTTAAAAAATTGTCTTTCTTTCCAAAACCACTAAACTAACCCATCCTACATAAAGAACTACATTAGTTTTTTAGCCAAGACCGCCACTGGTTCTCCTTTACATAACAAAAATAGGGTACATGATGCCCCACTCGGTTTCAGACTCCCTAGAGAATTCTACAACACAGTGTTCGTGACGTTAACGTTTATGTGAAGCGTTTATAATATGCCATGGCACATACAAATGTGACCACCACATTAATTCACATTGTTTTTTTCTCACCCCACAAAGAATCCGGGTGTCATACCATCACAGCACAGCATTAATTAAAGCTGATGCTGTGGCCCAATGAGAGTGAAGTGTCGTTTCGGTGTGAGGTCATCAGCATTCTGCACTCGTCTCGTTATTCTCAGCCTGTAATGAAGAAGATGGCAATGAGCACTGGACTGTCTGTCTGTATGTATGTGTGGAGGGAGGAGGCTGGGCCTGAGGGAGATGAGGAGGGACGCACGAGTGGGCGTGTCCTTTTAGGGAGGGATCGGAGGAATGCACTGTGCATCTACTGAGGGAGCGTCGCGCGGACGGAGCTGTGGGAAGCAGACACTCGGATCTGTGTATCCACGCAAACTTCGCCATTGGATTTGCGCTGGGAAAGAAACTCAAAGCCTTCCGTTTACCATTCCTGGAGGATATTATTGGATACAAATTCATTTCTTGATAAAGGATTGGCTTCGGATCGACTTTTTCTTCATACATATTTAGACTTTCGAGGGTTTAAACAGGTGTAGGTTATAATACAAACAAACACAACATCAAAACTGATCGTGTTTCCTCTTCGTTTTGTGAGGTTTTCGTGTTAATAAAGAAAAGCGAGTGTGAGGAAAACACGTTTGTACTGGAACGAGTCTGATTTTAAAAACTTCCGGGAGCCTTTTGGTGGCAGTTTGTCTGTTTTGGGATTACAGTCGTTTTTATTGAGGACCGGAGTGTTGTCATCATTGTGATTTTGGGTAAGTCATACCTCTTACCCTTGACAGAACACTGCAAGCTAATCCTATTTATTTCTTTTTTGGTATTAAAATCACAAATTTAGTCTCGCCACAAAAAACATTGTGTGATGATATTTGCAGTAAACGATGACTATGGTAACGTAATAGAAATGGTTAACAATCTGCCAAAAACACAGCAGACTACTTCACTTTACTATATATTCATATATAAAACACATTTGTAATATTCCTGAGGCAAAGTCTAACGAAACTATAAATTCTCGATCGAGTTTGTTTTGTTCTTCAGTTAACGTTATCCTTGCTGTATGAGACAGGTAACGTTAATACATAAGTTAGCCCAGACATCAATAAAAAGCCTTTACAAATATTTCTCATTAAGTGTCAATACTGAGTGGGTAATTTTGATTAGTTTTCATTGTGTCCACGACATTTGTGTCGTGTTTTCTGTTATATAAAAAATATTTTCGCTTGTTTTCTCTGAAAACATCTGGTAACGGCGCTCTTGTCGTGTATGATTTTGGATGGTAAGACAGTGCCCTCTTGTGCCTGAGAGCAATAATGTATTATTATTATTATTAAAGAGGTTTGCTAAATAATTTCAATTGACTGTAATTGTGTTAATGTTTCAGGTTGCCGTCACAGGCACATTCATTCCCTCCAAATGAAGGTATGTGAACCTGTTCACAATGTACACATAAGATTCAAAACCAATACGAAATTCATTATTTGTTATGCAGCTCTGAATACCCATTAATAAATCAACATGATATGTGTTAATTTGCCTCCATGGGTGAGAATTTATAAGCAGTGTTTATATCTGACACCTCTTGATAGATTTGATGGATATTAGATGCACCCAATTATCCAATGACAGTGTCACCTCTTTATATTCAATAGTCTATTGTGAGCAAAGAATCTTATTTCTTTTTTACAAGAAATTTACAGAGATCTGTTTTACAAATGTTCGTTTAAACCCAAAACTTGGTATACATTTAGAGTATTTAAGATGTATTTTTCACACCTTTTTGAAATGTGTAGTTTATACTCCCATTATCTGGGATACATAAAATCTGGAGGTTGCATTTGTTTAGATATGGGAAAACATTCTGTTCATCAATGTGAGAATCCAAGTCCAGATTTTAACAACATGGCACTAAGCACAAACACAACGCTCTAAGAGCCAATAAGCAACCCGATAAGTTAGGAGGCCAAGTGCATGTTGGTAATCTATAGACATAATTGGAATGGGGGGTCGGTCACTCAGCAGCCAGCTCACCCAAAAAACCCACTTTAACCTTGCTGGTTTATGTATTAGGACTCACTCAGTCTCTCTGTTTTTTTTCTTGGCACACTTATGCGTTTAAATCACAAGGCATTAATAAAAGCCTTTATCGGTCTTCTCGATGTCACTCATCGCTACTCGCTTCAAGCTGTTTTTGTCTCTTAAGTGTGCTAAAATCAAATCAGAGGCACTTAAGAACTTAACCAGATTACTTTTATAGAGTCACCAGCAATAGTTAATGGAATTTACGTCTTGAAGTAAGACCGGGTGCATTCCATTATTCTGTCTAGCACATTTGTCAGCAGAGGCCAAGGTCTGGTCACCAGCACTGGGCATGGTCTCGGTGAGCTGATGGGTCGTGACTTCGGGTTAGCCTGCTGCCGCTTTGTACAATATGTTAGATCTTACGTGTGTCATATTCTGCAACAAAGACATTTGTTACTCTAGCTAACAACCTTAAAACAAGATACATTTATTTGAACATAGATACACATGAAATCACATAAGATATTATGCCTAGTAAAAAGGGCAGACGTAATGGATTTTTTTCTAAATGTAAGCACAAATTAGATTAGATTTCTCTGAATTTAAAGCATTTCTTTATAGAGCCGTTTTTGAAATATATCTGTTTTAATATAATATGTAAAACAGATGATGGCTGAAACGTCTTCATGAATGACTTTAAAGGGATACTTCACCCCAAAATTAAAATTCTTTCATCATTCACTCACTTTTTAAGTTGTTTCAAATCTATATACATTTCTTTGTTCTGATAAACACAGAGGAAGATATTTGGAAGAATGCTTATTGAACACAAAAGAAGACATTTTGAAAAACGTAGGACCGCAAACAGAGGCACTTTTGACTACCATTGTCTTTTCCTACTATGATAGTCAATGGAGGGCAAAATCTGTCTGGTTATAAGAATTCTCGCAAATATCTTTTGAAGAATTTGTGTACAGCAACAACTTGAAGGTGAGTAAATGATGACAGAATTTCATTTTCGGGTGAAGTTTCCCTTTATGAGAAAGGATGTGAGCAGATGAATGTTATGTGAAGCCTATTAAACCATAAGCCATCTTAATACAATTGAGTTAAAGGACGCTTGGATTAAACAGCTTTCAGGATCTGTTTTGTTCTTCTGAGAATTGAGTTTTTAATTAGACACAATCTCCCCGAAAAACACACATATTTTTAATCACTTGCCTCTGAACATGTGCGTTGTTAGACTGTAATGCATGTTTGTGTCACACGCTGACTATGTTAAGCGTTCTGTTGTTACGGTTGTGTGCTGATAAAGCTTTCATGTCATTTGAGGAAGCGTGCTGAGAATCTGCATCATCTGTTTATCTGACTCTCGGCTGTCAGAAGTTGACAGCTTCACTCACCGCCATAAAGTAAATCTGCCAGGAATAACTGCAGCTCTATTTGAGGCTCTTTTGTTGGCTTATGTGTGCTAACTGGCCTAGAATGGAGGGTTTTTCATTTCTGGTACCTAAGATCATAGAAGCTGGTAGATCATCTTGGACAACCAATGATCAATTCATAGTAGGAAAAGTGTTTTGTAATGTTCCTTGTTCTGTTCAACACTGTAACGCAGCTCAAGATAGGGAAGGAAGGAGACGGGAACCGGCAAACATTTAAACATTTAATAAAGGAATATAAACAGCCGGCGGCCCCTCACGGCCGACCGCCGGCGAACAACAACACAGTAAACCATAAACACATATACATACACTTCGGGCCCGTACCTCTCTCATCGACGGTCCGGTCGCTCGTTCCTTTTATATGCTCCCAATCTCCTACGTGATGCGAGGCCGGTGCGCGCACCACTGGCGCCAATTAACAATTACTTACCGGCCTCGAACCACGGTCTCGCCCCGCCTACTCTACTACAAACACAAAAAAGAATTTTGAAGAATGTAGGAAAGCATCCGTTTTGGTGCACCATTGACTGCTATTGTTATATTTCCTACTACGGTAGTCAATGGTGGACAAGAACGGTTTGGTCGCAAGCATTCATTCAAATACCTTTCTCTGCATTCTTCAGAACAAAGAAATTATACAGTTTTGGATTAACTCAAGTGAGTAAATGATGACAGAATTTTTATTTTCGGGTGAGCTGTCCCTTTAAGACGGAGATTGAAATCACCCAGAATGCAATTTATACCCAGACCACTGTGGCCGCCTTCAAAGTGAAGTGAGACTATTCAAGGCCGTTGTATAATCCGTTCATTCCCTGTCCATCGCAGACACAGGTATACATGTTAGTACAACGAATACTGTGAGATAGGCAGCCAGAACAGGGTTCACATTGTTCCTGTGGTAACCCGAGCCGGGCCTGGCCCGAGCATGGAGGGAGACCTTATAGCCGAGATCGGCGCTGTTGAGAGATCAGCGAGACAGCTGCCTGTTTGGAGCTTTCAACACAACTCAAATAAACACTTCAACTATCCAACTTTGGAGCTCGCATTGCCCGCAACTCACACACACACACACACACACACACACAAACACGAGAGCGGTGTTAACTGACCACTGCTTTAACACATAGGTCAAGCCTAAGGCTTATTAATCATTCGTGAAGTCAGGTTTAGCGAGATCTGTTATAGCTACATAAAGTCAGGTCTGACGCTCGGCCTCTGTGAACCTGGAAGGTATGGCCTATCCCACAATGCATCAGCAGACATTTTGTACACATCCCCATTAGTAATCCCCCACTGAGTGTAACCTGACCACTGAATAATGAAACGGCTCAATGCTGAGCTATTGTGCCGGCTGTGGGAGAACACAGTCATTTCGCTCACGGCAACCTAGAAGTCCTTAGCTTGTATCATGAACTAAGCTTTCACATCGTCTATTGTGAAGGGATTAATTGATAAAAACATGATATGGCTCGCTTAAATAAGTCTCTTATGTCTGATGAAATGGGACATTTCTGAAAGCTATCTAGTTTTAAAGCTTTAAAGATATATGCGGGTGTGGATATGTTTACTGAAAAGGTGTTTTTAAATGAGATTGAATAAATGTAATCCTTGAAGAAAAATGTACTGTATGTAGTTTCCTCCGCCATGGATCAAAAGATCCAAGTTACCCTTCATTTAAGTTTTAAAGGGTTAGTTCAATTCTGTGATCCTTCACTCACCCTCAAGTTGTTCCATACATGTATACATTTCTCTGCTATGTATAACACAAAAGAAGATATGTTAAAGAACATGGCAAAGTAAACAGTTGTGGGTCACCATTTACTTCCTATTATAGTAGTCAATAGTGTCCCAAAACTCTTTGGTTACAAATATTCCTCCAAATATTTATTTTTGTTATTCAGCAGGACAACACAAAATGCTACAGGCTAGGAACAATGTGAAGGAGAGTAAATTATGACAGGATTTTCATTTTTGGGGGAACTATCCGATGTTTTCTTAGGGAAATACATAAGGGGATGTATATTAGGGTTATAGAACTAAACAATTATATAAGTGGCATGCAAAGATCATTTGGTAGTATCTTCTGAAAAAAAAACATATACATTCCATCGCAGATCTCTACATACTTGACTTTTTTAATGTTTGATGTAAATCACAGTAAGGGTGAAAATCTTGTGCATGCACCACCCAGTTGGCTAACTGCTTTGATGTATTAACTAGAGTTGAAAGAGAGAGAGCGAGAGAGAGAGCAGTGAGGCAATAAGGGAAGTGTTCGCTTAGTCTATGTGATACCCAACACCACAGACTGTGATCCTGCAGACAGACGGGCAGTTTGAGAATACAGAAGGATAGTGTTCCCCTGTGTCTTATTCAAGAGCTGTTGAACGCCTGCTGACTACACCGCAGAGAACTTTCTGAACCCGGTGGAACGACTGTAAAGGATTCTTTAAAGATGTGGACAGTTTACGGTTAAAAACAAGGGTTCTTGAAAGGTATGAGGTTTTTTGAGTTCTTTATAAAGCTTTGGTGTATTTGTATTTTGTAATTTCCAGCACATGTTGTGTATTCGATCTCCGCCAATCTACTTAACTAACTTGAGCAGCGAAAGTCAGCTTCATCAGACAGTTTAACCAGATTTGGCTAGTGAGGTTTTGCGGCTCGTTTCAGCGTAGCTGATTTAGCAGATGTTTTCAGCAAACTGTCATGATCATCCAAAAATGTCGGATACCAAACTGTAGCGGTGTTATTTTCTCGGACACGCATGTCAAGTGTCACAGAGGTGCTTTTGAACAGCTGAGCGTCGTACGCTGACTGCACTTCATTCACACTGAACTCAAAACCATGTGGGAACCTGCCGGCCAGCAAAAACAACTGTTTCTCTCAGTCGTCCGCCAACTGCGCTTCAGCAACCACACACACGTCCTTGGCGTATGATTTATTAGACGCAGACCGTAAACCTCAGAGGGCTCACCTCAAGCAAACGCTCTGTGATTGGAAGATTACGGGGAGTTTTTATTAGGGCTTACCTGGCTGCGCCCGAGCCCCGCTTGTCTAGAGTACACACAAAGCTCCCTCCAACAGCTCCCTTCACAAGATTAAGAGCTTTCCTCCTGGCACCCTGTCAAGGACAAAATTTAAAGAACACGAGTGTTTAACCTCTAGCTAATCTTGTCTTTGTGAGAAAGGAGGGATTAGACGATTGGTTTCTGCATGCCTGGAAGGGTTAGGCCAGTAATGGGCTTGATGAATGACAAAAATGGTTTGGAGAGGGAAGCTGCCAACTGACACAGGAAGACAAATTTGCCGGTGGCCTGACAGCTCCAAACAGAAGCTTAGCATCGCATCAAAATATAGCATTACTGCGCCATGACACTAATTGAAAATAAGCAGTCTAAAGCAGAGCGAATGTTCTGGGAACGGGCTTGAATTTGAATATGCGAAAATGTGTTTTGATTTATTTGAATTGTTTGTTTGGTTATTGGTTCGGTTTTTGAAAGGGAGCATCGGTACACGCTGTGCGTTGATTAATCTGGATGCAAATTAGATTTAAACGCCGAAGCCATTATGATCCAAAGGTCTATTAGAGACTCGCTGTGCCTATTATTTAGCTTTACATTATTAGACTGTAGCAGGTCCGGCTATTGAGCTGTGCCATGTACTCTGTATCTATAATTATGGGAACTCTCTGTACTCCTCTCTCTCTTTCTTTGGAGATTCATCATTGCAGACGGCATTTCACGTTCGTCTCATTTAGCCTTGATATGTTGCTCCGTCCAATGCATTCTGGAGACTATCAATTTATATGTCCACTGGAAAATGCCTGCTTTTCTCCAAAGATATTTACTCTTACGTCAAATGACCCCCTGGTCACACGATTCAATGCAACCGAGTCATCACAAGGGATTTGTGAGCTCAGCTCAGGCGAATAAGTTGCCCCCCGCGTTCCCGCCCCCACAGACCCCTGGCGTTCGGCAAACCCCTCGGAGAAGCTAACAATCCATTATGGAGCCCTCAAAAGTCTTTTCACTATAGATACAGCAGGGACTGGAGAAAAGGCCCAAATTGACAGCTCGACACAAAGGAGATTTACTGCTTTGCTTTATGTGCCCGAGTGCTGTTTAAAAGGAGGTAATTGCAGGTTGTATAGATGGGCGAAACCCCAAGGGATTTTACCCCTTCATCGCATTTGCATTCACTGTTAGTGGCCCCCTGGGAGAGACCCGCAAATGTCACGGTGAAACCAACGTCATCCTGCGGTACGGCCGTGACAAAAAGCGTGTTAAATGGACGATGCTAAAAGAGAGACACCCTGCGCTTTTTATCTTTCAGTGAGGCTGTATCTCATTTTACATCGCTGTCTTTACCGTGACACCTTGACTGCTTCATGGGATGCCACTGTTTAACAATATCACCATATTACATTTCATTAATATCATATAAAAAATGTTACTTTCCCAGTAAGGTTGTGGGCGGAGTCTCCACACAACTCCATAGCAACACCTTGACAACCACACAGAACATTCTGGTGTTTTAAGTGATTGACTCACATTTTTTAAAATATTTGTATCAGGGCTGTCATGATATCGGATTTTAACTACACAGTTATCGTGTGCAGCAGAATTCGTAATGCCGATATTTTCATGATATATACTGAAATTTTAATTCATCCAAATTGTTTTAACTAATCAAAATGTGCTGTTTTTTGGTCAACGAATCGCACTCAAAGTGAAGAGAGAATGGGAGTGAAGGATTCTAAAGCGAAATTTCAGACGGTTGCTGAATTATTCATAATATTCATAATTATGA
Source organism: Triplophysa tibetana (assembly GCA_008369825.1). NCBI lineage: Eukaryota > Metazoa > Chordata > Actinopteri > Cypriniformes > Nemacheilidae > Triplophysa > Triplophysa tibetana. Next base: position 10,117,791 of record CM017917.1, on the reverse strand, counting down.
TTTTTTTATCAATTCAATTCAATTTTATCTATATAGCGCTTTTCACAGTTTTGCATGGCAGCGGTTACTGTGGTAAAATAAACAAGGAGAAATAAATAAATATTAACTAAATGACACAATATATGGTATTATAATACATGGTAATAGTGCCATTTACTTAACTGAACCAAATGTTGGACCGTCAGTATCACGGTTATTGGCAATATCTGTATATTGTGAAACCCCTACCATGTGTTCAGAGGTGTATAAGCACGGTTACAGTCACCTGTTTTGTTGAAGCAACTGTTTTTTACTTTCAGATCTTGCTGATGTTGCTTATACCACAGATGCGAGATCAGAAGGCGATAGGCACGATGCCGCAAGGAGGAGATATTTAGAACCGAGCCATCTCCTTCAAGAAAGACCTAAGGAAATACTCGTTCACCTTCCAGAGCAACTTGTAAGAACATTTCTGCAATTTTGGGTACATCGACACAAGCAAAAGAAGACAGGTGCATTTAAACAGTCATCTACTCTGAACACTTCAACATGTTTGCCCCAACAACAGCCCTGCCTCCATCACCTGCCCACTCAACAAGAAGTTCACTGCCTGTGCCTGGGGTGCCACCTACAGGTCCTTACACAGGTAAAAAGAGCCTCATATCAATTATCACTAATATTTGATTCTCGAGGTGTAAATTGTTTTGCGCTACTTTTATCATTTGGCATACTTGCTATGCTTCCCTGTAGCTCAGTGGTAAAGTATTGCGTTAACAACACAAGGTTGTGGGTTCGATCCCAGGGGATTGCAAATGCCTATGTAAAATGTATAGGATAAAGCAATGTAAGTCGCTTTGGATAAAAGCGTCTGCTAAATGTAAATGTAAATGTATGCTATGTATACCTTCTATGTCATCGTTATTCACTCTGTTGTACTCCACTTCCAGAGCAGGACCTACTACGACAGGAGTTAAATTCTCGGTTCCTGGCATCACAGACAGTTGATCGAGGGGGGACGTTGGCTCCTCCTGCGTGCCTGCGAACTGAGTTCCATCAACACCAGCACACACACCAACACACCCATCAGCACACCTTCACACCCTTCCACCCCTCCATCATGCCCAGCCCAGCTGCACCACTGGTGCGTACTCCTGCTAGACAAGTGAGGATTTACATTCTACATATTCATAGTCTGTGTTGTAAACGCTGGGACATTGACATTTACATCAATAGATCTAGTAAATAAATAATTCTCGTTTTTTTCTTGTTTCGCAGTTCGACAAATACCCAGCAAAAGTGGACACCTTTCATAGACATGGTGTAAGTTGAGACAGAGTTCATCCAAATCATCATTATTGTCATTCCAAACCTGTATGGATTATGGAAAAATAGTTTGAGGAATGTCCAAACAAATACAACACTGGCCCACATTTACTTCCATTGTATGGACACAAAACCACTAGGACATTTCTTAAAATATCCTCTTTTGTGTTCCACAGAAGAAACAAACGGGGTTAAAAACAATGAGATTTTTAATTTCTGTATGAACTATTCCTTTAAGAATGAATTACTACTACACTTTGAATCTTTATGAGCAGTTTGACAAACACTTGAGGTTATTATTTTTCTAATGCTTCGGTTGCTTTGTGTCCTGAATTAGCACAAACAGACATTAATGACATTTCTTTGCTGTTTGACTTCAGTCGGTTCCGTCCTATCCATCAGTAATGACCGGAATACCTCCTGTGGTTCCACCTGCTGGATCATTCAGCTCTTTCCAGGGAGCTTTTCAGCCCAAGGTCTGCCTGTCGCTCTTGGCTCACACATTTCTCTTTTGTTTAAATCGCACAATGTATTCAAAAAGCTCCGACATTGTTGATAGGTGACCCCCTCAAAGAAAAGAGATTGTATGGGGTTCTGTTTCTTCTTGATAAGATCCTACACTTACAAAAACTACTACTGTATTATTGTTTTTTGGCCAAGTACCATGGTATTCTTAATAGTACATTTTAGTATTTATAGTCTTATAAACACAAGATAAATACCGTCATCAGATAGTATCACTTTACAGTAACAAGAGGTAGTGTGATGGTAGATAAAATACACTATATTGCAATTCAGACAGACTGAATGATAAGTGTAACCATGTGCATCATTTACATAGCTGCTAATATAAATCATTAGGAAATGATGCTAGAAATGTACATTTCGACTTATGAATTCAGAATAAAGTTAAATATTTATTGAAATGAATGTAGACATTATATTCATGAATATTTGTTTTTGCAGGCTTCCAACCCACTAGATGTGGCGTCAAGACCTGGAACAATGTCACACCAACATTTACAGAAAGAGTCGAGAGTAAGTTTCCAGTTCCTATCACTTGCTCATCTTTTCTAATACGACTGAACCACATTAATTCATTAAATATTTTCCGCTGTAGTTTTCAGTATTTAATTTGGGAAATACAAGAATAATTTGTAATACTTGTTATATATATTTTATAGATTTTGGATCCCATGTGTCCTAAAGCAAAGGTAAGAGTCTCATCGGACTATTAAATTGTGTATTAAATCAACCTCTTAACTCACTGACAGTTCTTTTATTATCCTGTTTTTTTGTTTCCATAGAAACCTGGGAAGTGGTGTGCAATGCATGTGCACATTGCGTGGCAGGTTTATCATCATCAGCAAAAAATGAAAGTAAGTTGAAATCACACCGGTCACATTTTGTGTACGTGATTTTGTATTTTGATTAACGTATTGTATTCACTTTTTTCTCTGTTCATAACAGAAGCAAATGCAGATGGAGCCACATAAGCTAGACTTTGGGTTTAAACCTGAGCATATGCATCGATCACTTGCTTCGAGCTTCATGGGACTGCAGCCGCGTGATTTACCTCGCCCTGCTACCATCCTCTCTAATGCAGGTAAAAAAAAAAGCTGAAGCCAAGTTGTGTCTGTGGATCACCATCTTTTGTTGGAGCTGGAACAAAATCCCTATCAACCAATCCCATTACAGGCTCAGTGCTGAGAGAATACGCGAATCAACACACTATTTTTAGCAGTAGTTTATGTACAGAGTGGCATACGTTTGATGGCAGGATTATTGTTTCAGGACAAAGATTGCTTGAGTACATTAATGAATCACTCTCTGATCTCTTTTTAGGTACCACACATCCTTCAGTTTCACCCTACGGACCACCCTTACCACATGGTCCAAGTAATCTTCACAGTCTCGTCCCTCATCCCGGTAAGGCTACCTTTACCCGGCAGAACATAGTATATATATATACATAACTATTACTGCTTAGAATCATGCTCAATGTGCTCTCTGTTATTCTGTAGAGCCTCTTAACAAGCCACCCCCCTTTGGAGGTCTGACTGCACTAGGCGTGTCTGCTTTTGGAGGACTAGGAAACCCAACGCTAAGTAAGAACATGCATAAATGTTTTTTAAAAAACATCATTGCAGCTATAAGGTTATTATGCATTGCTAATCTTTCCTTTGTCTTTCATAGCGCCGAATGCATCCCATGCCCTTAATGATGGTAAACCAGTGGCAACTCCTGGGGGGCCACAGGAGCCCTGGAACCGACTGCAGGAAACTCCATCTTCATTCCCGACACCCCCTCTGCGTCCGAGGTCTTCTGAACCAGATAGGGTTTCATCCAGTTTGGACCGAACAACTAATAAGAAGGACTCTCTGGTCAAGGATGATCAGGAAAGGTTTGTTTAACTAGCCATAGATACCACCTGCACCCAAAAACATCTTTCCAAACTTCCAGTGAAGGTTTTTAGTTTTAAAAGAATAAATCAGTTGACAGATCAAAATAATGAAGAGATATATACCATACATTCATCCAGCCTAAAGATGAATTTATCTTTTATTTCAATCACATTACAGGGAGACAAAAGAGAAATCAAACGGGAGAAATTCATCCCCCATCATACACAGCACGTTGGATAACAAACAATCAACAGAGATGCTTAAAGTTTCCACTCCGGATCACCCAAAAGAAGACGAATGGCTGAGAGAGAAAACTGAAACGCAAGAGCTTCCACAACCCGAGGATCAGAGAAACATAGAGATCCAGAGTGACAGAAGAGCGACGGATGTAAAATCCGAGCAGCTACTTGCTGAAGAGAAGCCAACAGCAAAGGATAGCTCATCACCGAAGCTTCATAAAGATGATCTAAAGAGGCCGAACAATGATGTCCAACCCTGGGAGCCCCCTGAGAAGAAGGTCAGAATCGAGTATGAAAAGAGCAGCAAGGTGAGGATCAAGGAGGAAAAGAGAGATGACCTGGAGTCAGATGTTAAACATCAGAAGAGTGTTGAGAAACCATGGCAGGGTCCCAGAACGCCTGGTATAAACCCTTCACCTCTCTCTGCTCTTCATTTGCCAATGGGAATCCACGGTGGACATCCAAGCTTCGACAGACATCCCAGTTTCGACAGGGCTCGTCTGCTCTCACCCTTCCTGGGAATGGGTCCATTACCAGGAGCCGAGAGGCTGCCTTACTCCCCGCAACATTGGGAGTCCATGAGGAACATGTATAGATTAGATCTCCCTCGAAGAGACTCTTTGGGAAAAGAACTCTTGATGAGAACCGACCCACTGCAGCGCGCAATGATGGGTCACCCTGCTTACCCAAGGGAGATGTTTTTACAATCCATAGCATTGGAGCACAGGAGTCAACAGGAAGAGCGGCAGCGCCTGGCTCTCCTGCGTGAGGACAGCGAGAGGAGTCGCCTGCTGGCCTTTCACCAAATGGGACTGGACCCCCACCTGGCTCCACCGGGGTTCCTTGCATCACACTACCCGAACCCCGGGTTCCCGCACAGCCCACATTACAGGACTCTACCCGCTGCTTATCTACACGGCCCACCACACCCACTTTTCCCAATGCTGGCTGCACGGTCAGGGTCACCGAGACGAATGACCCCTCTTACAGACAGACCTGGTTACCCGCACAGAGACACTGAGACTCGGTTTGCTTGACTGTGTGTAGGACTGTGAGAATCTACCTATAACAAGCACTTCTCGTCAAACAAAGTGTAGTTATTATTATGTACAGTGGTCATTATATTATGCTTTTGGTCAAAGAATAAAATAAATTCTGAGGAAAAAATTGATTTATTTATTTCATGTTGATGTTTGAGGTGTAAACTTTGTACAACCACAGCAAGGCAACTGCTTGTAATGGTAGACTAATACAGTGCAATTCAATATCGAATATAGATAGAAATAAACTAGATTTGTTAGTTATACTCTCTCAAATACTTACACTATTGGTCCCGAACATTTTTTGACAAAAAATACAAATAAAAGTCAAACATGTGTTTTAAAACAATTAAAACATCAAGGGTAAAAATAAATGAACAATGTTTCCAGAGTGCTATATGAAGTTTCCAGGCAAAGATATAGTATTAAAGATAAAACCTGAGATTAAAAAGCTATAAAACGCAAAAACAACAGATGAACATCATCAATTTAACTGTGTTAAAACAACACTGATCTTATAAAACAGGCTCTTATCCTGATATCCATCCCACAAAGTGTTAAAACATGATGCCTATTCAGTAAAATTCCATTATATATTACACAACGTCCATTCCCAGACCTCTAGCCACCGCAGCCAGAGCTATAACAGCCCCTGACGGCCCGCCAGACTCTTCTTCCTCTGGTTCTCCATTCACATCAGTCACAGTGTTCAACACACAATACACAGACGTTTCATCCTCTTTCAATGCGCTGCTGTCACCCCCCTCCATGAGGTCTGAAGAGGATGAGGATGAAGAGGGAGATGAAGGCGAGGAAGAGTGTTGAGGAGTGCTCGCTCCGCTGTCTGGATGCAGCGCAAGCTCCTTGGAGTGACCTTGGGTTGAATTGGAGATTTTGCGAGGGGTTTGTTTAACAGCCATGTTCTTTATTAACTCTTCCGTGACCTCCACAGTCTCATAGCGCACCATGTTGAGCCGCAGGTACCCGTCCTCATCCTTCTTATACCTGTTAAGAACCGGAAATTGTGGATATTAATACATGAATGAAAATGGGTTACAATATGAATTACTGTTGAAGGTTAAGTCTGTGTTAATGTGTGTTTTTTAACTTACCTGAAACGGGAGTGTCCAGATGGCCATTTCAGTTGATGCTTCTTTCGGAGATGGAGGGTAAGTGTGTAACACCAAGAGAACGTCTTGTCGCAGAGGTGACACTTGTACCTTGAAACCATGTTATCCTGATGCAGAAAGTTAGTGAATATATTAGTGGAATGAGTTGATAAAACAGATCATTTGTTCTTTAGGTTGTATTCTAAATTGTGAAAAGTTTTAATTGAACGGACTATTGCAGTTATATAAAAGTGTGTAAAAAAAGTAATAGTTTAAAATTCTTTAGGTCATTACGTTCAGAAGTTACCGGTTTCACTAGTTTTAATGACAGTAAGCTATATGCTCATATGTGCTTTAACATAAATTATATTTTCAGTTTTACGTAGTTTACTATTTATAGGTAAATAGGTAAAATGATCACTGGTTTTATTATGTGAACTACTAACAATATTTCTACCAAATGTCCAATTAAAATATTGTTTCTATTTGCATTTATTTGCACAAAATGAAAACTAAAGAAACAGGTCAAAATAACAGAAAAGATGCTCTGTACATTTTAGGACCTCAAATACTTTAATTAACTATAAAATAGTTTGTATTTACTGAGAAATACAACAGTGATATTTCTACATATATTTAGGAAAAGTTCAAAAATATTTTTTATGTGATAACCTATGTGTGATTTTTTGTCACGGTTTTCATGCGTCTTGTCATGCTGTCAGTCTTTCACATTGCTGTTGGATGACTTTATGTCACTCCTGAGGTTTGATTCTATTCAAATTCAACAAACACTGAACTCTAATAGCCACAATACATCTAGAAATGTTTCTGTGGTAAGTAACTAGCCAAATCATCAAGCATTAGAACTCAAAGATGAGGTTCTAGCACGCCCTGCTGGCTGACCTCATGTACTCGCTTGTAGTGCTGGTTCATGGTGTGCGCCATACGAGAAGAATACCCGCAGCCCTCCACTGTACAGTGATACGCTGCACCTTCGTTGTGGGTTTCCATGTGTCTTCGTAGATCATGCTGGTTCTTGAAGCTAAGTGAAAACAGAGACCGAAACAGAGATTAAATAGAAGCCGAGCCTTCAGTCATTTAATTGTACGTGGACAACATGTACGCCCTCGGCAGTCACCTGCTCTCACAGAAGTCACATGGAAAAGGCCTCTCGTCGCAATGACGGAATTTGATGTGGATCTTCAAGGTGGAAAGAGACGTGCATGTCATGTCACACAGAGGACATTTTATGTGATTCACTGCAAAACAAAAGCCGCATTAAAAACATCGGTTTCTCCGAAACCAACGTACTTTCACAAAGCACTCATCAAACACAAACAAACAAAGTGAACTCACCATGCTGACGGACATGATCTCGCAACAGCCTCTCATTGGCGAACGCCTTGTCACAATGTCCACATGTGAGCGAATCTGCAAAAATCAATTGAGATTGTTAAATGTATTGGAAAGTGCAGGTAGACATAAACATCACACAAAATATATTTGTACAACCTTCTGGTTCAGCTTGTCTCTGGATGTGATCGAAGAACTTGGTATTGCTTGAGAACATACATCCACAGGTGGGACACGCAACAAGGCGCTCTTGCGTATGACTGCGCAGATGTTCACGCAGACGGTACTTTATCTTGAAAAAAGCATCGCAGCCTACGAAAAACAAACAAACAATAACTTTCTTAGAAGCATAACTGTGCAAAGCTTTTAGACGACAACAGACAACGTGATTATAGTTTTGCCTACCTGACCAGCTGCAGAACAGAGCCTGCTGTCCATCAGGAAGAGGCTGAAGCTCAGTGCAGTGTGCATGCATGTCAACGTGACGGTAGAACCACTCTGGACTATTAAATGAACTCTGGTAGAAGCAAGATATTGAACAAATGTATGACATACCCTTTATTGATATAACAAAAGAAACCTTTCTTAACGAAAACACCCATACTAACATCGCAGTGCTGCCACTGACAGACAAAACCCTCGGAGACGTCAGGAACTAGGTTGTTACTATGGAGATCTTGAGTGCAGCTAGGCAGTTCGGGGTGGGATTCAAGAAGCTGAGTGCCAATGTGTTTCAGTTTGCTGTGGAAGATGTGGAAATGCGCATGAGTGACAAGCTCACTCTGGTTTCCCATAGCCAAAAACTCACAGCCTCTCCACAGACACTGATAGTCCTCTACAACAGAGAAACACACCCATATTCATAAATACACTTAAGTTTACAATGTCGCAAAAACTAAATATCTTATTTAACTGTCATGTCCGTTACTGTCAATCTATTGCATGCATCATGACATCATGACAATGACATACCTAGCTCTTCCATAGCATCTCCTTCCCCAAGATGTTCCTTTAGATGTAAAGACATATGATCACTCAACTCCTCCATGCTTTGACTCTTAAAGGAGCAAGACGCCCACTCGCATGTCACCACGGTTTTAGAGACATTTCTTCTTTTTGCCATTGTAACCTTGAAAAGATACATCATGTCCAGGTTATTCCATCTTAAAAGTATTGAAGCTTTACAGCTCAAAACGTAAACAAGGGTGGGTAACGTTAACGTTACTGATGGGAGGTGTAACGTACTGCACAACACACAATCAACTATATAAATGACTCTACGACGTCATACTCTACCAAAGGGGCTATAAAATCTTTGCATTCACTCACTCTGACGTTATTGAGTCACGTAAGCTGTTTTGAAGATCAGTTGCTGGTACGGTTTCATGAAATGATCGAGGTTTAAAAGCGCGCTCACAAAACCGGCAGCGACGGAGAGAGAGTATTCATACAGTCTCGAAGTATATTAATCCATTTGGAAGACGGTTCTTAAAATACAAGGTTCAGGTGCGAAATTAAATGACACATAACTTGTATCCGTAGACCGGATAGGAAGACAGCCGCGAACGCGGGTAGTGTGTTTGTCTGAGATGATGATGATGATGGAGAAGGTCATGACGTATGTTCCGTGTCGAAGGCAAAATAAAAGTCCCCGTGCCTTCGTTCGTCTAGCCTTGCCAGTTTGGTTTCTTAAAAAAACAATCCGAATAGATTTCCCAGACAATCATTTATACAAATATGATTGATAATGTACATCATATTTGTTTCATATTTTAGCTATTTTTCGTGGTTTTCATGTTAATTACTTCTTAACTTTAAATGCAAAATTGCTATAGAAATTATTTAACTGAAAAATTAATTAATGAATAAAAACACAAAAATCAATCGAAAAGATTGTAGTTCTTGTATAATCTTAAAACATACAAATTTAGCACAATGATGAGTGGCTATATTACAGAGATTACTTACATTTAAATGTACTGGATGTGTTCAGTGATGCCATATACATTTTACCTGAGTAGGTTATTTATGCTTCTCACATGTTAACAAAAATGATTTAAACTGCTATTTATAGTGTTTTTAGTGCAGAGCTTATGACTTGAATTATTGATATTTTGTGAGGATGATTTAGTCTCTTCTACATTTACATTTAGGCATTTAGCAGACACTTTTATCCAAAGTGACTTACATTGCTTCATCCTATACATTTTACATAGGCATTTGCAATCCCCTGGGATCGAACCCACAACCTTGGGTTGTTAACGCAACGCTTTTACCACTGAGCAACAGGAAAGCTTCTGGGAGTACCTGCAATGTTTTCTGACATTTGAGAGCAGCAGTCATCCTTTCACAATTTCACAAACTAACAAACCACAAAACAAATGTGTTTCTTTAATGACTTTAATCATTTTCATTCAATGCAAGCTCACAACACAGCACATCACACATACAATTGAACCACTTGACATCGCCCCCATGTTGCTCAATACACAGGCACTACTGTTTAAAATGGAAAAGCATAGCTTGAGGATAGCACCTAGAATGATGTGCATGAAGCACATGTTTTGGACAACCCATGAGGAGCAAGAAACCAAGAGGCTTTAGAGTTTCAATTAACAGGGCTGTTACCCTTCGGGCAGATGCATGCCAGCACTTCGATGACCGAATCGAATGATGATAGACGAACAGTACGGATGATAATACTGGGCATGCTTCTGTCTGTCAGGGCTTCTCTGGACAGTCTCAAAAGCTGGAACTCAGCTGTGTGGATAACAGCATTTTTTCCCGATTCAACACTACATGAAAGCAGCAGGCAGTTTAGGTTTACAATTACAAATTCATACTTTCATCACATAGCATGATATTTGATTGTTACTCTAAGAACCGAGCAAGGAGAGTTTTAAATTGTTTCAAAAGCGTAATGCTCTACACTAAGTTAACAATAATATTGACTGGTCTATCCAAATTCTTGGAAGAGAATCTAGAATATGCTTTGATAATGTGCACTTGTTTAAGAGGTTCTGACATTCTTGTGTTTCACTGTGGATTTATGTGAGTTATACAACAATGTGACGTGAAATATTAGAATGTGATCCATTGATGCATTAAGGGTGTTCAGTATACTTACAGTACACATTACATTCTTGAGAGTGATTGAAAGGAAGAACCATTCATGTTTACAATAAATATCTCTCAATACAAGAGAAAGCGAAAGCAGTATTTTTATAAGGCTTGTGGCCATTTTCTCGAAGGCAGCATGCAATAAGGTTCAGTAAAATATCTTTGCCACGGAGAAAGCTATTGATGTATATGGAAGGACGCAGGGCAAAAGCAAAGACCGATTCATAATAGACTGGACAGTGGCTGCGCAGTCAAGACAAATCAAGCAGACAATCCTTGATCCACTACAGCAAGCAGGCAAAGACACAGAAGGCCGGGCCTTAAGAGTAATGAACGAGGGGATGACAGTCCTCTGTTCCGGTACTGTAGCCTCCCCACCTCCCCTCAACACAAAGTCCACTTAATCTTTTCCTTCGGCTAGTCTGTTGATAATTTCTTTGCTTTTCTTGGTGACGCCTCCCTCTGGGTTTGGCTCCGGGTTGCTCGCTGAGGTTTTCTTCTTGGCTGCTGGATTTGCTGCGATTTGCTTTTCCTTTGTTTTTTTCACTGTTTTGCTATGGCTTGTTGTCTTTTTTGGCTTGGAAAGTGATACGTGGTGCCTCTCCACCTACAGAGAACAAAAGGAGACATTTTGGTGCATTACTACAAATTGCAGAACAATGAACAACTTCATATTCTCTATTAAATATTTAACCATTCCTGTTTTCATATTATTTGTGGTTTGTAATGTTTTGTATACCTTTGTAAGCACCAAATGACAAAAACAAATAAAGTAAAAAAAATGTCATTTACAAACACAGCCAGTGACGATAATAACGATTTTATTTTTAAATTAATGTGAGTCGTGTAACCATTGTTACGGTGACAATTAGTATTTTATGACACATTGTGTTAGGATGTGATACTTAGGTCGTATAAAATAAAGTAAATGGAACAGCAAATAAACAGTGATTTGTTCTGCATTCTCAGATGCAGCTTTTGGTGATAGCGTGTATCAAAGCAAAGTCCTTTAAAGCAAGCTCATCAAAATGTATATATGTATAAAATATATCATGTGTGAGTGTATCTTATCCATACCTTCCATTCTATTCTCCAATTATGAATAAATTATCTAAATAAATTTGGTATAACCTGTTCGTATGGGTATATTACCAGTTTCTTATATATTAAGCATGGTTACAGTGATCAATGAGAGGTTAGTTTAGATACTAATGGAGAAAAGCCCTATTAGTATCTTTTGGCACTCAAACGCTTCTGCTCCATTTCTCAGAAAATAAAAAGCCTATAAATGTAGTTGCATTCAGTTACAAAAGCACATTAGGGCCCCTCTTGATAGTGAGCATACTACATTGTTTCATGCAGAAAAATGCACAGTGCTCAGCAAATCCTCATTGTGAAGAGGATTTCATTAGATTCAGGCCCTCCAGGATTTTGTGAAGGTGCAATTGTATGGTGGATAACTTTAGTTCCATGCTTTCCAAACACACCTGACTACAGAACAGAGCGGCTGTCACTCTCTGAACAGTCCTATGAGAGTAAGACATAACATGCACATACACACTATTAAACTTTCCTCGTTTCGAAGCATTTGGTTTCACATCTAAAGGTATAGTTCACCCCAAAAGTCATTATTTATTCACTCTCATATTGATTTAAATGTTCTTTTTAAATAATATTTGCAAACTTCGTGTACAACAAAAGTTTCAGTGACCACAGGCTATTTTGTGTGACGTAGAGACCAAAATTGACAAACTTCACCTTTACTTTTAGCGATCAAACATGAAGTGGAATCGACAAAATTATTGGTTACATGACACATGAGAACACATTTATGTTTGTCAATCGACTGAACCATTAGGTTATTGACACACAACCCATTACATATGTCACGCAGGTCTAATATTTAATCTGGGAGTAAAAGGAGAGGTGAAGATTGTCATTAAATAACAACAAAGATTTCAATCTGTTTTTCACAAAAACCCACTAAATCGTTTAAGAGACTTAAAACATAATATGTACTTGTCACACATTGCCTTTTTGGAGTTCAATAGCCCATGTTCACAATGTACTGTCATTGACTGTGAAGAATCTTTAAATAAACACATACGGATCATGAGAGTAGGTATGTAAAGACTACATTTTTTTGGGTGAGATATTCCCTTAACTACATTTCTACCTCAGAATCGACAGCATTTAGGACTTGCTCTCCTGTTTAGCCTCATATTAATAAAGCATTTCAAAATGAATATTCTGCGTTAGAGTTTCGCTGTTTTCACTGCATTTTCTTTTTTCTTTTTATAATTTTGATTTTGGTTATAAATCTCACAGATCATTCTATGATCGCTCACGATGACCTAAGTACACATACCTTGCTTGATTCTTTGCTTGGCTCGTTGTACAGGCTTCTTATCCGGCGGCGTTCCATCACCTTGTTGTCTGTGGTCTGAGGCTTACCCTGCTCTCCTTTGAAGGTGGCGTTGTAACTGGTCTCCAGGCTGGTTTTTCCCCCTTCTAGGAGTTTATACTGAGATTTTGCTTTGATCGGTTTCACTGGTTTGACATCTGTGTAAGCTTTGAACTCCGTCCTGCGGGAATAAATCAATAATTTTGTAAACGTATTAAATATTGGGCGTCTGGCATTACACATGGAGAAGTCACGTGTTCTGAAATTCAATACTGTAAGAAATGAAAATTGACAACTGTTTTAAAATACATGTCTGAGAAGAGAAGACTTAAACAGAATAAAGCTCTTGACATGTTTAGAGAGATTAAAGTCAATAAAACACATCATTACTTAACCAAAACAAACACATCGCGAAGTAAACAAGATAAAGAAATCAGGACATTAAAGTGCATCTGGTATATTACAGCTACATGCATAATGACCTAAAATCTGAAGAATGACTCAACATTTTTCAGGGTGTTTAACCAAAGACACCCACAGAGAGACATTTTATTTAAAACGTTTTAAATAAGTAAATGTATTACTTTTTAAATTGATGGAATTATGCTTTTTTGAGACTGGATTGAATTGAAATATGGACCTATGTATGATTCATCCATCACATTAGTGTTACAATTGGCTAGATTGATATTATATTTGTATAAGATGCTTTTATTTTCTATAAATAAAAATTGATTGAATAAATTTACAATTTGTACATAAAAAGTCCTTTTTCAAAACTTCCACCTTCATTAACTTGTCACTAACTGTGATATCTGGATGCACAAAACAACCACATTTATAGAAAATAGTCTTATGTGTAGTTCTGATGAAGGTTGTCTAGAATGAATGGCAGCCCATAGTTATATGCACAATTAGGTTGTCTGGTATAATTTATTGTCAGTGTCAACATTTTAGACATTATAATGGGGAAATGGTGCTTATAGTCATGTGCCAATCAGGAAATATATTTGTGCATCATCTGAATGACGGGCCTGTAACACATTTCAATTGTTATAAAATAAATAATTTATGTGTTTGCAGGCACAGACATTTTATAGCAAGTATATATTTGACGCTAAATAAATAAACAGAACCCATTTACCTGTATGAGCTTCCAGATGTGACCTCTTGTTTAATCTGCCTATTCAGAGCATCTGCTGTTGACCTCTTTTTCCCTTCCACTGCAAGATCTGTAGGCGTATCCTTCTTAATAACATCTGATATATTCTCTTTTTTATCGGACTTCTTTCTTTTTTCTTTACTCTCTTTTTCCTGCATCTTCTCCTCGATCTCGCATTTCTCCACGCCGGTTTCAACCTCAGAAGTGGCTTTCTCCTGTTTGGAGAATTTACTCTCAGCCTTAGAGGACGCAGGGGTGGGTTTGGCTATCCAAGGATGGTCTCCCCTCTTCGGAATGGGCCACGGTTTATAATCTTTCTGATACTGAGTCACATTGTTGAAAGGGGCCTTGGATGGTTGGTACTCGTCCCTAGGCTTACAGCTTCTCTCGGGACGCACGCTCCATGCTTTGAAATCCTCGCGCGTCACGGAAGCGCTCGAGCCATCGTGAGGAGATGATGATGGTCCTGCGGCATCAGCAGCGGCGTGGATGGCTTTGGCCGACGCCTCTGGATGCGCGCTGTGGACGGGCTGGCTTTCTGTGGCGACCGTAGGCTTCTGTGAAATGTGTGGTTTGGGTTGCGGGTGCAGATGTTGCAAATCGGCCACATCTGAATATTTAGTGAAAACCAAAGGCACCGCAATGTCACCTTTGTCCAGATCACTCCAGAAGCGATTGATGCAGCAAGCCCTGGTTAAACAGGGCCATGCCATGACCGATAACAACGAGGCAAATGCTTGTTTCTTAAGAGAAACGAATCAGAAATCTAAATAATTTATTCAGACCTTATTCGACGATGTCTTCTTTACATGCACCTCCTGATGCGTAAGATGCGAGAAGTCCTTCACAACGAGCCCCTGAATCTTAAGGCACGCGCTTGAGCACCGCGCTCAGCAGCAATAAAGTAAGATCAGTGTAATGATTCTCGGTGGAAAGGCAGGTCGAGATTTTTTGGGAAAAAAGACAGTTCAAATGAGTTCATTGACAGATGTATGAAAAAGACACCGCCCGTCTTTCGTGGATCCTAAGGGTCTGCGGAGCGAACTATCACCTGCAGCCGTCAGCGTCTGCATGGGCAGCAGCGGGTGGTGACGCCACTTATTTAACCGTTTAATCGCTGGTACACATCTCCCCAGTGTCTTACAACCCCCTCCTACTTTCTCGGTGTATGTTATTCTTATCAAAAGTAACTGATCATATAAAAAATACTGAATAAATAAACTCAGGAAAATTACAGGCTAATGCACAGGACCTCATGCATTTTCCTCAGATTACAGAAATATTTGCATAAGCGTAATTGGTGTGTTTGACACTGTTGAATAGCATAAAAGCAGCTATAGAGATGTTTAAAGAAGCGATGAACATTTGTTTTTCTAGATTGTTCATTTTGAAAGTGTGATGGATAAACACATGTGGTAGGTATGTATTGTTAATGAAATCTCAGCGCCTGTGTTTTTAAAATTTGGGGCGAATGGACCCACCCTGCATGGTTGAAGCTCTATCTATTCTTTTGTTTCAATGTGGCATGTGGAAAACATACCATCTAGTGGTGATAGTACGTGTGTTCAAGTCTGTGTGTTCTGTCCACACATGGGGTGGGGCACCACCAGCTCAATGTCACTTGATGCTTTGGTTTGAACTGACCCTTGTTGTAACACGACTGGAATGAAATGCTTTATCCCAAAAAATGTAATTACTTCATTGAAAATCATTAAAAATCATAATGTGCTTTGCAGGGCACAAACTGATTCTCATGTACATTTAGATAGTATGCATCTTCACCTATTATAAATAAATAGGATAAGCATTCAGGACCATGGAAGAGATGCAAATGATACAGACTGAGGGCTGTAAAAATGTGATCGGATCAGATTAGTTGACCGGAAAGTAGCTTTATTAATGCGCTGCGTTTGTCCTCAGACCTTATCTCACACAACTACCTGTAGTTGTGCTGATATAAAGTATACTTGTGTGTAAAAAGAATAAATAGAAATAGAAACATGTACTGACATTTAAGCTAAACGGGGGCAGAAAATGTAATCCAAATCCCAACATTTTTGATGAGGCTTGTGCTAAAATTTTTACTCACGAGTTCTGGACATAACAGAATGAAAACTCCATATGTTTTCTCCACTTATAAGAACAAAACAGTTTGATGAAGAATACATTTTGTAGAACACCTTCTCTCAAACAAAACCTTTCTAATTCAAGCTGTATCCATATGGTAGATAAGTGATATAAAAATCCTTTTGCATAAAAAAATATTTGCATCTGACTTGTGTACCACAGTGATAAACTACCACAAGCCAATGCACATCTAAATGATATAAGTTATGGCAATATTCATATAGAATTCATTTTGGCAACAAAAAACATGATTTTGGAAAGTGATAGAAATAGATTATAAGGATATACACAAACCCCTCGGTTTATTAAGCCTCAATCGCGCATCAATATAATCTACAAAACTATGTCTTCAGATGTGAATTAAGACTTCAAATAATGAAGCGTTATGTTTTTATAACCTTATGATGAGCTTTTTCTATCTACATACACCCCAGGTACCCTTGCATAGAATTTGACATGTTTCCCCTCTGAATTTCCAACACTGGACCTTTAAAAAAAAAAACTGAATGCCTTGTCGTTCCGATAAAAGTGATGTCAAATATTGGGCCATTAAAGACAAAAACATTACATCATAACAGAACCGGGCATCAAAATTGCTTTCAATTTATTTACATTTTGGGCCACTTGTATTTAAAGTCACATCAACAAAAAGGCAAACCCCCTCTTCAAATTTCTTACTTTTATGTTTACGGTAATCTTTTTATAAATGTCCTATCAAATGTAAAAATAGTTCTCTATTCACAATGAAAATCAAAAGAAATGAAAATGGTAAAAAGAAATACAGTTGTGATTAAGAGGAATGCAGATCACTGACAAAATATAAAGCAAAACAATTGTGATTAGTTTCAAATAGCACAGCTCACAGGAGTGTTGGTATAAAAACGTAAAGGGTCTGTAAGGGTAACCCCTCTGTCAATTGCTCTCGCTTTCTTCTGGGTAACTTTTTATATAACACTGAACCATTTCTTCCAAGTCCGTTTTTACATGGTAATTGATGTTCAGCACAGCCAGATGTTTACACCTGTGGTGCAATGACGTGTCTATAATGTAAGCTTGCAAGCGTTTTTGGGCAGTTTCACCATGACTCCCGTCAAGCTTCAGCACTGGCAACGTAGCAAGAATCTTCAGAAATGCGTTTACATTTGGAAAAAATTTGACATCCGAGTGCTGAAGAGTCTCATGAATGGTACACGGCAGGCTGACTTCCTTGCCTCTGTGTTTCCATTTTATCCTCCAACAATGCAGCTCAGCAGGCAAAGTGTCCGGATGGGGCAGATCGCTCCTGTGCACATTCGCGTGGCTCTCCTCTGAGGTATTGAACTTCATTTGCCCCATGACTGCTGGGACGAGCGACAGGCACTTCAGAGCCTTGAGATGATTCTCAGAAAAAATGTCCTTGACCTCCTGCTCGATATACTCCATAACTGGGAGTGTGAGATACTCTTTAAAAAAAGACTCTGCCTGTATTTCCATACCGTCGACTGTCTGATGCTTTCGCAGGAATAGCCTCGGGACTTTCACAGGGACCTCCATTGCGGTAGCCAAGGTGATAGCCTCTTCGAACCAGAATTCATGGTACACTTCAAGATTGTCCATCACCTCGTGCAACGAATGCAAAACTGCAGTCAGGCTGTTGGCTGCGAAAAAGACATCCAGGGTTTCTCCTTGCAGGTTTTTGCCAAAAGCTCTCGTGAATGACAAAGCGTTCTTCAATATAACCAATGTCACAATAAACTCAAAGTCTCCAAGAGCTTCTGAGATGGCGTAGGCCTCGCTGGTGATTTGGTCGTTCCACTTTAGTTCTTCATTGTCATGTACGCTGTCCATGCAGAGAAGAAGCGGCTCCATCAGATCGACGGCCATCTCGAACACGTTGTGAAGATCGGTCCAGGTAGAACATGAGGCTTCCTTGAGATAGTTTTCTTTATCTGTGTTTCCCTGGCAGAGAATGGAGATGGCCTTGACAAGCTCATCCTGTAGCATTGGACAGGTTGTAAAAAACGCATTCGTCTTTTTCAGAACCGACATCACAACCTGCACGCCGGTCAGTGGCATGCCATTAGCGAGGTGAACGTTAAGCGCACAAGTAGAAGTGGGGGTGATCACCGTCATGGGATATTTCTCCTTGAGGTGAGCAGCAATGACTTTCATCTTGGTGGCGAGTATACCCGAGCCTGCGTGTGCCTGCCCCCTGCAGTCCTCTAAACTCAAGCCCCACCCTTTCGTGAACCGAGACTCCAATCTCTCAGCGATGGAGATCTCCTCACCTTCCAGCGAGAGGAACTCTATGAATTCTTCTCTGAGAGTGTTGGCTTGGTCTACAAAACGCAGGAAGATGGGAAGATGATCTCCATCTGGGAACTCCACTAACTCCCCTGTGACGATTGCATAGAAGCGACATTCCCGGACTTGCAGAAGAATCTCTTCACGGACGCACTTCTCACAGACCTCAAGCATTTGTTTCTGCTGGACGGCTGGACAGTAGTCTTCGTTGACAGACGCCGTTTCGAAACGCCTCCTGAGAAATTCATCGCCTGCATTGATACGGCTTTCTAACAGTGCCTGGAAGGTACTAGCAGAGCAGGGCTGTTTCTCTTGTTCAGCGCTCAGATCTTCGTTCGCAATGTATGGAAAGTTCTGCCTTCCTATTAAAACCATGACTTCAAACAAAGACTTTAAGAAATGTCTCTGTTGTTTTTGTTCAGGCGTCAGCTGAGGGACGTCATCAGTGGTCTCGCTGCCTTCCTGAGGTTCACATTCTTTTTTTGATAGCATCTGTTCGATTGAAGACTCCACTAGAGAGACACAGACAAATGTTCGATGCAATGATAATTTACTTTTCACATAAATGCTAGGTTTTATTTTATGTATCATACTTACATCGTCGTTCTTTCATTTTTTGAACCTCTTCATCGGTCTGTAAATAAGGATGAGATCGAAAAGAATTTATAAGCTCACTTAGTTTTTAGAGAGAACACTTACGAGAAACTTCAGAAAAGCTCCTCGTACCAGAATTTTGATGCGTTTGCGATGTCTGCTGTGAGGATTGCTGAGGTGACTGGTTAAATCAAAAATAGTAGGAATCGCAGTGTCTCTGAGCACCGTCCTGTATGGGCTCTTAAAACAAGAAACATAGTCAACTAATTGTACCTTATGGATTTTGAAAAAATATATTCATTCCAACTAAATGCAAAAGGTAAAAAAGAAAAATGGTGCCTTACAGTTTTGCATATCATGGCTGGTTCAAAATGCTTAGCACATAGCCGGTAGTGTTTGTTCAACTGTTCAGGAGTTTTCTCTTCAAGATCTGCACGGCGACAGTTCTCCACCCACAGCCTACATCTGTCAATATAAAACAAAATAATAGTTTTACAAAATTATGTTTTTTTTTTTAAATATATGTTTTTACACGGACAATTGAGTTTGATAGCACATATTCTGTTGATAAGAACTTATACAGTACCCATAGTCAGTAATGGTCTTTAATGCCAAAATATGAAAATGTAAAATGTGATCAAAAATATACTGCAACACTGTTACAAGCAAGCACTGGACGTATATTGACAGGGTATGACAGTATGATCTCAATCAATCTGGTTACGTGTCACATTAACTCTTGTCTCAACGTGCACCACGAACTTTACATCATGCCTTTACATGCTGCGTAAATACAGATTCACTAAGAAATCTTTCGCGGTCACTATCATTGAGAATAATGTAATAATGTCATTACAATTGCAGCGATAATTTTTCGTAGACAGAAAGAAAGTCGTACCTCTCCGGATCCCTTGGAAACCTAAAGAAAGCTAGATCAGATTGTGTGCTTTTCCTGGTACAGTTCGGGGCGGCGCAAAAATTGGGCATTGTGCATGAATACCCACGAAAACCTTTTTAATGCCTTGCGGACGCACTGTTAGTTATGCTCGCATTACTTAAATATCATTCCGTATCAACATTACAGAACCAAACATGGCGCGCAAATATGAAGCGGCAGTATTGTTGGTCTGCTGTCCCACAATGCAGTTCGCTTCAGTCCCACAATGCACCTCGTGCATCGTACATGACAGCCACTAAAAATGAACATATTAATAAAACAGCTAGAAGTTATGATAAGGAAAACAGGGATATGTTATTGTAATATACAAAATTATTAACGTTACAGTACAGTTGAATTTACGTTGTCCCCGCAAGGGTGTAAATTAACGTTACTTTATGTGTGTATAATAGAAATACGTGTTATATGCCCATTCATAATTGTATTCTTACCTTAGTGACTTGGGTATACGTATTCATCATTTGGTACGGGGCGTTAACTTTAAATACGGCGAGTTTTAGGGCAACAAAATATTTACAATAATTTGGGCTCGTCCGGGATTTGAACCCGGGACCTCTCGCACCCGAAGCGAGAATCATACCCCTAGACCAACGAGCCGTACGACCGAATAAGAATGAACACCTTAATCAATTGTGATGAGGCCCATCTACCCCAAATCTGGTCTGACATGGATTGATTGACGTATTTTTGACTTATATTTGAGATGCTCTAAATCAATGCCATCAGAACTAAACGTCAAGGCAGTTCTCTAGATTAGAGCTTAGTTACGTAGTGTGGAAGCAACAAGCCAGGAAATAAATAATGAAAAAGCCAAGAGCGCGTCAATTAAGTTATTTTTTATATATCATACATAAGACTGTTTGAATATAATACAAAGGGCATTTTCATATACACAGCAAAGTATTGACTAGATCTTACAATCTGTGGACACTTATCCTTTCCCCCATGCTGATCAATTATATAGTGCATGTTGCATGAAAAGGGTCAAGAAAAAAATGCAAAGAAAGAAATAGAATAGGCAGATGTTTAATTAAAATCCATGATCTTGTGTACAAGTGACATTTCTCTCTAATGCATTTAAAAGAAATGGGGAGAAGCAGACCTGGCAAAACCATGAGCATTATCAAAGTGTGGACAAACATGCATCATACCCTGTGAAAAGATTCTTTAGGTACAAGTTCTGGTCTTTTCTCCCAAATATAAGCCCTACCTTAAGTGTTGTCCTGTTAAAGTCAAATGCATTTAACCAAAAGCAATTTTTGTCAGCGAGGGTTGAAAAACAAAACGAAACAAACACATGGTAATGTAATTGACATACCAGCAGGAGCAATGTAGTGAGTTCTATACTTCCTTTATTTAAAAAAATATAAATATATACATAAATTCTATTCAACTATTAAAAAGGGGCTGCATTTCATGAAAACTGCACTAAATCAGATCTCATTGAGCAACAGCTGAAACAGGTGCACTCTTTAAATGATTCTGTCATTTTTAGATTTAGATTTTTGGAATGTTTATGTTAGCAAACTGCACTCAAATGTTGTATAAACATTTTATATCACGCTAACATTCAGGTAAACCTTTTTCTGATAGCCACTGTGAGATTCGTAAATATATCAAACATGTTTCCGGTTGATGTCTTTGCGAAATATAAAAAAAAACTGCAAAAGTGAACACTACACACACACACACACCTCTGGCAGGATAGTGTCCCACTGCTATATTCAGAGATGTAACCAACAGGGGGTTATCTTTCATGTTCCTTTGAAGAATTGAGACCTAATGCAAAGTGAGAAGCTAAGTGGGGAGCTCACATACTTGGATATAAACATCTTGGTGGGCCACCTATCCATACCGTGACTGAATAGTGACTATAAAGACATATCCTCTTTAAAACAACATGCATGTGCCCAGTGTCTGTGTGATAGCGCATCACCTCTGATTACCCTTTGAATAAGTACATCTGAGGTGAGCATTGAACCAATCACTTGATAACAAATTCAACTCAGACGCAGAGGTCACAGTAGCTACAGTAGACTGCCTGAATAAATAAATGGAAAGTAGCCACTTAGATTTAAAAAGGTAGAAATTAGCATCACTCATCATCAAATCAGGTATAAAAGGCAGCATCACTGACTGATAGACTAGGTAAATACAAAACAAAACACTTTTCTCTCCTCAGAATAATTTGTGATCTCTCAGCCACTCTGTAGCCTGCAGAGTAACTGTCAGTGTCCTTTCCCTACCGAATACATTTTCCTTGACAGGAAAACCAAACTAAAAAGTAACGAATAAGGGAGGTATATCCATATATTAACCAATTTCAGTATTTAGTTAACATTAAAACAAAGTTCAGCAAACGTTCCAGTTTGAGATAGCGTACAGATTAAAATTGACTTCAATGAACCTTGGGCTAAAATGGTGAACTGCTACATTATTCCTTACAGACACCAAATGCAATAGAAATCAACAGCTTTGGTATATAAAAAAAAAAGAGGAGACAATACTAAAGAAAAAAAAGTGTAAAATTCACAGCATAATTCAAGAGGAGAAAAAAAGGCAGTCACATACATTTCATTACACATCTTCTGTGTTCAACACAGAGGCTAATTTCTGCAATGGGAAACGCATGCTTAATGGGAAAAAATAAAGCCAATTAATGGTGTCTTATATGGGGATGACTATGTATAATCCCACTTCGGCAAGATTTTTAGGAAGTCATGTCAGAGACGTTTGATCAAGACCCTGCAATTTGGTGTCCCTCAAATGAGAAATCTTTGCTAAATAAAGGCCTCTGAATAACCGTACGTATTTACCCTTTTCTAACCAATTTTCCATCTTAAAATAGAGGACAGCCATCTCTATTTAATAATATAGTCCAGCTCCTTTTCAGTCAAGTTCCAAAAGTCATAAGGCCAAAGGGTTCTCAACTACAGCCCCAGCGTGATCTGGATCTGTCCCCCTTGTTACTCCTCAGCGCACCTCCTCAGTTGCTGTACGTAGTCGAAGCTGGCTGGACGGAGTTCTCCGAGTCTGAAGATGCTGCACCTGCCTGTCGAAACCCAAACACCAGCTCATTCACACCACCAGGTCAGCGCTTGCCACCGGAGCTCCACAGCTATGTGCCCCCTCATGGAGTTTCACAACACCGACAACACGAAATATCACTTCAAGTACTGCTTCCTTGACACGCAACAGGTTTAAACATACAGCTCTTAAGAGAAGTTTCACTTAAAGGGTAAATAAAAGAATAACCAGTCAAATTATAATGTGTTTCACTTGTTTGAAGTAAACAAATGTTTTGCATTGCTTTACATATAAAAGCTGTATGACAGCTCACAGCTCTGAAATGCTCACTGTATAAAAAAAGGAAAAACAAATAAAAATATCTCCCAGTTTTCAATGTAACAGATGGAAAATAAGTACTATATGCAGATGAGTGAATTGCCAGATGATGTTTCCATTCCACTATGGTTATTTGCAGTATTACTAACTTATCTAGAAAACATAAAATTATGGTAATACATATATACTTTTTTAAATACTCTTCAATTTGTTGTGGTTCAGTGATATCTCCCCTCAGAAGTGAGCAGCTTTTATTCTCTATGCACCTTTTAAAAAACAGGAGAAAAAAACACCACTGTAAAAAAGAAAAACAAAACAATTAAAGTCACACAGAAAAACAAACTAATTTCAGCTAAAGTCACGAGCTGGCCATTGAGCTCTGCTGAACACACACTCCAGTCATCGGAGAATCTTCCCTATCTATCCCTTGTCTCATGCCCAGGTGTCCCTCTGTTATAAAGTGACCAGTTCCTGCGTTTGTGGCAACAGGGTATGTAGGATGACCAGCCATACCAGTCTCTTGGCGAGGGTTTGAGAAGGCACCCAAACCCATACTCATACTCATACTTCCATTTTGGCTTAAGCCCAGGGTGTTGGCAGGAAGTTGGCGAAGCTGGTAGGCCTGGTTGCCGTGGTTTCCTGTGGAAGAGGAAGATGTGGAGGAAGAGGATGCCGAGGAAGACATGGATGTCATGGACAGGTGACCATGTACCACCTCCATGGAATCTTGCGTGGAGGCGCTGTTGGTGGGCGAGTTGTAGAGTCGCGGCCGGGGTCGCGTTGCTATGACCTGTCCGTGGTGATGATGGTGATGGGGGTGCAATGCCTTGGGATGCTGGGGAGGCACATGAAAAGTTGTTTCCTGAACTGGATGAGTCTCTACAGTGACGGGTTCTGGTCTTGCAATTCCAGGCCATACTACAGGTGGATGGTAAGGCGGTCTTGCCTGCTGGGGCGAAAAGCAAATCTGACCAAAAGCAACAAATCACTTGACTTCCTGAAACTTCATTTTACATACACAACGTGATGATTACAGTATAATTAAAATTAGCATCGTTCCGTAATAATGGCTGAATATATGTGTAACTACTTCACAAGATAAGCATGAGGGTTCACCTGAGGGCAGAGGTTGTCACAGTCTATGGCAGGCATAACTGTGCCGAAATGCCCGCCACTGTGTCGATGGTGGTGAGTTGGATCAGATCTTGCTCTCCCACTGGTGCTTGTTCCAGATGATCCTCCTGAAGCAAAACAAAATAATACCATGCTTTTTGGTTTACCCAGAAAAAAACATTATGAGGGTCTAAATGACAAAGCTTTTAGATATCAGATCTGTTACATTAAAGTCAAGAGATAAGGGACGGGGACTAATTTTCAATCTTAAAAACAATTAAAATGTAAAAGAACCTGAGCTTGAGGATGTACTAGAAGTGGTCCCTGATGACTGTGACTGCTCAAGTGCAGGACTTGTTGACACACTACTACTCGTATTGGTTCCTTCATCAGCCGTTTTCTTAAAGAAACTGTGCTGGAGGGCATAGTAGGGCTGAATTCGCGTCTTGGGGTCGTAGTCCAGCATTCTGAGGATGAGGTCCTTGAACTTCAAGTAGTCAGCTACTGCATGGCCAGATTCTCCAGCCCGTCGACCGCCTGGTCCACCACATTCCACTCCCAAGATGGCATGGAGTTTTCGAGATGCTGGAGGTTTGTACTGGTGGCACCAATCAATAACAAAAGGAAAGGTTTTAAACACTTGACATTGAGCGCAATCAAAATCCTTTAACATTGTTCAACATACTGCCTACCACACTGTACAGTATTCTACTTCAATAACAGAATATGACAAGTGAATCTATTATTACTATGTATTGATAAACACTTTTAAACTAGAACAGTGGAAATATATTCGTAATACATACCCTTTTCCCATCTTTGGTCTTCTTAACACTCCATGTTCCATCTGACAACTTTTCAAAAAACTTCCTGGCTTTTGGTGCTAGGTCCATAATGTGATTGGGTGGGATACCAAGTACTTCCACTATTTTGTTCATTTGGTCCACCTAATGAAGTTTTATAAAAAAAGTGTTTTGTCTGACCATTTCTTTCTATCAAACTTGATTGATTTCAAAAGATAATTTGGTAAGGCAAAATTTATCCCTTTTCTTTAAAGTAATAATGATAATTTTACCTCATTGGCTCCACTAAACATAGGTTCTCCTGTATGCATTTCCACCAGGATACATCCAAGGGACCACATGTCTATGGCCAGATCATATGGCATTCCCAATATCACTTCAGGGGAGCGGTAGAATCGACTCTGGATGTACTGATATATCTGATAAAGAAGTATGAATAATTGTTTATTCAAGTTCACCATACTGTGATATACTTTGATATAAACCGTCTTGACTTCAGCCTTCCTTTCTCACTCCTTCCACATATACACAATAAATAAGACATGGCAGATACATACCCTTTGTCCCAGTTGGCAGGAGCTCCCAAAGTCCACTATTTTGATGGCACTTCTCTTGGGGTTACATAGCAGGATGTTTTCTGGCTTTAGGTCACAGTGGATGATGCTAAGCTCAGGTGTAGCAAGAAACAGCAGTGCTGTACATAACTGCTGGGCAAACTTTCGTGTCAGATTCAAGGAGACACCTCTGAAGTTTGTGTTTCTTAACAAGTCATACAGGTTGTATGACAACATTTCAAATACTAAGCAAAGATGATTCCGGAACATGAAGTGCCGTTTCAAGTGTACTGAGGAAAAAGAGGATAGGATAAGATACATGTCAAGTGACCAACTATTTACGTGTGCGTTTAAGGTTAGAAATTAAATCAAAGAACTGAACGATAAGATTCCTTACCTATATAGTATTTCATCTCTGTGTCATGTTTGTTCATGAGCTCAAGAAGCCGTACTTCAATCTGAGCTTGATTGAGGAAGGCCTTCTTGTTCTTGATAATCTTAATTGCTACCCACTCTTGCTCTGCACGATCGTAAGCTTTTACAACCTGAACACAAAAGCATTATTTACTTTTACCTCAAATACAGAGAAAAGCATTTTACTTTAAATGTGGCAATGTTAAGGATAATAAAGTTTTTTTTTGTAAAACTATCCGTATTTTAGTTTAAATCAAAGATCTCAGATCTTTTTAATTTTTTCAGATAAGACTGATAATAATGTGTTTTTCATTATAGTAGCGTTCAAAATATCTGCTTTGCTCTGGACATCTATTTTAAAAACTTGTCAAAACTGAGTAAACCTCCGCTAGAAGATTCAAGCTGCCCTACCTGTCCAAATGACCCTTTGCCAATTAGAGAGTCGATTTCGTAGCGGTCCATCCATTTTTCCCCATTTTTGACAATGTAATCGAAGTTCTCATCATCATAGCCATCGTTGAATACTTTCCTCTCCTTCTTGTGGCTGGAGTCCTCACCTTGACCCTGTTGATGTCGTCGCTTCTTTTTTGCATAATACACCTAAACAACGGAAAAAAAGCAGTCACATGTTACCGTTTTCAACCTTCTAATTTATCGGTTAAATATGTACTTCAAAGCAGTAAATCTGAAACTAATGATGCCTGTTCTAGTGTTTGATACTTTATTACTTCATTTGTTTTACAATTAGATTCAAAAGACTTTACCTCATTGATGTGTTTGTAGGTTTTGATCAGGTCTATGGAGAGCTTCCTCAAAGGAGCTAAAGTGGGGTCACGAAAGCACTGGGGCATGTGCCTCTGCAATAATACAGACAGAAAGCAAACTTAAACCCCAAGTAAAAACAAAACCTAATCCTACGGAAAAAATAACCTGGAAGTAACTATATAAATTAAGTAATTATTATCTAAATGCAATAATGTGCTTTATAGATGTTTATTTACAACTAGATAAACAGGAGTGGAGCATCTAGTACCTGGCTGGCAGTGAGTGCTTGTGTCTGTTCACTGTATGGCAGTACAGTGACAGACTGGTCTGTACTCTGTTGGTGACCGTCACTGTACTGCTGGTGCGAATGAGGCATGGGAGCAGCCATCTGAAGACCAGCAGCATGGAAAGAAAGAGAGGGTGCAAGCCGGACAGACGAGGGTTTGCATGCTGAGGTCTCTCCCCCTAGAGGAAATTTAAGCTAAATTAGAGCAGGACATGTTAAAGCAAAATTCTCCTCCCTCCCTAAGATCCTTTAAACTGCAAACCTTACAGCTTATTAAGATCTTTCTAAATGTTTTAGCAAAGCAAAACCATCACTGAGATTTTTATGTAACTCAACAAAGCACTAGAAAAAACCCACAGCAAGTTTTCTTTCCAAAATGCTCATAACAACATCAATTGAATAAAACAAATATGTACAAATGTACATTATTTGTAATTATATGAATCAAATTTGAATCAAAATATAACGCATTTCTTGAGAGAGACTGACACAAACGCATGCAACTAAAAATCCATATAAGAGCACAATAAAGCACAGCAAAGGAGAAACAATTCAGATTGTTCTCATTTTTGACTGTAAAGAAAAAAAATACAACGGTTCTCCCCTCAAAAACTAAACAGAGACTAAAAAGAGGAAAATGTCAAGTAGAAAAATTTCTGGTCAGAAACGATTTGTCCTCTTTTAGCTGTAAATTCTTATAATTATAAGGAGCTTGCTCATATATCAGCATCTCTTGCCAGGCAACACAATGCACCACTGCCACACAGAATCCCACCACTATTCAGAATCCCAGCAACAGCACCTAATTAGCATAGCCTATCACCAAGAAGATACAGTGTGATTTGGCAAGCCCATCAATGTTCAAGCCAATCACAGAAGAGTATGCAAATAGCCCACTTTTGTTGCCAGGGCAGAGCTGCTCCCATTTTCCAATAAGAAAACAAGAAATAAACAAGAAATAAAATTGAACTTTGGCACACTTAGATGAAGCATCCACCACATTGGAGCCTGACAGCAAAATAGCAGCTCAGACCCCACTCATGGTGTAGGCATGACGAGAATGATTCAGCTGACATAACTAAGGCAGCGCAAAGGATTCATGTGATCCACAAAATATCAGAGGAAGGAAACACTTCTACATGCTTCAACACAACCATCTTAAGTGAAAAGCTGTGAAATAGGAATTAATATTTGAGAAATAAGTTTCTGTCCCTGAACAAATATAAAGTAAAGAAAAAATAAATAAGTGATACTTTGCTGTATTATTAAAATATCCTTAATAAAGTCAAATATATTAAAGATGCCTCTAATTGTTTGGTACTTGTTCTGGTACAACAGTTTCAATAAAAATCACTTCGGCTTGATGATTCATGTTGTCAAGGACTACATGCAATTCACTAGGAGAAAAACTGATGCGTGTCATGAAACAAATAGAAACAGCACCACAGGGGACAATACATTCCACATTACAGCCCTTATACTCATGTTTACATTTTAACGAAGGTGTCATTTATACTATGTCATTGTGAAAAAATAACAAAAACTCAATTTTATATCTTTTTATACTGAAAAAATGACAAGGCTGCAAGCAAACCTATTTGCAAAAATACAAACATTGAACATTGTGGTGTGCGACCTACAGTCAAATTTCACAGGTTCATAAATATCAGACTCCGATTCATGTACAAAACTAAACTAAAAACGCTAACAGTAAAAAAAACTTTTATTTTTATACAAAAGTACTTAGACTTGTGATCTAACTAACCATATCTAAACGTAATTGCTACTGTAACAACCAATATGGCCTTTATTTTATTATATAAATAAATAAACAAGTTTACTTGTTTACTCAATTTAAAGACTAATAGACTGTGATGATAAATTAATTTCTTATCTGTCTACAGAGAACTTTGGTCACAATGAACAGTTACAAAAATTACAAATGGATTAATTGTTTTTTTTTATTCCACAGCACATTAGGTTTGTGTTGAGGGTTTAACATAATTTAACAATCTGCTTTTTCTTAAAATAGTCCTCCCTATAATATAGCAAAGACAAATTTACAGCGTGATCATTCAATTATATCAGGTAAATGATAGCAATCATAGCCAAGCAGGGTATTGAATTTACCAATGCGGATTTCAAAAAAACATACAAAAAATAAAGTTAAGTAATTTAAAGCGCTGAGGTCAAGTGCTCAGTTCTAAAATGGCTTTAAAGACTGACAATTGTTGTTTTCAAAAGCTTGGCGCTGTCAGGGAAGAACTTCTTGAAATGCAAAGCGGTTACATACACCAGAATTTTTACACTTATTTTGTACAAGGCACAAGTTTGTACAGTTAAAACTTGTTTCAATAATTTTTGTTTAATTAAATGTCATCAAACTATGGTTCAAGTGGCTGAATACAGTCCTGCATAACACTGTTGAACACTTATTTTAAACAGAAATATAAGCTTACCTAATTGACAATTTTGCAGTCTATAAAATGCATAACTGCAAAATACTAAAAAACAACAATAGAAAAACAGTCAAGAACAAAAAAAAAAGAGCACTTTAGATAACCTGGATTCATGAACAGTATTGGTTCATTTTGTACTCCATGTTTGTAATATAGTTGATTTAAACTTTTAATAAGCATTAATTCACTTATTACCCCTCACTGCAAATCAAAAGGAAATACTTTAATTAGTTGCTATGCTATAATAGTTGTGCCAACATAATGGTAGAAAATAAATGCTTTATATGTCAAGAGCTCAGTAAAATGGGAATTAGTAGTAACATTGATATACTTATTGGACATGTGCTCTGTTATATGCTTGTTTTTAAGTTGAGAAGTTTGTTTATATTAAATTAAGAGAGATAAGTAAAAGTTTCTACAACTACAAAAAACTTTCCAATGTCAGATTTTTGCAGGGCTAACTGTTATTTGAAATACTCACATAATATTATTAAAAAAACAAGTTGTAGTAAGTTTTACTTAATCTATTCTACATCTTAAAATTGGTTTTGTCTAAATTTCTAATCAAAACAAGAATTCAACAGTGAAGTCAACAGTGGACAGGAGGACCCTTAAAGCTTCCATGCTATGTAAAGTAAAGGTATATATGTACTGCATGTACCCATAAAGTAAAAACAAATAAGAGAGAGCATACTGTTGTTGCCTCTTAGTGCAAGAGTTAGGCCTCTTTTTTCATATCATGCTAAGTGCAGACCTTAATTTTAGGTGGGATTAAATTGTGAAAAACAATGAACAAACTTCATCCTAAATGAGATTAATTTTGTTTTCAAAGAACAAAAAAGCGTAAGACTGTTAAACTAAGGACACTGTCATTAGGCATCAATAACACATTTTGACTACTGTGATTGCTCTGTGGGAGTGTCTGACAAAAAGGTGGCATCTTGCATGGTTCTACCAAGGAACTTTGAGAAGAAAGTTTACCTCGGGGAATCACAAGAAACAAATCCTGATCTTATATTAGACAGCGATCTGTGTCTATCCAAGTAACATTTCAGCGTGTACATTCCATCAGTTTTAACAGCGCCAGTAAAAAAAGTATCTAAGTACAATACAGCAGCATGCGACTTAACTGAAACCTCAGGTGCCAGTTAACGCTGGGCTAACATCTTTTAACATTTTGCCCTGTATTCACCTGCACAGACAACAATTTGATCATGATTCCAACGGCAAACCTTAAAGCATCCTCCTAACATGCGAAATAAATCTTTACATAGATGACAATCGGAGGAGCGTGCCACCGATTCTTTCGTTTCGACTGTTAATAACTTGATAGAAATAATTGTAAACTGAGAACGTCAAGCAAACCCAAAAGCCCATCGCCAAGCAAACTAACGACAGTTAAACTGAGTGATAGTGACAGGTAGAAGCGGACCTTACCTCTCTAACTGGCATAGCCATTCATCGGGCTCGATTAGACTCGTTTAACGCCTTCATCGTCAGTCTAAACCCGTACTACATGACTGAGCAACGTTTGCTGGATAACTATGGTTAGAGCCCGAGTGGAGGCATCATATCGCTGGCTAATGTCAGCCCCCCCTCCCCCGACAGGAAACCAGCCTGATGGCTAACTGACAACACGCTAGTCAAGGGGCTTAATCATCACCAACGTTACCAGCCAAACCCTTCCATCAGACTAATTTGAAGATACACTTCTCTAAACACCAGCTGGCTGACTTTCTGCTGGTATTTAAAAGCATCGCGCAAAGCCGATGACATACATTTTCTCTGACAGTCTGACCTAGCGCAGCTAGGTTAAATATTTAACGACAACTTCCATTTTTTTAATAAAACAAGAAACCTGCTCACTACACTGGGTCCGGGTTGTAAAACCAAGTTAAGCTATTTAACGCATCAACATATATAACAGTTAGCTAACTAGTTCAAGAATACGTCAACGTTAGCCTTCTAGGCCAAATCAAACTAGCTTCTAACTTCGCTTCTAACAAACAGACATTCTTATCAAACAAGCTGTTTGTAAACAAAGCCGTGGTGGTTTCCTTCATTCAACCTCTGCATTTTAGTTCAAGAGTGTTCATTAGGCAGGCCAAAGACTCACCTTTGATGGTGTGATCTTCATTTAAAGTCCCAAATCCAGCAAAGAGAGGCGACTTATCCAGTTTCTCTACGCTGCTTCCAACGAGACACCTCTAATGTAACGAGCCAGACAGGGCCAAATGGCTTCCTATTTCAATTGAAAGGGAAAACAACGGCTTTCCAGTCCAGTTTTGTCCGTGACATACATGGTAGGAGCAAAAATCATTTTTGATAAGTGGTGAAATTAATGCTAGCGGCTAGTTAGCGCGTTCTTGCTCGGTGACTTTAACGAACGCAGCTAACGTTGGCGCTCAGGAAGGCGCCTTCAAGATTACCCGCTTTCTGGCCCGCTGGGGCGGATTTTGATTATATTCAAAAGCAAAATTAATGGTGAAAAACGAACGGCGAGCAGATGCTATAAAAACATGTACATAAAAGACATCACTTTTCCGTTAAGGTTTTCTGTCAGTTTTCACAAAATGGCGCGCGTTCCAAACCTGCGCAGCGGACCGGCCCGGTGGACCCGAGACACGGACTACTAGCCAACTAAATATATTCCTGACATTCCGACAATTTGTCCTGGTGTTGTTATCAGTCCGACGCCGTTGACGAATCCTTTCCAAAACTGCCGCTGTTGCAGGCGGGTGAATGCATTATTCCGGCGGGAAGCGAAAACATTTGAAACATTAAATAAGCGCCCGACAAAATGGCGACAGCCTGGGCTGTTGCTATGGCAACTGTCTATCAAGCGCTCTGGTGCCCGGATGTTCATATGACGATTTGAAAGAGGCGAGAGGATTGCTGCGCGGAAAGTGTCAATCAAACATGTTGACCAAAAACTTTATAATACCAGATTTTAACACGGTGTATACTGTACACAACATTAGAAAAACGCTAAACAATTAAATCAATAATAGGTAGTTATTTTTAAACTCTTTGCTTGTTTCTTTAAACAGTCTAGAGTTGGTAAACTTACAGTGAAACGAATTCCCAAAGATGCACCTAGAATTATGTCTAAACGCCAAATATATGTAAGACACGCGGCATATGTTAAATAACAACAAATTACACTTGGGTTGGGAAAGAAAAATGAGCTTTTAAATGTAGTAAAACGGCTAAAGCCAGCCTAGACTGTTTCAATTGTTTTAGCTGGTCTCCCTGGTTTTAGCTGGAACTTGGTGAAACATTCCACTTTTAGCTGGTCAACCTGGAAGACCAGCTGACTCACTTTTAGATGCTTTTCAGTAGGGCCAGTAGAACCTTTAGTTAAATTGGCTGGTGTCTTGATATTTATGTTATAGGGCAGGGGTGGGGAAACTTTTCCTGGAGGGCCACATCAAATTTTCGAATCCATGTTAAGGGCCGCATATTATTCCCACAGTAAATTAAATATTTTATCATTTATAACGAACAGAAATTTGATAACTACCGTAGCGTATGTGCATGCAATTCCAGTGTTTTATAAACACTTTTGTATTGAAAAAAATGGCAGAACATTTGCACACTGTCATAAGGGGCTGTATCCACCGAGTCGCTTTTAGGGCCGATTCACATTTCGCGTCGATAAGGGGCTCTTTTTTTCAGGAGCGTCGGCGCCGCATCGAGATGAAAAAATCCCAACTTTTCAGAAAGGTGCAAGCGCACCGCAGGTCATGTGACAAGAGCCAACCAGCCAATATAGACAAGCTTAATGAAAATGGAGACACAGAGGATCACCGTATTTTCAGTGCATATAATCCATATATCCTTTGTGAATACCTTCTCGTCTCAACGGCTATCGTGACCGATGGTTTCTTAGCGACGACAGGCGTCAGGAGAGCGCGAAGTCCAGGCGCTTTGGAAAAAAAGGAAAACGGAGCACAGCTTGCGTTTTCCGAGCAGTTTTAGACTCGAAATGTGAATCACGGTTGAAAACGTCCGCTGCAGGCGCAGCCTTCTGCCCAAACGCTGGCGCGGATCGTGGGAAAAACACAGAAAAAACGCGGCGCTTCCGATCGAAACAATTGATGGTGGACATGGTGTTCTTGGTGTACACAGCCCTAGATCAGATCATATATTTACTGCATTTTAAAAGCCATAAATTCAATATTGATCAGAATTAAGAATTAGCAGTCCCATTTCTCATGTGGCCCCTTGGGATTAATTTCACACCTCTGAATTAGAGGAATATTTGAAAAAAAGTCAGGAATGAAATGTATACTGTTAAGTATTATAATAGTGTGTCTTAAGGGCTGTGTCCACCAAGGCGTTTCTGCCGGCGTATGGCATGTTTTTTCGATTGTTTCCAATGAAAACGCCGCATATACAAATTTGTCTATGCAATTCATTTTCCTGCACATTGATCGCTTGTCTTATAATTCTTTAACCGATTAATTGAAATGAAAAGCAGTGCTCTTTGTCATCTGAGGTAAAGGTAGTTTGGTTTCTATTGAAGCGAGCTAGCTACATATCACATTTTGCAATAATGTGAGTCATTCCAGCATCTCCTTCCAGCACCATGGACAGCAACAAGTGCTGCAATGACCAATATTAAACTATGTGTTCTATGCTTTAATAGCAATAACCTTTTGAATTATCATACTGAATTTATAAGAAAGCCTTTCTTTACTCCATTTTTCTATTTAGCATAATCAAAAAAAATGGTAACCCTTTACAACATTACCATGAACTGACAATATAGTTCTCGTCATTTATCAATGTTCCTTAATGTTAGTTAATGTCAAAACAAAAGATACATTGTTTATTTGTCCATTACAACATCACAACTATTGACTTTGAAATTGTATTTATATATGCTGAAATTCATTGAAACTATTATTTATAAATTGTTCGTAATTGTCATATTATTCATTGTAAGTTCATGTAACCTAACGGATTTACTAATGTTAACATACAAACTTGTTGTAAAGAGTCACCACAATTTCTTAGAAACATGTTATCTGGACTATGCTTACATTTTGTAGACCGGAAGTGGTGTACACGTTGCCTTTCTACATCAACATTTTTTGTGGGGTTGACAAAACTGCGAGAAATGAAAAACAGAAACACTTTCCTAAAAATGTACATATTTATTTGAACTAAAAGTACAAAACAATGGTCAGTAGGTACAATACTTGCATGGCCACATTCAACCTCTTTGGTCTAGATGGTGGTTTAAACGCACTAGATAAGCACTGTACTGTGAAAATGTAGAAACATCACTATGCAAAATGGAAAGCTGGACAATTCTATTTCACAATTCTAAAGCCTGCAAGTAAATACCATCAATCGAAAAGTACAACTCAACAGCAACGGAGGTATATTTTCCGAAAAAAATTACTACAACTAACATGATGGTAAAACACTGCCATTTAGCTAAACCTTATCAATATAAATAGAACAAAAAACAACAAAAATGTGTACCATATTTACAAGTTATGCTTCAAATGAATCACATACAATTCTGGCCCAAACGATGATACATCAGAACACACAGAAATAGGTGATAATGTGAGAGAAAAAGTGAATATTGATTATATTGAGAATGTACATAAGTCAGAGCAAATGAAACAAATATGGTAACATGGCTGTAATTTAGTCCTTAAAAACTGTTTGGTAACCAAGGCACAATTCTTACCAATCCAAGCACAGGGTATTGTTTTCAAAAGTAAAGAAACACCGGTCCCTGTATTTTATTTGCTCATTTTCAACAAAACAAAGTCTTCAAATCCTTAAGGTTACATGATTAGAATGTGCCGCTAGACATATCTCAATAATTGTCTTCAAAGCCGAAAGAGTATAATATTAATTTTACTGCTCAATTTGTCTACTCGCTGCCTTGTTTAGACTTGAAAACTCACACCCAAGTGCTGAGTTAACTGCGAAAATCATGCCTTGCATCATGCCACAGATTTGGTAATATATACAGTATAATTATGAATCAAAGGACATAATCACTGAGTAAATGTGGAATAGTAACATCCCATCCAAGGTCTTGAAAACCGAAGGCCTCTGTGTAATTACACATCAAGTGAAACTGCAAAATGCATGTACTAAAAGTTCGGGGCACAGAAAAAAATGACTTTACTTCAGAGGTTAAAAGAAAAGCGCCCCAAACAGACTAATTGAACACTTTCAACTGTTTTCTTAATGGCCTTGAGCTTCAATGCAAATATTTCACATACTTTACAACACATATTTTTTATTAACTGCCCAGTGGTGGAGATGTAACTGGCCCAGCCATTCAGACCCTCCATGACAGTTTTTTTTTTTCTGATTTCCCCTTGACGCACACCTCTCCTCCAGTGGATTGAAGGGACAGTATTCAATAAATCCTGAGGAGGAAGAAGATGTTTTAATAACATCTTAAGGAAGATTCATAACAAATGTGTTCCTGTAGCTTATCTAGAAGAGCAACACCACAGTCATGGGTTCAATTTTTGAAAAAAAGCTTCTGTCAAATGCAAATATACAAATTTAACTCTCCAATTTGGAACAGTTCGTGTTTCTTAATTTACACAATTTTGGCATTATCTGGTACTCGGGTTTAAAAAGCAAGATATGGAAAACAAAGAATATCTCAGTTTTTTTGTATGCCTAATAAAAGGTTTTTGGATTACTTATTAAAGCCAAGACCAACTTTAATTGCTATAAGGTGATAAATGCTTCAGAAATACTTTGTCCCTCACCCTGAATGGCTCATTAAACATTACACATCTGCTTTCTGGCTCTGATTCTCTTCCAGCTTCTTGCTCTCCTCTGCTGACCCATCCTCCTTCTCTCCAGTTTTCCATGTGCCTGTCCTGCAAGTACACAAATATAAAAAAATCACAGTTGACCACTTTAAACAATTATAAGTGTTTCACATAACACAAAAAATGAAAATACACAAGATGTTATGAACGGTAATGCTATTTAATAAGAAGACAGTACCTGAATTTTTTCAAATATAGCCAGTAGGCCAGGCCTATAGCAAGAGCAGCCACCAACAGTCCAACAACAATGCCAACAACCATTGTCGTCTGCTGACTTTGCTCCTGTTTCATATCTGCTTAAGAAATATAGAGGTTAGAGCTTGGAATGAATAAGTGGTGACATTAACTAAACAAAAGCCTACACACTCACAAAAGATCAATATCTTACCTTGTTTGTCAATTGTCATGTCATCAGCAACTGTAATCAGATATAAATAATATTACATTTTTGTAAATGTTTGTATACAAATAGCACAGCATTTCAGAAATTATGTTTTTTTAAAACCACAAATTACTGTATGCATATTCTAAATGCTTATGAAACTGATTTGCTTGATTTCTTCAATTCATTTTGATTAATATATAGAGAACCAAATAGTTGACATTGAAAACGTCTATATTTTAATATAATATTTATATTATGACCCTTGTCTTTAATATTGCATTGTTGAAATGCACACCTTAATGTAGATAATTCATTTTTTCCCCAATAACATTATTGACTAAATAGTTTTGTTTAAATTAACCTATAAACAACGTCAATCATAAAGAAAAGTAATGCAAAAAGTAGTGAGAGGCATAACTTACATGTCGAGACATTAATGCTTCTAATGTCAGTTCCAAAATCATTAGAGAAAGTGCAGGACACAGTCAGATTACCCTTTGGAACAATTGTCATCCTATATGTGATTCTGCCATTCTCATAAGCAGTCTCATCAACCTGAAATTACAGCGCATTAAATCATTAATTTCAAAACATCAACATGATTTGTCTTTTATATATTACAGAACTGTTTAAAAGAATGATATGGCAACAAGT
The DNA here is from genome assembly GCA_008369825.1 of Triplophysa tibetana. Classification (NCBI taxonomy): domain Eukaryota; kingdom Metazoa; phylum Chordata; class Actinopteri; order Cypriniformes; family Nemacheilidae; genus Triplophysa; species Triplophysa tibetana. The sequence continues at coordinate 10,080,090 of CM017917.1, read as the reverse complement.
ACACCTAAGCAATATTATTAAAAACAGCTTATCTTGTAAACTGCTTTATGTGCCACATGAGGGCGCTATTGCTCTAAAGTTTGTCCTTATGTGCAAGTACAATTCCTTTATACTGTCATACACATATGAACTTGGATAATGCACTTCTCTAGAGTTTAGTTGCATTGATTGCATATTTAAATCATAACAATAACACATTACACAGGAAGTGAGCAAGCCTCATGACTTTAAATGCTTTCTCTTTCCACACCTATTCAGTCACTTTACCAGTCTGGTTGGTTTGAACAGTGAGCTCATCCGAGAGCTTCCTGATACAGGTACTGTAAGTGCTTTGTCTAACAAACTACTGTATGTGACAACCCACGGGCACCATTCGTTGAGAATGTTATAGAGGTCATGAGCGCACCCAATGTGACAGCTTTTTTTAAGAATCTCTAGCTGACTTGTCCAATCAACAAGATCAAAAGACACTGACGCGTTTTTCTCTTTTTTAGGTATTTAATTTGCAAAGCTTAATTCTAATATAATGAGATCTCTAATAAGGTCAACCAAGGTCAAGTTCTGAGGTGACTTGTAATAAATAATTAGTTCAGACTTACATTTGTGCCGTTGATGCTCCATTGTACGGTGGGTTTTGGAGAGCCTTCTCCCTCACAAATCAAAACCTTGTAAATGGTTCCATCACCTTTTGTATTGACCAGGCTCTTGATCACTGGAGCACCTGCAAAAAGACTTATCATTAGTCATCAAAATAATACACAAGACAGTCTCAATATATATATTACAGTATACAAATATTTAGGTGTACAAACAATTTTAATAACACAAAAAATAAATAGCATTCACCTTCAACTATTAATTCAAATGTTTGTGTTTTCTTTAGGCCACCCGTGGAAACAACACACCCATAAACTCCAGAATCAGAATACTTCAGCTTGTCAAACTTAGGCGCCTTCTCCAGCTTGACATTGTCCTGAAAGTTAGAGTTTCAGCATGATAATAAGAACGACTTGAAATCACAAATTTGTGATTGTTTTAAGAAGAATTTTTTTGCGACACTATAAACACATAGACACACATTCATCTAGCCGGGGGGGAAAAACCTGCTGATGCTGCGGTGTATTCTGCACAATTTACAAACATTGAATGCTTATCGTTTACGTAGTAATCTAATAACAATAAGTGCTCTAGTTATTTTTCATTTGAATTTTAAGAAAGATGTTTATTTGCTACCTTTTTCCAAGATGTTTGCGTTGTTCCTGAGCCGTTAATATCCAGAGTAATCTCAAAGCTCTCGCCGACTTTCTTGTTAATTTTACCAGTGCTGCTGAGGACCACCTCAAGATCTTTGAAGACAAAAAATGATGTATTACTGTTAACTTTGAAAAACAATCATCCATCTATCTGTTAGCGAGAATTGAGAACAGAAAACAAAGTGTCCCGTACAATCAACGGTGATTTGTGTCGAATCCACCATGTCCTCCCCGTCCACCAGCGAGCATTTGTATTCTCCAGTGTCGTTCCGAGTGATGTTCCTCAAGGTGTACGTGTTTGAGTTTTCCACAGTCTTTTTCTCGCCCTACAGAGAAACACAGACACGTTTTGAAAACCTCACATCAGACTTCTGTAAAGAAGGAGCTTGAGTTACCTTTAGCAGACGTACCTTGATGTAAAAATTGTAGCTTGGGGGAGGAGGGTTCCCGTCTGCCGTGCATTTGAGGGTCACATTGTCTCCTTCCTTAAAAGGGCCCTGGGACACCACCTGGAGGCTGACCTTTTCTGTTGGGTCTGTAGAGAGGACATGTATGAATCAGGGTGGGCTGGACAGAGAGGGGCCATTAAGTCCTGATAGAGCCGGTGCAGATAAGAGGACTTCACAAAACCTCATTATGAGCCAGAAGAGGCCCTTCAGCTCAAGAGTTGAGGCTCTTTCGTGGTGAGAAATGCTTTCGAGAGGTAGTCTGAGTAGTGCTGGGCTAGCTCCTTCACAATAACCCCAAAATCTCATTTACCGCCCAATAGCCGTGTTCCCGAAAGGCCAGATTACAGATCTTATTGGACAAAATTCAGAGAGCCATTTGATTATGAAGCCATTTTCTCATTGGTTCTTCAAATGGTCATTCTAAATAATGCTGAGGATTATCCCAAACATTAGGCCATTAAGCACTTCAGTTTTCAACAGATTCATTCACACAAAGAACTAAGGATACATAATTATAACAGGAAGTAATAAAACAGTGGGAGGACAGCACAAACTGCCAACCCAAATAACATGAAGAAAATAAATAGAAAGTCATTTCTAGAGACAAAAAAAGTAACTCACAGTTCACTGTGAAGCTAATAGGTGAAGACTCAATGTCGGCTGACCGGGCGTGTTGAACACGACAGGTGAATTTAGCATCAACATCTTCCTTCACCGCTGCGTATTCAATCTTAGAAGTCGTGGCAGAAAGTTTGGTCACGCTATCAACATCCACAGCTTGGCTGATTTTAATTGCTGTAATAAATGTAAACCATTGTTTAATAAAAAAGCATTCAATGGGGATCAGCTGTGGTCAGTTTGAACATCAAATATTCTCATATTGCCACGTCTCACTCTACCTGTTCCGTCAGACGCAAGTGGAGTTTTGTTCTTAAACCATGTGATGTTGGCAGCTGGGTTGGCACCTTCGGTACGGCACTCCGCTACCTGATTAGACAAAAGCACAAGTTATGAGAAAGAAGAAAGGCGGATGTAGACATACTGAGAAGATGAAAGCACTGATATCATCATTTATGTTCTGAAAAATGTTACACATGGTTAATATCTTCACATATATCGAATATATGGTTATATCAAAAAACATATATTTAAAAAAAAGTCATGTCTATATGGAGAGTTCAAATGTGATCGCCACTTCCTTTATATTTGTATCAGGCTACGGTGTTTATATTAAAAGTTATTTTACTTTAATGGCAAAGAGGACGTATTCATTCCCATTAAATTGCCATATAATTGCCATTATATTGTATAAATTGACTATGTGGGACTAAACTTACCCTGGTAAGCTTGCCGATCTCCATCACAGTTGCTTGTTCTGTGATCTGAGGTGGCGACGGAGCCTCTGTAGAGAGAATATACATTGTTTGTTGGTGGTATAATCCATAAGTACTGCCAGAAAGACCTTTACTCAATTGCGAGTTATCAATATTCATAAGATTTTCTAGGTTTTGCTATGTAGTCCAACACTTACTATAAATGGCCAGTTGAACAGGGTATTCCAGAATGTCAGTAGATGAGACCAAGCAGGTGAAAATTCTCTGGTCTTCCATAGTCACTTTTGAGATGACAAGACTGAAGTCATCCTTCAAAAGTGACTCTGGACTTGTAGTTCACGTCATCTGTAACGTTTGCATTTTGATCCTTACGCTTCGACAGTATAGTCCCTTTGTCCTAATAAAAACAGCCATGTTTAACAGAGCAGTTTCTTGACAACCACAAATGGATCATGTACAGGTTGACCTCTGTAATGTGTTCATAACATAGTGCTGATTGTATGCAGTCCGACACGTGGCATTTGACCAATGGTGTGAGTTTGTAATGAACTGTGTTGATGGGAATTGAGGAGTTATTCAGTAAACATAATAGCAGTACTTACATATTTCCATTTGGTGATCGTAACGTCCACTGCTTTGAGAAGACCTTTGTTGCATGGGATTGTAACATTCTCTCCATAATTGGCAGATGCTGTTTCCAAACTGCTCACTAAAATACATGAGAAAAACAAAAGGGCACAGGCTGTGAATATGTGTCAGACAAAGCAATAAAGTGAACATTGAAATATTCGTACAGGTTATAGTACAGTATACACTGTTGTGAAACCAAGACTTGGCCCGGATTTTTTGACCAGAAAGATTTTAATTTTATTTGAATTAAATAATTTTGACTGGAACAAGGCAAAGCAGGCAAAAATTTGACTATTCAAGTAGACAAAGACACTCACATTTGTTTGAGTACTGTGTGTTCTTCTCTGACACATTCTCTAAAGTCAACTTCTCTATACTAAAATACATTTTTATTCTGTATTGTTACAACCTAAACCACACACAAGGCAAGTAATAAAACAGAATGTCAAACTAATAAATCGTTCTAGAAAAAAATCTATTTTCGTCACAACTCTACTAGGAATGAAGAAGCCATACTTTTAAGATATTAAAGCTGACTAGCATGCTGAGAAATGTGCATAAACATTGTAAGCTGCAACTACAGTATTTGTGCATAATTGTGTTCCACATAAGCTTCACTGCCTACAAGTTCATGTTTGAAAGCAAATATGTAAATTGTAGAAAAAGGTTGCAAACTCTTAAGCCGGTAAAACTGGTTGTTGTTTGTAACAACTACACACAACCGATATTCTGAGGAAGGGGCCTTGACAGTTGACAGATAACTGCAGACAAAAAACTGATAAACGTCTGAGATTACTAGATTGTGAATTCCATAGCTAGACCTATGAAAACATTCCACCGAAACCGACATTTGCATGACCAAACCTGCAATTTAAAGAGCGATTTTGGGCTTTTGAAATTTAGATTCAACCCTTGGCAGTAAGCAAAATGTTTACTGGAAAAAGACATAGATGTGTGAGATCCAATAACACTTTCCTATTGGAATGCTGTGATATCATATACACCATAACTTAATATAACTATCCGTAATGTTCTGAAGTAAAAATCAAGTATGCATGCTTTCTCTTTTGCAAAAATGTTTAGTGTAAAGTTCAGTCAGGGTTATATGTGCACTAGAGAATCAGGCCGCCGTGAAGCCACACAGGTATTTGGTCATTGTTATGCTAAGCTTAAGTTTGTCTCATTGCTCAGTGAAGTTGCTTCGTGCTGACAGCTCTTTTTTTTTAGATGTAAAGACCCGTCATATAACAGAATTCAGCTCCTGGCTATGTTTTCTTTACAAATATATGAGACACAAAAGAGTGACAAAAACAACTTTGGTTCCCTCCAATCATCCCTGCATCAACACCAGCGCTTAACTAGAAATTCATCCAGCAGTAAAGACTGCTATTCACGAATCACGATCATAGATTATTACAACATATATTATTAACGTGCTTTAATATTACAGCAATACTTTACTGTACATTGATCACTCAGATTACTCATCCACCCTGTAGCATTTTCTTAGTATTAGTATAAAAGTAAATGGACACTGGCTGACACACTAAAAGATAAAGGGGTGTGTGCTGTACACAAGTGATCTCAGAGCTCAGAACAAACCACCAGCAGGTGAAGTAAACAAATGACACCACCTCCCCCATCCCGATGCTCTTTGTCTGGCAAACAGGTGCTCTGCTCGAGTAGCTTCATCATACACCTGTTTTAAAACTCTGTGATATACTATTTATATGTACTATATATATATATATTTATTTATTTATTAGATACATATATTAATAGATCTAGCATGATATAAAAAATTATCCTGTTGATTGAGTTGCCATCACATGAAACCAAAACCAACGACAAATTATATTATTTTGTTAAATGTTTTTAACATTAACAGTTTTAAGACGTCCTTACTTAAAAGGATACTTCACCTAAAAATGAAAGTTTTGTCATCATTTACTCACCTTCGAGTTGTTTTTTAAATCTGTATATATTTCTTTGTTCTGATGAACACATAGAAAGATATTTGGAAGAATGCATATAACCAGACAGATTTTGCCCGCCATTGACAACCATGGTAAGAAAAAATGCAATGGTAGTTAAAAGTGCCCCTGAACTGTTTAATTTTCCATTCAACAGAACAAAAGAAAATGATAAAGTAATGTATCCTACTATGAGAGTCAATGGGGGGGAAGATCTGTTGTATTATAAGCATTCTTCCAAATATCATTCTCTGTGTTCACCACATCAGTAAATGATGACAGAATTTCAATTTTGAGTGATATATCCCTTTAAGGTATTCCTTCCTTAAAGGTATAGTGTATGAAATTGAGTGTTAAACTTAGAATTTAATTCATCTGGTAGTGACTGACATTGCAAATTCCAAACAATGGCTGCTCCACCCCTCACCCCTCCCTTTTGAAGCTTGTGGTGTATGACACAGAACTAAGATGACATCATGTTATCGCATCTTTGCCGAAGGAGATAACATATTTACCAAACGCTTTCTGTAGAGCAGTTTGTCCGTTTAGGGCTACTGTAGAAACAACATAGTGAATTCCACGTAAGGGGACCGACGGTGTATGTTAGGTCGTTATACACCTATGAAGACATAGTTAAGTATGTTATATTGCATTTCTGTCAATAGATCCTTTAAAAAAAAAAATTAAGAAAGGAATTAAAGGTGCTAGTTGTAATTTTTTGTGACAATACGAACACATTTTTATAATTTACAGGTGGCTTATTAAAACCTTGAACCCCTGTAAACTGTTAAACCCCTAAATTATGTAAATGGTTAGTTGACAAATAAACCCTAACATATATTTTGACTGCAAAAATGTAGAAAATAAACTATTCAAACTGTGAATTTATATTATTCATATTTATATGTATAATGTAAACAGCAAAAGAGAGATTTATCTTCATTGTTAGTCTTTTTCCTAAATTTCTGCTGTCACACAGGGCACATGTGCAGTTTATTTGTCAACTACCCGTATAGCTTCTGAATTTCACAGACTGCTCAAACAAATGTGAATAGGTTGAAAACGAGATGTTCGCAAACCATTAACCTAAGCCGAGTCAGTTAAGTGCTTATGTGTGCAGGGGTTGTAGACACACAGGGAGTGGTTTAAGGTTTTACAGACTGCCACCATAGTGAATCTCCAAGAGACTAAGACACCCTGGAATTGATTTCGAACGTGCCTTATTACACCAAATGTCCTCACTTTAACATGCATGAGCCATTAGGCTGCCTTGAACATGCTATAAATTAAACCCAAGATGGATGGGAAATTGCTCTCCAAATAAAACTCATCAAGCAGGTTGCACTCATAAGTGATAAGTGCACTCAGAAATCACATCCATTACGTTCTAAGTTATGTATTTGATTGCAGTGGCCCCCTGGGACGTTAAAGAATGTCTGATGGGCACATCACGGCTGATTCAATGCTGACCCGGAGGATTCTTTGCCGGCCCCCAGTTCATGTGCGGCTATTACACTAAATAGAAAACTATTAACAAAATACAGACATGCGGCTTCCTGTGAGCTCCATTAACCACAAAAGCAATTTACTAGTTCAGGGTTATGAGTGGCTGTTCATTCTGCTACCCCTCCAGAAACTGCCATTAAATCATCTTAGTTATGAGTAAGAATCTGGTAACATTTAGCAAAATTAGGTCAGAACAAGTTTAAGTTAGTACTTACCCAAATCATTTTGTAATGTGTCTACTACAATGTTATGTGTAAAATTGACTAGAATAGGTTTTTATTTTTAGCAGTGATACTCATCGCCCCCAACATGTGTTAAACATGGCCTCTTTAAGGGACAGTTCATCCAAAAAGGAAAATTCTGTCATCATTTACTAACCATCGAGTCATGATAACTGGGTATGATTAGCGTGATTTTGAAAACTCAAAGAGATTCCGATGTAGCGAGCATTTGTCTGATCCAGGCGTAGCATGTGACGTTGTTTTGCACAAGCAGACATGGCGGACGGTAGTGACAGCGCTGAGGAGATTTTTCCGCCATTTGAAAGGACTAAATCGGAGGTCTGGGCATATTATGGCTTTAATAGAGTCCTGACGGAATTATGCGAAAAGGAAGTTGCCGCAAAAGTGGAGAATATACGTGAACACCACCCGCTGTTGTATAGCGAAAAAGAGATTAGTTAACTTTTAACTGAATACCAAAACTAACTCGGTCAAATAACTGGACAAAAATGTATTGATTAGAGATGAAATATTTCATTATCTCACTTGAAATTAACGGATATCTCATGAACGTGCTGTGACATACAGCATATGCATTAATATTTCTGCAAAGTGCTTGTGTTGTTTTATGTGTGGATTTGGTGTTCTCATTCAAGGTACTGTTCATTAAAACCTGCACTAGAAAAAGTTTACCTCTCAGCGTTTTATACTAATGTTTAGTTAATGTTTATGCGAAAAATTTTAAGCACAGTGGCGTCTATCACCAAGAAAAATGTTTTCAGTTTGTGTATCAGTTCTTTTTGAACAATGTTAGCTCATTTGAGCAAAACCATGATCATATTGATAACTTTGAAAATTTTGGTCACTATAACCATGATTTGAAATTTTCATATAGTTACATCACTACATACAAGTCAACCTGCACAACCTTAAAATGAACAGACACTTATTTGTAAAACTTAAGAGCCCAGACTTCAGAACTTCCCAATTTATTGTCGACCAATTATATGTCTAAGAGGATTCATGTGGTCTTTTATTAACAACATACCAAACATCAAAGTCCCATTGAACATATATTCAAAAGCCGTTTTTTAAACAGCAAGGTGTCGAGTATTTTTGCATAGACAGAAACCTTGGCTTTTCTCTTCCTCAAACCAGTCTCCCCGTTCCCGAATGCCTCTGGGCTCTCCGCATTTGCATTCCACAGGGTCCATGCGGGGCCCCTTGTGTTCATAACATCGCCGTTTGCTTGCAGGCATTGAGATACCAATCAAATTTGGTGCCAAAACACAGAGGTCAGCTAGCTTCTATTGAAAGTTAAATAAGCTCATTCTTTAGCCTTTCTAACTCTCGAACGGTTGCCTCCCACGTCGTGTGAGGGCCCGGCGTATACTGACCATCCTTATCTGTGCAAACAAAACAGACTGAACGTTGATTTCAAAATGCACAGTTGGTGTGTGCAGCAGTTGGCTCCCCTCCGTTGGGGAGAAGAACAACAAAATACAGTAGAAGTTAGGGAGTGTGCTACATCAAGGCCTTTGCTATCGAAGTAAAAAAATATATCTTTCTGATAAAGAGACTCTCATTTTGTCAGTGCTATGATGATCCGATGTGAAAACGGATCTGTTTCACATTCCTGTGTAGTTAAGGGTTTGGCCAGGTTCGCAAAAGAGGTCATGAGGATTCTTAACTGTCTTCTGCTTAAAGATCCCAGTTGCCTGGGGGTCAACATCTGCAGTAAGCCACTTAAAACAGACTGAATGCAATTTATGTACTGGCTGACTATAGAGAAACTATTGAAGACAGAATTTCTCTTTTTCAGTAACCTATTCCTTTAACATCCTCACCACAAACCAACCCGGTTTATGATTTTGTAAATGTATAACCTTAACTGCTGACCTACATCTCATATCCAGAATGTGCTATCATGAATACCCCAATTAAAATCCAATGCCCTTTGACCGTTCCTAAGGTCTCGTTCTTAAACTCTTGATCACAAGAAATCTGTGTTATTTTGGAAATTCAACCAGGAAGTGTTCTAGCAGTCAGAGCGCAGAGACACCTGGCACAGGTGCGGCTGTGGCTCACTATGGCCTGTGCAGGCTTGCCAGCTCAAAGCAGGCGACATCAAAGTTCCCACATTAGAAAGAAAACTATAGACAAGCTTATATGTCTTCTGAAGCAGACATCAAAGTGTAAATGTCTAAGGTTAGGTTAGGAGCTTGTCTTTCCAAAGCGCAGACTTACAGAGCAGTCCTGTTTCTGCATGTGGGATTGTTTAACGGGGCTAGACAGATATTACAGATGAAAACAGAATTGTGCAAACAACTGTGGAGGTGACAAGAAAAGGGCTATTGAAAGTGAAAGAAAGTTTGTTTTCAACCTGTTTTTAGTGGGACGCTGGTTGTGGCTCATTTTTATAAGCATGTGTATGCATGTGTACAATAACACCACTACCACGTCTCACTGTTTGTATCACTCTGCAGACAGATGACAACGTGCTACAGTTTTTAAACTCTAATTCACATATGATGATCAATGCAAAAGATACAGGATGTTTGCGCACGAGATACAAACTTTGAGGTCGAGGAATGGTGGTTGAGGGGGCTATTGTTTAGGACATCCAGTCAGAACATTCAGCTATAAAGGTAAAAATAAGACCCACACTGTGTGGCTAAGCATATAAACCAATTTATATAACGCGAAGGGTTATCAGTGGGAGGTTTAATAACGTCTGTTTCCGCCTGCGATCTTTTGCTGCACAGCGTGGTGCACTGAACGTTACAACTTACAATCAGTTATTAACACTGTCAGTTACTTTGTCTTTACAATCAGCATTGGACTAAACACATGACCTTTGTACAACAAGGTTTTAAACTACTCTAAAATTGGTCTGCTCAACACTGTTTAATGTGAAAAAACTGCAAATTAGAAAAAACATTTTTATGTTTTAGATGCCTAAAGGGAACTCTGTAGAAGGAAATATGTCATATAAAAGATCTGAAGGGGCAGCCCCAAAAATGATTTAAGGGTCTCACGTCGCTTGGAAGAGGGAATGAGGAGTAAATACAGAGACAGGAGGCGGTTTCGGGGGTTGAAGGGGCTTTTATTGTAATGGCCGGTTTCATTTCCTGAGTCCCAACGCACACACAGCGTGGGATTAAGAGCTTTCAACTGTACATATGAAGAACAAGTCCTTCCTATTAGATGTTACAGGTCATTGCCGAGCAAAAAACACTTAAAAAAAACACTAGCTTTTTAGGAAGAAAAATGGAGGGAGTGAATTGCACTGTGATGCAAAGAAAGCGGCGTCCTCGGCTGATTTTTCTCTCATACAGTTCACACGGTTCCATATTTTAGTGGCGCTTTTGAAATGCATGATGGGAAGAGAGGAATTAGCCGCAGTAATTCATATGGTAACCCGACGTCTTTTTCAAGAGGAGAGAGGGGTTGGGGTAGATAATGGCTCTCGGTGGGGAGCATACAGTTGAATTTGATTACAAATGGTGATGAGTCGGCGGGAGATGTCGCAATCGTACACTCATCAGTTAAAGAAAACCTGCCGGACAATATAGTCAGCAGGGGTCCAGAGGAGGTCCAGAAGAAAGCGAATAACAAGAGAGAAACAACCTGTCTTTTTGTTGGAAATGCAAGGTGGATCCAAACAACTGCACTGAAGGTTACAGAGAGCCATGGGGGACTTCATGCATCTCAATGGAAGCATTTCTACAGGGCAAGAGGAGTCGCTGCTAAGCACACACATGACTATCCTGTTGTAAAACAATGTGGCTTCTCTCTTTTAACCGGAGACAATTGCCCTCTTGTCTTGCTTGATGACAGATAAACTGGTTCTTATGAAGAACCGAATACTACTCTGCTAGAGAACAGAGGAAAACAATAGTTTCCCACTATAATAGTATGTTCACCGAGGGAAACTTATTAAAAATTGTTTGTGCTTGTATACTGCAGTCGGTTCTTCTGAACTCGCCTTTATTTGCTTGCTTTTTCTAAACATCACACACACACACGGAAGGAGTTGTTTGGGATGGTGCAGTATGGTGGAAACTACTGAGTGAATGGGAGGAAAAGGATGTCTCGTTTTACAATATAAATAAAACTATTCAAATGCTTTCCTTTTATATATCTTTACACATCCATTTACTGTGATGTCCTGGAATATTATTAGTTTACCTGGTGTAAAGATGAAATTTCTAGCTTTGTATGTTCACTGCTATACAGATAAATACCTCCGGAAACAAATGAGTGAAACACAATAAGAATATTCAAACTAGGTGCGCAATAAAAAAAACAATCAATCAACAAACTTTGCACATGCAAAGTTGCCTCAGGATTATGCTTTCTACACTTCTCATTACAATAAAATCTAGTCTGAAAATTAAAATGTAACTTAATCCCACCATAACCACAATATTTGTTTTCAATGATTGTCAAAAACGCACGAAAGGGAAGTTCTTCGTTTCGGACAGACTGGTTGGAATGAACCGAAACCTCACAGCTGAACCAGTATTACGGGTGTGACATAGCACATGGTGTGTGTTGAGGGGGGGGGGGCTTGGGGGGAGGGGTATGAAGAGAGCACTGTTAGAACAAAAACCAGATGCTACAGTAACAATTAACTTTTTAGTTGTAAAGTCGTTTCGGCTCTCATGTTTTATCAGAAACACAGTCAACGACTCAGTTTCAACAGAAACAACGTTACGGGTACTAACCCCAACTGAATCAGATGAGCGCTATTAAAGTTGCATATAAATTATCTGATTGTTTTGAAAACTTAGCTAACAGGTGTTGTTAAATGAAGATTCGTTTGACCACAAACTTCTGAATTAGACGCACGCTGCACTTAATACAGAAATGCGTCTGTGAGCACAAAACCACCGCAACGCGCTCAAGTTTTTGTTGCAACCCAACAATCATTCAACACATGGGACCCTATCATTATATCCTCCTTCCTGCCCAAAAGTCTTTAAAGTTGTATTGACAGACGAGCTGGGGCTCACGGTGCCTTATAATAACAGATGTTAACTGGAATGGTTGAAACGCAGAGGCTTAACGTTATGTGTTGTAGGCTATTTTTACGTGATCTATGCTACTGATAAATGCTGCAAATATAACGCCCCCGTATCGCCACGTAAACCAACGCAGTGACTTAAAATAGATACAGATAAAAGACTCGATTAAATTATAATCATAATCAGTTGAACAGCAAGAAACGCATCGAGGTTTACTTTGTGCTCATCTACCCAATGCATTGTTTCATGTGTGCATGTGCAATCGAACAGGTGCAAGCAGATGTGGAAAGGGGGAGTTATAGAAATGATGTTAAAATATTTACGGATATAAAGCATTTTCTATAAATATACATAGTTAATGAATGCAGTTTTCCATATACAGAAATGATAACTTTGGGAAACAAAAACTGGCGCGCACTTAGGAAAACGATTCATAGGTGTCCGTCGTACTCATCTTGAAACATCGGCAAATGTTCTTTAGCTGTGCGACATAACGTGCTCATCTTTATAACTTATATAACGTTATAGATTCACAGCGGCTGCTTGTTACTTTTCTACGGTTACAAATAAGATAGATCTGAAAAGTTAAGTAATTACAGTTTCTTCTATTGTACTCGAAATATTTCAATGAAAATATCAAAGACGTAACTCAACTACGCAAACACAGGTTCTCAACTCCAAAAACAATGTAAAAGTAAGTAAAAGTAACTTTACCTTGATTCACGAGCGACGCAGTCAGAAAACACGTCAACAGTGCAGCCCAATGCATCCTTTAGCAGTCAGGGAGTGTGTTTTTACAGTTATGGTCTTGAGAAATATATCCTAGTGTTTTTGCTGAATAATGCTGTGTATTAAACAAAACGCACCGCAAGCGACCCTAAATTCAAACTTCGGGATTTTTGTCCACGTGCCTCATGTAACATCTGCTGTAGTCTGTTGAAGCGGCGATGGGTGGTTATAGCTCTGTCCTGAAGCTCCTCCCCTCCTTGTGCGTTAGAAAGTATTAAATTATTTAACCTGCTAGAATACTTTCAACGACACACACATTATCATGTCTGTTATAAACTGTTCTCGTACAGTTTCATTATTTTAAAGCTTAACCAGGTATCATCAAATCAGGGTGTGGTGAGAGACAAGATAAAAGCACTTCATGGAAACACCGCATGGTCCATTTTAAGTTTCAGCAATTTCTTCACAGGTTCTCCTACACATACTACATCTGTATATTTGAATATATTTCGTTTAAACATTAAATCAGTTATTTGCTGGTTCTTATATGCTTTCACACAAAGGAACAAGAACACAAACATTTCCCAGTGATGTTTACACCTGCCTTGACATACATTTTTAAACTCACAGTCATGTTTGCCTGTGGCTACCACATAGTGTAAAATTAACAATACTGATTGCATTTATCAGATCAGATCCAAGGAAAACACTTTGGATAAATGCAATCAAAAGATGGTAGTATGCACTGGTTGTAAAACAGGTTCAGCTGGATTCTTTCCAGAGTCACCTTCAAAGCCTGATCTCAGCCGGTCGAAATAAGAGGCGTATTACATCATTTGCATTTCTTTCTTGCTCTCAAGCGCCATTATCACTCCCTCTCCCTGTTAGCCAAACGTCTCTTTACCTCCTCCTTTGCATTTTATAGCCCCAATATTAGTTGAAATCCCCCTTCACACACATCTCTGTGGCAGGTGGGCACATGGGGTGGGGTGTTCCCTTATCCCATTCAGTTTACATTGGAGTTCCTCACACCTCCTAATGACCAGCCTGATAGATACAAGAGTAAATGCACAAAGAACAAAAGCAAACCATGACCATTCTGAGGAGTATAAAGATGAGACCACTGCAGTTCAGGAGGAGTTCATAAGGGCACAGTATCTCTAAATGCACCTATATGTGTTTTAATTGTTACAGTTTCGGTATCACTTGTTAACATTAATGCGTTGCTTAAGATTAACTAACAATAAGAAATAAAGTTTTTCAGCATGTTAAGGTTATTAATGTTTCAAATCATTCATGTTATATCACTGCGCATTAACTAATGTTAACGGCGACAATGTTTGATTTTAAAATCCTTTTAGTAAATGCTAAAATTAACAAGAATTTCGATTAATAAATACTGTTGTTCATTGTAATGCATTACCCAATTTTCAAGTGCAATTCTATATGTTTATTGAATACATTAATATGAAATGCGAGTCTTCACTTTACATGTAGTCATTTAGCAGATGCTTTTATCCAAAGCCACTTACAAATGAGGTAAGCAATAGAAGTTTATTTATATAGAAGAAGCATATGAGCTGATATACTGTTAGGATAGTGACCATGGTCTCCACCAGATGAAGATTTGCCTGTCAGACGAGAGACGCAAATGAGCCAAGCCATTTAATCTGGCATTTAGGAAAGAGTAAAACAGGACATTATCCTTCCGTACAAAAGAAATATAATTAAGTTAGCCCTTTCAAAGAGTGCAAAATGAAAGTCTCTACAAGCAGCAGGCCCTGATTCAAGGCAATAGAGAGTGGAGGGTGATAGTACGACCCTGAAGTTATCTACTAAAGGTCTGTGGGAGGTTTTGATACCAGTGCAAGTCAATGGCCAAACTCAAATGCATGAATGCTTCTTTATTTCATCTGCTTTATAGTGAGACCTAGAAGACTGGCTGTATTTGTATTTATTTTGAATTGTCTCCTTTTTTGCATCTTTTTTAAAAGTACAGAACCACTGCATTGAGTAGCAAAGACTCATATTAGCCATATGAGCGTTATCTATTATCCCAGAGATGACGTTTTTTTGTATGCCAAACCCATAGCATTTGAGTATATCCGGTTCCATAGACCAAAAGTCGTGTTTTTTTAATGGGTTTTTGGTTAAATGCCTAAAATCAAAATCTTTTTTTTTATTCTATGACATGAACCAAACCAGGCAGATCCCGCTCGTGATTTTTAAAGCTTTATTGTGTCTGTAAAACTGTGGTTGCTTACACGTTGCTCATTTGGCGGGGACATTAAACATCATCACGCATGAATCTACTGCAACATGGACACAAATCTCTAAAAAAGCAGATGGATATTAATTCACGAGAAACTACTCACCAGAGAACACGTTTTTAATAAAGTTGTCGGAATCTTGGTGGTGGTGACGTTGATTTCGAACGACAGTAGTGTAGTCTGCTTATAGTTTCATGCTAGCTTTTTAATTCTGAGGACTATCCAACAGAAATATTAGGACGTTAAAGTTGCAATAAATGTTTGTAAGTATGCACCAAACCAAGTAAAATTTGCAACAAAGTGTTTTAATTAAGACATTAAATGAATGCATAATATTGCATTATAGAGACACTATCAGACTTTCTGTATAAAGATTCCCCGTTTGATCTGAGGATTTACATGATTTACATGTAAAAAAGGAAGAAAAATTTAAACTGACACGTTCATGGTGCATAGAGTTTTATAATAGTTTCTCGGGCGGATAAGCTGTTAAATTGTACTGGTAAATTGTGCTGAGCCCTAGGGAGTCTAGATCCACCATGAGAGCCGGTTCAGATGAGGCTTTGATTTAGCTCAAAGATTAGTGTCTCTGGTTCTTGAGGCGATATTGAAAGATATTCACGTTTCTGATTTTGAGAACAACTTCAGAGCACTTGGATAAAGAACTGATGAGAACATTGTTCAGCCCCAGGCTTTTAATAACAAGGTGGCAACTCCTGCACGCATTGCCTTTTTCAGTAGACTGTTCGAAAATGCACATGTTAGGATGTTAATGAGAAGTATAGTACAAAAAACTGGTTTAATATGCCGCCTTAACTGCCCCAAATTTATTTGAAAACAATGGCAAACCAATCCATTCATTTGAGTGAACCTTTTAAGGAGAATGAAACCCAATTCAGTATGCGAAATATACGTTATTGGCTATAAATCTAGAAAGGAAGGCGAGGGAGGGCCAGTAATTGTTTCACAGACCTGCCATAATGGTATGTTTAGCCTTTTCAGTAACTTTAGTAATTTAAGTTTCTTAATGGTTACAGGAATCCATCAGTTTTTAGTCTCTAATGGTAGCAGACCATCTCATAACATTGGCCTTTTAAAGAGAGAGCTTCCCCATGACCTGACAATGCAAACGTTCCATTAACAACCCCCCCCCCACCACCACACACACACACCTCTATATCCTTTATATGAGTTTACAGCCCTACTTTACAGAGGAGTCTTTCTACCTTTCTTTCCTTATTGTGCCATATCAAACTGTGCCATTAGAACATTTCCAATGGAGAATTACATTTTATTGCACCTTCTCTTAAACTTCAATTATCCAGAGGTGTTTTCACTTAGAGTCATTTATTAAGCATTTACAAAAGAGTATAGAATGTGAAATAAAAGCTTGGACTTCATTTGTAAAATGCTTACAGGAACACAATCACAGCCTTATTGTGTTTTTTGGAAGGGTGAAATAGAAAACCTTTTATGAGGGGATTATGATATTACAGGCATGTTAATATTTAATAACTCCTAAAAGGACCTGAAAGGAAGCCCATATGCAGGGTGAACCAAACCTTTAATTTCTTTGATGCTCTAAAGGAGATAACACCCATCAGGTCATAGATGTATAATTTTGCCTGTCTCAGTTACATTACTTTATGGTGCAGAAGATTTACTGTATTTAATTCACACATCACTTACCGTGAAGGTGATTACTACCTGCATCAAAGTTATTTTCTCTAAGTGCTTTTTTTTGTAACCCTATATTCTGTTTTTATGAAGCCTTTATATGTGGTTACTTAAATAAATTAACCCTTGCTGTTTATGTTTTTGTTACAGCATTATTTGTTTTTAAATCAATACAGCCATAACAT
This sequence comes from Triplophysa tibetana, assembly GCA_008369825.1. Classification (NCBI taxonomy): domain Eukaryota; kingdom Metazoa; phylum Chordata; class Actinopteri; order Cypriniformes; family Nemacheilidae; genus Triplophysa; species Triplophysa tibetana. Next base: position 10,062,833 of record CM017917.1, on the reverse strand, counting down.
TTTATGTAAAACTACTTTATGTTTATCTCAATAGAAAGCCACATCTTGAGAGCATAAAGACAGCATATTGACAATATATAGATGGTTCTAGAGGTAACAACATAAACAAAAATGTTGCCCAAAATGAACTTCCGATAGACCTCCGCAAACACTATAACTGTTGAGCTGTTTCAATTCAATACAATTAAAGGCAGGGTGGGTGATCCTGTTAGGAAAATATTTTTGTCATGTTGGTTAGAAATCTCTTTACATGCTGATAGGAATCAAAAAGTAAAGTGGTCAAAAAATATTTTTTTAATTATATTTCGTCTGTGAAAGGAGTCTGCCCTATCAAAACGTTCTGGCTGAATGCTGTGACTGGTCATATGTACATTTTCAGCCATCATATTTTTATACCACTGCGCACCCTGTTCACAGACATCACATGTCATCAGCATCGTAGCGCACTCACGTTCACTGTGTCAATGCAGGGAGATTGGCGGATAATCTGCAACAATCAAACTTTCCTGCATAAACAACAACAAGTAAATTTACAATCCAAAACGAAAGTCAGATTTTGAAAGCAGTATAGAAAAATCATCTGCATCACGAAAGAGGAAAAACTCAAATTAACATCAGTTTACAATTTACACGATGGAGACAGCTGCGGCAGGCAAATGGTCTGAAAGATGATACCATGGTTGCTATCTTTCTTTTGGATGGGTAGGCCTGTGCACATGCTTTGAGAAGAATTTAACGGATTTAGTTTGTAAATCGTTATGGATTTATGAAACACATTCATGTGTTTGGAGGAGGCGTGGCATGGACAGAGAATCGCATAGAGGTGGGGATTACAAGTTCAGTGCTAGCAGGCTAAAGTTAACACCTTTCCAAATCAACCACTCCACCTTCAATATACAATCAAATCAACATGAATATAAATTAAATATTCTCTGATTTATATTTGGTTAATATTTTTCAATTTACCTTTGTTATATAACATTTATAAAAAGGTCATTTTGTTTAAAAATAGACTCAAAAAGTATATAAAGGGTCTTAAAAAATCCCCTCAGAAGTCAGTATTTGAAATAAACAAGTATTCACATTTTTTGTAAAAAAAAGATATATAATGTATATATATTTTAGTGCAAAATAGAAACAGTTGAGTTTGGTCTCTTAATATATTTAAATTTTTTTCAATGCTAAATTAAGGCTTAATGTATGTCAATTTAATACTGTCCTCCATAGCCACCAAAATCCACTTTTTAATTCATACATGCAGATGCTCACACATTTACCTCAGATAATGTTTATCACATTCATTGGGCATCAAAGCACACATGGATGTTAGATGCTCTGGAATCCTGACAAGTAGAATTCTGGAGTCTGTCAAACGAAGAGCAGGCGTCCAGATAAAGACCCGATATCTGAAACTGAGATCAAGATATCAGACAGAAAACAGACCCAGGCCCAAACAAACAATCACGTAAAGTGGTATCTGGTGGATGGTTGTTGTTGTTTTACTTTGATGGGCACCACCTCTTCAGACAGAGCCCAAGCTATACAACAGAAACAAAATACAGCGATCACAAAGGTCTAGACATGAAGACTCAAGTGATCAGTATATAGAGTAACGGGGAATCACTTCATATCTGAGTCAGTAGCAGGGTGTGTCTACGCTAGTAAAACTAACCAAATAAAATAATTTTAGCTTTTTTTGCTTGAGATCGTTATAGATTGACTGTCTTCCACAAACGTAACAGTGGAGAGTGAAGAATCAAGGCACTGGAGACCAGAAGTGGACTGATGGTATAAAAATGGTTGGTTGTCAGAGATTTCATTTCATGTTTTGGCATAAAGTAGCTTCTGTCACATCAAAGATTCAATGAAAGAGGCTTTTGTGTCAAGGAGACAGTTGGATACACGTCTCATAGTTCAGAATTCACACAAATTAATTTTATTAAGGGAGGCTCAAAAATTTCTAAGGAAAAATCAATGGGAAGATTTATTGTTTCCTCTCATTCCATTAGTGAGATAGCAAGTCAAAAGACAGGAGGAAAAGATTTACAATAATTAGAACAGAGATTCATGACTCTGAAACTAGATAAGGGGGAAAAGACTGTGGAAAATATGAGGAAATACATATTTTGAGAGCCAATTGACCTGTAAATGGATTTAAATGTTACAGACAGAATGTTAAAGAGAGGAACTAGCAACTGGAAAACGATGTGGTAAATGTTCTAAGGATCATACAAAAAGATCCTCAGGAAAATAGTATGAAAATATTAAAAATTTCATCAGCAGATACACATGTTGACTAGCTCCATTCTGCTGCATTTCATTAAAGAGCATTTGTTAGATTTGTGCTATTTATATGTCTCTGTTGTGAAACCAAGGTCTTTTTGAGACCCTGTCATTCCATTGACTGAATTTAATACTGCCGGTTTTTCACACAAAAAATGCTCTTTGCAATTTTCAGATGTTGGTCGCATTCCACATTTCAACAACCCAACATATCTACCCTAAAAATCTAACCAAACATCATCACAATTGTCACTTGTCATTCACTAAATACCTCTCTGTCTTTTGCTCTGTCTCTGTACATGTATTCACTTCCTCACAGTGTTCCGCTTACAAACATGATCATTATAACAGTAGCTTTTATAGATCGGTGAATAGACAGACGCTTTCATTTAGTTTGTGCAGAGTTTTTCTGGAAGTTGAACAACGACATAGTCTTTTATATGGAGGATATTCTTCTATAGAGCAGGATGGCTATTGTGCTCTAAAGTGGAAGGTTTTAGATCTCCTTAGGCTATAAATCTTTAATCAGTGGTTGTCTTGGACTTCTCTCACTTCTAATCCCTTTAAAAGAAACTGTGAACCAGTGAGACTTGTTTTGAATGACTCATATTGACTTCAAGCTGTGCTGCTGCTCAATATCATGTCATAGTTTGAGCACTGTTACAAATTTAAAGTCAAAAATGAGGACTTTATAGAAATTAAAAACACAAAAGGGTTTTCAGCGCACCCCAGTGCAATTCCTGTTTGCTAATTTATAAATGATTATTTTAAGTTAATAATGAACAAGTCTGCCATATTGAGACGGACATAACTGCCCCATAGCACATGGTAATTTATTTGTTGTCATAGAAGTGTTAAAGGGGTCAAATGACACAGCTAAAATATTGTTTGTATAAGACGTGATGCAATGTGTATACACGATTTAAGTTTCAAAAAGGTGTGTTTTCCACATACCCTGCATGTTTGTATTTCCTCTTTGCTGCGCATCTCTAAACCGTGCAGATTTTTTACAAAGCTCATCGCTCTGAAAAGTGAGGAGTGCTATGATTGGCCAGTTAACCAGTGCGTTTTGGTCGAATACTGCAAGCGTGTGACAGAAATGTAACGCCTCTTACCATATTTGGAACATCAGGTTCCAAAGCAATTGTACAGACTGGTACGCCCATCTTAATTGCCCATACATTTGGGCGGATACCACGAACTGACATAGATTTGTGGGGGTGTGGTTACACGAGGCGTTTCAGGCAGGTCTGGGTGAGCAGTCGCTTTTAGATAGACACTTTTACCGACACTTTCATTTCTGCAATTTTACGTGTCTAGCACGGGACACTTATAGGTTATAACACACCAAAGACATATAAAAGCACATATTCGCGCCATATGACCCCTTTAAAACTCACAATTGTCAAAAATGTAATTGTCCTTTTTTTCTATGTTTATAATTGTGGAGATGTCCCTAATATTGATTGTAACAGTTACAGATATAAGGCAGATTGTATATGGATAGTCATGTGATCCTCGACATGTTCAAACAATACAGACTACTGATATGACTTCATGCCTTAAACTTTTTTATCGTATTTACCATTTGATTATTTTTGTGTTAAAGATTTCAAACAAGGTTATTTTAGTTTCCTAAAATTAGAACATTGAAAACGTTTCTGTTCATTGAAATCAAATAAAATATTGACTAAAAACGATTGGGAAAAACTTAACTAAAGAAAAAATGTAAATGTTGCCTAAAAAGTAATTTAAACCACTAATAATAAACAAACTAAAATAACGATTTAATTAATCTTATATAGCAACATAAAAAATAAACAAATAAATTATAAATAATTATAAAACTAAATAATTCAAACTAAATAAAGCTAAATCAAAACAATAATAAGTCAGATTTTTAATTAAAAAATAATTTTTATATGCACCTGCATGATGTGGTTATCTCCAACTTCGTCACAACAACCAAATACCACAATCATTGTTCCATATCTTTATGCGTGATGACCGTTTGCATGTTAAGCAGGTTTGTTTTAGTGACAAGCATTTTCACAACTCATTCGGGTCACCACAATACAAATTGACACCTGCCCTCCGTACCAACTACTGAATGATTCACATGCAAGACCTTTGCTCCATCTGAGTCTGTGACCATATTGAATCCTATGTATAATGCAATACGGTTTTTTTACATCACAGCAAAGCCTGCAGGCATTATGCATTGTGTCTGGGCCCCCTAATAAATTATGAAAGTTGAGTAGCTCCTGAGCAGCTGGAGCAGATTAAGAGACGTGTGGCTGGAGCTGGTCTACACTCGGCAGGGGGTCTGCTGTGGGGTGCAGTCAACCATCTCAACCCCAACTGCTGGCACGGTCTGGCGCCTCGGACCAGGACTCTCTGTTACATCTAGGTCAGAGGGCATACATGAGTATTGCATTCCTCTGGTGCAATATTTCCTTGTAAGACCCCACTGTGATTCGGTACAAAAAGTCCAAAAAAAACAACAACCAAGGAAACAAATTTCGACTACTGACCACATTCACATTTATTACAGAATGTGAATGCAATGTTTTCAAAAAGAAGTTGCATTTGCAACTATCATAATGTTTCCTAATTTACAATTTACATTATATGTGGCGCTTTTTTGTGCTTTAAAAGGTTTTTGTCTCTAATGGTGTTTGAGTAACTTTCAGCTCGAAAAGCAGCTCGAAATCAAAAGATTTTTTTCCTTTGAATTTTTAGTGAGTATGAATAAAAAACAATAACTAATTAAATCCAGCAAATATTTTTCAAAATATTTTTTAATGTAAAGCTTTGGAATTGTATTTTAACTTCGCAAAAACCTATATGGTAAATAAAAATAAACAACTATAAAGAAAATAAAGAGAAAACTGAACATTTCTCTTTAAGGGACTTAGAACTTGTGAACGTTTGATAACACAGAGGACCCCATAATGTGTTGCTTTGGCACAAGCCATGTTTCTGAACCATAATACAATTGTGACTAAAATGTTTTAGATGACGGAATATTACATTTAACTCTATTATTGTATCACAGTGTTCTGAGAAGGACAAAGGCAGACCCATCTGTCTGGATATGACAGAGTGCATCAATGTTTTATGATCCCTTTCTTATCCGGTAATTTCTTGCAAACCCCATCTTACAAAATGACATCACATGTCTGCTTTGGATACATCTACTCAATTAATTAGCCTAACCCTACCATGTAATTTAACATCACGTGAAATTGCATCATAAAGATTTCCATTATGAAACAATAAATCATCCCTTACATATTTTAACCATTGCATCTTTAATTGCAATCCCTCTCATGACGACAAACCAGCAGTTTCTTATTAAAATAAGTGGTATAGGTTGGCTTTGTCCTGTAGACATTAAGATAAAAAAAAACAGGTATAGTTCTGCCGTTTTAACTTTACCCAGAATAGCTAAAAAGGGATTTACCCAAAGGACTGGCATCTTCTTATACCCTGCTGCTTCTCCTCATATATTATTCTCATGTAATAACTTCCTCATCATCATATAATGAAATAATTTTTTGGGGGTGAATTTATCATGACCTACTTAGCACCACATACATTTTTAATTTGACAGAGCAAGTCATCTCGTTCCTTAATAGTACGTGAATATATTACTGTACAAAATGCTAACTTAAGTTAATTTAATGTTCTCAACAGTCATGTAAAAATCGTCAATGCTACATTTAAGGTTATGTGTAGGCTACTGAAATGTATTTAATTTTTTGTTTTTTCAGAAACGTGTGTTTCATGCTAACAAAGACCGCATTGTAACTGACTAACTTCTATTATATAATGGTTATTTTATAGTATGACTGTAAAGAAATATAAATAAATTCATATGTAAACAGAGTTTTTAGTTAATAGAGTAATAAAATAATAAAATAATTAAAACACAAAGTATTAAAAAACACTTGCATCCCACAAAAATTTGTTTTTTGTCCGTATTAATTGTTTAACAAAGATTTTGTAAAATTTCAAACCAATGAGTTGTTCGTTTTCCCCATAAAGAGATGAGGCTCCCTCTAGTGGTGTGCAGTGTAAGCAAAACAAGACGCCACAATCCTACAAGCCTAATTTACGACTTTGCATGGAACAGAAGGAGAAAATCACCAAAAGAAAATTTCAGGGAAGCAAACAGGTTCCACAGGTTCGATTGCCAGATTTTATTCTTGAATGTTACATTTGCTGAAGCATCCAAAAGCAAGCCTACAATCCCCATTGCAAAATTGCACTTTCCCTCCATTTTAATAGATACAAGTTTACTAAATCAAAGCAGGGCTCTTCATGCAGCGCTTACAATAACTTTACGAAGCATATCTCCTCTTATTTTTTTAAACTGTCAATCCTAAAACCCTGAGATCACTACCGTCAGAAAACTTAAAACAGGTCACTCGCCACTTTAAAAATGTCTTTGTTTCATTATCCTCTTGAGATTTTCCAAGTCAAATCCTATTTCTTACCCGAAACCCTTTAGACTACACATGTTTTATTAAAATGTAGCTCTGTTAACACACTATTTAAAATATGAAGTACATCAGTATATTTTTAAATGTAAATAAAAGCATTAATTCAGTATAACATTCTCTATCAACCCAATATAATTTCTTTAATGCGTAACTACAGCATAGTACTCAACTGTTATTTATTCCTTAAATAAAGCAGATTTAACCTTTCCATCCTGTTCTCTGAAAAACATTTGATCCTGAAAGTCAGACATTGCAATAGCATGTGTTCCCACCTCCACCAGCACTGTTTTATACTACATAAAAGAGCTCTGGGACTCTTGGCAGTTAGCTCAGCCTCCTGAGTTTGCGATAAAATGACACAGCCATGAGGGCTGCGACAGTGCCCACAATGACCAAAACAGCCAGAGCGACACCCAGTCCTACCGAGGCGCCATTTCCACCGTCCTTTTGAGTACTGGCCTGGGCTGTAAAGAGATAGACAACACTACAGAATTACCAAAATGACTTGTTTAATAAATGTACTTATTATTGTGATAATGCAGACTTACCTCCATTCGAGGTAACAGCTACAAGAAGAAAAAAAAAGAGTTATTATCCAGTTACAGTTATGTGTATTGAAATAATTTGAGATGCATAATGTGGAAATTGAGAAATAAACATACAGGTTTCTGCACGAGTCCTAATAGGTCCTGAAGTGATGAGGGTGGTATCTGAAACTCCATCCTTTATTGTCGTTGTTTGTGTGTCTCGTCTCCTCCTGCATTGCTGCTCATTGAAAAATGACACGAAGGTTCAGCCAAACCGCATGAGACATTTCTTTTAGTTTAACAATTTCTCTATATACAATAAACATAACCTTGTCTCACAGTTTAAAGAGCAGTAATACCTTGAATTGGGTGCAGGTGGCGCGTTCACACAGTCTGGTGATGCAGTGGAGGTAATAGGTGGAGACGGTCTGGTTCTGCTGCTCAATAAAGCGGAAGGCCGGGAAGCTGAAGCGAGATCTCTGGCTTTCGCCGTTCTCCAGCATGGTGGTCAGCTGATCCCTCGAGCACCTGGAACAGGATTCATCACTTAATACAGGCCGATGTTTTTAAAACATATGTTTTCCTTTTTATGGACGTACGGGACAAAGAGATTGAAATAGGTTGAATTGGAGGGCAGGGCTGAGATGGAGGCATAGCAACGATCTAGCAGAACGTGATACCTGTGGAGGAAGTGCAGACAGTCTCAGTCACAATGTTCTTACACAAAAAAAGAATGTCGAAGAAGAAAAAAATCTGCATATGTTACTGACTCTGAGGTCAAGTTCGCTGCAATAATTTGCACATAGATTCTAGTTCTGAGCTCAACACCCAGAGATGACATAACCAGAGGAGTAGTGTAGTTCACATCCTAGAAAGAGAGAGTCAAAATAAAAACAAATGAATTCAATTATGATGAAATAATGTTTTTTTTTTTGGAAAAACAAACACTTGTTGTACATACTTTGAAGAGCCGCATGCTTAAAGTGCTAATGAAGCTACCGTTGTTATCCTTTACTGCAATGGAGGACGACGACCTGTAGAGGGAAGTAAAAATGAGATTTTAGCGCAGCTTCGCGCATCTTGTCTCGGTCTCTTTGGATCTCATAAAAGTAAAGCTTATGATTACAAACGAGTTATTTTTTTAAGACTTTAATGCATATTCAAAAGATGTAATAACGTGTGGGCTAATTCAAAAGATATGAAGACTTATGTTATAACAGCTTTCATCAAAGACAATAACACTCACATTTATAGATTTAGCAGTCGCTTTATTGAAAAAGACAACAGTACATTCAAGATACACATGTTTGGGGTGTTCTCATCGGGACTCGAACCCACTTTGCGCCGCTCAACGGCCTAGCGACGGAAATACATTAGCCCTCATTTAAGATTTAGTCGATGAAATGTTTTACAACTTACACATCAACTTGTGTATTGTTGATCAGGTATTCGAGTGGATATGCACACGAGTAAAAATATTTCAGCTCAGCATTGTAAGTCACGGTTCCCAATGTGGGGTCAAAAGATCGGACCACCCCGCTGATGTTAACCGTCTGGATATTAGAGAAGTCCGAGAATATGCCGGTGCCTGGGGCGCTGGTGGTCTAAAAGCAGAACAAAGACAATTAGCACGAAAAGTAGCCGAATCTTTTATAATATCATAAAATTAAAACAGACTTATTTAACAACACGCGGTACGGATGTAAGAGTGTCAACACTGCCCCCTGTTGGTAAGATCGAATAATTAGCGTATGTGATATTCTCACCACGAAGATGCTGCCACAAGCGTCCGCTTGCCTGACGGGGAAACTGTAGCGCACCACTGGAGGACTGGCAGTCGCGTCCAGGGTTCCTCGACACAGCGGGTTATTTCCCATTTGGTTCAAAATCAACAAGCTCTCATTATATCCTGTGTAAATGACCGGGCAAACCTGGATGGCCAAATTAATAGTCTCCGTCCCGCAAGACACTGCGATGTCGGTGTACTCTGTCAAAGTAAGAACACCTTTATTAGACCACGAGACCATATAAATAGCACTCAATCATTAAGACGCTTCCTTTACAAAAATGAATAAAGGTTTAACTAAACCAGTAGTAAATACAATGTTAGACTATTTGTGGTAAAATAAGCATCCTCAAATTTACTAAAGGCTAGTTTCAACATGATATTTGTAGATAAACCGGTGTAATATAAATTGCAATCGTTTTGAAAAAAAGTTGTTCGCTTTACTTTTGCTATAGTAAAACCACAGTCATTTCACAGCAAAAAATAAATAAAGGGTGCACAAGGTCAATACCTGGGCGCCTGTATTGAGATCCACAGTCGGCAAGACTAAGTGTCATGTGGCCTTTTATGAGCGTAGCCAAAATGAAGAGGCTGAACAGAGCCATGCCAGTTATCTTTTCTTTATCAACGCCACTAATGCCTGTAGAGCCTGTGAAAGTATCCCTGCTGTTTCTAGTAAGATCCTCAAAGTTTCTGGTGGATTAAAGCTAACTGATATCTGTTCTTTATATAGTCTGTATTTGTAAGAAAAGTTGGTTAATACACTTCCGAAGGGTTGGACCAAAACAGGGTCATCTGCCATTTAGTGTGGTTGCTTGAGTTCTTGGAGAACAATTCACTTTTGTGGCTAAGGTACCATGGTCCTTACCTTGAGGCAAATGATGAAACCTTACACATCACCTTCAAAGTTATCTTTGACCACTGTCTTTGTTATTTTCTATGGCTCTTGAACATTCTGTAACATATTAACATGTAATTTAATAAACCATGGGAATATTGGGAATGCACGCAATATGTCCCTTCTTCTTTTTGAAGTGTATGTGTCTATAAACATGAGATCTGAACATTCATGTTTGTTGTCTCAACCCCATAATGGATATTACCTATAATTATTTAACAAAAAAAGTTTTTTCTTTAAAAAAATTTGTGTTTCCAAAACGACAGATTTCAGCAAATTGAACTGCGATAAATATGGTTATTTTCTTATAAATTATTTTTAATAATCATTTGTATAGTCATTGTTTCTATAGCACAGTACCTGCTCATGAATGATGGTATTTTATTTTGCTGGTGTTAAAATATGGTATAGGCTACGTATTCATCATCTGTGGAATTGTAATATAAACCTGTCAGCTGAGCTACCTGGGAAGGACAACATTTTTTCTAATTAGGGTCAAATCAGAATATGGTGACTTGGGTGTATCCTTTCCTCTATTGTAAAGGATACAAAACCATGGAAATTGTTATAGGCCTAAAAATAAACAATGCTGGCCATGACGTATTCAGCTGAGATCTTTACTATTATCTGTCCATAGAAGGCTATATTCACATCAGTTGGTCCATAACATTGTTTCCATCATCACAAAATAATAAGGCCGCTGTACTTTAATACCGCATTAGATATATTCTGAAAACGTTTGTTTTGATTTACAGCTTATTTTGCCATATTAAATGCAGTTTGTAAAGGTCTACATGGATCACTTTGAGATGAATTTGTATATTGTAATGTTCACAATTTTATTTTGTGGCTTAAATAAAAAAGAATCAAAACTTAAATTCAATATTTTAGACAAAATTATGTTATGTTGCAGATCACCTTTTGCAGATATGATTTAACCAAACAATATGAGACATTCCAGCAATGTCCCTAGCGTAACTATTGTTGCTGTCCTTCCGAAATCTCGGATGTCCAAATTAGCTTTATTTTCTGGAAAACCCTACTTTTTATATGATAACTAACTGTGTTGTTGAAGTTGACGGGTACTTTTTAATCATTTTCATTGGTTAGATAGTTGCAAAACCAGTGAATGAAAACATAATGGGTGACTAATAATAATTATTTATGACAAACAAAAGCACAAAATATGGAGATACAAGGTTTCAGAAGGACAGCAGTCCTATATGCATGTAATATTAATAGTAATATACAACTAATTGCAAAACACACACATAACTTTTGTTTAACAATGTTTTAAATAATTTCACAAAACAAATCTGGGGTTAAGTATTCATGACATGCTAGTACCACAGTAATCAATAAATGTGATTTGTCCCTTTAAACAGGTTGAATTTGCCTTAAGTGAAGGTCTATCGAAAAACATTGATCTTAACTTTAAAGGGATAGTTCACCCAAAAATGATAATTCTGTCATCATTTTCTCACCCTGATAAATTACTCGAACAGAGAGAAAGATATTGTTCATAATAGGAAGAATTAAATACTAAGCAAAGGTTGCTCGAGAACTCTTTGTTTTCCTAAATTCTTAAAAAGATCTCATCATGTGTTCAATAGAACAAAAAACTGTCTCAGAACTGAACATTTCTAACGTTCTTCCAAATATCATTCTCTGTGTTCATTGGAACAAAGACATTTATACAGGTAGAAACAACCGGAGGGTGAGGATGTGAACTATCCCATTAAGCCATCTGTTTCTCATTTTTCTCTCTTTGTTTGGCCTCACACTCCATCTTATATTCATTTCAAGCACATGTACACACTCAGAAAATCAATAAGAACTCATCATCATGCGTGAATATTATCACATCTGCACTTCAAGACAAAGGATCAGTGACCCTAAACAGGATAGAATCAAACTGAGGTATTTTAAATGGGAAAAAGTCAAACGGTCAATACCAACAAGCTCAATACCATATTTTTAAAAGGCAGACCATATGAGAGCACTCAAATGCAATCATCGGAATATGACCAGAAAAAACATCTGTTGTGACAGATGTCAGTCATAATTGAAAGTACATAGAAGAGCCATTTTTGGTTCCACAAAGAATCATTCAGTCCTTTTAGCCTTTTTATAATCTGAAGAACCTTTTTTCGCCACAAAGAACCTTTTGTGAAACAAAAAGGTTTTTCAGACGTCAAAGGTTCTTTATAGTACCAAAAGATTCTTCTATGGCATTGAAACACCTTTTGAAGCACCTTTTTATAAGAGTATGCTGGAAATAGTAATATGTTTTTGTCCAGAAATATGTATTGACACCTACAGTATATAATTTACATTATGCCACAAACGAATCAAATATGTACTGCAAACGACACAATGATCTATTTGTCCTTGCTTATTCAAACTAGATGACCTGCTTTTTGTGCAATGAAAAGCAAGCAAATAATCCATGTCATAGCGATAAAAATATCCCTTAAAAAAATCCTTTTACCAAATAATCCTTAAAAATCTTTTCAATCAAAAAATCTAGCTCAGCCATGGTCAAAGTCTGAAGATCATCTGAAGTTTGAGACCCCTGTCAGACTAGAAGGGTTTGGTTTCCTGAGCACCCGGAGGGACAGGATGAAGAGACCCAGACTCATCACTCCCAACACAACCACACCCGACATCAAGCTGCTGTTCACAGCGTCCCACTTCTGAGAGGAGCTGTTCACTGAAGAAGCAGAAAAATGTTGCTTATTAAAAAAAATATATATATATAGAGCATGACACTAATTTTTACCATTCAACTGTGAAAACAGCTGATGTCTAGCACAGAAAAGTTTTTAGAAGGCATTGGAGGGGTTGTGGATTTAGCCACTTGTTTTCTTAATAAGCAACATCTTACCGAGCTGTGAATTGTTGGTTGGCGTTTCATCTACAAGACAGTACAAGATGAACAGAAAACATTTGAACACTTTGTGCACATGGATTAATATGATAAAGCTGATAAAAACGGTCTCTCACCGCTTCTGGTGATTATAGGACCAGCGGTTATGACTGCGTCCCCAGAGGCTGAACCTGACACTACATGATTCTCTAGTGTGTCCCTCCTCCTGCGCTTTCCACAGATCTGCCACACAATAATATTACAGGTAGAGATTGTTTAACTTTGTCAATAACTTATAAATCCTAAAATTCACAGAATGCAACAAAAGAAGAACATCGATCAGTAGGTTACCGGCATTAGCATTGGGCAGTCATCTGCTCGACACAGCTTTGTTATACAGTGCAGGAACAAGGTGGACATCTTCTGGTTTTTATGTTTCACAAAACGGAAGACTTCGAACGCAAATCGGCCCATTTGACTTTTTCCATTTTCAAAAACAGTCGTCTGTGGATCTTTGTAACACCTTTATAAATACCCAGAAAACAGCGTATAAGCCCTCTTAAAACTTCGGACATACACACACGCACACACACACACACAAACATACAGACACAGATTTCATCCAGATTTCTTGTCTTTGTGCACTGTTTAACAGACAGTTTAGCACGTACTTACTGGGTTAATGGGCACATCATTTCAGAAGATACAAAATTACCCAAAGAAAAGGTCGTAGCGTATTTCATCATTAGGGTTCCCCGAGGGAGTAGAGTAACAGTGATCCATCAGTACGTTCCACCTGTGAGGAAAAGTCATTTCTGCCGTTAATGGGATTCTAATCTCAAATCTCTGTTGCAACTGAATAGAAACAGACAATGAGGCCCTTTTGTTAGTGAAACTCAAATTGAGGCTTGGTAGCTCAAACACTGATTTTTTTCAAGTTTTTCAAGTTTACCTTATCAAGCAGGTTAGTACATGTACACACATTTTGCATGCACATGTCTGCATTTTTGTCCAAAGGGAATAGTTCATTTAAGGTAGGCTATACATTTTATCATTCTTTGTGTTAACTGGGAATTCACTCATTGACCATGCTCAACATGCTCATGATATGTTGCATGCCAAAAAAAAAATACAGTAATTTCTATTTTAAACTGCGGGATACCTCCTGTCCAGATTAGTAGCTTTAACCGCAGCGAACACTCGGGTCTTTAAAGGCAGGCCGGACATAGGTATAGAGATCAGCTGACTGAAGGTTGAGTCCTGTTAAAATATTGCATTGAGAAAGTAAGCAACATAACTCCAAACTTACAAAAACTGAACTTAAATCTAGATGATTACATTTTTTTGTACACATTAGAATACATAACATAGTCAGTGTACATACAGTACAGTTGCGGAAAAAAATAAGAGATCATTTCAAAATTACTTTCAGTTTTTCTGAATTTACTATTTATTTATAAGTATGTGTTTAGGTAAAATATTTAAAGATAATTTTGTTTAATTCTGTGAACTACTAACAATATTTCTCCTAAATTTTAAAAACAAATATTTTTTCTGTTTATAATAGCAGTAAATGAAAACTGGACAAACAGGTGAACATAATAGAAAAGAAGCTCTGTATTTTTTTTAGACCTCAAATACTGCAAAGAAAACAGTTTCTTCTTTACAAATAAGCAATACAACGTTTGTACATGTATTTGGGAAAAGTTAAAAAATGATTTTTTATGCGATACTCAGCACAGTTTACATGTGTCTTGTCATGCTGTCAGGCTTTCACATTAGCTGTTGGATGATTTTATGTTTATTTCCGCAGCTGTATGTAATTCAGTATACATCTCTACTGTACATAGTATACATTTGTCACTTACATTGTAAAGAGTTAAACTAAGAGTGCTGAGGAAGGTACCATTGTTGTCTTTTACTGATATTGCAGCAGATGAACTGGAAAGGAGGTTGACCACAGAAAAATACATCAGCATAGTCTCTACACAGCAGAAAGTATAAAAAAGCATACATTCTTAAGTTTGGGGATTCTCTTTTGGATTGTACACCCCGAAAAATGAAAATAAATGTTGTTTCAAAACCATTGCTTTTTTCTTCAGTCACCCTTTACTTTCACTTATGGAAAAAGATGCAATTAAAGTAAATGGCGCCTGACATTTGCTTTTTGCTGTACTCTCGTCCTCCTAAAACACGACTAGATCAAGAAAAATTAAATGGGTTTAGAAAGACATTGTAAGTAAATAATGACAGAATCTTCATTTTTGAGCGAACTCTCCCTACAGTAACAGTAGGCGTACAGTAATGTTAAGGTGGCACTAGAATTGTAGCAGGGCGAATCAGGGTGTTACTCCTCACAGATGCCAGGAAAGACTTACGATGCCAGCTGGCTGTTGTTGAGCAGGTACTCCAGAGGATAACTACAGCTGAATTTAAACAGCAGACCTGGCAAGTAGCTGATGACAGTTGGGGGGTCCGGGGTGTCAATGTAGCCTGATATGTTCCCCATCTGCACCATGGAGATGTTTCCATAAGCATTGTAGCCTTGAGATGTAGAAACCTGCCCACACATATAAAAAAATCTAAAGAAGCTTTCCTGTAGCTCGGTGGTAAGAGCATTGCATTAACAATGCAAGGTTGTGGGTTCGATCCCAGGCAAATACCTATGTAAAATGTATATGATAAAGCAATATAAGTCGCTTTGGATAAAAGCGTCTGCCAAATGCCTAAATGTAAATGTAGAAGGTCTCATTTTAATATTTTTCTTTTTTTTTATAATTTCAAAATCACAAAAAGAAAAAACTAATGCAACAACATAATGCAAAGAACAGAAACTCTTTTCTTGAAATCATAAACCAATGGTTTGTGTCAAATCTCTTTGGATTACGGATCTTGTGCAGGTTATATGGGAATCCTGGACAACAAATTGTGGGTCAATTTTTCGAAATTGAGATTTCTACATAATCTGAAAGCTGTATAAAAAAGGTTTCTATTGATGTATGAGTAAGAATAGGAAAATATCTGGCTGAGATACAACCGTTTAAAACTCAGGAATCTGAGAGTGCAAAAAAATTGCTTTTGAAATTGTTAATCAGGGGCACTGTGGTAGGCCATCCAATCACAATAATACAGTTTTTATATATTTAAGGTAGGAATTTTACAAACTATCTTCATTGAACATGATCCTTACTTAATATCCTAATGATTTTAGGCATAAAAGAAGAATCAATTATTTTGACCCATACAATGTATTTTTGTCTTTTACTAAAAATGTTCCCGTGCTATTTAAGACTGGTTTTGTGATCCAGGGTCACATATAACAAAGAACTTTGAAAATATAACAGTACAGTAATGGGGTAAGATTTGTCCATGCCTAAAAACAATACCATGGTATTTATTAAGTGGAATATATCTCTCACCACCAGCGTGTTCCCACAGGACTCCAGAGTGCTCAAACTGATGCTGAAGAGCATGGCGGTGGGGAAGGTGTTGTTGTTAATGAAACCTCTGCATTGGACGTCTCCATGGCGACCATTCAGCACCAGGTCAACATCAGTGTATCCAGAGTATAGCACAGGGCATAGGTTAATCTTTAGCGTGATTGTTTGAACGCCGCAGTATACACTGATATCTCTGTCGCCTTAAAAACAAAAAGCAGAAAGAAAAGCAAATGAAAACCTCCAAATGAATATTGCATGCCCATATTTATATTGTGCAACATCACTTTTAGTTCTTAAAGTCTTACTGGGAAATCTGCTGTGGTAGTTCGGATCACAGTTGAATCCATTGAACTGCGTTAAAGCTGAAGGCATTCCACCAAAGAGAAGAAGAGAAACACATATCCACTCCATTTCAACACCTGGAAAGGAAGGTGCTGTCATTTTTGAAATTTCCGATTTTTTTTGCCTTGCATGCTATGTATATTAGTGTAATGGTGGGGATGTTAAAGTGTGGAGTACCGTATCTTACCTCGGTCCCCTGATGCCCGCAAGTGAGGTGCGCTCCATGCGTCTCCACCTGCTGCCAGTAAGTGAATGGGCAGTCTGGCAACTCCATAGGGTCGCCTGCACCACAGGGCCCTACGGAGTCCAAAACAATGAGCCATTATCAGACGTCTTCAACAAAAAGAGCTGTCCTGCACAACATGGGAAAATCCATCAGAATCTCAAAGCGCTGAACAAATCTTTTTTATGGAGCCAGAAACATGAGCAGCTTTTACAATTTCCCACTCGCCTTCTCGTGGTTTGATCTGTCTCTGTCATCGCTCAATAATGTCTGAGCTCAGTGTGGGACTGAAGACTGGAAATTATGTTTTCAACGAAGGCTGAAGTGACTAAAGGATGTATTGTCTTTATCAGCCCATCGGGGATGATGGTGAGTGTGTGGCTGCCATTGTAAACGTGGCCTCCTGGCTCCTTACATTTAGTTCAACCATAGATGCTCGCGGATTCACTACACACGGCGGTTGTCGTGGGGACCTTCTCCTGACGGGGAGCATTAAGCATATTTACACTGGTGGGTATATGGGGAGTGTATGTAGATACAATCACAAATTGCCTTTTTTTTATTAGATGTAATGTATATGGATGCGAACTGTGAAATAAGTTACATGCAACTAATAAGGACCTTGATCTAACATTTAAAATCGACTTTTGTTGGCATAACCTAATGTAATCAGACTAACACTGCACATTGAATACCATTTTTGACTTGAGAAAACAGTTAATTTGAAACATACTGAAGAGCATGCAAAAATCTTTTTTAGTGTAGATTTGGGACATTATCTATACTAATTTAATCAGTGCTTTTTCAAAATAGTTTTATTTTGAAATGTGCAGTTCTAATGTAGAAAATTTGACCACGAAAATGTGTTTCTATTTTTGCATCTTCATGTAGCAGGTTAACTCAGTCATATCAAATATGTTAAATCATTTTTATAATAAAAAAACATTTTTTAAGGATAATGAAAATGCTGCACATGATCCACACACCTATAGATTTTTCTTTTTCTTCTCTCTGATTCGATCCTTTAGGTTTTTGTGACCTCAAACAAGATGAACTTGGTAAAATATCCTTTTGACACATAATAATATTGAATAATATGAAGTGCCAAGACACAAAAGGAACAAATAGTTTAACTGGGATGAGAGGGCTCTTCATGAAAGATTATGCACTTTATAGACTGTTATGAAATCAAATATGTAGACTTTTGACAGTCATTCTATTCATCTTACATAGGATCAAATAGCCCTTCTCACCTGAAATGAATACAGAATAAATACTGAAACAATCTACTACATTTTACAATACCCACCCATGAAACGACCCAGATACAGTCAGGTATGTATGCTAATTTGTCCTACAAGATCACATGACAATCCATTACTTTTAATGTTGACTTATCTGAGATCATATTTATGGGTTGGGGTTAGATTTGCTAGTTTTTTTAAATATATTTGGTATTTAAAACTTCACCTTTAGTATTGTGTATTTATAGGGAAGTAAAACAGAAAAACCACAAGAGGCTGTAGTGCGTCCTTTACATCTTCTGCAGATTAATTTATTACAGCTCGATCTGACTCATATGGTAACATAGAGTATTGCGACAGGGTAAAAGATCTTGTCACCTAATTTATCTTATATCCTAATCATAATAAAAAATTGGTTTACCAGTGAATTAAATAGAATTAAAGGGAATCAATTATTGTAATTTATAGCTTAATTGTTTTTATTTAATAAAAAACTACAGTCTACAGATTTTCAAAGGCATCAAAAACAAACGCCCCACCCTGAAAACGATCCAAAAGAACTAATAATGAGGGACTTTTGGTGAACAGGTGTTTATTCCTGTTTTTATGTGTGAAAAATAAAACCTTTGAAATGTGACTACCGTTACAAAAGAGGTCAAGAAATGTCAGCTAACATTTCAGAAAACGTCATCCACAAATTCACTAGAGAAAAATTGCTCGCCCTGTATCAATGTTTGTTACCATCTTTTTGCGATGCCTACGTTTAAATTGCCTGAAACAAAGTGTTTTTAAGCATTTAAAAATATGTTGTAAGAGTCTAATCACATAGTGATTATGTTAACAGGTTATAAGGTTGTCTGCATTAATAATAATGCATTAGCTAACATGAACAAACAATAAACAATATTACACCTTTTATTAATCTTTGTCCATGTTAATTTCAGCATTCAGTAATACATTTAAAAAATCAAATGTGTAAACTTACACTGTGAAAAATGTCTATAGAAGTGGCAGCAGTTTGCCAACTTACTGTAGATTTACATTTATGTTATTAACTGGCAACAGTTTGTTCAAAGATAAATGATCATTAAACATTAACAAGTCTTTATCCTCAAAGAAAAAAACTATAACATAACAGCCTTATGCAAAGCATTCTGGGAACCAAAATGAGAAAAAACAGAAAATGATCAAATAACAGATTCATGCAAAGCATTCTGGGAACCAGAAATCTATTTATAAATTAAGTCATTTAAGCGTCTGCAAAATGACTAAATTTAAACATGTAAATGTGGCTTTCTGGTTCCCAGAATAAGACGTCTGCCAAAGGACTACATGTAAAAATATTTTTGCTTTGCATTAGGCTGTTATTTTATAATTGTATCTGTAAAGATAAGACTTGTTAATGTTTAATATTCATTTATGATTTCAAAAACGGTTGCCAATAAATTAGATAAATATATATCTAAGTTACTTGCAACGAGCTACATAACTGCAGCAAAACGTTTACAGTGTAATAAAGTAATAAGCTCCAAGATGCAGTGGGTTACAGTGGATTTTATAACAGCTGCGTTGTGGCATGAAGGGGATGCCTAAAACCCCTAGCTGTTAAAAATGCACTTTTAACCCACTGCTTCGTGGGGCTTATTGCTTTTATAAAAGTTTTTTTCCATATGCATAGCAAGGATTCATAAAATAAAGTTAAAAAAGGGATATTCAGGTTATGTATTGCGGTCAGTTTAAGTATAAATCGGGGTATTTTATAACGATTTCATTATTTTCATGGTATTTTCAACCAACCAGAATCAAGGACCAGAACTAACAGTTTTGTAAACTGTTTTAAAGTAACATTAAAAGTGCACACTAAACATGGACAATGGATTCAACATTATGATTAATAAATGATGGAAAACTATATTGCTCATTGATAGTTCAGGTTTACTAATGCATTTATAATGTTAAACAAATAAAAAGTATATAAACCATACCATATTTTTACCATAAGTGTTAACATATTTCTTAGCAAAAACAACAGGATGATCCAATGTGAGTGAATGATATGTAACCTGTTATGTGTTTAAAAGTAAGTATTAAAAAGTAATAAAAATCGTATTATTTTGATTATTTGGTTATGTTGTTATTTATATGTTTGCTTTTACTTTATCAAATTTATTTTCAATATTAACAAGGATGGTTTATATATATATATTTAAGAATGCATGTATGTATGTATGTATGTATGTATTTAAGCTCAATTAAAATATTAACAGTGAAACAAGTAGAGTATGCTAACACAGAAACAAAAAGTAGAAGAAACTTTTTTATAGTCTTGATTTGGTCATTTTAACTGGAAACTACGAAATGTTTAATTAGACACAAATTTGTTCACTCATCAACAAATTATCATAGGGCACATCAATTTTACCATCAACATTATGCTTCTCTACCGCCCCCTTGTGTTTATGTCAGGTGACGTGAGAAATCAGCGCTCCCGTGATTTCTTCCCTCGTGCACTTAACAGAGCATACACTGGTATGTAGTCTACATGCATTTCACGTCTCCTTTTATAAGTTATATTAAGCTATAATACGTCAGTGTGAGGGATATTTTAATTGAAAATGCGTTTAAAAACCAAGAAAGCAACGAGTTGAGAAGTGTCAACGCTGCATCCCTTAAAAGTGCCTTCACAAAATCAGAAGCACATTTCTCTTTGAAAAAAGTGCAAAATAAAACTTAGTAAAAAAACAGTGAAAAGACGATTCGGCAGTTCGGCATAAGAGCCAAAATAAAGGTATATGAAATAGGGACCATAGTTTGTTTTCAAAATTTGATATTTTTTAATCATGTTTTTTATTATGTTATCGTGTTTTTAATGTGTTTTATTGTGTTAGTAAGCAGTATTTTTGTTTTGTTTTATGGCTTGAATACGACAAAACAACTGCTTGATATTAATTGGAACGCAGAATAAAAAAAACAAGATTTTCGAAAACGTTTTTCGGAAATAAACTCATCTTACAAACGGTTAACTAAATAGAAATCCACAAGAAAAAAAGCACAATTTATACGATAAAGATTTAAAAACCTGAATTAGTAAATAAAAAAACGTTGCATATATCTGGAGATGCAAGCATGTGCATTAATAACATAAAAGGTGTGGGTGACTGTACCACTGTCTGATCCTGGATCAGCAGCATCCGCGGCCAGTGTGTCCTATATTCATCCAGCTCTCATGGAACGGCACAGGCCCGCCATTTCACTGAATGCCTTCGCTGCTTTCCAATCCTGCTTACAGAAATAAAACAGACGGAGGTTAAACGCCGGGATTCGTTTCGAGACAGGGATGAGAGACGAACCACACAACCAGCCTTATAACAATTATAACAATGTAACGATTTCGCGGGAGATATTTAGTAACATCGTTTCAGGATTCACCATCGTCTCGGTCAGCGGATAACTGTGTTTCAGCATCTGCTTCATACCGATCTTTGTCTCGCATTTTGCGTTTGGAGGTCGACCGGGAACTGTCAACGCAATTTAGTAGCATTGTGAATTGAAAAACGCGGAAATATTATTTTATCGCCGATCGCTGGAAAGCATTGAAGATGTCTGGGCAGAGCATTACAGACAGGATAACTGCGGCTCAGCACAGCGTTACAGGATCAGCCGTATCCAAAACAGTATGCAAAGCCACAACTCACGAAATCATGGGTCCGAAAAAGAAACACGTGGATTGTGAGTATAATCTGTTGTGAAGCTTATATTTAGCGCTGTGAATATGTAATGTTGCGTCTCCTAACAGCTGTTGAATAGACTGTTGTGATTTAAGGCTGTTGTACAATGGGCAGGCCCTGGCTGTGCTAAGCTAACGTGCACAGTCAAGCTTTGGTTGTATTATTGGAAATACTAAGCCATTCAGTAAACAAACTCGCATGCGTTACTTCTGGAGCCAAACGGTTCTTACAATCAATTGTATGTGTGTGTAACAAGTAACAAGTGTTTTGTGAGAGGTTGGTCATAAGGTTTGATCACAAGAAACTGATGATTTTTATTAGTACTCCAACCTAGTTCCAATATAGTTTATCAGAAGCTCATGCACATCTCCACAGCACCTGAATGCTAGTGTTCGTTTATTATCATTGTTGATCATTGGACAGATTATCACGTTAAAACATTAGTGTTTCTTATGCTATTGAACACAGGTTTTATTACGGAGAGTCTTACGTGCTGTGCAAAAATGTCAGATTTTCACTTGCATTTCATTCTTATCTGTGTTGCACAATATGCATTTGGCAGCATCTCTGAACAAGCTTGCACTTGATGTCTTTGAATGGTTTGCATCTTCTTAGAGAGGTTCTGGTAGACTGCCAGTCTAGTAAGTCTGTGTTTGAGAATAGATCTCTATTTATGTCTGTCTCAGGTCTGCAGATTCTTGTCTTTGCTTTACTATAAAAGCTAGAGGAGGGAATATGTTGACCTGAACTCTGTAAAGGGAATGTACCTTTTTATCTACTATATAAATAAAAAATGACCGTTTTGCATGCCTTTAACTCATGCTCTATGATAACTTCCATAGCTCCATCATATGTTACTGATGTTCTATCCACCAGCCAAAAATAAACAGCTAGTTCAGTCAGATAGACGTAGTAGTGTTGGACCGTGAGAATGTTTGTGATGTCATCTTTTAAGGGCTTTTTCATTAGCAGTTGAGGTAAAATAAATGTATTTTGCACAGTAGGCAGTGTTTTGCAGTCAGATGATAACCAACTGGTCAAAAAATCCCACCATGAAATCTCAACCTTGTATCAATGCAACCCATGTATCTTCATATTTCGTGAAGTTTGCGTAAATCATTCTTATTTCCAACTTTTATGTTTGTCACTGGTTTTTGCAACAATAAACAGTATGAAAAAATCCTTGTCAACTTTTACAACACATTGTTATTTAAAATGTGCTTGTGTATTTGTTTGGAAAGACAGTGACGATATTCAGAAATATTTTGAAGAAGCTCATCTGATCATTCAGAAATTTTGTTTTCCATTTTGTTAACATATTTGAATGTCTAAAACCTTGACTAATCCCCTCTGAAGCAGTTCTCTCCACTGTGTTTATATCTGGAGCAGATATAGTTCTTGGATTTTTATGTTTGTGAGTGTGATGAGATTGTTTATCAGTCGGGTCATCAACCGATAACATACCCATTTGGCTGATTAACAAAATGTTTTGCCGTACATCATTTTTTTTAAAATCAATGGAGAACCTTGTCAATGAATGTGAGAGATTTCTGATCTAATATTATATAGAGTTTGACTGGACACACAGCCTTTGACATTAACAGCTAAATATTCCTGAAGCATCTTCTCCCATTTAAAAGTTGATTAGCCTATTTATGTTATTATTTTAACTGTGCATGGTTAGTTTCATTTCATTATTTGCATTTAGCGTTTGCATGTGACTTTGGTCTAGTTCTGTTGTTTTTCTTCTGAATGTGCCTCAATTAAGGATATTGTTTGCACTAATGAAATAGTAGCGAGCTGTGCAATGTCTGTACTGTTACGCAATACAGATTAAAGCTCTTTATATATCTATAAAAGATTATTGAATACTTCATTTGTGCTCTCTCCACAGATTATTATTTTAGCCTTGCTTTGTACCGCTCTTCCTTGATATAAATCTGCTTTATTCATTCAGTTTTGCTCTTTTTACCTGTAGTTAATCGAAACTTCTGCTCTCTTGTAGATTTGATACATTGTACCAATGAGATGAATGTGAACATTCCTCAGCTGGCAGACTCTCTGTTCGAGAGGACCACCAACACCAGCTGGGTCGTGGTCTTCAAGTCCCTGATCACAACGCATCACCTCATGGTGTACGGGAACGAGGTGCGTGATCATGACAGACCTGTCAACTTGTGTTCCTTGAACATATTTATAAACATTCAGAGCAAAGACCTGAGAACAGTTTGTATTATTAAACATCATTTTTAATTTTCGTTACAGCGATTTATTCAGTACTTGGCTTCCAGAAACACATTATTCAACCTTAGTAATTTCCTGGACAAAAGTGGCCTGCAAGGTAAAGTGCTGTCTTCATTTATTTAGACGTCATTTAAATTCTCTCTTGACTTTTTACTTTTAATGATTAGACTGTGTTTCACTATAATACTTTCCATAATGGTTGAGTGTGTAATGTTTTCAGTGTTAAAATACTTTCTCTTATTTTAGCTTTATATGCAGAAATGAAACTTTAAGCAATTTGTAGTTTTGTCATTTCTATAATAACAGAGCTTACTTTTATGTGTTCCCCTAGGTTACGATATGTCAACATTCATTCGGAGGTACAGTCGATACCTGAATGAGAAAGCAGTTTCGTATCGACAGGTGGCATTTGACTTTACGAAAGTAAAGCGTGGGTTAGTAATTTGACTGAATCGTTCTTTATACAACTTCTTTTAAAACCTGGAAACGAGTAGTTAGAAAGCAGGATTTTCCTACTTTGGTGTGTTATTGTTGCATTAAGTGCATTATGTAACTCAAACAGTGATTCATTTGAGCAGTAAATTATTCACTTGATACAGGTGGTAGGGATTTACGCAGGACTGGTTTTAAACTGATTCCTGTGGATCATGCAATGAACCTTTATGTGCTGATCCCCTCCAATGTCATTTGACCCATTTTAAAATCAATCCTTTTTTCTTCAGTGTGGATGGAGTGATGAGAACCATGAACACAGAGAAACTCCTTAAAACCATCCCCATTATACAGAACCAGATGGATGCGCTTCTCGATTTCAATGTAAGTTAGAGCTGAGGGAATGATGAATTAACATATACTGTACATGCCTTTGCTTATTGTTTGATATGCACTTTCTAAATAAGAATGAATGTATAATCTTTAGCTCTTTGGTAGATTTGACTTCGTGTTCAATGTTTTGAGATTAAATATATGTGTGTCTGCCCAGGTCAATGCCAATGAGCTCACCAATGGGGTTATCAATGCCGCATTTATGCTTCTCTTCAAAGACTCCATCCGACTTTTTGCTGCTTACAATGAGGGGATTATTAATTTACTGGGTAGGTCTTTCGCAATAGTTTTTTCTTAGTTCTGAATCCTCTTTATCTATAAACTCTTTATGCCTATAGTTATAAGACAAATACTGCAGATTTTAAGTAAAGATTAAACCTGGAAATTTGTCAAAGTGAGCTTCGGAGCTGGGCACGGTAATCCCATGCGTTTTTCGAAATACTTCATTGTTTTGAGATTCCAGATTGATTGTTTATTTTGCTATTGTTATATGATAAATGAATACTTCACAATGGCTTTAGTAGAACGACACCCGGTTTCTTTACTAATAAAAAACGTAAGTGCGTTCTGAAAATTTTGTCTCTATATAAAATTTTACAGCTCATGGGATTACATAGATGTGCTGCAAATTAATCTGGTGGAAAATGCGGATATCTTCCCAATGCTGATTGGAGATGCTTATTGTTGCTTGTCGTCCTTCACAGAAAAGTACTTTGATATGAAGAAAGTACAGTGCAAAGAGGGTCTAGATATCTACAAGAAATTCCTAACCCGAATGACCCGGATTTCAGAGTTCCTCAAAGTGGCAGAAGTGAGATTCTCATCTGTTGCTGTAGTTGTTGGAGATGCTTCATTAAGCGACGCTGTGTAACACATTTGTTGTTCTCATCTCACAGCAGGTGGGAATAGATCGTGGGGATATACCGGACTTGTCCCAGGTTTGTTGACACTTTTAATCCTGCCTTCCTGTAGTCTTTTAGCATTAGCAACTGTCCTGTTTTCCAAGACTGTTCTGTTTTCTTCTAAAAATGCACCATTCTCAACTGCGAGCTGCATGGCATGCAAGTTTATAAGATGCATGTCACCAAAGATTTCTCACTTTCTTTATCTGAACTTTTCCCTGTCTACAGCAAATAAAGGTGTTTCTTGTGGGCTCATAGAAATGTTGGGATTATTGATGAAGGACATTTATTGACGACACGGTTATATTGACTGTATTGTCCGTATTGAGTGTATTGACTCAAAATGTGCTCTGAGAAAAGGTTTTAACAGCAGCTTCCAGAATCACTGTTTTTTTGAAAGGGGTTGTTTGTAAGATTTATGGTTTAGTTGGCACACTTAGAGGGATAGTTCCCGAAAATTCTGTAATTTACTCATCCTTAAATTGCTCCAAAACTATTAAGAGTTTTGTTCTGTTAACACAGAAAAAATATATTTTGAAGAATGTGGGAAACTAAGTAGTTCTGGGGCACCTTTAACTACAATAGTAGTTTTCCCCCCCTACTATGGAAGTCTACCGTGCCCCAGATCTGTTTGTTTACAAACATTCTTCTAAATATCTTTCTTAGTGTTTAACAAAACAACAAAATTTACAGCGGTTTGGAATAACGTTACGTCGAATAAATGATGACATCATTTTGTTTTTTGGGTGAACTATTCCCTTAAAAACAACAAAAAAACAACTTGTATTTCCAACAAAGGTTTCTTGGGATTAAAGAAATCACATAAGGTGTCTGCATAGTGACGTTCAGAGATATTTCATATTCAATGGTATAAAATAACATGAAAGACCAAGCCAGCAATATTGAACATGGACAAATGAAATCATAGCTACATGCATTATAGAAACAAATAGCTGTTTTGAAACTCATGCAATAATTTTTCTAATCAAGACCACCTTTATATTCTGTATTTTCCCTTTATCTTTCCACTTTCTGTCCACCTTCAGTTTACAGTATGTGTAAGTACTCCTCTTTTCTGCACTCCTCTGCACTATTTAATTCTTATTTTCAATCGAATCGCTTATTCTTCTCTCATTGGTGTTTATGCAGTTCGGTCATCATTTCTTAGTGAATATTTTTGCATCCCCTCAGGCCCCCAGCAGTCTTTTGGAAGCCCTGGAGCAACATTTGGCTTCATTAGAAGGGAAAAAGGTGAAGGACTCCACCGCCGCCAGCAGGTGGGCCAATCATTCGCTCGACACTGAATACAAATGAATGTTACTGTAACTGTAACGCAGAGGATTTATTCATATTTGATCAGTATGTCTCAGTTGACGGAAGGTATGTTTTCTGAGGGAAACCCAGTTTATGCCTGTTGCTTTTGTAGGGCGAGCACACTCTCCAATGCCGTGTCATCTCTGGCCAACACTGGCATGTCTTTCACTAAAGTCGATGAAAGAGAAAAGCAGGCGGCTTTGGAGGAGGAGCAGTCACGTTTGAAGGCTCTTAAGGTGTGAGACGTTTTCTTTAGTTGTTGTTTTAGGAAATGATTATTGATGTGTAATTCAAACATGGTTTATTTTTCTACTTTGACAGGAACAAAGGTTGAAGGAGCTCTCGAAGCGACCTTCATTCGCTACGACTGACACTTCACCGGTCTTCACCACATCGGCGAGCATCAGCACAGCTCCTGCCATAGATCTCTTCTCCACACCCAGCTGCTCCAACGGGTTAGCCATTCAATTGTTTCTGACGTGTTCATCTGTGGTTTTAGAGATATAACACACCAAACTCTCACTCGTTTTATTTCCCATCCTCAGCGCATTGAAGATGGAGAGCGACCTCTTTGACATGCAGACTAACTTTCAGCAAGGCGTGCATCCCGGACCGTCGGTGGCCACTGCTTGGGGTGGTGAGATCTAACACACGCGCCCCTTGCATGCTAGATTCTGTGTTTACTCGAGTCTTGATCTAACGTCCTACTATTCGACTCTTTCTCCTTATGCCTGCTCAGATCCTTTCTCTTCTTCTGAAGCTGTCGATGAGTCCATTCCAAACCTAAACCCTTTCCTAACCAAACTTGTCGTTGATGGTTCTCATCTACCTGTTATGTCATCAGACGGTGTTAGTTTCTCTTCTAGGACATCAGGTCATGAGATTTTCGGTGGTAAACACTCTTCAAGTTTCTTTCTTCCACCCATTGAAAGTGTTTTTTTATTAGTTGGAGTCGCTAAAAGTCCCTCGTTGTTTTGAATGTTTTGTGTGGTGTGGAATCAGCGATCCTGTGATTAAGTTCAGTCACTTTGTTTTTTTCACAAAGTCTTTTCATAGTCAGGCAAGGGTTAAGGTCGACCCTTGTTAAAAATGCAGGCCGTAATTGGAGGACTAAACAGTACTCTTGCAGTAATGTCTATGTTTGTAAGCACACACAGAGATTTGTGTTCGCTGTGTTTAAAGGGGCTGTTCCAGTAATTACAGGTTTTCTTTATTGAAAACTAAAATTAAGCAGATTTAGGTAGCATTAGTCTAGAGGAACTGAAAATGCATGTTTGTTGGTTATATAAAACAAACCCTACGTCCCAAATCGTGTACTGTGATGGTAAAGACTGAATTAGATGAGGTACTTTGAGGGTACAGTTTTTGTGTTTGCAGCATAATTCGGACGTACTATATTTGCAATGTTTTCATTGTCACGTTACCTGTGAGCAGCTGCAAAAATAGTTTACTTCGATGTTGTTATACATGTACAGTTTAACCATAAGGATAATGTTTCTTGTTACCTGTAACAAAATTTTCTAAAAAGGAAGTGGTAGACTATAAGGGTATATACACTTACTGTTTGATTTTTAGTAGTTTGGAGGTAGACGATTTGGGACGCAGGGAAGATGGTGTAGCGTCCTGTATAGATTACCAAATTTCTACCATTAAAATAAGTTAATATACCATGGAAATAAACAATAGTTACTTTTAAAGAATGCACAGTATGTTATACAATAGTGTATAGTGTAACATTATTTACAAAAATCAAAGTTAAAATTTTATAGTGTGCCAATCAAAATTGACGCCTTATAGTCCCCCTGCGTGAAAACCACAAATTAATCTTGTTTATGTTGATGTTGTGTTTTAATATCCTTCTCAAACCACATGCTAATTTATCTGTCAACACTAATTGCTGAGTATTGTCTTCTTAAAACTGCAGTTTACAACAGACAGTCGCAAAACACAGTGGATCAGGTAGTCTAAACAGGTTTTAGGCAGAGACTCATTTTCGTCCACACTAGCGTTTACAAGCGTTTCCCAAACGCTTCCCATCCGAACAAAACTTCTGAAAACAGTTACATCCATGTATGAGTAAAATTTGTGTCAGTCCTATCAGACGTTTATTTACTTTCTGCATTATAATGTTGGATGTGGAGCAAAGACACAGTTTTTTGAATAACAGATAATGAGGTAATTTAGAGATGTTGCAAAAGCTAATGTGAAACTTAACTCGCGCTCCGCTGCCAATCAATAACTGCGAGTAATTCAATATTTTGTCTCCTAAAATGCAATCTAAAGAATGCCTGAAACTGACATGAATGTTATCAAACAGGAGAGCATCCGAAACAACTACGTCACATGACGGAAAATGTGTCATCGTTGTTCAAACCCCTCCGTTTTCCTCATACACTACAACGCAAAATCTGCGTTTTCAAATGTATCTCATTTTTCCGATTATCGTCCCCTTATTTCTGTAGTTTGACCTTTTAGTATTTCAAAAATGGTTTAAATATATTTGAACCGTGTATGTCATTTTTGTTATCAAAGTATCATTTAAAATGTATTAAAAATACCTTAAGACCCTTCAGAATTGCCGAATTTACGTCCAAGACGTTTCATTTCAGTTCCAACTGCCACAAAGTTGTAAATGCTCAAAATTTTAAGCTGTAACGCTACAGTGAATGATTGTCTTTCCTTTTTTACCATAGATCAGTACAATCCCTTTATTGATTCAAGTTCATCTGTATCAACCAATTGCAAACGCACTGTGCGGATAGAGCATTTAATCCAAGGTACCACGTTGGCAAACCATCCCACCTATGTTTCCCATCTCTCAGGAAACATAGCGACACTGATGCAGTGTAGAGAGCACATGACTAACCTGATTAGTCCCTATTGGATGATGTTTGCCCTCCCTCATGCATTTGTATAGTCTCAATATTGCTGTTTAATGCGCTTTCTACTAATCTCTCTATGTCTTTGTGCCTTTTATATGTCTGTTTAACATTGTAATGCTCGCTGTGTTTCTCCTTTTCCTGTCTGCCTGTCAGACTCATTCGGTCAACCGTCTATGCTCCAGCATCACCCAAACCCCTCTCCCTTCCTGTCTGAGCCCTCCACTGTAGACGGCCTATTCAGAGGTAGGGAGCCTGTGGCTAGAGATTTGCCTTGCATGGCTCTGACCCCTCATCGTTATCAGTGTTTTTCTAATCTGCCACTCCCTCTCTAATACTGTCCGATCGTGTGCAATATTGAAAAACAGCAGCTGGTTGCAACAAATCGCTGAGTGTTGTCAGTATGTGCACTCCTTTTGAATCAAATCTATAAACTTTGCATTGCTGGCACCATATTTTATCAGTTGAGCTACAGGAAAGGGTTTGTTGCAACTGGACACAGATCTTTAAAATCTGCCAGCAAATTATAAACCATTGGTGACTGTGAGGTAAACCATGATGATGTCTACAGTTTACTTTCTACTTCTTTGATCATGTGACTATTGACGTAAGTCAATTAATTGGCACCACATGACGTTAGCATCCGCTGTTATTGTCTATTGTTGTATCTTTTGTAATGGTACTGTACCTATAAGTTTAAATGAGTTTTTGTGTCTTTCGAAGGTTATGGAGCTCCACATATGCCTCCTCCACATAGTTCAGGGGAGCTGCGTGTTGATTTTGAGTCGGTTTTTGGTACAAAAGCTGCTTCATCCAATAGCCTGGATACAGATGGTAAAGACAATTTAATCACTATATCATCACTCACCTAAGATGTACATGAAATTTTGTCTACGGCTATTTATTATGTACTATATATTATGTAATTCCTTTCAAATACATTCCCCAAATATTTATAGCTTGATCTTTATAGGTTATTTAAGAATATCTTTTCATCATTATTAAGTCAATGTCTAGCACGTTGACTGACCACGTGTATGAAATGTGCAAAAGACATAAGCTTGCATTGTCTGTCTACATCGCAGCAGGGATTCTGAAGCCCTCTGTGGCCGGTTCAAGTCAGTCCTCCAATCAGCATCCAGAGAAACTGGTATCAGATGATCTGGACTCTTCCCTGGCCAACCTTGTTGGAAGTTAGTTTGAATTATTCGTAGCTTTTCAAATCTGTGGTTTTAATAGCATTTTAGTTGAATCAAATGCAATTTGTTGTAACTCTATTATTTCTCACTTTGTGAACTTACTTCTATAAAATTACTTTACAGATCTGGGTATTGGAAATGGTACCACTAAAAAGTAAGTCTTGATCTTTGATATTCTCATTTGTACAGATTAAAGCAGCTTCTTATCCTCTGGTTTTATATTTATGTTTACCACCTGCGTTCCTCAAAGCGATATCCACTGGAGCCAACCGGGAGAAAGAAAACTAACTGGTGGAATGAACTGGCAACCCAAAAATGCTCCGTCTACCACGTGGAACCCTGTTTCTATGGTAAAAATGTACCTTGATGCAACACAATGACACTTGATTCAGTTTTCTTGTTCTCATTAGTTCTCATCTGTTGTGTAGCCACCATCTATCGTGGCTTTCCCTGCTACAACACCTACTGGGATGATGGGATATGGCATGGTTAGTAATACGTGGGAGCTGTTAGAACATCTTGATGTCAAGAAAAAGTTAAATTTGCATGTTTTAAAAATCTGTGTTTATGTAGCCTCCACAGCTGCCCTCCATGACTATGATGACCCAGCCCACCATGATGTACACACAACCGGTCATGAGGCCATCCAACCCTTTCGGATCAATGTCCAGTGCACAGGTAACGTCCGGCGTGACACGTGCAATCTCTCAAACTGCTAACCTAAACTAACGTACGTTACGTCTTTCTTATGACGAACGTAGCTTTTTATTAACACTCTTCCAAAATCATGGTCCATTGTGTTCTGATGGGCCATGGGACAGAGATCCCCTTCCCAAATACCAGATCGTTCCTGTTCTCCTCTGTGTGTGCTTTTCCCTGTCATTCCAAGCTCTTTCCTTTCTCTCTATGTTGTTCTCTCTGAATTAGCCATCTGCTGCCTCTAGCCCTTCCAGTCAGAGCCCTCTAAGAGCCCCAGGACAAGACCCCTTTGCACAGCTCTCTCTCAAGGATTTCTTGTAGAGCTTCGTCTTTGTCTAGGTACCGCATGCGTTTGTGCCCGTGGACGGTCTTGCATGCATTTGCATGACTCGTGTACTCCGTTTTAACCTTTGGCTCGTGCGAGACATAGACCATACGTGTAATGTTTAAGCTTGGTGATGGTCAGTGAACAGCGTGCTAAGAAATGTTTCAAGGTTGGTTTTAAACGGTGTCCTGACCAGGGTCAACACAATAATGCAACAAGTGATCTGAAATGATGAAAGACTTTTTTATGTACATAAAATCAGATTTTTGGTGTAACCCAAGCAATGACGAATAATAAGTAGGGGTGCTCCGATCAGGGTTTTTTATGCCGATCACCGATCCTCGATCACTGAAAGCTGTATCGGCCAATACCGATACTGATCACCGATCATAGGAGCTATTTGAAGCTTTCTCAGTACCAGAAGAAAAAGTCTCATGAATTAACAAATGAATAGTAGTAAGTAACATATTTGGAAACACTTTCCTTGAAGCATTTATGTATAATGAATTATTAAGAGTTATTAAAGGGTAAAATTCATTATTAATATTCATAATTTGTGGTGTAAAGCATTATATGTAGTTGTATATAATTATAACCAATTTAAAATGTGTCGTGTTACAATGAATTGCTTAAGTGTTATAATGTATTATTAACTGTAATAACAATTATCTATTAGACATTACAATGCATTAAAATGTGCATTACAATGCTTGAAAACTACTTTTATAATCCATTAAACATACATGCTTCAAGGAAAGTGTTGCCACATATTTTCATAAAACATAGCAGCATGTGACATGAGTCCCAGAAACCCTTTGTCTTCCACAATATAAAGTGGCCATGATCAAAACAAATTGATTACATTATTTTATCTGATAATCTGATATTTCTTTATGCTTCTTACTGTCCTTGCATTAGGGTTGATGCTTTTAAAAATGTCTCTGTTACTGACAGCTGAGGAGAGGTTGCGCTAGACTTAGACTTTTCATTTATTTTCAATGTTTCAGTTGTCGGACATAAAATAATAATCTAATTACAAACAAATGTTTATGTTCTTATGTCCATTCAATAACAATGACAGGTGCCTGTAAAAGGTGTTTTGTACTCACAAGAAAGCTGTGGTTTGGTCATATGTGACCCTGGATCACGAAACCAGTCTTAAGTAGCACGGGAATATTTTTAGTTAAAGTCAAAAATACATTGTATGGGTCAAAATGATCGAATTTTCTTTTATGCCAAAAATCATTTGGGTATTAAGTAAAGATCATGTTCCATGAAGATATTTCAATATGCTAAATATATCAAAACTTTACTTTTGTGAGTGGATGGCCATTAACAGGGCCTTTTATAAACAACTTCCAAGGCAATTTTCTCAATATTTTTAATATTTTGCACCCTCAGATTCCAGAGTTGTAAACGGGTATATCTCCGCCAGATATGATCATATCATGACAACTTATACATCAATAGAAAGCTTAATTATTCAGCTTTCAAATTATGTAAAAATCTTAATTTCGAAAAATTTACCCATAAGACTTCTTTTGTTGTCCCGGTTCACACATATGTGCTGCTTCACTGAACAGAGAAAGCGCAGTTAGAGATATTTTTCCACTCACTGAAAGCTATTATGTATCCAAAAAGACGCTATTTTATGAGGTAAAAACTCTGTAAAGACGGCACCACAGCCCACCTGTGTGTATGCGGGGAGTGATGGATGCATATGCACCTCGAGTCTCTGTTGACCACATGCGCGTTTATCAAAACTGAGCAGACATTTGAGAGTAAGATCATGAATAGGAAACACACGTCCCTTCACGATAGTCTACCTCCTTCTGCTCACAATCACGTTCATTCACGATCACGTTCTAATGATACGAAATGATAAAAAGGGGAATTACAAATCGCCTTTATTGTAGTCCGTCAAAATGACAGATTGCCTTCAGATTTTTCTATCACTGGTAGAAAAAATTAATCTTCGGTTGACGCGATCTCTGCATCTGAGTGGCGCTCGAGCTGCTGATCTGCTCACTCTGCGCGAGGCTAACTTTGAAAACTACTCGAACTCATTTACGTGACTAACCCCCTCAAACGTCTAAGGAGGTTGCTGGTGTAAAAATGTTTTGGGTGCTTCCCGCATCGTGGAATTCGCATAGTACACACGTATCAGATTGATAAAGCATTGTCTATTTCACACACCTTGTAGAATTGCCAGACTGTTGAAGCCATTTTCATAGAGCGTAAAATATATGTCTCGTCAATTGTGCGTCATCTGATCGGCTTTTCTGGATCGGCCTTTTAAAAAACAGCCGATAATACTTCCCAAAGTGATTATCAGCCGATTATGATCGGCGACTGATCAATCGGAGCACCTCTAATAATAAGTAGCTTTATAGCCCTACATACTGAAATATCTTTGTTTCAAAGGTCCACTATTTATCTCTGTTATTACAACACACACATTTTTTTTATTTCTATCTTGTCATTCCTGTTTAGGACACTGGGTTAACAATTTTCCCTGTTATTTGAGGAAAATAATTGCAAATGCAATCTTTTATTTAAACTTGCCCCGCCTCTAAAATAACTTTCTTGTCCTGTTGACAACACCAAGCCCTTCTGTTTTTCTTTTCCTTTTGACATCACCAAGCCCTTCTATTTCTTTTATTTTTGTACTTTTTACTATTTGACTTTTTTTGAATGTTCTGTTTCCCTTATAGCCTATACTTCACAATGTAGAAGTGCAACAAAAAGAATTCCTGTTTATTTTCATGGTATTTTAAAAATGCTTCAAGAGAAACTGTTGATTTTCCTTTCTTTCAATCTTATTTTCCCCAGATGCAGTTTATGTAACAAAATAAAGTTGCTCCCCGATGTCAACCCATTAAGCTCTGTCCTCTGTGCCGGGATGCTCTTCAGAGGACCAATCCCACAACATACTCCACGTCAAAGATGTAAATCAAGTGTGTTGAAAGACTGGGAGCATACTGCAATCATTTCGTAATTTGTTTAAGATGTCAAGTGATGCTGCTGTTCAACCCATAAAGGGATTCCTCATACATTTTATAATCCGTTAAGATAGGTGAGGGCATTGAGAGACTTTGATATTTTGTGTTTTAAGATGCGGTAGTTTGATTTCCCGGCTAGATTCTGTTTTCTTTAACCGTGAGCGTCTGGCAAGAGATAACATGGTAAAAGTTGACCTAAATCACAGTATAACTCGGCATCTGGTATAGTTAGTGTTATAATATAGTAACAGTAAGTTTGTTTTATATT
This sequence comes from Triplophysa tibetana, assembly GCA_008369825.1. Taxonomy (NCBI): domain Eukaryota; kingdom Metazoa; phylum Chordata; class Actinopteri; order Cypriniformes; family Nemacheilidae; genus Triplophysa; species Triplophysa tibetana. Next base: position 10,027,328 of record CM017917.1, on the reverse strand, counting down.
TAGTTTTGACTTTAATTGTATTCACCAGTAGACATTTCTTGCGTGTCTTATGTATTTATTTATGATTAATGCCTAAAAAAATGAAATGGGAGAATTATTGAATTACATTTGGGAAAAAAACGATCAATAATTCAACCTTGTTTATGGGTGTTGGATTGTAAAATGAAGGTTAGAATTTTAAAGCAGCTATTTTGTGAAAAAATACACCTGTAAGCTAAATGATAGAGCACTAACTATTCTCTAAGTTTAATGTCTAGAACAACTTCCCGTAGATGAAATGTGTGCAGCCCAAGGTTATTGGGAGGGTAAACATTAGTGAATGGGTTTTCTATATATACTGTGCTTAGGGGTTTTGCAATGAGATATTTGTTGGGGTAAAAAAAGCACTTCATCTGTGACTGTGGAGTGTTGCACTTGGAAAGGGATGTGTTCTGCATTATGCATGGCATGCCATCATTGTCACACAGACCATTAGACATGGCTGCCCCTGATCTGAATGTTAAGATTTGCCCTCATGTTTCAGACTTCTTGTCAAATAAACGCCCTGCTCTCCAAAGTCCAGGAATACTGGATGCGAGCCGGCTGCTCATTTAAATATTGGTGACGGATGGGGTTATTGATATCACTGTAAATTTGTAATGTAAAATAAAAGAATCGTTGATTGGGAGAAGGTTTGAGCACTGTTGATCGGTGCTTTTATGTATATAAACGTATATCATGTAGGCAGTTTGTCCAGGGGTTGGCTGAGAATGGTTTGAAATATGAAAGCAATTCAATCAAATCTGAATTCACCTACGTTTTACTGAAGAATTTCTGTGTCGTCCTCACGGATCATTTTTTTTGTTTATGTATTTAAAAGATGTAAGAAGTTAGTGAATTCTTTCTTTTTTCAAATAAAATGCAGCTTCCACAGATCCTGTCAGTGTTTGTTTCACAATCTGTTTGAAAAGTTTTAGTTCCTTCAAGTCATAGTCATGCCATTATGGCATCTTACAAGTTAATCTATCATGTAACCAGAAGCAGTTTACTACGGGCTAATGTACAAATTATAGTAGTTATTTAATCTACAACATTTTGAAACGAGAGTGAAACATGATCAAGATGAAAAAGAAAGATAAGAGCTATTAAAAGAGTTAGATATTTAGATTATTCTGCTTGTGTTATTATTATCTACTGATTTGAAGACCTCACTACTACTTGATAAGCATAAAAATTAAGTTTAACTTGTTTTAACGTAAACTTGATAGGCTTAGTACGCCTACATTTTAATTTTTCGGAAAGTCCCATTGTAGGCACCATCACAATACATGTGGATGTATTTTAAAATTTTACATAGTTCAGTTAAACCTTTACCTTTTTTCCCCTCATTATTTTAATAAGAAACGCTATGACTAACCCATTATTAAATTGAGAACATTGAGCGTAGCGACGTGACGAACATGAACGCATGAAGCTTGTTACGACTCGACGCTCACGTAACGTTTGTGATTGGTCTTCCGTTTGTTGACGTTACGGCTCCTTTCCTTCAACCTGCTCGAGCGTCGATTACAGTGTGGATGTGGCGTTTTCCTCGGCGCGTCAGAGACGCTCGTGAACTTCTGATACTGAACTTCTTCTGCGGTAACAAGGTGAGCATAAAACATTTTATGTAAAGACAGACCAGTGGTTATGGTTTTGATTTATTAACGAGCATTGGCACGTTTTAAAAAAAAAGTACGTTGCGGCTATCTGGTCATCTAAAGTAAAGCGAAAATGAGATGCATTAATATAACTGATACTGGAGCATTTACGCTGTATTTTTAATAGTCCTAAAGTAGTTGATTATGAGTGTGATTGTGTCTGCCGGCGAGTTGAGGACTGTACAGGTGCAGCACGATCTCAATGGATTCACAGGGACAATCTGGTTTCATTCCTACAGAGAATAAGTTATTCTGCATAATTCAATGCGTTCGTTGTTTTCGTCAAAACTCGTAGAATGTGGGAAAAGGGAGGCCAGATTTTGTGGAATTTTAAACAGAAATAAGTCACAATGTCCTGTAATCGCAAATACTGTATTTGTAGCCAACAGAAAAAAGTTTAAAGCTTCTAAGAGCTTATTGTAGTGGGACATTTGCTTTCCCTATTATTGCTTTAACATTTAATATATTGCATTAATGCTTTCCTTTTTCATGCTGTACAGCAGATAACAACTTTATTTAATTTAATTTGCCAGAAAGAGCTTCACTTTATCTAATTTTAGTAAAAAACAAATTCCAAAAATTTCAATATTTCAATATTTGTTCTTGATACTTTGGTTTTATTTTTGGTGTTATCTTATAACAAAAAGACCGGTTGGAATGATGTCGTTCTATTACTCCTCCCTCAGTATCACACCAATGTAATAGCATCTTATGAGCATCTTATTGTTTTGTGTGTCAATATTTTCCTGTTGTTTTTACATTTCAACGTTCTGCTAGGCTGGTTTCCTGTAAATTTCTTGAGCTTGTTTTTGATCAAGGTGGAACCCAGAGTCAACAGTGTCTTTGTGAGCTGTTTGCAAATATTTGCACAGTTAACTTGCAACACAGCTGTCTCAAGCATTAAATATGATCATTTGGTCATGTACTGAGAGAGAAGATTCTTTGACAGATGGATTTGGGTATTTTTGATTTTTAAAAACAATAAAACATCTTCAAATCCTTCAGGCCTAAATAACTTTATTTAGGGATATTTTATCTGAAATGTCTAAGAAGCACCCTTGTGACATTTATGTTGTTTGAAAAACATCATTCCTTGTAAATGTGCTTTATCTAAAACTTCACCTCTTCTTACGGTCAGCTGACGGTACTATCACATGTTCAGTCTAATCTGAGCTCTCTAAACAGTCCCTCTACACTCAGCTTCATGGTGAACATATTTAGAGTAACATTTCATTCCAAATTACAGCCAATTCAGCCTACAAATTGAGTTACGTAGATGCCCTTTTGAACATCTAATAAATGTCTGAATAATATCCTGTTTTTATACTGAGAACTCCCTTTGTGGAAGAAGATTGGGGGTTCTCAGAAGTTTTAATGTATGCTTTACAGGTGCTGCAGTTATCAATGTGAAATGAGGGTGATTCAAAAGTCCCAGTAGATTCCAGAGCAATAGAAGTGTGACTTGAAGATCAGGCCGTGCAAACTGTGAAAGACCCAATAACAGCCTCATAATGATCGACCTGAGCTACCTGACTGAAGAAGAGCAGGAAATGATCATGGCGGTTTTAAAGAGGGATTCTGAGCTGAAGAAATCAGAGGAGGATCGAGTAAAGTAAGAGTTTTTTTCTACTTAAGCTATATAAAGTGTCATTTTTCTACACCATGAGCATCAGGCATTTGCAAAAATTAAAATGAGAATGATTTGAACAGGTTTCCAAAACACTCGCTCGTCCACCATTGGTTGTCCATACAAATAGTCCCGCCCCAAGCTAACAGCTTGAGGCACAACTATTTTGAGTGGGGACTTTAAGTCTGAGTACCTAACCAACGTGAAAGCAAGACTGTAAAATCTGATCATGTCTGGGTGATTTCCTTGTGTTCAGCCATAGCCTAACACAACCTTGTATAAAAGGATTAAGTCCACCCATGTGGAATAATTGTCTTGCCTTTTCACATGACCAGCATAGTTTTCTTTTTTGTTAAATGAAGACGTGTTCATCTAACTTGTTTCCAAACACATGATTTTAATTCAACTATTTTCATTTGCTGCAAATGTTCACAAGTGAACTCTTTCTCTCAGTTGTAAAGACAGTTTACCCGTAATGTTGTTTCCATGGAAATTTTCATGCAGTTTTTTCCCCTGTAGTTTCAAATTAACCCAATAGAGTACAGCTGGGAACATTACAGTACATAAGAACTAATATAGATGATTTTGTATTAACAGAGCAAACAGCACTGAACCCTGTGTAAATTTTAATGAAGGAAATGTTTATCCTTGACATAAGGAATGTTATTGACTGAGAATCTTGTAGTGAAGTAACATTTTACAACTAAATTCCCCGAGATGTCGGCCAATAATAATCGATAAAAGCTATTTTTAACACTATCGGCTATTGGCTGATAGTTTAATAACAGACGATTATCAGGGCTGATATATCCTGTCAATCAAAAGAGGACAGGAAAATGCTATGAATTTATGCTCTGCATATAGGAAATCCTAAGAAACTTCACCAGTTTGATGTTCAGTATTTAAAAGGATCTCAAATATATGCAAAATATTTCATGGTAAGGTTGACACTTGCACGAGACTATATTAAAGCGGGCATAACACACAGGGTTTCTGCCAATCTCATATTAATCTTGAGTACCTATAGAGTAGTGTTGCATACTTTGTATCTTCGAAGAGTATTTAGTTTGATCACATTTATAAAAGATAGATACAGCTTTACGATTGTTTCCGAAAACATACGTGTGTGGGCTGAACCAAAGCACGTGCACACCCATTGTCAACAAAACACAGACATCAGTTTCCCTCACCGCATGTCCGGCATCTTTTAGCACTGGCACGGCTCCATATATAAGTTTCAAACGATCTCCAAAATCCAGCATTATATCCAGTTCATATAACATTCATCACCCAAATGCAGTGAACAAACAAACACCTGAACTTTGGGAACGTATGCTCTCTCTCTCTTCTGCTCAAAAGTGAAAGTGACGTCTGCGCATGCTCCTTTTCCCGCGCTTCTTGCTGCCGTGTGGCCGTGCCGCTAGCTTTTTCCGGGAGAATTGTCCAATAAGGGACTAAGAAAAGCTGTTACAAAACTATTTTATATGTTCTAAAAAAAACTTTCCAGAACCTGTACGATTGCCGGGGGAGTGTATCGAGCACAGAAATACTACGTAATACGCCCAACTCGTTTTTTGACGAGTTGACAATGTAAAGCATGAGAAGACAGCATGTTAACATTCTATACAATTCAGAATGCACGAAACACCGTTGCGCGGCCGCTTTAAAGCTTATATGTAAGATCTTGAACTCCAGAAGTCTCTAGAACATCCCTTGTTTAATACCCCAAGAATTGTCAATAATGCTTTACATTTTTCTCCAATCTGATTTGAATCCCAGGCATCTGCAGAATGTTGTACCAGAGGAGGACAGACGCAAGAACATGACGGGCGAATGGTTCTATGAGGTGAAGTCACAGAGGCACCAGGACACAATTCACGGTTCTGACATCATCATGGCATCAATGAAGCAACAAAAGCCCTCGCTTGATGGTAACATAAATGAGCGTAATTTTACCACAATTCCTATTGAACACTGATGTTTATCTACAGTAACAATACACTGTCTTTCAGACTATTTAACAAGATCATGGAGCGAAAGATCTAGGAGCTTCAATATAAAGAACAGTGATGGCATCTCAGAGCAGCCAATGGAGAGGTAAAGCTGTACATGTTTATGTATATTAACACAGCATCTATACTTAATCCTCTTCTGCTGCCATAATCCCACACTGAACAGTATGTGTAGTCACTTATGGCCTGTGATCTGTCAAGTATATTTAAGGATTACGGAGTACATGTACCGTAGCTGCTGGTGTACTGTGTGACTTGTCGATCTCATACTAGCCTTGAATCAACTTATCCCGAACAATAGTAATAACTGCTCATGCTTGCCAGAATCCTTGTGTTTGCAGTATCTGTGCAACCTCCACCTCTCCCGGGTTGTGCTTGTGTATTTAAAGGCGTGGGTACCACATGATCTCAAGATCTTTATGACTCGACAAGGGTAAACAAAAGAGTTTGCACAATGAAGAAACGACATGGGAAGGTTTCAGTCCAGGTTACTAGATGTCTGGTAGAACTCAAGTCAAAATCAGCTGGATGTCTTATGCTGTCAATGCCAGCAGATCTCTTAACAATAAAAAGGTTGCTTAGTGTCTTAATAATAAACTGTGTCTTAAATATATTTGATATATACTGTTCTGTGAAAAGCAGAGAAAACAGTGGCATATCAGAGACCCTGCAGGAAAGACTCAACAGAGTCGTGAGATCACCATCTAAGGTATGTGAATGCTCAATACTACTGCCGAATCTATCTCAACTACTTGAAAAAAAGTCTTCTTTACATAAATAATACACTTAGATAGAGAAAACTATTATTATTTTAAGCTTATTTAGCAATGGTTATGTAACGTTTCTATGTTAACACAATGTATAGAGATCTTTTAAGCTTATAAGTTTAGTGGTAGTATGTTGACGACATGTGACAAGTATTTGATGGCATACTTTTATGAGTAATCTATTTGTTTAAACAGTTACGTTTGCTTTCCTTCCTGGTTACAGACAAGACACAACCCATTCAACAGTATTCCAATGGAGATGAACCTCGAGGAGACACCTGAAGCATCAGGATCTGGACTCAGGAGATCATCTACCGACAGGGCCTTTGATTCACAAGGTTGATACGGAAGTTTTGTGTCATGCAGTGTCTATACTAAGTGCTTAGGTTTATTAAAAATACCCATTTTTAAAAATACGTTTTGCATTTTCACACCAGTAAAATATCAGGAACCAAGTCACACTGAAGATATCAATGAGGTGCCTCGGAAAAAACCTGTGCCAAAGAAGAGGACGAGAATCTTCAAACCCCAGAGCTCTTTATCTGACAGCGCCAGCTCTGTGTCAACCCAGAGCGCATCTAGTCAAAGCGTGTCGACTCAGAGTATATCTACTCAGAGTACTTCCACCCAAAGCGTGTCCGCCACTGAGAGCTCAGGAACCCGTACTCCTGCACCCAGAGGAATCCTCAAATACACCTCCAGCTGCAGTTCCAGTGACTCCGCTTTCAAAAGCCAGATGCCCCAACCAGTTGTAACATTAAGTTATGTTCGCAAAAGGAGCAATCATGAAAAGGATTTTGACAAGAGTAAACATATTTTGGAGAGTAAAGAGGAACCACGAATCAAAACACAGCCACTAAAGATTCCAAAGTCACGTTTACCAGTAAGAGCCCCGTCCCTTCTGAAGAAACTTTCGCAAGACACAGAGGAGAAAACGATAATGCAAACACGCTTAAGTCTGAGCTCTAACCCGACAACAGAAAATGATAAGAAGGTACAAGACAGCATCAAACAAAAAAGAACATATGATTGTTTTGCCCAGTCACCAAACATAGAACCAGACAACCAAAAGATATCGGATGAGACTTTTCCTCATGATAATGCAAGGTCTGCATTAACCACCAAATCTATGAAACAATTAGATGGGATCATTGCTCCTCAACGTACACAGCAAAAGACTGAGACAGTGGAGAATCATATGACTATGTCGCAAAAGGGGGAAACGAAAAGAGCAGAACATATTCGGACTGCTGTTGGTATGATCTACTGTGTGATGATGAAGATTTATTAAAAATGATGTTAATATATTTGTTTGGATGTTTGATTTGTTAGTTTCTTCTTTGTCATTCAGAAGTACATATTTTGTCTTACAGATCAACAGTTTCCTGGTGTCACCGACATAGCAAATAAATCTACTGATCGTGGGATTGAGAGCAGCACCTCTGAATTCAATATAAACACTTATAACATGAATCAAGAATCAAAGCCAGCTGTCGCAACAGATGCACACATTCCCACACCTACTGATGAACGAGGCAATTCCATCACCAAAGTTCTCGAATGGTTTAGCAGGAGCTCAGACAGCAGCGATATGCTTGATGTGGAGAGTAATCATGACATGGAGGAAGATACTAAGATTGATGACATAGATGTGGAGGATGAAGCTAATCAAAAACCCAAACCAAGAGATAACGTGTACTTGATCATACCACGCCAAAGTGAAAAGAAATCATCGGAGGTAAATTCACAATTTTTAAAAGAGACAGACTGGGCAAAGGAACAGTGTGTTGATGAATCTCCTCAAAATACTCCAAAACAACGGAGAAGATCTGAATCCATGTCTTATAAGGAATCTCTCATCATGAAGACTTCAGTTGAGGTTGCTTTGACTGACATCGCAAAAGATGTCACTCAGCCACAGGACAGTGTATTTGAAAAAGTTAATGAAAATGAGAAAATTGACTCTTTAACCAAGGGAGACCGAAGAGAAGAGCCTAAAGTTAAACTTGAAACTGATTTCAAGGTTCATCCACAAAAAGAAAGAACAGGTAGTGAAGAGAATCAAAGACCAAAGCTTGCTCATTTGAGATCATTCTGGGAAAGGGAAAACATCGGACCAAAGATTTTGATCAGCAGATCTAATATACCTGCTAAAAATGAATCCCTCAACACTAGTGATGTTTGCATAAAACCAGTTGAAATTAAAAATGAAAAAAGGGTAGCCGAACACAGCTTGGGATATCCAGAACATCAGATTAAAGAGACGATCAGTGTTGTGGAGGTTTCAGACCTCAAGAATGCTATTACAATCAAAAAGCCTCAAGCACCAGTTGTTACAACTGAATCAAGAAATGCATCATTGACCTATTCTAACCAGAAGAAAGACCAAACACTAGCAAGCTGTCCCTCTGACAAGCAATCTTCTCTTCCACGTTTAAAATCATCATTTTTGCTTGATAGTGGATCCTTGTCAGGAGGTCAAAACATTGAAAGAATGGGAGGTAGTAATGGAGATTGCACTTCACCAAAAGAATCAGACACGAAGTCCAAAACAGCACCAAGGCCAAATCCAACGCCTCTTGTTAAGCAGAATTCCCAACAGCAGGAGACCATGGCAGTGAAGATCACACAACTCAAGTCCTTCTGGGAAAAAGAAAAATGGGAGCCTAGGATATCAGCTCAGAACAGAAAACCTTCAGTAGCTTCTGCTGAGATGAACAAAAGATTTACTAAGTCTGAGTTTGATCTCAGATCAATAGGTGCTGAGTTTGATGATGATATAGAGGACGATACTTCTGATAGAGAGAAACTGTCTCCTAATTTCTCTATGCATCCACTATGGAAAGAAAGGTCAACTGTGACTGATGGGATGAACAATTCACAGTTTAAGAATCTAAGAGACTTCTGGGGTGGATCTCCAACAATGCAGTCTGGTCAAAAGTCACCGGTTCTTAAAAGTGGAAATAAAAATCAAAAAATGTTTAATGTGCAGTCAGAAAGAAGTAATGTTAAAACCACAGTAAATGAAACACAAACCAATGCCAAACAATCTTTGTCTGCCTCCTCACCAGCCAAGCCAGAGAAAACACCACTTTCTTCCTCAAATAAGAAATCTACTAAAAGACAAGAATCTGTAGCAAAAACCAAACAGTTGCCTTCGGCCTCCAGTCAGACCTCTGTAAAAGATACAACTCCACAGAAACCTACTACTGGCCAAGAATCACAACCTCGGCAGAGCCGAAGCAGCAGCAAAGGCAGTCTGAATGGAAAAGCAAAGGCAATGCGACGTGCCTCCAGCATGTTTTATGTGAACACGGCGGGTGAGGAGCAAAGCCAGAGCGTGCATCCTCTACCCAAAGAGACCCAGAATCCCAATCTTCACCAGGCAACGAAAAGTTCCCTCACACAATCCAGGAAAACGACAGAATCAAGCGATACCCTGCCAAAAACCTCTTCTGACAATTCCTGGCAAGACAAAGAAAGAAACTCTCAGAGAAAACCGTCCCTTACGTCTGAAGATTCTGACTTTCAACCTCTTGCAAGGTCCTATATTCCTCCCGATTACCAGCACTACCTGGGAATCACAGAGACAGGCAAAATGTACACTCCTCCTCCAGTTATAGAGCAGATAGAAGACTTTCTCTGCACCTCATTTACAACCTCAATGGAGACCAGCTGCAAATGTAAATGTTCCCCTGTAAGAACCAGCACTCCTGTACAAGGATCTCCTGACCTTCAAAGGAGAGGAAGCTTGGGACTTGATGGACATGTCTGTCATGATGCTTCCAAGACCAGCACGGTAGACACCTGGTCCCATGCAAAGGGAAATCTGAACTGTAAGTTTACAAGTTTTCTGAGATACACTATGTAAGATAATGGTTTCCATTAGAATATCCTCATAACCCAATAGCTTTTTCCATTAAAACCAATTCAAAATTCCTTTTTGACGTGTGTTTTAGGCATTATTCCAATAGGATTTTATGTCCCACCAATACAGTCCGTCGCATACCAGTAGACACCATTACAGTTTCCATTAAAACCAATACAAATCCCTACCCTGCTCGAAAAACAATAGAAGCCATTAAAGAAGTTATTATTGTTTTTAATGTTTTTAAGGGATTTGTTATGGTACTAATGTAAACTGAAATGGTGCCTACTAGTATGTGATGGATTCTATTGATGGAATGTTAAATCCTACTGGAATAACGCCCAAAACAGACTACAAAAAGGTGTACCATTCATAATAGTATTTTAATCGAAACCAATTGAATTTATGTGATAGTTTTTAGTGTGTTTCTATGGCATTTTCAGCAGGGTTATGTAAATGAAATCAATCTTGTGCACAAATCTCACACAGGTTGTTCAAGTAATCAAATAGATCTCAGTTCTACATTACAAAATAACTTGTGAAAAAGGAACACCAGACCAGCAACATTCTTGTAACTTTTGTTTGTCTGTACATCTGAGTAGCGTTTTTAAAGGAAGCAATAAATCAATGTTTTTATAAAGTGCTGTCTGAGGGATTGCTCACCCAAATATAATAATTCTGTCCTCATTTATTCACATTGGAGTTTGGGTTCCTCGCTTACCGGGAGACTGCTTTTATTAGATATTGTTCTATAAACACCATGTACTGTGCCGTGTTTTACCTTTACTCGGTTTTCCTTCTTTTCTCCAGTGATGCTGCTTTGTAACAATGCACATTGTTAAAAGTGCTCTATAAACAAATTGAATTGAATTGGTTCAAAACAAATAACTATTTCTGTGGAACACAAATTAAAATATTTTGAAAATGTCTCTGGTTTCATGTACACATAATGGATGTCAATGAGGTCCAGTGTTGTTTGGTTACCAACATTCTTCAAAACATCTACTTTTGTGTTCGGCTAAAGAAAAGGTCATACGTGGTTGAAATAAAATGAGGGCTAATATACGAATTCTCATTTTCGGGTGAACTATACCTTTACTCGTATTTATTAATCTTACAGGTGATAATGAGAGTTCTGTTCAGAAAGCCTTAAAACGAGCTGCATCCAGACCCATGTACCATAAGAGCATGAATGATATCAGCACTTCGCCTGGTAAGCATCCCTCAAACAAGGCAAATTTACATCAGTCTCCAAGTAACAGTCTTTGTTCAGTTTTTTCAGATGAAAGCATTACTACATCTTTATTTGGATAATCCTGTCATTAAACACTATATCATAAAAGCACAATGTTGCCTGGAGACAAAAGCACTTTATTGTGTGACTCTAAATGAAGAGATCAGGTGACAACAGATTCTGTTCTACTTTTTCTGTGTTGTGTCATTGTGATCTCTTCCAATAGGACACGGCCAAAATATCAAGCAAACGGATGACTACGAGCAGGGTAACTATGATAGCCAGTCTGTCATAACTAACACTAAAAGTACAGTAACTTCACAACATGAATGTTTTCGAGCCAAATTTGTAGAATGTCCTAGTGATATTTGCACGCATTTGCCGTTTTCGACTGTTGGATTTGTGCGTCTTAAATCCCATTCTTTTCTTTTCTAGTCCCCAGCACACATGTCCAGACTTCCTTTGCCACCTCAGACCCAGAGCACCTGAAGCAACTCAGCAAATCCGTGCCCTCCTTTCTGCAGAAAGAGGTGTCTCTTCTATAATGTTACAACTCTATAAAATGTGATCAACTGTGGTGTATGAGATTGACTCTGATGCTGTTGGTGCTGTCATGTTGTTTTAGAGTGATGGAGGAGAGAGTGACTCAGAGAGCAGCTCCCGCAGCGGCCTGCCACAGAGAATCAACAGACAATACACCAACCTCAGCGGTTACTCCGGCTCTGCATCTGTGTCGTCTGTACGTTTAAATATGAGTATATGCGTGTGTGTTCTTGTATTATATACTATATATCAGTGTATCAGAATGGTTACAGTATGCTATTATATTGATATCTGTGTCATGATATTGCCATCTTTATGTTCAGTGTATAGTAATTCGTAGACTATGAAATATTGTTATCTTTCATGACATTTTTTTCGATCTACTTTTGGTGCATTCAGTACGTCTCACATAGTTTAAACGTGCCCCTGCAGGTTAGCGGCAGTGTTGCGAGTGTGTATAGCAGCGACTACGGCAGTGTTGAAGTTCAAGGCATCATCCAGTTCTCACTGAACTATGTGCAGAAGTTGCGGGAATTCCACATTTTTGTGGTTCAGTGCAAGAATCTGGCAGCGGTGGATCCGAAAAGGAATCGATCTGACCCGTAAGACTACAGCACTGAGAACCACCCACTCCTTTTTCTGAAAATAGAATTTTTCTCAATAGAAGACTCATGCTGCCTTTTCTAGGTATGTCAAGAGTTACCTCATACCTGATTCTGCCAATCTGGGAAAGAGAAAAACGTCAGTGAAGAGGAAAACCTTAAATCCTACATACAATGAGATTCTTAGAGTAAGGGAATGACTGGTATAATAATAGTATGTGTAGAATAGTGATTGGGGTACTTAAACTTAATTAAATGTCTAATAATGTTTCTTTTTAATACAGTACAGAGTCAGAATGGAGAACCTGAAGTCTCAGCTTTTGAACCTTTCGGTGTGGCACAATGACACATTTGGCCGCAACAGCTTTCTGGGAGAGACAGAGCTTGACCTTTCCTTATGGGACTTTAATGACACAGAGAGGAAGTTTTTGCCTCTTAAACCAAGGGTACAGTATAAAATGTTAAGTGGCGTTATATATTTGTGTCCACGTTATAATATATTACCCACTTGTCATATACAGAGACGACTGAAAGTAAGCAGTTTGTAGATTATTAAAAAAAAAGTGGACATGTAGCATCACACGACATTGCAACATTGGTTGACCCGATGGTATGAGGCAGGACTTTCTCTTTAATATGTGTTCACTCACACTGTAGCATATTGGACGGAATTTATTTTAATTTCACGTCAATTTCATTGTGTTATTAGCCAAACATTAGATGAAACACTTATTTATTGTTGCAGTAATGGGTTCACTGGTTTATGCTATTTATTTTGCTTTCAGAATTACTCCTTTCAGTCCTCCACCAGTTTCCAGCCCTTAGATTTTAGAGGACAAATGAGGTTGGCTGTACGATTTCTTCCCCAGATCTCCCAGTGTAAGAACTCTCATGTGAATTTTTCAATTTATGTTTACAAAGATTGCTCTTTATATCAGGAGACATTTTGTGTCTCAGATAAAGGTTTAATTTTATTTGAACAATCCATAAAAGAATAGTTGAGCAAAAATAGTTATCGTTTTTCTATATGTGCGATTGCAGACAGTTTCAAAGCACAAATTCATTATTTGAATTGATTTGTGTTACTTGTTTTACCAAGCCAAACGCATTCCTGGCACAGGTGAAGTGCATATCTGGGCCAAAGACTGCAAGAATCTCCCTCTTATCAGAAGCCCATCTATTGACCCGTTTATAAAATGGTAATAATACATCCAAAAACAGTTGAAATTTATCTTGCTTTATATTTTACTTTATAGTTTGCCTTTGTTTAATGCTCCCACAGCTTTGTACTGCCTGACACCAGCAAAAAGAGTCGTCAGAAAACTAAGGTGTTAAAGAAGACCACCAGCCCCATATTTAATCACACCATGGTGTATGATGGCTTTAGGGCAGAGGACCTGAAAGAAGCCTGCGTTGAGATAACAGTTTGGGACCGTGATCGACTAGCAAATCACCTGCTCGGAGGCCTAAGACTCGGCATGGGCACAGGTGAAGTCTTTTTTATACGTTCTCTATAATCATATTTTCTTGTGTTAATCTCATAATTATTCATAATCATTTCTCTTGAAATGTGTTGCTTGTACACCTGTGCAGTTATTGATCACTTTTTTAACCACTTTTTTATCGTTTTTTTGGTGTTGGTATGACCATGACTTTTGCATGGTTGTTCTAAATGAGGGCTGATATGTCCAATAAATGTTATTGAATGAGTCAGTCCTGTTGTGCAGGTAAGAGTTATGGAGCACAGGTGGACTGGATGGACTCAACACCAGAGGAGATTGATTTATGGAGGAGAATGATGGAGTCTCCCAGTGAGTGGATAGAAGGGGTGTTGCCACTGAGGATGCTAACAACAGACAACAAAGCATGAAAAATGAGTTTACAGTGAGAGGCCTTTACCATTATTAAAGTACAACTTTCATATTTCTGCACATTTCATAGCTTGCATTTTCTTTCATTTATAACAGGTTGTTTCATTTGTGTCAGAAAGCTTTTGAGAAATAAGACAAAGCCAATATTCAGTCACTGCTTTTGTGTCTCTGGTCTGTGGGGTGTGTTTAAGATAGCATGTTATACAAATTGTTCTACTAAAGTATGTATTATACCATATATGCTGTGTTTAATGTAAAGTATACAACTGAGCACTTTATATGAAATACAGTGCATTTCCAGTGTCACAAATGTCACTTTATTTTGTCTGATTGGCATACGACACAGAATTTTATTAAAACCACTGTTTTTATTTCCAAGGGGATATCTGAGTATTGTCTGTAGAACAGTTCATACAACACGTACTGTACAGTAGGCAATATACAGTAGGCTATATACTTCACAAAGCATGCTTTCTAAGCAGTACACATTGTTTGAAAAAAATCACTGGCCCCATCTAGTGGACAGACTACTGTTTCTCTAAGATCGATTTCATGTCATTCATGTTGGCCTTATTGAATATTTATCAAAAGTTAAAAAAAAACAAATTATTTATATGAACCACCACATCACCTTTTTATTATTGTAAATAATTTGCTATTTCAAATAAACATTTAAATATAGGCCTACCCTTCCCATTTAGTGTAGGCTACAAAGTATGTAATTCAGACAACACAACATTTGAAGAAAGTGCAAAACTGGACTGTTTCATGTGACCATACAAAGCTGTCAATGCAAACAAATACAATGTATCGCCTACACGGTTCAAACCTGTGACCAAAAAGGAGCTGAGATAGGGTTTCTGGTGAAACAGCAAGAAGAGCAGAGCTGTCTGAATGTGTATACTATGCAGCTGGCATGCGCCCTTCCCTGTCTCTGAGGAATTCAAAGGTACACCCAGTTCCCCCTTTTCTTTCATTGAGCTCAAAGAACATGTGCACCAATGGGAGACACTGTGCACTTGTTGTCTATATTCCTTAGCTTCTTTCACATATTTCAAGTGAGTGTTTTAAAGTATTTTCTGTATTTCTTAAGTACTGGACTGACTGTTAAGAAATTGGTCAGAAGAAGCAATTGAGCCATAAGTAATTGAGCCGTAATAATCCACTGTGTTTTTATTTTGCTTTACAGTTCTCTCTAAAGAGGTACATATTTTACAGAAAAATGTTCACGTTTTACAAAAGCTTTTCTTTCTAAATGACTCAGTTCAGTGCTTATCTATATTTATACTGTATATGGTAATACAGTTACTTCTGTAAATCTTGAGTTTCAGGCCAGATCAGTAATCCATGTTACAATGACAGTCTAAAAAAGTATTATTTACAAACCTATTCAAATCATGTTCTTATGAAAAGTATACAGAAATATAGATATTTCACCTCTATCATTAATGTGTTTTTTCTATGTATTGTCAATTTTGTAATGTATTCACACATTACATAAACTACAAGCTTCGAGGAATGTATGCTTCTGTGATAGCTTTTGTTTGAAGTATTGTAGCAATTATATACAGAAATTAAGGAGTTTTAGTTCCTATCCCATACATTCTATTTTGACATCCTTCAGTATTGTATCTTAAAACATACAACGGGCAGTTAATATAATGGACCTGTTAAACAAATTCCAGGTTCAAAGACGGTTTGTGCAAACATTTTATTGTTTATTAACTTTTCTATAAAATCTAAATCTATATCCCCCAAAATACAATATTACATGCATCATAAACATTTTAATGAATAACTGCAAAAGTTGCTTTCGTGCAAATCCTTCTACATTGTAAACATGTTTCTTTGTCTATAAGATTATATAACAATATGTTTCTTATCTACCACATGAAATTAGCAACTTTATGGCTAAATACCTCGCTACCATTTTGTTATATTCTCAAAACATAAGGAAGTCATTACATCTTGCTGTGTGGTATTAGGAACATCCACTTCCTGATGCTGGTTACCATGGAGACAGCCAATCTAGCAGACAGAAGCTGAGCAGGCCAGTGGCTAAGCCAACGAATGTCATTTCATGGCGAATGGATCCTGATTTGTCTAGAAACAGACAAAAAATCCACATAAACTTATAATATTAAAAAAATTATAGTATTTGCCTATAAAAATGTCTGGAAGTTCTTTTTATTCAAGTGGTGTATTGGCATGGATGAATTCTTACATTGAGAGGTCACAGGGCCTGAGAAAGAATAGCAGAAAAAAGGCAGATTTGCACATTTTTTTTAAACCTTGCAAGTAATTATAGAGGCTTGAGAAAAGTGAATGATCTTGTTCTTATACCATTGTCAACTCTGGTTCTGATTTGTCCTGAGGAAACAGTGGCCACTTCGCTGGTGTTTACTGGAGCTTGTATTTCTCTCTTTCTCTTGCAGGTCTATAAAAGAAGAAAATCCTGGTGATATCTTCACACTATTACAAACATGATTTCTAGAAACTCTTCAAAGCTCTCTGCCACCTTCTACACTAATAGAAGAACCTTTTGGTTCCATAAAGAACCTTTGATATCTGAAGAACCTTTCTGTTTCACAAAAGGTCCTTTAGATTATAATAAAGACAGAAAGAGATGGTTGGCATCGTTGCGAAAACCATTTTAAGCACTTTTATTTTTAAGAATGTAAAAAAGTTCAGGCTCTGGCATTATTATGCATCATTAGTTACCGGAATCAATCTGGCGCAAGTGGAGTTCTCACAGAGACGGGTAATACAATGCAGATAGAAAGTGGAGACAGTCAGGTTCCTATGTTGCACAAAGCGAAAGGCCTCAAAGGAGAAAAGAGCTTCCTGAGATACCCCGTTCCTTTCAACCCTTGTCTGATCATCACGAGTACATCTATAGATAACAAAAGACCAATTACACGCGAGAACTCAAGTGTCTTCTTAATTGTTGTCTTTGAAAATAAATGACTCACCCGATAAAGAGATCATAGGAGGTGCTGCTGGCTGGATATGGGCTCACTGTGGCGTAGCAGCGATCCAGCAACACGTTGAACCTTGAAATGCCCAAATGAACAGGGAATTAAAATTGAATCGTCTGTAAATAAGGGCTTAGCATTGTGAGTTACGTCACAGTCTTACTTGGTTGTGAGATTTGTTGCCTTGACCTGAACGTATACTCGAGTTTTCAACTGCAGCCCACTTGAGGGTATCTGCAGTCTAGTGGTGTAGTTGGCAGTCTTCAAATAAAGATGAGAGTATGAGTACAAATTGTATTGAGTAACTTAACTCTTTTGTGTTAATTATATATGATGTTTAGAAACACGGAGAACATCCTTACACTGAAAAGACCCATGCTTAATGTACTGATAAAAGTACCATTGTTGTCCTTGATAGCAACACTGACTCCTGACCTGTGAGCAAGAAATACACGAATAAGTATTTAAGTACTGTAAGTTATGTCAACATGATCAGACATATTCCTGGGTTTTATACTCACACGCTGACCTCTGTGTTGTTAACTACATACTGCAGTGGATACATGCAAGAAAACTGGTACATGAGTTGTTGTCTGTAACTGATAGTGGAGATGCTGAGATCCCAGGCGTTGATTAATCCAGAGATATTGACGGACTGGACTTGAGAGAAATCTGAGAATACTCCTGAACCCAACTGACTTGTGATCTAATCAAACAACACGAAGTTTGAATGTTGGATATATATGAAGGAAATGGTTTCTGCACATACTGTTCAAAGTTAGAAAAGTAGATTTCAAGTTCTTACATTCAAACTGTTGCCACAGAGAGTCAGTGACTCCTGAGAGATTGAGAAATTATAATTTACAACAGGAGGATTGGCTGTCCAGTCTGCGACTCCGAGGCAGGACGGGTTGCTGAATTTAGCATTGAGGGCCATGAGAGATTCATTGTATCCCGCAAAGTACATTGGACATAGCAGAACTCTTAAATACATAAAGTTGGTTCCACACGTCACTGTGATATCGGAGTTCTCTGAAATATATATGCATAAACATTATGTTTCTGAAGTTGCCAGTGCATTGGTTTGTTTATGCTGATTAAAAACATCTCTCTCTTATTAAATCATCATTATATGATCATTTAGAATGTATAAATCATTTTTAAGCCTAATATTTCTGTATTGTTCTCCAATGAAAATATCTATACTCTCTGTTATACATTTACATTTAGTCATTTAGCAGACGCTTTTATCCAAAGCGATTTACAAATGAGGTAAACATATAGTGCTATAAAACTGCTCTAGCGTACCAAAGTACATAGCTAAGGTTCTTTTTATATATAGAAAGAGTAGAAAAGAGATAGAAGTCAGAAGTGATCAGTCAAGTGTCAATACGACACATCCTCAAAAATCAAAAATCAAAACGACATATCAAGATATTAGATCTTATTTTCACAATGTAGTACAAATAAAATTTTGCATAAAACATCAAAAGAAGAAGAAAACACATTACATTTAGATTTCTCATAATGATTAGCATCTTTTGAGTGAATCTTAACCATAAAAACTTCATTAAATTGGTAAGTTAACTCAAATTAGCTTTATGAGTCAGTTAAACTTAAATTATATTGAACTGACTTAAAAAATCTATTTGTATTTTAATGACTCATGAAGCTATTTTGATTTAACTACAATAAAAATGTAATAAAGCAGTTCAAAAGTTTATTTTAAAGATGTTCAGTCATTTTCACTGGAAAGAAGGAGAAAAATATTCAAGATAAAAGAAGATTACTATAATTATCATTTGGAAGATATACTGACCTGCCGGTCTGTAGGTAGGGCTAGCGAGACATGTTAGAAAATTCTGATTCTGAGCTTCACATTGTAGAAAGAAGCCAGCAAAACATATCAGGTAGGCTAACCTCATCATCCTGAGACAAACTAATGAAGACAAAGCATAAGAAAACATGAAGGATTTGAGAAGACAATTTAAAATATATAATACTATAATAATAAAATGAGTCCTCATCACAAACATCATTATTATAGGCACACATGAAAAATCTGGAAAATAAAATATATCTTACCGCACAAAAACTCTGTGATTCAGTGATTACCTGATGGGTAGCTTCTTATGGCTTTTCCGTAGATATCTTTTAGATTCAGTATTTATACAGAAGAGATGGGTGTGAGAGACAGCATCACAAAGACATGAGCAACACGAGACCCTCTGCTGATTTCATCCCTGATAGCTTTTCAGATCTGGTAACTTAGTTTACAAAACAGTCGTGTCATCAATATTGTTCATTAAACAGATAATTCCCCGGGCAACATCTGAAACTGGCACATGTACAGACATATAAGTGTGTCAGGGTTTCATCTAAATAGTTTTCTTATTAAGATCTTAACTTTTCAATATACGCAAATTATCCTGCGAAATCTTATAAAATTAGTGGTCTATTTATGGTCTTGTTTGAGCAGCACATGGATACAATAATTTAATTTTAATAATTAAATGAATTAAACACTGTAAGTAATTAAAAGCAGCTTTAATACTTTGCACATATTCTCTTTTAATGTTCATTTTGAAAAGTCTTTTCCTTTCTGTTTTCCAACTACTGAAAACATGGAGTCCCCTGAGAATTATATAAAGACTGTAAATAATTGCTGGGTGCAGTCATTTTGTCGCCAGGAAGGGTGTTAAAGAAAGGTGTTTGTCACTTCACAAAGAAATTTAGAGATTTCTTTTTATGTGTTAAAAAGTACACAAAATTCTCGCATTAGAATAGTAACCATGTACAGGACGTTCCCTTGATGAAATCAGAAACCTTTTCTAGACCGATTAAAGGGCTATTGGAATATATATACTAACAAAAAAAGGGGATTCCTTTTGTACACAGTACAAAGACACTATAACTCTATCTGCGCAATATTATGTTTTTGTTGTTTTGGGGGGGGGGGAGCTGTGGGTGGGTTGGGAGGATTGGTATGGGGTTGAACAATTGGTGCAATATATTATGCTTCTAGTAAATAATGGTTCACTTGGTTCAGAGGAAACAGTAACTGAAAACTCTCTTTGTGGTTTATATGTGTGATTATTTATCCGTTCAGTCCAATGACAGTGAAAACTTTGGTGCTTGTTTTTTAAACCTTTTTTTATGGCTAAACACTGTGTTTGTCTATTATTTACCTTTTTCGAGGTCAGGTACAAAAGGTATTGTGAATAATACTATACAACAAAAAACTCTGTTTTCAGATTTAACTCTCTTTTGTTGAAAATATCACATCCCAGTGGATTTGAAATTACAAACTCGTAGGCTTTGTCTGTATTCTAAAGGGTGTGTCCATCTGCATTGCCTTTTCTTTACACTAAACTCATCACACCCTATATACAATACCTGCATCCATTTCATGAGACTGTTGGCTCTTTTTCCATGGATTGGTTTCAGTATATGCTTACTGATTCGTCACAGAAAATCCTGTTTGCAGTTGTGATATGTGTAGACAAATGTTTTTATGCCTATGCCTCATTGAGGTAGAAAATCGGCCCTAATGGCACCCTAAAGCCAATGAATATAGTCAATTAAATGTTGCTCTCATCAGCGCTTCACTCCTCTGACCCCTGATAGCACACCCTCATCTGCCCTACATCTCTGCGACATCTGCTGTCAGACACCTCTAGACAAGATATGTATGATTTAGAATGGATGTAAACACCTCTTCCTAAGAAGTTTAGCAGATGTTATCCAGATCTCCGGATCTTTAGCAGTCATCTTTCAGATGAACATGCTGTCTGGGATGTGATTCTAAAAGCCTACCAGATATGCTGCAGCAAACCTATGAGAAACAAACTTTAACATGTCAATACGATTATTATGGCTTTAAAAGCAGTGCTCGAAATGAAGGGGGGTTGGGGGGTTCCGGGGATCCCCCATAAGTCATTAGGAACCCCCATAAGAAGTAAAAATAGACTGGGGGTCCCTCAGATATTTGTATTTGAGTAAAAATTATAATAACAAATGTGATTAAATTCATGCAATGGATATGGTATATTTTGTGAATTTATTATTTTCAATAATTTATGTTATGTTTGTTTATGGGCAGGTTGTCATGTCACTTTCAATTTGAACCGCCCCGCCCAACATCTAAAGACCGCTAAGCGCAGGACAGTGAAAGGACGAAGCCTGTTCTTTTCTGTAAGCCTGTTTTTAATAAATAGTAGGCTATATAGTTATGCATATCATTATCAAATATATTGTGTATTTTGTATAAATTGTATATTGCAAGACTTTCCTCCACCAAAAAAAGTCTTATGTGGGGAACCCCCATAAGACTTGGTTCAATTCGAGCGCTGTTTAAAACAATATGGATTACAAAAAGTCAAAGTAAACAGATATAGTCTCATATTTAAACGTGTGCGTTCATTGTCATTTATAAAATGTAAGTGTAGGCGTCGGCTATGCGCATCATACGAACATAAATGGACGCATTCGTTAGTTATTAAATCTAAGCATTTCGTAAAACCGCATTCATGTGGTTGGCTGTTGGGCTCCTTCATGTTCTTGACTCTTCTTCTGAGTATATGTCTCATTAAGCGCATCACAGCGGCACAGCAGCACATCCCTACGAAGGACTGCACATCAATCTGCGACATAACGGAGGATTGACATACCGCTCAGCGAAGGAAGTGGTAAGCGACTAAATATGCCTTTAATGTTAAATAGCTTGTTTCTTGGATTGTTGTCACTGCACAAGTGTTATATTAGTTGTCGATTATTACTAGGCTCTGTGGGGAAAACATTATCGCATGATTAAACTGACAAAAATGAATAGCGTCGTGAACAATGTAAACTTTAGAAACGTTTAGAAACTTAACTATATGCACCCTTGAAATGATCGTACACGTTGGGTGACGTTAAGCGTGCGCGCGCTCGATGAGGACCGAAGTGGATGATTCCAGACCGAGACACTCCCAATTGTAACCGGGACTGTTTACTGAAACCCCCATGTCTTATTACCGTTTGAAGCAAGCAAGTAACTTTGTCCAGTCACTAGCACAATCCATCTGGCTTACGTCTATTTGACATCTGCATTTACATCTTACATCTGCAAGACATAGTTTGCTCATCTGCAATATGTCTCGGAGACGTTTGAATGTCTGTAATACGTCTGCTAAAGATCTTGAGATTTGCTGCGTAAAAACATCTGCTAAGCATCTTAGAAAGAGCAGATTTACATCCATTCTAAATCATAAACATCTTACAGACGTCTTCAAGATGTCTATATAATGTCTGACAGCAGACATCTCCGAGACGTATTGCAGATGAGCAAACTATGTATTGTAGATGTCTGTAAGATGTAAATGCAGACATCAAATAGACGTAAGCCAGATGTATGCGTGCTATCAGGGTTAGTACTTTATATGCAACTTTAATATTAAAAACGAATGAAACTCAAATAAAGCTTTTGAGTGTTTCTTGAGGGCTCTGTGCGAAGAAGTGACCTTTTTACACGATGACAGCTGTGTAGTCGTTGTTGAGCGTTTATTAAATGCAATGAGGGAATTGTGCTATAAATAGGATGAAATACTAATAAATCTTATCCTTATTTGGAATGCTGGATTGCAAAGGGATGGATGCGTGAATGATATTTTCCCCCATGGATATTAACTAGCATCGTTTACATTCTGCCAAAACCATGTCTAAGGGACCAGCCATTGGCATCGATTTGGGGACCACCTATTCCTGTGTGGGGGTCTTTCAGCATGGCAAAGTTGAAATTATTGCCAATGACCAGGGTAACGGGACCACACCAAGTTATGTAGCATTCACAGACACGGAGAGGCTGATTAGCGATGCCGCCAAAAATCAAGTAGCGCTGAATCCTGCCAATACAGTCTTTGGTCGGTAATATTGTTGTGAATATTCTAATAAGAACATTGTATTTTCAACTATCCTTGTTACATTTAAGTTCCACATCTATGGATATAATGTGGCTGGAGCGTTTCTTGCTGTATTTTTCTCTTAGATGCTAAAAGATTAATTGGACGGAGGTTCGATGACACTGTTGTGCAGTCAGACATGAAGCATTGGCCGTTCACTGTTATCAATGACAGTTCCCGCCCCAAAGTTCAAGTTGACTACAAAGGCGAGTCCAAGTCCTTTTACCCGGAGGAGATTTCTTCCATGGTGCTTACAAAAATGAAGGCGATTACCGAGGCATACCTTGGAAAAGTGTGTGTCTCATATTTTCATAATTAGATAAAATATTACTTTGACTGTACAAATTCAATGAGATCATATACATTTGCTATAATGCTGAATTTATACTGTCCCCCCATTTTGCTGTTGGTTAAATTGCAATGTGTTGACACATTAAACTTGTCAACATTGACACACTTGGCAGTTTATTATGAGAGCATGAAGAAGGTCTACTGTAGTATTTTTGCATTTTTGAGCAACACATCTTAAAGGAACAGTTCACAGACACACAAACACAGCTTTGTTCCAAAGCTATATACACTCAAAAAAATGATTTTTGCTGCCTGTTCAATCTACTTAACTTGCTTAAGTTAAATCAACAAAACTTTTGGAAAATATGGTTACAACATGATTGTTTTATGTTTAGTCATATAACTGAATCCATTCATGTTGGGACAACATAAAGGAGTTGTGTTGTGTTAACATAAAATAGTTATAATAGGGCAGAGGACTTATATTTCCCAGCATGCTTTGCGTACACTGCATTTTGAGAGTTATTTTCTTAAATAAGTTTTTTATATTATGCATTTTTCAGTAAAAAGAAACACTTGTCAGTGTTTAATGTTCATTTATCTTAAAAGTTTTAAAGAGTTAGATATATTTTTGAGTTTGGTGGTTACCCTTGTTCAGAAAAGTGTTGCCTTTGGTTAGTTGGTGGGGGGTTACAATAATTTTTTTGCATTTCTGTTGAGTTCTATTTTCTCAATATCATCTTATTGAAGATAAATGAGATAATGTCTAATAAATGTTACAAATGTATAATATAAAAAATGTTGAACATTTCGTTTTATTTTAGTCTTTTTATTTGACCTACAGACTTAGTTGCTCTAAGTTCCAATCATTAAGTACAATCAACACAAATGGATAACATTATCAAAGCTTATTTCTGTTAAATAAATTGAACTTAATCAGGTCATCTTAGATCAAGCTATAGTCATTAAATTCAAGACAATAATTTACATTTATTCAAAATAAGTGTGTGATGTACCATTTAATTAAAACAGTTATGAGCGATTTACTTAAAATATTATGTTACAATTAATTGTATATTACCTTTTCCATTTAAGCAACTAAGTTATGTGGGACCGGTTGAAATAACTTTATTAATTAAATACAACATTTCATTTCTAAGAGTGTACATTTCTTTGTTCTGTTGAACACAAAAGATGTTATTTTGAAGAATGTGGGAAACCAGTCAGTTCTGGGTCACCATAGACTATCATAGTAGTTTTTTTTCCGTCTGTGGCAGGCAATAGTGCCTCAGAACTGATTAGTTACAAACATTCTTCCAAATATTTATCTTAATGTTCAGCGCAACATGAACATTTATTAAACAACTTCTGTGTAAATAAATTATGATAGAATCTTTTTGGGTGAGCTATTCCTTTAAGCAGTTAAGAGTCCCTTATTTACAAGAAAACCTGACTTCATCTAAAAATCGAATTTGAAAGGAATAACGTTTTTAAACTGTAGTTACTCTAGTTCACAGACTGTTACGAATGCGGTTGTTACCGTACCTGCTTACTTTAATGACTCTCAGCGCCAAGCCACAAAGGATGCTGGGACCATCACCGGCCTTAACGTTCTAAGAATGATCAATGAGCCGACCGCTGCTGCCATTGCTTATGGCCTTGACAAGAAAGTGAGAGATCTACTGTTAATGTAGAATAATATTTACGAGTAATGTTTGAAAGCAAGCAGAAACATCTGAATTGATTCTTCTTTCTTAATTCCAGGTTGGTTCTGAGAGAAATGTCCTGATCTTTGATCTCGGTAGTGGCACTTTTGATGTAGCCATCCTTACTATTGAGGATGGCATCTTTGAGGTCAAGTCCACAGCCTGAGACACTCACCTTGGAGGCGAAGACTTTGACAGTCGCATGGTGAACCATTTTATCTCTGAGTTCAAGCGCAAGTACAAAAAGGACATCGACGATAACAAGAGGGCCATCCGCCGCCTGCGTACTGCCTGCGAGAGGGCGAAACGCACCCTGTCCTCCAACACTTAGGCCAGCGTTGAGATCGACTCTCATTATGAAGGAATCGACTTCTACACTTCCATCACTAGAGCTCGTTTCAAAGAGCTGAATTCAAGATCACAATTACAAAGGACAAAGGTAACAAACACTGACTTTATGTGTGTCTTACGTTTTGCTATTTGAAACTTCACTCTTAAACAATCTGCTCAATGCCTTAAGGTCGTCTAAGCAAGGAGGACATCAAGCACATGGTCCGGGAAGCTGAGAAGTACAAGGCAGAGGACGACGTCCAAAGAGAAAAGGTCGTCGCTAAGAACGGCCTCGAGTCCTACGCCTTCAACGGGAAGTCCACGGTTGAGGATGAGAATCTTAAGGGAAAGATTAGCGACGAGGACAAGCAGAAGATTCTTGACAAGTGCAACAAGGTCATAAGCTGGCTGGAGAAAAAACAGGTATGTTATCAACTTTTCTGTGCGGAGTCTGTTTCAGTCACAGCTCGTATTCTCACATGTGTCCTATTTTCTGTGAAGACCGCTGAGAAGGATGAGTTTCAACATCAGCAGATGGAGCTAGAGAAAATGTGCAACCCTATCATCACCAAGCTGATGAGTGCTGGTGGAATGCCCGAGGGTATGCCTGGAGGGTTTCAAGGACCTGGAGGTGCCCTTAGTGGAGGTGGATCCTCTGGCCCAACTATTGAGGTAGTTGATTAAATCATAAGAAAACCGTTTATTACTATGTGGAGCATCTTATTGTTTTGTGACAGAATTTTGAGTTCATGGGCACTTAATACCAGTATTAGGCAGCATGTTGTTATGTTATGTTAAAGATTTGTATTCAAAAGACAAAACTCTATATTTTTTGTTTAATTCTGTGAACTACTAACAATATTTCTACCAAATTCCAAATAAAAATATTGATCCATTTGCATTTATTTGCAGAAAAATGAAAACATGAGAAACCAGTCAAAATAACAGAAAAGATGCTCTGTATTTTTCAGACCACATAGGATAAGTTCATATTCTCTTTTACACAGCAGTAATATTTGTAAATGCATTAAGGAAAAGTTCAAAATAGATACCTCGATTTTTAATCACAGTTTTCATGTGTCTTGTCATGCTGTCAGTCTTTCACATTCCTGTTGGATGACTTTATGTCACTCCTGAGGTTTGATTTTGTTAAAATTCAACAGATACTGGACTGCAATGGCCACAATACAACTAGAAATGCTGATTAAATCTATTTGTTTTGTTGCTGTATGTTTAAAATTTAATTTCATGTAATTGTTGCAGCATATACAATGAATGTACATTTACACTAAATTCAAGTTCTACATTTTCACTTAAAAGCATATTTTTATTTTAAAAAAGCTTTTTACTGAATCAATATCAATAAATATATCATTCATTTAGGTATCTTGAGCTCTTTCATGTGTATATTAAATTATTGGAAATTGTGTAAAACCATTAAACAGACAAAGCATTTTATTTGTCATTTATTCACTGTACATTAAAACAAAGATCTAAAGTAAAGGGAGCAGGGATGACATGATGGTTCACATTCAAACTGAATGGATGAACATAGCAAATTTCAGATAAATCAGCGTGAAATGTTGCCTCTAGATTCATGCATACGGTATGCACACATATAGAAAATCCCTGCAGAGAAGACAAAGAATGTAACAGAGAAAAATATATTATTCCTGACAAATATCTTGGCTTGCTACTATACCTGAAAAGAATGTGAGCACCACAGACACCCAACCCATTATGTATGACCAAGAAAACTTCCAATTTCCGTAACGTTTCCCGTAATAGTTCACTGTCATCCCAGTGTAGACGGCCATGGCCAACAGCACGAAGAAGCCTAAAAGTCAGCAGATGGAATTCACCTCAGACACATTTTCCAATCCAGAGATGAGCCAAAGTGCCATTGTCTCATCCGGCTTTTTTAATGAACTTTATTTATTGAAACTAGCATTAAGGTGTTCTTACATGAAATGAAATAGAGAATTCCTGCAGCAAAGGTTTTATCAAAGGCGTTAAAGGAGTAGTTGATGAAAGCCATGACACCAATGATGAGGCCGAAGAAACAAGCTAGGATAGCCAGAATCATGAATGCACGGGTAGCATCCCAGTATGCTGTTAAAAAACACCTCGTTATGTACATTAAAATGATGTTTATTGCATAGAACAAGGCATGTCTGTGATGTGGTGGTCTCACCGATGCTGTCTGTGAGTGTCATGCATTTTCCAGGGACACAGTAGCGCCACAGACCTTGATGCATGTAACTACTGGACTGGCGGTACTGCATCCAGTAATCGGTGGCAGTGGAGATCACCAGGAGTATGTTCCCCACTCCCGCACAAAACAATCCACCGCCCATAAAGCTGTACATCTTGAACCTACAGACACAGTATAACACGGTTCAATTACAGTATATGATATAGGCAAAACCATAGTTTTAAATTTAAACACTTGTGTAAATATCAAAGGCTTATTCTTTGCAATATTTCTGCAATAATAAATACATGTGGTTGTAAATTGTTTCATTCACCATAAATTCAGGTAATATGTTATCAGATTAAAAGATCCTCAGTATGACATTTTATGTTCAGAATAAACTTCTCCTGTACAGATAAATGAGCTTGGCAACAATATTTACAGAATGAAGAAATGTATAGCTTTAAAAAATCTTTACACATTTTCAAAAAACTGCTGTGAACAGAGGAACATTTAATTTGTTGCTTTAAATCACCTGTTATAATTGAAATGTGACATAACAAAATAACAAGCCAAAATAACAAACCAAACATATATGTGAAAAAATGCCCACCTGTTCTTGTTGTTTTCCAGGGAAAAGGTGCTATCAGAATGAATAGTGTGAAGCTCAATTATGCCACGGCAGGCAGAATTCCATGAGCTATTGGCAGTAATTTTTTGTCAGAGCACAAGAGGTGAGTGGAGAAGGACAATAGAGATGTCACAGTAACAACCAATAGGAGAGGCCCAAAGAGTGCTAAAGAGAATCTGCTGAAAATACAAAACTATTTGATGCTAGTTTGTTTCACTAATACTGATGACAAAGTGCTTTCAGTTGACAATTTAGAGACATTGTAAAACTGACAGCAAAATGACTAGCAGTTAAAAAAGGCATTAAAGAAACTAGAAAATTTGAAATAAAACCTTTCTATTTGTTAAAACCCATCTCTTATATGAATACTTGACAGACAAATGAGAGAAAAACTAACCCGCTCTCTTTCTCTTCACTGTATTGTTCTGGCTTTTGGTGAAACTAGGAACTTTGTATTATTAGCACCTATTTTATTATTGATCAAGTGACATATCACATATTGCTCCCTGAACTCTCTGTTAGTTGCTTTGGATAAAGGGGCTACTAAATGACTAAATGTAAATGCATTTCCTAAAGTTTTTATTACATTTTTATGGGCTGAGGACATCATTGGAGACAAAAACTAAATGTTTTGCGCAAAAACTATTGCCATAACTTCATCCATTATATCACCAGGTTTAAACTTACATTACATTTCCTTACGATATCACATGAAATATTTTATTTCTAAAGCCCTGTGGATTCCACAAGAAACCCATGAAATCCATTGTGTTAATCAAATTATTCCTGTCCAACAGACAAAACCAAAATGACAAAATTGTACTGGTTAAATTGAACAGTAAAATATTCATTCATGTTCTGAAATGTGATACTTGACCTACCACATTTTACTGATGGGCCCTTATGTTGAGAGCATTATAAAGTGGGCCATCATTGATATTTAAAGGGTCTGAATGCGAGTGTTTCAAGCTGTTTACTGAAAGAAGAATCCATCCAGTGAACAGTCTGTTTCTTCTGAAAGCTGAAATGCAATGGCTCTGAATGGCAAGTCAGCATATAATACAGTAGAGTGAAAATAGAATGTAATGTACAGATAAAATAGAAAAGATCAAATCACAGAAACTCTCCAGGAGGGAGAACATTAGAACCTACACTTTTTGCTAGAATGAATATGATTTTTTATAGAAATATTTTTTGGAATCAAGACATCCGGCGTGAGATATGAATGTTTAATTTGATATATCGCTTGTAACCTTGTGTGTCCATATTTCGTGATTTAAATCTTTTGCTTGTCAACTTTCACAAAACAGTATTTAAAAAGCACAGTGTTTTTCCAATTTCCTGAAGAACAGCAAATTTGGACATCCAAGGTTTCAGAAGGACATAGACGATATGTCAAATATTAGGCAACGATATCACATATGACCCGAACAATTTTCTCATTCATCTTTTATGGGCAACTTATGTACCCTACTGTCAGCTGTCAGGTTTCTGAAGTTCATGGAACATATACTGGAAATACTTAAAGGGAAAGTTCTATTGTTCACTCACCATCCTCATTTCAAACCTGTATGACTTTCTTTCTTCTGCTAAACACAAAAGAAGATATTTGCAATAAATTATTTTGTATTTTTGAGGTTTGTGGTAAAAACTAAAATCTAATTTTTGAGAATGTGCACATTTTTATTACCAGCAGAGGGAGACCTTAAATAGGGAGAAATCTCCACAGCAAGCTAGATGTTTAAATTTGTCAGAGTTGAAGAGAACTTCACATCCACAGTGTTTGACTTGGCCAAGTGGCAGAAGGACAAAGCGGATATCTGACTGGACATGGTCAACAGCCTCTCGTAACAACAGCATGCATGTACTCTGATAATTGATAATGCAGTATTTGCTTTGGATGCACTTAATGCTGATAATCTAGATGCTCCTCATAGTGCATCTGGAAGTGATACAGTGTCTTGTGTAGGCCTAAATCTCTAGTTTTGCTGATAAAAACCATGCAACACTATTTGACTCAGTTACACAAGAGTAACAATAAGGCTTTAAACATACCGCTTGCTAAATAAGGGATTATACTCTATGAAAAATGAAATACGTCATTTCCACACAATAGCCTTATGTGTTTGGATGTATTGAAAATAAGTGTGAGACTTTTCAAGACAAATGTTTATAGAACCCTTTAAACTCTTTTTAAATAATTGCACAAAAACACACACAATCTAAGTATGTATTACAGATTTAAATGATATGTCTATTATAACATCTTTTAAGTAGGTGACATAATTTGTAGACATAATAGTAAATGAATTTTCATCCACATGATGCAACACAGAAATCTGAGTTTGTATAATTCAAGAGTTTATAATGCAGTATTACCTAGCCGACTCCTCAATTATACAAGCTCTATTTATTTTCTCTCCTGTACACCATGTCTCTCCGTTCCCATGAGTAAGTTTTGGTAAAACAGGACGTCCTTAGCACAGACAACTGTGCGTGTTGACATCATTGAGTTAGAATGAAGTAACAAAAGTTAAATTATTACTGAATGGTTGGTGCTTGAGAGCTCAATAGGGTTCATCTAAAAAGTATACAGAGGAAAATAATGCGGTGTAGCGGATTAATTTGGCTCAACGTCAACGTGGATCTGTGCTGCCGCCCGATAATTGGCCAATTAGATTTGTGCTCAGGTAATTGCATTTTCACAACGGAAACAATGGCTGCAAGCGATGCGGGTTTCTTTTCTCCCTGTGCAGTTCAGAATTGCTGCACAACATATAATAACAAGTGCCAATATTACAATAAGTCAAATGAGAATTTTTTTTGTCAAACAGAGACCGGGTTGAGATTTTCATATTTTTCTTAATCTTGTAATGGGTCTCTGACTCATGATGACACACACCGAGGTTTCTGACTGTACCACAGACTGAAATCGGCTGTGTTTGAACTCGGATCAACTCGGATCTTTATCAGTCATCTCGACTGCATAGGCCTATGTAGAGTGCAATAATCGATCTACCTCTAGGTGGAGAAAGATTCTCACGAATGATTTTATTTTAATGTTTAAAGTCATCCGCATGACAGTCGGGTCAGGTGTTGCGCATAGATCTCCACATATACAGCTAAACCTTTCAACACAGTTTTAACATATAAATACAATTCAGTTAAACCAAAAATGTAGGATTTTCTATTTAATGTGGTTACAACTGCTTTTGACGGGGACTGTGCATTTCCTATTATTACGTATGTTACAATCCACAATCTCAGATTAATTTCTTTCCTTAGACAATAATCTAAACAAACCTCCATGTAACTCACTTAAAGGCAGAATCCATCCTGTTGTTCATAAATGTTTTCTCATGCTGCTTGTAAATTTCTTTTTATAATTATATATCGTCTTTGAAATTTGTAGGACCAAAACGTTCGACCATTTAAAACATTCTGGCCGAACGTTTGGACGAGAGCCATTGGTTGAGACTGGACCTGTGTACATATTCAGCCAACGTATTTTGCATCCCATTGCGCACCCAGTTCGTGCAGACATCATACGTCATCAGCGTGTCCACTATGCCAATTTAGGGAGAATGGCGTAGAAACAGCAAAACCTAACTTGGCGGCATAAGATTGTTTAGGGTCGTTACTACAGTAATGTTATTCACTTCGTACTGCAATGTTTTCTCACCGGTGAATGTGCCATGTGTCTCGCCGTAGTGCCCTCCAACGGCTTATGGTCCGTTGTTTTGGAGGAGGCGTGGCTTCAGATGGCGATTTGCATGGAGGGTGGGATCATGATTTCTGTTCTTGCAGGCTAAAATTATCACCTTCATTTATGATGCATTCTGCCTTTAATCTGCTATAATTGAGACCAATACAGAACATTGTTACCCTATTTTGCTGCATTTGTGGATTGAGAACAACAATAAAAACCCTATTACATCAAGGCACGTTATTACAAACTTGAACTAACTGTACATTTTGAAGCCATTGTAATGAACTCTTTGGAATGTTTAATCCTGTTGCTACACACTCTAAATACAAATAAGACGATGGTCTTCTTTGTTCTGGTACCGTAGAAAGACATCAATCCTGAGTGCTCCATTAATAGCTATACTTCCTCACACCAATCAATGCAGACCTTTTTAAACTCTTGCAAGACAAGCTCAATTTGAAGTACCAGCCGCGGGGGGTGCTTTGAGATATGATCAAAAATAGTCTCAGTGACTCTTGGCTCTTAAAATATATTGAGTTATTTTTAATAAATTAAGCCATATAAAATGACAGCAGGGATGAGACTATTCTCACAATGTGGTGACCCATATTTAACTGAACTGCCCAGCTTCAACCACACGTATCCCAGCAACGGGCCCAGTCCACATCCATTTTCAAATGTTCATTTCTAGTTTAAACTCATAAAACCCCACAGGGTTTCAAATACACTACATGTGAGTTCATTAAGCCTGGGCCTGTCTGCTGCCTTTAGTGGGTGTGACTGTGAACCAAGAGGTGAGATGGGTCCGACTAAATGGCTTGAATGAGGTCAGGAACCGTAATGATCGTCTCCAGAGATGAAGGTATCAGAAGAGACGGTGAATGGCTGGCTCGCCACTATCTAGTTCATTTCAACCACCTGCTTTAATGTAGCCAATGCTAATGTGCACAAAACGGTTGTGATGTATTCATTAAACATCCTGAACTACCTTGGCATGTCTGCACTTGTTTCCTAAGCGACTGAACGTTCAAACTTCAGTGTGTTTGACAGCTGTGTTGATGTTTAGCTGCAAGTATGCTTTTGCTTGGAAAACATCAGCATTTTGGCCAGCGCAATACTAAAATAACAGTGTTTAGGGTTGGAGTCATTTCAGCAATGTCATTTCAGTGAGTATTCAATTTACCAACAGATGAATTCAACCATTGATTTGTTGCTTTTGCATCTTAATAGAGGATCTAGGCATTGTGAGAAATTCTATTTTATAAAGATTTGTTTAAGAAGTAAATGTCGTTTAGAGAAATAATGCAGCTTTTGGTATGTGGTCCAAAAATTATGATTTACCTTATGTATTGTAATACATTGATTAGAATAAACTCTTGATTCACATCGGTCAGTCGTGACATTCCATGTGATGTTATTCCCAGATCACAACCACGGTCATCTGCGAACTGTGAGTCATCTTGACCAATGCAGTTTAATATGACTCAAAGATTAATGGGCAATTTCATGCAAATTTCAACCTTAGGGTAAAAAAATCTATTTGCTACCAAAGGTTTTCACCATGCTGATGGGTCAGATTTCAATATTTGGGGTTTTAAATATTCATTCAAATCTCAATATGTACCACGTCTGGTAAGTGAGTTGTCACATTCATAACAGACCATATTCTTCACAAAAGGGCACATAAAAATTCAAGTATAGTAGTTATATGTTCCATAAAGACCCATTCCTTCTCTATTTGTTGTGTATTTTTGCTTCTGGTTTACATTTTAATTCACAGAAAGTGTTTTCTCTCAAAAATATTTTTTTTGTCACATCTATAACAGATATTTTTTCCCTCTTTTAAAATAGAAAACTCAAGCTTAAACTGATATTTTTCTGATGTCTGGACTCTATCATCAGGGGTTTAGTAAAATATAAACAGGAGATTCGATATATTGGTAATAATAACTTTCTCTGAGAATTTAAATTGCATTACATTACAAGTTTTGATAAAAAAATGTCACATCTATAATGATGGAATTGTCCATACAGTATATGCCTAATTAATAATATAAGAATATTGTTCACATTCTTCCTGTTAAATATTTGCATTTCTGTTTTTCAAAAAATTCAAATCAAATCAATAACATATACATGATATTGTATAAAAAAATGACTAACAAATTACATGTACGTCTTGTTTAAACTTATGTCTTAGCTTACGGCTGAAAGAAAACATTTTCCAACAAAAGTTTTTTTATGTTACGGGCTAATAAAGTGATTAATATCAATTCATCATCTTTGATTTACTCATGTGGCCAGTAACCACGTAAGCCACAAGTCCTTTCGCTTTCTGTCAGGTTTATTCAGCGATAGCAACCAGCTGGCTTTACATTATCCCTTACTTCTAAATCATACCGTACACACACAAACGCAAAGAAACAAAGGAAATGAAACATATCCATATTGATAACAGTAGTGTAAAAATATCTTAGAACATGACTTCTTTTATTGTGTTTGGTATGAAATACACAGCTGCATAAAACTGCATTTGACTGATGCATTTGTGAAGAACAGCTGGAAAGGAAAAGCCGTCAGTGGGCTTGGGTAAGAGTCTGGAGACAGTCCCAGTGAAGATTCACCAACAAGAAACATCTGGAATTCTATAGGGCTAGTATTGTTTAATTTGATGGATTTTTCACATAGACCGTGGGTGATGATATCTGCTATATTTTTCACTTAAATAAACAGATTTGTAATACATGTGGACATTGAGGCATACATGTAATGTGCACACCAGATACATTCAAATATCGTGATCATTTAAAAAGTCTTGACAATATTTTTTAACTTTTGATATTCTTCAAACTAATAATAAATAATAAACATAAATAATAAATGATAAAACTTTATCTCACACAGAAACATTGTAAAAATGAATATATACATACCCATACAAAGACAACAAAGGATCATTTTATAAAACAATTGATATAAAAAAGAAAGCAGAAGGATCACAGGGCATATACACTGTAAGGCGCATGTTGCACGTAGAATAAAGATGATCAAGTTCCTCTCCTCATATCATGTTCTGAAAATAAACAAGAGCAAGATTACATAAAACCACCGTTTTGCTGCCAAGCAATCAAACCCTGGCACATTAAAGCTCTAGTAACATGCAGTAATATGCCACCTAGCACAAACCAGCACATGGGGTTAGAAATATTAATATTCATCGATGCATTGTGATACCAATGCCATGGAGACCAAAACAGACACGGGTTTCTTAGAAAACTGAGAATCTAACTATTGCCTGATTCATTTAGTATGTCCTTCCAGTTGGACGCGCACAATGTCCTGCAGCTTATCGATTGCTAATTTACTTCAATGCTTCGAGGCCTCTGCGCGTGGCTAGTGACTAATGAACTTGTTCAGACCATGTGCAACCAGACGGTAGACAGACACACACAATCACGCACATACTCATCTAACCTCAGTTCTCCTCTTTCCTGCCCCCAAAGAACGAGAGGTTGTGGAGGATTGAGAGGCGGAGCTTCTGGAGAGGGAACAGTGATTGGACATCTGACCTCTGGGCAGCAGGTTTGCTTTGAAATACTGGAGTAAATCTTCATCTGTTGGATACAAAGTTATTATAGTTTACTTAAACAAACTATTACGACATTTCTGTAAGAATTAAATAAAATATGAGCTTGAATATTGTTAGAAAAAAAAAGTACACTTCATGAAAATAGGGAATATGTTGAACGTCACTTGACAATCACACAAACCGGAAAACAGGTTTGTTACCTCCGCTTGTCAGAGGAAGTTTCAACATCAGTTTGAAATAACAGTGATATCTATTCATTTTTGAGGTTATAAACTAATCCATCTTATTCTTCTAATTTTTTATTAGTTTATGCTCAAATGTCAGTAAAATCAATACTTTTAAATATCAATCTGTATGTATTATGTACAATGATTAAACTGGTATCTTTTTTTCAAGCCATATTGAGTTCAACATTTCTATATGTAACTAGTGCATACAAAAGACCTGAACCGGATGCGATGAAACCGCTTCCTGCATGTTCAGCATAAAGCCTATTGAATTGCTGGTTTGAGCAATTTACCATAAACAGTTTTTAGAAAAAAATTTTAGGCAATAAATTATTAACTGAAAATCAATACTATAACTAAAATAAAACTGAAATTATTAACACTTTAATGACACCTTATAAACGTAAAATGCAAAAATAAACAAATAAAATGACAAAAGCTCATATCAAATTGGCTAAAAATTCAACTGAAATAAATACGAAAAACAAAAATATAAAAACAAAACCTAATAAAAAAAAACTATGCTGGTTTGAGAAAATGAAACAGTCAACTAAGTAAGGGAAAATACAACTAGACAGATGTGAGAGGTGCTTGGAAAATGTGGATGGTGAAATAAACAATTTCTTTAAAAGATATCATTTATTCACGATCAGTCCATCAAAATGCAATGCTTTGAATTAATTTGTGTGAGTAAACCCTTGTAATACTGACCTTCGGTGATCCACTCTGCTGCTGTTTTGCGCTCTGATCTTCTCTCTCCGTGCTGTGGGGTTGTTCTGCTTCCACCATTGTTCAACATGTCTGTCAAGTGCATAATGGGGTCTTGTGTCAGAGGAGGAGGTTCTGGGGGAGGAGGCAGGTCTGTGGAGATGCAAGCTTTGAGAATGGACGAATGCTTTAGTCCCTCAATAAGAGTCAGATTTTTTGGGTGAACTGTTCCTTTAAAAACTTCTCTTACTTCCTGCATTCAACATTTCTCGTCTCCCAGGCCCTTCTTTAGATGACTTCTGTTTTGGTCTGGGCTTCTGAATTGACGATGGGAATAATGTCAATTCTCCTAATAGCGGTGAAGACAAAAAGTAAACAAAGATTATGTTCTCCATACGTGATTATCGGCAGCATAATGAAAACAATTATTCTGCGTGCCTGTCTTGTCGGAGAATAGTTCTTCTACTCCAGCAATATCTCTCCAAGGGCTGATGTGATGGGAAACACTGCCATTATGAGAATCTGTCTTGGTTAACTGCTTTGGGTTGGAGAGGGTGAACTGTGCATTGTGTGCGCATTGCGTCTTCCTGTCGGGAGAACGGGAACACACATTAACACTTTAGTAAGCAATAAAGAACCGTGGAGTCTGCAGGGCTCGACATTAATGTTCGTCCTGTTGTGTAGAACTAATGTCGAACGAGTTTGTTTGATTTAAAGCTTCAAGGTTTGGCTAGTTGGCATGGCCCGTTAACCCCTGCTGGTTGATCGTGTAACTACAGTATATGGCTGCAAACTTTTGACATTCAATTTTATTCAAATTTGAGAATTTGGACAAAATGAATCATATAGATTGTAAATATTTAATTATATTATTGTCCTTTCTCATAGGCTTTTCTAAGCATAAAATGAACGTTTTCCCTTTTTTTTTAGCAAAGTTGATAGCAACTGTTTTGGGATTTTATGCAACCATGTTTACTATAATCACATTAGTGTTATCGAGATGCTATTCCAGCTATTAAGATATAAGTCGCACTCATCCTAGAAGAATTTGTAAAAAATAAGTTGCTTGTA
The DNA here is from genome assembly GCA_008369825.1 of Triplophysa tibetana. Lineage (NCBI taxonomy): Eukaryota > Metazoa > Chordata > Actinopteri > Cypriniformes > Nemacheilidae > Triplophysa > Triplophysa tibetana. The sequence goes on along the minus strand of CM017917.1, from coordinate 9,989,755 downwards.
GCTTGTTATAGCAGATCTTGTATAATTGCCTCCTCTGATGAATAGCTTTATTGTTTTCCTAAGGCTTGTAAGTTGCCTTGCATAAAAGCATCTGCTAAATGTAAATTTGTAAATGTAAAGTATAGCACAATTCCATATTTACTTTTTTTAAATGTGTGTGTAATTTCTTAAAGTCTTCATTGAAAAATAACCCTGCCTTTGGCCCAAGATAAGCACTAAATCCCCCTAAGCAGGAACGGATGCATTACAATGAATAAGGGCAGTCAAATTATTCACGACTCATCGTATGCCAAATGAAAGTTTTTGTTTACATATTATATGTGTGTGTTTACGGTGCATATTAATTACGTATATATAAATACACTTGCATGTATATTTAGGAATTATTTACATGTATATATATGCATTTTTATATTTGTATATCATTTATATAAATATTTAATATTTAAATAAATCATTTTTTATGCAAACAAAACTTTTATTTTGCATACAATTAGTCTGGTATAATCGTTTGACACCCCTCACTATAATATTGATGATATATAATTAAAAATGCCTACCTCTTGATAGACATGCAGTATGAAAAACTTTGCTATTTTTCACTCAGTTAAGTGTCAGATCCAAAACTGACTGAATTGTAAGTACACGTTTTCTTCTTATTATTAGTGACCTCACAGAGACGTCAGCACTATTAGACAAGAGAACAAAACGTGATGTAAAGCCTTGGATGGCACTGTATATGTGTGTGCGTACCGTGGCAGCAGGTCTGGATGTTGCAGTCGCAGGTCAGCTGAGTGCTGCTCCTCGCTGGGGGAGGGTGTGAGAGTTGACATGGACTTCAGACTGTATGTTGTGAAACTGTTGATTTCTTCTCTGAAGGGAAGTGTGGCTGGATCCTCAAAACCCTCGATCAGATACATGCGCTCAGGCAGAGGAGGACTCCACTCTTCATCAGCTTCAGGGCTGCAGGGATGGAACCAGATTAAAACATCATTCATATTTCGGATGTAAGTTACACTTCAAATCTCAGGATGCTACTAAAGCACAAAGTGAAACAAATGTTTAAAATAAGGACAGGGTAAAAAGACAAACAAACAACAAAAATCGATACATGATTACTTGAGGCTTGAAATATTCAGGAAATGGAAGTTAGCTTATAAAGTACACCATACTACGATTTCGATACTTTTCTTCACCTATAGGCACAACTAACCCTGTGGACCTTTAAAAAAGGAAACATAATGAAAACATAATTTCACAACATTGCACTTCATAACCTCCTACGGTGAAAATAATTGAGATCGAAATGAAATGTATACATTTTGGGATTAAAATGACAGCTTCGTTTTGCTGAGGCCGCAATAAACCACAATAAAACCTCAAAGACTCAAGACCCCTAACGCATAGCTCGGATTTGCTTTTTTCTGATATAGAACTGTGGTAAACAGAGATTGTAATGTTGTGAAAAAAACAATCAAACAGCAACAAAATCCAATGTGGTCACGCAAGGCAGCATAGCAAAAGACTTATCAGAATCTTCAAAAGCTGTTGCATCTTTGGAAGTCGAAGATAAAAATGTAATGAGAGAGCAAGAAAGCATTGATATGTGTGGTTCCGCTTCATTTCGACCTGTGGCTATTCTTATAGACGAGCAGCCTCTCAGCCTCTCTTGAAACAGTCAAGAAGGCTGGACTGTAAGAGCTAACACCATTAGCCCCTGTCACTTTCCGCTGAAATGTCAAATAAGATTAGATACTGTAAGACCTAGATTTATTGCTTTGGCTACATTTCATTCTGTTGCTTAGGTTCAATACTGGGTCAGTTACTTGAGAAGGATGCTGGGAATGATCCAGGAAGTGATGTTCCATTAAAGAAGAATTAATGTTATTTCAGCAATTAATGTTTCGAAATCTATTTTGATATTTCCTGCAGACACACTAATCTAAAGATAATATAAGTGTGTATATTCAAGTATTATGGTATTACAACCTGATACCACTGCTGTACGGTACCATCACTCTGTGAGTTGCTTTTGCAAAAAAAACATTTAATCTGTATTTTTTCTTTTTTATTAGTAAATAAACTGAAAAACAAGACTACATTTTATTTATTCAATAATAATTGTTATTATAATAAGCCTCACTTATTCTTAAATTATACATTTATGTCATTGGGCTAAGGTAAGCATGCTCAATTTTCTCAAAACAATTCTCAACAAAAATCTTTAAAAATCTTGTTTATAGGATGTCTCCATATTGTTTTCTAAAAATCAAGAAATAAATATCTTATAAATAGAAACTTTAAAACATCTTTTGTATTTTTGATTTTAGTGCTGACTTGTTTCCCTCTCTTAGCTTGAATTATACAAACTTTTGTACTATCTATAATCCTGTCTGTAGGGTCATATTGTTTACTTGTTTGTTGTTGTTGTTATAAAATGAATAAAAACAATATTGGGGAAAAAAAAACAAGAAATAAATGCTGAAAATCATTTTTGAACTGAAAAGTCTGCTTTTTAATGAGATGAAGCAATGTTTGAACGTAGCCTATGGACTGATATTCCCAATCTTAGAAAATCCAAACCAAAAGACACTGAGATGTCTATCACATGGTAGATTATACCTGTTTTCTCTATCCACACTTTTACACTTCCTGTTTGCTGGTGGAGTTACAGACAGCACATCAGACCAGGTGGGTGAGGAGGCTTGCCCCAGAGACTTTTGCTTCATCCGTTTGGCTGTAATTCAGCATAAAACAGTCACAATTAGCATATAACGAACATCTGCATCGGCTGCAAAACTTTGAGCTTTGTTGATCCAATCTGTCTGTATAATTCCCTAATACCTAAAGGATTAATCTTTAACCTTTATTATCAAAATCATTAATGACCCATAGATGCTCCTACCGTTTTCCCCCCGGGGATACTGAAGTTTAGCATATTCTGCTTCACTATGACCCGACTGAAGGCTCCACTGGTCCTGCTCCAGGCTGTATAGGTCTATATTAGAGAGGACTGGAGTTCTGGTGTACACGTCTGGACCTTGAGAGTACAGACTGCATAGGTCGCGCCCATCAGCGTCGGATGGGTTGATTGTACAGTATATGCCTCCATCATTAGAGGCGGTGCTGTACATGCCACTCTGGTTATGATAATTTGACAATCCTGAAGCTAGAAAACAGATTTAGTTATGAGACATTTAAGGGGCCGTGTGTAATTTGAGGATCCATCGACAGATATGCAATATAATATACATACCTATATCTTCAGAGGTGTATAAAGACCTTACATAATGAAGCGTTATGTATGAGGCGCCGTTTAGGGTGAAAATCAAACTGCGCTCATGAATACATATATAAAAGCGTGCATACACATATATACATTGCTCGCATATACATGTATACTTTTGAATGTATGCAAACACATATGAAAACCATGTGCGCACTAATGTGAAATCCATACCAATACATCTTATGTTAATAATGCATGCATGTACACTTTTTTGCGCATACATATAAACTCTGCGTACATACACATCTATAAAAAACTCGCTCATACATTCAAACTCTTAGTACACAAACATCTATTAAAACACTTGCACATACATACAAACTCTGCGTGCATACACATCTATAAAACAGTCGCTCATACATACAAACTCTGAGTACACAAACATCTATTAAAACACTTGCACATACATACAAACTCTGCGTGCATACACATCTATAAAACACTCGCACATACATATAAACTCTGCGTGGATAGACATCTATAAAACACTCGCACATACATATAAACTCTGCGTACATACACATCTATTAAAACACTCGCACATACATACAAACTCTGCGTGCATACACATCTATTAAAACACTCGCACATACATACAAACTCTGCGTGCATACACATCTATTAAAACACTCGCACATACATACAAACTCTGCGTGCATACACATCTATTAAAACACTCGCTCATACATATAAACTCTGCGTACATACACATCTATAAAACACTCGCACATACATACAAACTCTGCGTGCATACACATCTATAAAACACTCGCACATACATATAAACTCTGCGTACATACACATCTATAAAACACTCGCACATACATACAAACTCTGCGTGCATACACATCTATAAAACACTCGCACATACATATAAACTCTGCGTACATACACATCTATAAAACACTCGCACATACATACAAACTCTGCGTGCATACACATCTATAAAACACTCGCACATACATACAAACTCTGAGTGCATACACATCTATAAAACACTCGCACATACATACAAACTCTGAGTACACAAACATCTATTAAAACACTTGCACATACATACAAACTCTGCGTGCATACACATCTATAAAACACTCGCTCATACATACAAACTCTGAGTACACAAACATCTATAAAACACTCGCACATACATACAAACTCTGAGTACACAAACATCTATTAAAACACTCGCACATACATACAAACTCTGCATGCATACACATCTATAAAACACTCGCGCATACATACAAACTCTGCGTGCATACACATCTATAAAACACTCGCACATACATACAAACTCTGCGTGCATACACATCTATAAAACACTCGCACATACATACAAACTCTGCGTGCATACACATCTATAAAACACTCGCTCATACATAGAAACTCTGCGTGCATACACATCTATAAAACACTCGCACATACATACAAACTCTGCGTGCATACACATCTATAAAACACTCGCTCATACATACAAACTCTGAGTACACAAACATCTATTAAAACACTCGCACATACATATAAACTCTGAGTACACAAACATCTATTAAAACACTCGCACATACATACAAACTCTGCGTGCATACACATCTATAAAACACTCGCACATACATATAAACTCTGCGTGCATACACATCTATAAAACACTCGCACATACATATAAACTCTGCGTACATACATATCTATAAAACACTCGCACATACATATAAACTCTGCGTACATACATATCTATAAAACACTTGCACATACATAGAAAATTTGCATGCACAGTAATTTCATATGTGGATGTGCGTAAACGTTTCAGTGTAAACGGAAGTCTTCTTCATTCAGATCAACACGAATCTGAGAGCGATATTTGCCTTAACGTTTATTAATGCTTTGCTTGCTTGTGCAAGTTGCAATGAAGATGATATAGCCGATTTGTTGAATAGCGTTTTACAGTGCCTCACACCGGTGTCCACACCGGACGCAACCAGAAAATAGCGTTCTCTGATGGCTCTTTTTTGGTCATTATTTTGCAACCAGAATATAACCAGCAAATAATATTCTCTGATGGTTTTTTTTTTGGTTCTTTTTTAATGGTAAAAATAGTCAAAGCTGGCAAACGTCAATGACATGTGCAAAACAGAAAATATAAGACCACTTTAACACATGTTATACTGATTAAATTAAATTAATAAATGTGCCCTTTAATGGCTGAAAATAATAAACTAGTTAAGCTAAATGAAAATACAATTATATAAATCCTTGTGTATTTCTTAAGTGTGGTTGTCTGTTACTATGTATGTGCGCTTGAACACGTGCATTCTCCGCTTTGCCGCGCACTCCCGTCATTTAAACATTAGTGGTCATTTCGTTTTACCTCACGCACTAACACATTAGTTTAGCGGTTTATTTATTTATTTAACAAAATTGATGTAAGGATTGAAACTCGGAGCTTTTGATTGTTTTGTAAGAAGACGGAGCCGCGCTATACTTCTCTAGTGAGACAAGAATATTGTTATCCCGAAGATAATTAAATGTTTATTCTTTATTCTCAAATATGCTTTAAATATTCTGTTGAAGTCATTGGTTAGTTTATTTAAATATCTAAAATGTATGATGTTGAGGTTGGCCTACACACAGTGTGGTTTTATTATAAATTATATACTGCGCTGTTTAAATCAGCTACTTCAGAAATGAAAACGGAATTAATAGGGGAAAATAATAATATAATGCATTGATTTGATCATTCATTTTATGTGTGATGATTTATTTTACTTATTTTAATTAGATTAGACAAGCGATGGATAAAAACACAGCATGGATTTATTCATTACAGACGTGTAGTTATGCCAAACGGACCCGAGAAAATATTTTAGGAACGTTTCTCTCCCAGAAAGTTTATTAAAGTTAATTGTTTTTGGTTGTCTTTACGGAAACAAAGTTAGAGTAACGTAGCAGAACGTTATGGGAACCAGAAACTTACGTTCTATTAACGTAAATAAAACTTTCCTGAAGAACCAAAAACGAGCCTTAGAAAATAAAGTTCTGGGAACAAAAAACTAACGTTAGGGAAATATTGGGAACCAAAAATTGTTAGCGGGGTTGCACAACCAAATAGCCCTACTAATAAACGTCAAGGCTATTGTTGCTCTCAGATTCATGCTGATCTAAATGAAGGATATTTCCATTTACAGTGAAATGCCTTCCGGTTACAGTGAAATGCCTTCCGGTTAAAGTGAAATGCCTTCCGGTTACAGTGAAATGCCTTCCGGTTACAGTGAAATGCCTTCCGGTTACAGTGAAATGCCTTCCGGTTAAAGTGAAATGCCTTCCGGTTACAGTGAAATGCCTTCCGGTTACAGTGAAATGCCTTCCGGTTAAAGTGAAATGCCTTCCGGTTACACTGAAAAGTTCACGCACATCCACATATGAAATTACTATGCGTGCAAAGTTTGTATGTATGTGCGAGTGTTTTATAGATGTGTATGCACGCAGAGTTTGTATGTATGTGCGAGTGTTTTATAGATGTGTATGTACGCAGAGTTTATATGTATGTGCGAGTGTTTTATAGATGTGTATGCACGCAGAGTTTGTATGTATGTGCGAGTGTTTTATAGATGTGTATGCAGGCAGAGTTTGTATGTATGTGCGAGTGTTTTATAGATGTGTATGTACGCAGAGTTTGTATGTATGTGCGAGTGTTTTATAGATGTGTATGCATGCAGAGTTTATATGTATGTGCGAGTGTTTTATAGATGTGTATGCACGCAGAGTTTGTATGTATGTGCGAGTGTTTTATAGATGTGTATGTACGCAGAGTTTATATGTATGTGCGAGTGTTTTATAGATGTGTATGTACGCAGAGTTTATATATGTGCGAGTGTTTTATAGATGTGTATGCACGCAGAGTTTATATGTATGTGCGAGTGTTTTATAGATGTGTATGTACACAGAGTTTGTATGTATGTGCGAGTGTTTTAATAGATGTTTGTGTACTCAGAGTTTGTATGTATGTGCGAGTGTTTTATAGATGTGTATGTACGCAGAGTTTATATGTATGTGCGAGTGTTTTATAGATGTGTATGTACGCAGAGTTTATATGTATGCGTGAAAAAGTGTACATGCATTCATTATTAAAACAAGATGTATTGGTATGGATTTCACATTAGTGTGCACATGGTTTTCATATGTGTTTGCTTGAACATTCAAAAGTATACATGTATATGCGAGCAATGTATATATGTGTATGCACGCTTTTATATATGTATTCATGAGCTAAGTTTGATTTACACCCTAAACGGCGCCTCATAGTAATGTATTTATTATCTTAGAATGAGCTATTTCTATCTACATACACCGCGGGTATCCTTACATGGAATTCACCATGTTGTTTCTACAGTAGACCTAAACCGAATGATGACATCTCAGCCCTGTGTGATCCACCGTAGTGCTTTGTGAAGGGGGAGAGGTGGAGTGAGCCGTTGGTTGCAATTCACAACCTCACCCATAGATGCTGCTAAATTTCATACACTGGGTCTTTAATTCATAACTGTACAAAAGTGGGGGACGATGAAGAACTTACTGTTGCGGTATTTATCCTTTGAGTCAAGTTTGCCTGCACTGCAGTTGGACGTGTCTTTTCCATTACGAGATAAATTGCTGGTTGGCCAGGAGTCAGCTAGCCAGGGGTAGTTACCCAAGTGTGACTCACGTAAACATGGCCTGTAAAAGAAATATTATATGTGACCCTTGATCACAAACCAGTCTTAAGTAGCAAAGGAACATTTTTAGTAAAAGACCAAAATACATTGTACGGGTCAAATTGATCGATTTTTCTTTTATGCCAAAAATCATTAGAATATTAAGTAAAGATCATGTTCCATGAAGACATTTAGTAAATTTCCTACCTTAAATATATAAAAACTTTATTTTAGCAAGTGGATGGCCTGCTACATCACTTCTGATTAACAACTTCAAAGGCAATTTTCTCAAATTTAGTTTTTTTTGCTACCTCAGAATCCAGAGTTTAAACTCTTGTATCTCCGCCAGATATTGTCATATCCTAACAAAATCAATATTAAGCTTAATAATTAAGCTTTCAGATGATGTAAACATCTCAATTTCGAAAAATTGACCCATAAAACTAGTTTTGTTGTCCAGGGTCACATATTACTTTGGGGTCAAATTGGGACCATAGTAGAAGAAATTGTCTTATAAAGTTCTAAAAGAAGATATTTTATAAAAAATGTAGTAAAGCAAAGAGTTCTGGGGCACTTTTGACAAACACTGTGTGAACTGCTTGGTTTTAAGAATTATTTGCCAAATATCTTTCTCTGTGTTCATCATAACAAAGAAATATTTACAGATATGTAACAACTTGAGGGTGATTAAATGATGACAGACTTTTTATTTTGAGTGAAGTATCCCTTTAAAGTTTTTCTTTTCAACATTTTATGACTTTTTATGCTCTGTGTGAACCAGAGGTCAGTGACTTCCATGTACAGTAAATTTCATGTCCTCTTTCAGATTGGAAATCAAAGGATTCAAGGCTGTCTTTATACAGTAACCACTAAAGTTTCAATATTGAATAAAACTTTGAAAAAAAGTCATTTAGGTTCTGAAGGTTATACTGTTAAAGTACTTAAAAGTTTACTTTCATATTCTATGAACTGTAATAACTTCAATTCAAATATTTAGAAGAATAAGAAAACATTCATATAATCAAGTACAGTGGGCAAAGTTGGAAGTCTTGCTATGATACATACCTTCCGTTGATAAGATCAGACCCTTCACCACGAGAAAGAGCACCTATAGGAATTTAAAAAAAACAAAAGAAACCATCATCCCATAGCTCATTTGAAAGTATCATTTGATACAGGCGGACAATGATATGGACAGCACCGAGAGGGAGTCTCCGAATCACCTGCGGGAGTGTAAGCGAAGGAAGTTGTGTAGTGTCCAAGTTCTTTCCTCCTCCTGTGTCTGCAATAGATCCAGGCACTGAATCCCATTAAAACCATCCAGGAGGACACACCAATTCCAGCGATGAAGGCTGGCTGACGGACCACCCCTGTGATCTGCTCTGACAGACTCACGCTGTCATCCTTCATCGCTGACAAGGACTGATCAATTGGTACCTCTGAAAGTAGACAGACAGTAAACATGAAGAAAGTTAGAAGGCTTACATCTCTCTTGTCTTATACAAGGAGTATTTTATCAATATACTGTATATTTACCAAAAGTCAATCTTTAACTGATATATAACATGTAAATGCTCAGCACTCAATATTCCTAAATATGAATAAATGTTTAGATAGTGAAAGAATCTGTCAGGTAGAATAAATGTTATGCTCAGAGCTGTGTGGTAAATGATGGTGGTAAAGGTGTCATACTGCAAGCCTTAAGGGCCCCTGTGTTAACCATGAGACGCAGACACATCTACAAGTGCTCCTGACACTCGTGACAGATCCATTAAAGGAGACAGCCAGTGAGGATAATTTGAGTAATTCAGCTCTTTCAAAAACACTTTGGCTATATTTCATTTTCTGCTCTTTCTAGATTTTTGTCATTTAAAAAGTGTTACTCTAGTGGGGTACAATAAATCTATATTGAATTTACATTGGGGATTTGAAATGATTTAATGTATTAAAAAATGACATTTCTGCAGTTGTGCAACAAAAGTAAAAAATTTGTCACACTTTTTTATATCGTGTGGCTTTAACTACTATGCGTGAAAATTAACTACCTGCAAACCTATAGAGCAAAAAAACGAGCCACGAATTTTCCACAGTCAAGGTTTAGCTTAATCCAGGACTATGCCTTTGGTTAAAATTTGGTTATTCAAAATCAACAGTTTACCCAAAAACAAAATTATGTCATGAATAATTTAAGTTTTTAAAAACCTGTTCAGTATACATTTGTTTGTTTGTTTGAACACAAAGAAAGATATTTGGAAGAATTGTTAGCAACTGATAATTCTGGGAACCTACTGAATAACATGGTAGAAAGAAATATTGTATTTTTTTTTTCTGCAAACACAAAATAACATATTTTGTAGAATTTAGGAAAACAAAGTTCTAGGCACATTTGACAACCATTTTAATTGTAGTCAATGGTGCCCAAGAAATCTCAGTTGCTAGCATTCTTCCGAATATCTTGTCTTTGGGTTCATCAGGTTTGGAACAATTTGAGGTTGAGTAATTTATGACATAATTTTCATTTGGGTGAACTATTTATCACATTTTACGTGAAATTTCAATTTATTTTCAGATAAGACAATTTAAACTTTATTTTTAGCCTGGGACTAGTGTTTAGCCTTGCCTGTGAAACAGGGAATAATTTTTTTAATTATTAGTTTATTTATTTATTGTTTCATTTTTTATTTATTACATTTTATTAATTTGAAGCCATATTTGTTTTGGCATAATTCCTAGTCTACATTTTCACGCTTTTGCAACTTTTGTAACTCCACCTCATTGCTCAACCATTTAAAAACTCTGTGTCTTTCAATGCCACAACATTTAAAAGAAGCGCTATTGTATGATGCTAAAATCTTTCCTTTTAATCACAGGACAGCAGTTTGACTGGAAGTGCATCTTACTGCATCCACTGTGCATGTGAATCAATAAACAGCATCTCAACATATCAGTTATTGTTTCTTGCAATTCTGGTTCCTATGTCAATGCATGTAAACCGCCTCGGCTGCTCAGCTAAATACTATATATGGTCTGTGTATGCATGGTATATTTGCCTCTTTAAAAAAAGCCCTCAATGCAGAAACAAATCGCTCTAGAAAGGCCAATTTAATCATAATCTACATGACTGAATACCATAACAGAGCAAAAGCAGGGGTGTTCATAGTGTCCTGTATACAAGTGGGTGGTACTCACTCAAATAGATGAACACAGGCTGGCTGTAAATGCCCACTCCTGATATTGTCACCGCCGCGACCTGCACGCGATACATCGATTCTGGCAATAGTACATCTAACACCACCCACGGCACATCCCCATTCACACTTCGGTTCACCATCTGCTGAGACTCATTCCCTATACACCACACCTGTACGACACAAAGAAGCAGAGCATCTCAAGCTGTACTCTGAGAAAAATTGACATTTCAAAGTATAGCAATATTTACCAAGCAATACTACATTTATTCAGCCTCAAGTCATTTCTAACCTGTATTACTTTCTTTCTTCTGCAGTGCAGAAAATATATTCTGAAGAATGATGGTAACAGAACCAATTTGCATTGGTTGTGTACATATAGGAGATGTGAATAGGGAATTTTTTGTTTACCAACAATCTTCAAAATATCTTCTTTTGTGTTTTGCAGAAAAAGAAAATCATACCGGTTTAAAATGACATGAGGGTGAGTGAAGGAAATTCTCATTTATCAATTTAACATGCAATCTGTGACTTTTTTGGTTGATTCACAACGGTAAGTTCACAATAATGATTTAAATGTTATTTGGGGGTCGAAAAATTCAGGAAATATCAGTTTGTCCTCATTTGACTTCAATGCATAAACAAATGTAAATGTACCTGCAGTTTATGTGTCAAACAGTGATGACAATGCAAACGATACGAATTGGAGCTTCTAAGTATTTCACTAAAATTCAACCCATTTTGTTTGTAATGAGATTTTAGAAAAGATTAAATTAGGCAAAACATATCAATAGTTTCAAGTTATAACAACTGAATTAATTCTATTGGTGCAGATTAATATGCTTAACTTGGATTTTAACTGCACAAACAACCCACACAAGACAAACAAGTAAACAAAGAATTTGTAGTTTTAAATAACTTGACACCAAACATAATGGATATCAATATTATATTTAAATCAGAATCCCATTATAATAATGTTTGTGGCTCTTATTCTCACCCTGTATTCTAGTATGAGCTCATCTGGTGCATGAGAGACTGGAGGCTGCCATGACACACGCACACTTGAACTGTTACTTAGCTGCTCCACGCTGACTTTCTGAGGAGGGCCGCTCAGTGCTAAAAGCAAAAAATATCAAGTGCCAAAAGACATTACAGCCAAAGTTTGAGGGTAAAACAAAGTCATTTAAATTACAAAGTTAAGAATCATGTTAAAGTCGCAGTGAACGGATGCACCCCAGAGCTCAAGTACATTTGGATTAAAGCTTATGATAGCACATGAATTTAAAAATGACCCACGTGGATAAATAATTTGTATGAAGACTACAATATGTCTTATTGAAGTGACATTAAATACCAAAATAAATCTTGCCTTTATCTGGAATGCGAACAACTGTGATTTCACTGTCCAGCCCCTGAAAGTCACTGTAATATGGTCTCAATTTGAGCTCATATTCTGTTCCTCCGTGTAGCTCGGTTAAAACCGCAGTGCGCAGGGATCCTGCTTTAATGTCCTGGACCATCCAAGCGCTCCCCACAGGCCTGTAATACAGCCTGAAGCCTTGAATGTACCGAGGTTGACGGTCAAGCTGAAATAACATCACCATTCCCAAATATATCATGAGCTTCATTCATACAGTGCTGATAGGGACATACTATTCTTTAAAATAGTAAAGCTATAGGTATTTTCTGTATCTACGTATTGTTTTTAAACAGATTTCACTTTTCCTGTCTGCTATTGATTAGACAAACATACAGCCGCGGAATAAAGAGACCATTCCAAATTTTCATTTAGTCAGCATTTCTAGATGTACATGTGGCCATTCCAGTGCCTGCTGAATCTCAACAAAATCAAACCTCAAGAGTGACATGAAGTCATCCAAGAGCATAATAAGAAACATGAAACTGTGATAAAAATACAGGTTATAATTGTTTTACTTTCCTAAATATATGTTGTATTGTTTAAATGTGAATATGAACTTGTTTTCTTTGCGGTATTTGAGGACTGAAAAAATGCAGAGCATCTTTTCTGTTATTCTGACCTGTTTCTCAAGTTATCATTTTGCAATAGAAACAATATTTTATTTGAAATTTGGTAGAAATGTTGTCAGTATTTCACAGAATAAAGCAAAAATGAACATTTAACCTAACACCTATAAATAGTAAATTCAGAAAAGCTGAATTTTTTTTTAAATGGTCTCTTAATTGCGGGTGTATATCTCAAGCTGCTTGGAATTTGCAAACGTGTACTAATAGCACCAGGATGTTGACCCTATATAGAGAAATATGCATACTAATGGATTATAGTTGTCACATTAGAGAAAGCATTTTAACATTTAAAAATGACTCACATCAACTTTAAAACATGCATTCTAGGAAAATTTGGCTGAGACTGATAATAATTTGAATGTTATGACCAATAATAAACAATAATGGACCACATTATGCAGAATTTTACATTTCTTAAAGGGATAGTTCACCCATAATGAAAATTCTTTAATCATTTACTAATCCTCTTTATAGAGGGAATGCACGTGTCGTCACTTTATCACGTGAACACCACCGGAGCAAAACATTCAGCAAACTGACTGCTTGGAATATCAGGAAACGAAACCGCACAATGTTTCAGTGTCCAGGAACACTTGATTCCTCTGTAAGTCGCAATGAATCCATAAGTGTAAGCGACCGTAACTGTTCAGTCCAGCTGCTTTTAATTTCATAAAGTTTTTAACATCGTAAGGGGGTAAATAAAAGGAAATTATGTTTATTTTTTGGTGAACTGTTCCTTTAAGAAAAAGTATTAATATCACTAAAACCTAGAGGAAAAATGTTTAATATATGAAAATAAAAAATGAAATATGAAATAAATTCCAATATAATTTGCCTACAAAATCATCATAATCAGACCAATGTCAATAACTAAGAAAACTTTTGACGGATACTTATACATAACACATCATCACATGGTCATCATTTACTCACAGTCCACGTGACCTGAATGCTATTAGTGCTCAAAACGTCTGGTGTCTGCAGGTAAACTTTGACTCCTCCTAAATCCATCTGTAAAGGACCCTGGTCTGTTCCCTGACCCTCTTGACCACCTGAGGGAAAAACATATATTAATTCAATCAGATGTATGGAAGTAGACAGGCTACCTCTCACATGCTACACCAGAAACCTTGAATATAAGCTCCGCACACCCTGTGTTCGGACCGGCTCTGAGATGGGACTGGGGTCACTCAGGCCGTAGGAGTTCATCGCCCGGATGATGAACAGGTACACAGTATTAGGGTGGAGTCCAGTCACCGTGTGCTTCTCCTGCCTCACAAGGTCCGCTGCCGTCTGCCATGTGCTGCCCACTGACTGACTAGAATTAGAAAAAGAAAATAAACACTATTGATGACTAAGTGATACTTTCCTTAAACTTTCCTACTTTGCATGACTACACTCACACTTAAGCATGCCCTCGAGTACCTTATTGATTAAATATGTGATATTAAGGCACATGAGTGAAGATAATGAATGGGAACTGATTCCCACTTGAAAAAAGCTGACCTGGCATGCTAAATTGGACGTGTTGGTCTTTGTTAATGAGAAACACAGAGCACACAGGTGTGTGTGAAGGTCAAGAAAGAATTTGGCCTTGTTTCTATGCACAGTGAGCACGTAAGATCTGCCCAGTCCACTTCTCGGACTCTGCACACGACCGTGACCTCCGGGCGGAGCGGGCTGCACAATAATTCTGAGCATCTTCTAAACAAGGTGTCAGAGTAGAACTAAATAACGACTTGGCCTCTGCTCTCAGCCTCTCTGCTTCACCCTCCCTGCTGCTCTGCTGGCAGGACATTATTAGAGACCTCTGTTCATCTGACCTCCACAGAACCCAGAGGGGGAAAGTTCTGCTGCATCTAACCGCAGCCCCTAAGAGCGGCCGGTCTGCATGAGAGCAACTTCCAACTCTTTCTTAACCAGAAACTTCAATCTGACACGTTGAGTGACATTTCTACCAAAACTGAAGCTGTTATGAAAAAGTCTGACTTCTTCTTCTTATTTATTTCTTTAATATATATTTTGTACTACAAAAGCTTAGCAAACTTGATATGCATATAAGAACTTGCGTAATGCATTTAAGTTATAATGCAAACATTGCAGTAAAGAAATATTTCACAAAGTTAAAATAGAGACAGCATGGACCTCCTATAACAATTGCATAAAAATGTTTCGTTTTATGAACAATTTAAAGTGATAGTTCACCAAAAATGAAAATTCTGTCATCATTTACTCTTACCCTCTTACCATTTTAAACCTATATGACTTTCTTTCTACTGTAGATAATTTAGGTGACCGAACTACAGTTGTACCCATTTACTTGCATTGGTGTTGTGTCTGTACAATAGAAGTTAATGGGTACCGCTGTTGTTTAATAAGTAATAGCGTATATGCCATATTAATTTATTTACTTCCTGATGTCATATCTTCATTACAATTATATTGATGTGCAGAATCTTCAACATTTTACCGTGAGGGGGACAGTAAAACATTCAACCTTTGGTTAAAGTTTGTTGGTATTGTATGATACAGTAGTACCTAGAAGATATTTTGAAGAATGTTGGTAAACAAACAACATTGACTTCCATTGTATGAACATAAAATCAAAATATCTTCTTTCGTGTTGGACAGGTTATGCACGACCTGAGGGTGAATTAATGTAATGATGACATAACTTTACTTTAAGAAACAGTAATGTACTCATGTCAACAGAATAATGTAAACCTGAAAGCCTCGATGACGTAAGAAGTGACAGCTGCTCCGCCCTCATGTGGGTTGGGCTGCCAGGTAAGAGTGACACTGTGCGAGGTCACTTCTGTCACCGCTGGTTTCTGAGGAGGACCGGGCAGCTGCAGGGTCTGTGAAACCCCCGGCGAAGAGGACGCTCCGTTCACTAATCACAAAGTCAATGTTTCGTCAAGGCCATATACACACCTGATCCAAACACATCTGACTGCACATCATAATAATCAGTGCTTCTTTAAGTGTCACTCCTCTCTGTTCAAGTTGTAGTTAAGGAGTGATGAAAGGAAAGAATGTTCGTACCTTTCACTTCTAAAGTCCAACTCCACCTCGTCTCACCCGTGGAACTGGTTGCGACGCAGGTGTACGTCCCTGAGTCTGTCTCCTAGCAACAGAGAGGGCAAAATCATCGCTCTTTTTCTCTCTTGGTCTAAAAGACGACAGAGATAATTGCGAACATGCATTGTCTCTGAAGTGCTCTGCGCTTCTTTCCTCTGCTCTCCAAATGACGCGAGTCAAATGCCTTGTTTTAGCCGATCAGTCAGTTTAGTTTATATTGAGTTAGTTAGAGGTCGTGACCGTTTTAACTCCCCCAAGATCAACCTTGACATTCAGAATGCCTGTTTGATATTCTGCCTATGGCAGTGCAGTCTGTCGGATGTCTCATTTAAGAAACAAACGTGGTACAATAGATGTCATTCAATCTGTGTGAATGTTCTTGAAAGGTAATGCAAACAAAACCAAAAGGTGCAGTATACATTTTTTACTGAATGAATTGAAGGCGGAGTTTTGCTTTTTTTAAAGGTTAATAGGTTTGGAACGACATGGGGTAGGGGTTATCATTTTTTGGGCCACCTTTTCTGTACAGTATATTATAAAACTGCATAATACATAGTGGTACTTTCCAACTACCTAGTGATAGTTCACTGAAAAAAGGAAATTCTGTCATCATATAGCCAACCTCTTGTCATTTCACACCTGTAAGACTTTCTTCTGCAGAACACAAAAGAAGATATTTTTGAAGAATGTTGTCAACTGGCACTTGTTGACTCGCATTGGTTTTGTGTCTATACAATAAGTGAACGTGTTCGGTTACCAACTTTCTTCTAAATACCTTCATTTTTATTCTTTGGAAGAAAGAAAGTCATGCAAGTTTAGAAATAATAAGCGGTTGAGTAAATGATGACAGAATTTTTGTTTTGAAACATCCCTTTTAACATCATTCTAAAATTTAAACTTGGCAATAAAATACATTGTTTTAAACGTACCTGCGTGTGTATTTCTTTTTTAAATGTATGTATAATCACATTCAAGCTAAAACCATGATTTCACACATACCCACAGGCAAGGTGTGCACGTCCATGTCTGCAGCTAAACTGTAGTACAAAAAACACCTTATTTGGAGACGTTTTGGACGTGCATATGCAAATTACTCACTGTGGCACATGCATCACTTAGAATAAGGCCGATTTCTCAACGTGAGAAATTTTTTTT
Organism: Triplophysa tibetana; assembly: GCA_008369825.1. Lineage (NCBI taxonomy): Eukaryota > Metazoa > Chordata > Actinopteri > Cypriniformes > Nemacheilidae > Triplophysa > Triplophysa tibetana. The sequence goes on along the minus strand of CM017917.1, from coordinate 9,972,308 downwards.
GACACATTTGCGTGTGCATGCACCTGTTGTGAGTCCAGCTGAATACTACATGAGCACACAAGTAAGAGAACTTGTATAGAGTTATTCCTAAAAAAAAAAGATCTACAGAGTAAACATTTGCTACTTTAATATTCTGGATAGCTGCACAAGCAAATTAAATATTTCGGTGCTATCTATATCTTCATTTGATAGGTTAATTCATCTAAAGTGTCAAACACTGTACCACGACATGACAAATTTGGTTTCTTTTTCTGATCTATTGCACCGTAAGCCTAAAATCCTGAGCTATCTTTTTCCGCTGAAGCGACTTGATGAATGGGGAGGGCGCACGAGTTCTTCTAATTAAAATCGAAACCACCGGTTGTTAGTCTTGTGCTGCCACAATCAATTAAAATAAATCTTACTCTTTACTCCGATCCTAGAAGAAAATTACAGATTAGCATCACTTCCACTTAGTCACGGGAATTTCGTGAAGATCCAAGTGCCTAATTACATTAGAAGTTAATTTAGGCCGAGCACCTCTAAGCAAACAGTTCTGTTGGCTATTGACGGATGAAGGTTACACGGCTATTTTTCGTCTTTTTCTGGCATGCGTTGATATAATCCCGGCCTCGAGTAAGTCATAGGATATGAAACGCTCAAGTGGAGCCCATTACTTCAGGTGTGCTTGTGAATGTCTCACTCAGTATGAAATGTTTTCTCAGAACCGCACGGTCCGGGGAGCTTTCACGTTTCAGAGCCCTAATCAAAGCAAACAAATCCAGTCTTTGTCTGAAGCGTCTGTCAAATACCTTCACGCCGTTGATGTGCAAAGTGCCGTTTTCCATTAGGCTTATGTGAATGTCATCAGCCAGAACGCTTTGCCTGTCTTTCTCCCACCTGACGCTGGGGAATGGGCTGCCCATCACATGGCACTGGAGTAGGGCGCTGGAGCCCGAGGCGAGAGTCAGATTGGCCGGGCCCTGACGGATAATTGGAGGAATGAGATCTGATGGGCCTGAAGGATAAACAACAGAGAGTGTTTGTGAGGAGAGTGTTTGCATCTGTCCAGTCGTCTAACACGCTTCGGGCGTTAAAGACCACCCAGACTCATTTATACAGCTCATCTTGCTAGCAGTCAGAGTTAATCACACTTTAAATGCGCAATGTCATAAAAGACAGTGATATTGTGGAATTTTGGTTTTAATTTATATGTGTGTCTCTGTACTATACAACTGCATTTGATGGGTGGTGCTAGACCATGCAGAATTTGTCACCAGAACGCTAATTTAGTTGTCAGAGGATTGCTTTGTGGTTCCTAATGTGTTGTGTGTGATGCTATGCAGTTGCTAGGGTGTTCTGCAGGGTTGCTAGATGGATGCTGGGTAAATACTGACCACAGGAGCCCACCAACAAGCACAGTGTTTTTGTACACCATGAGAAAAATTGTACGGCTAATTACTTAGAAAAGTAAATGCTTGAATTCAAATTGAAAATAAAAAAATTAAAAAAATTAAAGTAAGATGAAGTTGAAGCACTAAAATTATAAACTGAAAATAAATAAAAACTAAACTAAAACTGAAATAAAATACATAAAATTAAATTTACTGTATATAGAAAAAATTGGCTTCATAATAAAAGGTTTAATGATTTAAATCATGAAAAGCGTGTGTGTGTTGACGCTCAAGCAGTTTGTTAATACGAAGGGTTTTCTTTAGGATTTTCTGTTGAGATGCCAATCCCCAACACTCACCGGTTTTCACTTCCAGCAGAGCTTTGGCAATGACACTTCCCGCCACACTAATCGCCTGGCAGATATAGTACCCAGAGTCCTCAGAGTGAATATCAGAAATGGACAGATCTCCGCTCATCGACACAGAATAACGGCCCAACTGGGATGGAGGTTGGCCGGGGAAAAACAGCATCTATGACAGAGCAGATTCTTGGGTTCACACCACACCGTTGGCAGACAACCCAGCGTTCTGAGTAACACAAAAATCTGGTTGACAAGTTAAGGACATATTATGCAAAACAGGATTTTTTGCGTTCTTTCCAAACAGAGAAATTCGGTGAATTCAAATGTTCCTCCACGGGCTCCAGTACAACCAGAACAATTGTTAAGAGACTTTATGGATGGGTCGTTTACAGTACACATTGCCATTTTATCTGAAATTAATTTGATATATGTAAAAGTAAAACAAGTAAAAAAGATTAGCAGAACAATTTGATTTGAGTACGGGTAAAAATGGATTACTGAAACTATCAAAGCATTTAATGTGGTTTCTTTAAAATATTACAAAATATTAATACAGTAAAAAAAAAAGTCCTTTTCATTAAAAAGATAGTTCACCCAAAAATGCTATTCTTTCATCATTTACTCACCGTCATTGACTCATGACTTTCCTTCTTCTGCAGAACACAAAAGAAGATATTTTGATGAATGTAAGTAACCAAACAACATTGGCCCCCGTTGACATCCATTTTATGGCCACACAACCACTGGGACATTTCTCAACAAACCTTCTTTTGTGTTCCAAAGAAATGTTATGAGGGTCAATAAATGATGACCATTTTTATTTTTAGGTGAATTATCCCTTTAAAAGTAAACAGTGCTTGGTCTTTCTCTTTCTTCCAGTTTTATGCACTTGCTTAAAACTGGCTGTTATAATCCATTTAACAGACCACCGGCTCCAGTATTACTGTGAAAAATCAAGTCTGAGTGCTCTTTAGCACTTTCCTGCACTGACAGAGGTCTATTTTTAGAGAGGAAGCATCCTATGAATTGCTATTATACTGAACGCAGTGCTTTTGTGGGCCATTGGGATGTTTCCGATGTTCCTCTGAGTCAAACTAACTCCTCCCACCTCTTCACAAGTCTCCATTTTCTCCTCTTAGGAGGCCCAACTCTCGTTTGAGGTTTCTCATAATGCCTCTGAAAGCTCATCGGGCCGGACCGATCTAACACTCTGAATCATCTCTTCAGCGCAATCAGCAATGCAACACTAATCAGCAGCAATATAATCACCCGGAGGCTCTGGGCTTGTTTTCAAGCACTGGCTAAGTCAATGAGTCACTGATAAACATGATCGGAGACACAAATGAAACATCTTTAGATCAAGAGAACAGCCTTTGATCTCCAATCAGGCTCTGGTAACCCACACACGGTACAAAGAGGCGTATTGGATTATACTGCCTAACAATGGCTGCATTAACATGCACTCTTATAATGTGATTATGGCAGAACTGTGATTGTTGCTTCTGAGCCTATTCACTTAATAGAAACAGAATAAAGCGATTATATTAATGCGGTTACGCACAAACCATCAAGACCGTAAAATGTGTGAAGTATTTTTGAATGCACTGTATTATATAGACATATTCATAGGGGCATATAAAAATCCACTATGACTGAACTGCGCTTTCAAATGGCTCTTAACATGATCATTATTCATATAGCGCTGTACGACATCAGCATCATGCATTTTATCAATAATCACAAATAAAATGTCTTAATTTAGACTTCTACAGAGTAACTATTACAATGTCCTTTAAATGACATTTTATGCAGTGTATGTAGCTGTGTGTGAATGTGAGCAGACTGTCAAGTCGTAAAGCCGAAAGTGAACGAATTTCAAAGCTATTGAATCACGCGAATGACTCTAATTCTGATTTCAGTTCATTGTCAGATTTGCGTCACTCGCCTACGTTCCATTTGTGACACTGCGACGCGGCAGACCAATCACAGCAGACTAGACCATCTGACCAATCAGATCAGAGTAGGCTGACAGAAAGGAGGAGATTAGACAGATGAATCGCTGAATGAATCATTTGAGAGTCAGTCAAGAAGTAGGGTAATAATAACTGGCTATTATTCGAAAATGAAAGTGTTTAATACCTTTGAAGTATCTAAAACTGTTGTTGGATACCCCATAAACCATTGTAGGACCTTAAAAATCACAAAACATCGAATCTTTTGTGAAAATTTCATGTAAACATTATTTTGCTCTCACCTTACTTTCATCGAGAATCATGTTTGAATAAAAAGTGTAGCCATTTGTTGTGTCTTATTATACAGTGTCATTGTTCGAGCACATGGCATGTTGGATGTATTGGTAGGAAGCAGAAGTCGTTCTCACCTGACTGCCTTCTTTCTGCCAGAAAACTGCTGGAGGGGGGTTTCCCTGGGTACCACACTGAAAAGTGACAGTTCGTCCTTGGGCAGCGACTTGATCGTGTGGACGTACATCAATCTGTGGGGGAACTGACACCAGGATTTGACAACTTAGAGAATTTAAACATGCTTTTTACAGTTTGTTTTCTGCATTGTACATATGTTACTCTGTTGGCGAATTTACTGAGATCATGAGCCATAGCCATGAAATGACAAAATATGTGATTATGACTGCAAATAACAGATTATATGATACTTATCAGTATATAATACACAATGTTCTATTTTTATTACCAAAATTTATGATTTACTTGACACTATATTTTCTGACTTTTCAACAAAAAAAATTCTGGAAGTAGGTGTGGTTTGGCCTTACTTATTCAATATAAAGATAGCAAGTTAAATTACAGAATGTTCTTTACATTACGTAAAATGATTTTATGTAGAAAACAGTAATCTTCCGAAGTAACTAGTTGGGTTTCACTGGCATATTTACAGCTTTTTTCAAATATCGTTGCTGTCCTTCCAAAACCTTGGATGTCCAAATTTGCTTTTTTTTAGTCGATGGAAAAAACTCAGCACTTTTTAAATGATTAAATACTGTGTTGTCAAAGCTGACAAGCCTTTTTTTATACTTGTAATGATTAGATACTGTATTTGCATAAAAGGCGACAAATAAAAATGATTTTTGACAGAAAATAACACTCACAAAATATGAAGATTTTAAAAGGACAGCAGCGATATATTTATTTTTTAACATATCATACACTAAATCCCATAAAAATGTGATATTCCAAGCAGCTGGGACACCAGATCAAAAACATAAATTTAAAAGTACATGTTTTTAATTTTATTTTACGAAGAACTTGTAATTTCTAGTTTATTTCTATAATTTAAAAACAATATATTTAGCATACTTACCGTAACAATCTAAGATAATTCTGTTAAATCAAATTTTGTAAAATTACAGTTTTTTCAATTTATTTATTTTTTTGCAGATAGTAAAAAATTATAGCATGGGGTAAAGCGAGCTGAAACTGTAAGCAACAAAGCTGCGTATAAACAACCACACTTGCCCAGCGGAAAATTATATTGCTCAGTTGTTGCTTTTTAATTGCACTGAAAAATGAATTAAGATTTAATTGGTCACATTGTTGAGAAACATCGCTCTAAAATACTGAAATTGTTCTAGATTATTTTTCCTGGGAGGTAAAATGTATTGTTTTCCTCATTCTTACAAGTCATTTAGATAAAAGTGTCTGCTGAATTCCTAAACATAATACATAATACATTTGCTCAACCTGCTCAATGTAATCTAAATGATCTAAGAGATACAATTGAGACATTTAAGAAAACGTGTTCCTTTCCTTATCTTTTCGAACACTTGGTTCAATTCAAGGCAACATCCCTTATACCCCATACTGTATCTGTGATCACTACAAACTTTACAAAAAAATAAACTGCAATCACATGTTTTTTTAAGCATTGCAGATCTTTGATCAGTTAAGTGCTGCCCTCTGAGACTCATCAGCACTGTGATTTTCACATTAGTCTTTAGGAGCCATCGGCTTAAAACATATAGATTCTCCACTCAGGCTGGATTAAAGGAAGTAATTAGTTGTGACTGCAAAGCAGATTCCCCTTGCTAGAGTCTGCAGCCCATGCTGGGAAAGCCATTGACGCACGATGCGAATAAACATCTGTTTTCACGCCAATCTGACCGATCACAGGGCAGGGCGACCCGTTTGAGACGGCTACTCCTTGGTTCAGCAGGTTTCATGAAAGCCAAACATAACCACGGACAACAACCCAGAGGCCATTTTCCCTTCAATCTTTAGCGTTGAGCTCGGGCTGCGTGTCTATGTTTAGAAAACCCGACCAATACCCTGCTGTTCAGCAACTTCACAGTAGGTTTGTGAGAGAAGTAGTATGAGAGCGTGAAAAACAGACAGGGAGAAAATATTAGGATCCGACTCATCTGTGTTGTTTCTCCATTTTCACTTTTTTTTATTTACGGGACTACAAGCTCCCACACAAATAACAGCAACTGATGAGGAGTCAACGAAGATCACGAAGAAGAAAAATAGCACGAGAAAATATGGCTGGAGGTTCTTGCAGAGCTTTCTATAAATTTCAGGTGACTGTCATTGTACGTTTATATATGTCAGCTTTAGGCACCAAAATAATGAGTTGTTACCTTTTACACTGATATTCTGGAGGCTTAAAAATGCACTTTACCCTAAAATAGAAAATACTTTGTCATCATTTACTCACCCTGATCTTACATTGGAGCCTTAAATTGGCAGAATAAAAATCCACCTTTTGTGTTCAACAGATGAAAGGCAATCATACGGGTTTGGAAAATCATGAGAGGGGGTAAAAAATGACGGGATTTTCATTTTATATGAATTATTCTTTTAAAACTAACAGCATTAGAATGCACCAATTTGTACGTTTTTTAATACAGGGTACATTTCCGATGATCAAGGGAATGAGAATGTATTTGACTCACGACTCGATGGCGTGGGTATTTTGCCGGGCTGGGTAAAAGCTCTCATGCAAATGGACTCTCATTGAGTGCAATGGTCTGCAATGTGTAAAAACAGCAGATGTGCGTGGTCAGTCCTTAATCTTCAGTGCATTAAATCACGGATGCTGTGGCTTTGCTATCTGGTATGTCAAAGTTGAGAATACATGTGGTGGGATGGCAGCAAGCATCTGCTGAGATGATCAGAGAAGACGCTGTTCCCCTGACAGCCTAGGGCCCCGTCAATCACATACGAACCCAGGTGTTCGTTCGCATAACATCACACGGGATGAGAGTGTTAACAAATGTAATAAATTTCTTTATTACAATCACGTTCTAAAAGATGATTCGGTGACTTTCTTACAGTGTTCATTTCACTAGGGTGTATAAACGATGAAAGTATTCTTATATGAGAACGTCTTAATCAGTCACGAGTCAAAGTTATTGACGTGAAGGTAAAAAAGCCCTTCAAAACTTAATATTTCATTCAGTAATTCAAACATGAAACCTCGCGGCAGTATCACACGTCTACAAAAGCCTTTTTCGAGTTTCTTCACGCTATTTCTTATCACACCCACAATGCAGTTCACATAAAACAGTCGCTTTCTGAGACACCTTATGGGGAGCGACAGCATGGAGTAGAGGCAGGAACGATTGCTCTGGATGAGATGATGAAGGGCAACAAAACATCGAGGCAAATGAGACAGAAAATTTGCAAATGAAACATCAAGGAATGACCCTGAGTCAGAAAATGGAGATGCAGAGCTGCTTGGTCTCATCTTAATTCAGATTGGCAAAATAACTGGAGGATGAATTGAACCAGGGCCACTACAGCTGCCTCCTCGGGTTGTGCCAGTTAACATTCTTTTCCAGTTCTCCCTCTTGTTCTCCCTCTTGTTTCTTCGCATACGCAAACGCACATACATCATTGCCACATCCTATTAACAGCGCCTTTGCTCTCTGTCAGTTTGCTGGAGCACAACGTCTTTCTATAACAGCTGTCAGATACAGTAATCCATACGCTTTGACATAAGCCCGACATACTTGTTTTCTTCCAAAACCTAGTTAGCTGCCTACAGATCCTGGAGTTACACCACACAGGACTTAGGACTTATTTTTGGTTTCACTGAAGCTACTCGATATTTGTTAGCTGTGTAACAATATTTATGTATTTTTATGTACATAGTAGTTGCTGTTAGCTTAGCAACATGATAACATGTTAAGAGAGTCTAGTCTATTGTGTGGTACACACAATAATATTTTTTTAATAAAGAGTGTTTTTTCCATTCGTGTAGTACTATTTTTTCACTTTAAACTGTTCAACTTTATAACCTGCCCTAAAATTTAACATGTCAGCTTTACATGTCACTTAAATCTAAAATTATATTATACTGACTTAAAAAGCTGCATTTCATATGTATTATGAATTAACTTAAAATTGGTTTAAATGTTTAAGTCATTGTAAAAAAAATTCAATTCACATGACTTGTTAAGTCAATTTGATTTAACTTGAAAATGTAAGGCTTTTGAAACTGGACTTATATTAAACTAATATTTATTTAACTTGTTATTTATTTATTTTGCAGCAAATTTATCCAAAGCAATTTCCAAGAAGGCATTTAAAAGACAAAAAATATGAGATTTTTGTATTAAATAATCAAAGATCACTAACTCATATTTTGTTTACTTGTACAGCTATATTATGCCAAATGTTTCCAACATTTTTTAATCGTAACATCTTTACTCGTAACACTTGTGTCACACTTCTCAGTTTTTCATGTTTTATTTGCCAAAGAAATCATAGTTGCGTTAAACATTATTTACATTACCATAGTTTGGATACAAATACTATGATATTAAGTTGTATTGTGATCTGCAGTAATACAGAGTAGACCATAGCAAATTTGTGTTTACTACAGTTTTACTAAAAAACTATGGTTACTATATTGTTAAGCCGTGATTCATTTTTGTAAGGGTAGTGATGAAGGTCACTAGAGCTAATCTTTAAAAGGAACTGCCTCCATCTGACTTCACACAGATCACACAGATTCGTCCTAAATGGGTTTAAATGTCTGTGGTGAGATCTGTTTTATGGAGATGAAGATCTGATGCATGAAGCCAAGAATATCAAATCACTTCTTTCTGATTTATATTTCATGCATGCTACGGTGTGTCAAAACACATATTCAAGCCAGAGAGCAATGCACATATGAATGTTTTACCGTGGACCTGTAGCACGGCGGAGGCTTCTGTTTTGCCCACGCTGTTTTCTGAGACACACGTGTAAGTACCCTCATCCTCCGCTCTCACCCGTATCAGACGGAGGCTGTTGTCACTGCTGATCTCAAATCTATTCGGCCAAGATAGAGAAAACAGACGTCTATTTATAGTGTATATTGAGCAGAATCATCACACCTTCATCCTACAGTTCCTACTCACTCTGTACAGTACATCCAAGAATGTTTCTGTCTGACTTTACAATACATGCCTTTGTTTCTATTGTATTGTGTTTTGAGCAGCTTTTAGTCTTTGAAATACAAACACCTTTTTATTTTGGGGAATTTTCTCACTTTTAAAAAAACTACATCTATTTGGATAAAACAAAAGTCAATGTAGGAATAACTTCTCCTGATGCTGTCTTGCCAAATTTGTGTGTCACATTTGAGCTCAACAAGTAAAAAAAACACAAATTATTGTAATACATTTTTTGCCAAAAACGTTCAATTTTGCTTTTATATCAAGTGTGTGTTAGATTTTCTCTGTGTTTGTTGATGCATAATTAAATGAAACATTATTGCTCTTTGTGAGCGGAAACACAATTATTTAAAAAGGTCAGTTTGATGTTTGTTTGTTTTTCTAATGACCTTATTTCCTCTGTAAATCAACCCTGTTGGAAAAAAAAATTGATTCTCCATTAACTAATTTAACTACTATATAAAATGTCATTAAATTGGCATCTGAGATCCAAAAAGCTATCAGAAATGTCGGTAGGTGGAATCTGACCTCCCCCGTGGAAGTTCTCCCTCGTCTCTATTCCAGCGCACAGTTGGAGCCGGATCTCCATGCACCTCACAAATGAAGTCAACTGTCTCCTCAGCCAATAAAATCTGATTCACTGGCCGACGGATGAAGACTGGTTTCTCTGTTCCAGCAAACAAACACAAACTCAATTCCACTTTTATAATCTTTTACCGAATTCACATTGTACTGAAATGTTTTGTTTTTCTGCTTTGAAGCAATGTCTGAGCACACATACAATTGTACAAGCTCATTTTCACCCTTTTGCAATACCAAAAATGAGTCAGAATATGGAACTTACCATACACCACCAGTTCGGCTGGATCACTGTCTTTCTCGCCCACCATATTGGTGCCCACACACACATACATGCCTGCATCACTCTTTCGGGTGTGTGATATCACCAGTTTACCACCACGTATCTGAAAAAAAAAATATGTGACACGTCATCAGTAAAAGCATTAGAATAAGAAGGCTTATAAAGTGGTTGTGCAGTTGTTACTGTACCTTACAGAGTTTTTTCTACCTGATCTGACCTTTAACAATGACTTTCATTTGTGTAACCAGTAATGTTATAATTTATCTCAAATATAACCACTTTATTTAAATGTTATCAAATAAAGCACATTTTAACTTTAACATTTAAGTTGTTCAATGTTTTGGTGTTGACGTGGCAATGCTACAAAAGGATAGAGCTGTTCAGCCTGCGGTCTTAAACCCCAGATTTGAAATTTGCATTTTTTGACCATGGGCTGCCAAAGAAAAATGTAATCGCTTAGCCTTAGAGGTTGCGCTCTCAATATATAAAAAAAAAACAATTCCAAATGTTCATTGAATCACTATTTCTAGATGTATTGTGTCGATTCCAGTCAAGTGTTTGTTGAATTTCAACAACATCAAACTTAGGAGTGATATAAAGTCATCGAACAGCAATGTGAAAGACTCATAGCATGTCAAGACCAAGGGGCAATCTTCCGGTCTCTCTCGTGAAACCAACACGGAAGTGACTTTAATTAGAATTTATCGACTTGCCGTTAGAGACTGGCACCTAAAGAGAGCAGAATCTTATTGAGCTCCATGTTAAAATGGGCAACTTTACAGAAGAAAAAAACACGTTTAAAAAAGTCTAGATAGGTCTAGATATCTAATTTGACCCTTCATGACAACTTTGAGGAGGGTCAATTTTTTTATAACCCACCTGTTTAACTTATATCAAGCCTTTAGATTCTGCAAATTAGGTGCGTGGCCACTAGAGTGACAAGTGGTTTCAGCAAACCAGGCACCTCGGCTCTAACCACGTCCCGCCTTTTTGCCCATTTTCGATTATCCGGTAGTGACGTGCGATGCCAAGATGGACAAGAGCGCCTTCATCTACTTTAGGCTTAATTTAACTCTTCAGAGACCTACGGGTGACGTCACGGACACTACATCCATATTTTATGCAGTCTATGGTCAAGACACATGAAAAAATTCATTTTCTAAATACATGTACAAATAGTACTATATTGCTTAAAAGTGAATAGTGAATATTTCTTTGCAGTAATTGAGGTCTGAAAAATTACAGAGCATCTTATCTGTTATTTTGAATAAATGCAAATAGAAACAATACTACGTTTGAAATTTGGAAGAAAATTGGTTAGTAGTTCAGAGAATAAAACACAAATAATGATTTTACCAAAACACAAACCTATAAATAGTAAATTCAGAAAAAAATGAAAGTGGTCTTTGAAATTAAATGGATAATTTTTTTCAGCTGTATATTAATATATATAGAATGGTATATTGTTCACATATTAAACAGTACAATATATTGAATAACACATAACACTTTTCATATACTGAAAAATATAAGCATTTGATTCCAATATATTGAAATGTATTATTTAACATAGTATACTGCATTATTCTTTCCAGTATATGTTTTTTTGTTTTGTAAGGCGTCTTGCAAAACTGAGCAGTTTAAGAAATTCTTAAGATCTCTTCTGTACCTCCAGTAATCCACGATTTAACCTCATTTCTTTCTATGTGAAGCAACTAACATTTTAAAGAGCTCATAACTGAGTAACAATTGACATCATGACTGTGCAGCTCTAAAAAAACACTTATTTCTGGTAGCAGTGATGCCATTTAATGGAAGAGAACAGGAAATTACCTCACGCACTGAATCATCTTTCAATCAATGCTGGTTGCGAAGATGCTGACGTCGCTATTACATTACTACCTATCATCACCCTCAAATCAGCCCTGTGCCACCCTTTCACTTTTATGTTATTTACTCACAGAGATCCTGCTGTCCTTGTCATTGACGCGAACGTTATTCCTCTTCCAGGAGACAGTGGGCTCGGGGTGACCTCGTGGAGGGACGCACTCCATCACGGCGGGCTCCCCGGCTGCCACCACCACATCATTGGGAGGCTGCCGGAAATCATCTCGGAGAACTGCGGGAGATTGAGAGAACCGTTAGATGTTTTGGTTTATTATTTTATAATCTTTGTGTCAGATGTTTGTTGATCTTCACTGAGGAACGAGGGAATTGTGAGTCAGAAGTGAATGTGAATTTTTGTCTTCTCATCAAATGTCAATGTCCTCGCGATCCCTCTTCTTATCAATTATAAACTATTTTCATAACAACGCATTCACATTTAAATACGACTGAGTAATTGACTGCAGAAAAGAGATGTGATTGTGTTTCTTTAAAAGTCTTGCATGACAAAATCCAACTAGGGAGGGTTTGGTTAACATCTGCAGATGTAAAGAAGACATTATGAAGAATTTACAACAGCATACAGGTCTGGGGCACTTTTTGACTATCATTGTTTTTTTTCTACTATGGAAGTCAATGAGTGTTGAGATCTGTTTGGTCATAAGCATTATTCCAAACATCTTTCTCTGTGTTCATCAAAACAAAGACATTTATACACATTTGGAACAACTCGAAGGTGAGTAAATGATGAAAGAATTGACATTTTTTGGTGAAGTATCCATTTAAGATTCAACAACAGCTGCTTGTGTTAACCTTACTAAGCATCCGTATAATGCACACATTGAACCCTGCCCTTTCCTCAATTCTCTTCCTACTGTTCCCACTGAGAGCGAAATGCTGCGCTTCCTGCCATCTGACTTAACAGGAAAGCTACCCATAGATCCTTGGTAGTGATTGACAGATTAAAAATGCAACCCCTGCCCTATGGGAGCAGCCTTGGGGGGCCCTTTGAGTTTTCTACATCAAACGGTGAGCTCCTACAGGGTGGTAGATTCTCACTGGCAGCGGGCACAGAGCCGCACATACACATATAAACATAAATGCCACTCATTTCTGTGAAATACGAATGTGTTTTTAAGCACTGATGTCCACAGATTAATTATCAGTCTGACAGTAACTGTATCTTCCTGTCTTATCTATTAAACTCTATTGAAGAATTTTTTTTCGATTAACTTTGCAATTATAAGCCGTAATCTCACCATTCACGCCTGCAAAAGGAAACTGAATTCCGCACATCGTGAAGCACGAAAACGACGCCAAATAAATAAACTCAAGCATGGAAATCATAATTATGATGTGACCTCTGAGGCAGATCTTCTGCATTACAAAATTCTGGCCACACCGTCGCTTGGCTGACCTTTCAAAATACAATGACTTGTGATAATTACTTATAAATATTCATTGAAATGTCATGTTACTGGTGATATCCAGAGCTCTGAGACTTCCACACTCTTTGTTAGTTAAACTTATCCTCATCTCCTGTCTATGAATATTCATAACTGTCAAACTAGGACAAATGGTGTGGCTCTATCATTGAGCAAGACGTGTCTCAGATCTCACATTAGGATTTGAAATGGTCATCTGTCAGTCTGTGCACTCAGAGCTCCCCCCCACTCAGACCATGACCAGCACCAACACAATCTGTCACATACCCACACGCTCAAATTCTTCAAAGTGAGATATCTTAACATTGTATAGTGGGCGTTGTGAGATTATCACTGGTTAATGCCAAAGCAACATCTGAAGAGCAGTGTAGCTGATCACCATGAGCATCATTTACAATTGTTGCCAAAAGTGATATCTGGGGAGTGTTTTTTCACAATATTTGCTTTTAGTGCTCCACAGGTTCGAAATGATCATCACTATATGAGTTGCATGGTACGAATGTACAAAACACTAAATTTAAAGGTAATATATTACACAAAATTATTTGACAAGAATATGTGGTTTATTCAGATAGAAAAACAAATACTACATTGTTGACTAGTTTTATATGTAATTGTTGTTTATGTCTTGTAGTCATATTTTGTAGTCATTTTCCAGAGCCATGTCTTTAAAACCCTTGTGCTTGTGTTCCTTGCAATTTAATGTCAAACCTCTTCAATTCTTTTCAAATCTGAGTTCCAGTTTATACCCGAGGTACAACTATGTAACATAAATAGACAATTAATTCTAATGTATGCATGTGAGCCAAAGTTAACTTTTGGTATGTGTTTGTAGCTTATCGGTCTGGCTGGTAGCTAACAATATAACTTAATAAATTATTCTAGTTGCATTTCATCTTCAATCATATTAATTTATATTAACATTTTATTGTACAATAATTGTATTAAATGTTAATTTTTTAAATAAACAATTTGTTGAATGGGTCATGTAACATTGTCACATGTAAGTTTAGCCAAGAATAGGGTTCTTCTACTGGTAACCCAAAGTAATACTGATTAGAAATACTTCTAACTTATTAAGATAATGTAATTTACTTGCTATTTCTTTTGCTTGTTTTCATGAATATACTCAAGGTACTCTATACTTTACAGATGTGTACCGGAAGTTTTGGCCACAGAAGCGTGCATGAGCAATAACATTTGTATATTGTGGCTTTGAAACCATCTACAACGTTTTAAACGCATCTTTAACAATTGAATAAAACTGGACAAAATCTACCCGACATGAGCAACAAAAATATCCTTATTATTTAGAACATTTGGCTATACTAAGTAGTCATTCAATCATACTTGTTATTTATTTTAGACGCTACCACATGATTGCAATTTTTGGGGCTGAATAAAAAACATACATTGTAGTGCAAAAAAGTGCAACATCCCTTGACAAGGCTGGCGGCACATTTCAGAATACATCCAAGGGAGAATATGTTGCCTTTGGCTATTATTAGTAATCTTAAAATATATCAACAATATATCGGTCATCATTTGCATTCATTTTCCGTTGTAATTGATTTTAACTACGTGGCTCAAAGCAAAAGTGGACCACAACAGATTTGACATTTAGCTAAACACAATAACAACCAATTATAGCTAAATACATCCCCCAAAGCCAAGATGGATTAGAAAACTAACTGACTATAAAATTATTCAATCGTCCGTTTGCCCTTTGGCTGTAGAAGCTGCTGACTCCCTGGTGCTTGACTGCCAATGCAAAATGAGCGTCCAGTCCTGCCCTATGGCCATTTTCATGAAAGTGTATAAACAAATAATAGGCCTTTTGTAGTGTAAAAGCATGTCTGAGAGAGAGAGAGAGAGAGAGAGAGAGTGTGCAGATCTTGCAGAATCTAACAGTAAACACAATACCGTCATCTATCTTGCAAAACCCAACTTACCCGCTATATGCCCTCCGGATCCAAATCACATAAGACACGCCCACTCTGACAACGAGAGCTTAACTGTCGCCGAGGGTGACCGGTGGCCCCCCAACAAAAATATATAACCTCGCCAGTGTACTAGACACACATATTCATGCATGAACTTTCAAATTGGCAGTGCGCTTAAAGATTCGTCCCCTGCAGTCCACTGTGGTAGCCGTCACCTCCCGAACGGAATGTGACTCGCAGGAGGCATCTGCACAGACCAGGACAAGGACAGGCTGTTCCCAAACAGCCCCCAGCATGTTGCATTTTTCAGGAGATGAGTCATGCGTAATTCATGAGTTCTGGTTAGAAAAAGAGAGGGGAAACAGTGTCACAGTTTACCTTTACTTGGCCGGCCCGCACAACGCCCGTAAGTGCTCTCGGCGATAACACGTGTCTTTTAACAGGGAAAGAATGATACACGCTTTGGCTCTGACAATGTTTATCCCTCTTGGCTGTCTATGCAGGAAGCTATTCTTCCCACTCTCATCCTCTATGCTTGGTATAGAGCAGGAAAAGGGAAGGCAGCGTAACATTTAGTCATCTTTAAGGTGACTGACATGAGCTGAGAGCCTCATTAGATACAGCTGAAAGCTTGGCTGGATCACATGACCGGCAGAGAACATTATGGTCACTCTTTAATTATGGTTGGCTACCTTCCACCCTGAACAGACCTTGCAGAGCGAAATCATTATCATCTCTTACATATGCTGTTAAAGCCTATTACTTCAGCTGCTAAAATGATTTATGGAAATAATCAACAGGAATTAGGAGGAAATATCCTTCTTCTATATTGTCCGTGTCCAGAAAGGTCAAGCACACTCAGATTTTGAAAGCCAAGTGGATTTTGAATGCAACTTCTATTATAAGTAACTCACAATCTTGTAAGAAACGTTCATCAGAAATTTGATGGCAGAAATGATGGGCATATCAGTGGCAAGTTCTGCACATCATCTACTTTAAATTATCTACCCACTCTCGCAACGCTTGAAACTTGTGCATGTCTTTGTTTCTGTAAAACACAAAAGGAGTTATTACCAAAATGTCAAAACTCTTTTCTTCACAACATAAATGCACAATGGTCACAGTCTGGCGAGGTCAGCTGCAATTTTCCCGTGCTAAAAAGAAGTAAGAAAAATACATTTGTTCAGAATTTGAACCTAGGTCCCCATGTATACTATTTAAAATGTAAAACATTTAACTGAACTATTGTTTTTTTAAAAGCAGAGTTATCTCTTTGGAGATGTCTTATCTTGAGGTACATTCTTAAAAATCTGTGTTATTTTCAACCCATTGTGGGGTCAAATAGGGATGAACCCAACCGTTGGGTTATAAATAAAGCTATGCTGGTTTGTTTCAACCCATGGTTGAGTCAAATATGAACATTTTCTGGGTTCATTTAACCCAATGATTGGGTTTGACCCTTATTGACCCAACCATTGGTTGAAAATAATTCACTTCTAGCGCTTTTTTACAATGCTACATTGGTTCATGAAAATAGAAGAAAAATGGAAACAGGAAAATATTTACTGTATCGCATAGACGTTTCGTCAGACCCAAGTGCCTGGCCCGAAGTGTTTGGTTATAATATAAAAGATTTTATATTGAAATCAATTTATACTCATATTTTATCTTGTATTAAATGTATCAAATTAAATTTGATTCTTTGCAGAGGTCTACCGGAAGTTACATAGCATTTGTTTACCTGCCGCTGAAACTGTCTATGCAAACAAAGAAGAATACAATACAATAAATGGTATTAATGCATGAATGAATACCATGAAATGAATCTTTGATAAAATAGCAAAGTTGTTAAGATTGCGGAAGGACCATCAAAATAAAAACGATGTTAACAGAATTGACAAAAGCTCAACTAAGCTAATGTTAGCAGTCTTCCAGCATGCCAACAAAGTAACGATGAACCAAAAATTATAAACGTTTACACAAACAAACAAAAAACGCCTAGTGAGAATCCCAAAATGTTGACACTAAATCTTTTGAGAACCCCAGAGGGTGGCCACTTAAATGATGCCTAGGTAGGCTGCTCACTAGTTTTTGAGACTCAGCCGCTGTTTTATTAAGCACTTCAGTAAATTGGGTGTAACACAAGTTTAACCTAAAGGTGGGGTGGTTGATTTGGAAATGCTAACTTTAGACTGCTCGCAATTAAATTGTTTGCGATTGGCCTTCCAAAGCCACGCCACCTACAAACACATGAATGTATTTCGTAAATCCATGTGACAAATTACAAACTAAATCCATCAAATTCTATTTGAAGCATATACATGCCTGTGCAGAAGAAAGAGAGCAGCCATGGTATCGTTTTTCAGACTCTTTGCCTGCCGGAGCTGTCTCCATCGTGTAAAAGCTGAACCGATGTTAATTCAAGTCTTTCCTCTTTCATGATCCAGATGCTTTTTCATCACTCCTTTTTTAAAAACTGACTTGGTTTTGTAGATTTACTTCTTGTCGGTAGAGCAGGAAAGTTTGATTGTTGGTGATTGTCCGCCATTCTCCCTGCATTAATGTCTCAGCAGACGTGAGCAATCTGATGACGTATGATGTCTGTGTGAAGAGGGTGCGCAGTGGTATGCAAAATACGTTTCCTGAAAATGTACACTTGACTAGACACAGGATTCGGCCAGAATGTTTTGATTGGGCGAAAGTTTTTTGGTCCTACACCTTTCAAAGACGATATATAATTAAAAAGATATTATTTGCCCACTACACTTCTTCTTGCTATCAGATTGTAAAGAGATTTCCAACCAGCATGACAAATAGAAATTCTGTAAAGGATCACCTATCCTGTCTTTAAGGTTGTTAGACAGCATATTTTGATGATGGCACACTAAACCCCCGGGGGGGAACGTGACCTTGACCTATTCCACGTCATGCCTGAACATGGCACCCATTATGTAAATGCAACCACCGGTTTTCCGGTAATTTAGTGCCATGCATTGGACTTACGGGAATCAAAGGAAATTTCCCAAGCTGAATCTCACACAGTTCAATCTCATTTCAAAAAGCCAGAGGTCTTTTCTCTCCGCCCCTGTAGAGATCATGGGATGATGGTAAATGACAAGCCTGTTGGGATGTACATTATTAATAGCCCGCCACTGACTCACCACGCGCTATCCTTACTTACACACGACGGCTCATTTGCAACCCCCCTCTATGGAGACAGATTTGACCGCTGGTGACTCAGATGTTGATCTTAGAAGGACAAACATTCCAACCTGAAAAATTTGTTTGGGTTTTGACATTGGCAAGCTGCCGACATGTGTGAGTGGGAGGAGACTTGTGAAGACTATGGCAGCCTAACAAGGTGCATACATACAACCACATATGAAATGATGTAATTATACAGCGATGCATTAAAATGCATGTTGTGAGAGAGGTTAAGGGGGGCCGGCGTCCTGACATGTGCTTGTAAGTGTACAAAGAGGGTGCCAGATGTTGTTATTGTTCATTTTAGAGGTACATAAATAAATCCATCCCAGAGGTGGGTTAATCCCTGCTACAGTATGTTGTTCCTCATGTATAAACTCGGATATTTGAACCCCACCCACACAGAAAGACCGGGTTAATCCACATACTGCTTGTGATTATTTCCTTTTAAACTGATAACATTGTATTCTGAATTGCTTTTTATCTACAATATGACAGCAAGAATTCTGTCCTTATTCATTTTGGTCTCCTATACGGTACGCAACTGAACTGACAGTAACTTCACAACACAGAGCGAATCATTTATGACATTCAATTTACTTTTATTATTACTTTTTTTTTATTATTATTACTGTGCAATGACTAAGAAAAGGACGAGATCCCTCACACTACCAATATTAGCGCATTTAATTATTAAATAACACAACGTTTTCATCCACTGACCTTCATTGGGCTTACACACTTTTAAAGACACAATTTTTGATGAGATGTGATGAAGAGCTTGTGTGCAAAGTTTTTTAAATAATAAAGTATTTTTTAGATTTTCGAAGCTCTGGGGTGCCGACTTTTGATACTACCTGGATTATCTCTCTTGGTCGAGCACCCATTTGAGATTGATGTGCGTGTTTTTGTCCTCACTTTGAAAAACAGTTCCCACCAATGAGCATAACACAATTACATATTAGCCAGTCACAACATCTTACGTCATCAAATGCACGGAGTCAAATATACAATAGGGGAACATTTAACATATTTAGCATAAAACAATGCTTCATCATTTAAACCCAAGGGTAATAAAATATATCAATAAGTCACAATCCAGAACAATTCACATCTCAGCAAAAGGATTTTAATATCAATCCCTCTTAGTCAAACAAACATTCAAATGTTCAAAGAGGGACACTACAAACTTAACAATAATTGATGCTTCATTTAAACCCAAGGGTGGTAGAATTTACAAAGTCACAATCCAGAACAATTCAAATTTAAAAAGAGGATTTCAATATAGACCCCTCTTGGTCAAAAAACACTCAGAAGAGCAAAGAGGGAAACTTTACAACATAACATTAAATAATGCTTCATCATTTAGACCCGAGGGTGATAACGCTTGCAAAGTCACAATCCAGAACAATTCACGCTATAGTACAAGGGTCTCAATATCAGCCTTTTTGTTGATTGATTGTGCAATGACTAGAAATGTAACACGCAAAGATCATGAAAGATATGTTAGATAAAAACAAGCGAGTTATGTTCAACAACATTGTGCATGGGAGAAATCCCATAACAGCCCTTCAAGCGGGTTTAGATAAGAGCGCAGGGGGAAAGACGTATTAGGCAAAAGCTGCCACCAAAACACCATTACTTCATAATCCAACGCTGAGAAAGAGAGGGACAGCTGGGTCTAGAGCCCTTTAAGCAAGTTTTATTTTATCTTAATCTGGGCTCAGGGAATGCCACACTGTGCTCCCGCAGACTGACTGCCACATTCAGAGCTTTGAAATAGATATAGGTTTCTCTTGCATAAAAGCTTCAACACAAAGCTGCTATTCTGAGAGAATACGTGAATGGATATTCCATGTATTCAAGGTGAGATCGTCTATCCACCAAAAAAATAACTAGTGGCATTTACCTTTTGTCATGCTATCATTGTGACAAAGTGTCAGAATAAGCATTTGCTTTTTGGCAAACATATGTTACTTGGATAAAGCCGTAACCCTCTATATGCTGTGATTTAGCTTTGCGTGGATTAACATATTACTGTAAGAGCCAGATTTAACCTGTTTTTTTATTTGCTGGGAACAACACTGAAACTTTTATTTGTCACAAAACACTCCAAAACAATGCTTGTATTGAATGGGGTAGCAAAAAAAAGATGATTCGTTGAAAGGCCTATTATTTTTGACTATATGAGTTATTGAAAAGAAATTCACTCAATCCAGTACCTCAGAGGTGATGTACTTTTATAGCCTAACCCGGAAATACGTGCCACGCTGTTTCCTTTAACCAAAATCTATTTTGTATGGGTGCCATAGAAAGTAGTCGCTTTTAGTAACTTGTAGGAACCGCCATTTTTAAGACACAATAAGGCTTTAAAAAATGACAAGCGGGTTATAATTGGTGTGTTTTATGTCATAGAATAAAACATGAAAATATTTCGAGGTTCTGTCAAACACAGACCTTATTTCAGGCGATTTACCAAAAACAGATAAAAAAAAAGATGGAACCGGAAGTCCTAAAATGCTAACTCGCTTCCGGAGTTTGCATACAAAAGTTTGCTGTTATAAAATAACCTGTTTTATTCTTTCTGTCAAACAGTAACGTTTAACACATACTAAGTTTTGTTAGGTAGCATAAACAGAAGGGTTAGTATTTCAATTGTTTGGCTTAACACTGTTTGGATGAAGAGGAATCTTTTAACAGGACTCAAAGAGAACCAAATGAGATATGGCACCTGCTAATACACCCACTGGCATCTTACTGTACATGATTTAAAAAAGATAACATCATTCATTCAAGCATGGGAATTGAACCTGGGTCATTTTGCATCAGGAATACTACACCCACATCTGACCGAACAACACACTGCTCTTTCCTTATGGTGTATATAAGAACATGCTTACAAGTTTTTTTTTATATTTACATTCATGCATCTGGCAGATGCTTTTAGACAACGTGATTTATAATACAGTTGAGGAATAGATTTTATCAGTTCATGCATTTCCCGAAAACCTCACAACTCTGATGTTGTCAGCATCATTTACTCACCTAAAGCAACACAGCTAATATTTAATATTAGTCGAGAAATGTTGTGTGGTTTAAAAGGACGTGTTCACCAAAATGTGAAAATTCTCTCATAATTGACTCACCCTGATACCATCCATGATGTATTTGACTTCTGTTCTATAGCTCGTCTTTTGTGAGACTTGCAATATGAGAACTGTACTCTAGAGGTGTTGTAAAGTATGTAATATATTATAAATACATTTAGGTCCATAAATATTTTGACAGAAGCACACTTTTGTTATTTTAGCTGTGTATCAAAGTGCATTAGAGATACAGTTATATAACAGATATTGTCTTAAAGTACACACTCTCAATTTATTTAGAGTGTATTCACATCCAGATTAGCTAAAGGCTTTAGAAATTATAGCTCTTTAATATGAAGCTTCCCCTTTTTTCAAGGGACCAAGAGTAATTGGAGAGTTGAATCAAAAGCTGTTTTATTTACAGGTATGGGCTTTTCCGTAAATAATGTCTTCATAAATGAAGCTTGTAAATGTCTGGAGTCGATTCTATGTGAGGTGTTTGCATTTGGAAGCTGCTGCAGCTTAAAGGGGGGGATGATGACATCATTCTCTCCATGATAAAAAAAAAACACCTTCACACCCTCCAAACAAGTAAATTACATTTGTTCTTAATGTACAGCTGCTTCAGAGCAATGCAAATTGTAAAAAGTGCTATAAAAATATATACATTTGACGTTTTTCCTCAGCTGAACACCTTTCATTTTCTAATAATAGGCAGTTATTATTACCTTACTTCTTGACTGATTCTCAAATGAATCGTTCAGCATTCATCTGTCTAATGCCCTCCTTTGTGTCAGCCTACTCTGATCTGATTGGTCAGATGGTCTAGTCAGCTGTGATTGGTCTTCCGCGTACAGTGTCGCAAATGGAACGTAGGCGAGTGACGCAAATCTGACACGGAACTGAAATTAGAAAAACAGACGACTCGTTCGCGTGATTCAGAGTGGACTCCTTTTTTCCCAAGCCAATTACTTTGTTATTCGTTTACTTTGGGTTTAACAACTAGTCAGACTAATTAAATTCACACACTGCATGAAATATAATTTAGAGGACATTGTTATACTTACTCTTTAACAAGATGCACTGCAACGCTCAATATGGCTGCTCTAGCGAAGGAAGTCACGCCTTCCAGTAAAAGGAGCCAATCGTCAATCAGTAAAGACTAACGATTCTCTGGGGGGGGGGGCTCTCGTGAGGAGCTTGCCTGCCTGTACCGAGGCGAAATAGATGAAGCGACCATGAAAAATGTTATTTTAGCACATTTTAAGTTTACCACACTAAAGTTATGATTCAGTTCATGTCATATTTAATTATTGATTTAGAAATATTTGCCTTCCCCCATGCAAGTAGGAGACTTGTTTAGACGTGTATAGCTACCCAGATTTAATGCTACATTAAATCAAACCTCTCTTTAAGCTCTGGCACAGTCAAAATGCTGCTTTAAACCTTAAGTACAACGTCCAGTGTTGTTGAGCAATGTTAAAACCTGATCCGTGCAGATTTTCTTTTTACAAATCTCCTGCAGAAAAGATATGAGAATAATGACTTGGACAGCCGTGCACATGAATTCTGTTTTCACGCCCCTTTGTTTTTCAAAAAGATCGAAAACGTGAGCAAGGGTCGAGCTACAAATGATTATATAAGGCTGCTATCTAAACATTCTCTCTGCAGGACGTTCGTGACTATACAATAGAACAGTTAATCACATCACACATGTTCACGGAACCGAGAGACACAAGTGATTCACAAACAAACAAACTTAAAATTTGTTTTTAAAGACTCCTGTAAGCTCATGTGTCAAACAGATGGGCACCATAGAATCAGACTCACGAAATATTGCTCACTTATCACAAACACGCTGATCCAATGAACGATCACATTTTTTTTCTTGTCAATCCGCTTGCTTTAATCTGAGCTGTGTCATGTGTTTTTTTCAAACCCTTCTGCCCCCTCCCGCCCCTGCCATCACCTGTTGTACCCCTCAGGATCCTCCATTCTCATAAACCACCCACTCTTCCCTCGTCCCGTGGTCTTGTTGGCACCTGTCCAACTCTAATTAGCACATTAATCACTTCTGAGGAGAAGATACACCCGGTGGTGAGCCGGGTCTCCAGGTTAATGACCTAAGTCTCATCGCCTCATCTTCTACAAGGACGAGTTCTTAACACACCGATTCTATTTTCTTTCTAGGTGTAATTGTCTGTTATAAATCATCCTCTGTGTTGAAGGTTTGCTCAGAGGACACTTTGTAAGGGTCTGTGCTGTAATTATGACTTGCAATCAACAGCCAAATTCGATCACGTCTAGATTTTGAATCAGAAAGATATAATAGAATCTAGAAAAAATCTGCTATGTAAATACATCTGATAAATGTCTTAAAAAATTGTTTAACACGCATTATAAATTGTAACCATCTTGCTAAGAGGAGATATCTCAGAGACGTATCGCAGATGAGAAAACAATTTAAAAAATACATCTTGCAGATTTAAATGCAGACATCAAATAGACGTCTCCCAGATGTATGTGTGCTATCAGGGAATAGGATCGAAAACTATGTCACTATATCTGTAAGATAGTATTTCCCCTCCTGCTCTTTATAGTAGCGCTAAAAAAAAAGAACATATATTTAAGAGTGGAAGTATTCGGCATACAGGACTAGATCAACCACATGAGTGCATGATTGCAAATACATTTTTTTGTGTTAACGTCTAGGACAGTAAGCAAAAAGTCTACAATGGCTGGAAGGAATCAGTTCATACTTGCAACCTATTTTTAGATCTTATTTCATTTTAACCAGGGGAAATACTTAAATCACTCCCTCTGCAAGTCAGAACATGTATCAAATGGGTTTAATATGACCTTGATCATTTAATTTATACAAGAGTCAGCCTAACCAGTCTCAAAGCTCCAGACATCATACCAAATCACCTAAAACCACGTATTAGACCTCTGATAATACAACAAGAACCCCCAAGCTATTTAAGGGATTGGTATTTGGCTTTGTTTGTTGAAGAAAAAAGTTGACAGCCATATGGAATATAGGCAGCGTACTATTGTTTTGCATTCTTAATGAGGAAACTTTGGGGATTCAAATTAGTTGCATTCCTTTTCTAATCAACAAACTTGCTAATCCAGTTTCTTCTGGCAGACAAACTGGATCTGTTGTCTTTCAGGTCCCAGAGAGTTGGATTATGGTTGAGCCAAAGGCCCGGAGCAAAGCCAAACAGCACGAGCACACAATCACGGCCCCGTATTATAGCAGGCGAAAACTCAC
The DNA here is from genome assembly GCA_008369825.1 of Triplophysa tibetana. Taxonomy (NCBI): domain Eukaryota; kingdom Metazoa; phylum Chordata; class Actinopteri; order Cypriniformes; family Nemacheilidae; genus Triplophysa; species Triplophysa tibetana. The sequence continues at coordinate 9,947,458 of CM017917.1, read as the reverse complement.
CGGCAGCCTGCCACGAAAGAACTAGACAAACAAAACCTAAGGCCACAGCTGAGAGGGATAGATTACTTTTATTTCAGCAGAGTTATGTTCCATCCAGATATAACAAACAAGGTGGAATTCATCAAAAAGGACTTACTGGCTACTTCCAGCGATGCGTTTCGGCTAACAGCCTCCCCGAGGTAATTGCGGGCAACACACGTGTAAACACCCTCGTCTGGTTTGCTGCGGCGTCCGTGAACGATGCGCAGGAAAAAAAGGGAGCCGCTGGGCAACAGCATGCGGTGGGAGCGTGGATCGTCTTGATCGGTCTCCACATGCTCGCCGTCTTTGTACCACTCCACCGTGGGCGCGGGCCGACCCTCTGCCTTGCAGTTCAGGGTCGCCGGCTCTCCCTTTGACACGATCAGATCAGAGGGGTCCTCCACTATCCGGGGGGGAAAGTCCTCCAAACGTGGCCGTGACCCTGTGTGGAATCAACAGAGTATATCTGATTTCAAGTAAGGGTCTCTAGGATATGGACACATCTTTTTCATTGACATTACTTTGACATTATAAGTGTGCAATGTCTTTGATTAAACTATACTTTTCGTAAGAGTTAGAGGCCTTGGCTCAATGGCTCTTTTAATGTTATGTGTGTGTGTAAGTTAGCCTTGATGATGAAGCACTGTCTGTTGAGATTCTTCTATTTTATGCAGAAAATGGTTGCATGCACAAGTACTGTCTCATCAGTGTAGCCTCCCCAGATAAAATGTAAACAAGGGAGCGAAAACCTTTTAACTGATAAGAGGCTCTTTTTTGATATGATGGTACAAATTTTGGTTGGATTGATTGTGAGAGTAAGAGACTTCTTTGCTTTACAAGAATTATTTGCTTTGTTGTATATGAACTCTGTTTCTCAGCTTTATTTCAATGTCGTTGTCTCTTTTATTTAAAAAACACTTATGACTTTCTTTTATCTGCTAAACTCAAAATGTATTTTGAAGAACTTTGGTAACAAAACAACAATGGAGCCCATTGACGTCCAATTGTATGGACAAAAACTTTTGTCTTCTACGTGTATAGAAAGACATAAGGGTGAGTAAATGATGCAAGAATTGTTTGGTGAACTCTTTGGCGTACATTACTGGACTGTTACTGTAAAAACTAATCAAACACGTTAAGTGAAACTACATCAGATTCAGTTTCCATGATTGAAAACTAGAGATGTCGATAATTATGGCAAATATCCTCCTGTAAATCAAAAGAGGATAGGAAAAAATCAATACATTTGCGCTCTGTATACAGAAAACATCATCATGTTCAATATTAATAGTCATTATATGAATTTTTAACATTCAGAAAGTTAAGAAATATTAGTCTTAACTTTTAATGGTTCATCAGAATCAGTATCTGCAGATTTCACTCTGATACTCTCCACAGTGGAGAAATGTAGTATCGGTGCATTTCAATTACATTTACATTTACTGTATTCATTTGGCAGACGCTTTATCCAAAGCGACTTACATTGCATAATACTATACATTTGTTTCTAAGTATGTGCAATCCCTGGGATCGACCCCATGACCTTGGCTTTGCTAGCGCCATGCTCTAACCACTGGGCTACATGAAAGCAAAAACTAAAAGCAAACACTATTCAAAACCATTTAGTTTCATTTGCCAGAAATAAGTTCAATGAATGCAAACTAACTCTTAAGCTACTACAGTTACACAGAATCATTTGGCAACTATGTACAATCAAGTCTAGTTAGTTAGTTAGTTAAACACAATGAAGGCGTGATAAAAAACGTTGGTGGGCAAAGAATACCCTTCAGCCACACAGTAGAGTAAGACTCCAGTTTTCTTTCAGCATGTTTTCATCAAAAGAAGGAATGAGGGGCGAGGGGTTTCTAATGGCCGGTGGGACAGAGAGAAGAGGATGAACCTCTCAAAGGCTGATGACTCAGCACCGATTAAGCTTTCAGCCCCGAGAGCCAGACGGAATCAGTGAGAAGTTTAAAGAAGCTGACATCAAGGTTGAGCACGGCCGACGCTGGTGAATGAGCCTCCAAACCTCATTGCCCATTAGTGGTGAATTCTGCTCGAGCCAGGGCTATAGAACTAACAGAGAAGCTTCCTGCTTTGTACGCTGGGGCTTTTAAGAAGCTTAATATACTGTATAAGTTACGCACACAGCGGTGCCTATATGTTGGGTTTCACTTGATCTACAAAGGTACACTTCACCAGTGCATATACCGGGAGTAATAAATAGTAAATAAATAGCCCCTCAAAAAAGCTTAATTTCTCTGAAAGAACTTCTGTGGGGGAAAACGGCCTTTAGAGAACATAAGGTTGACTGTCTTGGGGGAAACGAAATCCAGTGCCCTTTCTAATGAGTTTCATAAAAAAAGTCATGAACGGCTAAATAGTTCATCAGCCTCCCGCTGCACATTACACTCGACGTAAGTATGTTTCCATTCATTTACAACAGTTTAGATTAAACCTCCCCACTATTCAAAGGCATCATCACTTTTCAAGTTATGACAAGTTAATTGGTCCTTGTGAGGGAAAGAACAGAGCGAATAAAAACCTGCGCTTTTTATTCCCATCACGGATGAAAAGAGGCAGTTATGCTGATTTAAAGCATAATTACGTGTCAAGGATTCATATTGTCACTACTTTCTTTGAAGCACGTATGTGTTAGAAGTATAAGATAAGATCACACATAGTTTCACATAACTGTAAGCATCCTATGGTCTGAAAAGGGGCATTTGTTTAGCAACATAATAAAAAATGAAGTCTCTCTATTTTCAGTCAGTTACGTGATGTTAATATTTACCCAAGTTACTCACATGAGAAATAAGTGTGAGATTTGAATTCTCACAATCTCTCTCAGTGGTAGATTCCCTCACTCAGAAAGCAGGGTTTCGCGTGTATTTTGCATTTTACCACATGGAAATTACATAAGCACTCTGTGCATACGTCACCCTGATAAGTATTGAATTGAAATCGAAAAGTTTAAAAGACACAAATGCAAGTGAAATGCAAGTGAACAAAGGCTCACAATGAAAAATCTGGCATTTTATTCAGGATGAACTCATTTCTCTTTGCCTGCTCATGAACAAGGTTTATATAATTATAATAATATAATTTAATGCTGAAAGAATCTAACTGGAGCAAATCAATTGAATTCATCAAAACGTCAAGTATCAGGACCGGTCGCAAAGCGTAGAGTAATTATAGTTGTGATTTAGTTTTATATAGTTTTATTTATTTTTGAAATAAACCTTTATTTTTAGATTTTTAGTTTTGGTGTTAATTTTAGCTAAAGTTCTTGCAATTTCGGTATATGCTTTTGTCATTTATAATTAATTGGTTTATTTTTATGCTATATAAGATTTAAAAAAAAAATGGTGATATTTTTGTACATTATAATTATCATATTACATTTGCATATATTAATTTGTTTGTTTAAACCTGTGAAGGATGCAGCAGTTCAGACGGAGGCTGGTAGTTCATTCCACCAAAGGGCACCGAATAAGTAACGTTTTTTGCGATTTGGTGCCTCTCTGTGATTGGAACAATCAGGAGTCGCTCATTTTCAGACCGAAGACAGAAGTGAATGTAGCCCTGGAGCAGTGAGTCAAGGTAGATGGGTGTATTTCCGGTTATCATTCTGAAGGGCAGCGTCAGAGATTTAAACTTGATGCGGGCGGGAACTGGCAGCCAGTGAAGTGAAATCAGGAGGGGTGTTAGATAGGATCTTTAAGGCTAATAGGGGCAATCTAGTCATTTATATAGAACTGTGTAAGACTAAGGTTCAAATGGCAGGTCATGAAATTTGGTTTAATCATTTTTAAATAAAATGACACACATTTATATTTAACTTTTGTGTAATATTAAACGTTACCTGTCAAAATGATATGCAGCATATGGGTAACCATGTGTTATTAGTTTTGAGTGGATGCTAATTGGGAATTTTAGACCTTGAAATGTCACGATTGGCCAACCAGAATCAAGTATTCTAGAGTCCTGTGTAGTTAAGTGATATATTTTGCTATGACAATTTTTTTTACAAAAACATACTATGATTTACCCCAAGACCACTTTAACTTAAGACATGTGATGAAATTATATTTTCTTTTGAGGCTCACAGGAGAATCAAGTCACTTCCTGTTGAAGTGAGTTATATTTAGCATATAGATACGAGCTACGCCATTACAGACTGCATTGCAGAAATTATTATTTATAAATATTAGACAAGCATGCTCTATCCTCCACTTCCTTAGGGCTTAAATTTACTGCTGTTAACGCTTATTTGTTACGAAAACAGTGACCAGACAGAACATGTCGACTTGTGTTTTCAAAGCTCTTTCCTTTAACATGTTTAGATATGAGCCATAACCTGTCTCACCAATCACTGACCAGTGAACAAAATCAAAAACTGTAATTTATAGAGAGATCCACATTGTTATGCTACCTGTCTGCATGAATGCTGGTCCGAGACCCATTATTATGGCAAAGCCCAGTGCTCTCACAGAATCAAAAAAGTATTGTAAACTGCTAAACATGACAGCTCGCATAACTGCTGGGTTATCCATCCGAGGCCATTTGTCATTATTTCAGAAATGCCATTATCTCTGTCAACCCCATTCAACCTCTCGCAGTTGGCCACATGCCCTTGCGTGACTGCTGCGATAAGTAACGCAAACTTATCACCTTTTTTTACGCTTCAGACCTATTGCATGACAGCTGTGCAGGATTTTTTGCGGTTTATGTTTAAGGAATAAATGACACACCCACACGTATGCTTTTTAAAGATCGAACACATTCACTTATGAAGATCACTTATTTGCTAGCGAAAAGAAACAATCGAACACTTGCTCTATAGGGAATTTATGTAATTTACAACAACCATTCTTTAAATAGACTATAGATTTGATTCTACAGCTAATATTTATTATCTGTTGACTATTTCTTTTGCGCCGTGACAAAACACCTTAAAAAACAATTTGTCACTCTATCTTAACAGATACAGATGTCTCTTAGCAACCAGAGTAGCCTGTTATAATCTTGTGTATTTTCTATCAGCTTTCACATTATACTTTGAATGTTGTACTTCAAAACGTTCTCAAAACCACACATCACAAAAAGCCTTTCATATCCACGGCTGACAGTCAAATCGATAAACCAACTGCATATTAATACATGCATCGCTCTATTTTAAGCATCTTTTCAGCTCGCCCAATGTTCATACTGTGCACCCCTACAATGGGGAGACAGATGCATAACTTATAAATCTATTTCTAAAGCTTGCTGGGTACAGCGGCGGCTGTTTCCTTTAATTCAGAAGGCCATTAAGCTGGCCTCAGTGGGGGACACATCATGCAGCCCTGACGACTGATGATATGGCAGTGGCATTCTTCCCTGCACCTGCCAAACATATTAGGTCAGTCATTCATGGGTCAATTCACTTGCTATGTAAACATGGTACACCTACTGCAGATGAAAAGAGCAGAATATGGAAATGGTTCTCGCATATAGACACTAACTCAATGTCGGGTCTAGCCTAGGTTTAAAGGGATAGTTCACCCAAATTAAAAATTAATAAAAAAGGATTTCATTTTTTGTGTACTTTATTACATTTCATTCTTTACTTCACTGGCACACAAGATACAAAAGAAGACATTTTTAAGAACGTAACCAAACTGGACAATGTTGAACGTAATGGATACAAAACCACAGAGACATTTCTCAAAGTATCTTCTTTTGTTTCAACGAAGAAAGAGTAGCATACAGGTTTCGAAAAACATGAGGGTGCATTAATGATGACCGGATTTTTATTATTGGATGAATCATCCCTTCTAAGGCGCATTTAAAAAAAACTAAGATAAAAAATGAAAAGTAGTTTTAAAACGCTATCACGATCTTATACTTTTCTTTATGTATTGATAATAACTCTAATGCTGTTGCACATTGTTTGTATCCTCAGCTACCCAGTGATGAAATCAAACTCAATATTCATTTGGGAATATTTGAAAACACAGCTGTCTTGTATAGTTATAATCAAAGCAAACCCAGCCATTTATTCATTCATAAAATATGAGCGATTATTTTGCTTTAAGCTTTGTCTTGCATCTGTTCATGCATCTGTGGAAGGCTGTTATAGAACAACAAAGACGTTTCTAGTGTGACTCCAGTAATGCTTCGTGCTTAATAAATATATGCATACAGTTTGTTGCATTGATGATGTAGTTTTAATAACGCACAGAAAAATAAATATAAGGAGACGCGTTTACCACCATCCGTCTGTATTAACAGTGATCTTATTAAACGCAAAAGTTTGCAACTCAGACTTAACGTTAAAAACTTTATATTTTCATAGGAACCGATAACTCGCGCGCCAGCGGATCAATAAAAAATTGCGCTTTCAACTCACCCGTAGCGCCGCAGATGTTGGAGAGCATCAGTATCACGGTTCCTACGACACCAAGAGCCATTGTCCTTCAAGTGCACTTTTATGGCACCAACATACTTATATGAAACAAAATGCAAAAATCACAGATACATATTCTCGCTTGGAACATGTCAAACAAAACGAACCCATATCACAAAAGAGTAAAACACTCCACATCACAGTTCAGCTGATCTCTTGGAAAAGTCCACAGCGTCGCGTTACGATAACGCGGCAGTAGCCCGCATCTCTCTATATGAGACGGCATGATGACTTTGCTCTCTATCCTTTGAGCGCAAACTGCAGTGCACTGAGTTCACACAGGCTGTTTTACCATTCAGCTCATTGACTTATACTGTATGAGGATGCTCGACTGTGTTGTTCAGCAGAATGAAGCGCTTGGAGCTTCACCAGTCCGCCAGACCCCAGCGCACACCTAACAAATCTTAAAGCGACAGCTTTATACCGACATCAATGTCAAGGGTATTTACTATTATGGCTTCCCTCAAAGGCTAAGGCGTTTTTTGAAATATAAAATGCCGTCATAAAATGCTATATTAATGCCTCGTTTTTATCTATGTGCTATGAAAAGTTTTTTCACACAGTTGTAAACACTTTTCAGTTTCTTAACGGTCTGTATTCGGTTTATGTTTTATTAATATTAATTCATATTTTACTGTATTGTTTTAAATTACGCCTACATTAATACTACTCAACGGTTATTGATTCTTCATTCGTAAAATTTGGGCCACATAACATTAGTGTTGTTGCCGATAAAACCGTCTATAGACCGCTTCGGATGACGTAAACAATTTGCTGATCCAAAAAAACCTTTCTGTTTCACTACACAAACGTTTGGACAAAATTTTAAATGTTGAACAGATATCTTTGGGATTCAAATGTAAGATTTAAAATTGTATAAATAATAATTAAAATACTGCTTTTGGACCAGTGTTTACAATTTGTAAAGTGGTCTATAAAACACTACACTTTCTTCACCAAGCTGACCTAAAATAAATTACATGTACATTTTATTCATATTTTGTCAAACAACGACATGTTATGCATTAACAGGCCCTCGCTGTGACAAATTGCTGTTTGTTGTGTAAAAACAGGGTTTTTGCTTATAGACAGTCTAGCTTGCTTTTATAAACCATGCACTTCTGATGAATAGATACATGGCTCTATTTTACAGCAAGCCATTAGGCAGACGTTTATATTTGTATTTCCGATACAATCAGAGGCATCATTGATTGGCCTTCTTAAGATTTACTGGTGCCATCCTCTAGGGCTTTCCTTGAGCCATGTGCAGTTTTTCTTTGCCGCATTGACTTTGTGTCTGTTGTAAAAGACTGCCATTATTGAAGTGAGAAGCGAACATTTGTCTTTCTTTGAAACTCGGAACGGCTGAGAGTCAGAGAACAGACAACAGTTGTGTGCTCAGAGGATACCAACTGTGCAACAAATTGAAATTCTCCTCACCTACCTTGAAGAATTGCTTTGAGTAATGGCAAACAATGTCTGAGAGGTCCGAACGAAAATCATCAAGATTTCGCTGCTTCAAAACCAAAATGTTTGAAAGCATGAATTACCAGGTGCCGACAGCGGATCATAGCTTTTTGTTCGCATCAGTAACGACGGCCCAGTCAATAAACGTCAAAGCAATATGCTTGATCTAGTTTCCTCCCTTGGAAATCACACTGCATCCTGAAATAAAATAGTTATTTAATAATTACTCCCTTCACTGGTGATAATAACAGATGGAGAAATGCTAATTTACTCTCATTCTTTTGCCGTTACCCAACAAGCTCACTCTTGGTGACATGTATGTCATAAACATGCACCTAATTGTTAAAGGAGGATGTCAACTATCATTGCTTTGCGGTTGACAGACAATTATGTGACTAGACATATCCAGACCAGTGCTGACACAAACAAATTATCATCCTGCTATGGTGTAATCAAAAAGAGAGCGAGCCATAATTTCATAATGGTACAATTCAGACAAATTTGACAGGGCTGAACGCATCCATTCATCCAATCTAAAGAATATTTATCTCCTAAAAGGTTTGTACTGATTTTTATAAGGATGTGTTAGATGCAAGAACTACATTTTATACTTTTCTCAAAGTTCTTACAAAACAGCTCATACTTTAATGAATTAAAAGTTGATTTCCCTTCAGAAACAGGAATTGACCCATATTCTATTTTTATGAAAGGAATGCTCAGGTAGGCAATAAAATAAGTCCCACTTGGAAAGCAATTTGCTCACATCTATGTGCCTATGCTGCATCACCACTGCAGATGTTCTCAACAACCTTAAAAACAATCGTCAGACTCTTTCTTACCAAGGGAACTACAAATACATGGAGACAAAGGCAACACCTAAAAGCATCGTGACCCTGGGGGTCAAGGAAATAACACCTCTGTTATCATCTGCTCTTTCAAAAGCCTGTGACCATACACATTGACTCATCTCCTCTCCTTTCTAAAACGGTAGCTGATGGCTGTTGAGTAGTTTTGCACCTGCGGAGATGCTTCCATGTAGTCGTGTAAACACACGGTGCATACAACAGCAGCTAAAAATAACCACAATCACTGCGAGCCAGAGACACTTATTTGATTCTTGATGACCTAAGTTGGCCTTAGGCCCATGTTTGTGTTTTTTCCTGTCCACAGTTCCTGTTAGTGGTGTGGCAGTGCCATATGGCTCTGACTCTGAGTCCTCTGTGATTTGGGAAAGGGGTGGGGGAGAGAATCACAGACTGCAAGGGTCATTTGAGGGCAGGGTGATCTTTTCACAACAAAAGACCTGCTCCCAGGATGTGTGCTCGAGCAGACATGCTTGATGTGGGGACACAAAAGCTTTGTAATGATTTCCTGTGGTCTGGCACACCCGTATAACAGTTCGGTGACAGAAGTGAGGGTGGTTATGTTGGTGTAAGCGTGCGGGATGATACACTTTTGGGGGATGAGGGCTAAGGGTCAGTTGAAATAAAAGGGTAGGCCATACACCTGCTTGGCAACATCAATAAAATGGCGAAATGTGACCTCGATTAGACCACAATGACCTCACAGTTGGAAACATAACTTGTAATGCTCCAGATGCCTTTGTTTATTAGTCTTCTGAATTATGTGGTTTTATCAAGGGTACAAACTCATGGGATCATCTGCCATTGCTTATGCATACTATGTAGAAACATAATAAGGATAGTAAGTTTGAGTTCTTGCTATAGAAAATTATAGTTACAGGTTTGATCTTTGTCAAGAACCACAAAGCTATAGATCTACTGCCATCTACTGGAGATTCGAGCATAGTTCGGTCAGAAATTCAGCATAAAAGACCTGCTGTATTAGGGATAATTCACCCCTTACAATAAAAAATCCAAACCTGTTTGACAATTTTTTGCCAGAACAAAATAGATGATAACTCAAAAATACTGGCCGCCATTGACTTCCATTATATGAACACAAAACCACTGAGAAATTTTTAAAATATCTCCATTTGTGCTCTACAAAAGAAAGAGACGTATACAGTTTTTGAATGACATAAAGGTGAATAAATGATGAATTGTTTTATTTTTTTAAGTGAACTATCCCTTTAACATCAGTTATAATTCTACAAGCATCTACTTATAACACATTAAAAAACAGATATTAATAAAAGACATAACTCAGATTTCTGTTGACCCAAGGTCTTACCCTCTGCAAAATGAACTACAGGTATTCTGCTCACAAACCCCCTGGGGCCACTCCCTGCTGTTGTCATGGTAACAGTAAAGAAGCCCCTGGAGGCATCTACAACCATTTTAGAAGCTGGGTAAATAAAACTAATCTAGGATAATAAGTATTGCAAACACTTCAGACCAATGTGAACACACTTTTGCATTTATATTAAAACATTTACATTACAGCATTAAAGTATAATACAGTCAAGCACATCAATGAATGAGTTTCAATGTGAAAGTGAATGAGTAAGATATTTGATAGAATTTAGTTTGAATGTCATACAAACAACATAAATGTCTGTACTTTTAAATGACTAATACTTTATGACAGAGGTAGATACCAAGTTGGACAAATAGTAACATATAGTAGGAAACTTAAGCTCAATCATCACTGTATAAGCTTTTTTGATAATAAAAAACAGCATTATGTCAATAAACTAATAGTTTAAGGGATGACATAATGTAGCCATTTACCTTATGTTATTATAAACATCTCGAATCACAAATGATCTGTCCCAATTAACTCATTTTATATCAGGAGCGTGCCCTAAAATATTGAATACATACAAATATTTACTCACCACTGAAGTCAATGGCTTGCTCAAAATCCAGGCGTGATATAGTCTTGGCACTGTCAGAAGTGATGATGGCGGATGTTGTGCCCTGGCCTTTAGGATGCGAGTATACATTTAGTTGAAGGAGAGCTCTGATAAGATGGAGCAGCATCTTATTCCCACTCTGCAGAAACTTTTTTGCTTCCTTCTTCTCGTCTAAAGCTTCCAGTGGTGTCCAATGACACGAATAAGTCATAATACGTCCATTCAAACAATTCCAAGGTACTGGAGAAATGAACTTATCTTGTTTTAAAAGCAGAGGTGAGACAAATGTATCTGTTCAAGCTTTTGCCATTGGAGCTCCAGTTTCTCTCTCTCTCTCTCTCTCTCTCTCTCTCTCTCTCATCTGAATCATTTGGTGCAACATATTCCCCTGGGAACCTGTTTAACATATATTAGTAAAGAATCTATAAAAGTACTTACCAACTGTTCACTTCTTTATTGAGGACCCAATGTAATAGGAACAACAAATCATTAGTCTCTTAAATCATTCCCCCCTAAGAGACTGCTATAAATTCTTAGTAAGAAAAGAAACAAGGAATTTATTTCTGAATGCATCATAAATTATCTTTTGTCCCCATCTATGATGAGATGGTTTTCACAGCTGAGGTTCGTTGTGGGTTATGTTGAGTCTGAATGGCCAGAAGGTTATTAACTATTGTCCCCTGCTATCAACTGACTTATTGATTTATTTAATACATGGAGCTCATGTGGTTTAGCCAACATAATAAAACAGATGTTTAGTTGGAAGGGATGTGGTCAACTCGACACAACGACTTTACCATGGGTTTTTACACTTAATTAATATACGCCTATTTCGCAAAATGGCGACAGAGACCGGAAGTGGGGGAAACTTTTTTCCGGCCGCATAGCCATTCATTCATTCAGCTTGTTTTCTCACAGGCATTCATTTTATTTACCAAAATGAAAAGTAGCTTATGTTGTCCGATTTATTCATGTTTTACTCGGAGGGAAAAACATTACAAAATAATTGTTTTTGTAACATGACGACATTTCCGAAAAGTTATTAGTTTTCAAACGAATGCTGCATCCCAATTTGCCTACTTATACTATGCACTAAAAGTATGTACTGTTTTTGTAATAGAAAAGTATAAACATTTTAGTGTGTAGCAAAACAATATGCACACACTGGGACATACTCACAGGAAACGGAAGTGGACATTGTTGCCTAGACAACTTTGTGGCCATTAACAGTCACACACATCAAAATACAGCTCTTCTTTCCATTTAAGTAAATATTTATTCATTATTTCATATGTAATGTTAACTCTGTGCTTATATTTATTGATTTAGTAACGCATCAGTTGTTCAATTTTATTAATGCAGGGGAGCGTCACTTAACTCCGCGCACTCACGGTGAGTGTTGGGTAATGTTAGCTGTAAGAGTGTGCATCATTCTGCACTATGAATTTCTAGCGGAAGTACTAGACTTTTGAATCTTTTGAATCTTTTCAACATACTGCGATTTGGGACAAACTAATTTTATTTTCGAATACTATTTAGGACGGATAGTATGTGAATTGGGACACAGCATAAGGCTTCTTCCAGAACCCCCCCACTTGGGGTCCTTGCACTTGACTACTTTCGTGATGTATTTCCTGTTTTTGGATCAAGTTTTCTAGTGGGCGTGAAGATGCCAAATGAGCATGTACTATATCTAACCCGATGGGACACACTTAGCAAGTGCAAACATGTAACGTTAATTAATGTCGTGTTTCTAATGATATGATAAAAATCAGTTTTACAATATACATAACTCTGAAGTTTTCATCAATAAAATGTGCAACACTTCGTTTTATTTAAAAATAATATGAAAAATCTAAATGTGTTGGAAAGTAAAAAAAATTTAAATAAATGCCTTATTTGTATTCTATCAAAGCAGCTTAACCCCAAAAAATAAAACGCATGATTGCCAAGCATATAATAAATAAAGATATAACCTTAAAGTCAACATGAAATCAAACAGGAAAGTTCTATGTGTTTTACAAGGTGTTGCAGGGATTATTATAAATGGTAGTTGTTGTTGAGAGGGGTAGAGGAGCTTGATGATTTTGATTAAAGATTACATCTTACAAGTGCAAATTAATTTTAATCATGGTGTGCACGGATGAATAATGTATTATAATCACTGCATCACTGTGTAAAACACTTAGCATTTTCCTGTTTGATTGCATGGTGACTTTAAAAAGTAGTAGTATAACTTGCAGTGGAATGCTTTCCACATTATCTCGCGAGACCCTGGCAAAGTGAAGCATGATGAGATACACTTGACCCCGAATACCGCTCGGAAGCAGTATTCAAGACAGTGTGGGTTTAGTGTGCGTTAAGGGCACTGCACCTTGGCATTTTTAAGACATTGGAAAGACTTTGGCTGCATCCAAAATCGCTTACTGTGAAAGTATGTACTGAATTTGAATAAATACCTACCTATCATCTGTTTAAACAGTAGATTCTATAAAGTGTGAGTGGGAGTAGTATGAATGAGTTCAAACATCAATCTTTTTTAGAGAGCGATAAAAAATCCTACTATGGCGAGGGAAACGACACAGGCCCGAATGTCAACAGATCGGTTATATTAATTAACACTAATAACAGTAGCGTTAGTTTTGCCTTTTTATATTGGACCCAAATTGGATAATAAACCAAGCAGATTGACTAGGAGACATTTGCAAGCTGGACTTCAATGGACGTTTCACAGAAGTGTTTTAGAGGTAAGCGCACACACACACGATATTAGTGTCTTACACAGAACAGCTTTCACAGCCGATGTTAAAGTCATGAAAGCTGTTATTTGACTATTGGTTAACTTAAGTTATTAAAAGCACTCGTAATAGAGGGTATGCATTGGGGTTACCTTCCCACTTGAACACGCCTGGACACGACCCCCTTGAGCGCCAGAATACGTTCCCTGCCTTACAGAACATGCAGCAAAATGGATGAGGAGCATATTAGAAGACAAGAAAGTGCCTAAAACTCAATGAAGTTATTTGCTAAAATAAAAAGCAGCTGGACTCGACGACGATCATTACATCTTCCCTACGACTTACAAAGAAATCAGGTTATCCTGGACACCGAAATGTTTGCATTTCCTGATATTGTAAGCAGTCATTTTGCTGAGTGTTTTGCCACCCATGAGGGTGGTAAAGTAACAGCAAGTCATACTAGAGGTGGGTAGTAACGCGCTACATTTACGTCGTAATATTGTTGAAGACATAACATTGTTTGCCAGCAATGATAAATGCTAACCATGCGCGCAGCCGCAAGACCTGGGTTGCGTTCAGCCCCGACAAAACGTTGAAAAACGTTGCAAAATCGTTAAAAATACGTGTTGAGTACAGCAAAATACATCTCTTCTAATATCTTCAATTGTTGCGTATACCGAGCTGCAGCGGCCACATTGAAACGTCTTAACTTGGACCCATTGTCCAGCTGTCTCTTTAATACCGCATGGGTTATATACATGTTGCTGCTGATTGGACTGATGTCCAGGAAACGTGTAGGAGAACGTTGCGCAACGGTTTGAGCTTGAAGGTGCCCCTGAGTCATGCTTGCGTTTGTCCTTGGAAATTTTTATATTTAATAGTTTTCAACCGTTCACCTACTGTATATTTTTTAAATTTATACTATTTCAATTTTTTCCTCGGAAACTCAAATTTCCGATCTTTCCGAGAGCCCCTGAAGATGAACATTTGTCAGGGACGCCGTTTCTAAAATAAATACGTATCCATAATTTAATTAGGAGAAAACAAACATTTAAACTGTGTTAGATAAATAGTAAACATGATTTAATAAAGACTAATATTATCAATATTATTTCTGAACTTAAATAGTTGGCTGTCGTGGGTCTGCCTCATTTTGTAATATATTTCTTGGTCTCGGGGCAGAACCAGGACGTGATCCCTTGTTTCCTGTAGAGAGAGATGTTTTTGGGCCTCTTTGGTCACCATACTCTCTCTCTGAGTCTCGTCTGTTTTTCCCGCCCTTTCGTCTCATTACTGATTGTTTATTAGTTCATACCCTGCACCTGTCCCTGTTGATTTTGACCCCTTTAAGAGTTCTCATGTTTCTTCGTCCTGTGCTCGTTCATTGTACTCTGTTTGTACCTTCCTTGTGCGTGTGAGCTTGTTTTGCCTTGTCTTGCCAGTCACCCTAGCCTTTGTGTCATCTCACAAAGCAAGTCAGTGTAGTTCATGTCAAGCGTTTTGTTTTCTTAGTTTAGTAAGTCTTGTTTTCCCCCACGTGGGTTTTGGTTTTACCTTTTTGTATAGTATCTTTGTATAAAAAATTCTTGTTTAAACCCTTTCACCACCGTCTGCCTGCAATTGGGTTCTTCCTCCACCACGATTCATGACAGCAGCTGGGTGCAATTTCACTTGGAGCACGAAAAAAGCATCTATGGTGAGAATTTCAATTAGAAATGTACATGTTTAAACAATTCTGGAAACTATGCATAAATGACCACTTAGAAATGTAAACGATAATAATGTTTGATTTGTCTTTGTTTTCCTGAAAATGTCTACCACCCTCGCATCATTCTGGTGGCAGCCTGTTTTGAAAAACTCTGCTCAGGGGGATCTATGGATTTGTCTTGTAAATATCCATAGTAGTCTATCGCTAATTTTAGTGAATTTCAGTGAATGTAAGAAATATAGCTTCAGCGCTAGTTCTGCCAGGAAGACTCAATCCTGCATCACTCACTACCAATCAACACCCAACCAATCACCTTCCAACATGAAACATAAAAGATCGCCACTTACCCCTTTCTATGTCCGCAGTCGAAGCAACCGGGATAATGACTGTGTTGACATTATTTTAATCTCTCAAAGTCCTTTGCTATTCAGGGCTCACAAACTCCATATATCTTTGTGTACATGAGCTCCGCTGGGTCAAGATCTCTAGATTTAAAATGTTTAGGTTTAATAGTTGTGTAATACCACAAGCAGCTATAGTTTTATAACAGCAGATTGTTCTACAGAGTTGGTTAAAGGTCAGTAATTCTGTGTTTGTTTGGTTTATACTTGAAAGGGATTTAAAACTATTTATTGTTTGTGCAGATTGAAATAGATAATCTAATCCCAACTCAAGCATGTAATATCGCCACAAACAGCACTAATAGCAAACTGACTCATTTCCAATCATTTTCTAATGATTAAATTCTTTATTCCAGCAACTGGAATGGGGTGAAATCATAATGCCGCCACTAGGTGGCAGAAAAAAAACATATATTCTTCTGTGAGTGCTAAGTTAATACACAAATCTAACTTTATCGTCATGTCATTTATTTTTTGAACCATGATATTCCTTTTTCAAATAGAAAAACACTTGTGATAACTCTTTAAAAGCATGAATGTAGAAGAGACATAGGGAATTCATAATGCCATCTTTATTTTAAGATCATGATGTAAGCTTTAAAGAACACATTAACATTTACGTATTTGGCAGACGCTTTTATCCGAAGCGATTTACATTGCAATATCCTACACATTTATACTTGGGTATATACAATCCCCTGGGATAGAACCCATAACCTTGTGTTGTTTAATGCTCCGCTGAGCTACAGGAAAGCTATTAACAGAAATGCAGGGTACTATATAATTAGTACTCTATATATATATAGATATAATTATCTATTATTGGCATTAAAAAGCACCTCCAGTCATCAGCGTGCAAGTAACCTGTTAGTCAAGTGGCTTCGACCAAATTATTTGTTGTGGTCATCAAGCAATGCTAAATAGTATTGTTGATAAATGCTCAAGATGCATGTAGCTAATGGTTGGCCTCATGGTGAGAAATCTTGATATCTAATTTAGCTTAATCTATAGTAGTCTAAATAGATGGATGTGGATAATTTTATATTAATTAATTCTCTGAGCTAAACCATGAGAACCTGACTGCTGCTGTAGTTTATAGCATTGACCACCCTAAAACGCATTTTTGGCATAGGGATGTGGAGGTTGTGTCATCTCCCTTTTTTGTTTCCACTCAGTAAAACTAAAATATGTTTTCAAAAGTGTGATGATTTTTCTCATTTTCTTCTATACCTTAAATGTATATTTATATTGCTACATTCTCAAGAAAATGCAGCTCATTTGTACAGTATTTGTAGAGCGCAGTGGCTTGACTTACCACCAAGACTATTTTTCCTTTATGCTGGGCACTTCGTACCTGTTGTTCAAGTTAGACAATAAGATGGGACAAGACTATCAAAGACTCGAGCTCACCAGTAGCCAATAATTGAGCGGCCCTAATGCATGAACTTCTGATGTGTTTCTATGGCAACCGGCCAGTCGGATCGGGTGAGAATGAGTTTTGCTCAGGGTCAGTGTATGCTTTATTCTGTACTTATTAGCCTAATATCAAGGACCGACATGCCACATCACAATACATAATGCAAGTTCCCTGCAACAGACAGTAATGAGACACGCAAAGTTTAAACTAGACAAGTAGGTGGAAAAACCAAACCAAATTAAAAATGTTACAATACCAAAAAACAATCAAATATGTCATTAAATTATTATAATTTGTTACAATTTTAAAAGTTTTGCATTTGCTGAATTGAAGAAACAGTGAAGAGAGGAAACTGTGGTGCGCTCGTCACACCTGCAGGCAGAAGGGGGCGTGGCTTGGCGCAGATATCTAGACGCGGGAAGGCAGTCAGTCTCTCTCAGGTGACTGACGGGCTGCTTATCGAGCTAGAACAGCAATAAACTTAAGTTATAGACTAATGTTCTTTATCTCCATGAAATTAGTAAGGATGAAGACTATTTAAAGATCAACCGAAGCTTTCCAAAGCTCTCTTTTCAAATGCCATTCACTCCGAAGATGAGAGAAGAGATTGACAATGGATTTGTCTACAAACGGGACTGTGTGTCATCTGTCGGTGTTGAGTAAAATCTATGGTTTACCAGAGAAAACATTCATTTTTAGTTGGCAGAGAAGCCAGAAGAAAAGCGGTGGAGTGTGACCGTGACTTGATGAGTGTCGCTCGGGCGCGCACTTCATGAGGGGAGATGGAGATGCTGTTCTGGAGACTTACAACATTTCTGTTTCTCACCTTTTTGTGGGTGTTTTCAGGTAAGTCTAGCGAAAAAAAGAAACAATAGTTAACTCTTCATAAAGTAAAAAAATGTCTCGTACACTCCACTAAATGATGCGTTGGCAAACTGAGCGAAATTTAAGAGGGACTGCACGTTACCTATAATAAATCGTTTAAAACTACCTCTCACACGATAAAGCCTACTGTTATGCATAACTGTGGAAGTAAGGTTTGTTAACATGTCTGAGTAAGTGGAGATGTGATGTCATATTTGTGTATGCAGAATTCTAGTGAAGTAATGAGTTTGAATGACAAAACATAATCAATAACAAACTAAACAAATCTGTCATATACGAACAGAAATGTTTTAAGTGAATATTTTAAACCTCCTTTCATAATTAACTTTTCTTTTTATAACCCCAAATGTTTCAGAAGTATACATACAGTACGCCTATCTTTCTATAGCAGTACCTTAATAATGCGGTTAAGTGCTGATATTTACGTCAGAGCTACTACATCTCGTCAACGCAATAGGTCTGTTTGAGGCAGAACCTGAAAGCAGTGTGCAATTTCAGGCATTGTGATATGCCCATTGTCCAGACTAATCTTCAACAATCCTTAAATCAGAGGAGCTTGTAATCCAATGAATTGCCTTGACTTTTTCACAAGCAAGGACAAGGGACAAATTCACTCTAGTCCATGTTGACAAGATTAAACTGTGTCATTGTGCTGCAGTGCTTCATATGCAGCTTTAAAACTTTGGAGTATGATGTTTTTTTTCCCCCATGGAGATATTTTTTAAAGTACTCTCTCCTTTTATTCATTTTGACAGCGTCTAAATCTAACAAACGAGCTGATAATGTCCCTCAATAAATATGAGGCAAACTTTCTAGATAATAATAAATTGATTAATATATGACAAATTACATGAGGTTAAAACAATTATATCGAAAGTCGCAATTTTGCATTTTATGTTCCGAGATTAAGGTTCAACATAATACATAGCCTTTTTGTATTACTTTCTTTTCCTGAAACATTTTCAGCCATATTCAAGTGGTATTTGTCGCTTTGTCAGGGTTTTGTTCCGTTTCAGACAGAGTAAGTTGCTGATGTGGTGTGGTTTTCTGTACCTTTGGGAAAGCATGTTAAAAGAGTTGACATTATGGAGACAACTCCATTTAGTGTTGGATGGTTTGTTGTTGAGTGACCCGGAGAACGCCGCTATTAGTGTTTATGCTGCCTCTCAAAATTCATCAAATACATCACTCATTTACTGTACGTGACTTAAACCTGATAGAAGGTTTGAAAGGGGTGTGAAGACCATTTTAGTCGATATAGGCAGTGCACCTTTTTTATCATTAACACATAAGCACTGTCTTTCAAAACCAAAAATATCCAAGATTAAAATAACAAACATTTATGCATTTCACACTTTCATGCATGAATTTTAAAAACCTCACCCAGGATTAGTTGCCTTTTTCCAACAATTTTATTTTTAATTTGATAGGTGATAGGATTATGGACTGGTGTACCCTTTAGTGGCTTATGTTCAACTATGCCATCAAAACCCATGAAGTCGCAAAAAAATGCTTTTTGGATAGTTCTCAACTGTAATGACCTATCTGCGTGAAAGTGTTGAACATATTATCCATACCAAGAACTACACATTATACTAAATATAAGAAACCGAGCCACTAGAGAAATATGACATTTTTCTAAATAATTACATTTACTTACTGGCTGATCCTATGCTTGTGTAAAAAGCTTACATCCTTAAAAAGACATTTAATTTAAAATTGAATATTGTGTCATCGTTCTTTACCCCAAACCAGGATGATGAAAGGTCATATGTGGCAGCATAAGAAAGCATTTCTCTGTTTTTGATACAATGGAGGTGAATGGGAACTAAAGCTGCCGATCTCCCTTTAAATTCCGCAGAAGACAGAAAGTCATGTAGGTTGGTGTTAAATGATGCAACCTGAGGGTTTGCAAATGACGGCAATTTTCAGGTTTGGATGTTTTGATATAATTTTCAAGGCCAGCCAAAACTGTTTCAGAGAAGATGAGTGTTAAAGATTCGTGGTGATATATTTGGTTTCTCAGGGCACAAAACCACCTGTAGTAAACTAAATTTTCAAACAAACAGCTTCATCCTCAGTGAAAAGCTGGAGGAGAATCAATGCTTGTAATTGAGTGTGGATCACTGGGCCTTCACAACAGAGATCATTAGAAACCGTAATGCTCACTTACCAGAGGCAATTATGTTTGCCCCCTGCACAGCAAAGAACATTCAATATTGGGATAAAATTCGATGTTTTAAATCTTTAACCTTGCTACAGGTCTATTGTTCCCATCAATCTTTTGATTTGTATTGATACAGATCATTTCAAGTCATTGTGCGTTAGCTATGTTCCTGACGTTTTTGCATTTTTTATTAAGATATCTTTCATTCCATATGTGCAATCCTTATTAACCTACTGTAGATTTAGAAGTATTCATGGCTCATACTGACAACCATTAGAGTTGAGCTCACATTCATTTGTCAAGATGATGTCATGACACATCTGAGACAAGAGACAGATTCAGCTCTCATTAATGCTTTAGAAGAGCCGCAGCTTCACATATAAGTCCTGCCACATCACAGCTGCAGCCCCTTCGCCATCCCCGTCTCTGCCACCTGCAGAAAGTAATGCTGTGAAGAGAACGCCCCTTCCTAACAGTTTTCGCAACATAATTCTCATATTACGAAGCGACTCTAATTGCGATCTGTTTGTGAACTCGTATGCAATACCCACAGCTGATACTAACATGTTGGCAATTTTCTTCAGGTTCAATTTTCTTCAGGTTACATAAAATGTAAACGTTGCCCAGTTATAATCCCTAGAGAGGGTCGGCTGCGTGTTCAGATATGCCGATGTGATGCCTTCCTGAGCGTAGGCGAGGACAGCGCTGTTTTACGGCAGGTGTAAGTCGGAAAAGTGGATTCAGTAATGAGGATCTCGGCCATCTAAATGAGGCCATGGCAGCTCTGGACACACTGCTGTGTGCCTGTGTGGGCTTCAGAGACACCTGGGAAATTGCAAACTAGCTGACCACACACTCCCTGTATGCTTTACAATACTGTATATGCTGTAGGTACTCCTTTATGGCTCATCTGAGCTCTACATTACATGTGGTGATACATGCGGCTGTCTTTTATTGTTTAGGCTTTTTGGAACAAAAATATCAACATCAATATGAAACTAATCAAAAACTAAGTACATAGGAGAACAAAAATACATGTTTAAAAGTGATAAATACTAATGATCAAATTCACTGAGGTTTCAAAAATATAAAAATATGCATAAAATAAAATAAACTGAAAAAAATCATGTAGCCTGTTAATTGTCACCCGTCTCATGTACGGGACACCTAAGTTTGCGTCATTATTGTGCATATAATTTCTAATCGAATCATGACCAACTATATATAATTGGAAAGGCTCTAGAATACAGATTTTTTTTTTTTTTTAATAATTTATGTAGGGAGAGTAATTGATTCTTTTTTATTAAGAGTGTGCTTGGATTTTTTTGTTATCCTTTAGTGTTAGTGACACCATGCCCAGCGAATGCCAGGTTCTGGAATGGACCTATCTCTGACGACATTGATAGGTTAAACACCGCCTCCACAGAAAAATATCTATGACTTCTTGATAATATCAACCGCCCACTGGTTCGCGGATGACAGAACCAGAAATAGCGAGCAGGCAATAAACACACATTCCGTTAAAGATAGCTAAATATTGTGCCATCCCTGGTTGTGGAAAAATACAGTCGCTGCATAACCTTCCTTTGGAATCCGACATTAGTAATGCGGGGTTAAAGTTTATTTTTAAAGACGTTCCAGCTCATGTGGGAAAAACATGGAGCGTTTGTTCATTTAATTTCTCTTAGGATTCCTTCGTGAACAAGGCACAGGTCGACACTGAATTTGTGGAGAGTTTGAATTAAAAAATAGTGCTGTGCCTTCAATATTGAATTCGATAGGAATGGCGCAGGAATCTTATGTGAGTAAAAAAATTTTGTAATATGCGTCACTATTGCTTTGTTATAGATCGCTTGATGTGCCCTGAGCACTATTCGCACGGGATTAGAATTACCTGGGGACCTCTAGTCATGTGTATTAATTGCAGAGCCTGTGCGAATCGCCATCTCTGTGATTTGGTGGGCTCATATATAATTTTTCAAGGTTTTATACACCATTTGCAAATAATCGAGGCTGCTTTGAAGTGTTTTGGTATTATGTTGGGTTCTGGGTGATATCCATAAGCTACCGGGAGTCTCCCGTTTTTTATTTATCATCGACATTTGAGACCTGCGATCGCGGTGATCTTTTGTCCGGTTGGCGATAAGCAATAAACAAGGACAGTTCATCAGACCTTTAACCAAAGTGGTTTAACCAAAGTAAATTGGTATCACTTTCAAGGTGGAATAGGACAGACACTGTTCAGTGCCTAAGACCGTTTAGGAGTATGTTAGTTTAATCATACAACAGCTCAAAAAATCGCTCTGAAAGGAATCCTATTGTTATTGTTAATTTGTTTCTCGCATCTTTTGTGGTGGAATCAGCTTATCTCTTACGTCTAATTTTTTATGCTATTATCCTTACAATTAGTTATCATTAGCACACTGTTTTTGTTTAAATGTTTTAAGGCGAGTTTTGTTTTAAGGCAAGTAATCTTTGTCACCCTTCATATCCAAGTGGGGATGACAGGATGCAAGTTTTTTAGGAGGCGTGACCTGGATTTACTCGGGCCAGACCTGGTCGAGTGAGGCTAATAAGGGCCTAAAGGATCCGATCCGGCCAGCCACCTCAGAATACACAGGGAGCAGCTGTTACACCTAGCAGATTAACGCCACTGATTTTTTTAAGCTTGCATCTGCCTTTCCCTCTCACTCATTCTCCGATTGGCCAGACTGCACAGAAGTCGGTTCCCTTAGCTTTTATTAACAAAGGAGCACAATATTTCTGCCCTATCTCTCCTGAGCTCTTATTAAACCTCCCCCTACCCTCTCGCTACATCTGTGCAGCTGATCCACATCCATCCAACCTTCATCACATTCGTTCTATGTGACAGACATCTTGTGAGCGGGCCCCGTGTGTTTAACTCTTATCTATACGGGCTTTTTATTACGCCACCCCTCAGGTAGTAGGAGCAATTACTCTGATGTGCCCAAGGATGAGAAATGGCTATCTGTAATATCAGAGGTGGAGGGGGTTCAGCTGCGCGGTGTGCACATCACCTGCAAATGTAATTAGGGAGAATAATCAGCCGTGATGGGGCCCAGATGAAAGTCAGTCTGTGAGGGGCATTAATGACTAGTTCATTCCTAAAAAGCATTTGAGTTAAAGATGCAAAAGCAGTAAATATTACATGCCTAATGATGTGAGATCATATAAGTTATAATGGCTTGTTTATGTAAGGGGTCAGTTGTGGTCTAGTGGTTAGAGAGTTGGACTCGTAGCCAGAAGGTCACTGGTTCAAACCTCAGTACCACCAGGAAATGACTGAAGTGACCTTGAGCAAGGCACCCTACCCCGTTTGCTCTGCAGTGATAGCTGCCCACTGCACCCTACTTGTAAGTCGCTTTGGATAAAAGCGTCTGCCAAATGAATAAATGTAAATGTAAATGTAAGCCTCTTCTAGCTGTTTTATAATGTATACTTTTTATTTTGTAGCTGTGTTTCGGTTTCCCCTTCTTGATTGTTCTTACCTGTATTTAGTTAGTCTCATTAGCTTTTGTGTTCTTTGTATTATGCTAACATGATGATCTTGCTTGATATTTATACATATAAACCGCACTTGGATCGTAATCCGTGAAGTTTCAAGACCTTGGAAGGGTTCTTTTGAAGATTAGTCCTTGGTATTACATTTGAAAGTTGTTTGGATGTGTGTTTTGGTAGGTTCTTTAAAACAGAAGTGCAGGACTTAGAGTAAAAATAAAGCATTTTCTACTGTATATACAGACATACATTTCTTCCAAAATGCATCTGTGATTTCAAGGCAAATAAGTCCAGCCAGAAATTTGTTGTCATCTTCAAAGTTCGGTTACCCTCTCATTTCTGTGTCAGTTCTCAATTTTCCCCAGTTTGGTTGCTAAATTGATGTATTCCCAGTTCCACGCACAGAGCGGCATCTGTGAAACCTGCTTGGACCTGATAAGCCCAGTAACCAGTCTGTGGAGGTTTGGAGTGCTCTACATTTTAGTGCGGAAATTGTGCTGCTGTGATCGGGTACAGCGCTTTTTATTAACCATTCATCATCTGGCCTTAATATCTTCATTGTTAAAGTTTGTAACATTAACTAATATGTGATAAAAGCAATCTTCAGTTTCCATAGTTACAACATGTGTCATAACACCAGCCGCAGGGCAATTTGAGGTGAAAAAAGGGTTGTGTGTTATGATAAATTTGAACTCTCGGTTGTAGTTAAGAGGGTACAGAATATATGAGTAGAGCAACATTCACATAAACAGCTTTAACATAAACTTGTTGGCCGAGGCTCGATTTCATTCTTCAGGAAATTATTGAATCGTGACGTGTCTATCTTGTCTTTGCTTAAAAATTTGGTTCTGACCCCCTGGTGCCAAATATAGTAAGTCTAATGTGTTGGTATGCAATGAGCATCTATTTAGGTATCTATTATATAAATCCTATGCATTCCTATTTTGCAGAGCAGAAGCTTGTTACTGTTAAGCAGAGAATCTTAACAGTAAAAAGTAATAATAATAAAAAAATAAATATATATATAATATAATATAATAGGAAAGATGAAGTTAACTTCTCACTAGAGGATTTTTATTGTAAGATTTGCTTACTTTTTTTTACTATATTGTATACTAGCTTATGTTGGTAGTAGTAGTAGTAGTAGTATGATATGAATAACTAGCCCATGCTAGTAAATGTATCATGGCCCGAGAAAACGCTGTAGATTTTAAAGTGAACGGATTGCATGATAAATTATTTAGGGAACATGTTGCCGACTCAGATAAATTGCAATGTGTGTACGCCACGCTTATGAGAAATTCTGTTGTTTGAGGGGATATGTGAAGGGAATGTGTTATTCTTTTCCATTTCAAATAATGAATACCTGCAGGTATATAAAGTTAAGGTTTTCAGAAAAATAGGGCATTTTAAATGATTTCTTTTAGGCCAAAGGACATCTATCTGTTATGAGCGGTGAATTCAATTTCAGTTCAGTAGGCAGTTGACAGGCTAGTCATGTAGAGCAGTTTTTTAACTCAACATCTTCGGTTTGCTGTTTCAGGAATTGTTATCTTATTTAATTCTGCATTTTTCTGTCAAAATAAAAAGTCAAAGATAATGGATGTCCTATTTTAGATTGGTGTCTGAAAACATGTCCATAACATGCAACGGAGATCCTGGCATAAGAACCCTTGAATTAATGCCTAATGCAATTGTAGAGGGAATTGGAAAGTCACAGATTAAGAACTGTTCTTCGGTAAGGCCTTGAATGTGCATGTCTCCCTTTCCTGTAAAGACAGGTTGGGCTGGTAATGGGATTATGGTGTGTAGAAACGGCTTAGCGACCTGGTCTGAGGAACACCAGCCAATCCCCAAAGGATAAACAAAGTGCCCCAGGAAACAGAAATCATAGGGAAGGTTTATTATTGACCAGTCTCCACTCAGACACCAATAAATCATTTATTCTAATTGTACAAAATGCTTATTATTTTTCGAACCACAGCAACCTTTTGCTGTAATTCCAGTTTACACTAGCAAGGAGTCGACAAGCCAATGCAATTTATTTCTTGCGTCTACATGTACGGTATACATATACTTTAATATATAAAATTATATATATACGTTAAAATATAAATTTGATGCAATTGTTCCAAGCATATAAACCTATGCTAAGGTCATAATTTGAAAACAACACAGAACTAGTTTTCTTGGCCAGGTCATCTGTTGTCGGGATGTATACCTGCAGATTCTTGCCAATCCTCCTGCTATGTTACATTCAGAGAATAAATAGTCTTGTGTATTTGTTTCGGCACAATATTTCTTCTTGCTGTGGTTACAATTTAATCAGGTGTTCCATTATAACTTGGCTTTAATTTAATGCAGCATTTCTCAACTAGTTTTGCTTCAGACCCCATTACATTAGACAACAAGGGGCGCCCCTACACAGTAGCAGAGTTGTTTACAAAGGTAAACAAACGTGTCCTAAAATCAGACATTGAAATATACTGAAATAACCTTATGAGGAACCGCATAGGCCTGTCAATGCTAAATGAATAACATGACATGAATAGGACGAAGAGAAAAATAGACAATTACATTTAAACAACAGCAGAATCTAACATCATTGCCGGTTTAACACACACCTACAAGTGTCCTGTTTTAAAGATATAATCTACATTCAGCATTAATTTAACCATCCTTTAAAGCATGGTCTGATAATTCCCTTTCTTTTACTCTAGCTCATCTAAAATGATAATTCTGCTGTAATTTACTTGATCTGTTGTCTTTTTTTATATTACACATGGCAGATAGGTCCCAGGTTTGGATACATGTGTTGGAAACGTGTGCATCAAAGTTGTTGAATCCTTAATTGGTTGGTGTATTGTCTAGTTACTTGATAAATACTGTGTCCAGAGATAGAGGTATAGAGATGGGTTTTCTGTGTCTCTCTGATCTACTTTAGTGATAGTAATTGTATCGCCCGACAGATTAAAGCAAAGTCCAGCGTGAATGTTGTTTGGCTCCTTCAGTGGGTGGATTGAAGTATGTTTTTTAATATCGGCATGTTCTGCACAATTTGCATTAATGTAGAAGAGATCAGTTGAATTACATGAGCGTTACTACAGATCTAATGTGTGGCTATATATGTGCTACATATATATTTATAGTTAAAAATAACACGTAGTCTTCCAAACAAAATGCTGTAATGTAATTGTTATTTTTAAAGGTTGTTAAGTCTAGGGTTTTAAGGTTGTTTAGGAGTATTTGGTGGGGATACACAAGGACAAATCCCACGGGTCACGCATTTTCCTCTCCTCTCTCTTTCTATCTTTTGCTTTTTCTCTCTAACAAACATAAACACATTCTTAGCACATTTAAAGAGGATTAAATCCCCAACCTCTAATCGCACTTAGTGTCTATAAACATTACTCACATGTGATGATGCAGTCTGGTTAAACAGTCCCTCAGCTGGACAGAGCTCCACTGCTCATGCTCAAACCTGTCTCAGTCAGCGGACTAAACCAATTTCTTCTTTGTAATTGATCTCATAAGAATTGTAATATGTACAGGTAAATAGTTTGCATAACTTGTATAACTGGCTATATAGTAACAATGTTTATTCATCTCATTCATTCAACTCTTGCTTTCCATCAAAATGGAGAACATTTTAAAAGCAAAGGATACTAAATTTCTGGAGTTTAGAATATTTAATTTTAGATGTAAAGGCTTGCGTCGACATCCCCCAATGCATTGAACTCCGCAGAGCTGACAGTTCAGGAACAGCACAAGTCAAGCGTATCTCATCATTACTCAATTTCAACTTTGACCCGACCCCCAATGATTACTGGACAATTTGAATGATGAACTTGTATCATTACAGGGCAGGATGTGAATGAAAATCTTCAATGGGGTACAGACTCCAAATAAATTGTTTGACACAATATCAGAAACATATCATGCAATGCCAATGCAAAAGTATTTCTTCCCAATAAAGGGCAATGCAAAACATTTTCAGTTTTCAATGATTTTCAATTTAAAACTTCTTTCTAAAATATAAAGCCTAAATCTATATACACTGCTGTTTAAAAAATATACTGCAAGAAATAGGTGCGTCAGAAAAAAGACCAAAAAAAGGCTCAGCAATCAGAACCAACGGAACGAACCCGCACACTATCAATCTTGAAAACGTATCAAAAATGTATTTAAATACAAAGTTTCGATCCATGACCTTCATCAGGTATACAAATTCAATCAGACTCAGGTTCACTTAAAAAAAGAGACATTTAATGAATTTTTGTCTAATGCTATGTTATGATTATCAAAATTTATTTTCCTTTTTTTACCTTGTTTTTTGAATGATTTCCAAAGTATTTCTTAAGGATGATGTTAATTACTGTATGTATGAGGTCATTGATTGTGATTGCTAATGATTTGCCTTTGTGATTGGTCATACGTCTCTTTTTTAAGTGAACCTGTGTCTGTTCGAGTTTGTATACCTGATGAAGGTCATGGATCGAAACGTTGTATTTAAATACATTTTGATACTTTTGCAAGATTGATAGTGTGTGGGTTTGTTCCGTTGTTCATGAACTAAAGGGAAAACGATTATTTTCTAACTTTGTGGAAATTGTTACAAGAAAACAAAATGCTATCTTTGAAAGCCAACTTTTGCATAGAACTTGTAAAAATCAACCAGTTTTTTTAAGGTTTCTTATTGTTGCTTTTTAAACAGTGCAGGGCAATTATAAGCTGCTATTTTTCTTTATCATTAGGCCCAAGTCCTCCAAGTATATTACAAAATATATAATTTTTTGGGTTTTAATTTAAATCAAAGCTTAATGAAACTAATGTTCTGTTAAACCACAACTAAGTAACTTTCATTATTCAGGACTCTTAATACAGTCGAAAAATGATCCACATGGACAAAACAGTCTCATAGCTTTGTTCAGTGATGCAAGTCATGATATGGATTCACAGTGATTCATCAGCTATGACCAGTCACGTGTCTTATATGTGTTTTTCGATACCCACAGCTCAAAATAGATAATCAATCATACCAGTTTTAATGTATGTAAAGAGAAAATCCTGTCATACCTTATCAGAGACTGAATTTTGCATTATATTCTGGAAGACTTTAAACAGATTATTTCGATTTTTTTACTTTATTTGCCTATGCAAATACAATTACATTCCTTCATTTCAATTTAAACTATGAACTATTAGCAATGATTTGAATAATTAATATTGCAATTTTTCCTATGATTAAATGCTTATTTGCCAGTGGCACTCTTTACTCTCAGTCTGTGCTGGGCGAGTGTTCATTTTGGACCCTGATTACAACATTATGATTTCATAGTCTGCTTATGTATGAGACTCCTGGGATAGTTTAGTCCCATCTGAGTGAAAGTGAGGGCTGCAGGTCTGCTGTGTTGAGAGTGCTGCCAGCACGGGATGTCCAAATGAAGCATTTTCAGCTCTCTTCATGTTTTTGAGCTCTTCAGTTCTTGTTTGGCAGAGGTATGAAGCACCTGAGCCTCAGCACAGGGTCCGCTTTCTCCCACAGCTGTACAGAGCGACAGCCCTGTGGGATTTCAGCACTGAACTCTATTATTCCAGCTCCCAATGGCATTCTTTCACTTCTAGGTCAGATCAAGCCATTTTTTTTTTTTATGAGCCCTGCGTTTTAGTCCATTATTACTTCTATGTGCTGCAATTTTGTGGCAGAGTTGTGACTTTTGTACATTCACGGATTCCATTTGGACCCTGTTTGACTCTCTGTTATTCCAACACCCCGGTAACTATCCCTTTTTAAACTGATACATTTTTTCAGTACAAGACTCTCGGAACCATTTGATTGAGGGATTTGGTCAGTTGTGACAAGGTATGTTATTCCCCGATAACATCTGGCTGAATGGTTCCATAAAGAACCTTTAAAGGGGGGATTTTTTCTTCTTTTACACAAATGTAATATAAATCACAGGGGTCCACAGAATGTGTATGTGAAGTTTCAGCTCAAAATACACCACAGATCTTTTATTATACCATGCTCTAATTGCGCAGTTTTGGATGTGAGGAGAAACGCTCTGTTTTGGTGTGTGTGTCTGAGTGTAAATGAGCTGCTAGTTTCTGCCCCCTTTTCAGCAGAAAATGCGGCCAGGGCTGTGGGCCTGTGTTTCCAACGACAAAACAAGAAAGAAGGATCACATAAAGGGAACGAGAAACAAGGTTTTTAAACACCAAACACATTGTTTTCTATAAGCGAACAGACTCCTAACAAAGGCTTCACGTTTTCTATACGCGAAAACAACAAGACAAACCGCGTATTTACAAACCAAACACACTGTTTTCTACATGTTAAAGTAGCCTACCCAAGAAACAAGGGTCATGAAGCAAATGAGAAACTAACGGTACCGTGTCTTGTCTTTGAACACCAAATACATTTTTTTCTATAAGCACACCTGTTTCCTCCGGGGCCATTCGCGAAGGCGCTCCGGTCCCTGTTGCTCCGGTCACGATCACTTTCGGGAGTGAGACTTTTGCATCACAGGGTTTCACGGATAAAATAACAAAACGTGAGGGTGGTGGGAAACCCATGTAACCTTGACAAACCCATCGCATGTTTACAAACCCTACACACAGTTTTCTATAAGTAAAGGCACTCAAGACAAACGCATCGAGTTTTCTCTAAGTGAAAGTAATGTTACACAGGACAATCCCATCACGTGTTTACAAGCCTTGCTTTCTGTGAGTGAACAGACAAATATGTCACAGTGACAATTGATCTACTTTTAAGTTTAAGGTCCCTGAGGGCTTTCTTAAAAAATATAGGTACTTACAATGTCTTTATTTTTTGCTTTGCCTCGTTCAGTGTGGAGGGTTTCCATTGAAAACAAAACAAATCCGAAATCTGAAACTCTCGTTTTCTCACAGGCTTAGCAGAGATGGGCTCACACAAACAAGGTTACTAGGTGGTCATTCATCACGTTTTCTGAGTTGGCAGATGCACCAGAGTCCCGACTTTAGCACTTGAAATTGAAATGGTCCTTTAACAAAGAACATCTCTCTTTAACGAAAGAGATCCTTGATATAGAATAAAGCAAAAAAATCCAAGAACCTAAGAAACTGAAATGGTTGTTGTTTATGGCATTCATTTGACAAACCTGTTGTAGCACCTTTTCAAAAAAGTGTTTGTTATATAAATTAGATATACATATATCTGACATACAATATATGATAACATACAATAAATGATATCTCTTGTATCTCATCTCGTTCGAACTTTGTATCTGCCGCTAGGATCTATTTCTTCCTTATGGACGGTTCAAGTTTCTTTAGACTATTATGTACATTTATTTATTTAGTTCAAAGTAATTTAAATGAACATTTTGTGTTCAATTAATTTCTAATGTGGCAAGAAGCTGTGTCATTAACAGGATAATGCAAATATAGCCACTTGTATCGCAAGATAAACCCCTTCAGGTTAACAATCGCCTGTCTGGGTTTATACTTTTCAATAACAACTGGTTATATGTTCAGTATCCCTTACTTACTAAAATTCAATCATTTCAATTATTATTCAAAGAAATTAATTATTATGTATTGTCTCATACTTAATCTGATGTGAGAACGCCAATGGCACAGATATACAAAACTTGGATTGTTACAGTAAGTTGATAAAATCTTAAAGCAACAGTTCACCCAAAAATGAAAAAATCTGTCATAATTTACTCCTCTTGTTTTTCTAAGCCTGTATAAATTTATTTGTTCCGTTTAACAAAGAAAGATATTTGGAAGAATGTTAGCGACTGACAGTTCTGGGACATCTATGACTAACATGGTAGAATAAACACATTTTTTTTTTATCTATTGAACACAAAATAAGATGTTTTGAAGAGTTTAGGAAAGCAAACAGAGGGCCTTTTGACTACCATTTTAGTTTTGTCCTAATATGGTAGTCAATGATGCCCCAGAAATGTCAGTTGCTAACAAATCCTTACAAATTTCTGTATTTGTGTTCAGCAAAACAAAGTAATGTAAACAGATTTGGAACAACTTGATGATGAGTAACTTGAGTAAAAAAAGATTTTGGGGTGAACTATCCCTTTAAGAGAAACTAAGAATCAATAGTTGGAGTTAACAGAATCTCCTCAAGCAGAAAAGCTGAGAATTCGTTAGATGTCTCACCTTGAAGTATAGCGAGCCAGCAAACATTTTCTGAGCGAGTGCTGTTTGATTCCCGCTCTGAAGATGATTTCTGTAAATTGCACTTAACAGAAAGCCAAGTGTTACTACGTCTCGACACACTCGAGTAAACAGTGACAAACAGCCCAATTAACCTCCCAGTGAATCTTTCAAAGATGTGTCAGCTCTCAGGTTGCCATAGCAGCTTTCTGATCTCCAAGAACTGATAAATCCAAGAGATGAAAAGACATCTAAATATCCCACAACCCATGGCTAGAAAGAAAGTTTGATTTCTTTTCTTTTTTTATCTTGACAGCTCACCCTGGAGCCGAGCTCACAGGCCTGCGTGTGATTTAGATGATGGCCATTTGATAAGAGCATGCACAGGGAGGCGGTGCTTGATCTCATAAAGCCCGTTTCATTACTGGACACATACTCATCCTTATATGTTTATGGATAACAAACAATGCTTTGATGTGGCTCTTATCTTGCTTATATTAGTTTTTGCTGAAAACAATTTCTTCTATCTATCTATTTCTTCTATCCGTGTGTCATATTTTGATCATTGTTGTGAAGATCTATGCACGTTGTGTTCTCTGAACCTGTCATGAAATTGCGTTCACATGATTCAAAGTGTTTTCCATCCATATTCCAACTCTCCTGATTTTCCTTTCGTATGAGAACCTTACGAACATACTTGTGATGTCACAATGGCGATGTTCTAGATCTGGCTGATGGGTATAAGACCTGCTCTCAGACTTGGAGTAATCCTCCTCCTTGAGCTCTGGCTTTATGCATAATTCAAACCCAATCCATCTGCCTGTTGCATGGATTAATATTTTCTGCACAGATTCGTAGGAGGAGATGGTGTCCATATGCCGGAGGCTACGGAGAGAGTAGCTATGTGGAACGGCGTCTTTTTTACCCGCCAACTTGAGTGGCATAGATGGAGAGCCCTTCAGGCCTGTCATATTCAGAGTGACTGATGCTCTCCACACTGTACGCAGGGCTCTTTAGATTTATAGCGCTCTCACAGTCCACCACACCAATCAAAACACCATCTGAGGCAATTCAGGAGCAGACACGTAAACAAACATAATGATCCTCGTTCAGCTCATCTTAGATTATTCAAAGCATGGCAGCATGTAATGCACCCTTTTTATTGAATATCTATATACCCACATGTTTCACTGCGATACCCGTGCTGTTATGTTCAGCAATTGATTGAACTTGTAAGGTCTATTAAGTCTGTATACGTTGTGCTAGTATAGTATTAGTGTGGTTACTCGACAGCTTGGGTTTTGATGACTGAGAGCAAAAATAGTCACATTGATTTAAGGCCATATTTTTGGCAACCTGCAGTCATTCTATTATAGATTGTCCTGTAATGTCATGACACAATAAATGGCTTCCGTCGTTCATCCTCTTTAAGATTAATCTTTGTTATTTAAGTGTTTGGGGGAAAACTGAGATAGCCTGTATCAAAAATCTGTTAAATCAGTAATAATGGACTGGTTTACCCAATGTTATGTATTTCATATTCTAACTCAGATAAAAATGATATTGCTCAAAGTCAAGGTTGCTCTGTCATAACACAGGAGATTTGATGGAGAAATCTTCGAATGAAATTAATAAAGTATGAGTACGAAGCTTTAACAATTTATATTGTTTAAATAAAATAATCTGGATTTGGGTAAATTTGAATGGAAATGTTTGAGTTCATATCTTATAATATTGTCTTCTGATTGAAGACTTTGCAAATCTAAGCTTAATTTGTGATATTGTTTAGATCTTTTGTGAGATTACTGCATCTTTTTCTCAGGAGAACCATCTAAGATGCAGGAGACTTTTTCATTTGCTGTCCATTGAATCTCATCAATGTGTATGAGAAATAACCGAGATATTAAAAAGCTTTCATCTTTGATTTGCCACTTGCTTTCGGAAGACAGCTTCTATGAAAGCTTTGGGTCTGTGTCCATGTATGCATGAACAATTGATCTAAACAATTGATTCTTTAAAAGGATCTAGAGATTTTTTGATGTAAAAACACATTTAAAATGGCTTAAAATAGCACCAGAGATTGACAGAATCCCATCTAAAGGAACATTCCCCATATGTGGAATTCAATGGCCTGCTCTCACTTGACCCACAAACAAAACAGTGTCCATATTTCCTCGTATCAACCAAACATCATTTTATATACGGACAAACACAGGTTTCAGTTGAATCCCTCTAATAATTAAACCTGCATATTCCCAACAATGGTACCTGAAATGAGAAGAGGAGTAGCGGTCATGGCCACCTGACTTGAGTCACACAGTTCCATACCTCAGTAAAATGCTTTCTGATGTGCAGCTGCCCAAGATTAGCAAGTATTTTAAAGCTGGTTCAGATTTCTCCTGCTAAAACTCTATCAGAGCTGGACACGAGCACAAGAGGAGATTATATTAGAAGACAATGGGTGTCTGTGTAATGAGAAAGGGCTTCTGTAAGCACCCTGATCAGGTTTTGTTCTTATAAGGAAGGATGTTTAATAAAAGCAGCTCATTTTTATGCACCTGGGCTGCATTGGGTGATGCTTTAGGAGGCTTTCTGTAAAGATGTTCAAGCTGTTTGGGGTTTAGTGGTTAACACTTTGAAAAGTTGTTGGCCTGACATCAGGTATCATTGAAAGTGATAGGTTACCCAAAAATGTGTAAAATTCTGTAATCGTTTACTCACCCCCTTGTCATTTTAAACCTATATGACTCTCTTTCTTCTTCATAACACAAAAAAAGATATTTAGAAAAATGTTGTTAACCGAACAACAACAGTGCCCATTCACTTCTATTATATGGACACAAAACCAGTGCAAGTCAACGGGTACAACATTCTGCTTCAATCTTCTTCTGCAGGAGAAAGAAAGTCATACAAGAAGGTGATAAATGATGACAGAATTTTCATTTATTGTGCAAACTGTCCCTTGAAGCAGGAACTGTCAAGTTACACATGTCACAGGTTACTTTCTTTTGTACTGCTGTACCCTAAAAAGGGCACTTAAAGGGACAGTTCACCCAAAATAAAAATTCTTTCAGCATTAACTCACCCGTATTCCACAGCTGTATGAGTTTCTTTCTTTGGCAGCACTTGATAACACGGTTTCCCACTGACTTCCTTTATATGGACACAAAACCACCAAGATATTTCTCAAAATATCTTCTTTTGTGTTCCACGGTAAATAGTCATGTTAATATTTTGAAAGACTTGACCCTTTTAGTGTTTCCAAGGAAGCCCATTAAATTGGTGTTGTGTAAATTAAATGAATTAAATTAGATTACAGATTTAATAAAACTAATTTAATTTAGGCCTACAACTTATGGTATAGTGTGATTTCTAAAAAAGATGTACTTTATACAGCAGATAGCAGTCAAGTTCAACACTTTGGTTCTTCAGAATGCACATGATTGGCATAATGCTGTTTTACAAAGCTCTTCTGTCAATACTTAGAGTATCTCAGTATGTTGCTGCCCTCGTCAGGTGGTCCTCTGTAAATGCAACCATCTATTCTATGTGATTTTTGTGCTAATACTTTCCACACATCTCCAAAAGATGTCCCACTGTTGTGCATATAACACTCTTGGGTTTATGTTATATAATAATCAACATGACATCATGTTTAATTATTCAAGAGTAACATCTTAAAACATTATAATCTTAATGTAAGGTTAAATATAAAAAAATGTAAGATGTTCCCCAGACTTAATGCTACTGTGTGTGCATGTATAGTGCGTATGCATGTTGTGTGAGTGTGGTATCGTGCCTCATGCCAATGTGTCTACTGTAGCACAGATGGAGATAGGGCCAGGGATTAGGGAAGATTCTCCTTGATTTAATAAACTACAATGGCTCATAAACATGAGGGATAAACCTGGCCACACAGAGACAGTTGCTGACCATGACACATCAGAGAGTGGCCACACATCGACACGGCACGCTCGTAAGCCTGGACAACGAATGTCCTACTTATGATCCGTCCAAAATCAATAGAAAAGAATAAAAATTGAGCTTAGCCATTGAAAAGATTAAGAGTACAATATCCACAAAGCAAATCTGGCAGTTCAAATTAAGTACCATACTGTTTTTGGTAATACCATGAAAGTGCATTTAAATGACATGCAACTATTCTGTGAGGGGTTGAAAGTTTATTTGCCCATGGCTATTTTATGTTCACTCTTTGGGTACTGATTTGTTAAACTTTAAAGATACAGATAAATCTGCCCATTGAATTAGATTTTTTATATTATTTTTGACATTTATGCATTTGTCAGATGCTTTTATCTAAAGCAACTTACATTGCATTATCCTCTACATATGTTTCTGAGTATGTGCAATCCCCTGGGATCAAACCCACAACCTTGGTGTTGTTAGCACTTTACTTGTACCACTGGGCTACAGGAAAGCTTTTTTTAAGTCAAGTCAAACGATCAATCCCAATTAATTGCATCCAAACTAAAAAGTTTGGGTTTACATAATATATATCTGTGTACTATGCATATTTTTATTTATTTATAAACATACATGCAATGTATGCAATGCAACAAATAATAATATTAATAAAGGCTTATATATTTTTTTTAATTATTGGGAAATTAGGGCTGTCTAATGATATTTGATGAATTGACAATTAATCACATTCGACATAAAAGTTTGTGTTAACAAAATATATATCTGTTATATATCTGTGTACTATGCGTATTAATTTTGCATTTATGAAAACATATGCATACATGGAAACATATTTACATGTTTCTATTAATTGACATGTATTTACTTATATTACCAATCATTTAAATTATACATATATTTATTAAATAAAATATTTAATTGATATATTTATTCACTTTTATATTCTCTATTTTTCTTTTAAATACATCTATGTATATGTGTTTATAAATAAAAAATGTATATCCACAGTACACAGACATATATTATGTAAACACACATTTTTATGTCGGAAGTGATTTATTGCAATTAATCATTTGACAGTCCTCAGTTTTTCCCCCAATAAAAATAAAAATATATAAACGTTTATTAAATATATGTATGTATGTTGATGTGTTTATAAATACAAAATTAATATGCACAGTACTCAAAAATATAAACCCAAACTTTTATATCGGATGCGATAAATCGCAATTAGTCGTTTGACAGATCAATTATTTTTTTATTTATTAATTTTTAAAATATTTAGTGTTTTAAATTGTTTTTGTAAAACAAAACAAGTAAATAAAAATGTAACATTTTAAAATGAAATTATTCAAAGTTTATATCCCTCTCCTATCTGTTTTTTGGAGGTAAGGTGCTTGTGTTTAAGATCACTTTCCCAATGGGTCCTTTAATCTTGGAGGTTTAAGTATCTTTCTGTGAAATTGTGAATGAAGAAAATCCAGCATTGAAATTCGCTCGCCAAAGGAGCCGCTGGTTACATCAGCTTTAAGTCCGACTGAGCTTGACCCGTTTCACGTGAGCTGGGAGAATGTCGGAGGATTACAGGGCTAGATCTACAAAAGAAATTAATAAGGGGAGAGATGGATGCGGTCTCATGAGCTTCAACTCAACGTTCGGTTTAGAGTGCAACATCTTTACGTCACAGTTATGCTCTCTGACTGTCCCAGCTGAATTCAGAATAAATCTGAAAGTAAAGGGAATAAAGGGGCAGTTTAGTGCAGCGCGGCTCAGCAGAGCTCCACCGTTTCTCTGTGAGCTTGTGATTAAGGGACCATTCGCCAAACTGGCAGACCAGGATAAATGGAAATGTAGGGATCAGTTGTTCCACCTTCAGCTGAGCAGCTCAGGAGACTCTCTGCCCTGTGAGTGACCG
The DNA here is from genome assembly GCA_008369825.1 of Triplophysa tibetana. NCBI lineage: Eukaryota > Metazoa > Chordata > Actinopteri > Cypriniformes > Nemacheilidae > Triplophysa > Triplophysa tibetana. The sequence continues at coordinate 9,909,843 of CM017917.1, read as the reverse complement.
CTGTCATTGGGTGTCTTTGGTTCTTATTGAATCAATTTTGATTTCACTTATTTGTAGATTGTTTTATGGAGAATTTGTTTTTCTTGTAAAGAACATATTAACTTTGTTTTATATTGTGACATGTCTTTAATCTTATCTTGTGCCACAGAATAGACGTTCAAGATGTTCAAGCACATAATTAAAAAAATTGCATAGTGATTTGTGTTTGTTGCATATAAAGAATAATTTCAGATAGTCGGTGATCAAACTTTGAGCATGTAATATTTTGAGAAGTACTGTTTTTATAATTCACCATTTGCTACTGTATGTATTTTTCTTTTAGGATTAGGAGTTACAAAATTAAGCAATGTTTGGTCATGAGTGATTGAAAAGGGTCATTTCTGTGTTTCAGGTGAAAAATGCTTGTGTAGAATTATGATTTGAATGTATAATCACACAAACATGTCCAGCTCTGTTTCTTCAACTCAAAGAAGCGGTCTCTTCACCCGGATGTGTTCCTCTCCTGTTTTAGGTGATTCTCAGTGGGTGGAGATGCCACGAAAAGACATGGAGGGAATCGTGGGCCAAATGGTTGTTCTGGAGGCCTGGTACACCCCTACCAGTGCATTAGAGAAAAACACAGTCATCTGGACCTTCATGGCCAATAACACTAAACAAGTGAGTGTGTTTAAAGTGTTGTATGAGTGGCCCATCAGTCTACCTCTGACATATTGACAAGATCTTTACACAATGCATTGCTGTTGGTGATACACCATTGAAAAACATCAGTGAGGTTAAATAGAGAAAATAGAAAAAGTAGAGACATCGGATAAATGTCTCCTCAGAGTTTCAGAAGTATTTGGGTCTGTTAACTCCAAATATTCAATTCAGCCGTGGGAAAAAAATATTTTCTTTTTTTACGCATTCACAATTTATTGTTAATTTATGTGTGTTTATGTAAATGATCATGTTTGTTTCATTCTGTGAACTACTAACAGTATATCTCTCAAATGTCAAATACAATTTTATTTGAAGTGAATGAGAACTGGAGAAATAGGAGAAAGAAAGTCATACAAGGTGATAAATGATGACAGAATTTTCGTTTATTGTGCAAACTGTCCCTTGAAGCAGGAACTGTAAAGTTACACATGTCACATGTTCAAAAACTGAAAAGAAAACAAGTACATATTCACTTTTAAACAACATATCAGTTATATTTGTAAATGTTTTGAGGAAAAATGAAAAAAAAAGATTGTATGTGATAACCTGACGTTTGATTTTGTTAAAAGTAGACAGACACTGGACTGGATTCGCCACAATACATCTATAAATGCTGCTTAAATAAAAATTGGAATGGTGACACGGCTGTATAAGATATATTTAATGAATTATTGTGATGTCATTTTATCAGTGCAATGAAAAAATCAAAAGGTGTTCTGAAAGGCAAAATAGTGACCTCCTCTTATACATTTATGTATTTGGCAGACACTTTTATCCGAAGCGACTTACATTGCATTATCCTATACATTACTATGTGCAATCCCCTGGGATCGAACCCATAACCTCGCGTTGTTAACACAATGCTCTTACCACTGAGCTACAGGAAAGCTGTATACATAAAACATACAATTTTGATGTTGAATTAAAAAGTTTGTCATTTGTCAACTACCCATTTCCTGAACTCACCCCTCCGTCCCTTCAAAAATGACAGATTACACAAGAGAACAATCTGTTATCAGACTATTGAAGCCGAAACATGAAATCCTCCGTCACTGGTTCACTCAACAGATGGGTTTAAATTGCATGTCGAAGGAAGAGTATGGACTACTTGAAAGGTCAATGACTGCTTATGAAAATGCACATGATGAATGGATGGACGAGAAGTGGATTAACTCAGATTTCGATTGAAATCTATATGTCAGTTAATACACCCTTATCGTGGGAGCTGAGCGAATATTGTGATGCTTTATATTTGTTTCACCTGTTTCCCAACATATCAAAACTTAATTGAAAATCAGTCTAAAATGTTAATCTTTTATCCAGCTGTTTTTTCATCTTGAGAAACTATTTTTCATGACTGTAACCTCCATCATTTAGAAGACTATGTTTATCAGCTGATATCTAAAGATACTAGTCGATTTGTTTATTTTGCTTTTTTATAATGGTTTTAGGTTTAATATTTCAGTAGAACTGCTTTAAAGAGGATTCATTTAGAGACATTTCTTCTCAAAGAGTGTATTAGTGTGTTTAGCATCTTATCTGAGAAGCTGCATCCCTAAATCCATCCACTTTACTGCTCAGCCTTGCGATAGCCATCACAGTACTTCTTTAACAGTTATTTCAGACAGTCACTTTGAAGAAATTTGCGGACTTCAAATGACATGCTGTGAGGAATGTTCTCATTCTTATTATGTTATGAATAATAAAATACAGACATACTGTAAAATGCATCTCACAACTGCTGCACGTGTGTGTTCTGTCGTGCAGATCATTTCCTACTCCTCTGGACAGATCGGTATCGGCAGCACTGACTTCCGGAGGCGGGTGGGCTTTGCCACGTCCATGCCCTCTGCCAATCTTTCCATCTACATCAACAAGACCCAGGAGTCGGACTCAGGACGCTACCTCTGCAACGTCATCATCCCTGGAGCTCCCGGCATTTGGGGAGAACTGAGTCTCAATGTTAAAGGTATATTGGCAAACATTGTAAAAACATTCAGAACATCAACAATAAAGATCAGAAGATGAACAGCTTCTGGCATTTTATCTAGTTCTTTTTGGCTTTTTAGTACCTCCATCTTCTCCTGTGTGCTCTATATCTGGAGACGCTGTAGTGAATGGCAATGTGACACTGAGCTGCAAATCCAGCAGTGGTAAACCGATTCCTCAATACAAGTGGACCAAAGCAGCTCCTCTCTCAGAAGTCTTCTTCTCTCCCATGCAAAGTGAGTCTCAAGTCTGTTTTTGTTTAGTTTGCTGAATAGAATGATATATTCCTTTTATAGCAGACTACACTGGTCACACATTACTGTATGCACGTTTGTTTATTTGCTTGTTTTAGTAATGCAGATGCTAATAACACTTTCGTGTGACTTTAAAATAGAGCTGCGCGATACTGAAAAAAAATGTGATATGCGATAACATGATAAACAACAAAAAAATTGCAAATAGTAGAATAATTTAATATTAATATTATAGTATAAATATGAAATTTGTTTAAAAACGGGAAACTAACCAACATACTGAAATCTACATAACCAGCAGTCTTTTCTGGGGAAAAATGCATCAGTTCTTACTGTCTCAGTCCCTCATTTATCAGACTCGATCTAAAACTTTTTAAAGTATTACAATTATTCAGTTATTGCAAATTTTGTGATATGCACTTTTGCAATAGGTCGATCATTAAGAAATGAATTGCAGACCTTGTTTGTAATAACATAGTATCAGGTTTTTATATCTCATCACACACAATTTTGAGTGCGTGATTCAAGTAAAACACGATATCGCTGCTGTCCATCTGAAACTTTGTATCTCCATGTTGTGATTTTAATTTTTTGCCATAAATCATTAGTCATCCTTTATGTTTGTCACTGGGTTTTACCAATAAAAAGTATTCAAAGTGCTTGGCAACACAGTATTTAAACTCTTCTAATGTACAAAGTTTATTCCATTTCCTTAAAAAAGCAAATTTAGTCATATGAGGTTTCAGAAGCACAGCGGCAATATATTTTTCCATACTGCCGAACGTTTTATTAATAAATCTTACTAAAGCCGTGGGCAAAGTATGTTATTGTATATACATGTTTATACGTGTTAGTCTTGGTTGGTTTTAGGAATTTACTTTTCTCCGTACTGAGAGTTTATTAACCCTTTGAGATTGGTTAGTTGTTGTATAGAGCAGAACACGGCAGGGATCATTCATCACTGATAATTTAGTGTGTCTTTCTTCCTTTGGCCTGAAGACAGATGGAAATATCTATGTTACCCTCAGAGACAGATTCTCAATCACAACACAGACCTTGAATCAAACAGGTACTGACCTTGAATCAGTGCCAGTGACAGTCTCACAATGAGAAAACGGAACAATCCCACATTTTCCACACCAAATAATAAACAAAGTATGCGTTACAGAAACAGCATTAACGTCTGAAACGGTATGTCTTTTTAAATATATCACGATGATGTCAGCACAAGTGTTTTGTGGACATACACAGCAGTGCCAGCTGTTCACGAAAGCTGGCTTATGCTTATCAGCCATGCAGCAAATTTCCTCCTTGATCCCGGACACGTGGGTCACACATGACATCGGAGCGTATCTCCCGAATCAGATTCTCGTGAAATGACAGATTCACCATGTTCTTCCTCTCGCCCTCTCTCTTTCACTTGTTCCTTCACAGCGTGGAAGTCCTGCCCCCAGCCTATGCTTGTGCTGGGATACCTGGGTAAGGGAAAAGACCCTAGGATAGAGAGAACTCCTTTAGGTAGACTGTTTGAACCTCAGAAAAAAATAAAGCTGTAGATGTTTCTCAATAGATAACCATTGTTAAATCATTGTGGTAAAAATGTGTGATACGTGTATCCTGGAAGGTTGTAGATACCTTGTAGAGCTTGAGTTGCGCCAGCCAATAACAATAGGGCCCTTAACCCAAATTAATACAAAAGAGTTTTCCACTAGGACATTTAGCTCCTCAAAACAATCTTTTCACTGTCTGACAATAAAAATAGGAAAAAGGTTTCAAATAAAAGAGACATAAGCCTTCTTTTTAGCTTTCAACAGTTATTGGGATTAGAGCCATTCAATATATCGAGCTAAATATTCCTCAGTCTAAAAGCCACAAATCTCATTCAACCTCAGTCCTCTACTCTGTCTCATCCCCTCAATGGGACATTATGAAATCGTGTGGTACATTACTATTCTCAAAGCTTCAGTCACTCTGAGCAACGCATTTACTCCCGGGTCTTCTTTCAGACGAGAGGCAAGGCACCCTGCGACTCAGCAACCTCACCAAAAACATGTCCGGCAAGTATGTCTGCCGTGCAAGCAACACAGCTGGGACGGAAAGCTGCCACATCAATTTAGAGGTCTCCACCTGTAAGTATCACATAGGATCAATAACACATACAGTATTTGGGATTTGAATGGCTTTAAATAAACCGTGTTTTTTTCTTTTGACTGCAGCTAATAACACGTGGGTCATCGCTGGTGCCGCAGTGGGCTCTGCGGTGGGCCTGATGGCTCTTGTCTTATTCCTGATCTTTATCCTGAAGAGGAACCATGACACAGAGGAAGAGATGTCCAATGATATCAAGTAAGCCTCATTTATCCTTCAATATAATCCAGATTAGATGTATCATCTGCTCTTAATCATCTGCTTGTGTGTCTTCGGGTAGTTATGTCCTGAACATTTTACGACTCCAGAAAAAATTTACACAAAATAAAATGAATGTTTTAATAAAATATTTTTAAACAAAAAATAATTTTAATTCCTGTTTACTGCTAGATAATAACAAAATCAAAAACAATAATTTTGTTAACCAATGTGAAGTTAATATTCTGTTATTCAGAAATTAATAAATATGCAGCAATTAATTAAGATTTAAAAAGATTTATAAATTAATTAGCAAAATGCAATATTTTAATATTATTTTTTATCAATATTGTTCATAGTAATTTATATTATATAAATATTCTCTTTTTTTCTCATATTTAATCTCTGTTTACCTTCACTAGATAATAACAAAAACAAAAATGTGTTATTAATTGTTCAAGTAAACTTGTAAAAAGTTTTAAAATATTCAATTTTTTCTCATTTTAATTTCTGTTTACCTTTACTAGATAATAAAAATGTCTTATTTATTGTAAATTGAATATTTTGTAATTCAGAAGTTAAAAAATATGCAGCAAAACATAAAATAATTAGCAAAATTCAGAACAACACTTCACATATCAGGACACTTCAGCTTCCCAAAAGTACAGTTTATCATGCCCTAAATGGTGACTGTTTCACTTTAGGGAGGACGCACAGGCCCCTAAACGTGTTTCCTGGGCGAAAAGCGGCACAGGATCCGATATCATATCTAAGAACGGCACATTATCCTCCATAGCGATAAGTCCCCCTCCAAGGGACCCTCACCAACAGCCCAACAACCATTACCCATATGCTCTAGGGGCCTCGGACACCGCCTCCATTCTCACTGCCTCTGGAAGCACCACCACCTACCGTCTCCACCCAGGAGAGACCAATCCACTTCACGGGCTGCCTGGGTACAATGTGACCAGCACTGTCAATCACACACAGCAACACCATCGCCTTCACAATTCCACGGGTCTCAGTCCAAACAGTTTATCCACAAACAGGACAGAGGGGCCACAGCCACAGGCCCCACGCTCGCTCAACATAGCTACAAAGACTGGTACGCTGTCTCGAATGGGGTCCGTGCCAGTCATGGTGCCCAATCAGAACCACACAGGTTCACTAGTGTAGCGTAAAGAGAACCCCATGTCAACGTATGTGCTAAAGACTTACAAAAACTCAGCCAAATGTATTTAAGGATGTTTATTTATTAATTGTGGTGATTCATAAATATGAATACGTCATTTTATATATTAAAGTACATTAAGTAGCATAAAATACATTTTTATGACAAAATGGTTTGTTTTTTTAATTATTATTTTTGTTTTTTAACACTAATAGTGTTTTGATGCTTAAACACTGTTTTTTTTTGCTGACTTTTCAATTTTTATTTATTTTACAAAAAGATCCCAAATATAATTTGTCTCACAATGTATTGTACATAAATAATGTCTGGTGTTATCAAGGCACACAGACATAATTAAAAATGTTTCTTCAGACTGTTACATAATGTTTTGAGATATTTATCCAGATATTTAGGCCTAGTTGTTTCTTTAAAATTATAATAATTCTCGTCTAGTACTTCAGTATTGGCTGTTTGCCTATTGTGCCTCTCTCTGTTTCTCTCAGGAGTTTTCTCTTATGGCATCGTAAATGGACAGATTTGGTGACAGTGGTGTTTGGTTTCTGTTAAACTGTTCTGTGGACGTTAGAGGAGAGATAATATAGCTCTTTAAAAAAATAAAACACCCCCTCAAAATATTGTTCTGAGATATATAATATAGATAATGAAAGCATATATGTGTCGATGATGATGTATGAGAAACTAGCCTTGTGGTTTGATGACTTGAATGTTGGAGGCAGGGGTTTATCATTTTTTAAATATTTTGATATTTGTATTAATGCTGAATGTTGTACTGCTGTGCAATGAATACTCGGTTAAATGCTCTGTTATTAGGTCATGCCTTGTCCTATTGGATGCATTTGGTATAGAAAATAAAGTGTTTTGTTATAACGGTCCACATGTTGGAAGCAGAGGGGTAAGAAAAAGGATGTGAGTTGGAAATTTCTCAGTGAGGTTTAAAAGAAATGTTTAAATAATAGTACAGTATATGTTTTTATTATTTACTATAATGTTCTGCTTATTAAAACCAATACAAGATTGTATTGTTTGGAACAATTGATTAAAGAGTTTATAGTCCTTTCACATGGTATTTGCTTAACCCTTCCATGAACTCTAAGGCTTACAACATTACATTTTTAAAACAGAGCCAAAAATTGGCATCTACCTGTTGAGTTAATTTGCAAAAACAGATAACTCCGTTTATTTAATGTTTAAAATCATGTTTTTAATTTGTTGGTTAGACGTATTTATACTTAATCAAAACAACCCAGCTGTAGTTTGACTGATATGACATATAATGCACAATAAAAGACATGATTTTTGAAAAAAAATTAGGCTAAAACGTTAGTTACCCGTTTTTGAAAATAAAATGTTTTTGTTTGTTTGTTCAGTGATACTTCAAAAATTAAAGACTGTCTGTGCTGTCTGTGAACAATAAAGTACACCTGAGTGAGCAAAGGTGCCTTTCAGAATTTGCGCTTAAAGCGAAAAAGGGTCTACAGTCACAGATGATGAGAAGTCAAAGAAATATTTACAGGTAAAGTTGGCATGTTTAGCCACACCTGCATCTATATCTAGCACACAATCTGGACATTGTTGTAGGTAGGCTACCTGCAGTTATTCATAGACGTCAGTCATGAGCTGCATGTGCTTATCACAGCGCGAGTGCCAGGGAAACAAAATATTAAATGCATAATGGCGTTTGCTCACACCGTGACCACATCCTGGATTTTGATCCAGTATTTTGGTAAGTAAATATTATCCCTTTTATGTATTTTCTAGAATAACAATACATGTTGTAACTAGTTTAAAACTTTAATACCTTTTTTATTATTACAGTAAAGGCAATTCCAGATAAAATGTGATTCATTTTATAATATAAATATTTAGACTGTTTTTATTGACTTTGATCAGTCGTAGTGGGATCATGGCAAGCGGTTGAGGTGAAGCCGTCAGTGTTTGTGCGCACCGGGTCTTCAGCCGAACTATCATGCACCTATAATACACACGCCTCTGAAGGCTTTACGCTGGAATGGCGTTACGCTCCTCCAGGAACTCCTGCTGTCAAAGCCAACAGAGTAAGCAGCACAATCTTCTTTACAAAACATTCATCTTGAGATTTTATGTAATTAAACGTGTTATTTGGCACAGGTGTTATACTACAATGGTAAACTGTACTGGGTGAACTCCTGGGAGGGAAGAATGACTCTGTTGCAGAACCCTCCGGTAATGGGCGTCGCATCTGTTAAAATCATCAGCGCTCAACCTTCAGATGCTGGACTCTATATATGTGAGGTCACTAACCCCAATGACTGGTCTGGTAGTGGACAGGGTCTGATCAACCTCACAGTGATGGGTAAGTTAACTAACATGACTGGACTACCAAGAATTAACCACTCATTTATGGCACTGTATGCTGTTCTTTGTAGTGCCTCCATCCAAGCCAGCTTGCCGACTGCAAGGAAACACCTACGTGGGGAATGATGTCACCCTGAGTTGTCAGTCTTCTCAGGGACTCCCCACACCTGTTTATTCATGGCACAGAGAGAAGAATGCACCCCTTCTATCACCAGACAGTTTTGTGGAAGGTGTACATGATCTCATTTGCTATCATAAAATACAGTCCTATATTTTGGAATGGATTTGACTTGTTTTTTCTGTGGAACATAGAAGATATTTTAAGAAATGCCTAAGGGCTTTTGTTTCCATACAATGGAAGTCAATCGGGTCCAATGTTGTTTGGTTAGCAACATTCTTCAAAATACCTTCTTCTGTGTTCTGCAGAAGAGAGTTAAACAGGTTTCGAACCACACAAAATGATCACAGAATTTTCATTTTTGGATCGTTTCTGTGCTTCAGATCAGCGCTCTGGATCTCTGATGTTACACAACCTGTCCGATGCCTTCGCCGGCACCTACACCTGCACAGCGGTCAATGAGCTCGGCCAATCGGCATGCACTATAACCATCCGAGTGGCCCGTGAGTAAAATGCTTTAAGATTGTTGTACTTTGTTGTGACCATTCCTTATGGTCTTATCACTGCTCTGTTGCCAGATGGGAGTACAGCAGCTGTAACCGGTGGAGTGGTGATGGGAGTCTTTCTCGTTCTTCTGTTGGTCGCGGCAGTAGCGGTCTATGTCTTCTGGTACAGAAAGAAGCAAAGTAAGAAAACCAGCGTGCATGAGGCCAGGTGTGTAATCAAACCTCTGTGAACACTAGATGTGACATTCAACACTGGTATTGCTACTCATACTTCGTTTTTCAAAAGGCTAATGAACAACAATTCAGCATCTCATGAGGAGACTGAAGATAAGCTTGATCCTGGGCAACTGGACGATGAAGATGAATCTGACCTGAAAGTGTCTCATTTTAGTCCCATTGTTTAGCCCCGCCTCTTTTTTCACTTAATTTTGTGTCACTCATTTGATCTTCTTTTTGCTGTTGTTGTTTAAAGAGATGTAAAGATTCGCTTTTTGTATAATCTAATATCAGTTTTACTCATGAAGTCAAGAATCACATTTGGTCTAGAAACATCTGGTGTAGAGGTTTATCTGCTATTGACTAAACTAATGCACTGTAGCCGACCGCTTTTCTGTTCTTATCTAATATGAAAGGCTTATTGACTCATGTTGCCATGACTTAACAATGATAAGAACTTTGCAGGTGAAACTCAAACACTTTTCAAAACGGTTATTTATTTGACATGGCTCACAATCTGCCAGTCTGAGTCACAGCAGCCGTTCTGCAAACAACACAAGAACCAGAATCACATATAAAGTTTAGGACAAAAACAAATGTAAGGCCAAACTGTGAGATTGGAATTTTCGGGATTTGCAATTGATCTTACAAATATACTTTCCGGTGATAAAAGCAACTCTGGCTCATTGTAACGCTGAATTCTGAATAAATCTGGTCTGTAAATGCTCAGAAATAAACAAGGCGAGTCAGATTTTTTGCCCTTTTAGCCTTAATCTTAGCTACAGGATTTCATCTATACTTCTTCCCATCAACTAGTGCAAAGACAAAACCATTTACCCCATTAAATCCGTGTCTTCAACCAAGCCTTACTGTGTGTTATTACTATAAATACTATAATCTGGACCTGCTATTCCAAGAGTTTAAGGCATAAACCGAAATCTTTTCATGCCATCCAGAAAGTCTCACAGCTACATAAAATCAAAGTCAACAGGTTGGTTTTCTGACTCTATGTGGTTATACAGTAACATCAGGAATCTCTAAAGCATTTAGTAACACACGTGGAATATACCCCATATAAACCTATACAGGCAAACAACCTTTATATCTGTAATGTACAGTTCAGACATTGACACATGATATATATGATATCATGCTAAATGTGATAAAGCCCAGCACTAGATAGTCCTATTCATGAGCTCCATCATATGATTATGATTCAGCCAGCAAACTTCTTGCGATGATCATTCTCATCACTTCATTTGTACCTATATAACACAAACATAATGATTGTTATGAAAATCACATAACTTTGTTCTATCAATTCATGAGATTTTTTAAATAAAAAATTACCCTCTAATATCTGGTGCACTCGTATGTCTCGGAGATACTGCTGTACTGCATAATCCTTCAGATATCCATAACCTCCATGCATTTGTAAGGCCTGATTACATATCTGAAGGGTTTAAAGCAAGGGATGTTAGTCGAGAATGGAACAAACTAATACAAATTGAATGTTTTAAAAGCATATGGCAACTGCATAAATGTAGGTAAGACCTGTCATATTGTCTGAAATATACAGATACTACAGTAAGTCAGCTAAAACGTTTGTTTAAACCCACTGAAAAACATTCATCCGTCACAAAGAGCTTGGCCATTGAGCAGAGCGCTACAGCGTCCGGTCGACCCTCCTGAAGAGACAATGCTGCTTGACGCACCATCAAACGAGAAGCTACCAGTTTAGTCGCCATCTCTGCCAGCTTAAACTGCAAGTACTAAACACAGAGATAAAACACAGAGAACACAAAAATGATTAGTTGATTGTTAATCCTGATCCTTGGGATTGACAGCACGTTGTATACATCTCACACATCATAAAGAATCATGTGTATTAAATGGCGTAGACTTAGAAACCAGTGCTATGGCTTGTTCTTTACCTGGCTGTTTGAAAGCGTTTCTCCAAACTGTTTCCGCACACACAAGTAATCTCGAGCCAGCAGCACAGCCGCGTGAGCTGCTCCAAGGGAGCAAGAAGCTGTTCACAACAATATTTACATTAACAATGCTTTATAGGGAAGTTTTTAAGGTGTTTTTATATTAAAGTTGTTAAATAATTCACCAATATTAATTCTGCCTCCATTCAGGCCTTTCATGGCAATGTTGAAGCCCTCCCCCTCTGCTCCAAGCCGATTGGTCACGGGGACAGCACAGTCCTCAAATATCACTGCTCTCGTTGGCTGCGAGTTCCAACCAATCTAAAACAATTTGGGCTTTAAGGTTAGTGTACCGTTTACATTGTACAGCAAGGTGAAAAAGATACAATTCTGCCACCTGCTGGACAATCCTGAACACCACAGATCAGCCGATTCCAAAATGTTTCTTTTCCAAAATAATACAAGTGTAAACTAGACACCAATAAAGAACATCGAGTACCTTCTTTTCTTTTTTGCCAAAGCTGAGTCCCAGTGTTTCTTTTTCAACCACCAGGCATGAAATGCCCTTGGGTCCCTTTCCACCTGTCCTACACATGACCACATAAACATCTGTGTCGCCACCTCCACTGATGAAGGCCTGAGCAGAAAAATTCAAAACAGCTGTGAGGTCACTTGGAAACGTCCTTGCATTTCACTTTCCCATCACAAATCTTGTACCTTGGAACCATTGAGAATATAATGATCCCCTTGGAGCTTTGCACTGGTTAAGAGGGAGGCAGCATCACTTCCGCTACCTAAAGACAATGTATGACATTATAATTACATTACTTTTCACCACTATGCAATGCTGCCATGACTTTTTTTATAAAGACACAGCTAGGAAACAGATTATTTGAATTCTTAACGAATCAATCGATTACATTTCATGTACTTCATGCATCTGGCAAAAACGTTATTCAAAGTGACTTACGGAACATTGAATGTATACATTTATCATTAGTATGTACGTTTCCAAACCCTTGACCGTAAGCTGCTTACGCAATTCTCTACCAAGTGAGCAACAAATGTAAATGTATATTCATGTACACTACACTTTTTATAAAAAAAACTTAACTATACAAAAGCAATTCTGAAAATGTAAGCTTGAACTTACCGGGTTCTGTGAGACAGTAGGAGGCAAGTTTTTGCATGGAGCAGAGATCAGGACAGTATTTCTCCCTCTGCTCATTGTTACCGAATGTGTCTATCATCCATGCACACATGCTTCAACAACAAAAACAAACAATACAATTAATTAAAAAGTAGCGTTTTTGCTTGTGTTAAAGGGGCCATATGGGCAAATACGTGTTCTTCTGTGTCTTTGGTGTGTTATAAGTTGCCCATGAATGAACACTTTCAATTGCAAAAATTAAAGTGTCAGAACGAATGATGCATTGTATCTAAAAGCGAATGCTCACAGAGACCTGGTAACCACACCCCCACAAATCAACTTCAGTTCGTGGTATGATTTGACTAAGACGGTCCAAATGTTTACGCAAGTAAGGTGGCGCCAGAGCCATTGAGAGAGAATGAGTCACGTCTTCTCCGTTGACTCCAATGGAAACGTTTTTTCAATACTTCCCCGAAAGTTGCTAGTAACGCATGGAGCTGCGACTAAACAGAACAACTGAGGTAAACTTCTAACCCATTTAACGACAAACGCCATTTAATGAATTAAAAATATGAAAGAATTAAAGCATTTAAAGAGAAAACATAACTTCCTGGAACTATCTGAAGGCTCCATGAATCACGTGACACTCCAGCATTTTGGACTTTGCTGGCAGAACTCTCTCTCTCAATGGCTCTGGGTGGCGCACCTGTCAGAACAATTTCTCTTTGCACCTGATGTTCAAAATATGGTAAGAGGCGTTACATTTCCGTCATACGCTTGCAGTGTTTCGACCAATCACCACGCACTGGCTGGTTATGTGGCCAATCATAGCACACCTCGCTTTTCAGAGCAATGAGCTTTGTAAAAGATCTGTTTCGGAGAGGCGGGGCAAAGAGGAGATACAAGCATGCACGGCAACCTTTAATCGTGTATACACATTGCATAACATCTGAAAAAAACGATAATATTCGTTTAGGCCGTGTCATGTGACCTTTAGTAATTTAGCAGATGCCTTTATCCAAAGCAGTTCAGGGAGCAATAAGCGATGTTATTAGTTTCTAGTTTCAACAATAGCTAATCCACTACCTGTTGAGAGAGAGAGGGTTTTGTTTATTTTTACCCTTATGACCCCTTTAAATTTGCAATAGCAAGATGTGTCGTCTCAATATGTACAACAAAATTCAACTATAATATGAATACAGGCATTCAAAGAGATGCAATCAACTTGGTTATTGTGAAGACTGAATATGGGTATTATTACTGATCTTTTAGATGGCAAGAGAGACTCACTTGTGAATGCTGATGTAAGCAGTAGTGCTGACACACCCTGTGGATAAAGCTTCAAAAATGATTGAGGTGTCAAGCCTGGAGAGTCCAGAGCCCCCAACATCAGGGTTCACATAAATCCCACCAAAGCCCAGCTGGGCAGCTTTCCTCATGGCGTCCACAGGAAAGATTTCCTATATGTGTAAATATTGAGTAAACAACTAAATGTATTGTGCTAGAATACACAAAATAAGATTATTTTTATGTACAGACAAATGTCACTTTCTGTACTGTTGATCTGTTTACCTTCTGGTCCCATTCTGCCATATGTGGTGCCATTTCATTGGCAGCAAAGTCAAATGCCACCTTCTGAAATTCTTTCTGTTCATCTGTGAGTCCTAAAGAGGCTGTGGGTTGATTTTATTAACAATTATTGGTTAACAAGTTAATGTTTAGATTAAGCGTGCATGTGCATAAACACAATTTGTTGTTATGAGATAACGTTACGTCATCGACGGGGCAAAATAACGCTTTTGACCCATTTAACCATATAAAAGACCAAACAAAACACGACACGTGATCAGGACTTAACTTTGCTATTCTGACTAACTCGCGTTACACGTAAACACTTCTGAATCACATTATATTCCCATTTAATTAAACATTTCAAAGAATAACATGTTCAACCCACTGCAGTTTGACTCAAAATGACTCGCAGTATGCAAAATTATGTATGACGTTAAATAATTTCAACTTACGATCAATACATGCTGCTATTCCTCGTCTTTGTAGACCGTTAAATTTTAAAATGCGACTTCTATGGATGCTATGTGATCCCAATCGGACAACTTTTGCAAGTGCCCTAGACGCCGCCATGTTGCTTCAGCGAATTACGAAACAGTGGTTCACACGGGTAATGTAGTTCATAAAAATGACATGCGTGACTTGTAGTTCAGCACAAACCAGTCTCCCTGGTGGTTTAGATTAGCTAACAGTTAGCTTCGCCGACAACCATTAGATTTAGCCAGCAGGCGGGCTTCCCATTGGTAAACAGACTGTGTTATTTGCGCATACTTTAAGTTTAAACACTTGTGGGTTAAAAAACTGTTAAAGCTATGCCACGATGATCCTCCACGCCACATGCACGCTGTTGTAGACCTTCTAGTAGAGAAACGTAGGTGTGTTGCTCGGCCTGCGCAGAGCGATTAGAGTGTGACATCAATGTACCGCGAGAGTGTTTCAAAAGCATATTTTGTACTCTCCTCTCGCGACACTTTGAAATTACACGCCGATCGGTCTGCCAAGCTGCGCGTGAACGTCTGGTGAACATTTCCTTCCATTGGCAAAGAAACATGCCACCAAAGAAAATAACACGAAGCAGTGCGAAATCAAATAACAGTAAGTAATGCAGTAACGCAGTGCATAATCGGGTCAAGCTGTGCAGTTTATGATTTTTACGTGGTTATGTTACATTTAATAGTTGCATTTTATTTTAGCCGAGGAGGTGGATTCCCAACAGAATGTGAACGAGGAGTCTGGTGACTCTAGAACTGGCAAAAGAAAACGTTCAGCAGCAGTTAAGCTGGATGTGAAGAAAAATAAAAGTGATCAAACCACCAAAGCATCTTACAGTTATTGGTTAATGAAATCAGAACCCGAGACTCGAATTGAAAATGGAGTGGATGTGAAGGTAGACTTTAACTGAATGTTAAAAATGTGTAAATACGAAAATATAGCCTACATTAAACGACATATTGCTAACTCCACTTGCAGTTTGGAATTGATGATCTGAAAGTCCTGCCCGATCAAACAGGATGCTGGGATGGAGTGAGAAATTATCAGGTAGAGAGTTGAGTGTTTTTCTCCCTCTACAAGGTATGCCATCAAGCACGTGCAGAACACGTCCCTTCCAATGCTTAAGATCTCTTGACTAAAATGTTTTTTCATTGTCTTAAACGTACGGAATACTTCTCCTATAAATGAAAATTCTGTCATCATTTACTCTCATTCGAGTTGTTCCAAATCTGTATACATTTCTTTGTTCTGATGAACACAGAGAAAGATTTTTGGAATAATGCTTATAACCAAACCTATCTTGTCCCCTATTGATTCCCATAGTAGGAGTTGTTTTTTGTCAAAAGACATTCTGAAGAATGTAGGACACCAAACAGTTCTGGGGCACTTTTGACTACATTGTATTTTTTCCTCCTATCGTAGTCAACAGGAGGCCAAATCTGGTTATAAGCATTCTTCCAAATATATTTCTCTGCTCAGATAGCACAATCCATCTGGCTTACGTCTATTTGACGTCTGCATTTACATCTGCAAGACATCTGAAATACATAGTTTGCTCATCTCCAATACGTCTCGGTGACGTCTGTAATACGTCTGCTAAAGATCTGGAGATCTACTGCGTAAAAACATGTAAATGCAGACGTCAAATAGACATAAGCCAGATGTATGTGTGCTATAAGGGTGTGTTCATCAGAATAAAGAACACATACAGATTTGAAACAACTCAAATGTGAGTAAATGATGACATATTTTCATTTTTGGGTGAAGTATTCCTTAAATGTGTACAGTATGCTCATGTAAGAAATTCGTTCAGTAGAAAAAAATATAATTGTGCCAACATAGAAAATGTTTTTAAGAGGCATGACTTGAACCGCATTAAGAAGGAAAGCGGCCAGTAAGAGCCCAGAATAGATAATAACTGAAAAGTGTATAATAAACTTATTATACATAGAAACAGAATGATGTAAAGCTGTGTCTCACACTTGCGTGTTGATATAGGAAACTCAATTTTATTCAGACTGATCACATGTAGATTTGGGTTGCTAATGTTTACACATTTCCCTTAGGCACGTAACTTCATGAGAGATATGAAGGTGGGGCAGCAAGCTTTCTTTTACCACAGTAACTGTAAAGAGCCAGGCATTGCTGGTCTCATGAAGGTGAGGTATTAGGTTCATGCACAAAAATGTAGTCAGACAAGAATCTACCAACACTAACAATATTTTTTTCATACTAGATTGTAAAGGAGGCTTATGTGGACCATACCCAATTTGATAAAAAAGATCCACATTATGATCCGTCCAGCAAACCAGATAACCCTAAATGGAGTATGGTATGTCTTTACACATACTGCATAAATATAATTTTTCACAATTTAAATCAATATTTGGCAGTGTTTTTTTCTATAAATGTAATCAAAACAAACAACTAAACTGATCAAATTTTATCTGTCTGTACAGGTGGATGTTCAGTTTGAAAGGATGACTCAGCGTTTCATCTCTCTCTCTGAGCTGAAGAATTATCACTTGCAGCACAAAGCTAAGGGTGGTCCTCTGAAAGATGTAGCCCTCTTCACCAGAGCTAGACTGTCAGTTCAGCCTCTCACTGCAGGTTAGTCGTTTGTGATGCCACCACTGTTGTTCTACATAAGTGAACATGCTAAGTTTGTGAATCGTTCCATCCGGTGCAGTGCAATCATTACTTGTAATAAAATGTATTAACTCAATGTTCTAGTCAACATGTGACTTTAGTATTTATTCAGTTCATTTTTATGGAAAATAACTAAATTAAAGCTTAATTCCTTAATGCATATCTAACATTTCTGTTTTCTTCTTATTCACAGCGGAATTTGACTTTGTTTTGAGTTTAGAGAATGTTGACCCGGTATGAACATCACCCATGAACATCAGTGAAGTCTCCAGTCCTGTTACATTTCTCTTATAATTTTATAGTCATATATGTATTTTGCAAGATGTATATTACTGTAACCTTCAAAGCACTAAACAAAATGTCTAAATAATAAATTTGAAACCAACAAAACTTGTAAAAGAACTATAAATTGATCAATTTCGTTCTCTACACCATATCATACAACTTTCATAAGATTTGTAAAAAATAAGAAATCATCCTTGATGCAGAAGTTAGTAAAGTTTATTACAACGTAGCTAATTAAAAGAACCTTTTGTAGAAGTTTTCATGGTTGCTAATACCCTATCCCCTGAACAGCCATTAAACAAATATACAATGATATACACATGTAAAAAAATGGGAAATCACTTTAAAAGTAATGAGTGACGTCCAATCACAAAAGGAATTAATGGCAGCCTGTCCAAACACAGCATTTAAGGCCACTCTTAAGAATACTGAAGCCATTCAATTATTATCAATACGAAATACAAGACAACCAATCAAAAGCGTCCATTAATAATAAAAAAAGGTTAATGAAAAAGATGACAGCCAGTGCCTTGGATGGGTTAGTAGTTTTATCTGTATTTCCCTTCAATAGTAAAAGGCTATAGTATCAATGAAAGCCTTCAATATTAATATCTTATGTTACAAAATAATACTGCGCAAAGCTCCACTAAGAGTTCATGAACTTCCAGATTTTTAAACACAATAAATCTCTCAGTGATTTAATTTCAGGCTCATTAAAAAGAACAAAAGATAGATGCTAGAGTTCCCAGTGCACAATAATAAAGACATATTAGAACATTAGAAAAGGAATGTATTTGACAACTTAAGAATAAATCTGATTTGTAGTAGCGATGGATTCAGTTTGTTTTACATAAGAAATATTTTAGGCATGTTTATTAGGCATTGTTTGTTGGTCATTATTTTATGATGAGACTTTAATCATAATTGGAAAGAAAAATAAAAAAATATGTTATAATCTATACATATCGGAGTAGTCGGACTTGTACAATTTTGATTGAATATCTCACGAAACAACTTTCATGTTGATCCCTTCAAGACTTTACTTGTAAAAACACTGTATCGACAGTAACTTAATTTGCACTGGAAACGTACATCATTAGTTACTGTCCTCTCTGGCCTGCGCCGACATATTTTCACAGTGTGATCCCTCAAATCTCTGGGAGGCGATGGCAGCCTGCTGAGACATACTTTTCCTCACAATATCTCCTTTCCTCCAGAGTGTGATCTCCTGTTAGGAATTATAAAAATGACTTGCATATTATTGCATATTCAATTGCACTTTTTGTGTGTGAATGTTAAATGAAAACCAGACCTGTTGTTTGAAGTATCGTCTCTCTTCTTCATCTATAAGAACTAGGTTCAGGTAGTAACGCACTGAGAACTTCTTGTTGATGTCCCTCATGGTGGGGGTCAGCTCATATCCGGCAAGAAACAATCGGATGGGAATTGACTCGCCTGAATAATTCACAAGCGTAAATATAACCTTAGTGTATAGGACATTAATACATCTGCTATAATTGTTGTGTAGAATCCACAAATGACCATACATATGCACTGTATATAACATTTGATCACTGTTATGATGTTATTCTTACCTCTCACTGGTGCTCCATCCATGATCTCATATTTAGCGATGGTATCGTTTTCATGGTACACGCTGGGACCTGTGCCAGTCGTTTCCCTCTTTATTATATCAATTTCCATGTGCTTAATCTTTATTCTCACCAGAAGGAAGTAAATCTTCCCTACTATAACATCCCTCAGGTGGTATCTAAACAGAGCAGATTTTGAATATTTCAGAGCAACGTTAGGAAAATGTATGTTTACTAATATTTAGATAGAAAATAGGACTGCTCAGTTTTATTATCTACTATATTATCAGTCTTCAAGTATGAATAAATAACTAATCACAACAGATGTCAGATATTGTTATATATATATTTACAACAAAAAAAATGTTATTAATTGTTATTAATACCAACTGTGCAAATTTTAAAAGAAAACTAACACGTGTTAAAAGAAGAAGGTTAGGAGGTGCTCATTTTCACAATGCAAAAATATGAATGACCCCACAAATAATGTATTTATGTATAATGTAAAAAATATATTTAAATGTCTTCGAGTATTTCCAGTACACTTTGAGTCTTACTTGGATTTGTTGTATTCAAACTCAATATGGAGACAATCTTCAATTCCAACTTCCATTTTGATGGAGGAGTTGAGCTCTGGGTATGTGCACAGGGTTTGCACAACAATATCCATCTCTTTAATAATGTCGTTCAGTCTTCTGCTAACTGTAGCTCGGAGAAAGTATCTAAAGACAACAATCACATGTAACATGTGGACATTGTGTATGATTTTTTTAATGCCATTAGCATAGAATGAATGTGCAGAATTACCTGAGTTTCACATTCTGGCCAGTGTATGATTCATAGGGCTTTTCCACATGGGTGAACTCAAAGTCAAAGCTCTGAGACTGTGAAAGCTCACCAGGTCTAGCGAGGTCTTTCACTAAAGACACAAACTCATGGTGGTTCCCTCTATCATAATACAGCTCTGAAAAAGCACAATCATATTACGTCTCCATACACAACACGTGACCAAATAGAAATGCCCGTGCACAGAGCGAACAACTCACCAATCTGTCCGACAAACTCGATTTTAATCCCGTAATGTTCAAGTCTCTTTCCAGGAGTCTTGAGGGTGACGTTAACTTTCCCACTTACAGTTTCACCATCGAAAAAAAGGAAATATTTGTCCTTCTTGCCATCTTCGGTTTTGTGCTCAGCTTTCTTTCTCGTGTCGGCGTCGTTTAAAACTATGTCGATCTCGGCGTTTTGTCCGAAGCCGAAGAAACTCATGTCTGCTTGACTTTGTCTGCTGTCACTGCGGTATGATCATGTGATTGACAGCTGCTGCGCTCCTGTTCTACAGGTGTCTGGACGGATCTCTATTGGCTACCTTTTGACCAAGTGCTGTTCAACAAGAAATACCTGAGCAATTTAATCCTTCAATATCAAATACAATTAGTAATACGTGAACCTTGACACCTGCCGCATAATTCTCTCTTGTTTAATAAAAGTAGATACATTTGCAACAGGACAGCAGTCAGTAAGGATATTTGCCCATGAAACAATTCCCCTTTCCATGTACTTCCGGGATCGTCCTATGCGTGAACTTCAAAATAAAAGTTTGAGTGCGTTTTATAATAAATGTCACGCTCTGCAATGGTGAGATTGAGAAACAGTTATGTGCTTCGTTAATTTAAGAACGTCTTTATTGTTAAAGAAAAAATAATACAATTATTCTGATTACATGACCACTACCGTATACATCATTTAACTGTACCTGAGAAATGTTATAATCTAAACATTATAGAGCGGGTTATTTAATAATAGTACAATAGTACATGTGTGTTGTAATGCTATTCAGATGGCATTTTATCCAAATTCTTTTCATTTCACGTCTAACACGACATTACAGACATAACATACAAAAATAACCGGACAATTGTTTATCATGATGTGACAAACTTTGGAATAATAATAACTTCACTTTAAACATTTAGCATAGCCTATACATTCAACATTTAAATAGGGCTCAGTTACGCCATCATATAGTATATAATACAGTTTGGAAACAGTGTGGTTAAACATGGCCGATCTTTAATGTAAATACTGAGTATGGTGAAACAACTATTCTGTCTGCCCATTGACACATGATAATACAAAGGGTTAAAACTAATACTGTGCTTTAAATAGAAATCTACCATTAAACAAGAATTATACAGTAAGATCGTTACATATCAATATAATATATGTGGCCCCAATACATTCTAAATTTCCCAAGGCATACATTAGATATGGCAATAATTCAATGAAAATTTGATTTCACATGAAGTAAAATACAATTCAGCAATAAAGTGACAGAACACAGGCTCTCTTTATGATATATTGTTACCATAAACAGTCTGTCAAACTTTTTATATTAGACAGCGGGACATGCCAATAGGAAGATTCATTTATATTGTCAAAATGTTAACAAAGTATAGAATTTGGTTTTGATCTTATTACCAGACTTTAAGCTTGTAACCCAGACAGACACATATCGTTTTCCAGTTACACACAGGTTGAAAAAAATAACAGGAAAAACAGAATGAAAGACAATGTTAATCGGTCCACATTATCATTTTTATTACCCACAGTCTATTCAGCCACTACTCTTAATTGAATATATATATATATATATATGCATATACCATTTTATAAACAGATTAAAACAATGACACTTAGTCAAAATACCTGGACAATATGTCCAAAACGTATAAAACAATTATAAAGCATTAAAGGTCACTTACACACAGAAATGGCACTCTAAAAAACCACGAGTGCACAATCTGTATCCAGAGGATTATTTCAAAAATGAAACTAAATTAACCATCTTGCAAAACAAAGTCTACTGACTTTGACTACAGTACAGAGATGTTTGATTAAATCTCAAACTAAAATGCTACCGAATGATAGTTAATGAAATGGAAGTGAAAGAAATTATAAAAATTATTATAGGGAAATAAAAAGATTTCTAGTGCCTGAAATAATACATCAGGGTTGGGTGGAATAAACTCCTATTTGGCCACACTCCACAGGAAGTTGAACTGGAGTCGGTTTGTCTTTAAGGCCTTAAGACGTTCAAACATTGGCGTTCAAGATCTTGCTGAGACATCGAGGCTGTCTTGACATCAGCATTGATAAAACTTTTTAAACTGAAGTCTTCTAGATAAAAAAATGACACTTACAGCAGTTCTTAGATGCCCATTAACTAGGATGCATGTATTAGTTTAGGCACTAGTACAATTGTGCCCCCAATAATAAAATGTTGCCCAAAGAAACTACTACACATAAAATCCTCTTGACAGAAGTGTTGAAACTGTTAAAACAGTCTTGGCATGGCATTATACACATTTACACTGGCTTGGAAAGGATTATCAGTCAAATCAATCCAGTGAAAAATATATATTCATATTTAACTTGATACTACACTGAATAATTACCTGCACTTGACATATGTTAAATACATTTGGGCCAAAAATACAGCAGCACCTGAATGTGATTTAGGTCTGAAACAATATAACAAAAACTTCAAAAAAGTTATTAACGTCAAAAGTCTGGCATTCTCCGAGTGTTTTGTTAGTTTTCATATAGTCACCACTGTTGAAACATTGTCCTGTAACAGCTGTGAGATTTTATTCCACTCAACAAGATGCATGTACGTAATATCTACAAATATGAGTTTTGTTCAACCCATGAGCATTCAGTTTTCAGATATAAACAGTTTTGAGTAAGTTTGTTTTTGAGTCCTGTATGTTTTAGATCAAAATAAGGGAAGTAAAAGCCCCTGCGTAACACAGTAGTTTTCCGTTTTTGTAATGACTTTGGCAAGCTAAGAAGCTCGAGTTTAAGCACCTTCGTACAACAATGCACAATTGGACAGCTCACAAGTCTCACAAGTGCTTCTCACACAGCCAATGCACCCTTCGTCCCATCTGTAATTTTATATGACAAAGGACGACTTGTGTCGGAAATGTCCCTGGAGAAAAACAGAGACAGCAATCAAATAAAATATGATATAAAAACCTATGAAACATAAATCTGTTCGAAAAGAGGTTTTAGTGAGAGATTATTCAGAGGATTCCACTAATACTCTGAACTTTGTCAGCAATATTAAAAGAAAACTATCTGCAGTGAGTGAAACTGTGATGTAACCTGATAAAACACTGTACTGTACATAAAAGAAAATCTTGGATAATATTACCTCGCCCTTGTAAGACATTGCACACAAGAAAATGTTGACTACACTAATTCATGACACGGCTCGTTGGAATGCTCGATTCTGATTGGCCACTCGCGACATGCCAGTTCGTTATTCCCATATAACACCGCTCAAAACTCACGTTAACCGGATGCAGCAAATCATTTTGACAGGTTTTTTTTGACAAATTTACTATAAATGTGCCTTTTAATAACATATATGACAGTATATTTACAAATGGTTAAACCAAATTGCCTCTTCGGGACATTTGAACGTCATTACTTACCTTAAAGCCGAAACTTTACGGCTTTTCCTTGCTGGAGGTCTACATTTTCTTAAAAAACAGCTAATAAAATATTTACAAATTCACATTTCATGTATAGTTTTAATCTCATGTGGCAAGTATCCGTGTAATAAGCGTGATAATGTACAGCTAGCCGGTTGTTATTGCATGAATAAGTCCTGACAGTGTGATCAGGACCCGATGCGAAGCGTAGGGGCTCACATATCAAAACTGAACTACTGAGAATTTTCTTTCATTTCTTTATTTTTAAATATCTTACCTCATCAGGACAGGTGTAGTCCATCCTATTTTCATGTTCGGGTACTTTGTAACTATAATAAAAAAGATAGCATTGTATCCTTACCCAACAATATCTCAATAAAAAACCTGGACAAGAAAGCCACATCATATTAGATGGTATGAGTAAAAACCAGCGCACTGCTGAATTTTTGACTGACTTGTTTTCCATGTGGTCCTTACAGGTACAGCAGCCACTTTTCTGAATTCGACAAAGTCCCACAATGACAAAAATAAATGCTGCCACTCCGCCTAACACCTTCAGACATATCCCAACAATATCCGGATCATCTAAAAAGTAAAATGAAAATATTAACACAAAAATAACACCATACACATGTTTTTAATGGCAAGAGGAGGGATATAGTTTAAAAGTCATTTTTTTGTTTTTCATTCAACTATTCCTTTTTGCACTGACTACGTACAGACTTCCATGGGCTGTGGACTGCACTTGGATGTTCCTGCCTCATTCTTGGCCTGGCAATGATATTCACCTGCATCTTCTTTCTTCACGGACCGGAATTTCTTTTGACCAAATAAAAATGACAAAATTACTATAGAAACAGAACTGTGAAAGTTGTTAGTGGTAAAACACAAAGTAAATAAATGAATTCTACAATTTTCACAAACCAGAGGAATTCCTGATATAAACCAAAGATGCATAACTTAATCAAATCTATTTAGTCAACCTATGTACGGCAGGTCCATATTTAAAGGTTTATAAGAGTACCGTACATCAATAAAATCAATGTCTCACTTACCAGGGACCCAGTATCAGTGTTCATGACGTATGTAGAATTGTAAAACTTGACGCTGGTTTTTGGGTCCTCTGGCAGCTCCTCATTGTTACGGTACCACTGGTACTGTGACTGAGGAAAGCCCTCTTTCTCACTGCAGTGCAGTTCTGTGGTGTAACCCACTGTAACCGCATTTGGCACATTGCACCTGGGCACCACTGGCTTGACTGCAACACATAAACAAAAAGTCCATAAGACATTTATACCAAACAGGTCCAAATCCAAAAAGGAGAAGACAAAATGGTTTAAGTAAGGTAAAGTTCTGTGGCATTGAATCCATTCGCTGCTTTATGCTCTAAATAAAACGCTACGATTATAAGACTTGATTCAGTGCTTGCATAAAGAACTTTATTGACAACAGTATTTATAAATCAATATTCAGATATAATATTCCAACGTTACCTCTTACAGCGAGACTGATCAGTATTTCATCAAAGGGCTTCTGGTCATCAATGGCAGCGACCTCACAGCGATACTGTGCTGAATCTGATCTGCTAGCATTCAGAATCAGAAGATTTGCCGGCTCTCTCAGTATCGCCCTGTGTTCCAAATCACCTGAGAAGATAAAACTGCTTACATTAGATTAACATAGCATTCTTTACGGTTAAATACTGTCAAGAAATGTATGATATTCAATGGATATTTAAAATGCGTTACCTGAAATTTTATTTTGGAAATACACATAGCTGGGCACGCCGTTTTTTATTTTCTTCCATTCAATTCTGGGATTGTTCGTAGATATGGACTCTATCAAGCAGGTCAACTCAATTGCTTTAAAAAGATACATTGAATGTTTCATCAAAATCCATAAATACAAACGAAACAAAACGGCATTAAATATAATTGATAGAGCTTCAATTTACAGTCAAATTCATTTGTCCACACAGATTTGTTAGTTGTTCTGAGTATAACAGCAAATGTGGTTCTGTGGCCTGCAAAAGAGAACAGAGAACAGATCTTTATTATGAAATTGTATTATGAATCAAAAACAATTCCACATTTCCTCCCAATTTTTATTAACGTAATGTGAAATAATACATTAAAATATATATACAAATCATGGCAGCATTTGTTGTACTTTGTGGTCAGTATGTAATGGCAATATTGACACGTTTTATTAAGATTTATACATTCATCATGATTTTCGTTTCATAAAGATGAAGCTGTAGCAAACAATAATTATGCACTTAAAGAAGACTTATTTATAGTTTTAACTCATCCCTTTACTAAATGTATTGTAATGTTCATACTGTAACGAAACATTATACTATATACAGTGACTATCTTGGTTAAGATGCACCCTGAACTGAACAAATTACTGCTAAAAAATCCATAAAGCCCCTGTGTTTATGGTTTCAGTCTATCTAGCAAAAGGTCAGACAGTGTGACAAATGTAAAACAAACTATTTGGCAAAGCTGAACTGTCCCTAGACTCCAGTGGTATGAGAAAACAATTTGGGTTTAAGGCATTTGCTCCTTTTCAGATGAATTTTCCACGGTTTTATAATCTCATGAAATCCACAGAGTGTATTTACAGCGATCCATATGTGATAATCTGGCTTTAGCGGCAGTTTAAAATCTTACCATATGGATTTATAAATATATATATTTATATATATATTTCTTAGAAACGGTAAAGCGTTGCTTAGAGAATAGAGCAGAGTCATATTGTCACAGCTGTATCCGATGGCTGTAAGGTTTCCGGTGACTTTCCCATCGTATGAATCATGATCTATTTTTACATCTGCTGTTGACATTTCCCCATTAGACAAGTTACATTATCCAGCAACAATCACGTAAGAAATGTTCTTTCTGAAATCAAACTAAAAACAGTTCATACATAAACATAATATTATGTTTTGGTTAAGAATGTTGAGGAGCTGTCAATTAAAAATAGACCTAAAAAGAAATAAAAAATTGTGCAGTGCAGAGAGGGGCGGCTATGATATAAAACATTCCTTAAAAAATGCCTGCTTGTTTTCAAAAGCTTTCTCCAACTCTTTCTTTTCCACTTTTTCTAATTTACAAAATAACTATTACTCAGCAGAGTGAAGGCTTCAGTGAAGGCTAAAGTTAATGCCATTTAAAAACACTTTGGTATTCAAAGCACTCTTGCTGACAACCACTTCTTTGAGAACTCGAAGAGCAAGTGAGGCAACAGATGAATAGAGCTACACCTATTCACACATCAAACATATTGCACAAAGCCTACATTGTGATGAGATTAAATACAAGATCCAGTTCACTGTCCATCCAGTTATCGCTACAATATCTCGACCATAATGCAAGCAAAACAATTCAACGGTTAATATGTCAACAAAACTTTAATAGTTTAACTTTAAAAGATGTGCTAGTGAGATCAAAAGTACTGAGCTATAAATACACAGAGCTGCATGTTATACAACCAGAGCAAACAGACCATAAAAAGCATCCTGAGGAATGAAAAACAGCTTACACCCCTTAAGAAATTAACTCATTGTCCTGAAGAATATTGAATAAGCATCAGAATAAAAAAATGTGAACCTATAATGACCAAATGAAGACTTTATTTCCAAGAAGAGATAAATCAGGTTTTTTATTGTGCATTCAAATTGAGATCACTCAAATCTTTTTTTTATTTAAGACATAATAACTAAAAAAATACAGCTAATTAACAGAACAAGTACAATAAAAACACAATAACATGATAAAAACATGATTTTAATTTTTTTAAACGGAGTGATCTCTTTTTTTAAATAAACTCTTCAAACGCTCCGACGCGTCTATGGAAAAGCTATCAAGGCGTGCAACTCAACAGTCGTTCATTCCTGTGCATTTAGCACAATATTCATTAAAATACAAGAAAAAAAACAGCGAGGTGCATAGCTGTGTTTACACTAAATTCAGTCTTGCGTTAAATGGAACACAGGCTAACGATAGTAAAGCAGCGGTAGGGGTCAGCTAAGAATGACTGCACACGGAAACGCGTCAGTTAATTCAGCACATATTACTCACACGTTTGCAACAGATAAGAAATCTTACTCACACAGCAGGAAGAAGAGCACCAGGGAAAGAGTTTGACGCCCGATCGCCATTTTGCGCGTATGATTTACATGCAATTTTTGCTTAGCTGTGCAGACGATGGGGTCGACAATCTGCTGGATGCTGCCGCTGATGAGTTTCCATAGCTACAAGGACATCTGAGCGGAAGACAGAGGAGGGGCTGAGGCAGCACATGTGGACTTCCGGTTGATGTTAGACATCTAAATGAAAGAATTAGTGGATTAAATGAGAAAACATAGTTGTAAAATAGCATTTAACGTAATTGAGAAGTTACATTCATAGTGTGCTATGTAATAGACAATTTTAGCATTATTAAATGTATGATAGTGATAATATAAGCATGACATTTTGCCTTAATTTAAAAGGGGATACCGGTGATCGATGACCATAAAGCATGTGTTTAGATAACAATGGCCAGCTTGGGCAGCAAATAAAATGTCTCTAGAGTCATTTTCACATTTAAACACCAGGTGGCAGTGTTGTAAAGGATACGCAGTAGGGGAACATGGAAACAATGTGCATTTATTGAGAAATTGTATCGTTTAACATGCAAAGAATGAAGAGACATCAATTCATATTCGTCTATCATACATTATTGGCTGCTAATAGTTTTGCAGCACAAAATATATAGAAATTATGTGGTGACTAAATGTAACACAAACGTCGTTAAAAATATATCTGTAAAATAAGTAAATTAATTAAATGGAAATTGCAGTGATCTAAACCATTACAGGTGGTAATGATTAAAATGAAATATTGCGTCGATACTAATTAAAAAATAAGATGTATTATATAATAAATGCATACAATTATAAGAAATATAATAAAATATACAAATATTATAAATAGAATAAACAAGTATACATTATGTTATGTTATGTTATATTATATTATATTAGCATAAGTATGTTATTGTGTTATAATGCTTTACTAGTGCGGGTCAGGATTTTTTCTTTATGTCTTATTATGAAATATTGTTGCAAATAATTGTTTATGCTGTTCATCAGATTTCTAGTAAAATATACTAGCCCTACTTGTCATGATCCCGCTCTTGTCTTTGTGTTGTCTGGCTTGGGAGATGTCATGTTTGTTTTTGTCCAGCACGTGCTATCCTTGTTTAGCAGCTAACACGCGCTCGGTGTCTACGTCATTTACCAAGCCCCGTGTTTTCCCCGTTAGGGCTTTCCCCGCACCGGTGACTTATTTGCTATCATCACATTCACCTGACTTCTATTACCTCCCCTTAGAATTACCCTTATAACCCCTGATTTCCTTTATTCCTTGTCTGACCGTTGCGTGTTACTTTGCCAGCTCAGACTGTCTGCGATCTAGCGAGCACTAGACGTTCAAGAAACCTTAGCCTAGCTTTAGCCTTTAGCCTTGCCTTGCCTTGCCTTGCCTTGCCTGGCCTTGCCTGGCCTTGCCTGGCCTTGCCTGGCCTTGCCTTGCCTTGCCTTGCCTTGCCTTTTCGTCATAGCATTAGCCCTGTTAGCCTGCTTCTCTGTGTTTTCCTGCTGCCCTGCCCTGTAACCTGTTCCGCTGCACCACTACAGATCCCGTTGGCGTCCCGGACTGCGATCTCCCTCTTCACCAAGCTCCACCACTGCTCCTGGAATCCACCAGTCTCTGGACCCAACAGATCCTCTCTCCTAGCGAGCTACGGGTCGAGCTTCCTCCCCGGATCCAATTCATCCGAGGCGTTTCTTCACCAGACTGTGGTGGAGTTAATTTACTGTCAATAAAACCTTGTTTTTTAGCCTGCACTTGAGTCTCTCCTTGTCTGCCATGACAGAACGGTCAAACCATCAACACGACTCAGCGGGGCTGGATCATCTCAGGTCCGCCCTCCAGCAACAGGGCATCATGCTGGGACAACAGGCTACCCGTCTCGCCGCCTTCGCTCAGGAGGTAGAAGCTCTCTGTGGTCAACTAACCACTTTCCGGCTTCAGGTCAACAAACACCTCAGTGGAGCCACCCAGTCAGGGGAACATTCATCCTCTCTCCCTCGTGGGAATCATAGCGAACCGGAACCTCACGGCAACAGCCCTCCCCTCTATGATGGGGATCCCAATGCCTGCAGGGCGTTCCTCTCGTAATGTGCTTTGATTTTTGCTCTTCAACCGCGCCGATACTCTACCGAGGAGACTAGAGTGGCGTTCATCTTGACTTTATTGACTGGACGAGCTCGTGAGTGGGGAGTCGCAGTCTGGGAAGCTCAGGACCCATGTTGTCGCTCGTTTCTTAGTTTCTGGGAGGAGATGGCCAGCCTATTTGATAGGTCAGCACAGGGCGACGAGGCCGCCGCTCAGCTCTCTCGTGTCATGCAGGGGTACTATCACGGACTTCTCGATTCGTTTCAAGACGTTGGCAGCCGCCTGCAATTGGAATACAGGGGCTCTTCGCTCCCGCTTCCTGGATGGACTAAGTCCTAGCATCGCGGATGAGATAGTCGCGCTAGAACCTCCCCGGGACCTGGAGGACCTGATCAACGTCTGTCTACGCATTGAGAGCCGTGAAGACGCTCGTCGCCGACAACGTTCTCCACCTCCCTCCTGGCGAAACCGGGACAACAACAGGGACGACAACCGAGGAGCCAACCAGGACGCTTCCTCTCCCACTTTCCCCCACAACCCCCCAGCAGAACCCATGCAGATCGGTCGCTCACGTCTCACACCGAGCCAGAAGCAAGAGCGGGTTCGTTATGGCCTGTGCTACTATTGCGGAGGTGCAGACCACACGGTGGCGGTTTGTCCGGTAAAAGCCGACGCCCATCTGTAGAGTGGAGAGTCCGGGTGGGCGCCATCTCCAGATCCTCTCCTGCTTCCTGCACTCAGCTGTCCTTCCGCCTTTCGTTCGGACAAGCCACACACTCCGGCCTTGCCCTGATGGACTCTGGGGCTGAGGGAATTTTCCTTGATGCCTCCACGGCACGAAAGTGGAGGATTCCCATCTCACCTCTCCATCGACCCATCTCGGTCTGGACGCTAGCGGGAAGACCGTTCACCACTATCACTCACGTTACCCCTCACGTAAGCCTTTTTCTTTCTGGGAATCATTGTGAGGGAATAAAGCTGTACATCCTCGATTCCCCCAATAACCCACTCATATTAGGGCATCCTTGGTTGTCACAGCATAATCCTCACATTGATTGGGTTAACAGTTCTATTCTTGCGTGGAGCCCTTTTTGTCATGCGTCTTGTCTTGGTCCTGCTCCCTCTCCTGTTTCTGCGTCTCCCATGTTTCAGGTGGACACTGCTGATTTGACCGGGGTCCCGGAGGAATATCACGACTTGGGATCCGTCTTCAGCAAGTCACGAGCTACCTCTCTCCCACCTCACCGTCTTTACGACTGCGCCATAGACCTCCTCCCAGGCACTTCTCCGCCCAAGGGCCGCCTTTACTCCCTTTCCAGTCCACAAAGAGAGGCTATGGACAAGTACATCCGCGAGTCACTGAATGCTGGACTCATTTGACACTCCTCCTCGCCGGCCGGTGCGGGTTTCTTCTTCGTGCAGAAGGACGGCTCCCTGCGCCCTTGTATTTATTTTCGAGGTTTGAACGAGATCACGGTCAAAAATAAATACCCCTTACCGTTAATGTCGTCTGCCTTCGAACTTTTACAGGGAGCCCGGGTCTTTACTAAACTAGACCTACGCAACGCCTATCATCTGGTTCGTATCCGCGAGGGGAACGAGTGGAAGACTGCATTTAACACACCATCTGGACATTACGAGTATTTGGTACTCCCGTTTGGCTTGACCAATGCTCCGGCCGTCTTCCAGAGCCTCATTAATGATGTGTTGGGAGACATGATTAATCGTTTTGTCTTTGTTTACCTGGATGATATCCTCATTTTTTCCCCTTCTCTCCAGGAACATAACCGACACGTTAGAGAGGTTCTCCAGCGTCTTCTTGAGAATCAACTATTCGTCAAGGCGGAGAAGTGCGACTTCCACTCCGATATGGTTTCATTCCTTGGCCACGTAATTTCCCCCCGAGGCATTGAACCTGACAGCTGCAAGATCAAAGCTGTTGCCAAATGGCCCACCCCCGACTCTCGTAAGGCCTTGCTTCGGTTCGTGGGGTTCGCCAATTTCTACAGGCGATTCATCCGAGGATTTGGCCAGGTGGCCACTCCGCTCACAGCATTGACCTCCACCAAGATCCCGTTCTCTTGGAATTCCCGTGCACAGGTAGCCTTTGATAAACTTAAGTCCAGATTTGTCTCTGCACCTGTGCTCTGTTTTCCATATCCCGAATGGCAATTTATTGTCGAGGTTGATGCTTCTGACGTCGGGGTAGGCGCAGTTTTGTCTCCGTGTTCCAGTCATGATGAGAAGGTGCACCCTTGTGCTTTCTACTCACACCGCCTCAGCCCTGCTGAACGAAACTACGATATCGGCAACAGAGAGCAGCTGGCGGTTCATCTTGCTTTGGGTGAGTGGCGCCACTGGTTGGAGGGGTCGTCACAACCTTTCTTGGTCTGGACAGACCATAAGAACTTGGAGTATGTCCGTTCAGCCAGGAGGTCGAGTTCGCGTCAGGCCAGTTGGGCACTCTTCTTCGGCAGATTCAACTTTACCCTATCGTACCGGCCTGGTTCTAAGAATATCAAGCCGGATGCTCTCTCGTCTCTTCGAGCCCCCTGGGGGGGGGGAGTCCTCTGCTGATGCCATTCTCCCCAGAAAGATAGTGGTAGGGGCTCTCACCTGGGACATCGAGAGACGAGTGGCGAAGGCCGGTCGTGGGGTACAAGTGCCCGAGGAGTGTCCAGCGGATAGACTGTTCGTTCCGGCCTCAACACGTTCCGAAGTCCTCCAGTGGTGTCATTCGTCCAAGTTGGTCGGCCATCCAGGAGTTCAGGGAACCGTGGCGTCAGTACTCCAGCGGTTTTGGTGGCCGTCAGTTTCCACCGATGTCAGACAGTTCGTGTTGGCTTGCCCGGTGTGCGCTCAAAACAAGACGTCCCGCCGTCCACCTGCTGGTCTTCTTCGCCCCCTGCCCCCTACCTATGTGTGCGGTCATCGGGTATGGCTTTCCACCAAGGACCTTCCTCTCCGGGTCCCTTCTCGCAAGCTGGCTCCCAGGTTCATTGGGCCGTTCCGTATCGCCAAGGTGGTTAATCCGGTGGCTATACGACTCAAGCTTCCCCTTTCTCTTGGTCGAGTTCACCTTGTTTTCCACGTATCCAGGGTTAAACCAGTGGTCACATCTCCTCTCAACCCCGCTAGTTCTCGGCCCTCCCCCGCGTCTCGTGGACGGAGCTCCGGCTTACACGTCAGGAAGCTTCTTGACGTCTGTCGACACGCCAGGGGATTCCAATATCTAGTGGACTGGAAGGGCTATGGCGCAGAAGAAAGGTCTTGGGTTCCTTCTCGTGACGTGCTGGATCGATCTTTGGTCATGGACTTTCACCGGCAACGAGGTGAGCCCCCTCCCTAAGCGCCTAGGGGCGCTGGTGGGGGGGATACTGTCATGATCCCGCTCTTGTCTTTGTGTTGTCTGGCTTGGGAGATGTCATGTTTGTTTTTGTCGAGCACGTGCTATCCTTGTTTAGCAGCTAGCACGCGTTCTGTGTCTACGTCATTTACCAAGCCCGTGTTTTCCCCGTTAGGGCTTTTCCCGCACCGGTGACTTATTTGCTATCACATTCACCTGACTTCTATTACCTCCCCTTAGAATTACCCTTATAACCCCTGTTTTCCTTTGTTCCTTGTCTGACCGTTGCGTGTTACTTTGCCAGCTCAGACAGCTCAGAAACCTTAGCCTAGCTTTAGCCTTTAGCCTTGCCTTGCCTTTTTGTCATAGCATTAGCCCTGTTAGCCTGCTTCTCTGTGTTTTCCTGCTGCCCTGCCCTGTAACCTGTTCCGCTGCACCACTACAGATCACGTTGGCGTCCCGGACTGCGATCTCCCTCTTCACCAAGCTCCACCACTGCTCCTGGAATCCACCAGTCTCTGGACCCAACAGATCCTCTCTCCTAGCGAGCTACGGATCGAGCTTCCTCCCCGGATTCAATTCATCCGAAGCGTTTCTTCACCAGACTGTGGTGGAGTTAATTTACTGTCAATAAAACCTTGTTTTTTGCCCCGCACTTGAGTCTCTCCTTGTCTGCCATGACACCTACTAGTCCCAGTTGAGCAATGTCAGACCTTGAATTAAATCCAGAAACATTTTTTGTGTTTTAGATACTCACTGACATGAGGTTATTGTTTTTTCATGCTTATTTGACAAGAGTGCTTTGAATAGAAACACAATTATGATCCGCCTATAGTTAAAGTACGTCTATGATTCATCAATTAATGTTTTTTTAAACAATTGAATGTTTTCTGCTTCAAGGTAAAAAATCTATTTTATTTATCTATTTTTGTTGCCAAAATTATAAATATCTAAATTATGAATGATGAATCGACATTAACACATTCATCCACTGTAGTAGAACACTAATTGTATCAGTGTCATAGTCATCAGCCATATTGACCTTATGATGTCAAAAAAAAATCACAAAACGTAGGAAGTCATTCAGAATAAGGTCAAAGGTTATAATCGCCATTGTTGGTCTGGATGTAACATGATTGGATATTAGCTTTTAAAGATCCACCCTCTGTAGAGTTCATTTTGTGTTTGTATTTGTAGTGCATCTCAGATGTATTTACCTGATAAGCTAATGATCTGCTTCAGTTTTTTCTGCCCTGCTTTAAATGATTTACGGCATTTTATAACTGAATCCATTATTCACTCTGTGGGGTCTCATTCCTGGGGCTGCATTCACACTGTGTCTTAGTTTTTTATGTTGACGATGAATAAGACAACAAATCATTTCAGTTTTCATAGTACAGCACAGAAACTGTGTTTTGCTTTATCTCGCCTTCACACCCCTTTTGCCACTATTAAAATGTGTTTGAACACAGACTGACCAGACTATCCGGCATTATCACTGCTTGTTCGGGCTACTCAAAGTGTTGTAATGCTTTGGGTTTAGCTCTCAGGAGTAGAATATCTTCAGAGCTTCGTGGATGATGCGTACCCTGGTTTTAGGCCCAATGGCTTGAAAGAATATTTACAGGTGTGTTTATCAGAATGCCTGTGAAATAGTTCACATGAATTTGAAGATGATTTCAACAGCTACTTGATCTGCATCACCAGAACATATGTGACCAGGAAACCATGGCAACCATCTCAGGTGCTCCGGTAAGCTGGAAACAAGACCAGAGGAATGTTTCAGAAGTCTGCATTAGTGTCAATCTGTGTTGCACCTCGCATCAAAGGCAAACACGTCTTCGGCTGTCAGCGGTTTGCTATGGAGAAGGTCATTTAGATTCGCAGTGTTTGTAAGTGCTATTTTCCAACACGAATAATGTGTTTACAGGTAATAGGAATAACATCTGCCTACGGAGAGCTTATACATTGGTGTATGAGACATACATTATTACAGAATAAAGTGGATTACAGATTTAGTCATGGGTATTTGGTTATTTATTTAAATCCCTATTTATGAGGATGATGTAGTGGACAGAATTATACTTATAATTCCTCACTGTCATTTAGACAGTTTTTCTGCCCTGTTAATACTTACCAATCAAACATACAAAATTTTTTTTTTACACCTGAACATGGGTTTCGCCTTCGTTTGTCATTCCATTAGGCCCCAATCCATCACCACCACGATTACACTAGACAGTTCACACACCTTCGTGACAGCGTGATATTTTATATGTCTCATGGTGTGGTTGCTTGGTAACAGTGAATTTTTGCCAGGGCTCAACTTATGGCGCTCTCTTTGACTGTAGTGGATACACAGCAGTTCTCAATTGAGTTCAATCTCTGACATCATCAGTACAACACATTCATTCGATCAGCAATTAAACACCATTAGACAGAATTAAACCTTTAATATCATTTAAAATTGTCCTGGTCTTAGAGTTAGTGTGGCACATTACGGCACAGTTAATTCCAGATGCCTTTTTTATAATATTGGGGCTTTTTAACTAGATAGCAAGACACTGATGGTAGCTTTAAGTGTCGTGGAGAGGAGTAAAACCAACCAACAGAATCAGTTTGGCAATAGAACTATCATTGAAAGCAGCCAATGAGATGGCAGATGGGTCGGTCAGAAATCTAGAATTAGGCTGAACATGATTTGCATCGAGTGTAGTAAAAACACGGAATATAATGTGTCCATGGTCTGCTCACATTATAATCATTATGTGTTCCAATTAAGACACAAAATGCCTATTCTTTAAACCATGCGTGCTTTGCTTGAATCTAAAAAATTATCAATACATTGCTGAAAAAGATTAGACCAACGGATAAAATGACATCCGTCTGATATTATGAGCTTTAGTTGCTAGCTGATCTGTGGCCCACGATATTACAAAAATATAAGCAAGAGTATCAGGGTGTTTTTTGCCATGAGGTGATTGGAGCTGTTTTTCAATTATTAAAGAAATAGAAGGTTTTGTGCGCCCTTTGTATTATAGTTTGAAGCTTAGATC
This sequence comes from Triplophysa tibetana, assembly GCA_008369825.1. Taxonomy (NCBI): domain Eukaryota; kingdom Metazoa; phylum Chordata; class Actinopteri; order Cypriniformes; family Nemacheilidae; genus Triplophysa; species Triplophysa tibetana. The sequence goes on along the minus strand of CM017917.1, from coordinate 9,873,390 downwards.
CATGCTGCTACTTACAGTACACCAAAAACTTGTTTCTAAAACAATATGTTTTTTAGTATTGCAGTGCAGAAGATAACAAAATCTGTTGTAATGACAAGAAAAACAGGTATAATCAAAACCCTAAAAATACAGTGTTTATAGCTTCGGGTATTTCGAACACCACTTTATAGAATAAACCAAATCCGTTCTTCTATAGTGTTTTCCCACATCTACTTACCATTGCACTTTTAGCATCGTAAAAATGCATAGGGAAGTTAGCATAAAACCTTTTTAAGGTTATGTCAAAAACCATGCATATCTGTCGAACAGAACAACCGTATATTGCAATTTGGTCCATGAACTAAAAGAATGAAGACGTGCACTCATTAGTGGATATACACCATGCATATTTCTCTCTGTACACACTCCCAATCTATTAAATGGACAAGTGAAGTGAAGGGAAAGAAAGCTCAGAAATCACTTGAAATGAGTGCCACACACTTACCAGGATTAACATTTTCATGAATTTTTATTAAAGAAACATTTTAATAATTAAAATGTGTCTGAGACCTTAAGAAATTAATTAAAATGCTGTGATCTTTTATTAGAAAGTAATGTGTAAGCATTATCAAAAGAGTTGTCTTCAAAGCTGAACGAATTTTACAATTCAAACATTTGTATCTTTATTGCTTTTGAAATGATTTATTCAAGATCTATATAACTTTGTTGAAAATCAAATGATGCCGAACAAAGCTAACACGACTAAACTTAACGTATGAAGCAATGCAGTAATGGAGCTTGATGCATTCACAAGATTTAATCCCACTTTGAAACAGAAATAATCTACATCAGCATTAAGAATCATTATTTTTAGCCTATGGCTGTCAGATACATTGACCTACCTAAATAACATCAAGACACAAACCCAATGTAATTTAGATGTGCTGTGATTGAAACGTTTCCCTGCAATGATATACTTGTTCTGGCAGCTGCTTCATTTTGCAGAACAAACCTGACCAATTAAAAGAGATGAATCTGATGAGTTAACCTTCACATCTAGAAACGTGTGGTGCCTCCATGCAGAATGAATTGTCAAAGTGCACTTTATAGTCTGCATTATCTGGTTCAAAGCATTCATTATCCTAGATAATTACTTTCTCGTGGGACAATTTTGTTTCCTTGTGGGCTGAGCAGCCACAAAGGACAACTGTGTGAGGAAATAAAGCGTTGCGGCCTGTCGTTTCAGAAAGTTTGAAAAATGAAAAGTGGGTTATTATCTCGCTGCCTGCTGTCGGTGCATCCAGAGAACATGGAAAGGTCTAAGTCTATAAGTTAAATTTATATTTAATGAAATGGTGCAAATTGTATCCTTGTATTGAGTGAATCTGTAATTCACTAATGAGAAAAAAACGAGAAATGCAGCACTGAGCCACACCCATTTCTTTAGTGCGTCAGTGTGTAATGTTGGTGCGCTCTTTCCGTCAGAATGGTCATGTCTGTAAGAAACGTGGACGCACACCCGAAGTTGCTGGAACTGCAGTCTGACTTAACATCATCAGCAAAAATCTCACGAGCACCGCAGTCCCGTCCACAAAAACGTCCAACTAGACACAACAACGCGAAACGTGCCATTAAAGAAAAGACACACAATAGAGAAGATCCCTTTGGTTTCTGTTAATGCGCATGATACTGCAGCAGTTGTACTACACCAGCACACTCCAACTCACCTTGAATAAGCGCGAGCGTCTGCCGTGCCGGTTTACTACAAGGGGGCGGATGATTAACCAATACACGCCCCATAGCTCCTCGCCTCGGCCAATCAGAGTGCGGCGGGGGCGGAACCAAAGGCTAAATTCCCACACTTGGTTTCACTTTGCGCTTCGCAACATCGCCGTCTTCCATAAAGGCGCTGGTGCAGGTGCTCTGTCTCTTCGGGGAGGATGCCACAGGAAGGACGGGCAGGGGAAAGAATGAAGGAAACCGCTGAGATAGGACAGCACAGGATATGATAAGCAGGGTATCAGATTGGAAACGGTGCGGTGCGAGGAAATTGACTATGAAAGATTTATTGAAAGGGGCACTTTGAGCTATTATTCCTGGTTGGCAGTAGTACTATGATTTGGTATGTGGCCACTTTGATAGCAAGTGTTTTTAGCACCCGAGGAACGGCAGCTCAAGGTGAGTTGAAGTGCAGTATTTTTGCCTTGCGTTTATGCAAAGACACGTTAAGCGTTCCGTTGTTTGTATGAATAGATGCTTCGCGTGACACTGCTACGCGAAAGATAAATCAAAGCATTTCTTTATTTTGCATTAAATATGCACATTGTTAAAATATGCATATATGGTGGGTGGGGTTTAAAGTTCACAGCAGGCTATGCAACCTCGAATGATTTCTGCTAGTGTGTTTTTTACATCATGTCATATTAGGGCACGAGCGAGACAATTGAAGGCGTGTGTTGGTTGGTCGCTGTTACAATGTGTCCAATCGATTGATGGCTGCTTTGATGACAAATTATGTTTCAGTCGTGTTTTATGAAATCATTTCACCAAAAAGATTGCATCGATCAATATGATGCGGTTTGAGACACGGATGCAGACATGACCTGGAATATCATAGGTTGTATACTGTCCAGAATTGCGGTTAATGTCGAAAAGGGGCGTGCAATGCTGAATGGAGACATGCTGCGGTTGTCTGGGCTAACGTACTACAGTCTTTCGTGTCTGTTTACACATAGACGCAGGCGTCTTCATTTATTTGCACGATCGGGGTATTAAATCGAGTATTGTAGCAATATAATGCTTACGCACAATGCATGCGTCTACGTAAACTATGTGCACGATCTTGCTATCCTGTTTCGTCGCCGTGCACCGATATTATATGCCTTCTCTTGCCGTGCATTTCTTGTATTTTGAGCATTAGATATTTGTTGACGAATGGACTGGCTTAACCTTGCATTTCTATCTTTGTCCAGTGGGAGGGGCTATTTGCTCTTTTAATTGAAGGGGAGGCTGGTGTTAACTACAGTAATCATACATATCAGTAATTGTCTAATTAAACCTAGTCATTTGAATCGTGGATTTATGGGTAATCCTCTACCTGCCATTAAACGTGTGATTGGTATATAAAACAACATTTGCTATCTAAAGCAAACATTTCTTTCCAGTGCCTTCATTGGCCTACAGTATTTATTCTTTTCACGACAATCATTTCTAAAAATTTTAGTCAAACAGTTGAATGTTTGGTTTGAGGAAAATATACCAACAGGGAATTAGAAGTTTTTGTTGCAACATAAAAAAAGAAAAAATTGCAAAATCATTGTTAATCTTTGAATTCTTTGAATGTTCGTGCAATTTCATAAGTTACTCTCTGAAATAATTTACAAAGCCTGCTTAGTGCTTGCTGTTTCAGAAATCCAGCATCAGCCATTTTGAGGCTGTCGTTTGGGAGCGTCAAGCATGCTGTAATGAGACAATGTTAGTGCACAAGTGGCATAAATTAGGACTTGATAAGAGAACCAATTACTGCTTTGACTTATTGACAAATTTGTGTCAGGGTTTCTAGGTTCTGTCATGCATTGGTTAGTAACAGTCAGTTTTATATCTGAGAAAAGCTAAATCATAAGTCAAATATTTGGTTTGTTGGAAATAATATAAAGAGCACTATAGCCTCATAAGATGTTGGAGGAGATTATGAGATGGTCAAGGAAATTGATCCGATCTAACCAAAACCAGTGAAGTTCCTGAAAAGGCCTGTTAGGAAATTATGGCAACTTAAGTAGTATCACAAAAATGTTTTATGGTTAGGAACAATGTGTGAAAAAAATTGTTTAAACAGTGAAGAACTTCTTAGTGATATGAAGGCTGTATTTATCACCTAGGTGTTGAGTTTTATTGCCCCTCGTGTTCATAAAAAACTCTTGTGAGTAGATGTACGTTCTAGGTGTCAGTAGAAAAAGGTTTGGTAAGCGAACAACTGAAATACAACCATAGAATATTATAGATAAAAAATATCGATATTATAGATAAAAGTCGTAAGTCTTCATGACCCAAGGATGAACAGAGTTGAGCTTAACAGTGGTGTGATGGCGACCAAAGAGCATGTTTTCCAAAGCCTTACAGTAAGCGTCATTCTCTGCATTGGTGTCACTGAGCATAGCAAGAAGCAGAGACAGCGACAGTCTCAGTCTTAATAAAGCTGTGAGGAGCAGCTCCTGGCACAGTCTGCAGATTGCCGGTAATGTACACCTCTGGCAAAACTCCCTCCCCCTACCTTGCCAAGCAGTATTCGTCTGACCCGCAGCCCCCTGACCATTGCTTGTCCTGTTTCAGGGAGAGTGAAAACTAACGCCTTACTGGGTTGCAGATTCACGCAACACAGCAAAGCTTAAGTCTAGACTTGAGTCTAGTGTGATTTGTGGTGGCTTGGACTGCAGTGGCCCAAGAGTCTGTTTTTGATAAATGTTAGAACAGTAAATATGGGAAAACCATCCGGTTTTGTCACGGTCCTGATAAAAAGGCTACTAGAGAGCAAGGAGAGACAGCCAATGAAGACTTTAACATTAGGCTTCATCATCCTCTAATGTTTCTTCTGAGACATTAATCTCACATAATTGCATGGGAGAACATTATACAGTTTAACAAAAATATTTTACCAACCCAATGTTGACCAGCATCATTTGACAGCAAAAAGGCTAAACTTTGCTGTTACTGATGCCATTTCAGTGTCCAGTGGTTTGGTTTTACTGAGATAATGCTTTGTAATATCATGTGCCGTCCCCCTGTTAGGTGACCCCCTCTTTGTAAAATAAAGCAGCTACTGATATGACTAGAGGTATGCAGTTACTATACAAGTAACTATTCATTTTTTTGTTTTTTTTATGAGAAAAAGTACAGAGTGCACCATTAGGCAAAGTATAATTGTAACCAGGGTTGCCAGATCTATTTTTTTCCAGTGGAATTGACATTAACATGTTAGTTAAAAGTGTTAATGCTTCCTACGATACAATATTTTCTTAATAAGAAGTGGTGTGTAATGAATAACAATGACTTTAAAGTTTCTAAAGTATATTAGGCATGGTTTTATTGGGATAGTTTTGGGCTCGGCCATTCGGCTGATTTTGGAATATCGATATGGCAACCTTGCCAGTAGGTAAAAAATGTTTTGGTGCCAGACTTTTATTGCAGTTTAGAAAAAGCCACAGTATATTCAAAGGCGTCCACTGTCCACCTGTCCTGGTCAATCAGTATAGCACAGTGCTGCTGCCAGCCCTTGAAGGACTGGGGTGAGATGCAGCTGTGCGTTAGGCCGAGCTGGGCACATTGCCACGACGCTGCCTCCATCCTTTTCCAGTCTCACCTTACAGACTGTCTCCAGACCTCCATAAGCCGGCGCACTGCCGGTACGGCTCGTGCCGTTTCCATCACTGACATGAAATATACATCAGATTTTTCAGACGTAGTGGACTTCACATCACAATACAGCAGCAGGGCCCTATGCACTTGACTGCGTAATGCTGGAGTCTGTCCTTATTAAAATGCACTTGAGCTGTATAGGGCTATACGTTGTGGGTGCATTGCTCTTCATCTATTGTTGGAGCACACACAGCGGTAATTTGCATTTGGTTAATTTGTCACCGCATATCTTTCTGCCTCGTTCCTGTGAAATATTACACTGCCGTTTTGTGCTTAAGAGATAGCAAGTCTCTCTATGTTCCTCCCCCAGGGATACTTTACCGTCCTCCGCTTCCTCTCCCCCAGGCGTAGCTGCTATACATCAGGCAACAGACACTGTATTGGAATGCAGGCTCGTCGGCTTCATTATTCATCATATTTTACTGTAGATGACGTCTTATTAAGAAAATACCTTACATTGTTCGGTTTGGTGGGTGTGTCGTCATGCCTTCTGATCTTATCGTAGCTCAGTGTAATGTGGAAAAAGATGCTGATGCTTTGCTTTAGTTTTTTCCTCAATATGGGATTTCCTGCTGAGAATGTGCATTTCTTTCTTAGCTGTCATCAGTTTTAACCGTAACTGTAATCAAATGCCATTTCAAGATTTCAGGCATATGGTGCAGTGAACTTTTCGATCTGAGACTTTGTGTTCCTATCTTTATTTGTGTTCTGCCTATATTTGATAGCTTTGATTTATTGATTTATACTCCACACTACTTGAGTTCAACAGCAAGGATGGCCTGGGAATGGTGTGAGGGTTTAGAGAAATGTCACTGGCTTTATAGGGAGAAAGTGCTTTAATTTAATGCTGTATAAATATTTGGTAGATATAAAATACAGCCGTGGAAAAAATTGAAGGACCATTACAAATATTCCTTAAATCATCATTTCTAGATGTATTGCGGCCATTCTAGGCCAGTGTCTGTTAAATTTCAACAAAATCAAACCTCAGGAGTAAGAAAGTCATCAAACAGCAATGTGAAAGAGAGACAGCCTGACAAGTCGAATCGAGGTTATAACATAAAAAAAATATTGTGAACTTTTAAATACATGAACACATATTACTTTTGTATTGCTTTAAAGTGAATATGAACTTGTTTTCTTTGCAGCATTTGAGGGCTGAAATAATAAAGAGCATCTTTTCTGTTATTTTGACCCGTTTCTCCAGTTTTCATTGTCTGCAAACCAATGCAAATAGAAACAATATTTGTATTTTAAATTTTGGAGAAATATTGTTAGTAGTTCATTGAATGAAACTATAAGGATCCTTTCACCTTAAAACATGTCTATAAATACTAAATTCAATTTTAATGTTTTTTTATCGCGCTATATTTGTGTTAGGGCCAGTAAAGTGTTGGAATGGAAAGTACAAAATCTTCAGAACTACTTATTTCCAGCAAACAAAAAAATGTACTAGCCTAATTCCTTTATCCTTATTCCTTTAGTCTACCCAAGATCCAAAAAAGCAGTGTCAGTAGTGATCAAAGTATATTTAAACCAGTGCCTAGTTGGCGATCTTTAGCATACGTTGCCATCAAATCCATGTTGGGGCTCAGAACAGATCGGTAAGTTCAGAGACACCAGCCACCAGATGGGCCATAGTGATGAGTATGCGATGCACGCCATCAGATGGACACCTACGGCCCCGTTTCAGTGATGGCATCTTGTGTTTCCATTGAGTAAAGCAGCCATCTGGTGTCCCAGAGGTCTCTTATTTCATCTGTTAACTTTTCTTTATTGCTTTTTATGAGTCATGGAGAGGGCGCTATTACTTTTATCATGCAGTACATAGAATATTTGCCTCGGTCTAACCTGAAGTCAACCCGAAATGCAGACCCCTGACGGTTTAACCTTCTCTTCCTTTCCCACAAGTTCTTATAGGAAGTGACCCACAAATGTGACAGATCTGATCCATTTAGTTTAAATTCCTATTTGAAATTGGACAAACTGCTCATTAAAACAAAGTGTACATGTGTCGGAAATGTCCATATCTCAGTTTCCCCGCTGCTTTTAACCAGGGACCGTATGTATAAAACTTCTCAAAAATGCTCTTAAGAGTTGTCTGAAGCTTTGACTTTGAAAAATTCTTAGTAAGAAGTAGGACTTTTTTAAGAGTAGGAGCCTTTTATTAAGATCCTACAAGCAGCTTTCAGTAAAGTTTAAGACTGATTCTTAAGTTCTGACTAAATTAAGGACTACAATGATTCAAACACAAAATGGCCACCCTTGACCTCTGAATCAGCTTATAGGGAGCCGGCAAGGGTGAAGTCAGAGCAGCATTGCACCATTTATTCACGACTGAATTAAGACATCACTTACTTCAGAAATAACATTAATATATACATTTTAATTAATTAATTCTGTATTTAAAGCTGCAATCCATAACTTATTTGGGTAAAATAAATCAACATTTTGTTATTGGGCATGTACATAGAAATCAGTGTTGAAAACTGTCTGCATACCTCCCCCTGGTTTACAATGGTAAGCTTATAATAGTGATTGATATATTGAGCTGAATGCCTTTGTGTGAAATTTAACATTGGTTGACATCAACCCATATGAAGATAAATACATAAAGTAACCTGTGATTTCATTTTCAAACAGAGATGTCGACAGAGATGCAAAAGTTAAAAATTGCAGTTTCAAAAATTGCGTACAAATGTCACAAATATGTATCCATTTTTTAAATTCCTTTTTAACAGTTAATTGAAAAAATGAACCTGCTGAATGACACCCTATTATAATATATGAAGAAAAGACCAAAGCTGCAAATCCTCAAAAAATGTATTTTACATTTCTTATATTATTCTATTATTTAATGTACTCCCTGTCATCATATCTTTCCAACACATTTTTTTTTGTTAAGTCAATGGTATCTGCCTCTGTAGTGCCATCTTGTTACTCTTAATAGGTTAGGAGATCTCTTCAGGTCTCTTAAATAATTTAGGAGCTGAGACCTTATCTTAACACGTATGAACCTTCATCAATTACTCTTATTCTTAAGTGTAAGAATAAGAGTAAAATTAAGTCATTCTTAGAATTTTGACACACTTGAGATAAAAATTTTACTCTGAGTGGCTTTAAACTGTACATACGGGCACTGGTCACTAATTTGTGTTTCTGTCTGTGTGGTGCCTCTGCTGGGCAGCTCTGACTTACTGCTCTTGAAGTGACCTTCATCATGCAGGCCTACATTCAATTATATGTTTGTCTATAGCCTTTCCAGCTGAATGAGTCAGTTTGTCCTTGAAAACCCAACTCTGCTGTGTTCTCTGTTTGATTGCCTATATTCATGATGTGTCACAATATGGTTTACACTTAATTTGTTTTTTAGTTTTATGGAGTGATCGTTCACACAATCAGTGAGCATGAAAAAATGCTTACGAAGCTAATTATAATAGATAAAAAAACAAATGAATGCCAACATGCTGGAAGCATATGAGTTACATGATTGCATCTGCTTGCAAAATTGGTTTTAAAGTTTTTGCTTGTCACAATGGGGGGGCCTCATTGCTGAGCGCTCCCCTCTGAGTTGACTTATTCATGATTTGTGGTTTTATTAATGGTTTGAAATTTCTGTAATATTTATATATGTTTTATGTGGGCTTTGCTTTGTGTGAATAGGATGAGAAGTTTTCTGTTGATGGGGAGGAGGTAGAAATGACAAATTCATAATAGCCTAAATGGTGTTTTTAAAATCTGAATAATCCCCAACCAGGTGGTATGAGGGGGGAGGTAAATCCAGAGCCATTGAGAGAGAGAGTCGCGTCAACTCCGTTGACTCCAATGGAACAGTTTTTTCACAGCAATGGTGGTTCATGTAGCCTCTCAATAGTTCCCGGAAGTTGCTAGTTACGCATGGAGCTGCGGCTAAACAAACCCACTGAGGTAAAGTTTTATCACATTTAAAGATGTAAGTCGTTTAATGAATAATAAAATTAAAGAAATAAAGAATTACAAGAAAAAACATAACTTCTTGGAACTATCTGAAGGCTCCATGAATCACATGACACTCGAAAAATCTTAACTTCCGTTACGCGATGCTCTCTCAATGGCTCTGGGTTCATCTAATTCTAAATAGGATTTAATTGGACAAAAAATCTGGACAAGTCCCTGAATACAAGAAGAGTCATCAACATTTCAGTCTGGATTGCAGTTTTTTGGACGGTAAAGATCCACAAAATGTATCTCTTCATTCATCTTTGTTAAAGATATATATGAAAATTCTGTCTTCATTCATTCACCTTCGAGTTGTTCCAAATCTGTATACATTGACACAGTGAACGATAATTCAAAGGATGCTTGTTTGCAAACAGTTATTGGCCACCATCGACTACCTTCGTAGGAAAAATTACATTGGTTTTCTAAAGTGCCTTAGAACTGTTTGATTTCCAACATTCCTCAAAATATCGTCTTTTGTGTTCAACAGAACAAAGAAATCTATAAAGCAATTTTTCCTACTATGGCAGTCAACGGTGGCCAAAATCTGTTTGGTTTGAAGTATTCTTCCAAATATCTTTCTCTGTGTTCATCAGAACAAAGAAATGCAAACACAGTAGATTGTCTTACTTAAATACTAACAGGAATGAGCTACAAGATGCTTGTTTCATTTTATGAAGTCACAATCAAATTGCTATTTTGATATAAACCATATTGTCCTTTAGAAACAATTTTCCTCCCTCTTCGCTCAAGATAATCAAGATAAGTTTATCCTAGTAAATATTTGATGTTATTAGACTGTCCTCCCTACAAATGTTGCATTTTTCAACAATGAATAATTTATTAGCCATGTTCCCTATTTCCCTCATTTGAATAAGAACCCGGGAGCTGCATCCTTGATTTCCTGGTAAGACTTTTATAAGCTCTTAATTGACTGGGAGAACATCTTGTGTAGTTCCATTTTTTTCATTGCACTTCATTAGAAATGGCCGCATAAATAATGATTTTAGATGATAACTCAATGCAGTCTGTGCTCAGGAAAGATAGTGAATTTCAGCTCAAACCTCAGCATATGAATAGACGCACACTGTCTGTATTATTGTCTCCCATAGATAGCCTACAACCTCAGTTTAATAAACTGTGCCAGGTCAGTGTTACAGTTCCATTAAGGAAATGAAAGCAGCAGTGGAGATGACCGGACCATGTGCTGTTCCCCTTGTTATGACCTCATAAAGAGGATGCTAAGGGGGTTAATAATTGAGCAGTATTTTATCTATAGTTTGGATGGCAGTTCTTCTTATCAGAGCTGTGGCCTGTTTAAAAACATGCAAACATACAAATGTTACTCTGTATGTGTGATGAGTCGTGTACTGGAGCAAGAGCTCAGTCGCTGATATATAAAACTGAAAAATATCCAAACCATACGAGTCACCATGGGCCTGTTTAATGCAGTGTAGATGTGTGGAGTGAGTTATGTGTGTGTTTATACGTGGTGAAAGGGTCATGTGTCTTTGTTGTGCTTTTGGGAGGGGAAGCAGGCACGATTGGATTAAAGGGGTGAGCAGTCACATGAGTTGAGCTGTTACCGGCACCGAATGCTCAGAATTCTTTTATTTCGCATGTTTTTTAGTTCCTTCTTTAAAAAAACGATATGAGATACCATTGTAAACCTGAAATTAAGTTGATATAAAAACTTGTGCAATGTGCAGTCAGGGTGTGCATTAAATATTTGCCCCTATTCAATTGAATTTCAATTCTTAAAGGAACAGTTCACCCAAAAATTCTGTCATCACTTAATCATCCTCAAGTTGTTCCAAATCTTTATAAATTTCTTTGTTCTGATGACATTCTTCTAACATTCTACATTCTTCCAAATATCTTTCTCTGTGTTCATCAAAACGAAGAAATAAATACAGATTTACAACTCGAGGGTGAGTAAATGACGATAGAATTTAAATTTCTGGGTGAACTGTCGCTTTAAGTAAATTACATGTTGTCTTTTTAAATCAAAAATACAGTTACTATAATAATATCATTATCAATGCAGTCCTTTACCTATGATAGATCCAAATACGAGATATGGCTCGTAGATCTTGTAGATCAACTTTAAGTCCAGTTTCACTAGATCTCTGTCCGTCAGGAGCAAATTAACCTGGAAATATCAACTCCGTTGTGAGTCAATCCTTTAACCCAACCACCAGGGTGATATAGAGCTGAAGGGAAGAACAGCAGGCAGGAGACGAAGTGATGTTAAATAAACAGAAAAATGTTTTTTTGAATAATCTCAGTTATACGTTTATGCTCATTGAATCTGTTTCTGGTCAGACGAAGTTTGACAGAGCTTGCATGCGTTTTTAACCATTCAAGATTACAGTATCAAAACATTGTCTCATGACGTATAGTGTTAATCACAATGTGCGATACTTCTTTTATAAGCATTCAGCAGCTCAGAAGTGTCATAAGATGACATTTAGTCTATCTTCACAAGGCTAAACGTAAGGCTGACCCAAATTTATTCCTTTCTGAAATTCTTCCTGTAAACCTGCTTGGGGCTGGTCATGTGCGGAGTGTAGTGTGTTTATGAGTCTACATGCACCCTGTTGGTCTCTCATTAAAGTTAAGCTGCTCTCTTTGTGGCGCTTTGCACCCTTGTGCACTCATAGTAGAGAGGGTTCCGTGACTGGAGGCTCCAGCTTCACTTCAGGAAAAATACTAATTCAATTAAATCTCCCCTGTTTAGTCCGAAAGCTGTGCTAGCTAAATCAAATAGAGTGGATTAACTCTTCTATTGGATAAAGCTGATTAAACTGGTAAACAGAATCACTGTTGTATACGAGTTTGGTTGGGTTCGAAAGTGGTTCTCATACAAATAACAAATCTGAATTATTTAATAATTATTATTATATTTTAAATATTGGAACCAAGTTATTTGTATGTTTGGTTTCTAGCAACCCTGGCTGTGTGCTTATTGAGAAGTTGTGTTCATAATGTATATAATGTCCAAGTAAATGTTTAAATGAATGGGACACAAAAGTATTTTCTTAATCTGCAAATTGATTAAATTAATTTAGATTGAGTGGGTACATGTTAAAGGGATAGTTCACCCAAAAAAGAGAATTATGTCATTGTTTTCTCACCCTCATTTCAAATCTGTATGAGTCTCTTCTGCAGAAGAAGATATTTTAAAGAAAGTTGGTAAAGTTTGGGTGAACTTTCACTCAAACAAAAGAGGCCAAGAGGGCAGCAAATAACATAGAAATCACTAAATACACATAAAGTCATATACTGAGAGTTGTGGCTGTGAAAACAAGAGGGAGAAAGAAAAAAATAGATATTTTACAGTCTACTTGGTTTTAATTCTGTACTGTTACTGAATCACTTAGTTTTCCATACATTGTGTCCGCGCTGAAGAAGGCAGTGTCAGCAAGTCCTTTGATCCCGGAGGTGATTTTCCCCTTCATTGAGGCGTTGAAGTCATGCTAACTCTAATAGAGAGGAGACCGCTCAATGGGTGTTGTGGAGCACGCTGGAGAAAATCCATTCCCCCCAATATATTTTCTGCTGAGGCAGGTACAATGACCTTTAGCGTTCCGATAGGTCACCCGTAGGCATGTGACGTGCTCATGCATTGATCGCTAAAACTCTGGCCCATATTGTAAAGCCTGTCCAAGTGTGAATAAGCTGAGATCAACGAGCTGTGCCTATAAGCCTCTTGTCATCTTATTAATAGTATACAGGACTTTTCACCTGCTTGGCCTTAATTTGAAACAATAATCACCGGAGAACTTTCACATGTACTGGAGCCAGGAAATCATTCAAGTTCTCATATACAGTGTTTGTTAAATAGGACAATGAACTGGTCGAAACATATTTTTTTTAACTAAAAAAACTTGTGTTTGTGCAAATGTAAAAAACTAATCAGATTACATACACCAGATTATTTTTTATCTTCATACATTGCATTGAATTCACCATGTTGTTTCTACGGTAGCCCTAAACGGACAAACTATTTACAGAGCGTGTTTCGTAAATACGTTATCTCCTTCGGGAAGGAATTAAAAACGTGACGAGACCTTTTTTGCGTTGTCAGCCTTCGTGGTGCTTTGAAAGGGAGGGGTGGAATTGGGTGACTACCCTGGGACAACATTTAAATCAACCAATCAGATTTCAGAAACAAGTTTATTTTAAGTTTAATATTCAAGCCAGGATTAAGTGCTTCTAGACCCTTGTTCTTTACTTATCATGTCCCTCTGATTTTAGGTTTAAGTTATGGTTAGAGTTGGGGTTTGGTGTGGGTTTAGGTTTTATTTATAATAATGTTGTCCTTAGATCAACAAAATATGTTGTCCTGAGGACATCAACCACTTGGCGAAATTGTAGCGTTGTAGCCTACTTCACAGCTTTTTCACCCCCTTGTCCTGCTCGTCGCATATTGAGAAAATGCCAGTTGGTTTTTAGTTGTAACATTAAGAAACACGTTCTTTAGCCCAAAACACACATGAGACGCTTGTTTGCACCATCATTAATTCAACTATTTAACAGCCCTGTGTTTAAAGCAGCAACCCAGTGCACAGCAGTGTCGAACGAGCTCATCATAAAAAAATGCAAAAAAATAATTTAAAGCCTGACTTTTATCCAATGTATGAGAAGACAGGAGTGATTTCAGTCATCAAGAGGCTGCGAGGTCTGTCTGTAGATCGGGTGGTGATCCAAAACATTGTAAACTGTGTGGCTTTGAAACTGTGTTTAGCCTAAATGTTGTGGCTAGTTACAGTTAACCTTCAATTACTATCGCAATTAAAATTGTTTATATATATTATATAACATTTTGTCCATGCCTTAATTATGTTGTAGTTGGAATGGATTTAATAACAAATACTTTTTACAAGCTAAAAGGTAGATTTTTTTTCATTTAGTTATAAATCCTTTTTACGCTATACATTTCAGTGGTGTCCCACCATTATCCCACACAAACGGATAACCTGCCCCAGGTTATTGTTGGATGGTGGTCACCCTGGTGGAGTGAGCCATTGGTTGCAATTTGCAGCCTCATCGCTAGATGTCACTAAATTTCATACACTGGACCTTTAATGAACTACGTCTTAGAATGGTATTGCTTGTCGGCCTGTATGATGTATTCTTTACCTTCCTATCTTATAAAAGCAATTCATGAGAGTGCTAATTATGGTGAAAAAATGCTTGTAAACTGATTCCTTTTGTCCTTTTGGGGGTTCCAGGTGCCCACGGAGTGAGAGAGGAGCCCCAGTTTGTGACGGCCCGTGTAGGAGAGAGCGCTGTTCTGGGATGTGACGTAAGCCACCCCCTCAACGGCCAGCAGACTCCCTATGTGGTGGAGTGGTTCAAATTCGGTGTGCCTATCCCCTTCTTCATCAACTTCCGTTTCTACCCTCCTCATGTGGACCCTGAGTACGCTGGTAAGCACCAACATTGTTGCAAAATCCAGGGGCCCAGAGTCACAAAAATTCTTAAGAAGAATTATTCCTAAGTACCATATTTTTGCTTTAATTACAAAAAGAATTCTAAACAAATTCCATATTCCATTCCATATTCTCGAAAGCTGTGAGAAATATCATTTTAATATTATGATAGCCTCACAGTTGTCTTTAATCTCAAAAGGTAAGATGTTTTATACATGTATCCTGTTCTTTCACATGTGTTGCATATTGTATTGAGCCAGTCATTTTTAAGAAAAATTACAATTTGAAGAAATTTTTATATTGATGTAATAATGATAAGGTCTATCTACTCTTCTTTGAGCTGTGGCATTGTTTCGATAACCTTCTGCAATTTCCAGAATGTCCATTTTTTCCTGTCCAGAGTTACATTAATTTTGATGATGGGAATCATCTCCAGTCTTCTCCAGCATATCCCATAGATTTACAATTTGACAATTTGAGACCGATGAATCCAGCATTGTCATCTTGGAATATTCCCGTGCCATCAGGGAAGCAAAAACTCATTATTGGATTAACCTGGTCCACCAGTATATTCAGGTAGTCAGCTGACCTCATTCTTTGGATACACAACGTTACTGAACCTAGACCTCCTATCCAATGGGAGGCTCTTAGCTATTTGCTTAGTAACATCCAGATGGTGACTTTTTTTGGGACGGGCAGTGTGCATGCAATTCTACACTGATCCAGAAAAAGCAGTACTAGTATCGGATCGGGATCATCATCGGCCGATGCATACAATTCAGGTATCTGAATCAGATCGGTAAAGGAAAAACGGGTTTCGGCCCACCCCTCTCCTTCAAATCATAAATGATTCAATTTACTAGCTCATGTTACTCTTAAAAAAAGCAAGGAAGAATTAATATTTCAGTCACAAATGAGTCTTTTCACATTAATTACAACGTTTCCATACAATAGAAAGTATACAGTATAACAAACAATAAGTATATTATTTTGGTGGACGCATGCTAACACATTTATTAATCCAACATTCTCATTTTGCTTGTGCTCGACTTTGCGGAAGGACTTGTCTTTGTTTGCTACTTAGTGTGAAAGCGAGGCCTTTGTGCGATTCACAGAAAAAGAGTCTGAGTAGCTCTCGACATGGATTGTGAAAAGCTTTAATAATGGCTGCCTGCTAGCACACCGCTCATTCTATTTCAAGGTGCATTACAGAACCTTAATTACAGCCGATCTGCTGCGGCAGTCTGGGGGAAAAACACCTTTTCTCAGCACTTCTCAAAGCACGAGGCCTCTGTGACATGGGGCTCAAAGCTGTGCGAGATGCATACATCTCCGCGAGTATTTGATCACTTAACTACTGTGTCACACTTTATTAAATAGGAAATTTGAGAATCTTTACAGTGACTGAGCATTCAAGGAATATAACAAGGAAAATAATAGACGGTTTCATCGGACGCACGCGTCTGGTCAGATCTGTGTTTGAATATAATATAACAATTTATTTCATATTTAATTTATGTTCATATTCATTTATATTAATAGTTTATTGTATATGAATTGTATTAAATTACATTAAAATTACTCAACAGTTATTCATTCTTTGCGGAGGTCTAGGTTTGGGCCACATACTTTTTGCCAGGCAGTAAGAGGATCCAGGTGCAGTTGAAGATTTAATTAACAAAAGAAAGTACAACAAATAAAAGAGCATAGAAACAAGGGGCAAAATTAATACGAAAGATTGATAATCCAAAGCACAGAAACAACGACTGACCAATGACAAGTGAAACACACAAGGGCTTATATAAACAGAGCCAAACAGGGAACACAGGAAACAGTTAGTGACTAAATAACTTCCACATCAGACAGGGGAAAACATAGACCGGATCGTGACACTATGATGGTTTACAGTGGTCAGTAGTACACTATTTTAACTTCTCTAAATGTAATGAGAGGTCGAAGCTCAAAGGAGACCCACATTTTGGGACGTAATTGACTTCCTTATTCACATCTTTTTGTTGTCATTTCTCATAAATCCTCTCCCATGCAATTATTAATTCATTTTTACGAGAGGGAGAGAGAGAGAGAGAGAGAGAATTATCTATCATTCCACTATTTGGTTGTGGCCTCATCACAATTTAAATTAGAAATGAGATCTGATGTTATGTTGCATAGGGGGGTGACTGTACATCATTGTCTTAAATGGGTACTATAGCGTCGCCATGGCACCTCAATTTGTTCTGTTCCCCTCCGCCATGAGGTTTTAGTCTCACAATTACCATTGAACTCCAAAAGGCTATCACTGTAAGTCACAATGCAATTCTCTGCTGCAGAATTCACAATTCACGATGTTGGAGCTTCGAGGTCTGATTCCTCCACCAATTTGCCATATTTGTGCCCTCATTCTCTTGCAGACGGACAGTCTACTTGGCAATCATTGGTGTAGTTTAGATGAGATTTACGCCTATTCTCCTAAAGTGATTCTTAGCTAGAGGCAGATGGTTTTTATTCAGGACCCTGTTTACAGGCCACTAAAGTGCAGCTCGCAAATGCGTCCCCGAACGCTGCTGGCGAGAGTCCTGCAGTGGGATTTTGGTAATTAAACACTGTGCACGTCAACCGAGTGCTGCGGTTAAATCGTGATCTTCGATAGGATGAATGAAGTTCAGGCTTATAGTGGGAATGGCAATAATGCGGTTCCTGCGTGCAGGTTTGTCTCCGCGAACACCTTTGCTGGCTGTTACATTTGGCGTGAAGACCCTCTCTAACTTCGATGCCATCGCTCGATCCAATCAGCACTTTATCCCCCCAAAAAATAGCTGCAATTTTGAAGGCCTTATTTTCTTGCTGCAAGACTGCAGCCCTTTTCTGCCCCGTGCCGTATTGATTTTCTGCTCTGGATACCTGCCGTTTCCTTTCTCAGGTGCGGCTGTGATCCAAGGGCTATGATATCTGCTGCTCAGTACACAGTGATATTCAGTATTAAGGCCAGCCTGAACGTAAATATGTCAGGTAACATTGGCCAAAAGAACACTATGGGTTGAAAGGGTCAACTAGTTTTTGTTCATTTGTATCTATGTTATTACATGAACATAAACTAAAGTATTGAAAAGTCCACCTTTCTTCTGCAGAACACAAAAGGTATATTTTGAAGAATGCTGGTAACCGAACAGCAATCGGATTCATTCCCTTGCATTGGTTTTGTGTCCATACAATATAAGTGGATGGGTACCGTCACTGACCAACATTCTTCAAAATATCTTCTTTTGTGTTCTGCAGAAGAAAGAAAGTCATACAGGTTTTGAAGTGACAAGAGGATGATGTAAATGATGACAGAATTTTCACTTTTGGGTGAGCACATTAACAATATTACAGACCAACAGACTTTTAAAGTCATTTGTGACTTTCAGAAGATTCTTTCAGTATTATTCATGCCGTTGCTGTAGCGTTTTGATATTCAGTGGGTGTCTTTATTTTCTTTTTATGCTCTTTACATGCTGGAGTGATAAACTGTTTAATCACAAGGCAATGCTGCGTTTTGTATCGAGATAACAACTGATAATAGTCTCCACCAGCCAATATTACACACAGACAGGCAGCTAATTGGACATAAATGTTCTGTTTCGATATAATACGGCAGTATGTGGTGACAGCAACGGATAAGTGAGAATAACATTATTCAAAACAAAGGAGATTATAAACCCAGCAGCAAATTGAATAATCACTACTAACAGACAGTTTGTAAAATAATCTATTTTATTTATTTTTCCACATATTTAAAGAAGCAGTTTAAAGTTAAAAGCAGTTTGAAACCCACTGTCCTTCATGTGTGAAGTTTAATGGAGGCTTCACATTACACACAATATATATATCATTTTTTTTTATCTTTGTGTCTGTCAGTGCAGCGATTAACTGGCAACATTCACACTCTGCTCTTGTGCTGCTTTCAGGTAGAGCCACTCTGCATGGCAAAGCGTCTCTGCAGATCGACCAGGCACGCTCGGAGGACCAGGGCTGGTACGAGTGCAGGGTGCTCATGCTGGAGCAGCAGTACGACACCTTTCACAACGGCAGCTGGGTTCACCTCACGGTCAACGGTGAGTACATCAACTCGTCACTGTCTTGTCACCTGTTTACTGTAAAACCCATTGTGTCAGAGACATCTTTTGTAAGCATTTTGGAAGCATTCGTGAACGTCCAGGTGGGTTTTGAGTGCTCATGTGCTGGACACAGAAGACTACTGTGATTAAACATACAATACTTTACAGGAGCTGTATAGCACGGCTGCACCCTGTGGCTCAGACACCTGAATCGGTTCTTTAAAATGCCCAAAGTGTGCTTGTTTATGAGGCATGTTTGTGTTATGCAAATTTGTAATGGTTTGTTGTTCTTTTTTAATTTATTTGGGCAATTATAGCACAATGTTATTGCTCCAGCCATACAAAGCTCAGTTTAATGAATGAGGCACAATCTATAATAGGTTCAATTGAAATTAAAGCAGGCTAAAGAGAAAGGAAGAAAGAAAGAAATCAGTCTGTAAAAAAATATATTATGGGTTTAATGCTTTTTGTCGTGTCTTACGACATCACCCAGCATCCGGTGTAGACACGGTATAAGGCTTTGCTTATTTCATCCGATGTGTGTGTGCTTGTATCCCCAGTTTCTCTTGAGACCCCGCAAACACTGTAGGAGGGGGCAACATCCATTTCTCCGTGTTCTGCTCGCTCTTTTCCTCTGTTCTCTGTGTCTTCCACCCTCATGTTTAATAGATGTCTGCATTTGTGGGTGGACTAGGACTAACCGTGGCTCGATTTCATATTCATTTTTTATACGATCAGTTTATCAGACCTGTGAGAAACGAAGGAGGAGGTGACCAACTTACCACTCACGACTGTCTGCTGGTATTCACACAGTGAGCAATACTTGTGGTAGACCCAACAAAATCAGCACTTACAACGAAGCTGCGTGAATGAGCAATATTCCCTCATGGCCTAGTGTACTAGATCTTCTGCCAGTGTTTCTATTGGGAAACGTTATCGCCACCTCCTTCGTAACACGACGGTTATATTTTGTTGCTGTCGGGTATTCACTGTAATCGCATGAACAACCGTAAACTCAGTTTGACTTTTGGTTCTTGAGGTACTGCGTCAATCTCACTATTATAAAACCCAGCATCATCAGCCTTTGGATAGGAGCCGACTACTAAACAAAACGCCTCGGCCTGCTCTGGAATCTGCATGCCATTGTGTCTAATAAACGGAGTAATATTTCACCAGGCAGGGCACCCGCGGTATCTATTACACTAATGGAGATGTCTTTCGTAGTGCCAAACTACAGAGGCCGAGTTAGGCAAGCTCAAGGCCTTGGTCATGTCATATTCCTTGCTCTTATTCCGTTTGAACGCCACATTTTGCCTGATTTATTATTTATGGGCTTGGTTGTCGAGCACCACTGGAAATATATTAACTTCTCCACGGTGAGTGTTTGCATTTTATTAGACGATGAATTTAATACGATCCATTAAGACAATATGTAAACTATCATGATTCACAGCTCTGTAATCATTGCCTGGGGGTCAATATCTAAAAGGCCTTCGGTCTCATATTAATAGTATCACAATGCTGCCATAGGCATAAAGCAAGTGCTGAGGCGGCAGGTTCGTTTTTGTTTACGGACTGCACTGCATACTGATGATGGATGCATGTGACTGCTTGTACGTATATAAGAAAGCTGCAGCCGGAGAAGAATTAAAGATAATTAAGAATTAATGATAAGGTCGTCTGCAAGAAATTGTTGGAGTTTGGCATGTTGATATGTATAGGTGATACATTATGCAACTTTGTTAGGCCTTTATGGTGTGCATTTATTGAATTATAGCGGTAAGTGAGACAGAGGCACAGAGGAAGCGATGAAAGCATGCAGTCAATTATGCGGCCGCTTTGATTGAAATCGCAGTGGAGGGACTGAACGTTCTTCTGGAGGAAATGTGCATTAGGAAAGATATAGCGGAGGTGCATCTGTGATAAACGACTTTAGCATGAGCTAAAAGTTATATTAGTTACTTTTAATATACCCGGTATGCTTAATGAGGAAACTGGTGTCGGATGTGAAGCGATTGAATTGGGGATTAAGGTTAATATGGGATAAGGTGGAAGTTGGGTGGACTGTTATTAGGAAACTAAACTTTTGAAACTTCTAATAAACAGTGATTTATTTAAGAATGGATTTACCTGCACTTATGTGTCTTTGTTAGTTGAAAGGTGCAAAGTCAAAGACAGGAGAAATAAAGCGATGTTTATGTTTTAAACTGCCCTTTAACGTAAAAGATACTGTAGACCACTTTGCAAGATGTAAGCGCCATAAGCACTTCTGGGTTCGTGGAAGAACACAGAACTTACAGACTTGTTGGTGTAACCACTATGACAACTATGCAACTATGTTTTGCTTTAAAAAACGTACAATTATTTAGTCCAGCGTCTTCCGAAGCATTCTATAAAAAGATAATATAACAGATAATATAATATGCTTGAAAAATTGCTACTTTCGATGCTTAATTTCCCCGAAATAATGCACTTGTGAGGAAAACTGGTCAAATACTACAACAAAAAGTCTAAAAACATAATACCCCTCATAAATGTCCTACTTCTAGTGGTTATTGACAAAATTACAGGCCATAACTGTTTTAGTAAATCATATTTGATTAAATTCAATATTTAATGCATTATTTGCAAACATGACTAACAGTCAACAGGACTATACTAAGTTTATTCCTCTGTATTAAAGTTTATTCCACTTTATTTATGTTCATTTATGTTGATTTCTGCATTTATAAATACATTTAAAATCAAAAGTTGTAACATACGTAAATGCACAGTGAACTAGTAAGATCACTTATATTTCCATTAAGTATCATTAACAAATATTATTAAATGCAAAAAAACTATATTGTTCATGATAAGTTCATAATAGCAAACACATTTACACAATGTTAACAAGCACAAACTTTATTCTGTTGCCTATATTTTTATCCATATCACGCATGTACTCCATATATGAATAGAATAACCCAAATCTTGCATTTAATAAAAGTTTGTTTTAAGATTATACTTGTAAGATTTATGTTAGCTGTTACAGTATAGCATGTAGCAGTAATTCAACATATCTGACTAGAGTAGAAGCAAAGATATTAATATTAACAAGATGCTCCACTGCCATTACAATGAATGGCGAGGAATGCAATGCTCAATATGGATGCTCTAGCAAAGGACTTCACGCGTTCCGGTAGAACGATTCTCTGGCTCTCGATAAGTCAACCTCAAAAAAGGTGATTTCGAAATATCTGCCCTCCCCCTTTCAAGTAGATAGGACTGTGGACTTGCTAGGACGTAAATAGCTGCCCAGAGTGGCACAACTTCTGTAAACAGACTTTGGTAGAAGTTGTTTTTGCAGTAGATGTGACTGGCTTATTTGGTTATGTTGATTATTCATTGTGAAATAAAGCAGCACCTGATATTTTATTTGGTTTCTGTCAGACACTGTTGGTGTGATCCACAGGAACGTATAATTAATACAGCCCTGTCAGCTGTCCGTTGGCGCAGAATATTTGTTCATTTAAGTTGAGACTCATGCAAATTTCAAACCTCAAACAATGACAGTAGCAAGGGTATCAGTCGGCTGCACCTTGCCTGCATGTCAAACGTCCACTTGCAGAAATCACTGTGACTTATTTGGAAAGTGCACACAGTAGTCATTTCTTCATTTCAGAGCTGCAGCGTGAGAGAAGGGGGCACAAATAAATGGTGTATTATTCTTTGCGTCTGTTTGGGCGTGTGTGTTTTTGGCCTGGGGTGAATGAGTTCAGTGTCTGTTTCATCTTTTTTCGGCCAGAGAAATGTCACCTGTGCAGCTGTGGCGGGCGGCACGGGTAAGTACATATGTGAGGGTTTTTTCACGGCTTCCCATTTCCTCTCTACTGCCGCAGCGGACATTCATGCGCTCGCTTGTTTGAAGTCGCAGGTTAATTGGATTCCCCTTTGTTTTATTTCGATAAAAGGTTGGTTTGCATTTAAAATGATTGAGATACAATTTAAAGATACCTTTTTTGCAAATCGTTGCTGTTCTTTCGAAACCTTGGATGTCCAATTTCCATGTATTTTAGGACAAGGAAAGAGCATTGTTCTTTTTTAAACCTTAAATACTCTTCTTTAAATGTAAACTTTATTGTTTTATATCTAGAAAAACCACAGCTCCCCTTGTACTTGTACATGTTTATTTGTGAGTCTTGCCCTTTCAAATATGGTGGCAACATTAATGTACAATTCTGCAGTGCAACATCTTTGTACGTCTACAATATCATAAACCAATACAGTTTTGAGGACTGCACGGTTCTCTGTTCACTCCTAAGCGTCCCCCCAATGCTTGTTCATACTCCTACCCCTAAGGTGCATTCTGAAATGTCAATATCAGTGATTGCATGGTGTAGATTTGTGTGTGGTTTTTATATGTTGTCAGGGCATTTCACAATAAAACATGCGATAGCCTTTTGGCTAAATGACTTGTGGGGAGATTTACAGCCAATGCAGCTTTGAATGTTGTAAATGAGAATGGTTTTGCCTTATGGCCTTTGAGAAAGATGAAAAAAGGATATAGATACAGGATCTCGCCTACCAGTACTTTCTTGGATGAGTTTTTTTACAGGCTATAACTGTCTTTAAACAGCTTTCCTGTAGCTCAGTGGTATGAGCATTGAGTTAACAATGCAAGGTTGTGGGTTCGATCCCAGGGGATTGCATATACCTATGTAAAATGTATAGGATAAAGCAATGTAAGTCGCTTTGGATAAAAGCATCTGCCAAATGCATAAATGTAAATGTCTGTGTTTATGTCTGGTGTTTAAGGAACGTTCTCTAAGAACTTGTTTATAAACTGACTTGATCAATTGGTGATGGATATTTGGGTTTTTTGGCCGAGTCATGAATCTGCTAAAAACACCCCACTCAGAACATTTTTATCTCTTCTATTGTTCCTCTTCGTCAATTAATTTTTTTAACACTGCATATTGGCTGTAATTCTTACCAATAAATTTCAAATTTATTTGTCTTTATGTGGAGCCGATACAAGATTAAAAAAACCTCACACCCGTCTATGTATTACAATCTGATGCTGAGGTTGTTAAAGACTCCATGAGATGACTAATGCACCAAATTTTAGAAGGTAATAATCTTTTTGGCAATAGTAACAAATAATAAAGATGCAATTATGCATAAAAACTCTCATTCACACGTCTACTGCATAAGATCATCTTTTGTACGTTTTATAAGAAAGCTGGTGTTTCATTGGTATTCAGACTGGCTCTCTTGTCCCCAAGATGCTTTGTTGGGGCAGGTGCTGTCTGGCCTCACAAGGGCAGAAAACACTGACAGCACTGGTTTCCTGAGGCCGGCGATATTAGCATCCACTTGTGGATGGATCCTATGTGGGCAGTGACTGTTCTTCCTGCCAGACGGGGTGAGAGGGTGGACGGCTGCCCACATGGGCACAGCAGGTGTCAGCCGGGCAGATGTACCCGCTTAAAGAACAGCACAGGCATTGTGGAAGTCCCTCAGGTCACTACACAGCCTCGCCTTCATCAGTCCTGCAGTCACACTTGTCTTTCGGTACATCCTGCCCTCCCCTCACTGCGGGCCTAGATCACTAGCTCCTCATACTGGGTGTAAATCCTGCCCAAAACCGAGATCAGGGGCCTGATATATAAACGTTGGATACACATAAAATTTCATGGGATTTACCACAAACATTTCAGGATTAATATAAAATAAACTTTGGGTGACATGATGTGCTTTTTGAAAAGGTTCTCACAGCAGTGTGACTTCATTGATATATGATTGCACACCATGGATTTGATTTATGGGACAGGCCAGTAAAACGTTTAGCCTCCGTGCTACAAATCTGCAGCAGATCATATCTGTCTGTGGTTTCCTGTCAAAAGAACATTACTTAAGTGTTTCACAGGTTCAGGTGTTAATATTTTAATTATACATCAATCAGAATTTGAGGGCTAAGTTTGTTTGCCTGCATGCTATTCATCTTATGATGAATAAGGGATGGTAGCAGATGATTCCGTAAAAAAATCTTTTGATATTGATCAAAAATGTTGGTCTTCCACCAAGACGTGTAGTTCTTCAGAAACAGTTCAACAAAGTGGCTGTCAAGGAACACATATGCAGACACAAAAAAACGCAAACTGATAGCATGCAAACATTTCGGAGACTGCTTTTACATTTGCAAGATGGAGTGTTTGATCATCTACATACATCTCTGAGATGTTTCCTGACAGATGACATATAGACATTTAGAAGATATCTGTAAGATATAAATGAATTGGAATGTATGGAAAAATGCTTTTACTAAGATGTTATCAGCTGTTTTTAGACAGCAGATTCGTTTTCTATCTCTCTAGCAGAGATCTTACAGACGTACATGTGCTATCTGGCCATAGTGTGTTTGACGTATAGATATGTAGGTACCCTCCACTCCAGATGTGTCATCTTGGCACATTTTAGTTGTTGTCACTCACAGCAAAGTTCAATGAGACTTCCAAGATGCCACAACACTGCGCAGAGATTTAAATTCCCAAATCATTTGGACAACCTTTCACAGGTGAAAATGTATTTGTTATGCATTAACGTAAAGGTTTTTAAACTGTTTTTTTTCTGTCGTGAATTCATCTTGTGTTGTGTTTAGCAAGTAAAATGTGTTGGTCTACACAGCAGCACGTAACATTTTATGTTCAAACAACTATGGTTGCAGACACAGTCAACTTGCTCTAGAGTATTCATGGATCGGCTTCCTTTATGTTCCTTTTCGGTGTATGACCTGCGTATAAACGATTGCCAATGATGGCATCGATGGCATCTATTTAAACTGACTTGTTTAATGTGACAAACAGTTTTTCTTGTGTTCTTGGCACTATAAACAGCATGAAAACACAAACATGATGTAAAGGCCAAAGACATCATGATGCAATGCAGAACAAGAAGAGAGCAAATGGAAACACCTAGTATTGGAGGATACGATTGATATCAGAGACAGACAGAAATCCTACACACACAAAAGCCTGAAGTGCAAAGAGGAAAGCTGAGGTATCGTGAATACAGTCACTGAGCTCTATCTAGACCATATGTTCCTGTAGAAAGGCTTTCAGAAAAGTGCGCTGTGAAATACGCCTGTTCTCTGTCACTCGCCGTGTGGGCTCACCATTCCCAAACAGCACAGAGCAGAAAGTGGGGCAGGTGTTTGCTGAAGTTTGTTTGACCCTCGGAGTACTTTCAAGTGTGTACCGAACTGTACTCTCGAGATCTAAAAGGAACACAGAAAGAGAGAAGCAGTAGTTTTTAGTGCATATTAATTTGTTGAATATTTACTGCTGACCCTGGCAAGATGTTTTGGATTATAAAATGCTTTCCCTTGCGTCTTGTCTACAACAGATTGAAAAGTTAACTTGGGCCCAGATGGACAGATGTTTTGAAGTGTTAATTGCTTTGTTTTTCTCCAGATGTGGGTGCCATCGAAAGCAAAAGCATGAAAGTTAAATGGGATCACAAATAGAATCAAGAAATATAATTTTTGCATTTTATGAGGAACTCCTTTGTTAGAGATTTATCTATGGTAAAACGGTCCATATATCTTAAGATGGTTAATATAGTTTAAATCCAAAAGTGAGAGTAGGCCTGCTTCTCATATTGGCTGCTAAAATCAAGGATAAATTTGCATAAATATTCGTAAGAAGCAAACCTGTAAATATCTTAAGATGTCCTTGCAACATACATTAAGACTAAAGAATAGATAAGCACAAGAATTTCTGAATTTACTTTAATCAAAATATTATCATCGAATATCAAAATAAAGTAAACCTGCACAGATTGGCATTTGCAATGCATGTAGACAAATTTGGAATGCAGTGCCAAAAAATGTTAAACAAATATCTTTAAAGTATTTTCAAAATCTTACTAATATTATTAAAATAAATAAATAAGACTGTATCTGGAAGTGCTTCTAAATGGTCTATGAACAGAGCATCTGCTAAATTGAGAACATCTGCGGTGCTCACTTAAATTAAATATCTTATCTGATTTTAGACAACAAAGTGAAAGTTCATTAGTTTCAATCGTAATACATTTCAGGAAATATACACACCTTCACATTTACACATAAAAGTGTTTATTTTCTCAAATGTTATCGAGTAAATGTAACACGTTACTAGTTACCTCTGACTCTCGGCACTATTTAACATATTTTCTTCATTCAGACCCAATCAACAAAATCAAAAGTGAAGAAGTGGGCAGATGTCACATACTCTGCTTTAACTCCGAAGGAAATTGCTCTTAAACACTCTGTTACTATAGAGAATATTCTCAAGTGCAAACTCGTTGACTTATTTCCCTTCATAGCGTCAGTGCTGCAGACTGCAGTCCCTCTGGTGCAGAGATGCCGGCAGGTCTTGTTCTCTGTGACTGCACCACTTTAAAGCGAGTCTTAAGCTCTCTCTGTGGCTTCCCAAGCGTGTATTAAAAATGAATGGCTCAACTTGTCTGTGTTTTGTTTCTCTCTCAGCGCCCCCTACGTTCACGGACACGCCACCGCAGTATGTGGAGGCGAGGGAAGGCGGGAGCATTACTCTGACCTGCACTGCCTTAGGAAACCCTAAGCCGGTGGTCACCTGGCTGAGAGAGGGAGACCAGCTGACCAGCAACAGGAAATACACGGTAACTAAGCTTGCAATTTTTCCATTCCTTTTTGTTTGTTTGTTTGTTTTAAAAATCTCTTAACATCCTTTCAACAAGATCAATTTATTTGAGGAGATATTAAGACTCCTAAAGCTCCTAAATTCCTGTGAATTCAGATCCTAAATGCGTTGACATACAGCGACATTCTAGAGAATCGTGTCCTGGCAACTCAAGGGAGGGCCAGCTTGACAATGTCCTGTACACAAAGTGAGGTCCATAAAATAATGATTTACTGGAAGAACTTGACTGGCCTGCAATGAACCCAAATTAACACCTTTGGGATGAATTAGAATGCGGACTGTGAGCCAATCCCCATTGGCCTACATCAGTGTCAGACCTCAATTACGCTTTTGTGTCGCAATGGGAGCAAATCCCAACAGTCGGTTCCAACATTTAGTGATGCCTTTAGAGAATGAAGGCTGTTAGAGAGGATTTCTAACAAATCCAAAGTTTTGAAATTACATCCTCAACAAGTACATAGTTCCAACTCCATGACAAGTCTTCTATGTTGTTTTATGCATGAATCTTCCCAAATTTACATGAAAGGAAGTGTTTGGAAAACATAATTTTCCTTTTCAAGTATCTTGGTTTAAGGTGTTTTTCATCTTTTTACGCTAGAAACTAGACAAGAATGTGTGTACATTACCGTTCAAAAGGTTTGAAATACTTACCCGAAATCTTTTCAAAAGGAAAAGAAGCAGTCTGATAAAATGCCAAGAGGACGATTTTGCAAGTTCTAGGCAAAGGGTAAAGAGTAAACATGGCAGAAAATGAACTATTTTACGCATAAAAAAATAAGTGTTTTAAATCTTATCAATGGTAGTGTATGAATGTACGTTGGCATTTATTTTAGTTAGTGGCTGCCTTGAAAATGTAGAGAATTGATGATGTACTTTCGTCTCCAAACATAGCATCGTTGAATTCGTTCCCGAGTGAATCCCACTGTCTCCTTTTCCTTTTGAAAATGGAAGCATGAATCATCACAAGTCGTTTGTTGGAAAGTGCTCTGTCAGTCGAAGCCCGTGTCGGTGGCCTGACAGATGAGGAACATACGCCTGCAGCGGAAACGGAAGAAAACTGACAAGCGTGTTTCCACCTTACGCTGCATGCAGTTTGCCAGGGAGGAGGCGACGCAGGATTTGACAGAACAGGCAGTCAGTCTGGCTCCGGCAGCCATTGCCTCTCAGCACATCAAAGGAGCTATCCCTGAGGAAATACACAAATAAAAGACCAGAGAGAGGCAGTGTAGCCGTTTCTGTGTTTTATGTGTAACGTTCGCTTTGGTCCATTTTTTGACTAGCCACCTGCACCAATTTTGTTACTCTTGTTCTGCATTTCCCCCCATGCATTTGGCCATGGCTGAAATGCACAGTGGCCATGTTTTTTTTGCCATTTGCCATACTATGGCTGCGGCTTTACTCAGCTGTAAGTGATTAACAAGAGGTGATGGCTGACTGCTGTTTATTCTTTTTGACCGCTTTTTAGGTAGGTTACTTTATAACCCTGTGATCATTCTTAGGCTTCTGTGGCACCAAAGCGCATTTGCAAAAGGCCACATTCACAACGTCTTGCTAGCTGTTTGGTTGGTAATCCATGGTGATGAAAGTCTGTGAACTACCCTATTTGCATATATTGCATTTGAATTGTCTTGGGAATTTATGAGATTGAAAGTTGTAATTATGAGGTGATGTGGATACAAGTGAGCAAAAAGCTTTTAGTGCTAATGCAAAAAAAAGGCAAAGGATGTGCATTAGATGCATATCCAGTTAAATTGATCTATGTGTTACTTATGTGTATTCCTTTTTATGGAGCCATAGAAATATGGGTAATGCTTTTTTTTATCTCTGCATCTTAAAGGGACAGTTCACTAAAAATTCGAAATCAGTCATCAATAATTTACCCTCATGTCTTTTAAACCAACCCTTTCTTCTGTGGGCCACAAATAAAGAAATGTCTCAGTATTTTTGTGTCCAAGTCAGTCGCCTTACCTGAAATGTTTGTCATGATCTTGAAAGTCTTTTCATGTGAAGGTGTGTTTAAATATCTGAAATTATTCTGCCGACATAGTCATTTCTTTAATTAAAAACATGCATTTTGATTAAAAAATTTTTTTTTTCAATGTGGTGCCCAATGATGTTCAGTTACCAATATTTTTTGTTTTAAAATATCTCATTTTTTGTTCTGCAGAAGAAAATCATGAGGGTGTGTGTACATGATGAATCAATTTTCATTTTTTGGAGAACTATCAAATAAATCCCTCCGCTGATGATCACATTTTCACATTGCTGTTTCATACGTGTGTGTTAAGTTTGCAGCATTAGTCTCTGCAAAAACATTCCCGCTGGACTTTTATGTCAGAGATAACTTGAATGCCATCCAGAAGCCCTTAGCAACTCGCAACACATTTAGAAAATTGCGCCATATGCTGCGATTAATCTTTTTGTGGATGCAACAAGATTGCATTACATATATATTTAAATATTTCTTTCTGTAAGGCGAAAGGAGTCCCCTTAAACTCTTGGCTCCTGCTTTTAAAAGCTGTTCTTGCTGCCAACCAGCCAAGTATCAGATATTTACTCAAAAGCACAGTGTCATGACCCCACCTTTAAGAACAGTGGTGAGGAGGTTGGTGGTCCTCCATTTTGTTCCTGGCTGCCATGGCTAGAAACTGGAGAAAAGCAGGAATGCTGTGAAGGAATACGGAGGGTAAAGTGCAGGAGGCACAGATGTCTCCATGCAATGCGCTGGACTTGTTTCTCAACCAGCTTTCATTCACAGCCTAGCGTGTTTAAATAAAGCTCTAACCACAGCGCTTCAGAGAGTTTATTACCTGCCCTGGTCTGGGTCATCAGGGTTTTTGTATATCAGTGACAGAACGGGATAGATGTGCTCGGAGATTGTGTCAAACGTGCAGCAGGACTTGACACACCTTGGCATAACGGTTTCCTCTGGCTAGAGTTGACATGCAGGGAATAAAATATAACCCAATTGTCAGGAGTGAGGAATCCATGCAGTTACTCACTTTATCTGTCACATTACGTCGTTCCTTCAAACCCAGAAGCAACCAGACTTGACCATACTTTGAATTATGTTAAGATAAATGGGATTTTTAACAAACAGCAACTATTAGACCTTCATGCATATATTTCAGTGTGGATAGTCAGAACACTTTTTGTGTAGTGTATAGTAAATAAATGTGCGGATTCAGTATAAAGTTCAGTGCTGTCAGGGTTTTGTAGTGGATATAAATGTGTGTTTTGTGTTTCCACAGGTGAGTGATGGTAGTCTGACATTGC
This sequence comes from Triplophysa tibetana, assembly GCA_008369825.1. NCBI lineage: Eukaryota > Metazoa > Chordata > Actinopteri > Cypriniformes > Nemacheilidae > Triplophysa > Triplophysa tibetana. Next base: position 9,842,505 of record CM017917.1, on the reverse strand, counting down.
AGGCCATTGCACGGGAGGACCGGGGAGCGTACAGCTGCCGCGCCCACAGTGACCAGGGAGAGGCGGTACACACCACTCGCCTTCTGGTGCAAGGTAAGAGGGGGTTGTTGGATACCCCAGGGCCCAGAGCTAACCCAATACACGTCTGTTGTAATACATTGTTTTTGTGGCTTGCACTGCACACTAAATTATACCTTGTATTCAATTACAAAGTATTAAGTATGTCATGAAATGAATATTAGTGTTTGTTTTAGATGTAATGCAATCTGTATACAATATTTTAGGTTAAAAACACTGTATTTTCCACATACCGTAGATGTTTGTACCGAGTTGTGCTATGATTGGCCAGTTCACCAGTGCATTGTAATTGGTCGAATACTGCAAGCATGTGACGGAAATGTAACGCCTCTTAACATATTTGGAACAACAGGTTCCAAAGCAATTGTACTGACAGGTATGACCACCTTACTTGCATTTTGGGAGTCTTAGTCAAATCATACCACGAACTGAAGTAGATTTGTGGGGCTGTTGCGTTTCAGGCAGGTCGGGGTGAACATTCGCTTTAAGATAAAATGCATCTTTTGTTCCAACACTTTAATTTTTGCAATTTTACATGTCTAATACATGCATGGGTAACTTATAACACACCAAAGAGACAGACAAACATGTTGAGTACCCCTTTAAATAAGTATATATTTACTTAAAGGGCTAGTTCACTCAAAAATTGTGTCATCATTAAACAGTGTCTGTACCTATTAACTAATTGCTTTTGTGCCCATACAGTAGTAGTAAATTTTACTAAATATCTTATTTTGTGTTCTGCAGAAGGAATAAAGTCATACTTGTTTGAAATAAATGTTGACATAATATTTATTTTATGGTGAACTATCCCTTTAACAAGCAAAATGACATAAGAAATTAAGCCTTATTTTCTGAAAGAAATTATAAAAATATGCAAGTTTATTATGTAAAGAAGTAAGGATATGTGGTTGTGGGGTTAGAAAAATTAAGCGCTTAGTTAAGAGGTATAATAATATATATAATATATTTTGAATTCTGCGTTTGTTTCTTGTTTTAAGTGTAATCTCGCTTTAGAAAACAAGATAATCACTTATGTCAATTTTTTTAGAAATTTTAGATATTTGTGTTGGAAAACATTACAAAACTAAGTTAGAAATAATAATTAAATAATTTTTTGAGTGTGGAAATAACAGTATCTGATGTAGAATAAAACACATTTTATGTTAGCGAGATGTACACAAAATTAAATCGATTGAGTGATTATTTTGCACTCTATTTCTACACAAATTTCAGATATTTCAAAAAAAGAAATATGCATTAGAAACAATTGTTGTGTATAATACACACACACAAATAACTGTTAGTCAAGAAAAGCCATTCAATGTGATGGTCACTATCTGATCTTTTTCTCTCTACTCTGAATACTACATGCTACTGTGGTTTTTCGTCGATACTGTGTAAAAAGATGCAAAGCCTTCATTGCTCCCTGGTTAATTAGTCTCTTTCGATGAATCCGTGTGTGTGGACACATCAGTGTTGTCAAAGTCTGGCCTTTCTGTCTCGTCACTCTGAGCACGTCTGCGGCAGTCAATACCCTCAGTCCTCTCCATCTGCATAGATCACTTCCTGTCATTCAGCCACTAATGGAGCCTTCCAGTAGAAGCTGTTTACGGCCCTGCTCAGAGTGAAGGAGGTTTATATAGGCTACTGCAGGTTTACGGTTACCGCTTACACCTAATATACACCCCCTCACCCTGAGAGCGGATTTCTGATTTATTCTCTTGTAGTTCATAGAGTATAAGGATCTTTTATATCTTTTCCACAGTGCTGTTTCACCTCTGTTGGGAAGATCCATGTAAACTAGTGTGAAATATAATGCTTGCCAGCATAAAATTGCTGGTTTTCTAGCTGGTGGCCCACAGGAAGAGAAAACCGTGAATCTTTTTGATAAATTTGTTTCTCCTCGACAGAATTGAGAATAAGTGGTGCAAATTCCAGTGCAAATGTCTTAAAATACTTAAGAAACATTTACTTGACAAGTGGCCATTGTACCTAGGGTTAAAAATGACTTTGAATCAAGTACTTAATAAAGAGGTACAATTTATTTAAAGTTTATTTTTCTTAACCCATTGGCAGATATATTTACTTGTTTTAACCATACACGTTGTTTTTTATTTGAGAAAACAAGACCCTTTTTTGATCATTTACGCTCCCTCAAGTTGATCCAAATCTGTATAAATGACTTTCTTCTGAAGAACACAGAGAAATATATTTGGAAGAATGCGTGTAACCAAACAGCTCTTGGCCACCATTAACTACAATGGTACGAAAAATTGCTTTGCAATTCTGTGTGTTCTGTTGAACACAAAAGAAGATATTTGAAGAATTTAGGAAACTATTGACTACCATTGTCAGTGGTGGCCGAGAACTGTTTGGTTACAAGCACTCTTTCAAATATCTTTCTCAGTCTTCATCTTAACTAAGAAATGTTTACAGATATGGAACAACTTGAAGGTGAGGATACGAAGAATGAATTTTATTTTATGGGTGAACTGTCCCTTTAATATTATGTCAATAAAAGAAATTTATTTTAATTTAAGAATTGTAAGATATTTGTGATTAAAAACAAGACAAAAATACTTTTTTATTATTTCTCATCTGTCAAACAGTGTTTAGTCTCATCATCTTTGAAACAGCAACTTGTAATAAAATTTACACTGAGGGACCAAGAAGCTGGTCTTCCAGAATAGTTGACCTTGAGGTGACCAGCCATTATAGATCTTCAGCAGCGTTTGGAGTCGATACTCAATACTGCAGATCTTGGCAGATGTGACCCCAGAAAGATGGGAACTGTCTTGTCTCTCTGGTTGATTGACGTGAGGGGAATCTGTGTGATGTGTATGTGCGCGCGTGTGACTGTTGCACACACGTGGAAACAGAATAATCCTCGTTCGCACCTCCTCCTCATATGGCCTCAGCATTTGCACAGAATGATAAAGCATTTCAGTTTAGTATCTTTGTACAGTATGACAGCAAACATGAGGAAACTGCCCGTCGGTGGCTTTGTGGCTTTCACTGCAGTCAGATTTATGGCAGTGGAGCATGGCCGTGAATTCATAACACAGCGCACCAACCCGCTGCCTTTACTGGCAGACACAGAGAATTTAGAGGACATGTGCGATTACAGGTCACACGTGCAGTGTTTGCTGGAAAACATAAGTGTAATGTTTGGAGTTTTATATTTATTTGTGATGATTTTGTTAATGCTGTATAACATGTGATGTAACTAAATCAAATTGTATTTTAAAATAGTAAATGAGCTCTTTGATGTCTCTTTCTGTTCCATTAGACAATGTGAACATGAAAAACACTAATTCAGGGTGTCTAGTTATTAATACATATCGAAACATATATCGGTGACTGAGTGTATTTGTTGAGTTGGAGTGATTCAGAAGCAAATCATCTTCTTTATTCTGAGCACCAGCAAGTCAGATGGAGACACATATGAGCCGCGCCGAGCCAAAATTGCCTTGGCCACGGGCTGTTTTGTTTAGTAAACTAGCAATATTGTTTTTACAAAAAGCAATATTCTCTTGAAGCCACTCGAGAGGCACTGCTTCAATAACACCATTGGACGACGCGTGGATATTTTTAGATGCTTTCAAGTGATGCCTTTCGCAATTTCATTTTAATAAGGAAAGCCATGCCACTATCAATAATCCCTCGGATACCGCGTTATTTACTGCACTTTACGAAAATATCCAGGAAGCTCCACACATTAAGATTAGAAGATACTGCATCTCAAAGCCAGTCACGGGTTTGTTTATGATAAAGGCAGCGGTCGTGCTGGATCTTTGCACTGAGCACCTGCAAATCTCACTCTGGTCGCAGTGTCAGGGCAGTACGTTTGCCTACCCACACGTCTAATTAAACGTCCATTGGCAATTTTTGTGACAGCCTCATGTGGCTTTGATAATATTCTCTGTGGGCTAGTCTGACAGTAGTATCCTGTTGATGTACAGAAAGTGGCCTTTAGTGGACAGGTTTATGACAAAGAGAAGGATTTGGATAATTGGAGATAAATTGGCGGTGTGTGTAGCGGGCTCTCCTGTTTTTGACTCGTGGTTGATCTCCTTAGGACAACATCATGTTGACCCTGGGAAAACATTTAAATTAACCAATCAGATTTCAGAAATAAATGTACAGTTTATTTTAAGTTTAATCTTCCAACTAGGATTAGTTGCTTCTAGACCATTGTTTTCACTTATCATTTCCCTCTGATTTTAGGGGTAAGTTGTATGTTGTCCTGAGGACATCAACCACTTGGCAAAATCAGGTTGAGCGTGTGTAGTGAATAGAAATGGTGTGCAGTAAGTAAACTGTATGTTGGAACCAGGCGGCTTTTGGAGGTTTTTGCATCTGAACATTTCATACATAACTGTATCCTTGAAACCTATTTTAAATATCATAGTTGTCAATGTGTAACTTCCTGTGTAACTTCCATATCCACAGATATGTCCAGTGTTTCAATTTATGACAAGCAAAAAAGTAAACCTGGTTATCTTTTCGAGATTTTTCAAAACAAAGTTGGCTTATGATTCGATACAATACATGATACTTGGTTTATGATCAGCGGCATCATAACATTTTGTACAAAATTGAAAAACTGTAACTGAAATTCAAACATTTATTTCCAAAAAATATACAATACCCCAAATATTTTGGCTTTTAGGGTTTAATTGAAACATTTGTATGTAAATTAATAAAGATTCAATAGGTTTTTAATATAAAATAAAAAGTGCAATTTTCTAATATTTAAAAGCAAACCCAAAGATAGAACTTTTAAAAATAGCAAACACGCACAAAACATTCAATTATTAATACAAACACATTGTTAAACCATTATATCATTAGAAAATTGCCAAACCTCTACAATATACAGGATATTTATGGTTACACTCCTAGTATAAATTGGGCTCAAATAACCTGAAATAACCTTCTGTCTATAACGTGAATATCTGTCTCCACCAGGTCCTCCCTACATCGTTTCACCACCTGAAAACATCACTGTTAACATATCCCAGAATGCCCAATTTACGTGCCAAGCAGAGGCGTATCCTGGCAACCTGACCTACACCTGGTTCTGGGAGGAGGACAATGTCTACTTCAAGAAGTAAAGTTATGATCAAGTTCACTTCTGTGCCTTTAAAACAGACACTCTTACCCTGGGTGTGTGTGTTGGCCATGTTCTCACAGTTTAGATTAGTGCTGCATATATTTTTAGAACCAGAATCCCTTCGTCTCAGGCCCTACAGCTGCATAAGGCCGAACGGTCGCGCAGTGACGCGGAGGCACACACAGCAGGTTTTTATGCCGGGACGGGAACATCTTGTGACACTGCTTGTGTCATCACATGCCTAAAAAAACATGCTGATCATCTGAAGTGCAGCCAGAAGCTGCTCTGACTCCCCCAAGTGTGGCCGTATTGACCCTCTATATGCAGGCCTATGGTGTGTTCCCACTCTGTGGAAATGGTCCAGAATGGCGTTTCGAAATCACCGTTTCCGGTTTTATTGAACGGAAGGATATTCACAGGAACATTCAGACTGCTGGCCAACATCCTGCTGGACTTATATCACACCTCTTCTGCAGTATTATAGCAATGGAAATAACCCTGGATTTGTTTTATTTACTTTGAAGTCACATTTTGTCATGTAAAAACCTAATTTGCTGATTTTCTATAAAAAACGTAATGCTTAATAGAAATACAGATCTGAACGTTTTAGTTTATTAAATAACAACTTAGGAAGGTTTGGATAAGTAATATAGTTCCTAACTGTAGTTGTTTTAAAGGATCACATTTTTTCACCCTCATGTCATTAGAAACTTAAAAACACAAAAGAAGATATTTTGAGAAATGTCTCAATGGTTTGTGTTATGCAAAAGAAGTAAATGGGGGCCAATGTTGTTTGATTACCAACTTTCTTTGAGATATCTTGTTTTGTGTTGCACATGTGAATGACATGAGGAGGAATAAATCATGACAGATTTTTTATTAAGTGAACTGTCCCTTTAGGTTGCTATCATGCCTCCAGCACTTCTACCACAAAATCTGTTCAGAGAGCTAGCATAAGTCCCAATTCTTCTCTGTATAATCATGTATTTGATCATATGTCTCTAACAGATTTTCTGTCTTCTTCTCCCTGCAGTGATCTGAAGCTCCGCGTTCGCATCTTTATCGATGGAACCCTCATCATCTACAGAGTGAAGCCGGAGGATGCTGGGAAATACACCTGCAGTCCGAGTAACAGTCTGGGCATCTCCCCCTCCGCCTCGGCGTACCTGACCGTGCAATGTGAGTTTCATCTCTGACCTCCCGAATTGCCCTATGTCTGAAATCTCAACCTGCCCCGCATGTCTTGGAAGTGTTTTAGGGGGAGTGTGGTGCCATTAGAGCGTGTAATTGGTGTCTGTCACGTACAGTGAAGGCGCTATTTACACCCTTTTGAGATGCTGTGGTAGCTGCCAGGCATCAAAGATATTCTAGTGGCTGTCTCTGGAGCATTTGAGCGTTCGCTTCCATCTGCACAAAGATTCTTGTGGTGCTGCAGGAATTCCGAGCTGAGCTTCTGTCTTTATAGGCATTTGTTTGTCAATCTGTCCGTCTGCCTATTTTAATATCTGTCCCTTGTCTCACTTTTGTTAGAAAAGACAGATCATGTGAGAAATGAAAGCCAAATATTGTACTGAAACAAGTTCTTTAATGTATTACATTTAGAACAACATATTTGGCAGATGCAAACCCGTGACCTTGGCATAGCTAGCGTTGTTGAGTAAAAGCAAATATAGATGATGGCAAAATGTCTCAATGACCAACATCATCATTAAATAAAGGATGTTGGGGGGTCGCAGAGGGTCTAAGTACCTTAAACAAGGGGTAATGATGCACAGCATTCCATACATCCCAAGAGAGAAGACATTAGTTATAGGAAGCCATGTTACATGTGTCTTATGCAGAACAGTCTCTCATTAGCAACTTGAGCGTCTGCGCCTCTGGGGTTGTGCTTCATCAGTCAGCGACACCCCAGGCCTGCTACAGGTGATAGAATTTTTCAGGAAAGAGCTTAAAATAACACTTACATCTGTGTCACCCATATCATATGATATCATCGTACGTATTAGACAACAGTGCTGATAATTCCGAGAACATGTTCAGCGCGATGGTGGAAAAGCGCTCGCTGACCTTGTTCTAAAGCAGAATGTTATAATCTTTAAAGACTACAATATATCAAGACGAAGGGTTGTGTCTTTCTCAATTTGTGTTTTTTTGTCTTACTTTGCAAAATTGTGAAAAATGATATTCCAAACAAGCAATTTTTGATCAAAATACTTGGTATAATGCTTTGCCTGCTTAATGAAAGCATCATGCCCTAGCAGATGGCATGAGGGAAAGAGACACTGTCATTCTAGAGAGTATTTGATTGGATAAAAATCTGTGTGGTGCAGGATGAGTCATCAGCCTCATTTTTCTCATGCATGTTCTCCGCAGACCCCGCCCGTGTTGTGAACATGCCACCTGTCATCTACGTCCCAAGAAAATTGCCCGGAATCATTCGCTGCCCAGTGGACGCCAACCCCCCGGTTATATCAGTCAGATGGGAGAAGGATGGATACCCCCTAAGAATCGAGAAGGTCAGTCTGTTGACTTTTACTGTTGATGTCTGAAATGTCAAGACTCTCGACTGTCACCGCAAGCCTCTTTGAAAGCTCTTTTCATCACTGATTGGGCTCTTCTGCCGCTTTTATAGTATCCTGGATGGAGCCAAATGGCGGACGGAAGCATTCGGGTAGCAGAGGTCACTGAAGACTCCCTTGGCACCTACACCTGTGTGCCTTACAATGTCCTAGGTACCATGGGACAGTCCCCTCCGGCCACTCTGGTGCTAAAGGTGAGTCAGTTTATTACTAAAATAGTAATATAATTTCAATACTATATCATAGTAATGAAATATAAAAATGTATTATTGACACCTTTATTTCCAGTTTGACATAGGTGAAAGGTTGTTTGCTAAAGTGTGATTTATACGTTTAAAATAATTTTGTGTCCAAAGGACCCCCCTTACTTCAACGTGAGGCCCGGTGGGGAATACCGTCAGGAGGCAGGGAGAGAGCTGGTCATCCCCTGCGCTGCTTCTGGAGATCCTGAGATTCCAACCATCGTATGGAGAAAGGTATACTCACCACGACTTTCAAATGTTTTTCTCATTTGCATAAACAGATATTTGATACGAGCAAACTGTATATTTTGTATTTCGTCAAGGTCGGGAAGCCTAGCAGAAGCAAGCATAACCTCTTACCAAGTGGTAGCTTACAGTTTCTGTCTCTGAGCAAAGAGGATCATGGGGAGTGGGAATGTGTCGCCGCCAACGTAGTAACAAGCATCACTGCCAGTACACACCTTTTTGTAATAGGTAAATGATTGTCTGCACGCAAATTCAATACGCATTCAATTCACATTAAGCTTTCAGAACGTAAAGAGGAGAAACTTGGACCTGTAGAACGCAGCCTTAGAAATATACTAAGTCAATAAAGAATAGCTTTTTGGATTGATGTTTTTTGTTTTAAGCATTTTAAATAATAATTTATAATTTGATTTATAAATTCGGATTTCACAGGAAGTTGTTTTAAACATACATAGAAATACAGTATGTAAAGTAACTTGCAATTGTATATTTCAAACAGAGGGGGCGATAGTGTGCTGCAGCTTAAAATAAAAAAGTTTGGGTGAATAGTGGAATTTCTTATTCAAAGCAAGTCATAATATTTCTTTTAATGTTTCTTTTTTATTTCCTCGTTTATTATCACATTTTTTCTGGCCCATGCTGCAAATATATTTTGATCTAAATTAATTACTAAAATGTGATCTATTTGGCATAATGCTTGTTAAAATGTAATGAAAAAGAAGCTCAGTGTCTCATTTTTACACGGGCACAGTTTATCTGGCAGTTTATCGCGTGCCATTTAAGGACACAAAATATGTCAGTATTGTGATTTCTCAATGGCATGTAAGTCGCAGTGACTAACTCGGCTGTCACGTCTGTGAAATCTCCCTCAGATTACAAGTGAAGTGTCAGCGTGTACAGAACCCAACACATGCGTTGTTTGTTTGGCCGTGGACTGGTGTCATGACAGTCCAAAGATTTTGCTTAATGTGGGAGTAATTAACAGATCCTCTGCAGCTGCTGTGTGCTGATAAGGGATGGGTTTAGACTTCAGCATCTTCAGCTATCCTCCAACACTCTCCTGCTCTTATCAGACTGGGTCAGTCTGCATTCTGTGCTTGTTTACTTGTCTGGTCAAGAAACATAAGAAACGGGTGAGGACAGATAAATGGATCTCATGTTCAATTTTCTATAAATCTCCAAGACCAAGGTTGTCTAGGAAAACAGCTGTTTTGGAACGAACAGCCTGGCTCATGAATTATGTTTAGCTATTAAAGTTACTTATATTGTTCACCTCAAAATGAAAATTCGGTTATTTTCTCATCCTACATCATACTGTAGAAACCAAACATTTATGTTTAACAATTCTTTAGAGGAGGTATGGAGAAAGTTATAATGAAAACATTTTCATGTGAAAAAAACATTAAACGTTGAACTTTGGTCATTATTTTTTTTGTATGGAAAAGACCTTGGTAATTTTGTTGTAAATAACATTGTTTGTGGTCCACGAATGAAGAAACTAATGCAGGATGGATTGAAATGCATAAAGGTGAATAAATAATGACAGAATTTAAAGCTTTGGATGAACTGTTCTTTTAAGCAGCAATAGTGTCCATATGCATGACATGCTGGGTAAAAGATACAAAACAATTAGTAAGAAATAGATCCATTTTGATTGGTTGTTAGGGTTTTCTCATTGGTCGCTAGCTGGTGGTTTTGGCTTCATTAATAAAGAAACTTCATTAATAAAAAAACTCTGTTTTAGGCACGAGTCCACATGCGCCAAATAACGTCCATGTGTCAGCATCCACGAGCTCCGCTAACGTTTCCTGGGAACCTGGATATGACGGAGGCTTTGAACAGACGTTTTCCGTCTGGTACGGCCCGGTGTAAGTCACGCTATATATAGCTCCTTCCTCGCCTTTTTTTCTGAATCGACTCGTGACATGTCTGAGTCCATTTTTTCCCCGATGTGTTGAAGCGTTCATCTTCAAACCCACCCCTCCTCGCTTCTAGAGGAAGGTTTGTAAATGAAATAAATTAATGCAAATGTTTAAACTCATTCGTCATTTTCAATGTGATGTTCAGAGAGATTTTTGTTTTGAAAATGTATTTTTAAAATAGTTTTAATAACATGGATCTGGGTCATGGAATGCGGTTAGTTACCTGTCTTTCCGCTCATTCAACACTCCACTTAAATAGTATGTTTTTTTTTCCAAATAATTAAATAAGGAAACAAACGATTTTCCCAGCTTTTAGAGATCCCTGAAATTAAGGCTGATTATTGGATCTGAGAGTCCATATTCTACACATTTTGTGTAATTTATCAGTTAGAACTGCATTTTTGATTACTGTATTATTAATAATAAAAAATGAACGGAATATAAAATGGCTGATATTATGTTAACTCTATCTTGAATGCACTGTAAGTCACTTTGAATAAAAAGCTTCTAAAACCTAATTAACATTTATCATTGACTTAATGTAACTTTGTCATTATCCATTAGGAAGATAAAAAATGATTTAGGACCGCATGATTGGCTGTCCATACCTGTGCCTGGCTCTCAGACGTGGTTGGTGGTGCAGGGGTTGGAGTCAAAGACTGCCTATCAATTCAGTGTGTTGGCCCAAAACAAGCTGGGTACCGGCCCCTTCAGTGAGGTAGTCACTGTGACTACAGGAGGTGGGTGACACTTCTACCCACACATTGTAGTGTAATTGACCTCTTAGTGACCCCTTTATATTTAACTTAGGTTTGCTTAGCACAGTCTTTTGTATGTTCCAGGGTATCCGATAAGTACCCCTGAACCACTGGTGCTTCTAACTCCACCACGATGCCTCACAGCCAACCGGACACAGCAGGGTGTATTGTTGACATGGCTTCCTCCAGCCAATCACTCTTCACCGATCGACCGTTACATCATCGAGTTCCGTCTGGGAGAAAGGTGGGAGGTTCTGGACGACTTGATTCCCGCAACCGAGACTGAGATCATAGCACGGGACCTCATTCAGGTAACCCTTGCTCTGATAACATTACTACTAACATCAGCTGAAAGTGTATAGGGGCCTTTGCAAGTTATAAATTCCCTAGTGACAGAATATTAGTTAAAGTAGCCTCCTGCAGTATCTCTCACATCCTGTGCATAAGCGCTTTAGAATAAGCAAAGGTACTAAACCTACAAATAATTTACATTATAGTTCTGTTCCAGGATTCATTTGTCTGGTAATGCTTTTACTAAGATTTGGTAGAAAAGATAGACAGAATGCACTGAGAGCATGGGCTTTCAGCTGAAAGCTCATAGGACACATAGTTTTAATTCAGTCTGACATGCATACCAGCAGAGTCTTATATGTTCATGTTACAAATTGGTAGATCTGACATTTACACCTGTTGGCCTCAGTGGATTCGCGACCCACTGACCTGTTTTTCTTTCTCCCAGGACTCTTGGTATGAATTCCGAGCGCTGGCAGTAATGGACGATCTTGTCAGTGAGAGCAGTAATGTGGTGGGGGTGTCAAGTACAGGTGAGAATAAAATGCGTTGCTCAAATGCACCAATTCATTGCTTTAGTTGTCTAGAGCTTCACTGCCCCCTGCTGGTCCTTATATTTAATACCCTTATGCTTTCTGTTGCTATGTTTGTTGAATGATACAGGGGTGTCATGCACCTACTTTGGCAGTCATGGGTCACTTGCTGCTCAAAATAAGAGACGATTAATAAAAAAAACTTGGCTCAATGATCAAAGGAAACTTGAAGTATGACAGGGCATGACACTTCTGAATTCATAATGTTGGCATAACCAGTCTGCTTTATAATTCACACTAAATGCTGCTTTGTTAATACACGCTTGCTGCATCCCATCTTTTTACATGTTCTGGAGTATGTCTCCTTTCTCAGACCCCTTCCCTCCAACAGAGATCTCAGATGAGGGGCTGGCCAGGCCAGTGGTGGCCGGAATCGTAGCCACAATCTGTTTCTTGGCTGCTGCCATCCTCTTTAGCACGCTCGCGGCCTGCTTCGTCAACAAGCAGCATCGACGCAAGCTTAAACGCAAGCGAGGTAGGTCTTCCTGAAAGACACATGTAAAAATGTAGTATTATAGTTTTATTTTCTATTTTTTTTATTTTATTGTAGTTGTATTCATATTTTGAAATCACTATTGTTTAATATTTAGCAAAAATGTTTTTATTATTTGTTTCTTTTACCGTTTAATTTATTTTTATTTCAGCTTTAATTAAAAACAATTTTAGCTAATAATTGCAGGGCAGTAAACTCAGTTCATGCTAAGGAAACATTCCTATTTTTGTTTATGTAAAGTTTTTCAAATAATATTTTGGCTGATATTTTATTTTATTTCAATTAATAAAAATGTTTTAATAGTTTTAGTAAACTTTAATAGTTTACTGGTCACCTTACCATAGATGTAGCATTTCAAAGTACTGTTTGATGTATCAATTCTGTCATGCCAGGAATGAAAAAAGTTTTTGGGGAAAAGGAGATGAGAGGATAAAACATACTATAAAATTTATAAAAAAGTTATAATATATACGTAAGTATATATCATATTATATATACCTATAAATAGCATTTATTATACACAATATAAGCAACATGACTACTTATCATGACTGTTCTTATAATGGTAAGAAAGGAAACATTTTGACTGAAACCAAAATTCTGGATATAATGGGCCGAAAACCAAAAATGCAACTTTTATATTAACTTTATGAAGTCTACAATTTCCATTAATGTTTTAACAATTCATGTGATTACATTACATGCATAATGTGAGACCAGGATGATAATACTTCTTTATGCCAAAGTTTATGCCATCTGATAATTTCAAGTTGTGTTTAAAATCTTAAGACTATTATCCTCTTCTCTCCATATTTAAATATAGCACAGCCGCTCATACCTTATTGCTCAAATATTGTGTTGCCAGATCTTCTTTGATTCCCAAACCTAATGTCTGCTTTATTGCATTTGAAAGCATGGATGTGATAAAATACCTGAAGCATATTGTCATGCTGATGTGGCATTGTGTTGCATTTGTCCGTAGACCCTCCACTATCGATTACTCACACAAGGAAAAGCATTGAATCTCCGTAAGTACCAGTGCATGGCAACATCAATCATACTTTGCACTCTGGCAAATCTGTTGACACCCCGGATCCCTTCAGCACATGGCTTTAGAGAGAGACCGAGAGAGAGAGAGAGAGAGAGAGTGTGTGTACAGTTGGGAAAATGAAACGGCTGACCCCAGCAGCTGGTGCGTTATCGTGAGGGATGCATAGAGGAGGATTTGAGTGGTCACTAAAGTGGCTGCTATAAATGCATCTGTGCTTACCTCTGCTTTTCAGCACCGAGATGCATTGATTTGCCATTACAATCTTCTCAAGCTTGTCTTTTTTTGCTGTTCAGTCAGGTTGTCGCAGAACCTTTCAATACAGTATCAACATGAACCTTACCCCCCAGATCCTCCAAATTGATCAGTGCAGGCATGGCAGCATGTACATTTTAGAGCTGAAGGGGAAAAGGAGAACTTTAAGGGTAGAACAGTCCAAACTGGCACTCGCGATATTATCCAATTTCATTGTGGTCTTCATAGAGCTGCAGTCTCATGCTCCCATCCCACTCATTTCCACATAGCAGTGTGGAACCATAGTCTGGTTGACGGCCGACTCTCCCCCGTCTCTATTTTGTTTCTCACCGCAGGCCTCCTCTTACCCCCTTGCCTGGCATTCAGCCCTACTGGGAAGAGCCAGACAGGAGCAGCTACAGACCCCCATCCACCAGCCCTCAGTGAGTGCCTGCACCTGCACCTCTCTTTGCGGCGGGCGCTAATATGCGCCTGTCCGCCTTAGCTGCATGCTTTTAGTTAGCGGTGCGGAGCAAAAATGCTACTCTGGGGAAATAAAGAACCTCAGCACTTGGCTGCTCCTTAATCGGACACACATTTGACCCTTTAAAGTTAGGAAGGTACATTTTTAATGAAGAATTTGGTAATTAGGTAAATTAAAATATTTTATGCTAGGCCACCGCTGCCTGTATGACTCAATTGTTTGTGTTGTCCTCATTCTGTTGTACTCCATTTTGTCTCACCCTTACACCGTCTTTCACTTCTATTATTCAAAATGATCTTTAAATGTTTAATGTAACTACTGTTATAAAATGAGCTATTGCTAAAGGCTAATTAGCGTTTGGTTAAATAGTTTAGTGGTATGTATAATACACGTGAAAATGCAACGTTTCCTGTAGATAATGTTCAGAATTAGCCTTGGTTCTTGATTTGCTTCGTTTTGTCTTAAGCCCCATTTCTTTTTTGATTGATAGGCTGTCCTCCGGGAAGATCACCCCCGAAAGCATCACCTCTTCCCGGTCCCCATCTTTGGCCAGCGTAGGTGGCCCCGGCCTTTACGTGAAGAAGTTGTCAAGCCCCAGGAAAGAGAAAGAGCTTTCACTCTATAAGAAAACCAAGCGAGCAATAACCAGTAAGAAGTACAGCGTGTCCAAGCATGAGGCAGAGGTCACCACACCCATCGAGCTGATCTGCCGTGGACCCGATGGCCGCTTCATCATGGACCCCTGCGACATCGAAGCGTCCCTCAAGCCCCGGCGCATAGAGGGTTTTCCCTTTGTGGAGGAATCAGACTTGTATCCCGAGTTCCGCCAGTCCGACGAGGAGAATGATGACCCCGGGCCCCTACCCCCTGTAATGGCCACCCTCAGGCCCCAGATATCCCCTGTGTCCTCCAGCCAGGAGTCCTACATGCAGCCCCCAGCCTACAGTCCTCGGTTCCAGAGGCCTATGGAAGGTATGAGCATCTCGGAGGGTAGTCGGCTTCAGGCCACAGGGCAGAGCCGGGTCTCCCATTTTCACAGGGTATTCCCTCCAGGCCCCTTCTATGGCTATCTAGGTAGTGGCGCTGAGGTGGAGCTTCACCCTCCGTTTTACATGCCTGATGTTAGCCCACGTAGCTCTGCCATGTCCTCCTCACCTTCATACCCCCCCGAGGGGCCGTTCCGCCATCCCACCATCCCCGAGGAGAGGGAGGAGCTGAGGATCCATCAGTTCGGCACTTCCGGCCACGCCCTTCCACTGGTGCATAGCCCTCCCTCCTCTCGCTCGACCGAGACCTGGCAGCCTCCTGACTTCCCCTTTCTAGGTCAGGAGGGTCCCCGTCTCGCTCTTCCACCTCGCCATTCCTCATATCTCCACCGGGACCTCCCCGAGCCCCCACCATACCCCTCCCATAGTCGCACTCTTGGCACAACCTCTCAGTTCCCTTCAAGCTCTGCTTTCCTCCAGCTGGAGGCCCCTAGAGCCCACCTTAGCAGAACTCCCGGCAGGTTCCCGCCTCAGGGCCCTTCAGCCAAGCATATAACTATGCAACAGGCCCAGACTCTGGGGCAGTTGAGACACACTGCCCATGGTATGGGCGTACCAGTGTTGCCTTACCCAGGCGCCACGGCCCGCATGGGGAGCCCAAGCACACTGCACAGCGAGAGCTCAGACGGCTGGAGGTCCGAGGCCCAGCCTTGGCTGAGCCCCAGGGCGGCACGCAGGATGGAACTCGGCCTGCAGCAGGTGGTCCTGCAACCGTCACGGCTTTCCCCACTCACCCAGACCCCTCCCAGCTCACACGCCGGCTCTCCAGACATCCTCGTCCGCCCTCCTCCCCGTCCCAGCATCCTGCGGCCTTCCCGCTCTCAAGAGATGCCCGAGAGTGCCCGCCACCCCGCCAGTGTCTCGTTCTCCAGAAGGTCTCTTTCCTCTTCCCCCGCCAGTTCACCCACCCAAGGTCAGAGCAGCCAGCGGCCCAGCCTCAGCTTTCGCGCACACATGGCCTTTGCCACGGCAGCGGCCAGCTACCCCTCCCAGTCTCCTTCGCCCTCTGGGGAGAGCAGTGATGCTTTCGGCCAGATGCCATCTCAGAGAAGGACCGATGAGGAGATGCTCCCCTCAGAACCCTCTCCAGGGTAGGTGAACCATTCCATTGGAGGCTCCAAAATGAAAAGGAGATTGTTATTCATCATTGTGCCGCAAAAGCAATGCTTTCATGCTTTTGCGATTTTAATTACAATTTTTTACATGTCCATTTTATACGATTTTACAAATGTCCATGTAACTCCTCAGGGTTCACAGGATAAATTTCCATACTTTCTTTTTTTTTCCAAAAGCCTTCACTCCTTTTAAACAGTGTAATGTTAAAATAGGAATTTATCGTAGTGTATATAACATCTCTCATGGTTTTCTAGTGCATCCATGATGATCCCATGGCTCTTCCTTCTTTGTCCACTCTCGTGGGCTGACCACGTCATTCACCCTCTCCAGCTCATTTCTCTCATCTCTCTCACTTCCTCTAACTCAGGGCTTTGACCATCAGGGTGGCCTTCTTAGGCGGCCGTTGTTGCCAGGGATGAGCGAGCACTCATCTCTTGCAACACTCATCCTCATATAGAGTAGAGACGGCGCTTTTTCTCTGGAGGCTCTGGTAGTCTTACCCTCTTTGTTTTTGATTGATCTCAGCTATCTGGGCAGCATTGTTGTGACCAGGTCCTCTACACCACAATAGGTAAGGGTCGAATCCATGTCTGAAAGAGGAGGGGGTTGCAGGCGGGGTCTTAAATCATTCTCATTTAAAGGGGAATGACAAATTTGAAAAGTAAGCATTTAAGGACTGATCAGTTATACAATTGATTGTGGATGCAATAGCAGATTTTTGGCTGCTTTTCCAAAAAATATTGTGCAATAGAAGTGCAACACTTTTGCCC
The DNA here is from genome assembly GCA_008369825.1 of Triplophysa tibetana. NCBI lineage: Eukaryota > Metazoa > Chordata > Actinopteri > Cypriniformes > Nemacheilidae > Triplophysa > Triplophysa tibetana. Next base: position 9,825,486 of record CM017917.1, on the reverse strand, counting down.
TTTCTGAGGCTTGAATATTCCCCTTTAAAATACTGTTTCCATGTCTAAAAATATCATGCATGCCTTCTCTAAATACTCTTCCTCGATGCCGAATCAGTAACAGCAGTTCTCAAACTAAAAACTTCTTGTCACATTTGTCGTCTTAGTGGTTTGGTTCCTTTCTTTTTCTTTACCGGCCATTCTCCCCTCCCTGCCATCTCTTCTCCTGTCAGCATGGTGAAGCCACCGTACAGTGTATTCATGGTAACCAGAGTGTGTTTGATGTAACGGACTGTGGTGCTCGGTCATGTCTCCCCCCTCTATTAATCACTTTCACTTTCTCTTTCCACAGCTTCAGCAGCAGGGGAGACTGTCTATAAACGCTTTGTGTTTCTGTGCCTTGTGAACCCATGAGTTGTTGGCTGACTCTTCAGTATGGACGTTTGAGTGTCATGATCTCTGCCATGATAAAGGAATGGCATATACGATAAAAGACAACCCTTTACAGGAAATGTGACCCTGTGGTCAGTTTAATAGGAACCCCAGTGCACTTAGTTGGGGAACGGGAGATTTTTGGCTAGTTGTAATTTGATTGGACAGTGCTGGCAGCATGGCAGCAGTGTGCAACATGAGGTAAAAGGTTTTCTCATGCTAATATAGGTTCATTTTCTGTAGAAAATGAAAAAAAATGCTAAATTCTCCTTACCAGACTGAGTGAAATCTAATACGATGTGCTTTTAACTTGCTGAGTATCCACGCTGCATCTGATTACATAATGGTATTTTAAAGTTAACCCAAAAATAAAAATTGTTCCATCGTTTCATTTCAGACCTGTTTGACTTTTTTTCGTGTGACACAAATGTTAGCTAGGATGTTTAAGCTGCTCTTGGAGAGTGGATATAGATCAGAGCCGTGACCTGAAAAAGGATAATAAAATAAGTTGAGTCACTATTTACTTTCAATGTATGAAAAAGAGCAGCGTGAACATTCTGTGCAACATCTCTTGAGGTCCACAGAAGAAAGTTAATAGAACGTGTTTGAAACGGCATGAGGCTGAGTTATCTCCCATTGAACTATTCCTTTAATTTACATGTTGATTAACAATGACAAGCAGCGAGCAACCGATTTTGTAATCAACTGATTAATTTCTTGCAACTTGTCAAAACTTGATTCATTTCCAAATTGCACAGTGTATGTTGATAAATGGAACTGTTGTCACAAAGGTATTTACAGTGTACTTGGAATTGTTACAAGCTGAAATATCCTGCCAGTTTGTTCAGGCCGTTTGAGGGCAGCGCAACTTGGTGGCTGTGTGAAGTAATGCATGATTATGTTTGTTTCTCACAGGGAGCATCTAGGTGCACTGAGAGCCCCTGCAGGGTCTGAGAGCTTTGAAGCACTGTTTTATTATTGTATTAGTAAAGCCAAGAAATCAACAGCCAACAAGAACAACAACTCCAGATTCAAGAAAAGGACAGGTCAGTTTCACAGCCACCTACATGCGTTCGCAATCTTCATCTCTGAATTGGATGATCATCTGTTTAATTATCGCACAGTAGGACCACTTAGTTAACTTTAATGATGCTTGCTTTAGAAAATACAACTAAGTCAGAAGTTTAAGGACTTAAATTGGCCTTTAAAGTGATAGCTCACCCAAAAATTACAATTCTGTCATCATCTACTTACCCTCTTGTCATTTGTTAAGATATTTTGAAGAATGTTGGTCACCAAACACCGACCACCGCTGTCTGGTGACCAACATTCTTCAAAATATCTTCTTTTGCATTCTTTGGAAAAAAGAAACGCTTATAGGTTTGAAATGACAAGAGGGTGAGTAAATGATGACATAATTTTTGTTTTCAGGTCACTTTAAGGTCGGAAAAACATCCCATAATCTTGCACTGAAGCACAGTTTAAAATATCATTTCGTTTTATACCAATATCAGCTCTTACTCATTTGGACCAGAAACCAGCCACCTACATTAACAGTGTCATAGCAACCGCATAGCAACATATAAAAAATCCTTTGAAACTGTATAGAAACACCTTGGAAACCAGCTACATTACTCAAGTATAATATCACCGTTTTACTCAGCCAAGCACAATCGTTTTTTGGATGTTTTGTACATTGTTGTCTCTGTGTCTCATTTGCTTTGATGTCTTCAGATGTGTCCTCCTCTCAGACCCAGCAGTCGCATGCATCTCAGGCCTTTGAGCAACGAGAACGTCTCGGCTCTCCCTCAAAGAAAAAGTGGAAAAGTCCACTCAGAAAGTCCCCATGTCTCCATATGTCCCCTCTGCTGCGTTGGCTTCACCCCAGAGAAGACAGGAAATCACTTCTGGCCAGTATGGACCCAGTCCCCTCAAACTATGGCTCTCTGCTCTGAAAGCCTTGAAAACCTTGGGGCGGCTCATCTTCTTGTCTATTAGCAAAAATGTTCAATGGACATACTATCAGTACTGTTTTGTAATCAGTCGAAACTAGATACGATTTATTATCCTCTCCGTTTGGCACAATATCCTACACATATCTGTATTTTCTGTAAATTAACACAAAGGATTCAAGTTAAAGGGGCGTTCTTTTCAAAGAAATAGGAAAAGGACAGGAAAAGCATTGTTTTCGTAAAAAAATAGATTTCCAATGTTAGGAAAAATCTTGCTGGCCACTTTAGGTTTTGTTAAAGGTCAAAATTGTGTATATTGTGAAGGATAGAGAGTTTAATACTCTGTAGAAGTATGTCCTCAAGACGTGATAGTTACTACAGGGTTTCTTTTCTTCCTTCTACAAAATATTCCTCAAAAAGATGAAGAAAGAAATAATCTGGCACATATTTCAACACTTCTACCATGTTTTGTGCAAGCTTACAAATAGCTTCAAATTACTTATGTTGTCTGTTTGTGGCAAAGGTTCAACAGTATTAAAAAACATTAAGGGGTTTCATGTAAGCTAAGAAAGTTTTTCATTAATAAGCTATTCAACATGAAATTTAAAGCACAGAATAACATTGAAAAGCTAGATAGAGGTATTTTTATGCAGGTAGATGAGAAAACATTAATTTATGTTGATTGTTTTTAAATGATTTCCATATTTATTACATTTTGCTCTCTTTGCACAGCTTTGAGGCACTTTTTTATCAATTTAACAACGTGACAGTATAGGTGGTTGGAGGTAGAATAATATTAGCTCCCTGCTGCAAAAAAGATTCAGATTTACCTTCATGCTTTTTGACATGTTCAGATGACATAATTAGAAATGTAAAGTGCTAAAGTAGAACTATTTGGTCCTTGTCTTGCACAAATAGTTAGAAGTGGTGAAATCCATTATTAATCTTTCTGTAACTTCCTTGAGGATAAACGGTCGTTTGACATGTTGCTTAAGATGTACACAAAGGAAGTACAGTAGATATTGTGCAGACTAATATCAGTATAACATAGCTGAAGTAAAATAATCATTACTTTAATCAGTGGAAAAAGAAATGACCAGTCTTTTTAGTTACTTTCTACGTACAAAAGTGAACCTCCAAAAGTAGCTGGACTGTGCTCTTTTTTAAAAACAATTTGCAAGTAGATTGTACTGTAATCTTTAGTATTTGTCATCCATCACAGCTCATCGGACAAAGCAAAGTTTGTGTTATTTGAATCACTAATGGTTAATTAAGTATTTCCAGAAGGACGTCTATTGAGTTCACTAACAGCTGCTGATCTGCTACCTACAGTAAAAGCTAACCGGGCTGTATATGCTAGTTTAGTCGAACCGATGGTGAATGTATGGTTTGCTCCTAGAAATCAGATTTATCTGAAGACTTACAGTACAGTTAATGTGAGTTTCTCTCTGTTTTAGCTCCTTTAGACACCTGTGCAAATGAACTTTCTCCAAACGTTTATGGGATTTTTGTGGGAAAATATAGTAATACAGAACAGTGTTGTAAGAGCTCGAATGAAATGTCATGCGGTACTTGAATCAGGTGCACCAACACACATATTTCCGTGCTTAGAGATTCACGGAGAAGCCATTTTATTGACTAAAAGAAAAACAACGTTGAGGTAGAGTTTAGAGAATTTGAGTGCCCAAAGGGCCGTTTACTGTCTTTATTCCCTTTTATTTTATGTAGCCATTTGACTAAATACAGTAGGAATCTCACAGAACGGCGATGAATATATTTAAGCTATGCTATTCTCTATTGTTTTTTATCCCCATATGGTGCGTACCAATCCGTTAGGCTGCTAGTAAGGCTGGAGAGAGCGGCTGTGGCAATTTTTAGAAAGTCTTGATTACAGTACCTGACTTTAGCTGTCAGGAAAGAAATACTGAACCTTTGCTACACGTCCTGCAGGAACCCATTACTGAATAAGTCCTTCAAAAACCACATAATGTTTACATGATCTAGAAATAACGTGCAAAGATGTAGGCACATCGTACACATTATGACTTGGTGCTATGTCTTTTTCAACTCGTGGTGCTGTGGTTCAGAGGTTAACACAAACCCGTCCTCTGTCTTTAACTAACTAAACTAGCTCTGTTGTGATTTCCTTCATTGAGTTCTGGTGAGTAGGACTGCAAGCAATAAAACCTCTTTCGCAGGAACGGTCCTGTGCGCTTACCATGGAAATGGAAAAGATGGAATTTAAAGTTCAGCTTTGACTTACAAATTTGAAACGAGCTTACATTATTAAGTCATCATTTTGCTGAATAGCAACAAACACACAAAATATTCATACATGGAAAAATTTATAAAGTTGAATTTGCTTGTCTTGATGCGGCAGCTTATCAATGTATTATTCACGAAGTATGATACTAATTTTTTCATTTAGCATGGAAAGGACCTGTTTGAAAGACGGTCTGGCGCCTCAAGCGGCAACATTTTTGCTTTTAAGTGATTCTCTTGGACACAGTTGCAGTGATACAAACTTGCAAAAATCTGTCAGTCTCATTTAAGATGGAGTGTTGCTGTATATCTGCGGATGGTGATTGACGGTGTATTTTATCCAGAACCCCTCGTCTCCGAATGGAGAACTCAACAAATATTTATCTTGTTAAATAAACAGATTGTACAGGAAGACAAGCCCCATTCTTCTTGGTAGAGACAAGACTAAAGGGCCATTCACATAGGGGTTTTTTTGCGCACTTCTGCATTGTTTTTGATCGCATGAACGACTCCTGTGGGAACGGTCTCAAAAAGGGCACATTTGCAGGAATTGTCATATCATCTCTTTGATTGCCTGTATTTAATTATTCTGCTTACTACTTATGGTGCTTTCGTGAAACTTTTTTATTTTCCTCTTATGTTATCGTTTCAACAGAACTAACCTTACACGAGAGAGTTTGACCTGTTTGTCATGTTTTAGATAAAACGCTTCTTTCTGTTTTTTATTCTTTGCTGTTCATATTAACCAGCACTGAAAACTTAGAATGTAATACTGCATTATGCACTAATTTACGACTGTTTTAACATTAAACCTCATTCTTAGAGCTTATTGGAAGCATATTTCAAATAGTATTATTGTGCTTTTTACTGCTTTTTAAATTGTGTTGTACATTGTTTACAGATTATATTATCTGAAGATGTGTTCTGGGCAAACATGTTTTTCATCTTGACATCCAAAATGCAATGTATAAGAGACTGTTTTTATTTGAAGAAAAAAAATCATAAAACAGATTTTTTATTTCACAATTATTTGATTGAATGATTGAATTACTTGATTGGAGGCTTCTTTGTTAATTAATCTGATTTATTCCAGGTAATATTCTTAAACAGTATGGTGCTGTACCAAAGCCTTATGTAAAAAAACTATGATGTATTGTTTGATTCATCTGCCACATAGAAGATCTCCAAGAAATTCTTAGACAAAACGGATTATAATGCACCTAGTGTGCCTCTATCTTCTTGTCCTCGATTAATACGTAAAAGTGTTTTTCATGGACGTTCAGTGTCTCTACATACTCAGATGTTAAAGATATGGTGCCTGGTGTGTCTTCATGCTGCTAGGAGTAAATGTTAATAATGTTTCCTATCTGTACAAGCAACATCTGAATTGTGACATTGACCTCCACAATAACACAGTTGGACACCTTGATTCAGCATCTTGATAGTTAAAGGGAACAAGTGTGCATTGAGCAATGGCATTTTTAGAATAAAGGAAAATCTGTTGGTTTCTTTTTTCATTGATTTTGTTTTAATGCTTTATTTCGTTTAGTTTTATCAATAGGCTTTTCTCAAGAAAAGAAAATCACAATCAAAAAGACATATGCTATCCTGACAAATGAATTGTCCCTAGAGTCACAACACACCAGATCGGGAAATGATGAATCTAAGCGTTACGTTTGTCCACGTGCTGTCTTTAACAGCCCAAATGTACGTAGTTCTGTATAGTGAAGACGTTCAATTTGCATTGTTTACATCACCAGATGCCCAGATATGCTCATTTTGGCAAGCTCTTTTAGGTTGACATTTTTCAACGCTTTGGTCCATGTAATAACCCCGTAAAACTTTTTTTGTATTTTGATATAATAAAAATATAAGAGTGTTTTTTGTACGAGTGATACTTTGACTCATTTCTGGAATTGACCACTAGAGGCCACTGTTGCTTATGTTAATTCAGAAGGGGCAGTAGTGAGAGCCTTTTGCTTCTCAACATATTAAGCGAAATGCCTCAGAGGGAAGGTGTTATCCAGACGTTTGCCACAATGACAGGTATAGCTGTAATCAAGGGGGGGATTCACTCCCCCCTCTCCCACGCCCATTTAAAGGAGGTAAATTAAGGTAAGCAACACTGTGACAATCGTCCTGGCAAAAGTCGAATGGCCAACTCCCTAGAGCAGATAATCTGGCAATTAGCGTGATAGTGGTGGTAAGGATGACGGGTTGTCGTCTGTCCAAGGTAAACTTGAAACAGGCACGGACGGATTTGGTTAAGTCAATACACCTTGGTCATAGCCACGCCCCTAGACACACGCGCACTAAGTTTAACAACTGACGTGTGGTGAGAACTTTTCTTTCCCGTGTCGTGTCTGGAAAACAAGCTCATTCATTCATTTGTGTGTTCGCATTTAAACGCGACGAATGGTATTTTGTTGATCACGGGACAATTTTTACTTTACCTAGAAAAACGGATGTGATTTAGGCTTATGCAACTTTTAAACCTCGATGTTATTTGGAGAGTTACAACGCTGAATCGCAGACAGGTGAGTGCTGAGTGCTTTTTTGCTGGCGATTTCAGATAACCTGATGAACTTGAGGCTGGTTTAAGATGAGTAGGCTATTGTTCCTAAAATAAACATTTGGTACTTCTGATCATATACGTGCCGTTATAACGGCCAGTGTGTTAAATGTTGTCATCAACACAGTTGCAGAGAAACGCAATAAAAACATCTGTTTTGGAAGCGCAGCCGCTTTGTTTCTCATAAACCAGAGATTAATTTAAAGAACTTGTGATAGAGACCTTGACCGGAAGCGCTGATGTCACATGCTGTTATTTATGACAACAGAAGATTAAAGCATAAGTCTCACATTTTACCTGCTTGTTCAGTCACTGTCTGTGAACATCCCCCCATCAGATATGCGGTACCCAAACTGACAGAGTGATGTCGAGAGGATCTGTCGCTTAGCAACCACACCTGTCAAATACCTTTCACAGAATTCAATAAACATCTTGTACGTTAGTCTTTGCAACATGATGTAATAAATCATGTTCAGCCTCTTTTTGAATACTAGTGTCCAAAAGGCTGACAAGATATCTAAAATGCGTCGTTTACAAATTTTGTTTTTCATAAGGGAATATATTTTTATATTATCATATTATATGAAATATTAATGTTATTTAGTTATTGAATGAAGTAATAAATGACATAATTTTGCAACAAAAAAGAGCAGAATCTATATTACTTAGTTTGACATTGCTTCTTTGTTTGCTTCTAGAAAATGAAAATAAGTCGTAAATCATGGATTATTTCCTGGTTTAAATTAAATTCTGAATCCTAGATTTTCAAACGGGACCCTCGTGCATTCTACACTTAATCATAGTGTGAATAGTTTTAGTATGATCACTTGAACCAGTGTGTTCTTACAGTATATACCTAAGGTGAAGTTAACCCTCTCTGGTGTCTGCATGCAAATTCTGAGCTTTCTTTCTGGATCATTCTGCTTAGTCAACATCATACTTCTCTCTGTCTGCCTTATTGACAGTACCGCCTTTTGAGAAGAACATTGTGTCATTGACATGATGTCAAAGTAGTTCACCGCAACCAGACCTATAATGTCAGAAATTCTTTGCATTAATAAAATCTATAATGCCCTTCATGAGGTTTCTTGGTTTGAAGTGGTTAAACTGTCAGAGAGGGTGAGGCCATTTCAAAGTTCCTTTTGTTAATACTGTACATTACACGTAAATTATTGATGGATTGGGGTACGCCGGTTATTGCTTGTTTGGGTCGTATTACACAAGACCTGTAAGCTTCACAGTCATGCTTTATTAGTGCTATTTAAACATTCAGTTGAACGCTCATTTTGTTGCACCATAAATAAAACATGTCTTTACTCAACCTTGTGTTGCTCCAGTCCAGACACATTTGGCTTTCTATATTCTTTGTTAAAAAAAACACACAGTTATAATGCATGGAGACTGATATTGTAAGCCCCAGAATGACACAAAACCACCAGTAAAAGTCATGGATTTTTTAATGAATCAACAGATCTGTTTAATAAAAATGATCTAAATTACTTGCTCTTCGACTCACCGATTCAATGATCCAATAGCAGCATTTCCTTGAAGGCTTACTGGTAGGAAATATTATTAAAGGAATAGTTCACCTTCAAAATAAATATTGTGTAATCATTTGCTCACCCTGACTGTTGTCATTTTAAACATGTGTGATTTTTTTTTTCTACTGCAAATGAAAAAAAAAGATTTTTCGAAAAAGTTGGTAACTAAAAACCGTCTGTCCCCATTTATGTCTGGACATAAAACCATTACAAATCAATGGGAACCAACAAGTTTCTGTTACCAACATTTTTCAAAATAAATTAGGTGTTCTGCAGAAGAAAGAAAGTCATACAGCTTTGAAATGACAATATGGCGTGAAAATAATGAGATATTTCCAATTCCTTTAATAATATGTCAGTGCTACTTGTGTCATACTTCCTAACATATGTAAAATAAAATGATGAGTCAGATGGGGACCCCAATTCCTATTCAGTAAAGTCATACTAGTTCAGAACAACATGAGGTTGATTACAACAATAATAACAATTTTAATTTTGGGTGAACTGTCTCTTTAAAAATAATGCCATTTTGCTAAATGTCAACCATGATTGTGACACACGTGTGGGTCTTCCTGCTCAAAGCGGGTTAACAAGCTTTTACCCTTTCACCGAGGTTTTAAAGATAAAGTCCAATCTCCTCCCTCTCCTCCCTACCAGACGGGCAGCTGTTGCAGTGTTTCAGTATCATGGAGGCGTGCAGTGGGACTGCAGCAGGGACGCGCGGCAGAGCTCCAGCATCTCTGAGAGACGCATGCAGTCATGATCCCTGTGAAGGGTGAGTAACAGCCCTCATACTTCGCCTCTTGGCTTCTGACACACCTCTCGGTTTGCTCAGACGGCATCTGCGGCAGGAGATTACCATTAGTTATGCAGTATACTGCGTACGAGCATGCGTGTGCCTCTCTTGCAAGGTTAGATGAGGCATCCGCGCTACAACTGGCTGAATGTCTGCATAACCTGTGCTGCAGTGCACGTAAACCGTGGTGGTTTTTTGCACACACAAGCATTTTTTGTGTCATGTGACTGGTCACCTTATTCTATTTTTTGAGACAGCATATTTTACCAGCGCCGCATGGAGCAAATGTGAATCTGTCCCCTGTGGTGTAGATTATAGTGGTGATTTGTGTGCAACTGGTGCCCTACTGAGTTGATAACATGGGAAGTACAGTCATCAATGAGAGGAGATGTGTTTAAACGCCCCAACGAATTAGACACTGTTTGGTATTATTTGTTATGTGGAATTCCTATCTTGCATTTTAAAGGGATAGTTTACCCAAAAATAACGTGACTGTCATCATCTATTCACTCTCATGTTGTTTCAAGTTTGTTTATAACTCTTTCTTCTGTTCGGTGAAAAACAAAAGAGGATATTTTGAGAAATGTCTCAGTGGTCTTGTATCAGTACCGTGGAAGTCAATGAGGATGAGTGTTGTTTGATTGCCAAAATTATTTAAAACATCTTCTTTTGTGTTCTGCAGAAGATGGGAACTCGTACAGGTTTTGACAAAACACAAGGATGAACAAATAATTTTTCGTATGTTATATTATATTAAATACTATATTGATGCACTTTAAAATATCTGTAAACTTTGATCCTCTTCTATGGTGGTTTAATCTTGGGGTGGAAAGGGAGGGTGTGGGACATTCTGGAACAAAAAGAGAATCACTGAGTTCGTCTTTTGTCTGATGAATGTATCATCTAAACTCCAGCCTTTCATTCCAGCTTTTATTCCCATTCTGTGAGGATCCCAGACCCTTAAAGCTGTTCCGGCTCACCTTTCCTTACCCCTGGAGTGCCTCACGTTTCACCGTTTCTCCATCTCTTTTGTTACTTAGGGTGGATTCCTTTTTGTTACTGACTGACTGATTCAAGCGATATTCTTGTTCCATTCAAAACACAGACAATAGTCAACTTTTTGGCAGTGCTGATCACATGATCTGTAATGTCCCCTTGTTTCGACCCTCTTGGCTATGTTCTCAGCTGCAGGGTGAACTGGGGAATGCTCTTGAGGTTATCTAAAATAGATGGAGTTTTCAAAAGAAGAGTAGATATGAATGTGAGCTTTTTGCTTTTGGAAACAAAGTGTTTGTTTGAACGAATGAATTAAACGTTTGTGTATAATTCATAATGCCTGCTTTGTAACATTTTAACTTTTTTTCTCATAAGATTAGTCCTATCTGTCCTTAGACATTCAAATATTAACAAATCAGATTTTTTCCTCCATAAAGGCATACTTCACCAACAAATGAAGATTCTGTCATCATTTGTTCACCCTCATGTCATTACAAACCTGCCTGACTTTCTTTATTTGTCAGAACTCAAAAGAAGATTTTTTGTGAAATGTTTGTAACCAAACAACACTGTCCCCCACTGAGTTCCATTGTAAAGACACAAAACCTTTCCCAGGGACATTTCTCAAAATATCTTCTCTTATTTTTCACAGAAGTAAGATGTAGATGCATTTTTTGAACAACATTAGGGTGAATACATGATGACAGAATTTTTATGTTTGGTGAGCTATCCCTTTAACACACCTCTCCATATCCAAGTACCTAATGACGAATTGAAAATGCATTAAGACCGGCATGTGCTTTGTCAAGCTTCAGTTAAGTATATTATTGACAAAACCTGGCCTTGATCAGCCTGCAGCGGGTTGTTTGGTTATTGCCTCATACTCACAGGTCAAGAGTTCAGTGTAATGAATGGCACCTTTGAGCTGTATTGGTTTATTACCTCTCAGGGAAAAAAGTGGGTCAGTAGTAGTGTGACCATTCTGTGTAATACTAATACAAATCATAATCATAATTTACTGAATGTGTCAGAACTGATACATTTACACAAATCATACTGCATTTTCTAAATGCTTTTGATGATGAATGTTTGAAAAGACATATGCTGAATAAAGACTGACAGAATTTGGAGAATCCTACTTCAGATATGTCATGCTATTGATATTACTTGTTTTCCCTAAGTGAAGTGATGCAGAGGTTTACCATCACATGCTTATTTCAACATAACCCTCTCCGATCCTATCTTCTTTAAGGCCCCACCCAGAGGATGATGAGGGGGAGGAAGACAGGATCCGGCAGCCAGCTGAGACTGCAGGCTGGGAAGAAGCCATTGCTGTTATGGTACGAGTCTGTATACTTGATCACTGTGGATCTGTAGCGTCATGTGTTGTTTAGAGAGCTGTGCTGTCATTTGTTTGTGTGTGTGTGTACGCAGGCACGAGGAGCATCGATGGTGCCTGCAGACCTGCCTGCAGAATCTTCCCTGCGCTCATGTGCCAGCACTGCCAGCATGAAGGTCAAAAACATCAAAAAGTAAGTGATAACACGGACAGTTTATACCTTACATGGAGGAGAATACTGATGATTTCTTTGTATTTTCCAGACTGTCCCTCACCAAAGGCCATTTCCCCCGGCTGGCAGAATGTGCTCACTTTCACTATGAGAACGTGGACTTTGGCTCTGTGCAGGTGAGGGTTTTACAGTAAACTCAGGGTTGCTTTAAGTGCTAAGTCACGTTTGATGGGAGTGTGCTAATTTTATTGGCTGGGGTGTTGGTTTGGCAAGCCGTATGAAATCCATCATGTGAAAATCAGGGCTGTTGTTTTAAGTGATGAGTAATCCACGTTAGGGCTTATTGGGTTAACTGCTATCCTACAACATGTTGAGATTGTACTTCTTGAGTTGGTGGTTTTATTTTGTCATGATTTTCAAATCTGTAAAAATATATTTTTTCTGATGAACACTAAGAAAGATATTTGGTAGAATGCTTGTAACCAAACAGCTCTTGGCCACCATTGACTGCCGTAGTAGAAAAATGACAATGGTAGTTAATGGCAGTCAAAAGTGCCCAAGAACTGTTTGGTTACAAGCATTCTTTCAAATATCTTTCTCTGTGTTCATCAGAACAAAGACATTTTGATTTAGATTTGAAATACTCGAGTGTGGGTAAATGAAGACAGCATTTTTATTTTTGGGTGCACTTTTACATTGACGTTGTCCTTATTTCATAGCAAACCTTCTTACAATCATTTTGAAATTTGTTAAACCTCACTATTTTCAATCCTCTCACCGACTCTTGGACCTAGAGGGTCTCTTTGTCATTCAGACATTTTTCATTTACACGGAACATCAGCTTATTTTGTTTGACATAAATGTCTGTTTATTAAAAAACAGATTCAGTATGTTGTAATTTAGCCATATTTATGTTATGCTGTTGGAGTTCCAGCAGAGAGCAGCAGATATCATTCCCTGTAAAGTGAGTGAGACCCCCCATTACAGAGGTGTGTTGATTTCAGCGTATCATCATCAACCGGTTGTGATGTCATAGCTGCGAAACAGGAAGTGTTTTATACAGCTCTTCTTCCTTCATCCTGTGTGTTTCAAGGTCACAGACTCGAGTGTGTTTGCTGTAGTGTCTTATAGGTTATTGTACAATCTCCTGGACAGGTTACACATAGTGGCCAGCTGCATAGACAAAATGAGACTCTGAATTCTAGATGTCCAGCTACTGTCCCTCTCCAAACATGCAAATAACACATGAAGGTTGATGTTTTAGAAGGAGTGCCCTTCTTATTCGCTCTCTTTTGTTGCTGAACTTTTGTTGTGCACATTCTTGCTGAACAATAGTATATCCATAGACATCATAGTCAAATTGCTGCAATTTTATGCCATGATGTGAAATACAAAGGCCATTTGACTCGCTGGTGTGCACTTATGTCATCTAAATTCATTTTAATGCAAATACTGCTACTGAAATGCTCATGTAGCCCACCTGTAGTGTTACCAATACAGAAGTTGGCTCGACAGTTCCAATGTCCAAGTTGTCTTTAAAATAATGACTTACAAAATGTGGTTCACATTATGCAGGATGATTTTATGTCGAAAAAGCACATGAAAAGGGCCACACATGTGCTAAATTATGGGAACTATAGAGGAATTCATTATTTTGTTTTGGACAAGGTCAACTTGAGAAGTTACATATCATTATCATGACATATTCAGACTACATCCCTGTAGAAAAAACACGCATATGCGGGTTTGGTATGTTTTGATTATGGTTTGGTGGTTTGTGCTGGTTTTAGCTGGTCATTAGCTGGTCATGTGCTGGTCCATAGCTCATAGCTGGTCTAAGCTGGTAGAACCAGCATCAAAGCCTACCTAACCCAGCATATGCTGTTTTTTTCAAGAGGGATGTCAAGAAAAATACTTATAAAATATCCTAAATATATCCTAGAACTTATTTTGTTGACAGTGTTATACACAGTTTGCATCTAAAGTACACCCATCTTGTTTTTTCACTAGATTTAAAATATTAAGGTAGGGAATTATTTATTTTTAGGCAGTGTAATGGTCGAATTATGTAAATTATTAACACATTCATTTTAGTTGAATGTGGGTGAAACAGATGAACTGCAAATTTGCCCGCAGGTCATTTTCGCTACACTACACAGAAACTCATATTTGTAGGAGGATTTGTAGGAGTATTGAGTTTCTCAGCTTCTCCTTTGTCAATTTGTTCAGTCAGTTTCACTTTCAGTAACCAGACAAATCACTTTCAGTTGTTGTAGGAAATGTTGTCTTAATGAGGTAATATTTACTGCAAATTGTGTCAGTTGTAATTTATTTAGCAAGAGTTAAACAACAATCCTAAACCTGAGCTACAGTCAGCCAACATTCCTTTTCAGATGATACTTAAAGTAATTTTGTTATCTCATATAGTCACATTTCTAAAATGACACTTTAGATTCCTCCCCTCTCTGTTAAAGCCTTAGGTATTGGGCTACAATTCTGTTTCATCTTCATGCAGAAGTCGTAGCATTCCCAGAGGTGGTGTGACTGTTCCACATTCCTCCGCTTAGCTTTACAGAGGAGCTTTTATTATTCCTGCCTCCACCCTGCCAGAGATGGAGATGGAGGAAGAAGTAGGCCAAATACTGTGATTCGGCAGTTAGCCTCTACTGATCTGGGACCTGTAGCACGTCATCTACATACCTTCATCTCCATCTGAGCAGCTGTTTGAGACATTGATTTAGGCGCTATCTCCTCAGCTATAAATCCTGTCAGATTGAGGGAACGGCCTCCTGTGGAGATCCTGCCCTCACTCACCACCATTTCATTAGAATGGATATTACATGCAGGCTTTAGCAGATTGTCTTAACTGTGATGACCTGTGTGAGTGTTCTTATTTGCCTGTGTTATAGGTCAGCAGATCCATCTTGAAATATTGATGCTGATCTTCCCAAGCTGATTTTGTTGTATGAGGATTGGTACTTTTAAAATAGGGTAAAATATTTTTGCAATGTTTCATATTGATATAAACTTACTGTTTATGTGAGAAGTTAAATATTCTGATCATTTTTGGTTTGGGCTCATTTGATACAGTCACGGTTAAAGGTCCAGTCTATGAAGATAAGCATCATCTTGTGGTCGGGTTTGCGAATTGCAACCAGCGTCTCACTCCACCGCTCCCCCTGCCTTTCAAAGCATATGGTGGCTGACACAGAACTATGATGTCGTCATATTTTTGCTTCTTTGCCGAAGGAGAAAACGTATTTATGAAACGTGTTCTGTAGAACAGTTTGTCCATTCTGGGCAACTGTAGATACAACAGGGCGAATTCTATGTTAGGGGACACACAGTGTACATACATAGAAAATTATAAGGTCTTTATACACCTCTGAATACATAGTTATGTATATTATAACACATAGGTCCTCCAAAAAAGTACAGATTGAACCTTTACATGGCTATTTATTCTTAGAAAAAAAAGAATAATATAGTTTGCCTTATCGTGAAGATATGAGTTAACATTATGAAATGGGTCATCACTAGATTATTGTATATAATCTGTTTTATATTTCACTGTACTATTGCCAGATTAACTTCAGATTTCCTAGATTTCGGGCTCATCTCAAAGAGAAACAACAAGCCTGTCGTTCCTCTTTGCTCCTGATGTAATTTTACAGGGCATGTAATTGAATTGCCGAGAAACCTGCCGTGATTTATCAGGCTGTATATAGACTCTGATTCCAGCAAGGACATATATAGATAGGGTCTATATAAGGAATAAAGGTCAGAAGATGATCATTGGGTTACTCTTTTGTACTGTAGTTTTTATGTAATTTGAGGAATTTCCTGGTGGATTATTGCTGCTTCTGTCCAAAAAGCTTATGCTGCAGTTACATAAGTGGAATTTTAATCCTCAGATTATATTACAAACAATCGGTTTAGTTCCAGCGTGACCATTACCCGCTGGTGTCTGCTTTTACCCAGTTTTATTTCAAGGACTTGCAGATCAGTCTTATAGACCAGGGCCCGCATTTTTAAAGCTTCTAAGAATCCTCTAAGAAAGCTCTTAGTTTACCAAAAAAATTTAACGTAGTCTTATCTTAAAAACTATTCATGATCAATCTGAGAGAAACTCTGAGCAACGAAAAGACAAAACTTTTATTTTAGTAAGGAGGCGGGGCTGACGCAGTTTCTATGTAATCTTTTAAAGACTTTGATTGGTTGGTTGACCAAGAAGGAAAAAACGTGTAGCTTTTCCTGTTTTATACAGTGGTGTGAATTTTTTTTCCCCCCCTTCCGTTTTTTTTGATAATAATCAAATTATTTTTTTAATTACTCAAAGAAAACCAGAGTAAATACAAAATGCAGTTTTTAAATGATGGTTTTATTATAATGGGAATAAACAATCCAAAAATTTCTGATCCTTTGTGAAAAAGTGAGTGCCCCTCTTGGTAGTCTAGAAGATCTCAATTAGCAACACATCATGCCACGATCTAAAGAAATTCAATAACAGATGAGAAACAAAGTAATTGAAATGTTAGACTGGTACTATTCAATTACTTTGTACTTTGAAAGGGGTCCAAAGCCATTTCTAAGGCTTTGTGACTCCGACGAACCACAGTGAGAGCCATTATCCACAAATGGAGAAAGCATGGCACACTCTGCAAAAATGTCATCCATGGGAGAGTTCTAAGCCGAAAACCACTGCTAACCAAAAAGAACACAAAGGCTCATCTCACATTTTCTAAAACATCTTCTTGATGATCCTCAAAACTTTTGGGAAAATATTCTGTGGACTGATAAGACAAAGGTTGAACTTTTTGGAAGGTGTGCGTCCCGTTACATCTGGCGTAAAACTAACATAGTATTAATAAAAAATAACATCATACTAACAGTCAAACATGGTGGAGGTAGTGTGATGGTCTTATGCTGCTTTGCAACTTCAGGAGCTGGACGACTGGCCATAATTGATGGAACCATGAATTCTGCGCTCTACCAGAAAATCCTAAAAGAGAATGTCCGGCCATGGGTTTGTGACCTCAAGCTTAAACGCAGTTGGGTTATGCAGCAGGACCAAATCACAAAACACCTCAGATCTACCTCTGAATGGCTAAAAAATCTAAATGAAGGTTTTGGAATGGCCTAGTCCAGACTTAAATCCAATTGAAATGCCGTGGCATGACCTTAAAAGGCTGTTCATGTTCGAAGACCCTCCAATATGGCTGAATGAACACAATTCTGCCAAGAAGAGTGGCCTAAAATTCCTCCACAGCGATGTGAAAGACTCATTGCGAACTTTTGCACATGCTTTATTGCTGTTTTTGCCGCCAAGGGTGGGACAACTAGTTATTTCATTTAGGGGGCAATTACTTTTTCACATAGGGTCATAAATGCTCGACTTGTTATTTCCCATAATAAATAAAACCGACATTTAATAACTGCATTTTGTTTTTACTCTGGTTTTCTTTGTGTAATATTAAAATTAGTTTGATGATCTGGATCATTGAAGCATGACAAATATGCAAAAAAACAAAAATCAGGAAGGGGACAAATACTTTTTCACACCACTGTATATATATATAAATAAATATCCTTTCTTTATTTTTTTATTTATCATGCTGTTAACATGAACATATTGCATAGAAAATGAACTGTGACACAATAAGTTACTGTAAGTGCTGTAATTGTTTGTGTGATCACTATAGAAGGTTGTAACAGAACCAAATAATCTCTGCTGCATATAGCTGCAGTTCTCCAGCTGCTAAATATGTTAATGTTGTGATTTCTTCTATTTCTGGTGCTATGGCATTTCTGAGCTGTTTTGGAGCGTGTCTCTAATAGCATCAGTTACAAACATCTAATGTGAAGTGTCTTGTTAACTCACTGTCATTCAATTCAATGTAATTTTGTTTTATAGCGCTTACAAATACAATTTGCATTGCATCAAAGCAGCTGTACAAGAACACCAAAACCAAGATAATCAAAAGTTGAACACCAACACACAGAAAACAATAAAAATAAATAATCTGATAAACTTTATGGAAATTACCAGGCATTGCAACACATTTCTTCTCACTTATCGTGTTTTTTCCAATTTCTCTGCTTCTAAAGAATCTCTTAAGTCTCTTAAAATTCCTCCTCGCTACTCCTAAAATTTTGGACCTTAATAGTTCTTTTAAGGGTTAAGATCCTTTACGAATTGCCTTTTTCTTTTTACTAGGATCTTTTCTGTAGTTCTAAGGGGAAACCCTTTGCGCTAGAATTGTTGAATACGGGCCCAGATGCTTCAAATCCTGAAGAATTGCGCTTATGTAATATCTTCAGTATTATAGTAAAATTTTCCTAGAAGGTTATTAAGCTAATGGTTTAGACGGTCATAAACATTTCAGTGGTAAGAATTTGTCCACATTAGTACAGAATCATATTTGAAAGGAATTAGAAAGCTAAACCTTCGCAAACCTTAAATCAGTAAAAGCACCCAAAAATCTTTTCACAGACATTTTATAGACGTTTCATCGTTCACACACCTGGCCTGAAGTTAACTTCCAGTATGTGTTTGGCTATATCACCATTTTTCCATACTTAATTAATATTAATATTTTATTGTATATTTATTGTATTAAATTAAACTAAAGCTACTCAACGGTTATTGATTCTATGCAGTGGTCTACCGAAAGTTTGGGCCACACAACCTCAGTTTATGTTGTTGCTGCTGAAACCGTCTATATGTAGATTTGGGTCACATGTTGACAGATGTCCTATTGTAAAACAATTGCCGTACTTTAGTTCTGCAAAAAAAACGGTATTTTCTTTTTTTCATTTCACGTATCAAAAATAAACAGGCGTCTCACCTCAGTGGCCTTCTCAATAAGAGATTTCTTCTACTTACAATATTTATTTATTTTTCTTTCTATAACAATAATGCCATGTGAACTGGGTTCACTTGCCTCCACTGTATAATGTCCACAAGAGTTTGATTTATTGCTGCCCTGCCCGTTACCATTGCCAGCACTGTTCTGAGATCAGCCCTTCCCAGCATCTGCAGCGGGTGCAGCTCTGTTCTGCATGGCCTCAGTGGGAGGGCAGTCATCCAGCAGAGGGAGGGGCTAGGAGGATCGGGGGGAACCATTTCTATATTTGTCCTCTACCTCTGTTGTAATTTGACACAGCAGCATGCACATCCCTCTACTGCAGGAGACTGAAGCTGCAAAACAGCCGTGTTTCAGACAGGGAGTAGAGATGCAGTGCGACGCCTCGCCGCAGCGCAATGCTGATCTTTGGTTTTCTCTCAATCTGGTTTGTTTTTGATGAGCTGGGCTGACTGAGTCTGTGGGGGCGTGTGCGGTGGTTTATTGCGTCTGCTGCTGTTCTGCACGGCTGTCTCACGCAGAGACGGCTGGATGAGGAAAGGCTCAGGTGGAGGACCGTAGGGAACTCTCGGGTTATGTCTGTCAGAATGGGTCTGGCTGAGATGATAAGGGAAGGCACAGCATTGCAGTGAGTACACATACCGTTTCTTCACGAAATGTGGTCAAGATCGGAATTTTTTATTTTCCGAATATATCTTAATTTCGATTTTTTTTTTTGGTTTAACTATTTACTGGATCTTACATGGAAGATATTTCTATAAGGGCTGTCAAATGATTAATCGCATCCAGAATGAAAGTTTGTGTTTACATATTTTATGTCTGTGTACTGTGCGTATTCACTTTGTATTTATAAACACATTAACATACATGCGTATACAGTATTTAAGTCAGGTGTGTTCAAATACATAAATAAACATTTAAATATAATTTAAATTATTGGTAAATATAAATAAATACATGTAAATATATCCTAAATATATAAACATGTATGTGCATGTGTTTATAATATAAAATGAATATGCAAAGTACACAGACATATATTATGTACAATATGTAACACAAACTTTTCTTCAAGATGCGATTAATCGTTTGACAGCTGTAAATGTATTAATGTTGATAAGCATCTATTGTGTTTGAGTGTTTTTTCAACTCAATAAAGCTAATAAAATGTACTACAGACTAATAAAGTGGTCAACAAATACAATTCAACCAGATGCATAATGGGGATTATTTTAGTGGAGTTTCAATCAATATTGGGTGAATTATTGTATGCAGATCTGATGTAAATGAAGTGTATATTCAGCAGTTTGTGTACTACTGTATTGCGGTAGCTAAGTAGGCCATTAAATGATTCAGTAAGTTTACGTTAGTTTTATTTACAAGAAATCAATTTTTTGAATTTGTCTAATGCACCTTTGAAGTGTCTCAGTGTTGGATCGGCATTTTCTATTAATTAAAAGGCAGAAGTTATTCTCTGTGATGTGGAAGGCTGGTGTGTGAGTGTGTCTATTGACTGATGCATTACTGAGAGGATACAGAGAGGTAAATTACAACAGACACTATAAAGACGTCTCTGTTGATCACAAAGGCATTCATTGTATTATGATTAATTTGCATATGGAACATGTTCCATTATTTATAGCTGAGGAATGGTAAGTTCAAACACTTTTGGGGGTTTCGTTGTCTTCGAAAAACAGGTTTATGAAAGGTTTAATTTGGGATAGCCAAAGTGGCTTTTCTGTACTAAATAAGAACATGCCATGACTTTCCTTTGGTTTTGTATGCAGTTATACTATACTATATGCAGAGTACTATAGATAAACCCTAACCTCCCAACAATATTTTTGTCTGTTTTGAGCATACAATGAAGGATTTCATCTGTTCTTTTCTCTTCACAGCTCTCTTTAGCTGAAGATCAGAACGACCTCACACACACTGACTCAAAGGATCTGGTGTATCTGGTCCAAATCTGTTGCCAGGTAAACTTGTCTCACACACTGACAAAGGACTGAAAGAACAGAAGCTCTGTCTGTGTCACAAAGGAGAAAAAATATATCCCTGGATCACTGAATTGTTATGGCACTAGAGCAAAAGCAAATCATTCTGCCACGCTTGGAAAAAAAGAGACGTTATATAAAAATAACTTTAAGAGGTTCCCTTTGAACAGGGATGCCGACCGCATGCATGCATAGCACTTTCTGTTATATGAATCAGGGCTTAGGAAAAGAAAGGATTTTCAGAGCAAATATTTCATATAGGAGACTGTTGAAAAGGCCAGTGCTATGTTGAAACAAAGGACCTGTTTTGTGTGTTGTGATACTGTTGACATTGTTTCACAATGAAACTTAAATAAGAGGATTCTTAGTCTGTTTTTGTGTTGGTGCATGTGAAAGCTGGAAGGATTTTGAGGAAGCCTGTTAAAGCAAACCCATTTTTTGACTGGAGTAAATATCATTGTTTTCCATCTAGCTATTTTCATTACTGAATCCAGCCTCCTTAACCAAACAACTGTTAGTATCTGGTCTGGCTGTTATATGGTATATACTACACAATAGTGAAAATGTGAACAGAAGGTGAGATAGTCGTTCTGCTTTAGGGTACTGTATATATAATACTGTAGAAAAATCTACTGGGCTATCAGTGGCCAGGAGTCTGGACTGCTTTACATTATTTAGATATAGAAAATGGAAAAAATACATGTGCTTTAAGTTAAAAAATAACTTCAGGGCTTGTTGTGTATACGTAGTTTAGGTTCAACCCCGAAAATTTTGCTATTCATGTTGCATAACATAGTTATGTAATATACACAATTATTTTATAGGAACCTATTTGATCAAATATAAAAGAACTGCATTGTGATATATACTGTACTGTTTAGATCAGTAAAAATAATAAAATATGATCATTAAACCAAAAATATGTAAATCTGCTTGATAAAGGGATAGTTCACCCAAAATTTGATGCGAGCAACCAAACTAATCTTTTCCCCCATTTACTGCCAAAGTGGGTAAAATAAATGTGAGTCAATGGGGAATGAGATCTGTTTGGTTACTGATATTCTTCCGAATATCTTACTTTGTGTTCAGCAGAACAAAGACATTTATAAAGGGGTTGGAACAATCTGAGGGTGGGTAAATGAAGACAGAACATTTTTGGCAGAACAATCCCTTTGATAGTCGCTTTGTCAAAGACATACTAAAGTCATCTTTCCATCTCTTTCCTCTCTCTCATTTTTTAATATAATATTTTGCTTCCATTTTCACTTCTATTCCTGCTCTTGCGTCTCAGGGTCGTAAGTGGATTGTGAAGCGCTCGTATGAAGAGTTTCGTGTCCTTGACAAGCACCTCCACCTATGTATATATGACAGAAGGTTCTCTCAGCTTTCTGAACTGCCCCGTTTAGACAGCCTGAAGGACAAGGTAGGTAGACTACACTGCTGACTGTACCTCAAAACAGAAATGACTTTGAGTCAACCCAATGCAATGTATCACTAAGTTTCAAATCGTATAAAACATAAGTATCAAAAGTCCTCACAGAACATACATTGATTATACAGATTTCCCAGAAAATATATTGAGCCCAGCATGGGAGATAGGTTGGGAGGAACATTAAACATAAAGGGGTTATATTTACCCAGTATTTGTCAATAATATGCACTTTTATGCAACTAGCTTAGCAACATGCTAACACTGTTGAATTTTGCTGGAATCGATTGTTCGTCTTCTGTACTTCTTAATTGGAAATAATTAAATGTTTAAATCATCTAAAACGTTCTCTTATGAGAATCGATTGTCAAGGGAATGGGTCATCTTACAAGGTTTTGAAACTGTAAAAGGAACAGTAAGGTTAGGGAAATGAAAATTTCCCTACAGGAAGAAAGTTTTCAGTCAAAATAAAGTAGAAAAATCTTCAAAGGTGCAATATGCAATTACTATGCAGGGATTAAAGTTTACCGGCACCAGGCCGGATTTCCGGCTTGCGGCGTTTGATTGGGGAAAAAGATTTACTTAAAACAATATTATATCTATTCTATTCAATTCAAGTTTATTTATATAGTGCTTTTCACAATGTGCATTGTTCCAAAGCAGCTTTACAGGGGCAAACAGGAAAACAGAAAAGGTAAAACACAGTACAGTGTATGGTATATTTATAAAGCTTATTTATACGTTCGAGTTAATACGTTTGCCCACCAATGGTATGAAAGGAACACAGCTATCACTCTCAACCAAACAAACATTTCCAGCCAATCAGAATTAAAATGGGGCGGGTCTTGATTGCCGGATGTCAATACATTAGTGACAGCAGCCTAATGTTCCTGGTATTCTATGTGGTTGATATGAATCAAACAAATGAAAAGAGAGCCACTAACTGCTGACTCCGTAACCTTTGTAGTTTAAATAGGATTTTTTTTTTTTCCGTTTCACAGTTTATAGTGCAAAATAGGAGTTTAAAAATGGAAAATAAATCTGCATCCACTAATCATTATTAAAAAATAAAAACTAGCTCAAAAAGGTGATCACTTTTGCTTTTTTAAGGGCTCATTTATTCAAACCTGCTTTGACCAACTGTGATATCATTTCTATGTGTTGTGAATGTGACTTGTGCCATATCATTACCATTAATACCTATAAAACTAATGATTACATTACTACTAGAGCACAAAAAAATGCCTTATTGCTCCCTAAACTCTTTGTTATTCTCTTTGGATAAAATCGTCTGCTAAATGACTAAATGTAAATTTAAAATTCATCATAGATCTGGTCACTTTATTTCGCCCTCAAAATGCCACACTCAATCGGCCAAAAAATGTGAGTCTAATTTGTTTTTTTATTATAAAGTAGGATTTTTATTATGATGAATTGGGTGGAATTTGGTATGTTAAGCTATGTTTTTGTATACCATAATTGCATAAAACTATGGTTTTGTGGGTTATAATTATTCCCCCACTTCTTTAGTCATTCAGTGATCCATACACATACCATCAAAGTTTAAGAAACGTCTGTCTGAGAAGCTCAAAAACGACATGTTACTTGTTAGTTTCAAGGGAAATAATGTTTAAATAATGTTCTTTTGTGTTTGACAAATAACCTCGCGTATGTGTCTACTCGCGCAACCCTGCAAAAAGAGAAGTTCAGGCTCAGGAATTTTTTTGCTTAAACCTCTGACTCTGTCTTCAGAGTACATAACTATGTCTTCATAGATGTATAAAGACCTTACATAATGAAGCATCATGTTTTTATATCACCTTAAAATTAGCTATTTCCATCTAAATACCTTTGCATAGAATTCACCATGTTGTTTTTAGTAGCCCTAAAGGGACAAAGTGCTCTATAGAGCGCGTTTCGTAATCTCCTGCAGAAAATTGAGGATATCTTTGTCCAGTGTCAGCCGTAGTGCTTCAAAAGTGAGGTGTACTGTAATGGACCTTTAAACTAATTTCTCTGGGAATGTTCGCTCTATCCTTAAAGAAAAAGAGTGGACAGCTAATTTGTCATTTTACTTTGGATTTGACAGAAACACATTTTAGACTATTTTGTGAAAGTGACTCACTGTTTCTATTCTTCATCCATAGACAGTTTTCCAGATGCTCGCTGCTTACATTTCCCGCCTCTCAGACATTGCTGATAATAAGATCAACTGTGGGCCAGCACTCACATGGATGGAGGTGAGTGTATCCATATTATGACAGAACAATCCCCAAGTCGCTTATTTTAGGTTGTTATGGCAACACTGTGTCACTCCCAGTCTTAATCCTAAACTGTGCCTAAAAAGTCTTGTAGCTACCTGCCCAAGTCCTGCCTTTTACATACAGAAATGCTTCATTTAATTGGTTTAACAGCAATGATTTCACAGGTTGCCTCATACAAAACAATCCCATTTTGAGATATTCGTAATTAACACATCCACTCACACGTACCATCCTATATACTGTTAGTCATGACCAAAATTAAAGATGACTGACTCATCCCGTCTCGACACGCTTTATCACACAAGCTGTTTGCTTGCTCTTTCCCATCATCTTGTATTTAGTTTTTAACTGATGTCACGCCTCTGTTTACATTTAACCTGACCGATGATAGCAATATTACAACATCACATTTAAAAAAATATGATTTTTACAACAAAGCTTTAATGTTTAACGGTAAAACACATGCATCTGCCTTCGTTCTCTTAGATTGACAACAAAGGGAACCACCTGCTGGTTCACAATGAGTCATCTATTAATGTTCCTGCTGTAGCCGCAGCCCATGTCATAAAGCGCTATATCGCCCAAGCAGCAGATGAACTCTCTTTTGAGGTGGTGTTTTTGTCACGTTTTCTCTTTTCTATTAAATCTTGATTTGGTGTTGTGCCCAATTTTCAGATTGGTAGTAACTAAGCCCAATCTCTCTTTTAAAGGTTGGGGATATAGTATCGGTGATCGACATGCCTCCTACAGGGGACACAGGCTGGTGGAGAGGAAAACATGGTTTTCAGGTTGGTTTAATATAGTGTTTTAAGATAGAAATGTTGTGTTTTGTTTTATATTATTTCTATGTGTAAGTTTCCTTTTTGTCATACTGCTTAATGGCAGCACAATATGCATCTGTCATTTTATTAAATGCCATAATTGCAAAAACAATCTTCACTTTTCAGTTAGGTTTAGTGTACATTTGAGACTTGTTTTGCAGTTTTATGTCACATCAGACTCATAGTCTGTGTGTTTTACTACCGATAAGGGAGGACTCTTTATGGTGGTAAATGTGCCGTTAAGTTATTACTCCTGATACACAGGTCCATAAATAATACATTTATATTCTGCTTCTCAAGATTTTACATTTTATACAGAGGCAAATCACAAACATTTCATGCAGTATCTGTATCCTCACAGTGTTCAAGGAAAGCAGTTGTAATCATTTCGCCTTTGCCCATTTTGAAATAAACAAGTGCTTAAATGTGTCTTTTATTCTTTCCCTTTACAGGTGGGATTTTTCCCGTCTGAATGTGTGGAACTGATTAGTGAGAAAATTCCATCAAACGTGACCAATTCATTTGTTAGGCCAGGTACACCTTTTTTATCCAGACTGTCTTGTCATTCATGGCAAAGAGACGTCAACCTTCACATATTCAGAGCTACAATCTTAGCACTGATACAAACCCTTTTTTATGTTCTCCAGTGTCAAAGAAGCACGGCAAGCTGATCACATTTCTGCGCACGTTTATGAAATCGCGCCCCAGCAAGCAGAAGCTAAAACAGCGAGGTATTCTGAAGGAGAGGGTGTTCAGCTGTGACCTTGGAGAACATTTGCTTAACTCGGGCCACGATGGTAAGAGCATATTTGCATGTTTGTTATGTAAACCAAATACGTAAAAAAAATTACATAAAAATCCTAAAATTAAATAAAACATTTAGTATTGAGAATCTCACAGGTCAGGCTTCAAAGTAACATTATGACTGAACTGCTCCATTAAGATTTCATGACGTGTCATTCATATTTAAATTGCAGATTTAATGTGTGTTGGTTCAACAGTCCCACAGGTCATAAAAAGCTGCACTGAGTTTATTGAGAGATATGGAGTGGTGGATGGAATTTACCGCTTATCTGGAATTTCCTCCAATATTCAGAAACTGCGGTGAGACGCCAAACTTCAGCGATAATAATGTTTAAGAATAATTTAAAATATATATATATTTCTAACTTCCTTTGTGTGCAGGCACGAGTTTGACTCAGAGCATGTTCCTGATCTCACAAAGGACACTTACGTCCAGGACATTCATTCAGTGGGATCCTTGTGTAAACTTTACTTCCGGGAGCTGCCCAACCCACTCCTTACCTACCAGCTCTATGAGAAATTCTCTGTAAGCAAACACTGACGCACCAGTGACTCTACAGTATTGATACTGGAAGTGATGTTTTCGCATATTTGTCCCAGGATGCTGTATCAGCTGCCACTGATGAGGGGAGGCTGATCAAAGTCCATGATGTCATACAGCAGCTGCCTCCGCCACACTACAGGTTTGAATGGAGCATGGCATCCTCTAGTGATGAGAAAGAGAAGTGCAGTTTCCGTTTTATAAAATGATTATTATTGACAAAGTGGAAAGGGTTAATTGGTTGGCTTATGTATAATTCAGTATTGACTTATAAAGGATTTTAGTAGATTTATTATATTTGCATTATCCTTTTGTGCATTTTTAAATTCGAGTTAATTTCCTTGTGAAGGATAAATATGATAATTCCTGATCACATTTGAAAGATAACGACGATGCTTCTTAATCACAAAGATGGATTCTGGTTATTCTGGTATATTTGAAGAGTCTCAGACGCGTTTACATTGTATGCATCTAGGTTATGCACATTAGTAGCTAAATGAATGTATACAACTATTTAATTTAATTTGACTATGTTTAATTTAAGCACTTACGTAGTTAAATAGATTTTTATATTCAATTTGAAACACATTTTTAGGTTCCCAGCATTTTCTGAATGGTTACGTGCTAAATAAATGTGTCTTTCTGATTTTATCTTTTTTACATTTTTTCGCTTGCAGAACTCTTGAGTTTCTCATGAGACATTTATCCCGTATGGGAACCTACAGTACTGTTACCAACATGCACTGCAAAAACCTCGCTATAGTCTGGGCTCCAAATCTTCTCAGGTGGCTGCCAAAATTCTGCTTCTTTCAAAGATTTATTTTTAAATATATGTGTATTGATATGTATCGTTAATTATCTCTTGCTTAAATGTTACAGGTCTAAACAGATTGAGTCAGCGTGTTTTAGTGGAACCTCTGCCTTCATGGAAGTGCGCGTTCAGTCTGTTGTTGTGGAGTTCATCCTCAATCACGTCGATGTTCTCTTCAGTCCCAAACTCAGCACTTTGATCCGCCAGAGCACAGGTGAGAAATAAGCCAGGATGGATTTTTTTTAGATGAAACGCTGATCATGAGGATCTTAAGCAAGCACATAACTCTGATCTTAATTGCCAGGCCACGCTACTTTAGCTCGGCCAAAATCTCTGCTGGTCAGCTCACCGTCTACCAAACTGCTTTCACTGGAGGAAGCCCAGGCCCGGACCCAAGCCCAGCTCATCTCTCCTGTGTCTCCTGACAGCAAGTACATTGATGTCGGAGAAGGGCCAGGCGCCCTTCAGGGCAAGTTCCACGCGGTCATAGAATTTCCTTCTGAGAGGTATGTGTTGTTTTTTGCATTGTGCTACTTTCATCATTGACCGAAAATTGATGCAGATGTGGAGCACTAATTGGTCATTGTTGCTGGTGAATCTAGGAAAAAGGGTTCGACCAAATCCAAGAAGTCT
Organism: Triplophysa tibetana; assembly: GCA_008369825.1. NCBI lineage: Eukaryota > Metazoa > Chordata > Actinopteri > Cypriniformes > Nemacheilidae > Triplophysa > Triplophysa tibetana. The sequence goes on along the minus strand of CM017917.1, from coordinate 9,797,279 downwards.
CCGGTTGGAAACTGGCTTTCATTCTTTAATATGGGAAAGTCCTCAGCTCCTGCCAAACCCAAATTACATAGACATCCCAGTGAGCCCAATGCGACGAAGACTGCACCCCTCCCAGGTCAAACTTTCGCTCTGCTTTATAATCAACCAGTGTCTATCTTTACAAGACATTTGAAAAATATGCATTTATTGGAATAAAATGCATGTATTGTATTCAAAACACTACCGAAATGACTAAAAAGAATGTTTAAAGGCACTGTAGTACCTCTTTATTCAGTCATAAATGTGTGGATATTACTTCTGTCTGCTAAATTAAAATTAAATTTAAAATATTCTTAATTAATTAAAAATAAAGTTAAAAATGATATTGACCTGTAGTTCACTTTTACAGGTGGAAGAGGAGACACTGGAACATTACGATCTGCGAAAAGTGAAGAATCTTTGTCTTCCTCGCATAACTTTGAGGGTAAAATCTCCAACACTTGACTTTTTTAAATTACAAGGTTTTCTAAGTTTTTGCACGTTTGATCTTTTTCCAAATACCACCCACTAAGTGTCCAACTAAGTGACAGATATCACAGGAACTAGGTGTCTTAAAAATCACACCTTTCTCAGTGACAGCCCTAGCTCCTGCAAACATAAATAAATAAAAATAGTAGTGGCTTGTCTTTAATTCCACTTATTTTAATTTTTAGTTTAATTTAATTGAATAACATTATTTTATTTTATCTTACTGGCCAATCAGAAATGCTTTCTGCCTGTCAATCTTTGGAGGGTGGGGACTTTGAGAGAGTATTTGCATTGCAGGAAAATCGCTGAAATGGCTTGCAGCACCTTTGCTGCAAAGTTTTTTCAATGACTTACCAGTTGTTCACATAATGCCGTGTATAAATCAACGTCCTGAACTCTGTCCTTCTCTCTCAGGTGGATCAAATGTGTATCGTCCGCGCAGACCTCTCTCCACCAGTGAGGCTTTGTCCATCTCTTTCAATGAGGAGCTGCTGGACAGCAGAGCAACTGAGGACTCTCGCTTCAGCCTCAAAGACCTCAAGAAAGACACTGTTGCCTCTTCTTCTTGTGTGCCTGCTCTTATATCTCCTCCCCACCCTGCAGAAGATTCTGAGTTTATAGGCATGGTTTCTTCAGATATAGACCCGCTGGCCTTCAAGTGCAGCATGCAGCCGACTGATCCCAGCGTTTGTGATGGAAAGAAAAGAGGCAGCCGCAAAAAAGCGGGAGGCAGCCTTGTTGAGTCTGAGCCTGCAGACAAAGTCACTAGTCCGTCACTGGCACATGATCTCATCACGCCGCGCTTTAAAGATAAAAATCGCAGCCACTCTGAAGTGCCAGTCGCCCCAGCTAAGCTGGAGGTGGGAAGCTCTAAGGGGATCCAAGAAGGAACCACAAAGAGTTCAGTGACAAAGAGTGTAACTGTGTCCTGTCCATCCGACATCATGTCTCTCATGAAAAAACCCAGTGTGTCCTCAAGAAGCAGTGAAGGCCATCAGCGATCTGCTAGCTTCTGTAAGACAGAAACTAAACCAGCGGAGGTCAAGGAGCACAGAAGGACAGACTCAGGTAAGCACCATTGCTTGTGTTCCTCAAAATAATAAATGTTATACTTCTTGTTCAATGGAGAACATACAGTACTCTACCAGTCAAAAGTTAGGAAACATGCACTAACATTAGTATTATTGTTTTTAATAATTTTGGGTTTAAGAATATTATTTTTAAACTTTCTTCTGCCTAATTGTTCCTCTGTACCTTCATCTAGGTTCAGTGACATTCGAATGTACCCCTGGCTTGGTGAGGTCCGTGTCTCTCATAACTCCCCAGCCTGCATTGAAGAGCGCCGCCCGTATGCTAGCTCTAGAACTTGCCGAGTCGGCCCAGCAAGCCACCCAACTCAGCAAACGTGGGAGCTCAGAACCCCCCACACCTGTTTCTCCAGTTCACCATCCAAACGCACTGTTCACGCTTCATTTTCCTCCTCTACGCCCACTCCAAACATCATCTGATAGAGAGGAACGTTACGTGTCTACCAGAACTATCCCGGATCCATCCAGCACCATGTCAACTGAGAGCCACACCGATGCGGGCAGCCTACGCAGCAACTGCGCCTGCCACGGCAGTGAAAGTGGCCTCAGCTTCACCGACAGTTGCGACGCACCCGCTGGTAGCCACTGCACACATGCGCCCTCTCCTCGTAGAGATCCAGAGATTCAGCTGGTTCCAGAGAGCCGCACTGCTATGAGAGATAATATCCGCCATGTTGGAGTTGGTACGGACGGGGGTGCTACGAGCCAGGATGCGGAGATGGGCGTGTACAGAAGTTTGCAGCCTTCAGAGAGATTCTCAGTGCAAACTTCTATGGGCAGCCAGTCAGCCATCGACGCGCTACACAACAAACAGTCTGTTAACGCCACAAACTTCCGAGCCATTCTGGCAGAAACTGCCATGCCTGCTTCGGTGCATGAAGTTCTCCCGCACGCTCAGAGTATTCCTCCATCAAGTTTGGTCTATCAGTACCAACCGAAAGACAAAAGATCAGCTCACTGCCAACACTGGTCAAGCCCAGTTGGACAAAGCACACCCTATTCTCATCTAGACGAGGGGCGTTCTCAACCCAGAGTCCTCTCAAGAAACTACTGCAATACCCTTGCGCCACGATCCCTGCACCAGTCTATTAAATACAAAGATCAAAGGGAAGAATACACCTACAGACAACGAGGTCCGAGGTATCCACCACTAGATGGAGCCTCTGTATATCCCACTATCCGCAGGGTGCGTTCCATGCACACTCCACCAGAGGACAAGTTTTACCTCCTCCAGAACAAACCTTTCCCAAAACTGCCTCCATCAGACATCCGGCCTTACTTTGAAGATGGGAAAGTTCGGTACAGGTACAGCCCTTACTCAGAAGCTCGATATAATAAAGCGGATCAACGCAGTAATCTCTCTTACACTCTTAACAGACTGCCTTCACGTCCGTCAAAGGTCATAAGCGACACTGAAAACTACCTTCACAACCTTCCACCGAACAATGACTCTGACTTTATAACCAGAGACGTTGGTGTCCAGCCAAGAATGAAGAATCCCTCTCTCTACGAGGCTTTAAATTCCGGTTTATCTGATCGACTTTTCAGCCAGTCCATTAGACGGGAGAACTCCGCCAAAGAGAGGTCGTTGGGTCCAGTTGGCCCCCATGTTATAAAAGGCACTCGGTGCCAGGAGACGATGCACTCTAGGAGTGGATCAAACTCAGGAAAAGAGATGCTGATTTCCACTGAAGGGGCTGATGGGAAGTACAGGGTAACCATGGTGTCTCATTACTCCCCAGAACGCCCGCTTTCTAATCCCAATATGCCTGCGCCCTATCACTCTGACCGCTATGGAGGCGGGCAAGGAGCCAGATCATCTCTTATGATGAAGCAGAGTCGATCCATGCACAACTATCCGCAACAGAGACTCGAGTCCACAGCACTGCCCCGCAACCTGACCCTTCATAAGGAATACAGCTGCCCGGATTTTAAACAAACAGGGCCCAGTGACGGCTTCTCTGTCACACACCCGAGCCAGGACAGTAGGGTGTATAACACTCTCCGACACTACTCTAAAGAGGACTATCAGTACATTCGGGCAATGAGCAGGGATTCTCAGAGGTCTAAGAGATCTCAGAGTGTAAAAACACGCCATCCACAGGGTCAAACTCGAATTGGTCTGGAGCGGGATCACAGACAGTTATTTTCTTCCCAAAGTAGGACGAGAACTCGTAGCATGTACGTGCCATCTCGTTCGGACTACTCGGAAAGCTACGTGACTGTACAGTCGAAGGTTCCTAAGAGCAATCGAACAGGATCCGGCGTTTTCCTGAATTATGGCTGCATGCCACTTCATAATAAGAGACTGTACTCTACTGCTGTGGGTCGCCCGGGTTTTCATCAGACAGAGATCAGGCCTGAGATGCAGATTTATGCTGAATGAATAGAAAATAAGTAAAATAAATAATCAGAAAATATAACCTCTGCAGGGCAGTGGTTTTCTATTGTTAATTAGATCAAAATAATATTTAAATATTCAAAATAAAAGTCTCCAAATGCTTTAATTGTTCACCAAGTTGTTTTAAACACGGTATGCACTGCATATTCTTAAAATGAACAGAGTTCTGATGGCTCAACACTGCATAAATATTTTTGAAATTTACTTCTAGATTGTTGTACAAGGTTCATGTGGCTTTATTGCTGCTTTAAATTGTTTAAGTGTGTCGTGTTTTTTTGTCACTTTGCTACTAGAGGTCAGGGGTTGCAAAAATCTTTAATAGAAAAATGAACGGTGAAATATATAGGAACCACTGCCTTGTTTATAAAGAGCATAATTATATATTCTCATCACTGTGGAATCCAAACGTGGTGTCAGTGTCAATGACATCAGCATATCTAACTTCTAGAAAAGGCCATGAAATAGAAATCTGTTGCTCCCACGTTTTCTTCTTCCCGTTTTATAATCATGCACTTTACAGTTTGTCTGTGTTTTTATGTAAAAGGCACTTAAGACATAATCCTGTTCCCGCATAATTTTTTATTTGTGATAAAGGAGGTGAGAATGAGCTGTTGTAAACATGTTTGGTAATATCTGTATTGATACTGTGGTATTGATACCTGTACTCAAAAAATACTGTTGTAGTTTTTTTAAAGAAGTGTAGCCTACTGTTCTTTTTTAGTTGATTTTGTTTTGTGTTCACTTTGCTTTGATCATTAAAGTTATTTATTCAAAACTATTATGTGTAACTGTGCTTACATCCTCATTTTTTGTTTCTTGACAACGTATGGACAGCGGCAATAACATAAACTTTATGTGGCCCAAACTTATCATTGATTCTTTGCAGAGGTCTATCAGAAGTTGAGTAGTTTTAATTTAACAAAATACAATTACTATAAACATAAAATATTCATATAAATTACAATTAATCAATAACCAAACACAGACCAGAAATGAACTTCGGGCCAGGTGCGTGTGAAATATGAACTGTGTTTATACTGTAGACACCTGCAGCATTGAACAGCAGAGGGCACTGAAGTATTGAAGACTTACTGTAATGGTGCTCCAGCATTGATGTTTCCTCCCTGTGAACTAATATGAAGGCAGATCAAAGGTTTCAAAGCCCTGGGTTTCTGATGCAATACAATTATTATTCCAGCAAGATTGCTTTTTTGTACATTGTCCAATGTATTAGGAGTTTAGGATACAGAAGTGCCAGAACTGGTGATGATGCATACTGAAACATGTTAGATTGTTATTTTGAATGCATGCATCTTAAAAATGTGAATTTTGTCAATGTTATAGATAATCATTAGGGGAAAATATACTATATACAATATTTTTGCTACCATGATAGTTGGTGCCGCAGAGATCTCAGTTGCTTACAATTTTCCATATATCTTTTTTGTGTTAAGCTTTTTGGCTGTACCATCCCTTTAAGGTAATGTGTCTGGCTGCGTATGGGAAGCGTTTCCCAGTAAGGCATTGCCATGCACAATCGTATTACTTGCATTTTATTTGCAGTTGTATTAGTAGCATTGTATTTTATCACTGTCGTTCCTGCTGTTTTCCACCCACGACTGTTGCTTCTTGATGTGTAATATAAAATCTGTTTCATATCTTCACTTACGTATGATAAAATATTTTGGCTTTTGCATTCTAACCTATTTCGCTCCTGGCTACGCTATACAAATGAATTTCTCAAGTAACAGCTAACATAAACTGCACAAAAAAGAGAGCGTTCTTGAAATCTAATCTTTACATTCAATGTGCACTTCCATCCAGAAACCGGCTTGCTGCATTTTTGATGCTTCTGAAGGCTGCAGCCAAATAATTCATAGGAGTCTGAAATTAAAGAAAGCGGATCTCAAGCAGTAAAGTGTGGAACTCATAATACAATTGATTGTATTAAACAAACGTTATTTTGATGCTGGTTTGACCAGCTTAAACCAACACATAACCGTCTTAAACCAGCACAAACCAGCATCAAAACATCCCAAACCAGCATATGCTGTTTTTTTCTACAGGGCAAACGAAATTGTATCATGAAATCGGTGCTCTATTCACATGACTGTTTGCGTTTGAGCAAGTGGTACTTATACCAACCACAAACACACAATTTGTGACAGTTACTCATTAAGACGTTGCTTTCTGTGTAATTTTCAGCCTAAACTGGTTATGTTGCATGGGCTGAAATACCACCACGTTACGTTGTTTGTGCGTCAAAGTGGCTGTAAAAATGATGATTTTTAGAAGTTGGAAAATGCCGTGTTAAACTAAATGAATCGCTATACGAGTGCAACTAACAGCTGCAGAAATCTGCTTTGTGAGGAGATTTAGAGCCAACAACAGATGCTTAGACTATTGAATCTACTGGCATACCCACACACCCTGTGTGCTGAAGCAACGTGTGCAGGTATAACCAGTCTGGGCATACTGGGTTCACAACACTTTATCAATTACACAGAGAAATTTCTTAAAGGTACAGTCACATACTGATGCAAATAAAGACCATTTGCCTTTGCGTGGCATGCTTCAGTTTGCACATGATCTTATACAGTAAGTCTTTACAGTATAGTATGTTTACTACTTCCTGTAGAAGTATGAGCCCAGCTTGTATTCATTTAAACATAAATGAATGGGGCACAGTGCTAGCCACCTCTCATGCTGTCCTATCTGTCCATTAAAGCAGACTTTTCTTCCATTTTCATGAGGGTTTTTGAATGGTTTCAGTAGCCATGTGGCCCTCTGTCCATTAACATTGATCAATTTGATCAAATGCGGCTTTCAAAAATCGTGGTCAGCAAGGTAAGATTGCTGACAGGGCACAAAGGGCCTGGACTTCTCATGCAGTTTTTTTGTTTTGTTATTTTAAGCTTGACAGCTTCTGGTCACTACAATATAGCGTCCTTGTATGGCAAATGCAGCATAACAATTCTTCATTCATGCATTATTTTGTGTTCCAGAGGAAAAATAACAGCATACAGCATTGGAACAAGACGAGCGTGAGTAAATGAAGAGTTTTCAATTTAAAACCAATATTGCTAGGGCATAGTTTACAGTTCTTAAAATATAGTCATGTGTTCAACAGTGGATACAGAAGGATTTTTTAATATCCATCTATTCTCACATTGGCTCAGTATGACAAATTGTCCACCATTTCTAATATTTCTTGGTAATGTTGATGGGATGCAAATTGGTCTCAAAAAGACATGACAGCACCTTTATTCTGAGAAAAGTGTTTGGCTTGGTCCGTGTAAGATGACAGCTGATGACTATTACTTGGCATAATTCTGCTCAACAATTTCTCCATAATGTCTTTTAGTCGAATACATGACACTCCTGTCCTTATTTGAAAGCAAAGAAAACTGAAATAAGATCACCTCACGTCTGCTCTGGGGAGGAAATAAAATCACAATCATTAGATTATAAATCTAAATTGAGAATAATTTACATTTGATGCAATGATGCATTAAATGCATAAAACTGTTCATCTTACATGTTGGAACAATTGTTTATATTGTTTTGAGACTGTGGGCAAAATTATCACATTTACTTAGTCGAGAAATCGGCATGGAAACTGAATTTTAATTGGGCTTATCTCTGATCAATGTCTTGCCTTACTGAATTTACATGCAACCAGCCTGACTCTTGTTTACTTTACGTCAACTTTACGTTATATCTTAAAGGATCTCATTACGCATTCCTAATGATCAAAACGAAAAACGAAAAATAAGACAACCCGATGATTTAAAAGTTGTTTTCTCCTCTGCCAGTATCATTTAGAGAAATTTGAGCATTAACAAGGTTGTTTGGGAAAGACTTGTCACGTTAAATACTCTGGGGAAATAAATGGCCTTGCTTGGAGTGTTGATGGTTTTGCAATGCTTCAGGTCACGGTTATCACAGACTTGCTCTATTGAGAGCTGAATGTAGAAGTGGCATCCGTCCTCGTGTGTTCAGTGTTGGGTTGGCACTGCTTGCTAAAGTTTCTCTGGTAAATCTTGGGTTTCATCATCTTATCTAGCTAATTCTGTAAGCAAACAAAGGGTTTTGTGTCTACGCCTTAGCTAATACTAACTCCAAAAGACCAATCAACCAAAATTTCACACATTCGAGAGAGGCAAACAATTTATTCGGTTAGGTATTAGATGTGTGGCTCTTTGTGAAATTTCTTTTTTCTGTGGTGACGCATTTATTGTTCTTAAAGGGATAGTTCACCCCAAAATGGGAATTCTGTCATCATTAACCCCTCTAACTCACCCTCTTGTCTTTTCAACCCTGTATGACTTTCTTTCTTCTGCAGAACACAAAAGAAGAGATCATGAAGAATGTTGGCACCCATTGACTTGCATTGGCTTTGTGTCCATACAATAGAAGTGATTGGGTGCCGGCGCTGTTTAGTGACCAACTTTCTTTAAAATATATTGTTTTGTGTTCTTCTGAAGAAAGAAAGTCATACAGGTTTGAGATGAGAGAATTTTCATTTTGGGTGAACTATCCCTTTAACGCATCTGGAACGCGTCTCATTTTTTTTATACTGCATGTCACGGCAATAACAATGTTTGTTATCATATTCTAATTATAATCAGTATTTGATTGGATGAAATTTGTGAAGTGCAAGATGAGTCATCAACATTTTTTAGTCTGTTTCCCAAGAAGAGAAGCATGGCGAGACTGCGACTCGACTGTACAGCAGGTTAATTTACTCAAATCTGAATTCAATCCTATTAAGACAGCTTACCCAAACCTTGATTTTCTGGATCATACAGACGTTATGTTTGATTAGAAGTGGATCTAAACTATGGTCTAAAACCATATATGTAGTTTTACAATTACGTCAGCTAAAGAGCCCTGTCAACGCAGGGCAGGTAAGAACGAACGTACCTCAAACCTGAGCCAAAAGCCATGTAAATCCATTCTATTTCTATGAAGGCCGATAAAAGAGCACTCAAAATGATTATCCATTTACCTGAAATAACACAGTTATCAAAAGACAAGCGTCAGTGCCCTCGGAGTTCAAATAGTCCTGTTATTAATATGCCCTCGATCGTCCGAGCCAGCATTGATGGACAGTTAAAAAGACAAAGCCTCACCTATGCCCTTAGCTGCTGATCTTCCATTAACATTAAATGCAGCTATTAGAGAGCAGAATAGAAGTCATCTAACGTGAGTAGGGCCAACATTTGGCCATCATCGGCGAATCTCTCGAAAGCATGATGCACGGTACTAAAAAATACAATAAGTACAAAGCGAGGTCTTGAAAGAAGTTCAGATGTGATGGTTGCGGGCTGAACACACACACACACGCACATTTCTCCCTGATTATACGTGTGAGATTGTACCTCTGGCTTTGGCATCTGCATGCTGATGGCTTGATTATCTATGACAAGCGCTGGAATAACTCTGCTCCAAATGTGGGCCTCTGATTTGTCTTGACACCAGTAGTAAAAATCTATCAAGAGAAATGGATTTAAGTTGACAAACCTCTGAAAGCTATTCATCTGCATTGTTTATGGAGTTTATGATAATACGCAGCGCAGGGAAGAGCAGACTTGAATATTTATAATTCTGTGCCGCTGTCCATTTAGCCAGATGTCCACTAATATCTGTGTATGCCAGGGTTGAGGAGCTGCCTGCCAAAATGTTGTGGCATAATGGATAAATTATGGCCATTTCTAACAGAGGTTTAGAATATTTCTAACATTTAGCCCTCAAACAAAAATGTATGCTGATTGTTGCTGATATAATTGTCTGGACAACAACAACAATTCCAATGAAGGCACCGGTCTGACCTTCAGTGTAGTTTAGTTCACCAATGGTTTTATATACTTTATACTTTAGTCAGCCATAAAATGATAATTTTTGTCATTGTAAATTATATACTGTATTACATAATAGATTCTGAGATGCAGTATTTCAATTTTCTGTATTAAAGATATCAAGGTTATATTTTGAAAGAATGTTCTTTACATTACAATGTTTACAGAATGATTTTATGCAGAAAACATTAATGACAAAAAAAAATACTTTATTTGCCTTCACAGGGACAGAGTCATTTTATGTGCCCATGTGCCAATATTTAACTTTTTTAAGATGGAAATATAGCTTCAGCGCTAGTTCTGCCAGGAAGACTCAATCCTGCATCACTCACTACCAATCAACACCCAACCAATCACCTTCCAACATGAAACATAAAAGATCGCCACTTACCCCTTTCTACGTCCGTAGTCGAAGCAACAGTGATTCGCCCCCATCCTCCCCACCACCACCAGGAGGTCCCTGTCAATATAACCCCAGGGGGGTTGGCTACGCCCCCGCCTTGCCATCTTAAGGCGGGAAGTGGAGGACTTCTTGGCCCTCTGGATGCGAGCCACGGACAGGGCCTACTCCAAAGAAACCCAATAACCATTTTTATTATAACCATATATATTCTGTCTATCAGCTGTCTAATAAATGTCAAATACTCAACTTTTGCCTTCCGAGTCTTTCTGGTAGAATTATGTTCCTAAATAATACAATAATACTGTTATAAATAAAACTAATACTTTTATTCTCTTATAAATCTCTATTTGAGTCATGAAGTGAATGTTGCTTTGTGGTTTGTTACCAGTTTTTTCTCCATGTCCATTTAAAGGGAAAGTATCAAAAATGAAAATGCGGTCAGCGTTTAAATACCCTCAAGTTGTTTCAAAACTGTGTAAATTTCCTTGTTTTGCTTAACACAAAAGAAGACATTTGAAAGAAATGTTTGTAACTCAGCAGATCTGGGGCACTATAGACTTTGAAAGGGAAAAAAATACTATGGTAGTTAATGGTGCTCCCGAACTGTTTAGTTTCTCACATTTTAACCCACATGTTAAACAGAACAAAGGTGGTGAAAGTTGGGTGAACTATCCATTAAACACTCACTAAAATTATTACAAAGATTAGCATAATTCTGTTGATATAATCTTATAGAAATTCTTAAAATTACAAAATAGTGATTTTTTAACAGAACTACAAAAATCAAGACTATTACCATGCCCTAGGTAGAGGTATTAATTTACAATCACCATACAGCAGAAAACACTCGATTTTGTTTCCCCAATGAGAATAATACATAAAAATAACTTTTCTGTTTCTGAAGTCCCGCTGCAGCCAACAGATACAAAACGGCCAACATCTATCTAAGCAAGCCACTCGGGGCTAAAGCGTTTTATTTTCCTGTCCTGTGATTGTCCGCAGGAAGAGGTAATGTGCAGTGAGAAATGGAGAGAAATAAGATGGCCGAAGCGGTAATCACTGTGCACTCAGCTATAGAGAAGCAATAGATGCTGCAGTAACAAGTGTTCAGAGCTCAATCTTTGATGTCACATCAAGGACAGTTTCTGTCATGATGGCTCGAGATAAACCAAAGCTCTTGGGGGTAAAACAGCAGTGCACTTGCAAATGGGTTACAATGTACAAGACCTAAATCCAGATTCCCTTGAGAACATTAAATATCCTAAAGCACTTATTGTTAATTGGCAGAATGTCATACTCGTCTATTGAATGTCAATTACTTGTAGTATTTTTAAATCATTGATTGACTGGTGACAAAAATCTGAACGTCACTGTTGGCGAAGAGTTTTTTGTTTCTTTTCCTTTTAGTTGCATTAGAGACTCTAGATAATCATATATAAGGAGCGGAAAACTGACACCAGGGGAGCTCGGGGCTAGTTGTCACTCTTAACTCCAGTGATTATTACTGAAGTTATTTTCCAAACTCAGGTCACAAGTTCTGCATAGGCAGTGGCACATACTGTACTTGGCAGCAAAAAGGCTATTAGAGATTTTTCTACCATTATCACACAAGAAAAAGATACAGTTCACTTCGCAGAGTCTGATTCTCAGCAACCTTAATGACCATGTATAAAAGGGGTACATTTTTTGAATGGTGACCTGCTGTTAAACATCCTATATTGCAGCTAAACTTGAACAGTAGGAGACAAAATTTTGTATAATTGTATTATACTACTAAAGTCATTGAATATGAAGCTTTAAACAATAAAACTACAAAACCACGGAAAATGTATTTCATGATTTCCTCTCCCTCTTGTCATTTCAAACCCGTATGACTTTCTTTCTTCTGCCAAACACGAAAGAAGATATTTCAAAGAATGTTTGCAACCGAACAGCACCGGAAACTATTCACTTATATCGTACGGACACAAAACCAATGCAAGTGAATGCAGGTTCTGTTACCAACATTCTTCAAAATATCTTCTTTTATGTTCTAGAGGAACAAGAATGTCATATGGGTTTAAAATGACGAGAGGATGAGTAAATGATGACAAAAATTTCATTTTTGGGTGAACTATCACTTTAAGAGGATTTAACCTGTTTCATATATTCCTATTCTTTTGAAAGAGCTCATTTTATACAAGTTTATAAAAAAGATTGTCAAATAAAACCCATTAATTCACAAACAACAGAAACTGCACTAATAGAGAAAAAAAGTGTCAACGGAGCAGCAATGAAAATGCATTGACACATTGTGACAATGCTATCTTTACTCCATATAAAAATCAAGTACAGGATACTTCATTACAAACCGTATTAAAGCTAAAAACTAATTAGACTTTAACAATACAAAATAAGATGGTTAAAAGATAGTTTATTCGAGTGCTGTATGATGTGACTCTGCCAGTTAAAAAGTTTCACACAATAATGGAGTAGATTGTCAATCTTTAGATAATAAATTGCAGAAAACTCCTTTAGCCATAGCTGTTTGTGCAGCGACACATTCACTTGGCTTTACGCCGGATTGAATCACAAGCTGTCGGTAAAGATCGGTTACAAGCTTTTCAATAAAATCAATTCCACATTCTATCAAAACTAACGCTCTTTGAAAGGAACAGGCCGATGATAAACTGCACAGTCAAACATGACATTTACAGCTTTGAAATATTGCCTTGTATCTGAAACATAAAACATGGCTGGAGGGACATTGTCCGAACGTGATGTACTGTTTGAGACTTGCGCTTTGCATTTGTTAATGTCATGTTGGCCATTTATCAAAGATGATTTTCAGTATCTCTCTCCAGTTTTTTGAGACGTCGCCTCACGTGCTTTCTACAGGTCAGTAAAGGTGTTATTCCGCGTGACCCCACACGTCAATAATCTTTCGAGAAGTTCACTTTCTCTAGATATTATGTGGTTCCCAACAAACAGAGATGAATCACTTTTTAAACTGTGCTGGTTCGTATTCCTGCCGTGCTGATGCAGGCTGCCTCTCCCATTGACAGCAGGCAGCAGCAATGGGAATGATCAAGCTCCAGACACACAGCCAGTGACAGCGATGAAGATATTTATTTGCTCTCAGAATGTGGGTCAGGAACGATGCTGTAGCACACCCCCAGCTAAGCTGACTGCTGAGTTCCTCACACTCTTAAAAGTAAACATTAACCCTCGGTGCCCAAAAAGGGGATGATACTGCACTCCTCTACTTTTGTCAGTTTACATAACAGGATGGATAAACTTGAAAGGTAACGGAATTTAATTCAATTTATAAATCATAATGCACTTACAGTAGCCCATAATGAAACTCAGTGGAAAAGTATTGTACCGGACCAAATGTCACTGAATAATACAGAAAGGTAGACTGTAATGGACTCAAATGAAAATGTTGTTTTTTTGCATGAAAATAATCCTGAATTAAGTATTTACATTTTAATGATAGGCCTACCTGGTAATACATGTCTCACCCATGAGAATATTTACCACAGCTTTAGAAACATGTATGCTAAAATATGTGCTTAGAGCTGATCTACCCAGCCTAACTCTGCCTTAGAATTAGTGACAAGTCAGTCACCATCCCAAACCCATGAATTTACAAACAGCACCTGGGCAACATATAGGACTAAATAACCCCAGCAATTGTTCTCAGGGGTGTCTTTACCTTTTTATTAGGCAAACATTCACCCATTTAAAAACTCTAATGATGATTACGTTCCATGTGAGAATACTGAAATTAATATTGATTTAGACTTAATAAGCTTGTTCACCGCATCATTCAGATTTAGAGTGAATTCGTTCTTTAAGGTCTGGCTTTTTAAAGCAAATTTCATCCAGCAGGAAAAAAAAATCTTTCCTGTAGCTCAGTGGTAAGATCATGGTGCCAGCAATGCCAAGGGCATGGGTTCGATCACAAGGATTGCACATACTTTGAAACAAATGTACAGTACAAAGCAATGTAAGTCACTATGGATAAAAGCGTGTGCCAAATGCATACATGTAAATCTTGTAAATCGAACAGCACACCTGTCCTGTACAATAATAATAGTTATTGTACTAACCCTAACCCACTTGCATTCATCAGCACCATAATAATAATGATTGAATTAGATGGATAGATATGTTTTAAATGATTCGTATTAGCCTAATCATAAATGATTGAAATGAAAATGAAATTTTCACACGCTTCTCTCCGTTCTACACAACATGTGTTCAGCTACACATGCACAGTTACACCTGCACACACCAAAATGCACTGCTTTCACTTATTAGAGGCCACGCCCCAACTGTTTCTGTTGGTATTCTTCTTCTTCTTCTTTACCGATGGGACTCTATGGCAGCCCTATGAACCGTAAGTAGTAAAATTATGAAATTTGGCACACTCGTTGTGGTGGTCCTCAATAGTCATGTGACCAATTATGGGGACCCTAACACTCACTCTATAGCAAAATTTCACTTTTCAAAAGCCTGTAACTTTTTAACCCATTGATCTATATAAATTCTACACGGCACATGCCATGCACTCATCATGAGTGCGTTACACTAAGACTCCGCCCATTACAGTAGCGGCCATCTCGAAAAGTACAATATTGCTTTTTTATTTACTAGTCCTAGAAATTGAACGATGGCTCAGATGATCTTTGGAATGAGTCACACATACTGTAAATGACCCAACAGAATTGTGTGATCTACTGGTCAAAACAAAGTTTTGCATCGACCCAAAAATGTATCTGATTCTGTATCTCGGCCATTTTTCCATCTATCGCTACAAAACTTTGTACGCTTCATCGACACCTCGGACTGGGGATCAGTGCCAAATTTGAGAAGAGCGCCACATATGGGTGATATATCTGCACCAAATTTAGGTCCGCGCCATTGAATCACAGTCTCCTACATACCCTTGAAGTTTCAAGACAGCGGCCCCTAGCGTTCATGACATTATTTCTCTTGGTCCGTGCCGATTCTATTGATGCCTATAGTCATCTTCTAACATTCGGTTCATAACTTATTTGCTGCTCATTTAAAAAAGGGTTTTTTTCCCCAAGCTCTGCTGGTATGATGTTTTGAACGAGCTGCACAGAAATGGTTGAACTGATTTTTTATTTCTGAGTCGATTTTTCGAGAAAGTCCCCTTCAAAGTTGACTGTGCCTGTGACATTGTATCTTTCTCATATTGAAGGGGTCATATGTCACGAAGACGAGTTTTTCTCTATCTTTGGTGTGCTTTAAGTTGCCCATGGATGTATTAGACACGTACAATTGCAAAAATGAAAGTGTTAGAACAAAAGATGCATTCTATCTAAAAGCGAATGCTCACCCAGACCAGCCTGAAACGACTCATGTAACCACAATCCCGCGAATGTGCGTCATTTTGTGGTATGCCTTGACTAAGACTGCCCAAATGTATATGCAAGTAAGGTGGGCGTACTTGTAAATCTCATTGTTTCATCGTCGCCACAGCCATGTTGTGGAAACGCTGTGTGTTTCGTTGCAAAAAGAAAAGCATCTTTGTTTGTCCTTCCAAAGATAAGACAACTTAAATGAATGGCTACATTATATTTACAATACTGGTACAGAACAGTATAATCAGAATATTCAAGTGTGTGCAGAGGAGTTTTACAGATGATTGCTTCATGAACCTGGGAGAGATCAAGGCCTGCTGTGCACGAAAGCTTTGGTTAAAACCAATTATTTCAACCAATTCCAACCATTACAACATTGCAAGAACAGTCCAGTGCTTCAGATTCGTAGCCTGTTAGTTTATTTTCATTGTAAAAGACTTTGTTATGGAGTGACGTGAATAGAGTTTGTCTTGTGTTTGTGATCTGCAAATGCAGACACGCACACAATGTTAAAAAAAGACAACATAAGTCCTAATAATCAGTAATAATGTTCCAACTGCTTCAGCTGTGGTCTAGTGGTTAGAGAGTTGGACTAGTAGCCAGGAGGTCACTGGTTCAATTCTCAGTGCCACCAGGAAATGACTGGAGGGCCCTTGAGCAAGGCACCTTACCCCTGTGTGCTCTGCAGTGATAGCTGCCCACTGCACCCTCCTTGTAAGTCGCTTTGGACAAATGTTGTGTTTAAAATGGGTTTTACCGTCTTTGTTGAGTCGTGACAAGACATGGCCTTATCCCAGGTGATCACAAACGGCAAACCTTTATAACTTCGTATATAAAAGGTAAAACAGTTAGCTATAGTTTTTAAATATTTAACAAACTTTTTTTTAAACCTCACCAATCCTTCACATCCTGCTCGAGTCGCGCTCGCAAAGTTGATTTATCGGCTTGATCATCTCCCTTTCCTGATCAGATTCTTTCACTATTTGTGGAAATTATACAGTTTTTTTACCCTAAAATCGTGTGTGTACACATTGCATTACATCTAAAACAAATGATAACATTCATTTTAGCCCTGTCATGTCACCTCTTTAAACTATTCTGACTGGATGTAATGTTTTGTGCATTACTATGCAATATTATCTTCAGGAGTTCATTCCCACTTATGCTCTCTGTGTTTAAAGTACATTGTATTTCTGATATTTCTGCTCTACATTCTCGTTTCAGCACCTTCCGGGATTTTCCCATGTCACTATTTGAAACTCTGAAAGTTCTAAGTTCTAAGTAAGCTAAGTGGCACAAATGATAAATCGCAAATCTTGTGTACAAGATTGTGCTCTACTGTCTCATATCACCCCCTTCAGGGGTGGCCGGCAGAGTGCACTATGTCACTTGAGTGGCACACGTGATAAACCTCAATCCTCTGGTCCAAGAGGTTGTGGGTTGAATTTTGTGTTGTGCATTTCTGTACATTTCAATTTAAGTCTGCTTTATTGGCATGACAAAATGTACATTCGTATTGCCAAAGCATCTGCAACTGGCCTGCGTACAAATAGAGCAAGTATGTAAACAAAGGAAGAGAAAGATAAGTATAGTATTAAAACATTAACATATTAAAACAACAAGTACATTTAAGAACAAAATGACATTCTTTCATTGTCAATTTTGACATCTGTTCCTAATATACATCGTATATCTGTTACTTTTGCTCTACTGTCTCACTTCTGCCCCTTAAAGCACACGTATCAAACTCAGCTCCTGGAGGGCCGCAGCTCTGCACAGTTTAGCTCCAACCCTTATCAAACACACCTGATTCAGCTAATCACCATCTTCAGGATTACTAGAAACAATCAAGCAGGTGTGTTTGGAGCTAAACTGTGCAGAGCTCCAGGAACTGAGTTTGACATCCCTGCCTTTAAGGATGGCAGGCATGATGCACCATGTCAAGTGAGTGGCTCATCAAATAAAGCAAATGCCCCAAGACTCCAAGGTAGAGGTTTTGAATCCTGTTAGACATGTCTATTGCTTGTATGTAAAAAGTGTACATTGCGATAAAATTCTCGGCAGTTTTTTAAACATATCCTTTTTCAGGCTGTGTGCTGTCATAGCTGCAACTTTGGTTATTGTTACACATCGCTACTTACACCTCTATCAGCTTTGCTCAGAGCAGTGTTGCGGGATTAACGCTCAGTGGTGAGACTCGCCAAGTTTCTAACAGAATAAGTCTTTAGGGAGTTTTTATGGTCATCGGTTCGAATCCAGCTGTCGGCATGATCCGTGCTTGTGTGTAAATTGTGCGCTTTGAGTTTGTTTTCACCTATTCTTGTTCTTTTCATGCATGTTCTCTTTTTTGCTTTCGTTGCTCCGTGCTGCGCTCGCGGCGCCTTTGGGGGCTTGGCCCCTTATTGCTGCTTGCAGCTATATTTGTAATTAGATTTGGCACCGAACTTCACAACATATGTTTACAGCATTGCCAAACCACGAATCTTGATAAAATGTGCTATCAGGTAATTCATCCTCCGTATGACAAATGGGAGCGTTTAAAACACGATTTGAAGCTGAAATCCACCGTTTCTAAATAAAGCATCACTAAGCTTGTTTCTCGTTCTGTGAACAGCACTAATTATCGCCTATACAGGGAAATATAATTTCCAGTGAACGTATGAGACAGACTTCAAGTGTTGTTTGAACATTAATACCTCTTTATTAAGACAGTACTGCTTCATTTCTGTAAAAATGTCTTTTTATGGTCAAATACAAAGTGTTTTCGGGAAAATGTAAATACTTTTAAATACACAGGAATACAAACTACATAGTTGAGACAAACTATTCAACAGAAAACATACGGAAACAAGGAAGGATGCATGATATACAAGTTGTCCAAGAATGAGTTTAAATAAACCTGTAGTTTGCTGCAACATATATTTAAAAAGTAATATAAACATTTACACAGTCCACAGCATTTAAAGAACAGATAAAACATGTCGACTGGAACATGCTCTACTCTGTGTTATTTGATAATAAGTAAGTTGGGGAATTTTGCATTCTACCTGAGATGCAAAACAGCATAAAACCAAAGACCTGAGATGGGGAAAATTAAACCTACACTGAAAGTGATGTTTTTTAGATGTGGGCAGTTTCAGATTAGTAACTATTAAAATAATTATATGAATGGTGTTATGGCTCTATGGGTAGATATAAGCCAACTATGAGTGGAGCCCAAATTGCTTCTTGCAGATACCTTTTGGACACAACACTACAAAGAATTCAATGTCACTATTGAATGATTGTTTGACTGTAGCCCTCACTTTCTTATTTGAAATGTTTAAAGGTTAATTGTTTAATGTCTAAGCTATGTCAAACTTGTAATATGATACATGTGAATTGATATTTTTGTTCCCAATATGCTTGGCATATTAGTTAGGGGCATACAGTAAAAATAGCGTACCTTTTTTTAAAGGATACTCCGCCCCAAAATTAAAATGAATTCTGTCATAAATTACTCACCCCCAAATTGTTCCAAATCTGTGTGAATGTCTTTAATCTGTTAATTATAAAGATATTTGGAAGAATGTTAGCAACTGACTCTTCTGGAACGTCATTGACAACAACAATAGGAAACTGTAATATTTCATTTTTATTTTATGTTGAATACATTTTTTTGGGCGGTTCGATGGAGTATCCCTTTGAGGCAAATTACAGACTTTAACTACATGTCTGAGTTGATGGTGTTGTCATTTGACCTTTTATTTCCAATACACTCTAAATCAATATGTAGGTTTTGTTTTCAAAACGTTTTAAAATAAATCTACTGCTGCTGTATAAAACCACAAAATTCTGTACAACACAAAATCACAATCAGAACAAAAGTTTCTGTCTGTATAAGCAAATGTAAAGAAAGGCATTAGCTAGCCTTGCACGAATATACCATAATTTATAAGCATTTTCAAATCCAAACAATGGTCAGATAATCTCCGTAATAACACTGAGAAACGAAAAACAAACAAAAAAGTAGCACTCCATAATACACAATTCATGTAAACGCTATGACCAAACAATGTGCTGTCACAAGAATTTTACATTGTTAACCATAATCTCACCACAACTTCAAAATATCCCAATACATCCTCAATATAATCACAAATGATGTGTATCTGTACTCTCTAGGATGGTGTGTGAAGGCCCAAGATAAGAAAAACAATGCCTGGTGTGACAAATAGTGTCATAAATCAACCAACTCTACAATAATGTAATCATTTCTAATAAATTCTATATATTTTTTAATACATTGATAGAACATAATAGGCATCCCTGCATTCTCCCAAATACAAACGCACACATAAATCGCCAGTAAAACGATGTGCAACTTGCACACATTTATAAACTATTACGTTATTGTAGAGTTATTACATTCAGCCAGACATCTACGAATAAGCTACATTGAAGAAATGAAGAATAAAAGCTCTGCTGACCAAACTGTGTAGGAGGGCTACAAACAAAATGTATGGCTTACGACATACACTACAGGCTCGTTCTATTTCGTTTAGAATTGTTGATACTATGAAAAGCGCACAGAAGCACTAAACCACTGACCTCAACCTCAGACTGAGAACAGGCTAAATATGAAACACTATTTTACTTCTAAGGGAACTTCTTTTCGACAACCTTCTCATACAGCTTAACCAGGTGCCATTGAGCTGTTTGCTTTGGCATTCGTTTTCAACGTCCGGGTGTAATTGAGAATAAATTAGAAGGTGAGTGGGGCAGGTTGGGACGATGCAATACGACTCAGAATGAGTTTAAACACAAGCCGATTAGAATCACATACAGTATATTTAATAAAAAATGCAATGGCACAATAATGCCTCAGAATGCTTCGTAGCTATGTCTGTCACAAAAAAAAGTTTTCAACATTTCTAACTCATTTCTGAGGGACTAAGAAGAATAACAGGCAATAAATCACTCGAAACCTATCCACGTCAACAACCCGAGCCTTCGTTCTCTAGCTTACATTTAAACTTTGCGTGTGGCTTCTTTCAGACCTGCAGACAGAACAGCGTGAGAGCTTTAAAATGTACTGATGCGCTGGCAATTAAAACAAAAAAAAACGGATTGTGGGTTTGGACCATTCGTGAGACGGTATGAAGCCCGTGGGTGTCCTGATAAAAGTGGGTACTTCAGTAACAACAGAACAAGGCACAACATTTTTAGTAAATGTTTAAACTGAACAAAACCGGTCCCAGCGGGAGGTGTCGGATGGTGAAGCGGTTAAAAATTGAGCTCTCCCAGTGCTCAGCCATCCCACACCCCGTCCGCAGTGATGGCAGGACCTTCATCGTCGTCTCATCAGCTGCGCAGGTGTGAATCCAGCCTGATTGAATCCCACAACCCCCCACCTCCCAACCCAGCAGTCCACAGTTTGCTGTTCAGCACAGGAAGCTAGCAGGTCCAGTCTGAGTTATATGTAGTATTCCTTTTTGTCATCTGAGTTGTTGTGCCCACCCTCTGCGTTGATGATGGCGGTGTCGGCATCTGCTGCGTCGTCCGCTCCTTTGGCTTCGTGGGTGAAATAGGTGCCTTAAAATAGAGGTGAGAGACAGAAAATCTAAAATATTATTACTCTTCAAACTGTTTTAGTTTCTTATGCCCCGAATGTAATTCTTTATTTTGTTTGTTATTTGTTAAATAGAGTAGTTCACCTAAAATGAGAATCCGGTTACATTTTTATTTTAATAAAATCTTGGCAACTCCAGGATTCATCTTTTCTATTAGAGTGAATGGTGAGTGAGACTCAAGCTCAAAAATGAAAATAAAAATGCACTGAATATAGCTGATATTCACTTGATACGCAATTTATTTAGTAAATATCTTGATATCCACTTTCCACGTTTTTCTAGTTCATCGCATCCAAGAAAGATGTACCGATGTCTGATTCATGAATGAATGATTTGGTCTTTTGTCAAAGCTGTCGTAAGACTTAAAAGACTTTGGACCACTTGTCAACCCCAGTCCTTATTCACTTATATGAAAAACACTTTCTGTGTGCTATAGAATAAAGTCAAACAGGTTTTGAGTGACATTGGGGTGAGTACATGATGAAATTTAGATCTTTGAAAACAAAGGAAACCCTGTCCACCATTAAAGAGATGGTCATTAAGCTACAGCTGCAGAAAAACTTAATTAAAATTAAGAGACCATTTCGAAATCTGATTTCTGTAAATGTACTATTTATAGGTACCGTATGTGTTTTGTGGTAAAATTATGATTTCATTTCATTCTGTGAACTACTCAAAAAATTCTACCAAATTTAAAATAAAATTTTTGTTTCTATTTGCATTTAATTGCACAAAATGAAAACTGGAGGAACAGGTCAAAAAAATTGAACTCAAATACTGCAAAGAAAACAAGTTCATACAGTAATTAGGAAAAGTTAACCTCAATTTTTATTCTTATGCGTCTTGTCATGTTGTCAGTCTTTCACATTGCCGTTGGATGACTTTATATCACTCCTGAGATTTAATTTTGTTGAAATCCAACAGACACTGAATGGCCACAATACATCTAGAAATGTTGATTAGATAAAAATTTCAAATGGTCTCTTAATTTTTCCAGTGGCTGTCTTTTTTTCACCACCTTATATGACCAAAAATGTAATGTATTAATATAACATGGTCTCATCATTCCCAACCCTACCGGAATACAGAAGGAACAAGCGAACATTTTTCATTCAGAGAATAAACACAACCCACAATCAGGCAAGCCTTGTGCTTGATTTACCTTTGTGTCTGGCGAAGTATCGGCCGAGAATGATCAGAAGACAAAGCATGGCGAACACAACCACAGCGACGACACCTCCGATGACGGCATGATCAATTTTCTGCGGCACTCCATCTGCTCTTGAATCTGCGTCACAAGAAAAACAAACACAAACAAATTAAGGCACCTTGTGCTGTTGTCACAGGGTCGGTTGGGAATTCACTGAGATTCCCTGGAATGGTTGCCAAATGATGCTCTTCTGTTTCTAGTAAAGTCACATTAATGTCATCTTTCCCATACATGCACAGCTGTTCTAATTCAAATGAACACTTTGCCTGATGGCACCAGAGATGAAATTTTTAGAACCGAAAACACCTATCAGTTTCTGGCAGTTTTCACATAATAGTGTATCTGACCAGTTCTGTAAATGTAAATATAGCAAATGTCACATACTAACACGCATTCAAATATAGTTTGCGGTCTGATCTGTCTGAACCAACGTAGACAGTGACGAAGTAATGTTACGAGTTTATTCTGGTTTAATAAAACGAAGGACTGTCACAAGATCAGGTTTGCAATATGTTTTTTTTAAATAAATTAATAAATAATGCCATCAATCCATGTTTTATTTTGTTTATTTTGCTTGTAGAATTAGAGCGAGCTTGCAACCATTGGCTCAGTGACAGTTTACCCAAAATTGAAAATTCTGTTTTATGCAATCTTACATAAATTTGGAACAACTCAATGGTGAGTAAAATGTGACAAGTTCATTTAAGGCAAAATGTAAAACATGCTGAATAATTATTGATATTATCCTGTGTAGTATTAACATAATATTGATAATAATGTTTTGAATATCATGGTTATTGCTATTACTGGTATATTGTGACATCCCTAGAACAAATCAAAGACGAACATACTGTGCCGTAGTTCACCTAGCAATTTACTTGCCTTCTTGTAATTCCAAACATGTATGATTTCTATATTTTCTGTGGGAAACAAATAAGGCACTCAAGCTCCACATACATTTTATTGAATGGAATAGAAAAGCTTACATAATTTCTGACTTTACTGTTTGTGACAGGAGAAACAGAAACACAAGTACATTTTCATATTTTATCCTTTAAAAGTTTGTACAAGAAAACAAGAATAGCAAAAAGGAGCAATTATAATGAACCATCACTAGGGAAAATCGAAATGCCTATTAAGGAACAATTCGCTATTGCTGCCATGTCTTATATAGTCAATGTCTTTTACATGAGCAGTGCAGTGAGAAAAAAACCTGTGCAAATTCAAATTAGCCTACACAGTTTTCTCATGAAGTGCCTAGCAACCAGACTATAAGGAAGAACTTAGACTTGAGAATGAGGACTAAAGTGCATCAACAGATCTATATCGCAGGCTTTATTTTCCTTCAATATTGCCCAATCAATGAGGAAATCAATAGCTTTTCATCAGAAATAGAGGGTTAAGAAGCGTGCCTTTCTATTTTCAGCCTAAACACCAGCTAAGGGAACTTTGAACGATTGACTGACCATTTAATATCAAACCTTCTTTGATGTACATCAAATGTACATCAGTCATTTCTAATAATTCAGTAACCACCAAGCATCTTTAACAATACGTGTGGTTCTTTAAGGAGCGTATGTCTAATTAGCCTACCTAACGTATTAAATAAATGAAGGCTCGACTACTGCATACAAACAAGATCTTTTGATTAATTTGTTCCCGCCTGCAGCAAGCCAACAGATCCAGCCAGGAAGACACCATCTACTAAGACGCAGCTTTGATACGAGACAGAGAGGTTTCAGCGCTCAAATAGGACAAGAATGTCCTGTGTAGCATTATATTGCACCAGAGACCGATTCCTCATTAGCATGAGACTAGAAATGAAAACGGCAGAACAGCTCTGTCAGATTCTCTCCACAGCACCGCCCCTCTCCCAAATTGGGCCGACCCCTTCTCCATCTCCCTCTGCCTACTGCTTGACACCATCAGATAAATTAGCTGTCCAGGAGCACGGATACCTTAACACGGAATATTTAAGGGCGAATACATTTTCATCCAGATTGGCTTTAAACATAGAGCTACACTCGATGTGATTACGGATAAATGAAATGTCACTGATTGGCTGTTAGGCACATCAGATAGGTTACTGAAAAGAAACAAGGCTCCGCCCCTCACTGACCTCACACCAGTCGGTGACCACCGATTTGGAGCCACATAACTTTGTTCCTGAAAGGTAATAATGAAAGTGGTGGTGCTTCTTCACCTCTGGCATTTCATAATGTGCATTCTGGGTTTCATTTAAGAACCTCAGACCTTTAGAGCAGTGTTTCTCAAAATTGGGTCCACGGACCCCCTAGATGGCTCCAGCAAATAGCCAGAAGGTTGTGAAAAATTACTGAATTGTGAACAAGCATTTTGGGTGTCAGGCATATTTTCTCTATTCATTTTTTAAGAGTTGTACACTGTAAAAAATCCTGCAAAAACATTCTGGCAGCTGGGGTGCCAGATAAATACATTAAAACATCCACATAATTTATGTCATGTTTTTCTTGTTAATTTGCATTATTTTTCTGTAATTTGATTAATTCATTAATTAACATTATACATGAAAAATCTGTCATAAAATAACATTAAATAATAGTTTTATTTACAGTGTAAGTACACTGTACTCTTGCGTCATTTTATTTGACGCAAAAAATATTTGAAAAACTCGAATAAAACCTTTAACAAAATACCTGTATATAAATGATGTAGTTTTTTTTTTTCAAAAAGAAATCAGAAAAAAGAGCATTCAGCAACCATAGTGTAGGCATGTTACAATAAGAGAAAAGAAATACATAAAAAATGATAATGATTAAAAAATAGACACCTATATATAAAGAAAATAAAGAAAGAAATGTAAATATATAAATGAACATAAATGTAAAGAAGTATGTTAAGGAAATTAACAAACATCCATTTCAATAATAAAGTCAGCAGTGAATACGAAATATATCATAATAAATTATAGAATATATATATATATATATATATATATATATATATAGAGCACTTCGCAAGTTGTAAACACTGGTCCAGAAATACTTCTGGTTTCAGTGTTTTTTTAACTTAAAGGTACAATGTAATCTTGAAGAATTTTTTATATCTTAAATTGTTTATTAATGTTCTGTTGCTTGTATTTTGTTCAAACATTTGTGTAGTGTCAAATGACTGAATCAGGAAGTTCTTCTGGATTTTTTTAAATGAAAAAAATGGAACCCTGCCTTAACACATCCCAAATTTGCCTGCTTAAAAGCACAGCAAACAGCAGAGAACCACGCATTGAGCATTACCTCGTGTTAAGCAGACCGTGGCTTGTGATTGGAATTCATTGGGGAAATGAAGAGGACTTTTCCCTGATTTACGGTCGGGTGAGGTGGGAGGAGAGACTTCTGCACTGCTGCCGGCCTCGAGAGCTCATGTTTTATGAGTCTCATTCTGCATCTGTGCTAAAGTGAGTAATTAAACTACAGGCCAGTGTCACTGCAGCAGCTGTGGACCAACTGCAAATGGCCGACGTTACAGCAAGACGGACACCTTCTGCTTTTCCACTCACCCGCAGTTCTGCTTTCTGGTTGTGGGCAGAGGGATAGACACATGAGCGAATATCTTTGATTTAGGTTCCCGTGCTGTTTACGTGTGACCGACCTAATATCAAAGATATAGCGAGTATGTTCCTTTAAATCCTACTCTAATTTATCCTAAGTCTATTTTGAGCTGTAAAAAGGCACTTGAAAAAATAATCGGGGAAGAAGAGAGATCGGAATTCTTTTTTATTGGATTTTCAAATCTAGATTTGTGGATCTGCACAGGTAATTCCCAGGAGTTAAGACTCGGAGCTATGAGAGAGAGCCAAACTGATAAAATGAAATGGGAAATTTATTTTTAAATATATAACAGCTTACCCATGAAACGCCAAGCGACAAAACAATGCATCTAAACATGCGAAGTCACGCTGCGGCGTCAAAAGAAAGATTTTCCAAGAGTGTGGAGATTCACAAAGAAATACTCAGAGAGGAAGCTGAACGTGAACTCTGAAACGTTCAGATTTGAGGGACATCGTACCGAGGTACAAAGCGAGACCTTTCCAAACAAAGATGGGACCCTGAGCATGTGGAGTCTTTGAAACATGTTTTCCTAATAGAGTTCATTCCCGCTGTCTCTAAATTGAACTAGCGGGCCACAGGGGTGACAAAGACATTTGCTATTATCTGCTCCTCTCTGTGAGCTAAATCACATTCACATAGTGAAGTCTGTTAATGCAAGACTGTCAAAATGTGCTCTAAAAGAGGCCTGCTACATGCCACAAAGCATATGGTCGGTGGCATTTTCCCCTGAGTTGTGTAGATGGAATGATAAATACGTCAGCGGTCTTAACCAAATTCTACTTTCAGCACATAGTTTTTGGTGACAATGTCTTTTTTCCAAATAAACAACCATTCGGCTTTTATATGTAACATGCCGCTCGAAACTGGCTGTGCTTAATCAAAAGGAAGAACATGAATCAACTTCAAATTATACTTTATTTCTTTTGCACCACAATCAAAGTGAAAACAAAAAGAGATCACAGACTTTCCATGTACACCCTTCTCTAAACAGTTAAACTGGAGCACATCCTCTTCACAGAGAACCGTAGACGTTTTGTTTACCCCATAGTAAGAAGAAGTGGCATCTTTGATCAAATCCACCACACTTGTTTCGGCACCTCACCGCCTGCTGAGATGTCTTTGGCAACATGACTTAAGAAGAAGTGTTGAAGTTATGTAGTGTTTTAATGAGTAATGGAGAACTTCACGGCTTTGCTGAATTCTGCTGTTTCTGACCTTTATGATTCTGCATTATTACTGCCCTAAACCCTTTCTTTTAGTTTAACAGAAAGTAACCGCGTTCTGTACCGGGCTAGTGATTACAGTTACTGTGTTTCTTTATAGCTTTCTCAACTATAAATTATTCCTGGATATGTTAACATGTTACATTATTAGCATGTCCACTGTTTCTGCATGAATATAATTCAAAGCACACACTCGGGATCAAAAGCTGCTAACCTGTAATCATAAAGCTTGCAAGAAATTCGCTTTTTATATGTCATGCTCAAGGAGTGGGTAAAGTAGCTTGTTTACTTGCAACTAAACATCTCAAAAATGTCTACTTGTTGAACTCAAATTGTATTATTTAAAAATACATTTAAATTAATGGAAGAATACATGAAAAAATAGAACAGACATAATAGTTACTGGAGGACTGATTCAACCATGCAAAGATAAACAATAATAATAATACAGAGCTGCTTTTGAATGGCTGTCAATGGAAAAGATGCTTCATGCCTCAATAAAATACTAACGGCATCTATCAGATTAAACAGAACCTTGCAAAACCTTGAACTTTAATTACGATTCATACAACACTTCACCTGTTCAACGGCGCTAAACACTTACTTGAAATCCATTGATTCGGTTTCAGTTTCTTTAATATCTTGTTGCTATGAAAAGCAGGTGTCAAGCAAAGCAACGTAAGTGTGAATATCTTCTCAAAATGATGCAGGAACAGTCAAACTCAGTTATTTAATTAAACCTGACAAATAACATGCACACATTGTGAAATTAATCAAAAGTAATGAATTCAGTGTTTCTGGCGTGACAATAATGTGACGATAAACATCTTAAATGAGTGACATGGCTGGCTTTGACCAAAAAACAACAGCAGTTTGTGCACAATTTAGGACAGGATGTACCAAATAAATGTAAGTGTGAATGTTTCATCAAAATGCAATGTAGAATCAGTCAAACACGAATAAGAAAAAGACTGTGCAAGATATATAGTGTATATTAAAACAAACCCACACAAGCCCCACAGCATGAGTACCAGTTTCTCTCAGATGACCCCAAACTGGGTGTGTTATAACCCACATTCACATGCTGGGTGCTGAATGAGGGCGAGAGAAAGATAAAAGTTCATAGATTCAATGTTTTTTTTACACATTTTGCCTTTTAGACTCACTACAAGCTAGAAATAAAACCTACTGTAAGGTAGAGGGGTCATCTCAATAAACAGTCTCCGCTTAGTACGCTTAAAAGTGCTGTAAAATTTATTTGGACTATCTATTGACAGAAATGCAATAAAATATACAAAACTTTGTCTTCAGAAGTGTCAAAAAGAGTTTACATAATGAAGCGTTATGTTTTTATTACCTTACAATTCAGCAATTTCTACCTAAATACTCATGTTGTTTCTACAGTAGCCCTAAACGGAGAAACTGCACTTCAGAATGCATTTCATAAATACATTATCTCCTTCGGCAAAGAACCGAAAACTTGAAAAAATCTTAGATCTGTGAGAGCCACCATAGTGCTTCGAAAGGGATGGGGTGGACTCGGCCGTTGGTTGCAATTCACAACTTCACCGCTAGATGCCACTAAATTTCATACACTGGACACTCAAAGCAAAAAAGTAAAAAAAAGACATTTTCTCATTTTCTAAAAGTGCAAACACCTGGAAGATCCTAGAATCCTTGTTAATACTGCCGAAGACAAGTGTACACGTTTGGCTCCCGTTACGCTGAAGATTAGTTTACGGTTTGCAATCGAGCTAAATTAAAAAGACAAAACCGAATGGGTGAATATTTTGGAATACAATGCAATGGTAATCATCTTAAACACTCAAGCACATGCAAGACAACAAACACCTGCTCGACGCAATTTGTTTTTGAAATGTCTCTCATGAGTTCATCTCATTAGCACACAATTACCTCTCAAACACAGCAAGACAAAGACACACAGCGCAAAGATCGCTCTTCTCCGCTCATATTCGCCGTGAAAAAGCACCTATCTTGCAAGGGCTTATGTTAGAAACAATTCTGTCAGTTTTGGTTTGATTTCAGATAGCAGTTGATACGCCCCAGCTGCAGACTGCGCTGGTCTGTGTGCTGAAATAAAGTGTCATTTTCCATTGATGTGCCTTGTGAGAAGTGTTATATTATGGAAGAATTCCGACAGCAGAGTGATAGAAAGGGAACTAAACATTGACACTGACATCGTCAGTAGAGAGCGATGAGTACATTCATCCTTCATTGATTCCTCTGCAGTTGTGTTTTCTCTGGAGCTCAACCTCTTCAACGACATCGACTCCACGACTTCACCAATAACCTTGTTGGCTCAAGCGTGGTACAGTGTGGTTTATTCTCATGATAGTGTAAATAGTAACTAGTGTAAATAGTTTTAATAGTTGCTGTTTCCTGTAACCAAGAAAGTATTACTGGGTAACTACTATCTAGTAGCCAACTGGCAGTATTTTGTATTGTTTATGCCTTAAAATTATTTGAATGTGCTGTAAAAAAAAAGTGAAATAATGCCAATTTGACTGTCCTTAAAAATACAAAGTTTATTGTAAAATCTTATTTATTTTATATTAGACTTTATTTTATATTCATATATTTATATTCAACATACATTTTAATTTTTGTTGTTTTATTTTTATCTACTACTTAAAAAAAGATCTGAAGTATTTAATGTTTTGAGCGACCATTTTATTTAGGATATTATTATTTTATATTATGATTACTTAAGTCATTGGAATTGAATCAATATATTTATTATTATAAGTCCTTTAATTTCATTTAATTATCACATATGTAGAAACTGTTATATTTTATATAAATATCATATGAAATAATATTATTAAATTAAATAAAAATGTATTAAACAAATTAAGTTATACGAAACAAATAAAAATAAACTAATACTAATACTAAAGATTACGATTACAAATAATAAAAATAAAATAAAACATAATATTTTAAAAGAAAAAATGATAAAGAATAAAATAAAGATTTGATATTAAATTAAATATAGATCAATGTAAAATGTAATATATTAATATAAAACAAATTAAAATATGATAAAAAACGACGTTTCCCACAAACAAAGAAGCTTGATAGACACACCACTTTAGTAACTACATTATCATTCAAATAGGCAACAATGGAAAATGATCCTATACTGATGTAAATTTGCTCTTAGCAGATGCATTTTCACAAAGGTGACTTGAATCAGCATCAAGCAAAATGTCCCCAAATCTCCTTTTCTTTGACAGACAGCTCCGTCAAACAGTGTTTGCCATCTCCACCACTGCAGTCCTTATATCTAAATCCTGACGCATTTCACCAGCCGGCAGAATTACTCCTGACAGTGAGC
This sequence comes from Triplophysa tibetana, assembly GCA_008369825.1. NCBI lineage: Eukaryota > Metazoa > Chordata > Actinopteri > Cypriniformes > Nemacheilidae > Triplophysa > Triplophysa tibetana. Next base: position 9,766,654 of record CM017917.1, on the reverse strand, counting down.
AAAGATGTAAATAAGCCCATAAACAAATAAGAATGTTACGAGGGGAATGAGAAGAAGGCTCCGTGCGCTCTCGAGTCATGATGACATCTCACGGGAGATGATGGGGGCTGTAAACTGTGCTGGCACTCAGGTGAACACTGCCAAACGGGACTAAATTACAATCCGGGCACAGTGACTTGACTCCGTGCCATGAATTACTCATCTCCTCTTCATTTGCACCCGGCACTCATTTGCTCCCGTGCAGCATATGTGCTCCATGTCTGAGTGGCGCGCAGACATCCACGGCGTCGGCCGCTCTGCTTGCCGCTTCCCCTCGGCAGACAGGCGTAATTAAAACCGCACTGCTAAATGGGAGCTCAAATGGTCGCAACCTGTTTGTGATGGGGGAACAAGTTTCACTGAAAATTAATCACCTGAGAAAACGCCAAACTGTGCTATGATGAAGCAGAGAGAGGTTTGGTAAAGCGGGGTTGACAGAAGCTACTGGCCCGTGCCTAATGTGACTTTGAAGAGGAGAAGCAGACGTGGGGGTCTGTAAAACAACCGCTGGTTACAGTGAAATAACTGCTGTCAGACCAGCCATCTTACTGTGGGATCTACGCGGATGAATAACTTTAGAAAGTAATCCGTTTCTTGGGTCTGTTTTGTTTTTGAAAGAGATACAGAGGGAAGTGACTGAAAATTCTTGCATGGCAGAGAGAGAGAGAAGACGACAGACATGTGTCGCAAGCTAGACTCGAGTCTATGTCTTTTGAAGTGAGCTCTCTGTCTTAATATATTAGCTTTGACAAATGGCATCCTTTTATTTGATACTTATTTGAGATTCGCAAGCACAGTGCATACGGACGATTATCATCAGGGAACATAATCTATTCAATGACTTGCAAACTGCAATGAAGCACAACACTGTTTATGAATTTATAAAATAACTACATTGTGACATTTTAGGAATTTTCTCTGACTATAGATACGGATGGTTAATATTCCGTTTTCTCACACATTTTTTAGCTCTTTGAACAAATCTCTTTACACATACAATCTCTTATCACGGGAAACAACTAATATAGGCCTATATTATGCACCCTGATAGAGAATTCATAACTATTTTACTATTTTCTAGAAAAACTGAACCATTTTGGAGATGGTGGTCTAGTGGGTTAAACCACTGATCTGGAAATCAAAAGGTTGCTGGTTCAATCCCAGCAGCCACCACCAGTGTGTCCTTGAGCAAGACACTTTACTCCATGTTGCTCCAGGGGGATTGTCCCTGTAATAAGTGCACTGTAAGTCGCTTTGGATAAAAGCGTCTGCCAAATGACTAAATGTAAATGTAAATGTACATTTTTCGAAAACAATAATAATAAGGAAGCCCCATTATAATAGAGAGAAGAAAAGAAGAGGCAACGGTAGAGAGTTGGTTGTTACTGATTTTTTTCTTCTCTCTTCACACTTGGCCTAGTCTTTGACACATTTTCAGGGTGTTCATTTTTTTCACTTTTATTTGGGGTTTTCAAGTCATTACCATTATGAGCTTTGAGTTAAAGTGAATGTAAAATTCTAAATATTATAAAGAGAATAAATGATGTTGTCTAAAGGTTGAATTTAGTGCAAATATTGGAAATGTAAGAAGTAATCATTTTATTAATGTTAACTTTTGAAGGTGTTGTGAAGCACATTTCACTTAAGGAATCTGCCTTGCAGTGGAATTTACTTCATAAACCTATGTACTCCCAAATATTCTCAGAGATGACATACAGTTTATGAATTTGCATGGTATTTGTAAGGCTATTGAACAATTTTAATTACATAAATTTGTTTATATCTGGTCACAAATTTTGCTGGCATAGAACACACGGCGTCTAGGTCTTTGGTGTTATTGCATTAACAAAAGGACAAACCTCCAGCAATTATTGGGTTAAGTATTTGAAAAAAATCTAATAAGTGTTTATATACAAGTAAACATTGTCTGGCCCAGTTTAAGGAAGAACAAAATAGCATTCCTATGTGGCACAAATGATCAGATGAAATAACAAATTGATATAAATTGTATGACATTGAAAAGCAGTTATTATGTATCATTACAAACTGAAATATCTATATGTAAAGATAGATAGAAACAGATACAATATTAGACCACTAAACTGGTGCGAAAGCAAATTAGACAACAACACAAATAAGATCATACAACTTCAAATTTCTGTGCGACAATCATGGCATATGCCATGTAAAGACTGCAGTATGCACTTCATTGTCTGGAAATGTTTTGATATAAACTGCCTATCAGTCATCTGAAATGCTAAATTTCCTGTAGCTCAGTGGTAAGAGCATTTCGTTAACAATGCAAGGTTGTGGGTTCAATCCCAGGCAATTGCACATACAATAAATGTATAGGATATTACAATGTAAGTCGCTTTGGATAAAAGCGTCTGCCAAATACATAAATATACATATAAATTAAATGCACGACACCCAAACATCTGCTAGCAGTCACAGCTACTGTACCTGCAGGCCAGCCCACAAAAACAGAAACAAAACTGTGAATATACTGACCTGGCATAAAAAACACTGCTAATCAGATCCATGTGTCGCTACCTACTCAGAATCTGCACTGCTGTAAAAAGAACACATGACTAGCAAATCCTCATTCAACCACCTCTTGCAAAAACAAAAACTAAATAAAAAAGTGAGAGAAAGAACTTGTTTACCTTACTAGAGTTTTCACCATTATCCATCATCAGTGTATCTCAACATCACACCTTTCCTGTCTAGAAATTAGCTTCTGCCTTACCCGAGGGATCTAAATCCCTATCTGCAGCAAATCTGCCCGGACTAGAAATAGACAGACAGAGTAGAAGCTGTGAGGTGAGGTCCCAGAATTGGGTTTTGTAAAACCATCGGGGATTTGATCTATCTGTCTGGTTGAAGCCCGTGTCCTCAGAGCACAGGTGATTGGTCTCTCTGGGGTACAAAACAGACTTTCTGCCAGTATTAAACACAGGACAAAAGCTTGACTGTATCGGGCTCTTTTCGAGCCCTGAGGCTTTCTGGGAAGTGAAATAAACAAATTGTGGAGGCAGGTACAGCAAAAGCTGTTTGCTCGCCGAGATGTTTAAATTACTAAGTGTGCTTCAGCATGGCATTTGCTCCTCCTCCATAGAAAACCATATTTAGGCCTTGAACTGTTGCCTGCTGCCTGTTGCTAGGTTACACAGTTAGGGATGGAAAATAAAACACTTATCAAAAAAGAGAAAAGTGCACTTGGGGTGTGAAAGCATAAACTGTGTATGAAAGAGTAAATCTCTTGCGTACCGGCGGAAAACCACAAGCAGAGCAAAGTTGTGTTCTGTTTGACACCTGTGAAGACACCTCAATTAAAAGTGCGTGATAAATAGCAATCCTTCAACAAAACATGCTCCTGTGATAGAATGACACCACTGTGTTAGTTGTATGAGTTTATAAATGACTGTAATATGTGTCGATTATTGTCATTGCGTTCTAAATTCGAATGTAATGTCCAATGGGGATCCATTCAATTTCAATTCAATCTCATGAATCGAAAGCAAGATTCTTCCAACCCTAGCTGTTGATTTCTTTTTCTATTCACGCCTGACAATAAAAGTCTCTGAAGCATGTCATTCCTAATGTGGCCTTTTACATCTAGACACGTAATTAAAAGAGACGTGACAGTCTCGTCTTCCCCCCTCACAAAACAAACCACAGATATTTCACAGCTCGATCACGCGTGGGAACACGGGGTGGCCCTTTTCTCCATGGAGGATGCTCTGTTGCGCTGCTGCGCGAGCGACGCGTCACGTACTCTCATCAGCCACTGATGGCAGATCATTCGGCCATAACTTCCAGCACCGAAACGGGAAGCTTCCCGAGCCGAATCGATTCGCGGCTCATTCATCTCTGCGTGTTTACACAAAGTGACATTTTCGCACGTCATGGCCGCAGCATTAATGCTGGACATGAAAGAGCGTAAGCTGCAGGAAAGCAGAAGTGCCTCAGATATGCGGGAGGAGTCGAGGAGCGGAGCGTGCTGGGTTATCTCGGCTCACGATGAGGGGAGAGGCAGGTAGGAGGAAAGCGCGTGCAAAAAGAGAGGAGATGAAAATAAACAGGACAAACAACAAACACGGCCCGGGCCAAGCAACTAGACAAAAAACAACATGAGACGGCTTCAAAGACAACAGTATAAAGGTTTATGACAGAAAGCTGGGTGGAAGTCTATGGTTTGGTGGTCTGCTGGGTTGCATGGCTCTCTAGTCCAAATGTCAATGTCAATATAAACATATATAGCTATTTCACCTATTTTACTTGGTGTAGAATGACGGCTTTTTTAATTTGGTACTGTATGTTGATCAGGGAGCATTTTGCTTTGTTTTTAGTTACATGACTAAATTACATTAAGTCTGGAGTCAACTTGAGTCAAGCTTTCATTATCCATCCAAATACAACCATGCATTAAAAAGGGTCCATTTAGATTTTCCTGTTATCTGGAAATAATAGTAGGGGTAAGGTAGATTGGTATTGTAGCCTGTATTTCCTGGCACATCTTTATGAAGTGATAAATGAGGGCAACATCTAACTTAAACAGTAGCCACAGTGGATCTAAAACACCAACCAGTTTGGGGTGTTTTAACATTTGATGCTGTTCTTTTTTCTCCAAAAATCAACAGAGTAAACTTCTCAGAGGAGCTCGTATGGGTGACCAAAGGCAACATCTGGTACACAGTTTTCACATCTGATTAGTGCATCTGCATCTGGTGGGAATTCACAGAGATTTCCTCTATGCGAGCACTGTGAAGCTCGCCGTGTGACACCGTACTGTTACAATGAGTGGAGCCTGATAATGAGTCACTGCTGTGCATTTCTATTTCACTACATTCTTAAATAGACTCGGCCTTGTCTTAGTCACTTAAGAAGACGTAGAGTTACACATTAAATGTGGTTGACAACAATACCAGAATAGAATGATAGCGTGTAGCTTATGTCAAACACTTCAAATAGGATTCTTGCTGAGAGAATAATATATTCATTTGTTAATGTAGTGTTGTGGGTTTACTTGCTATTTTCTAACAAACAAACAAATATTAGTAGAGTTATCAAAGTAAATAATTACACCCTAAAAAATGCTGAGTTGTTTCAACCCATTGTTGGGTAAACGATAGACATAACCAACCATTTAACCTGTGCTTGATTGTTGTATCAAGAGCATGGTCAGATTATTTAAAATTATAACCCATTGGTTGATTTTGTCCACATTTTACCCAACAATGGGTTGAGACAACCCAGCATTTTTTTAAAGGACCCATGTTGAGATTTTAGCGGCATCTAGCGGGCAGGGTGCGAACTGCAACCAACGGCCCAACAGTCCCCCTCCCTTTAGAAGGACTTAAGTGGCTGACACAGGACAGAGATGTTGCCGTGTTTTTGCTTCTTTGCCGATGGAGATAACTAATTTACGATAAGATCTCTGCAAAGCAGTTTGTCTGTTTAGGGCCACGGTAGAAACATGAATTCCATGCAAAGGGACCTGTGCATGTAGATAGAAATAACGCTTCATTATTTAAGGTCTTTATACCTCTGAAGACATAGTTATGTTCAGTACATCATATTGCATGTCTATCACAAGATCCTCATAAATATTACACACAGCAACTTTCAATCACAGCAGATTTTTTAAGAAATTTACTCCAAAGTCCCGTAACCATGTATTTACTGCATTGGCCTTCCAAACCAGTGTTATTTTTAGGGCTGTCAAATCGATTGATCACGATTAATCAATTATACAATAAAAGTTTGTGTCTGTATAAAATATGTGTATTTATTCCTATGTAGATATAAATGCACAAACATACATTTGCACATATAACTAATATTTGCATAAATATAAAGGATTTTTTACTTTAAATAATGTATACTGTATAGCATATTAAATGTATACATGTATAATCACAATTAATCGATTTGACATTGATTTTCTTTCCAGGAAACACAAAATAAGATTTAAGGCATAATGGCCTATTGTTTTCAAAGAAAATAAGTAACAAAAACGACAAATATCATAACAGCCAGTATTTTGATTGCAATTCATACACTTTGTGTGCACTTTGTGTGCTATTGTGTGAAGCCTTGTGATAGATGTGTGTGAGGAGCAGGATAAAAATGAAGGAATAGTAAATACAAATGTATTGAGGAATAGTGAATGTTCATTTGATATTGGTATACATGGGAAATGAACTTGGAGTGCACTTTCGTCTCGAAGACAAATTAAGTCACAAAGGAAACTGGAGAGCCTGCTTTTGGACTAATGACACACAGAGTTTTCTCTGTCTTGTTTGGCCGACAGGAACTCTATCAATCCCACACAGAGTTGCATCAGCAAACAGATCCATGAGCCCGGCAACCTCTGCCTTACTTAGAGGTAGTGTGAGCTCAGCCTGGACATATTGCGAAAGCCATGAAAAATATCTAAGGAGGAGCTCATTATAAAAGACATTGCTGATGTCTACATACCGAGCAAGGACACTTCATCTTTCGTCTGTTCAAAGTGGATTAAACCAAATCTTTAGTCTGGATTCTGAGTTACCTTAAAATATCCACAGTGTCCCACGGCAAAAACAGATCAGCTGAAAGTCAACAATCGGATCCTTTGGGCAAACTTTCTCACCGTCCAAACCTTAATTGGATTGTATGGGAGATTCATGGAGGGGATTTCTAGGACAGGGAAGTTTTCCAAAAAGTGATGCCGGATAACGAGAAGAGAAGTACATCTACAGGTGATGATAAGTATGTTCACCTGCATCTAGCACCCGTTTCAGAAAAAAACTTGACACCGTCTATAAAATATAGACCTGCCTGCAGCCCACCTGAACCTGAGCTCAGCTGTATTGTTTTATATTTTATCATTACCCAGCATGGCATCCATATATCCACTCGGATGGTACATATTTTTGCCCTTTCACAGAATCCAGCTTGGCACCCACTTGCACCTATCAATATTAATCACTGATCCATGGCAGCTCCAATCCCCTTGAAATCAAATAATGCTGAGCCTTCACGCCCGTAGACAAAATTCGCAATACCAGGGTCAGTGGCATGTCGCAAATCTTGGCACAATGAACCCTGAGACAGGGCTGCGTCTCCAGGTTGTGACGTTTGAGAGTTAAATAGTATTTCCAGTGATGCTATTTGAGTGACCGAGTCCTCTCTTTAAAGGGATTATTCTGTCATGATTTATCCATCCTTAAGTTATTCAAAACATGCATGACTATCTTTTTGCTGTGGAACACAAAAAATACATTTTGAGAAATATCTCACTGATTTTGTGTCCGTACAATGTGAAGTCAATGGGGTCCAATTTCTTTGTGTGCTCTGCTGAAAGTTTGTTATGTTACACTTTGATTTCCTGTCATGTTGAACCTAAATCTAGTTGGCTGCAGCAAGCGGCCGGCAAGTTGGCAGTGGGTATAAATTTGGAACTAATCAATAAACATTTTTAGCGTGACGTGAACGAGAGGGAAGTGATAGCATAGCAAATATTCTAAAATGGATTACAAATGCTTCAGAATGTAATTCATAAAGTGACGCGCTTACGCTTTCGGTTTTGTAAAAATTGATAAGTAATCCATGCTTGTGCAACGAAGCAAAGTTTTTTTAGGGTCAACAATTCAGAGTGTTCCAAAAAAACAGAAATGAGACATTTTAGGTCAGATTTTATGGCATTTTTCTTTTTCAATTCAGCTCAAGAAATATTTTCTAACAAACACATCTAACCTGAACTGTATTGTTTCGTAATTCTGCAGGTAGCACAGACATGTCCCGTATGCCAGCGCCCCAAAGTCATGTTGAGACGGCCACAGATGGCCACACATCCACTATTCCAAACCCTAACGGATAGACTGCATATCAGATAAACACTCTTTCAGATGACTGTTGGATTACGCTCCGCCGCTTGAAAGCAAGTTCTGCTCGAACGTTAATCTGAGGTTAAGACTATTACACCAATAAAACTTCTCGCACATTTCCTTTGCATGAGAATACGTCAGGCTGGGAGGAACGCAGGAGAACATCTCTGTAGATGGAGAAACAGACATGACTTAATTCAGCCGGTGATCACTGAAAATCACAACTGATGTTTCTTCTCTCTCTCAGAGCGGACGACACTATGGGTTTAAAAGAGGGAAAAGTATAGTTTACGTGAAAGGTAAGTTTCTATTTAGCCATCCATTTTGTGTTGTAAATGGCAATCATCTCTAAATGTCACCCCCCTAAAGCTGTGGAGCGTTTCAGCGAGACATTATGGCTTAATTGATTTTCGTGATAGTAGAGTACACCCTTTCCTTTCTCACTCTTTACAAGATCATCAAAAATGTATTGGACTTCGAATTCTCTGTAGCACAGTGTGTCCGCCATTGTTTGCTGTGAATTCCTAGTCCAAAGCTTTAATATACATGGATTCTTTACACTTTTCACTCAACATTGCAAAAATGAAATTTTTACAAATGTCTAAAAAAATTCCAGTCAAGATTCATAAACTTGACGGAGTCAATAGACTTGTGGGTAAGTTCTTCGACATGTGGTGCGATTGCGCTTCAGGTGACCTGAGTTTGAATCCCGACCCGTGGTTCTTTCCTGGTCCTTCTCCCCTTCTCTCTCATACATCGCTTCCTATTTTCTCTCTCCATCTGTATTAGGTTAATTAAGTCCAAAATGCCAAAAATAAATCTGATAGAAAGATGAATTTATTTTAGAAGCAAAAGCAAAACAATTCTGATTTACATTGAAAACAATAAAAAATATATCCCAATTCAGTAAGAGAAAACAAACTGTATTTTTCTTACCCAATTGTCAGAAATGTCATTTAATATTTCATTTTTTCAGTAAACCCACACTCGATATCTTATAAATGTATCTTAATAAAAGCATTTTCAAGACTTTGCTAGAAAAAAATAGTATGAAATTCGTTTTTGCAGTAAAAATGCCCAAAATACTGAAATCCGTATACGATCTATAAACATCGGCTATTAAAAAATGCTAGCCATGTGAGCATGATAAATCACTGTCAACCATGTTATTTTTCAAAAGCTTTTTTTGTTGTTGTCCTGTTTTAATTTTTTTCAAAAATAACTTGTTTCTTTTTTTAGCAATTTTTATAGATTGCAAAAAAAGGCAAAATAAAAAAAAACTGATCTCGGTGGGCTCCCGTACATGCCACTATAAATGTAAAATTTTGCAAAATAATCAGTGTTGCATATTTCCACATTAGATCTGTCATTGTTGCAGTTCTGAAAAAATGCAAAACAATCGATGATCACAGAATGGCAGAATTGACCGCCTGCACTGATTGGTCTGCGGCCACACATCCAGTTTAGAGGGAACATTGCCTCAAACCATTTCAAGAATGAGTTGCTGTCATTCTTACTGAAGGCCTAGGACATTTGTTATCCTAATCTGAGGCCTGACCAAATGCTGGACAAGATCCTGATAAGATTCTCTCTCCGAAATGAATCTCTACAGCGAAAGATCAGGCGAATGACAGAAAAGGATTTGACAAGCACAACCCAACAAGTGACACTGACAGCACGGCACGTCGAGACCACCGAGCCCACTATCGGCGTTGAGATCTTATTAGTGTGGCCCGTCTGCCTCTGAGCGAGACTCTGCACTTTACCCCCTTCATGCAGTCTCTTTGAGTAACATGCATCAGCAGCGTATTTACACACATACACACGGACGCAGCGGGACACTGGAGACAACAGAAAAGTAAAAGGGTGAGATGGAAAGAGAAACCCTGAAGCTGAGATGTACTGTACCTTGGGAGGCATCAGGGTTGATGGTGGAAGTGGTGGGTGGGGGGGTTGTGGTGTGAACATCTAGATGGAGAAAATGGAAACACACATAAGAGGTAATAAATGGAGGAGAGAAGTCACGAAGGCCGTAACAGATTGACTGCATGTTAGTATGAAACAAGCACTTTCTCTAAGGGTACTCATAGTATATGCCATGTTTGGGAAACTCGAAATCTGGTGCGTTTGCCCTATAAGTGCGATTTATTTATGTAAGTGTGAACACTGTCACCCAAACCATGGTGCGCACCAAAAAAGCTGACCGAGACTGCTGACAAGACGGGTCTTGGTCCACTTTCAAACGGACTCTGGCGAGAACCAAATACAGGAATTGATAACAATATACGACCTAAAAGTCATGTGATTTGGTCATGTAAAATGAGTGTTTATTTGATATGTGCTTGCGCATGTAACGGAGGAATTCCTGGCGCCGTTTTGGCTGCTTTAAACACTTCATGAGGTCATCGCGAGTTACTGGCTCGCTAAAAATACCCTTATATGCACAGGCATACACTGAGCTTGCCATGCAGCACTGTGCACACAGCATGGTTTAAGTTCCTTTTTTAAAATATAAATCATAAAAGCTGTCCGACATAAATTATTTTATAGCATTTTTAAATAACAAATTATTTAATAAAATTAACATACAACAAAATTCAACAAATCGTTTATTTAATAGAATTATTATACAATAAACTAATAATATAAATGAATGTTTATATAAATGAAATATCAAACTAGACCAATAAACATTCACAAACCGGAAGTTCCGACCAGGGACGTGCATCCGATGGCACGACGTCGGGTCGTGTACAGATCACACTCTCTATTCTCAGATAACAACCGGCTGCATTACATTATTCCTTAGGTATAAAAACCTGCTGCTGTTTTTCTCGTCAATGTTAACGAAACAACGAAATAATGAACTTCTCTTGCCTTAAGAAGTTTTGTATCTTTATTATAAAAGAGGGTGTTTATTTAATTCACATAGTGCAGAAGCAGTGTTTCATCGGCTGTGTTACTGTTAAATTATTGCAAACATTTTTTTTTAATCCAGACTTCCCCAAAATTTAGTTGAGAACAATTTCAAACTGAAACAGATTTTTTAATAATATCATTAACTTGTTAAATTTGTATTTTTTTTTATCTTTTAAAAAAGGTGGAGGGGCTGCTGTTAGGGGCCTCCAAAATAAATTTTGCCTAGGGCCTCCAAATGTTTAGAACCGGCCCTGATCACACTCAAAATACGATTGTAGAGAAGCAAAGCTAAAGAGTTTGTCACCATTGTGCTAAATTTTTTTAACCCCATACTGATTATTGTACAGTATTATTATATGTGTAGTATTAACACAATATAGAAAGGTTTGTTATTATCATGGTTATAGTCAATACTGTAAATACCTGTGAATTGCAGATTATTATTAAAAAGCAATAAATTAATATCGAAAACTGTTCCAATCTTTGATAACAATGTTGCTGGGTAATTGCTTTCTAAGATGTAATGGAATATTTTGGAAATGGAAGCCTTTAAGCTAATCTAAAAGTCTAATAGTTAAATTAATTCAAACACAAATTAATATTTCATGCCCATTTATTAATTTATTTGGAAGATGGGTTATTTATGTAGCCAGATAATAAGTGGAGTAATGTACAGTGAGATGGCCGTTAGACTCTAGGGAAGGGGTTTCAAAACAGCCTAGCGTTCAGTTTGCTGGGCACCCCGCGAAACATTGAACACTCGGCATGATTCAAATCTTCCCCGTTATTCAGCAAGTAAGGAAATGAGGGAAGGAAAAGAAATGACATTATGAAAATCATTTATTAATAAACACGCAGAGTCCATATTCCACACGCCCTTCACACACAGCCATCGAAATAATGGCGTGCTGGAAAATGCGGGCGAGCTACTGTGCTGTGACAGTGCGACGTGACTATCTTTTCCACTTTTACCACAGATACCGAGGCGCCTTGCTGTGGAACAGTCTCAGCAGGCAAAATTGGCTGGTTGTCTCCATCACTTTATTGTCTGTGCTCCATCAAAAGATCTCAGTAGGGGCCCAAACACTTTCCAACTAATGATAAAACATCAAGGACAGGATAATATCTCTGAATGTAGATGCCGGGAGACGCATTTTCCGATGAAAATATTTCAGGGATTTTGTGTCGCCGTGACTGATCGCAGGCGGGTTTGAGAAATGTTATAGTCCCGAAATTGTGCATGCAGGAGATACGGCCAACACAAAGGTCTGAATGGGATGTGGCATGCATAATACTCAAGCAAACAAGAATTTTCCATGGGCAATTTGCAGGGTGGGTGACTCCTGGCTCGACGTTATGAGCACCGAGATGTGAATGTGTTTGGACGTGCAATATTTCCATTCGTATGTGAGGGACGGAAATATGAAATTCCAATCACGCGGTGTGAAAATAGACGATACAAGTACTTATCGCGAGCAGGATTGTCCTGACAACACTTGCAAGACGTGTCCTCATAAAACCTATTGGCTCAATTCTCAGTAATGCTGAATGTGTTGAATATCAGCGAATGGTCAGTGTTGGAGCTGAGCAGGGTTGAGAGCTATTTATGGTGAAAGCATTACACCAAACAACTGTTTGTTTGTGACCTGTAATGATATACTGCAATGATTTGAATTCTTCAAACAATATCATGTATTGGATAAACCCTTTGATCTTAAAGGGAAATTAATATTCATCACGATGGCAGATTGGGAACTGGCAGATGGAGAGACGGCTTTTTTTCTTCTGCCAAGAAATCCTAGGTGTGACTTTATGCACCTGTCTATTCTGGTACAGTAAGTGGAGGTAACAGAATTTGATTTGACAATTTTTCTACATCATCTCACAAACTATTAAAAACCCCAGGGATAAAGAACAGGGGTTGGGGTGCTATAGAGATTAAGACCCAGGGCTGTTGATAACCAGTAGGTTGCTGGTTTGATTCCAACAAGGAATGAGCCATTAGTTTTTTCACTATAAAGTGAATATGTCTTAATACTCAAGAGCTTTCCTGTAGTAATGACTGGTAGAAAACAATACCAAGGTCATGAGATCAATTCTGTATGTAAATGTGGTTTTACCTCCGATTAGGAACGGAATCCGTTGTGTGCGTCTCTGTCTGCACTAAATGATATGACAAAGTTTCTTTCATCTGGAGGGAATTGAATTGAGTTTGTTACAAAGGAGAGGTTTATTCAAGTGCTCCATTAGTATACATCTTTTAAACCAAAAATACTTTCAGTTTACTTTTATAAACTTCTCATTAATGTACTTGATGTACTTCTCAGACATTTATTTAAAATGACACCCAGATAATACGTACTTGACCTATACTGACAGAAAAGTATATTTGGTCTATACTCATCTTTTGATTGAACTATACTTCAAATCTATTTAAGGTACAGATAAAGGTATATATCAAGTATACAAAATTAATACCTAAATAAAAAACATAGTATTCTTTAAGCGGGACAGTAAAAGAAATAGTAAACTATTATAATAGGTTCACTTAATGAAAACATACATGTGTAAACTACTAAACTAGTAGTTTACTGAAACTATACTTCAGAGTGTACTTTCATAAACTAAAAATGGGCCAATTTTGTACCAAGTAGTAATGATTTAGATTGAAATAATACATTTACGAGTATACATGTACATTGATTCTGTATAAGTACACTAACTCCTTAAAGTATACCTAAAATATACTACATGCTAAAAATATTGATCTAGAACAGGGGTTTTGAACCGGTGCTCCGCGGCCTCCTGGTGGTCCGCGGCGGCATTGCATGTGGTCCGTGACATGCATTCTATCCTACCTAATTTCACTATTAAAATCACTTATTTTCCATAATTTGTTTTTCCAAACATTTCCAGAATATTTGCGCATTGGTGTGAATAGTAAATTTAATGAAAATATTTAAAATAATTTGAGTTTGAGTTGAGATTCAAACTGGCACAGGATAGGCTAGCTTTGCACCTATCAGGTCTATGTTATGCTTTGCTAACGTTGGGTTTTGCGTCCCCGACGTCATATACGTACCTATACGTACATACACACACACAATAGTGGGCCGCCGATTACTTGTTAGTCAGAATGGTGGTCCCTGGCACAGAACCAGTTGAAACCCCCTGATCTAGAAAACTATCATTTGTAGTTACAGTACGAATGAGATAACGTAGTTGTAAAGTAGTTTTGTACTTAAATAATCTAATGTTATGTTTACATACATTTTTACATACTTTTAAGTCAACTTTTGTAAACTAAACTAAAAAGTTGGCCAGTTTAGTCCCAAGTACTAATGATATAGTTTGAAATAATACAATTACAAGCAGGGGATAGACAGTAACAAAGAACATTTACCTGGGTACTGTACTTAAGTACAGTTTTTGAGTATCTGTACTTAACCTGAGTATTATTTTATCTGAGTACTTGTGACCTTATCTTAACTACATTTGCAAGACAAATATCATACTTTTTAATTCACTTCATTTATAAAAAAGTCCAAAAGTAGAAAGTTGTTTCTATGAAGTGGGTTTTCCTCCGTGAGCATTTTTTTCTGGCCTGCGATATGCAACAACCTGTGTCAAGTATTTAAGTTTTCCAGCCAGCTTTGAATGGCCATTTGGGAGATTTTTAATGCATATTTGGCAACCCTGGTATCTTCCCCACTAAACTGATGTAAACATAGGCAATACTACACAGCTAAAAGCGCTCTTAAAAGGCAAATAGAACAATAAAAGATGAAAAATTCACATGTTAAAGTGTGGTGTTGTAATCATCTGTGGGTTTAACTACAGTATGGTTGATGCATTGTTTAGAATGAGCGCTATAATCAGTCAAATTTCAAAGAAGACATTGTTATGAAAATTAATGGCATAGCGGCAAACGATAAATAAACATCACATACACCTTAAGCTACATGCCAGAGAAAATGCAAAATGCTTAGTTTTCATTCTAAATGTTACGAGATCGCATAGCCAGAGTTAAGGAAGTGTGTGTGCAAGTTAACTTCTGATCTGCAGCTATGTAATTTAAAGCCGATTGGAAAATGAATGATGTTTTTATTGAAGTAACTACAGTTGAAGTATTCCTGCTGAAATAAAAACAATAGAACCCTGCTCCAAATCACAAGAGAAAATGTAATGGATTCAATGTTTTTTCAGCATGGATGGTATTTGCATATAGTAACCATACTCCAATGATGCTATTTTTTAGTAAAACCAGAGTAACAAAAATTGACCATAGTTTCGTTATAGTAGCATAGTTTATGTTTGTAGTTAAACAACGGTAATACAAATGATAATAAATCGAACAAACACATGGCTTCTACATTTTACTATATACAAGAACCTTACTGGACAATTGGTGCTAGAACTGGTTAAGGGAATATACCCCCCAAAAAACACTTCTCATAAATACCTATGGGCCTAGGGGGCTAATTAGGATAATTAGCCTAAATGTTCACAAAGGTTTAAATCTAAACAAAACATATATTTGCTAAACATATTGAGCTCTTAAATGAGTAGCTCACTTCAAAATTTACCCCCATTGACTTTCCATAGAAGGAACAAACATTACTATGCAAAGTCAATGGGGGGGGGGGCGATTTTGAAGTGAAGTACTCCTTTAATGACTCTGATACTGTGAGCTACTCATTATTTTCAGTAGGTTGCTTCCCAGGCAATACATAGTACATGGCAATAAAACAAGGCACCATTGACACTTCAGTACTTTCAAAAGCATGTACTTCTCTTCTTTAACTTACGTAAGAATCTGTCTTTACAACTTTTACTTGTAGTGGAGTAATATTTGACCAGTAGTGTCTGTACTTTCACTCAAGTAAGGAAGTTGTGTACTTCCTCCAACTCTACTTACAAGTATATGAGTACATTGACACTATATAAGCATACTTAATATATTAAGTATATACTTAAATATACTTAAAATAAACTACATGTATACAAGTATACGTATACATGTAGTTTACGAGTACATTGACACTATATAAGAATACTTAATATATAAAGTATATACTTATATATACTTAAAATAAACTACATGCTACAGGTATTGATCTAGTAAACTATCACTTATAATTATAGAATAAATGAAAAACATAGTTGTAAAGGAGTTATCTACACCAAGTTTACTTTAGTTACATACTCAAAGTATATTATAAACTAAAAAAGTGGGCTATTTTAGTCCCAAATAGTAATGATATGGAATTTGCTAGTGGTATTACATAGATACTATATTAGTATACAGTACTACATAAAGTATCCTTTAAATGCTACAAGTATTGATCCACTAAATTATCGCTTGTAGGCTAGTTACAGTACGAACGAAAAAGTTTTTAAAAGTTTACTAATGTTACATTTACTTTTATAAACTACAAACTGGGCCAGTTTAGTCCCAAGTAGTAATCATATAGTTTGCCATATTGATACTACAGTATATTAGTACAGTTGAAATATACTTAGGAATATTCAATAGAATGAACTTGAAGTATACAAAAAATACTTTGCTTAAATATAATTAATTAAAGAAACCTGATGTATACTTTATTTTGTACACAGATCCAACACATAGTGCACTTTGTATGATCCCTAACAAAGTTTCACACATGCTTTCATCATACAGTGAACTATGTGACATTCACTACAGTATAAAGTGAAAAATGAGTGAGTTAAGAGATGTGGACACTAAACACATGCATATCAACTAATGCCGATACACAATGTAATGTAAACAAACAGATTTGCAGAATGGCTGTGCAGACAGTCAATCCCAAAGATCCGATTTGAAAACCAAATTGGATTTGTGTGCAGTGTGAACAAAGCCTTGGCGTGCATGTTAAATGATCAATGCAAATTTATGAAAAGCCCTAACTTAATGCAATTGCTTCCCTTTATTTAGTATATCAATACATATCCACAACTTCAAAAGCATTATGCTGTCTCAGCAGAAACGAAAGCGGTTGAAAGGCTGTCTAATACCGTTAAATACACAGTGCGCACGTTCTCATATCCCGCATTAGCAAACACGACAGACTGCTTTTCTTTTTGGCTTCTATTCAAACCTCACAGAACGGAGCTAATCATTCAGAGTCTAAGACAGTCAGGGAAAACAGATAACATTGTGTTTGCGGCGCAGTGAGTCTGTGCTTACATTTACGTTTTAACAAGAGGCGATGTTACATGAGTTTGTCTGAGAGAACATCTCCCAGAGGAGACTGAATATGAAGGTTAATGTTGGACGTGGTCTGTGTCGGTACTTTAGCAATTTAAACATACACAGTTCCCACTGGGAGAGACAATGGTTAAAAAAACAGCAGCACTGCCATCCTACATACAGGCGAAACATATATGCTTGAGGTTTTAAGGTTTTAACACATACATAACAATCTGTCAGGAGAGCACAGCAAATGCGAGAAGCAATGCAGCCTCATAGTTGGGTTCATCTGCTATGAATATACATGTTAATGTAATCACGAGGGAGATTTCTATTGGGCGTATAATGATAATACAGTAAATAAATAATGCTTGAGTGTAATTAGTGGTGCTTGCCAAAGCCCACATTTCCATTAATGTTCTCATACTGCAATAAGAGTTTGTTTAAAACCCCCCTACTGCAACTTAAGCTTAACTTGCTTGTGTTATGGACCTATATGATATCTTAAATAAGGTTTACCTGCTAAAGGGATGTGTGCTGTAATAATATTCTCAGGAATTCATCATGATTTTATGGGGTGGCTAATTCCTATGAATATCTATGATCTTATTCGTATGATTTAGTGCGATTTGCATTTTAAAAAGCGGGGAGGGGCTTCAGTATCGCTATTTGTAAAAATATTTTTTGCACGATTCACATTGTAAGAAATCATACGAATTAGCCCCCTTCTAAAACAACTACGAATTCCCGTGAGATCAGGTTGGTTATTCATTTTATGAGCGAACATGCTTACAATCTTCTTCAATGTTCAATACTCCTAGGCCCATGTTGCATATTCTCTCGACAAATATACCAAAATGATAATGATCGGTTTTTGATCCATAGGTTGTTAAAATCACATTAAAAGCAACCCTTTTTTTATTTCTTCCACACAAATAACACAAAAATATACAAGAAATTCTGCAGAAATTAAGACGCAGCCCTTTTATTTGGGCAATAAAATTAAATAGGGACCGAGGTTATTGTGGTTTACTAAAACTTCATCTATTAAAATGTCTGTTGCTCGAAATCAAATAAAACTTATTAAATCTGCTTAAATATAACTTGAAAAACTTATGCTAAACTAAAACTAGAAATGTTGCCTCAGCAACAAACTAAGTACAAGGAAAAAATAAATAAATAATAAAATTACAATAGCAAACAACAAATTTAAGTACAGTTAAAAATAAAAGTGTATTTAAAATATGAATACAATTACAGTAAAACTGAAAACAACAATGAAATAAAAATAATTTAAACTGAAATAGTGATTTAAAAATAAACAAATAAATCATAACATGACAAAACCACATAAGTAAATTGCTTAACAAAACATGAAAACTAAAATATGAAAATAATCATTCTAAATATTCATAAAACTACAGTCAAAATGAAAAAAAAACTATAACGGCTGGGAATTGAAGCTGTCAGTCACTAAAATTCTGCTGAACATCTCCTTTAGACTTCCAGGCACAAATTCAGTCACACGGTTTTGAAACAACACAGGGGTGAATAAAAGCCTACAGAATTGTCATTTTTGGATTGACTACCCTTTTAAGCATTTTTAATCATGAGTGACTGGCAATTCAAAACACATGAACATGACAATTTAAACAAAAAATAGACTAAAAAGCAAACAAGCAATTAGCTGGACTGCACTGATGAAAAGCATTGCCCGAATTACACCTGCAAGCAATATTCCACTGTTAATAGAAACGCGCTAATTTTTCTGGAAGGCACGATTAGCGCAGGAAATCAATTCTCTTGTGAGCGGTGATGTGTATTTAGCCATATTCGCGTGGTTTTAGAATACTTTAGGTAAACATAAAGAGTCTCCAATGTAATTAAAGCCGTTATTAACACATTCAAACCTCTGCAGCTTTTTAAATACTTTAATTTAGGATAACAAGGCACAGTTGGATTTGACAACATTATAGACTCAATCTGACTCGAGACAAAAGTGCAGATGAAGACAAAGTCATTTAGAATGACACAACATAATGAAGCATGAATTGAAAGTCAAGGCTGTAGACCTTGAGCATCCAAATGATGTGTCACATATCCCCTACGGCCATGTCTCTAGATAATTTTGAACAACTTCATTATAATGATAAATGAAGAGAAATGTACTAGCGCTGCATTATAGTACTTGATCAGGCGGGCAGGTTTTCATCTACGAGCTAAATCACCTTCTTGGAAAGCCATTACGATTGGCATCTTTCTAAAAGACGGAGAGATCAGAAAGTTGAGCGTTTTGGAAGATTTTGCTGTAGTCAGAAGGTCTTTTTCAAGCTTTAAGAACTTGAACGATTGATTTTGAATCTGTTATGTCTTGGATGAAGGAATTGTCAGATTTCCTAGCGGGTAGTTTCCTAGGTCCAGGTAGTTTCCCATTAGTTTTTGGATCTGTGCTGAAAAACAGCAACCCTGGATTTGCAACATAGTGACTCTTACTTTCAACCTTTGTCCAGTGTACCAAGCATCCATGCTTCATAATCCTGTATGTCTGAACTCTTACGTTACTGACAGAAAACAGGCAGCTATAGGCTTATCCCGCAGTGAAAAGAGGTGAAGTATCTTGTTCAAGCGCACAATAACACCAACAGAAGGGGCTGTGAAAAGACTTAAGCCTATTTCTTTCGATTCACAGTACGGACGTCTCTGGACTGAGCCGACCTTCGCTGCCAGTACCAGATCAAGTCGGATTTTAGCCCTGCACCTCTTCACCTCATGCCCCAAACAAAAAAAGGCTCTTTTAAAAGTCATGGCATAGACGTTCTCTGGAGAATTTGCAATGCAATTGAGCATTAACCAAAGAAAAGATATTACATTCTTTCTTTCCACTGGAGTAGACTTCGGTTGTATATCACAAAGCCATTAAACAAGATTTGCAGCCCCATTTTATTTTCGTTTGGCAGAAGACTAAACTGATGTATTAAAAAAAATCTTTAGAGTTTTCTTTTTGTTATTGTGTTATGAATGTGACATTTTCAGTCAAAACTTGATATGTAGATTCTAAGAAAATGTTTTTGTTACCAATATATCAAATAATCTGTTTATATTTTGCTAAACACCTGATGATAAGAGTCTAGACATCAGAAAAATACCAGCCTCTGCACAAGTTTCTAATTCACATGTCATGGATGTGATGTGACAAGGGATGTTTTTGAGTAAGAACATTGTAGGATTGAATAATGCTCAACAAATAGAGAACGGATGGCTCTTCTAAAGTGCAAGTTACGCTCGTGCATAGGATCTGCGCCGTAGGCTGTAGCAATGCGTCAACTCAAAAGCGAACTGTGCAAGCGCTGTGATTGGTAGGTTTGAACCTCCTCCTAACTTTGTGATAGCCTCATATTCACTCAAACGCAATTCCGAATCAATTATCTAAGTGAATTATTTGTTCTTCTGTATTAAACGTCTCAAGCTTCATTTGCATTGAATTACCCAAATCTGATTATTTCTTCGACACCCCACAAGAATTCACTTCGATACCCTGCCTATTATTTTGTATGTAATCGTTATTCTGATGACTTTTGTCATGAAGCCAAGTCACGAACCAGATACAGACTGCGTTTTTTTAATAAATTAACAAAAGCACCAATAAAGTGCAGTTCGTTGGAAAGGCTTTGGTACAGGACACAATTTCTTTGGCTTTTTATATGCTACGAGCTTATCAAGTTATGACATGTATCTATTCCTTCACAAATTCCCATTCACCTTCACTTATTTGATTCTACGTCAAACAGCTCTGTTCATGAATGCCATGAATACAGTAATGAAATATACAGGGTGTAAATGAAAAAACGGTACTGTATGCAATCCATGTGCCAGGAGTTTTTCGTAGCATCACTGTATAAACGGCAGGTGATTTTAGCAAATTTAGACGCATGCAATATACTCTCAAATTAGCTAATGAACATCTGCTTGGTTCCATGTCTTTCTCTCCACAGCCTAATGAAAAAGCTAAGTGAAAAAAATGAATGCAAGCATGAGGAGCCATAAGCGTTTGCTCAGCCACTAAGTCGCTGCTTTACTCCGGCAGCAGAAGGAAATGCTGTGTAGCAAAAAAAACGCCATCCCCCCAGGAGCAGCATTAAAAGTAAGTCTGACAGGCAGGAGAAGTATATCGTGTGCTCAGGATTATCAAGCTACAAGAGGTCTTTCCACTTGTTAGAGTTCTCTGAGGTAGGTCATGCTCCACAATTGCCTGTGAAATTGATTTACAAATGCGCCACGAGACGACTATTTTATTTAATGCAAAGTGTGAGCATTTCGGGCCCTAGTAGGGAAAGTCAACTTTCATTGTAACAGAACAACTGAATATTATTTCTACCATAACCATGTTTTTAAAGTCCAAAGAAGTTGAGCTAACACTCAAATAAGAGGGCCACTGGCAGACAGGGAGGTTATCAATATTTTTGCTCTTCAACAAAACAAATATAAAGCCATCTGGACATTCAGTTTAGGAAATCCAAAAGCTAACACTTCGATTTGAAATAAATCACTGGTATAAACAGAATGAAATCTCGCATGCACCTGTGAAACTAGATAAGGTGGAGGGATCCGTAGGTGGTTCTCGCTCAGGTAAAGGTGATAGACACCAAGTAGAAGAACTGCTTCCAGGCATGACACGCACACCAGGCCCCCATCCGCAGATGGAACGTGGATGACATCTGGCATGGCATTATGAGAGACTAATAACTATGGCAGCAAAACGCCTCAATGACAGGCCACCCTTTTCCATCTCTTTAGGGTAATGCCTTTTGCTCAAACAGGACAGTTTGTAATAGCTGCAGCTGGCTGCCCATTAGCCGTCCCGAACACAACCTGCTTTAAACCAAAACAACACTTCAATTCTCCTGTAGTTAAAGCAAGGTTTTGTTAAATCCTGGGCGTCAAGTGGCGCTGTCAAAGCAATTATTGCTCGTGCTTTGAAAAATCCAGCTGTCGGCCCTTGTTAAGAATTAAACATGCACAGAACACAATGCACTGTCTGTATTAATATGACTCGTAGTTTGAAAAACTCTCAGGTGACTCATATTTAGTGAAACAACATCTCGCCATTACAAGCTTTATGACAGCAATGTTTGTTCGTTTCTTGAAACATATGATTCACTACTCATGTACAAAAGGCGTAAAAAACTAATTTATTCATTGGTCATTTTTAAGGTGTGTTTAGAGTTATTGCAAAATCTAATAGAATTACTTAAAGGTGCAATGTGTGAGATGAAGAAGGATCTACTGACAGAAATGCATTATAATATTCATCTTCAGATATGTATAAACTAGAGGTGGGCATAGATCATTTTTTTTAATCTAGATTAATCTCACTGTAATCTTGGAATTAATCTAGATTAATCTAGATTAAAATGGCTCATTTGAATTCTGCCAGATTTAAAATGGTTTATCGTTGCCTACCTAAAACGAAGGAGTGAATTTCCAAGCTGGCATCGATGAGGTGTACAGTAACGCCGAGGTAGATAGCTTGGCTGACGGGCTTGCCTCGGTTGCACTCAAACATAGTAGTTTGACGACGACTTTTCTCTTGTACTACATCAGTTCTTGGCCCGGCATCTTCCGCATTAGATAAGGGATGCTTTGCGTTTAGGTGGTAATTGAGACTGGAAGAACTCCTACAGTAAACCAATTCCGCATTGCACAAGGTGCAAACAACCTTAGTCTTGTCAACGTTTCCATTGGGAAGCTTCTTAAAAATAAATTTTCCCTGAAGCAAACCCGGTGGCATCATAGCTGCTTCCGTGTTAGCACGTCACGTTTTATGTGGTAATTTCACAGTAAGGCATACAGGTTCGAAGACTCATTCTCGCCCCCTACAGTGCAATTCGGCTAGGTATACATCCGCGCTAAAATATCAAGGTGAAAGTCATCATAGCTTGTGTAGTATAGACCCAGATTAACGGTGACATTTTTTTTATGGCCCGATAAGAGTCTCACGTTAACGCAGCACGTTAACGCCGATAACGGCCCACCACTAGTATAAACCCTTACAAAATGATGCGTTATGTTTTTATTACCTTAGAATGAGCTATTTCTATCTACAAACATCGCGGGTCCCCTTAGATGGAATTCACAATGTTGTTTCTACAGTAGGACTAAACGGACAAACTGCTCTACAGAGCTCTTTTTGTAAAAACTTTATCTCCTTCGACAAAGAAGCGAAAACATGACAGCATCTTAGTCCTGTGTCAGGGTGGAGTGAGCCTTTGGTTGCAATTCAAAGCCTTACCACTAAATGCTGCTAAATTTCCTACACTTGAACATTACATTTTATTAAGCTATTAAATATTACATAAAAACACTATGTAATATTTAAATAATACTTTAAATATACAAAACAACAATAATAATCAAATTCTACAATATGCCACAGCAGTATTCTCTATAGCAGCTGAATCCATTTCTACCACATGTTTATTCCACAATGGTGGTTTTAGGCAACAAACACATTAAAGCAAGTCTTTAAAACATACAAATAATTCACATGACCTGTAAATTAGGTTTGCAGTCAAATAAATATGAATCATATTTTGATGTTGAAATTAAATAAAAAAATGCTTTCATGAAGGCAGTTCTACCGAACAAAAACTAGCTCATTTTTGAAAACTGTAAAGAGAGACAGGAAGCATTGTGACCAAACACATCTGACTGTTTTATTTAAAAGGTATCCCATCCCTATCTATTATTCTATTATAGTCACGGAAAACATGAAGAGACCATTTTAAAATTATTTTCAGTTTTTCTGAATTTACTATTTAAAGGTATGTGTAAAGGATCATTATTGTTCATTCTTTTTGGTAACTATACTGTCATTTTGTTTTTAGAAATGGTTCTCAAATAATTTGTGTAATATTGTGACCATAATTTTTTTAAGTAAATATCCGTGCCATTTTTTTAAAGTGTACAAACAATATGTCTCCTAAATTTCAAATAAAAATATTGTTTCTGTTTGCATTTATTTGCAGAAAATGAAAACTGGAGAAACAGGTCAATATATCAGAAAAGATGCTCTGCAATTTTTCAGACCTCAAACAAGTTCATATTCACTTGCAATACAAGAGTAATATTTGTGCATGTCATTTATTGTGATAACTTGTGTCTTTTCATGCTGTCAGTTTTTCACATTGCCGTTGGATGATTTTATGTCACTCCTGAGGTGTGAATTCAACAGACACCGAATGGCCACAATACATATAGAAATTACGATTAAATGAATATTTGGAATGGTCTCTTAATTTTTTCCGTGGCTGTATTTATCATGTGCTTTAACATGAAGAAACCCAGAGGCAACATTGTTCAATAAAGGGTTAAACTCCTCTGTCCTTCACTCAAAACAATATACACAGCTATAGCTGAAACAGTAAACGCACATTATGATCACCATCCCGCAGTTGAGGGCGGCTTGTCTAAACACAGGTTAAGTCAAGACGTAAGACACTAATAGTGAAAACTAGCCATTAACAGTGTAATTTTATCCAAGACAGGTTTAACCGACTGGGAAATTGCTCTTCTAAATACAGTAGTTTGTTTAAAGCCACAGATAAGGTTTGAGTACGTACCATAAACATAAAGGATGTAATCATCGAAGGCTTCTCCCACTAAGTTGGACGCCATGCAGCGGTACGTCCCGTTGTATGACTTGTTAAGGTTTTCGATGTAGAGATCAGAGCCAGTAATCACGGCGTGGGAGGGGAAATCATCATCCACTTTGAGCCAGTTAATTTGATGAGGCCTGTACAATATCAGAGTTATCATTTAGTGCTCAGTGTGAAAACGCTCCGACAGACGAGGAGAGGATAATATGCTTTATTCAGGAAAACTTTAGCACTGATGTAAAATAGCCACCTGCACAAACAAATGTGCATTCTGATAAGAGATCTGAGCTGTGTATTATTGTTTTATTTTGCATGTGGGGTGATTATAAAGTATATAGTGATTAAAAATTTTAAAATGCTGCCGTTATCTGTCTTACAGTATCTCTGTACTTTATTCTTATCCCCATCTCAAAATCTCCAATATAAAGCAAGAACGCATTACGTAACAAAGTGATTCGCAGGACTCACTGTGGTTTGCCTTTAGCTTTGCATGTGAGCTCGAGATGTTCCCCCTCTCTGGTCAGACCCTCTGGGAACTCCACCACAATCTTCACTTCTGGTTTATCTGCCAAACAGACACAACAAAAGGCACAAACACACACTCATTTTAAGCTACAACGCAGCGCATGAATTCAGCTCGCTACTCTTGAACCCTTTGTATCTAATGATCATTCTATGGCCGTACAGTACCGTCCTCTCGCTCGGATTAAAAAACATCCCCAACAGTTTTCCACATTGCACATTTTTTATATTCGTGTGCACGTTACTCATTCATGTTTTATACAAAGACGATAATAAAAGCAGCAGATCTAAGCTGCTCTTCTGGGCTTCATCGTACACTTTACACTGTATTATGTCGCTCCAGTGAGCTTAAAACAGCCCGAACATTGGGTGATTTTTTTCCGGCCTGCGAGGGAGGGGTAGAGTGTTATGAATTTAAACAGTCAATTTAACAGTAGTGTAAAATGTTTTTTTTTCTTCTCTTTTATCTATGTTAGTCAAAATGTCAAGCTGTTATAGTTGAGCCGATCTCTCCTGTCTTTTCTTCTCAAAGGTCACCCTGAGCAGTCAGCTATCTGAATAAATTAATATTCTGCCAAGATTACAAAAGGGTAGGTTAACCTTTCCAGGACTTCTCGTGGCACAAAAGAGCCAAACGTACTTAATCAACGCATTATTTAGCCGTAACTTGACAGTGTCCGTGGTGAAGCCAATGCCTGTACCTCGCTCAGAATAAAGGAATAGTTCAGGGAAAAACTACACTTCGGTTGTTATTTAATCAAACACATGTTGATTCAACTTGTCTCTGACCGAAAACAGACCAAACAAGTATTATTACAATTATTCATTAATTAATATTTATATTATTAAAAATAGTAGTATTAATATTATATATTCATTGATTAATAAATATATTATTACACATATCATTATTAATATTATTAATGTTGCTTTGTTGTTGTTAATTTTCTTTGTTTTGTTTGTAATATTAATAATTCCTCATATTGTGTTATTTTTTATCATACAACTAAAGTATGATATTGCAAATAATGTTTGACACTTCAACACTGTACGTAGTGGTTTTGCACCTATTTAACCATTTTTCCTTAAAAACCACAACGGTTACCAACTCTCTCGCTTTGTCTCCCTACAAGTCTATTCATTCGGCAGAAAAGGACAAAATTAAGAATGACTTTAAGTGTGATATTTAAGTATTTGAATAGATGTTGCCATATTACTGTTATTCTGAATTCTTTTGGCCATGTAGAAAAAATCTCATACTGTTACAACCCTAGTATAAGGGTAATCTTATTTCTGGATAAATCATATTTTTAAAATGATCTTATAATGTAACCCAAAGTTCTTTCATTCATTACAACATCAGTCAGACAGCCTCCACACGCAGATGAGGAGATCACACCTGGAGGCTTATTTACAGCTAGACTTTTTCTTCACACTGATGACTCACACTGCACTTCCAGATATTTCTGGGCCTGGAAGTCCTTCACGGCTGGATGGTCAACGATGCAGATGATGGCCACTCCATCGTCCTCCTTAGAGACGGTAAGCCTGAGCCGGCTGGTGACAGTGAACATCCTGTCGTATAACTCCTCGACAGTCGCATCACCTGGGAATGAGCGTGAGAGCGACATGTGAGCCAAAACAAGCGAGCGCTCTCCATCTCAGGCCTGCCATAATAACACAGTGTCAGCGGCAGAGGGAAAAGGGTCGTTCATGAGAACTGATATTGTCACCTACATACAAATTTCACATTTATTTGTTGTGAGAGACGGATCGTGTGAGCGCACACTGAGTGATCATACTTAATACAGCGTGCATAGGGTAGTGTACAATCTGAGCCACATGTGTGACGAACATGGAACAAAAAACCCAGGTGAAAAAAAGCTCTCGGTAACATAATATGCAGGCAGTAAACATCACAAGATTGTAAATGTGTACAAATCCCAAAAGCAAACTTATGATGGATGATCAGGACATGTGACAATGATGAATTCATGAGAAGCAGCCCAGAGGTCAGAAGCTGCATGTAGGGTTACTGCCCATCACGTAGGCCCTCATCTTAAGACAGTTTGAAACTCAAGGGCATTGAGCTTATTACAGCACAGAGTATAAACGGTTTACTTGGACCTAATGAAGTGGGAAATAATTACAGCTCTGCACTGACCTATAGCTCATCTCCCTTCCCTGCTGCAAGAGCATAATAAGACACTATTACAAAACATACTTTAGTTCATGTACATCAAACTCACTTATAGGCAGGGGTCTTCAACCGTTTTAAGAACAATGACCCATTGCTGGATACATATAGAGCATGGGTCTGCTGCTGCATATTGCATTTTCAGTAATTATATTATAAACGGTTATACGCAAGACTGTTACAAAAATAATGGCCTGCATAGGTGAATCATTTTTAATAAACACTGCAATATATAACACATAAAAAAAGAGTTTATTTGTAAAAACACATTTATAGGTAAAGAAATCATGTTATTTATTATATTATAATATTTTATTGAGTTAGTCTGCTGGAATTACTTGGTCAAATAAACTCAACTGCGGATATTACTTGGAATACATAAAAAATATTTTTTATATCTGTTTTTGAAAATAAGCTCCTAAAATAAACACATATTGTAGTGGAGTAGGCGGGGGGAGACTGTGGTTCGAGACCGGTGAGTAATTGTTAATGAGCGCCAGCTGTGGGCGCACGGGTCTCGAATCACGTAGGAGATCGGGAGCATATAAGAGAACGAGCGACCAGACCGTCGAAGAGAGAGGACCGGGCCCGAACATGTTTATGTTTGTATTTGTATTTATGTTTTATTCGTCGGCCATCGACCGTGAGGGGCGGCCGGCTGTCTTTTTACTTGTTATTATATGATTAAATATTTTAATGCCTTCCGGTTCCCGCCTCCTTTCTTCCTTGCAAGCCAACTTGTCTACACGTATATTATTAAATGAATAATAAAAAAAAGTTTCATTAATTAATTTACAGTTTTGATTAAGTTAAGAAAATCCTAAGTGATAAAAGCTATTACAAGTAAATGTTCCTTTATTTAGGGAGTGTGCTGCAAACTGGGCCCAGATCTTTAACAAGCATTATTTTTGTAAGAAGTCATATGCCTTTGTTGTACCATACAATCCAATATTACAATATAAATTGTGAGTGGGAAATTAAACATCTTTCTAAAATTTTGCTTTGGTTGTACGCCATTTAATTGTATTGTAATAGTACAAAATATTTTTTTATTTCTTGCACAAAAATGGTTTGAAATCAAACAGTAATTAACAGACCCCCTCCTTTTTGCTGCAGGCCTCGTTTGGAAGCCCCCTACTTCAAAACAATGAAGATAAGCTTCATTCGACCAGGCTATGAAGACTTAATTGGCTATAAAATATTACTGTGTAGTGTAATATTCACCTTGTATGCAGTTATTGATTTAATTTGGTTATGTCTGTGATCCTAACTATACTATTTGATCCTTTCAACACATGGAACTCTGTCATCGCAGGCGGCAGCTCGACTGCTCTTAGTAAATCTGCCATATTCGTAATCCATAAACAGTCGACACATTAAACTCTGATTCCGTTTAAACATCACCGTATGTTCTGCCTTGTTTTCCTCCCTTTCCCCAGGTAGTCCATGCGAATGTTATTCAACAGACCCTCCCTGCTGTCTAATGGAGAAAAGCTGTTTATAAGCACATTAAACAGCCTGCACACTCACTCCTTCATTCCAGTCAGTGCTGCCTTAACCAGTGAGAACTAATACGTGGGCAGCATTCGCGGAGTGGGAGGTAAACAGTTGGAGTTCATTCAAAGCTACGTATTTAAGCTCTGCTGAAACTCTCTGCAGAAAAAATGCTATTCTGGGGTCCTACATGTCCCAACGTTGGCCTTCTGAAGACTTAATTAAAAATCGTTACTATGACATAATCCAAACATGCCGTGTGCTTTGCAGATCAGAGAATTCGGTAATCACTGCGGACTTATCGGCACAATCTACTTTGAATCAAACCTTGCAGTGGTTGGCCCCCTTTCATCCATTTGATGGTGGAAGCAGGCTTGCTGCCCATGGCGGTGCAGGTTATCTCCGTCTCGTTCCCCTCGCTAACAATTTCCTCCCGGGACTCTAAGATTGGGTTGCCTGGTGGAACTGGAAGAAGATCAACAGCAGTATTAGAGATGGTGAGGCAGCTCTTCTTCGCTGGATTGATGTGGTTATCTGTGTGCTCGCTGAAGGACACTTTTTTTATTTTACTAAGATCTGTTGATTAGTATGGAGAACATAAAAAAGTCAAAGTGCAAAATGTGAAACATGTGATGTGCGTGTGAAGCTGTTTTCTCACACTATGTAAAAATACGCAATAAGCCCCAGCTTGGGATGCCTAGAAGAAAAACTTTAGTGCTCTGAGGTTGTTCTTTTCATAGCTCAGAAGATTTGATTATGTTATGTCCATTTAAGTGTCAGTGATGTCTGTTAAATCTTTTAGAGAACTTAATACACAAATGAGACAATACTTCACAAACACTGCAAAACTATAGAAAACATATGGATAACACAGCCCAGAAAATTTGGTCATTGAAGGATTTGGCTTAACCCTTGTATACAATATTGGTTTTTTAAAGAATTGAAATACATGTAAAAATACAACTTTTATGTTATACAAATAGTTGTACGTTATCCCAATTAACAATATATATATACATATATATATATATATATATATATATGTATATATATATGGACAAGAATTCAGTAATATACTGTAGGTGAAAAAAACATGTTTGTCTTTTAAAAACTGAATAGGTCCTACAGACTCAAACACCACACTAGGGTTAAGCAAAAGTCTATCCAAGCTAGATAAAACAGATGCAAGAGTACAAAGACTTTATGGAAGTCTTTGTTGTGATTTTTCTCTGATATGAAGGATGTAATTGTATCCCTATCAGGCTTTTGTAGAGCTTCAGGCTTTCTCCTTAATTCTACTTACAGTAATTTTACTACAGGGAGTTTTATCTTAGGAGTCATGCGTAAAATTGAGATTGATCAACCAGCTTCTTCGAATTTCCAGTTTCATAGGCTAAGGCCACATCCACACGAAGCCAGAGCTTTCCTTATTGGATCTTTATTCCATTTGATGGCATCAACTCATGAAATATCTGCGTACACACGAAACCACTGAAACCGACTCAAAACTATATATTATACACGCCAAATCCGTATGTGGCGCTGTAATTCTGCCGCAGAGATACACTAAAAACGGAGAAGAAGACTTTGAGATTGCATACATTTTGTGTGCAGGGGTGATGACATCATCGTTTCAGAAAATATACGCATCGGTTGTACTCACGAAAACGCAAGGGTGGCATTTCAAATGTATCCACTCAATTTTCCAAAAATAGCGGTTTCAGGCTCTCAAAACACAGAATTTGTCTGGACGAAATGCAGATACGATAGAAAATCTTTACGTACAAAGCTAAACCCGTCTCCATGTTGATAGCTTCTAAGTTTTACTGTTGACCCCATTGCTGTGCTGGTCCACCAGTGAGGCCAGCAACAAACCAGCCTGGACCAAAATGGAGACGGATGCTAGTCTTTCAGCAAGATAACAACAAGCAGCATTTCCCTTGCAATTCTACCCTATTCATACTTGGTTACAACAGATCACACACTACTGCTTATATTTATTTAATGCGTGGGTTGAGAGTCCCTTCCCTATCTCTGTTAGATCTGAATCTCTAAAATTTGCAGAGGGTCAGGAGGTGCCCGTCTGTAAAAGCTACATATTGATGGGCTCTTTGTGTATTTGGACAAGGGGGTAACCACTCAACCAATTGACAAGATGTATAACTCAATTTTTACTTTTTTCACGCAGAGAGCTGATGGCACATTATCTCATGCGGTGCTTTGCTGATGGCATTACAACCTCTCTATAAAAGCTTTGATTGCAGTGGTTCTTTTTCTAAAATTGAGCCTCATGCTTTTACGTCCTGTTGTTAGGAGAACATGCTGCGACGGAACGCATATCGTCATAAAACTTGCACTATTTAAGAGAGCACTCAATTCCCTTCAGCTCTCCGGGACATCCAAACGTCAAATCGTCATTCAGTACAAGAGCTTCACAACTGCACAAAGCTAACTTCAGAATCGCTAAATGTAGCCTTTTCACAGCTGAGAGGAATTCGGTCAATATTACCGCCAAAAGTGATCCACCAATATCAATAGCGTAACATCTGTTCCATTTTGTTGGCCTTGTTGAAAGCGACATGAGAGGGATCGGTTGATATTGTGTCACAGTGAGATTCAATTAAACAAGTTTAATTGATTAAACGAATCAATGAGGTGCATTAATAACATTCAGAAGGTAGACGTCATACCCAGCACGGTGATGTCTGCGTAGGCTTCTTGTGGGGGGTCCGTGTAGAGCTGGCACACGTACCGTCCCTCGTCCGAGAGTGACACGTTGGACAACGACACCAGAAGCTCATTGTCTGAGAAGTTAACCAGCTGAAACCGGCTGTCCTTCAAGGCTGACAAAACAGAAGAGGGAAGAGTGAGTTATACAGCCGTGACTGAACGACGACAAATCCAGATGATGGTCACAACGGGAAGTAGTCAATTCGGTCAATATGCTATATCATAAAGTTTGAGAGACGTTCGTTCTTACTTTAACTTTTTTTACAGTTTTCCATTCATCATAAATGTGTAAAAAAGAGACACTTTTTTGTTGGAAACGACATAATGTGTGAATCATAAATGTTAATTTTTTAAGTGAACTATTCCTTTAAGTGAGCTGAACTTTTACGCATTCTGGAAGTTAAGAATGTCAGGAATCTAACTGAGCAACTCCGTCACAAGTTTAAGACCTTTGATGGTGTATTTTAGGAAGCCTCTCTTAATCCCAACCTTGAACCTGGGGAGCGTTTGGAAGCCTTCTTCCAAAGAATAATGATGAGGCTAGCTTGTTTTGAGCAAAAAGGCAGTGGGCGTGGATTGAAAAGCCTGATTTTCTCAGAACTTGGACTGAATTGCAATTGATGTGGGAAGTTTATGCACTATGCATCAAACAGTTCTGTGACTTTAGACTTAAGGTAAAGCCAGAAGGCTGCAATTTCTCTACACCAGTACATTAGAAGAGAATATGAGAAATATAAATCTCTGAAAGCCAGCCTTCACATGAACAGGGCTCATTAGAGTGCATTAGGAATTCTAAAGCACCAGAGCCTGTAAGAGGTTGACAGTAAGTGAATGTGATTGTTTCATGTCCCAGCTGATTTGAGGCACTCTTCGGCTGTCCCTAGTCTTCTATCCCAAACCCACACACGGATTGGAAAATAAAAGAAAGGGGGCCGCGGAAAATTCCACATAGCATGTTAAATAAAGCAAAAAACGGATTAGCATGTAAAACGATGTTTTAGTGCCCAACTCTTTTTGGAAGACTTCAAATGTAATGTACCTCTTTCTCCCGTGTCAAGGGAGTCAAAGTACTTTTTTATTAAGTGATAATTAAAGATTCAATACAGCATGACAGTTCACATGAAAAATAAAAGAATATAAGTGAATAACATTACATTAGCCAGGGGGTAGAAGTTGACAAGATTAATAAAGTAAACAAAATAAGGAAAAGCTAAAAGTACTTGAGGACTGTGTACATTCTTGTCATGGGATGATGAGTTATAAGTCACATGTTACTTATGGCTCCAATAATTGGCTGGATTCAGAACTGACTGCCGATATGTGGAATAATGTTACATTTAAAGTCTCAAAGCATTTTATGATGCTTTTGAGACACAAAACCAATGCAAGTTAATGGGTACTGCGGTGGTTCGGTTACCAACATTCTTCAAGATATCTTCTTTTGTGTTCTCCAGAAGAAAGAGAGTCATACAGAAAGAAGGGTGCATACATGATGACAAAATTTTCATTTTTTTGTGTGGACTATCCCTTTAAATAAGGGCATGACCTATGATTTGTATGCTGTATGTACAGTAGACCGTTTAAGGGGCGATTCACATTTGAAATGTGCATCGAGCACATTTTTCTAGACGTGTCGGCATCCCATCGAGATGGAAATGGTTCAACTTTCTTTAATGGCGTGCCATTAAAGAAAGTGGCGCGGCTCTTGTTTGCCAGAGGTTTTGATGCAAAATGTGAATCGGTCCTAACACAACTTTAAAATAGTCATCATCTTTTTGGAATAAACAGCATTACAATTTTTGCTCATTTAGTGCACCGAGATGAAAGTTCACAAAACGAGAGACAAAAACATATTTTTCGCAGGGAAATATAATTTAGTGAATATCATTAAGTTTTCCGAAAATTAAAATTAAAATTTCTTCAGCCATCGCTGTTCAAGTCACATTTGAATGCTAAATTGTTCTTAAAAAGCCTTATAGAGCGGCTCAACCGTGAGTGACAGGGAATGAGAACGGAAGTCTGAATGTAATGTGATAAAAATCCCCAAGCTATTGCTCAACGCCAGCAACAATAAACCACCACCGAATCATAATGGTAATACATATTGAAACATACCGTGCTATATATCATCGGACTATATCCACAGGTGCGTTTTATGCTGTATAAACTAAGACATATTCATTCTCTGTCATTTTGGATGCACAGCCATCTGAGCTGAAGGGATAAAACAATGAATTGTTCAAGTGGTCTTACTTTCCACATACCGAACAGGCAGGCTGGTAAACATTAGACAGAATAATACATTACAGCATTAAAGAGTTTGAAGGCTGAGCATCCCTCAGTCACATCCATTGGAATAATGTCAGAGCTAGTGGCTAGAAGTCTCTGTCTATTTTTCCCCCCTAAACCCCAAACCATATTCCGTCTTTTTCTCTCTTACAGTAAGCATGGACTGGAAAGCTCTTGTCAGGAGAAATTGTCACAAAATATGCCCACTAGGAGAATTAGGTAGCAGCAAGAAAATAATTAAATTAGATAAAGCCATGATGAAAAAAAGTATAACCTGACCTTATAGCAATTTGTTCTTTCTCACTGAAAAGTTAAGATGGAACGATTGGAATTATAATATAATATGTGTTTTTGACTGAAAAGCTGTCAGTTTTATTTTTAGAGGAAAGTGTGTAAAATGTACAATGTTTCCTCTGAAGCTATGAAACCCTGGGCAAAAGATCAAATAACACCAAACTTTCACAAAAAAACTCCCGACAGAAAGCACATGTGGTCATGCATAACTAAAAAACATGCATTCACGAGAACTGTTCTAATCCTTGAACCAACTGGTAACAAAATGACATGAATGTGTGAGAAGTTACATTTTTACAATGTCTATCATCGTGAACGCAGTTATCAGAGTATTAGCTCAGAGCGTTTATAAAAAATTCAACATCTTCTCGTGAGGACGAAGCCGAAATGGAAAAAATCTACAAGCGCTTCACAAATGCTCAAATATTTACTCAAGCCACAGGATTCGGGATCCCATGGAGAGATAAGCCATCAATTGTACATGTTCGCCGCATTTGAAATAAATGTCACGAAATACTGTACCTCTCACATCTATTTGCTGTAGATCTTTTATCTTGTGGGTTTGTTATCATGTGGGTCGGCTTATCTCACGTTGTTAAAAGAATTCACAACGATCCATAAGAGGGAATGAGGAGGTGATTCTCACACATTAGCAAAAATAGGTTGGGATCACGGGTCAGACCATCACTTAGAAGCTCATCAGGGCCCTAATTTAGCAGCGCCAGCGAGATTATACGCTTTGCATGCAGAGCGGCGCTGGGGTTCTAAACAATGTCAAGGCAGGACTCTAAACGGACCGCTCAGAGCACTCTAATCAGCCTGACACAATTACACCGCGTCACTCAATTATTGAAAAGGACCTTGTCAACAATGCAATGTCTTGCTGCTTAAATGATAAGAGACGGGCTACGATGTGTCAAGGCTCAAAGTATGAACCTGCTCTGGGATGGTTTGTAGAGTAATTTCCAAAACGCTGTAGGTGTCAAACCATTAACAGAGTTTCATCTTAATAAGTTTTTGAGCATTTCACATTAGGTGCACTTTAAAAAACAATCTTTTGAGTTCTGTCCTACCTTTACACCCTTTAAAATTCATTTGATAGACGTTAGGTGAAACCAAAACCAATGGGTAACCATACACACATTCACGTAACATCTCAAATAGTTGATTTTGAAAATGTGTTGCTAATGGAAATTTTATGGATTGTTATGTTGTAATCATGTAAAACACTCTTCTCTAATCAAATACATATGTTAGGAAAGTATGGTCTACTGTGGGAAAACTGAATGTGAATGGCAAACAATCTCATATAAACACAATTAGAGACTGAGGGTTAGGTTAAAGCCAGCGTGGATGACGCTAACAAAAAGAACGCTTGCTGCAGAGAGCCGACATTTTCAATGCATGTCTCCCACTGAAAATGAGCTAGACATTCGTGACTGCCGCTCAAAACTAATAACACAGGATAATCCCGGTTCTTCGAATTACCTTGACACGCAAAGTTTACAAAAAACATCATATATAAATACACCATGTTTAAGATTATATTTGCATTGTATCGTAGCCAATTTGTCAGCATATGAGTTTACCTGCGCTGCTTCTTACATATAGCTAGAATACATCATTATGATAGAAAGAATGGATTGGAAAACCTCCACTGAAATACCCGGGTATCATACAATTTGAGTTTTTCAACTTTGCATATGTGCTTAAATGATTTAAAATGCTAGACGCTGTATTGTGAGCTATACATTGGTCGTATGTACAATAGGCTCAGCGTTTTAATGAAATCATTTGTTAAATGTTTAAATAGTTAACAGAGTTAGTGAATCATTTAAGTAACTCGTTCAAAATGATAGTTTGAATCATTATCTCAAAACACACATTCATTTAGGAGATAAACACCGCAAAAAGGCAGATGTAAGTGTTAAAATAAATATTAATGCGCATATGCAACATTAACTAAGGTACTACGATTCTACCGTTTCAAAAATAGAGAGGCATCGCGGTATTTTGAAGCTTTAGCATCACGATGCTACTGTAGCACCGGTACACCATGCAATCCTAGTATATAGTACTGAATAGTGAAGTTAAATCGTTGAACAGTTTTTCGCAGGATTTCACAGGAACAGTTTCTCACAGGCTTTTTTGGGCGGGGCTAAAACGAGGATTGATGACCCAATGGGGCGTCTGGGCATGCATGGCCCCTCCCCTATCACTAGAGCACCTAGCCTCAGGTGTCTGCTCAATCAAGAGCTCAGGGTTGTAAGCTTTTCTCACACACTTTTAGGCTCTCACTCTGCCCAACTAAACAAATCTCATGCCAAATATCAGACAATCCACCCGGCTGGTTCGCTGTCAGCAATTTCAGCCTCTACCTTACCAACTCAAGAGAGAACCAGTACTGGCTATAGACGTTGCATTGGACGTACACTCCTGGCGGAAGTGTTTGTTTCTGGTTCTGGCTGGTGGATAATGATATTACTATTAATATTGTATTTTTTTATATGAATATAATATATATTATTATTTTATTGTTGAGCTTTTGTTGTATATTCATTTTATTAAATAAACTATTTGTTATATGGGTCGTGTAACTTTGCAATTAAAGAAACAGTATGGGAGATTGACATCTAGCTGTTGCACTTGGTATCGCAGTCTAAATTTAAAATATTGGAGAGGCAAGTTTAGCCAAGTAATGGTTGTTCTCGGTTTAATTTGCTTGTTATCAAGTTACGTTCGGGTCATAAACGCAGTAACATATGTTTATGTCGTTGCTTTGAAACCGTCCATAGGCACACCTAATTCCCACAATAGAAAACAAAACACCAACATTTGACTTACGTCTCATGTCTCTGAAGTAGATGGTCTGTCTGTTGGGGTTGAGCAGCTGGATGACGGAATCATCGTTGTTTTTCACCCGACAGCTGATAATTGCCGTCTCGCCCTCGACCACGGAGACGTTATTTGTCACCAGGTTCTGACCCTGCACTGGAAGCCAGAGAAAACATTAAAAAAGCCTTACAATAGCAATACATCAGTGAGGTTATAACATATGGCATGTGTTATCACAATCTGGATTGTAATTACAATGCATCCACCAAACAACATTTTCTCATTTGCCTGTTGCCTTGCTTTTCAGAGAGGCAATCGTGATACTCTTTCTTTAACCACAGAAAAGAAAATACTATTACAATGCAGATCCTTTTTCATTCTTTTCTTGTATCATGAAATTGCAAATTAGAGGCAGAGGCTGAATTGATGACTGTCATGATAATGCAAATCCTCGTGAGAAATCTGAATACTGATGTTTTTATGTATAATGTGAATCACTGTTATAAATGTACTTTGTTATTAAGGGACAATATTCGCCCTCTGGAATTAATTTCTTATGGAAATGTCTTTAATGAGGACATTGTTCCTCACCTTTTTTCTAACCTTGAATGTTAATTATAAAATCAATCTACAGTTCAAGACATTTCTCTACGGTAAGTATTGTTTAAGACACCATGACATACAGTATAACAAACACTAACTTCTTTGAAGTACCATATACAGACCATAATAATACAGAACAATAATATAACTATCTGATATCACCATACAGTGCTATGGCACTGCTAAATGTGTGTAAACCTAGTTAGCAAAGATTATTTATATAATGTTAAATCAATGTTCAATTTTCGACATTGATTCAACAATAAATCTACGTTTTTGGGGGGGGGGCAAGAAAAAAGACATACAAATTTTGTAAACATAAGTTGCAAGATGCATCAGATTGTGTGTGTAATGTAAAGACATTCCAGCAGATTTCTTGGTTTGGATGTATTGATTTTACAGCCTTGTGTGTTTGTGGTGTGTGTGGAATGTCGGCCTCGGTCAGCGAGAGGGGAAGGGCTGGTAATTGCTCCTCACGGCAGAACTTTATCAAACCTCTCCATCTAAGCACGAGGTGATGGAAGCAGGCAATCAACAGCACCTCTCAACAGCATAATACCCAGACCCCAACAGCAACCTCTACAAACACCGAAGTGAACGCAAAGTATCTGATACACTCCACAGTAAGCCTGCAACATCTCATGATAGAAACTGTGCCAAGCCCTTACATTTTACACCAAAAACGGGCATCAGTACCTTGCAGGTGCATTCAGCGGAAAAGCATGTCACCTTGTTCTAAATTGACATCCACAAAGGTATTAAAAATAACCAAAAATTGCTTTTAACATGACAGCCGTAAGACGACACCCAGCACAAATTTGCGCAGTTGAGCGATCACACGCATTCAAACCCTTGTGACATTTACAGAGACTAAAAAATCATATCAATTTTCCCATTCGGATTTGCAGGCACGAGCCAGCATAGCTACGCACGTCCCGGTCAAAGAACAACAAATAGCCTTGGAAAAACACACATTTAGCCTGTCCTCCTGAGTTGTGAATGTAGGGCATGATAAAGCATCGCCCACTCCGTGAAGAAGCATTAGCGGACAGGCATGCTGGAAGTGTTCCGGACACAGAGGTGTTGTGCGGCCGTGCCCAACGTTAAACATCCGTGAAGCCAGGTTTCACACTGCCACTATCACGCCACACAAAAGAGAGACAAAAAAAAACTAGCAAATAAAAACACCGGCTGTAAGGAAACTGAAAAGCTCACAGGGTTTAAGCACATATACAGCTGGAAAACTGTCTAATTCTGAAGTTTGCTTTGAAATTATAATGAACTCTGCGTTACTAGGC
The DNA here is from genome assembly GCA_008369825.1 of Triplophysa tibetana. Taxonomy (NCBI): domain Eukaryota; kingdom Metazoa; phylum Chordata; class Actinopteri; order Cypriniformes; family Nemacheilidae; genus Triplophysa; species Triplophysa tibetana. The sequence goes on along the minus strand of CM017917.1, from coordinate 9,727,691 downwards.
TACAATTCTGAAAAAGAAACAATTTAGAGGGAACCAGTAGCGAGACGTTTCTTCACATGTATCCTTGAGAGATCTTAGAAATAAACGTTACAGGTACAAACCCACACGATAAATTGGGCCACCTCAAAACTTTTTCAGCTGTGGAGTTGTTTGTTAGTTACAGAGCTCAAAACTCATAAGAACTGTTGACCTCAAAACTATTTGAATAATCTTACATTTATTATTTTGGTTAACATTACACTCGACAAATGAGATTTGTTTTTTTAAAGTGCTCCTGGAAACATGAAGGAACATTCAGATCAAAGCAACATTCATGACTTTCAGCTTTCCTGTAGCTAAGTGGTAAGAGCACGGTGCTAACAAGGACCAAGGACGAGGGTTCAATCCAAGGGGATTGCACATAATCAGAAACAAATTTGTAGGATAATGCAATGTAAATCCCTTTGGATAATCACCCAAATGCGTAAATGTCTGGTATTAATGAGTCTGTTTTCAGCCTAAGTAGTGTTCTACACTTCTTCACAATGTTAACCTTAATGTAACAAAAACTCTTTCAAATACCAACAGAACTCTTCCAGTCTCCTCTTGATCCAATCACAGTTAAAATGCACAAAATAAATACTTTATTTCGACATTTATTCCTATTATCCATTCAATGCAAAGCATGCTGGGAAATGGAGTCCTCAGCCTTGATGTCATTTGAAAAATATAGCCTACCTAAAATTTTGGGATGATTTTTTTATTATTTGAAGACCCTTTTAAGTTAAGTAATTGAACAGTTTCAGTTTTGAGTACAGTTCACTCTTTATTAATGAGTAGATTGCACTGTTTGGGAATACAGTGCAAAACAACCTTTTTAAGTTCCGCAAGCATCATTTTTCTTATTCTTCACATATATGTAATCAATGTGAATCAAATAAATCAACTACAGTGCACATGACAATTTTTATTGTTTGAGCTTCATGTCTACAGTGTCACCTCAAGCAAGCCCAGATTTGATTGGATAAAAGATTGATGGCGATTTAACTCATTTATTTGCCCTTCAAGGGCGTGTCTTCCATGATACCCTGGTTCAGTTCTGCCCCATAACCCAACCAAGGTGCCCATCCCTCACACCTCTGATTGGCTTTACAACAAGCACTCAATTCAGTTTGCAATAAGCCCTGAAAACTCACAAAATCTCTTCCAAAAGAAAATAAACAAAAAATCCCTCACACATCTGCTCCACAACTCTTATTACATGATTATTTTTATCATTTCAATTCAATTTCCTTCATGTATTTTTTATTTGATTATGTGAAAACAGGCCACTTTAGGCAGAGCATAGGGCACCTGTGTCCGTATTCTTTCAACACAGGCTTTATCATTATCAGTCCTCAGGGGAAAGACTGGCTGGTCTGCTCCAATTACATCACAGCAATCCCATAATGCATCCTACCAGCCACCTTTAGCCCTGACCAAATAAACCTCAGCCCCATTCGCCTCAGTTAGACAAACTGCCTTCTTGGCTTTTGATGCTCAACAATGACGTCTAGGAAGGGAGTTCAAGATGTTTTGAGACAAGCAGATATTTTTGGGAAAATGCATACATAAAACATTTACTGTATTACATAGGCCTATTTATTCTATGTGATATTTACTGATGCAGAGTGAAGGTTGTTTGGACGATAGGCAGAGGACTGAAATTCTCTACTGCTTGAGAATTGCATCAGAGCTCACAAATGTAATTAATGCATGTGAAGTTTCATGATAATGGCATATCATTCATTTCCAAAGCCTTTTTTAAGAACACATCCCATGGGTAATATATACATTTCCTGCAGCCACTTCTCCAGGTTGATACCTATTAAAAAGGTACCTCGGGAACTTGTTTTATTCATTTTATATTATATTAGTATTATTAATTATTGCATATACTTTTTATACAAGAGGTAGCTTAATAATTCATTTAAAAAAGTAATTTTAGCAAGTCATTAAAGACAAACCTTAACCTGGCTTCTTTACTTGGTTGCAAAAGTTAAATGCCAACTGGTTGACATGGAACTGCTTAAAGGAACATTTCAAATAATAATTCTGTCATCATTTACTAACTTTAAAGTTGTTAAAAATCTGTATAAATGTATTTGTTTATATGAACAAGGAAAATTATTTCGAAGAATGCTTGCAGGCTAACAGTTCTTGGCCACTATTGAAAACTAAAAATTCTTGGTTCAGTTGAACACAAAATTAGATATTTAAAAAGAATGTAAAGTTACCAGTTCTGGGGAATTTTTGACGATACCATTGTCGTTTTTTACTATGGAAGTCGATGATTGCCAAGAACTGTTTGGTAACAAGCATTTTTCCAAATATCTTTCTCTGTGTTCATCAAAACAAAGAAGTTTATAAAGATTTGAAACAACTTGAGGGTGAACTCTTCCTTAATGTGTTCAATGCACGACTTAACAGACTCAAATGTACCTCACATCCATGCCTACACTAAAGAAAGTTTTTGACCCGGGTTGTCAGACAAATTCTGAAACTGAAGGTTGAGAACCAAGTAGCATGGTAAAAAAGTCCCCAGCAATAGATTCTACATCTCAGACTCGTTTAAATGCTAGAAAGGCTTTTGCACATTTTCTCAAAGTCACAGGTTTTAGAACTGTCAAATCTTTTTGTCTCTGGTGGTTTGGTTCAAAGTTACTCATCTGCTAACTCCCACTCCTTTGCATTTTTCATTCTGATTCAGATAGCACCTACAGTAATACCTTAAATCTCATGCAGGCATCTCATTTGACACCCTTTCCTTGAGTCACGAATCCACAATTTTGATAGACTGCTCCTTTCAGCTGTAAATGTGCCGATTATGTGCTAGTTACGAACTGAACAACTGTATACATTCTTCTAAAACTTCTGCATTTGTGTACCCTGTAAGAAATGGTCATACGGATTAAAAACACATGAGAATAAATGATCTTGGTGATTTATTTGATTTATCTCCATTACATTTTTTTTCCATTTTAGTGTGTCTTTTCCCCTTTAGGTTGAGGTTTATGAAATAAATAAATTCAAATTTTCGTCGTAATTTTAGTATGTCATAAGCACAAGTGTTTTAATGTCAAACTTCCAAAACAGCAATAAAACAGAGATAGACAATAGGTATGATGGATAGATTCTTGGAATTCGAACAAAGAAACATCTGAGGTAGAGAAACATGCAAAGTGCTTTAAAGGCCAGCTGTCAAACCATGCATACTGGAAAAATAACGTGCAAAAAAAGGAAAAATCAGTGGTTGAATCACCCGGAGAGGTCATGTGATCCCGATGGAAGAGAAAAAGTAGTACCTGGTATGATCTGAGAGGCTCCTGAGCAAGCGTAGGGAGAGAAGGTAGGACACAGAATATTATTAAAGCAGGAAATGTTCATTTGATACTTTGCATGCATATGACATGGATTTGAATCTGTTCCCTGCATATGTAAAATGACAACACACTGCTGGGTGAGATCAGACAATTCTTTTCCTTTTTTATCATCTCCTTCAAGTACATTCGGTGTGTTTGAATGTCCTGCATAAATGGCAAACTGCTATTCCCTCTTAAAGTTAAGGATACTGTTTGAGAAGAAAGGGTTTTGAAGAGTTTGTAGTGCTGGACATCACAGGTAGAGCAGAGACAAGACAGCAGCTTTGGATCGATAGCACAATTTTGCCTTCGTTACAATAGCAGACTCTAGTACCTGTATTGATACAAGGTGTCAATGCCTTCACACAGAATGGAATGAAACCAGTCGAATGTCAGATTAGATCAATATAAAGTGATCTGTTGAACATGTTTAATGAGTACAATATTTTTATTTTCAATAAAGGTATAAAGTACAATCTCAAAATACTTTATAAACATCTACATTTAGTCATTTGGCAGACGCTTTTATCCAAAGCGATTTACAGTGCACTTATAACAGGGACAATCCCCCTGGAGCAACATGGAGTAAAGTGTCTTGCTCAAGGACACACTGGTGGTGGCTGCTGGGATCGAACCAGCAACCTTCTGATTACCAGTTCAGTGGTTTATTGAGAGGAAAATGCTGAGAACAATACATTTACATTAAATGTTGGCAGTTCATATTAAACTTGATGTTAAAAATGCTGTATTATACTGTTAGATATCATACAATTGCACACCTGAAGGTATTGACAAAACTCTTTACATAGACAGGTGAAAGCCTACTCTATGAAATACTTTAAAATAATGTTGACTCCTTGTCCAGAACATTCACTCTAAAACAAAGCTGAGTAAAAACAAATATCCCAGTTCACCCGCTTCTCAGTCTTCCCTACAGTACAGCAGGCTTAAACTGTGCTGTGTGTAATTTGTTGGAGGATCTATTGATGGAAATGCAATATAATAAACATAACTATATCTTCAGATATAGTTCACCTTACATAATGAAGGGTTATGTTTTTATTGCCTTAGAATGAGCTATTTCAATCGACATACACTGCAGGAATGGACCAGTATAGTATCAATTCATAAACATTATGGGAGAATGCTGTCATTTCTTTCTGTACCTCATTTTTTGGAATCAACAAATGTCATTTTCAACCTATGTGAAGGTGTTTTTGAATGATCACTTTCTGTGTTCTGCGTTTTGTCTAGACAAGGTTAAATTCACATCATGTTTACAATTAATGTACATTTTCATTAAATTTCCATGTCTAATTTGACACAATAAAAACTTTTCTGTTCATCCGAATTCATTGCAAATGTGCACTTCATTAACACTGTTGTCTGCTTATTAGGACCTTTAGTGCTCAACTTAATAATGTATAAAAAGACTAATATAATTTTTTTTTTTTTGAGAAATTTACCAAGAATCAAATAAAACATAAAATAAATGAAAACTACTAACTTCTGTACAGATAATTCAAATACTGTATCTAACAGACATCCACAGTCGTGCTCACAATCACATCCGCAGATGTTTAAAGATTGTAACCGGATCATATAACATATGATAAACAGCGTGAGGCAAATGAATCCTTTAAAAAGTCTAAAGGTCTCATCCAGCTACAGCACTATAAATAGAGGATGTGTGTGTCAATAAGCTGCTCAAGCTGACATGGATCAGGTGAGAGTTATGGCATGTCAGTATGGCAGTGATTAGATGTCACTACTGTCAGTCTTCTTACGAGATATTGATGGACAGATTTCGGCAGAAACCCATTTGATGCCATCCGAGTGTAGACAACTGCGCTAGCAAGGCATCATTCAAAGAGGACGTTTTTTAAAGCGCTGTCTTTTCAAACGTTCAACTCTTCAATGTATTAAAACTACAAAGCAGACAAACATAGACGGGAATCAGTCGTTTTTAAAATAGCAAAATATCAATCTTAAAATGAATCACTAGAATGTTCCTTTTAACAGAAACGAACAGAAACGTACCATTACAGTACAATAGGTTCAACAAAATGAATACCAGCTCAAACGTCAAAATACATAATGCAGAAAAATCTATTGAGAGTCCTGACAAAAGATGTACAGTTCCTGAATCCTTGGTCAGTTTTGTCAGCACACTACAGTGTTCAGTTATTTAAATAAGTCACATTATCTTCTAAAGTTGACCTGAGAACAGTACCCTTCAGATATCCGGATCATATTTACAGCGATATTTCTAGTTACCCCGCTGAGCGGCCATATTTGTGTATTCTGACCATGAGCACAATGCTATGCGCTTCTGTCCGTTTCCGTGGCGTGACTTTGAGCTTGTAGGTGACCCGCTGTGCCTTCATTTAATTAAAAGGGTAGGGGTGGAGTTTCGAAGCGCACCTGAACAGGGATCTGATGGAAAATCTGTGCATGCCATGTGGGCCCAAGGACACCGTTTGGGTCCTGCGACCACCGCGTAGTCACAAAGTTTTGAGTCTAAAAATGGCAGTCTCATATAATAATTTGAGAAAGCGATTTAATGGCCTTATAAAACTTTATATGCCACTACAAATAGACTCTTAACGCTTATTCTCCATTTACAGGTTATAATAATTAACTTTGCCCAAAGAGGTCCATGCACAGCGGCGGCAGCGATGAGCAAAGCGTCTGGTGCATTGAAGATCATGTTGTTTTATAGCATCGTAGATCTTAATAGTGTCGCCTGGTTTCATGTTATGCTTTCACATTACCTTCCTTCACCAGCATCAAGTGTGTTTCCGGTGCCCAGCGAGCATGTCATTAAATCTGAAGAAACAAATAAAGGACTATTCAGCCTGCCAGCGGTCTGTACGGTCATGCAGTCGCTATGCTGAAGAAACATTTGTATGTGCTTTCAGTGAGATCAAGGAGAAAGCGTTGCTCTCAACAGACTGCATATTCTGATAGCGGCCTCATTCATATGTGTGAAGAGTTATCAAAGAGTGTGAAAACATCTATTCTTGTATATATGCTGGCCATTTTCCAATGGATCTAAGATGATAAACTGAATTGTTTATGCCCACTTTAGGGAATACAGTAGTTTATGCAAAAATGAAATCTGAAATAAAAAATGTTAGCTGTACCATCCCTCATTTCATTATAAAGCTATGTGTGATTTTGGTAGTAGTTTAGTTTCCAATTCTCACTATTAACCAGTTGCTTATAAGCAAGCTTATGTCTTATTATCGGAATGTATAAAGTGCATATTAATGTCTTATTCTGCACGGCCTTATTATATATCCCTTGACTGCACTCAATACCTAAACCTAACAACTGGAATTAGTTTAATAAGGCAAAAGTCGTAGTTAATGGAAGAGCCAAAAAAATGTACCTTAATCGAAAGTGTAATTTATTATGTTATGGGTATGCAGCACTCTTTAACTCTTTTACTATCATATCTTGTATTCCAAAAACTTCATAACAGCATCAAAAAGACGCCCATATAACTTATGAGCAAGATTCTAAGTAACTCAATGATGTGCTTTAAATAGCTGTTAGTAAAATAAAATTAACAATCATTGTTTTAAGGGATAGTTTTCTCAAAAACAACTTTTGTAATGTTTGATGTCATTCCAAACCTGTATAGTTTAAACACAAAAGATGATTTAAATAAAAATATTGGTAACCAAACAACACTGGCACCCACTGACGTTCATTGTATGGAAAGAAAACCACTGAGATATTTCTCAAAATATCTTCTTTTGTGTATCACAGAGAACAAAGGGTTCGGTTTTAAATGATATGGCAGTAAACATGTTAAATTGTGTTCCGCAGACATTTCAAGAGAGTAAGTAATGAATTTAAAAAAGAAATTTGGTATTCCTAAAATGATACTGATAAAAGGTTTGTTTCATAGAAGGTCATCTATTAGCCTCCATTCTGTCTTTTTTCCATTATTTCTCCAAATAAAAATCTCTCTATGTGCTGCTGTGTCAGAGTCTGTCATTGGGAGCAGGGACAGGAGGTGGATAATGAGAACATAAGGGTGAGAGGAGCTGACAGGAACATCATCCTCCCACCACGACCGACAGAACACAGGTCACAGAACAGTCACTAAACCTGCACTCACCCACCTGGACTTCACATTATTATTACCCCAGCGCTCGCTGTGGACCACGTCCACTCAGATTTCCTCCAAATGTGGCGAAACTGCAATTGGTGGCATGGGTTATCGCCTCATCTCCAAAAATGCCGAGATGGATTTGTGGGTAATTACTTTAGTTTGCATGTAATGATTTAAGCCTGCCCCAGTTGCAAGGAAGGCTGCATATGTTCCATTCATTATGGATATTATAATTCGATCATAAGTGTCGTACTATGGGAAATCATGTATCCATTTGAAAGGTTAAACTAATTACACTGCCACAGCGAACCACTCGACAGATACACTTCAGGATATCACCATGATTTAAGCAAGGACGTTCAGCGCAACAGATACACAAACTCTTCTGTCCCTAAAACACCTGTGCTATTCAGTCACATGCTCCCCCCCTCCATCAGATCTCATGGTAATAGCATCCATCAGGACCGACTCCATTTGCCACGAGAGGCATGAAATGCATCAATTTGTTTGCTATTTTAATGTCTTTTGTGGAGCGCAATGAGACATCTGTCAGAAACACCTGCTGCATATTTGTTGGGCTAAAAAATGGAAAGTTGGCCACCTTTGTCCCGTCTACCAGTTTATAATCAACGCTGTGTTTCCACACCGCAACTAGCGTTTTTCAATTTCCTCTTCTCCTTTTCTTAATAAAATCACAGCGATCAATCAGCTGTGGGTGGGGGAAATGAAAGATGAAGCAAACATCTCGGCTAACCGAGGCCTCATTTGTCAAGCATCTGAGGAAATGTAAACAGTGTGTATAACTAATAGTTGTTTTATTCAACCGTTGGGAGGTCAAGGTTTCTCTCTTACACGCATTTCATTTGCGACAAAATGTCTATAACGTATGAAGATGACATGTGCACCATTATACCATTGAAATAAATATTTGTGATTCCGATCTAAAGGCGTATGTTTAATAGAGACAGAGATGTAACAATATTATGGATATCGTGTAATCACAATAGCAAAATTGTCTCAATGTTATCGCGGTCACATGACTGTATGAAACGATACATCCTGCGGGGATAACATAAAGAAAGTTCGAAAAAATAGTAGATGTGATTTTTAGGTCATTTGACCCATCTGATAGTATAAAACATACCTCTAAGCAACAGTTATGATAAGAGGATAAAGAAAAGAGGATGGTTATGATACATTTCCAAGTCAACATTTGTCATTTTAAATATTGCAACAAATACCCTACCGTGGACAGTATACCGAGGTATTAGCATACATTAGATTTGGATATTGTTACATCCCTAGTTTTTCAGTTTTTCTGAATTAACTGTTCATAGGTATGTGTGTTTAGGTAGAATGATCATGTTTGTACTAACAATATTTATACCAAAGTTATAATAAAAACATTGTTTCAATTTGCATTTATTTGAGGAAAATGAAAACAGATCAAAATAACAGAAAAGATGCTCTGTGAGAAAGAGTGAAGAAAACAAGTTCACGTTCACTCTTAAAATATACAGCATGACTATGTGTACATGTATTTTGGAAGTTAAAAAATTATTATTGCATCAGTTTTCATGTGATTTTTCATACTGTCAGATTTTCACATTGCTGTTGGATGACTTTGTCACTTCTGAGGTTTGATTTTGTTGAAATTCAACAGAGACCAGATTGGAATGGCCACAATACGTCTAGAAATGCTGAATAACTGAAAATTTAGAATGATCCCTTAATGTTTTCCACTTTTTCTGCTAATATATATATATAAATATATAAATGCATTTTATGCATGACCGGATATGAGCCCACACTAGTAGGGAACTTCTATAGAAAGAATCTCAGTGTGATTACTCAAGAAACTAGAAAAACCTGTGATGACTACATTAAAGACACTAATATATATGATTTATATTTTAATATATTTACTCATACTATAGGTAATACTTTTGATGAGTTTCCTATAAAAATACTTGAAAAATATACAATAAATAAAGAATGAGTAACATTTTAACAATAACTCTTTAACAATGAATAATATTTACATACATACATTCATGATCTTTTTCAAGCAGGTAGTCAGAGTGACACAAACTGTTAAATGTCCCACTGCTGAACATCACAACTTTTGAAAAAATATTGCAACTTTCAGAACACTGCTTGGTTATTAAAATACGACGACTGGAACTAACTGATATAATTATGTTGAAATTGTAGAATCGTTATATTATTTTGATATCATTTTGATAGGAGTACTCTTTCTGACCTAATGTTTGGACTGTATTTGGTCCACGTTGACCAAGTCATTGTATTTGTCACAGCAATTAATAACCGTGCACAAAACAAATGCAATAAATCAAACAAAACAAAATATAAACAGCAGAGAAAATAATTTTCCAGCATGTGTTGGTTTGACTGTGAAAGAAGTCAACATGAGCATTTGTAATCTAATAACAACCCAATAAAAATATAATATTTATGTTTGTGTTATAAAATATAAAGTCATCTTCGACAACCAACAGAAGTATATTTAGCACTATTTGTTTTCAACACCCCTAGATTTTCTTCCTCTTTTTTCATCCCTGAGGAGTTGCAAAATAAAGTGTTTGATTAGTTGGTGTTATTCACAGGTGACATGAGATTTCTCCCAGTGTAACTGCAATGATGATGCTCCATATAACATTACTGTACCATGCAGCCAGAAATGCTCAAATAAACATTATTTATCACACAGAAAGGGAAACGATTGCTGATTTGATCTGAACAGAAAAGTTTCAGATTATCGTATTTTAAGCATTGACAAAATCAGTTTTGAGTGCAAATGTGAAACTGCTATAATGAAACGAAAATGATGTGGGACTAGACTTTTTATTCATCTTTGGTGGCCAATACGAATGTCTGGTGGACTCCGTGACACAATAAATCGCTTTATATTGTCAGAACATGTTTCCTGTCTAAAGGCATTCATTGACCATTTGTCATTATCCTCCTGCAAGCAGACTACAACTGTTATTTTACACGAGAGTCCATTTCTCAAAGCCTTACGGCGTGCACGTTAATGAATATTAAAAAGATGCAAACTAGAGCCGTGGTTGATTTATAACATTTCAGAAAGATGACTAAATATCATGTGTGCACTGTTGCGGCCCTGCAGAGCCTCTCCGCTTGTAGCGAATGGCAGGGAATGTTATGCTATATTAAAGGAATAAATGACAGTTAGTCTTTTAACGTTTCCACAGTGAGCTCCATTCTCCATGCATCATAGGGAACGTGATGATGCAAACTAGTCGCCTGACAAACTGCGTGTCAGTCGGCTTAATGATTCACCTTGTGCCGCGGGACCTCGTGCTAAAAGCACTCACAGGAAATCTCTGTTATATTTCTGGAACTAAAAATCAATATGATGGCCTTAAAATAGACACTTTTTACAACTATTTCACAAAGATGGCTAATAATACCATAAAACCACAAATCATTCTCATGAATGCTAAGCAAGCGTCAACGTTATTTCAAAACATTTCCTGTTGTGTTCCACTGAAGAAACAAACACATACGGGTTTGCAACAACATGATTCAACAACGACAGAATTTTCATTTTTTTAGATGAATCTTAGCAGTATTTTGAGCAGCGGATAAATAACAGTCGCGCTGCTGTATGGATGAAATTCAAATCAATATAAATTCATTTCAGTTTGCTATTTATGCACCATTTTACCTTGTGCCAGTGTAAAGTATGTCTTATTGATTGACTGTGTAATTACCCAACTCGCTTGCTTAATTTGTTGTTAATTTACCACTGATGGCAATCACATTTGACTGGCGAGGAGCCTGGTGCTTAGCAGCCACTGTTTATTCCTCCATCTGGCTTCTACGTCGTCGTGTGTGCGAGCGTGTGACCGAGAAATATGTCTTAGCTAAACCCACGGCACTAAAATACGGGTTTAAAGCCCGGTCCATAAAGTCACCAGCGTCTGCCAGATTCATCGCTTTGGTCGGCTGATCAGCGCTTTGCTGTACAACGCTGGGTGACGACGACATGGCAAGCGGGGCACATTTAAGGTAAAAAACTGTGTTATCCGCAGTGTGTCATTAAGTTTGTGACATCAACGAAGCATGATATACATCTGCTCTGCTTGAGCGCATGAAGCAATTTACACCCCGCCGCCTTCTTTTTATGGCTCTTAGCGTGATGTAACTTGCATTTATGTATAGTGATGCATTCCTTGTATGTGTGCATATATTCTATTACGGTTTCATTTCAATTGATTGTTAAGTAACTTGGCGTCTGGCATATATTAATTTCATGCTTTTTAGATGGTAATCATGAATATTCAGGAAGCAAGCTTCATTTAGGTATAAACCCCCCCCGTGAGGCGAGGTTATTTTTTCTGTAAAAAGAAAATTCTTAGAAGTGAAGAGGCATAACAATTATATTCCCAGACTAAGCTGAAACGCTACTTTTAGGGATGCGCCGGCCATTAAACAAAGAAAAGATTCTCCGACTGGCATTTTTCTATGTTTTCTTTCTTGCAAACTGTTATTTCATGGTATGTTTGTGGAGATGGAGTCAGATTCAAAGGCTTTGGGCAAGAACGGAACCGAGTCTCATTATGTATACTTAATGGCAATTCAGTAAGAATGAATTCATTGTATTTTATTTGCGCCGTCTGTGTCGTTTTAGCTCACGTTTACTGATGAAATTATGCAAATTTGGCTAATTATCATAATCAGAGTTATGTCATTTAAAATCTTGCAAGATCTCTGTCACGACCAATGAAAAACTAACAAACGTCTCTTTTAAATGATATAGCACACGAGAGGTACGAATACAATTTTTTTTTTATTATTATACAAAATAAAATTATGTTTTGGTAAAGGTATTTTTGGTTTAAGTACATTTTTAAGTATACTAATGTATCCTAATATCAATGTAGGCTGCTAGTAGTTTACTTTAAAGTATACTTTTTCAATACTACTTGGGACTCAATTGGTCCACTTTTAAGTTTATAAAAGTAACTTACCGTACTTGTACTTGTATTATACTTTAAGTGTAACAGTAAACTATGAGTACACAATTTATTACAAATTAACGTATAGGTGTTCTGATCGTTTTCTAGATCAACACTTATATACATAGTTTTTGTTTATGGAAGTACACTTTAAAACATTGAAAAAGTAAACAGAGTTACAAGCCAAGCATCCTTAGAATACTTTATTCTTTTTATAAGTATATCTCCATCAAAGCTTGAGTACAAGTATAGACCAAAAACCCTTACACCGCTTACAATACATTGTGTGGACAAAAGATGGTTTCTCCTTTTTCTCATGGTTTCATACACTGAAATTTAGCGGCATCTAGTTTTGAGGTTGCAAACTGCAACCAATGACAATGATAGCTCATTCTAATGTATTAAAAACATAACGCTTCAGTATGTAAGGTCTTTATACACCTCTGAAGACACAGTTGTGTATATTATATTGCATTTCTGTTACAACAAAAAATAATGCATAGGACCTTTAAGTGTTATTTTAAATATACTTATGAGTACATAAAGAGTAAAAGTATACTTTCTTATTTTCAGTTTAAAACATCTATGCTAATAGCACACTTAAACAAACTTTTTTTTTTTTATTAAAAGACATTGAATTTTCAATAATATTAATAAAAAAATATAATTTATAAACAAATTTGTGCTGAAACGAAAATCATTAAATAGTGCTATAATGTATGTTAGTATGTAGCTATGGGTGCTTTGCAGATAAGAGGCTAATTAAATACCCCAAATGCCCCCCCAGAAGTTTTTTTATGGGTTTATTCAAACATCATCTGAAGAATCCATGCAATTGCTTACAAACTGTAATTGCTGCAGACATGAGTAATGAACTTGTGACTGTACCCGCCTCTGTGACACAGCTATTCAGCGTTTAGTTGAAAAAGGTCTGAAGTTAGGAAGACATATGAGCTGTCAGTGAAAGGCAGAAAACCAGGCCTTTGATCGTCACCTGGCACATCAGCGCCTCCTCCCCAGGGGGCGTTCCATCGCCTGTATACACACATCTGACAGGTGGGGTGAAGGGTGGGGTGAAGCTCCATACGCTCCCCGTGTGAAACTCAGTTCAGGCGACAACAGACCAGGCAGCCCACAGCGCTGTTTTATTGGCGCAACTGAACTGAGTTCAGCTTTAAGTAATGTATTCAGCACTCGGTATGTGGTATGAGGTTACAGGTGAGACAGAAAATGAAGCCGCATCTGCGATGCATGCGTGTTACATGCTTGTGACTCTGAGCCAACTCATTATCAGTGCATTAGATCTGCATTTGATGCGACAATCTGCACGAGAACACCTGACGTGTCCCTGTTGCGCTCGCCATGTGACATACAAACCCTTCCAGAAAGGAAGGAAATAATGAAAAACAGACTGTGTTTTATCACGGCTAGGGCTGGAAATCGAAAACTGGTTCCTCAGAAAAGAGATGGTTGTGATGTAGATGAGATGCTGTGAATCAATCCACGACACTAGCATAAAATAAATGATGTTGTGAGCTTGCATTCTGAAATAAAGTCTGAATCTAAAGTTGGTTACATATATATGCATTGAACTGTCAACATAAACATGACACATCAAACCTATTGCACTGTGCAACTAGTGTAATCCAAACTCTTGTTGAACAAAACCTCTTAAGACAGTATAACATTGTATCACATCTACTCAGTGATGGAAAGAGTACTGTACAAGTGCTCTTAAGTAAAACTACTATGATATTGCTGAAATTTTCCTCAATTATAAAAAAAAGTATTGGTGTAAAAAATGGGTAGAATTACTCTTCTCAGAGTACTAGTTACTTTTTTGCCGGGGCTATTTAATCAATTTTGAATAATTATAATTAATAACATCTGGAGATTTATATAGATAAAGCGACTTTTATCAAAACACAATTTAAACTTACTGGTAGAGCTTATAAATGGTAAAAAATCTGTAAAAATCTGTGTTTAAAAAACAACCCTTCAGATGTCACTTCACCCTTAAGTGCTTAATTCGGCTATACAAACTATACGCAAAGCCTTGCCATCACATCCGGGAAATAAGTCAGTAAATTTAAATAAAATCATCCCGTGGGAATGCGCCACATGAAATACTGATGTGAGGAGGTCATTTATAAATCATCGGAGGTCTCCAGATAATTCTAATACCGTGTGAAACTGCGAGTGGTGCTTATTTGTAACCTAACGTCACGTCTCTAAGAAAATTCACAGAAGGCTCAAACTAAGTTTACTACACAAACTGCTGTCCAATCAAAGCAGTGGGCGTTAACTTCCAAGTCGTCATGCGGAACACCCATTCAAACTGAGCGTTTGTAGAGCCAGCCTCAAAACCCCAAAAGAATATAGCCTATTATATATTGATTTTGGTGTTTTCGAATGTAAAAGCCACGCAAACGTCATAAGTAGACCTCATACAACAGTATAAAACAATAAACAAGGTCAGTTCATGAGACCTTTAAAGTAGCAAAAGTGGATTTCAAGATGCCCTAAGTGCACTTGCGCCCTAGACTAGGCGCTTTATTGTTAAAATAGGCCCCAAAGTCATTCAACAACAATGTGACAGCATCACAAGACAGATAAAATTAATTGAAGTATTCACATAAATTCATTTCAAATGTTCCTAAATACATGTGTAACAGAGGCAAGCTAGTCAATTGCTGTGCAGTATGTAAAACCTCACTGCCCGGCCTCAAGGACGCTCTATCGACAGACGCTAGAGACTGCGGTCTTTAGCCTATACCTTACGATTAAAAAAAAAAACACCATTGCAACTTTCTGCTTAATGACGACTTTAAACTACTTGGTGCTTCCTCAAAAGTACAACCTTTATCTGAGCCAGAATCCTTCAAGTGCTTTACAGATTCGGACCCTAATCAATGCCCTCCAAATTTTGACTAAACAGACCTAGTATATTCAAAACAGTGTGCTCTTTCAAATAATAACAGACGGAAACAAACAAGGATGAGGAATTTCCTCCGGGAATGTTTGTCTTTCCTCCACAGACTCTTTATTCCTGAGTCTTTGTTTCTGGGTGGATCAGATTGCTATGAGAGATGCTACAGGCATCCACAGCCTGACTCCGATGGAGGATCCAGCACGCAGCTAAACATTGATGTTAGTTAAGTGATGCCGGCCGTGCCGTGACTAACAGCTCAATCTCTATGACTCAAGGTGCAGAGCATTTTTCCGTACCGCAGATCTCTGTAATGTGATGGAGACTCAGACAGTTCTGATATATCAAGCCTTCATCATTTGAGTGAGATGAGATGTTCAAACGGCCTTTGATGTGACAAACATTCTCCGGTTCTCCTCAAATGCTTCATCCGAGCAAGCGCTACCTTGACAAATGCACACCGCTGCTAACAGCTAGCTGTATGTTTTTGATTGTGGAAACGAATAAGCATGAGGAAACAGTTTTGTTACTAACACAGTAACATGTCAAGGTGGTCAACACTAATGGAAGAAAAAATTGAAAGATTAAAGGATCAAGAAATGTACTGTAGCCTATTATTCTTCCGATCCTAAGCATTAACAACTTTAAAGAGCATTCAAAAACTACTCAATGCCGAAAGCACAATTATGTTATACGTATGTCATAATTATATGTGCAAAAATTTGGTATATTGTTCTTTTGTAATATCACATAGCTAGTATATTCAAATGCTGTCAATGGAAAACTATCTTTTTGCCCACACAAAGGTGCAGTTATGGCATCTACCACCAGAGGCTAACTGGACCATGTTACCCAATCTCTAACCCCAGGTAAAAAACCACAGTCACTTCTGATAAAACAGAAAAAAACAGCCTGTTTAACAGCTAAACCAGAAATGAAACCATTCCGGCAGTCATTATGGACCAACCTATGAGGTTCACAGACGCTAATGTGAAGGGAAGTAGAGTTAGTAAGTGGTGTTTATCACTTTAAAATATTGCCCTGTCTTTTCACTGCATGAACGGAGCAATTACCAGCTCGGCAGGGTATCGTGTGCAGCAGAAGAAGAGCGGGCCGCTAGCCGTGCCAATATGCCATCAACGCGCCGGCGATGACACAGCCCCTGATTTTTGGTCGAACTGAATAGGATGTTCGTGACAAAATGGCTTCTGTAAATCATGAGAAAAGGCCGAGCAGACAATCCAACTAGAGGAAGCTTGGAGATCTGATTTATTGCCTCGATCCGTGAGACATTAGTGGTTCCTGTGACTGCCGGGGACTAAGATCTCCATATTCAGAGAGGATACAGACTGCAAAAAACAAACACTGTGCACCACTAAGGGAATTTCCATAATATTATCATGATTATTGAAATAACTGTAACTATTCCACTGCAATAGAATTTTGAAAATGTTGCAGTATTATACTATTTATTGCTCGTCTCAAGGTTTGATTACGTTTGATTCAAAATAATATTTTATTCCCAGAAGAAACACTGTAGGTAGGACTGTAGCTACTGTACCAAATGCCATCATGGCAGATCACGGCAATGGTGACACTATAATTGAAATTAAAACTGTACTCACAAAGAACATAATTGGGTATGTTAACGACCGTTTTAGAGTCATCAGCTAATTCTTATATTTTAATAAAAATGATTTCAGCAACTTTGAATAATTATAATGAAAGTCCAACTCAGCCTTGTACTTTTAACACATTACTTATGACACCTAGAATAATTAAAAGCTTAAATAATACCATTTAAAAGTGAAAATTATTCCATAATTAGTTTAAAATTATTAAAGTGTTAAAGCAAAGATATTGGATTCATTTATAGTGTGCACTCATTTGAGATACAGTTATTATCATTGATTTTTCAGGTATAATCACCTTTATGACAAGGACGGATATAATACTCTAATGTTGGTGTGTTGGAAAAATCCAGTCGTTTCTGTGGCATATAAAAAGCTTCTTTCATCACAATATGGCAGGTAGATTTGTAGTAGTATGTAAGTAATGAAGGCAAAGGTTGCCGCAATCATCCTTACTTTTTTAAAGAAAAGAAAACTGGCCTCAGAGTTTGAATGGTTATAACTGGTAAAAAATAAATCACTGAATTAGCTAATGTTTGTCACAGGCTATCACAACAAGGCTAATTAAAAACAGTTTCTTTCTCAGTCCCCATTAGAAAAGCACACGTAGGTAATGACAGTGAGAAGCAAGGGTATATCTCGAAAGTCGGCACCCAATTAATGAGTAAATAATTACGTGCAAACCTGTGGGAGACATTCTTCATAGACGCCTCACTGAGTTCAGCAGAATTAAAGACCCTCAGTTCAACTGATCCACCTACAGTGCCATTTCAACTTGTAGCCCAAGGAGCTGCCATGGCAACCAAACAATACCATTTGAGTATATTTGCATTTGTTTTGTTGTGGTAATATTATGTAATATTATGGGGTGGGTAACGTGTGCTAAAGGATTGCTGAAGACATTTAAACCAGTGGCGGAGCCAGAGGGGGGTCTATGGTTGACACCCCTGACATCCAATTGGCCACCCTGGGTGCCACCCCAAAATTGTGTTCACGACTTATGTTGATTGACATGTGATTTCACAAAGCTTTTAGTTTTAACGTTTGCCGGCTGTGCATGCATGTGACGTCACTGCACACGAAAGTCAAGTGAGTCTTTACCTTTATCTTTAAAACAAGTTGTTGTGCGTGTAAATTTATTGTTTACCAGCATTTTCTAACCTTAGACAAATGTAAACAGTATTGGGAGAGATCCCCTTTATGTTAACATTCAAAGCAGGTGTACTTCATACAAACTTTAGAAATACACAAGCATCTTGTTTTAAATAAGTTTTATTCTTCATCCTTGGCTTTAGGATTCCTAAAAAACGTTTCATTGTGTAAGTTAATGTTAGGCTACATTAACAGATAGTATCGGTTCCTAATATACATTGTTAATGTCAGACTCGGAAATGAACAGTGTCTTTGCAAAAAAATGTCAACAAGGTCAAAAAACTGCTCTCATCTACCTTAAGCCTTTCACTTGTACAACGTTTACCAGAAAATGAATTACAGTATATACAAAATATAGCAAATAATGTCTTGTATGAACAGCCCTTAAATCCACATTCCTATCGGCCAGTAAAGGGATATTTTAAACCACATAGAAAAATGTTTAAACTTCTGAAGCTTTATTTTTTACCATAATCACTCATTTAATTCTTTACACCTCCACCACAGTAATGTAATATTTTGAATTATCTTCATTTTGGGGCTTTCTTAGGAAATTTTGTCATACAGCATGCAATTATTTTTGCTTAATTCAATTAATTATTCAGCATATCATGTACTGTAATCAATTTGATTATATTTTTATCGATTCACTGGCCTAGTCCAAAATAAACAAATGTACAATAAAAAATTGAATGAGATTATTATTAGTCACAGGTTTAATATTAAAACATGCAGGTCGCTACATAATACTCAAACAGTATGGAGAATAATATTAATAATTGACGAATACATTCTTTCATTCACTCCCTCGCTCACACTTCCTGTCTCTCTCACTCTCTCTCTCTCTTTCTGTCTCTCCAGCAGCTCTCACTACTGATTGAACTGGTACAGCGCAGGTTTGGCTCAAAGACTCAAACCTGAGGTGTGGAAGGGAATAGACAGAGATTCTGGAACTGAGTTCAGCACCGTGACAAAGGTACAAGTGTGTCCCCCTTTTCTGGAATATTTCAAAGTGTCTGGTGCCAGTGATTCAACACAGAAGAAATTCTAACCCCGAAACCAGTGTCCTGGCCCGAGGTATAGCAGCACAGGGTCAACATCTAGCCCAATAAAAATGCTGGACAAGAAGGTCAAATAGAAGAAAAAAGACTGGGGACACTTCCCCTGACCTCCTGTGACTGGCGCCATGGCAAATTGGATGCTTTTCTGCAAGATCCAAACCACCCAGGTCACAGTCTGTTCACCCCACAGGGTTTGGCACCAGATCCCACACTAAAGGACTGTAGCCCACATGACACAATAATGATTCATATATGTCCTGCAGCAAACCCAGAACTGCAAGAGATTACTGACAACAACCAGTTTTATAAATCACCGCTTTGTCAAAGTTCAGCGTAATTTTACCATCCCTATGTTACTGTCCTTATTTGGACAGTATCGGTAGTCTATATGCATGTGTCTTTAGATTATTCTGGCTTTTACAGCTTTATTTTACATAGTACATTGTAGAGATGAGAAAAAGTGACGCAAGAGAGTGGAACAAGAGGCAGGACTCAAACTCGGGTCGCCTGCAGTACTATTCAATATGTCAGCATAATGCCCATTAGGTCACTGAGAAAAATCACAAAATCACATGAAAAATTATATGAGGAGATGGGAAATGTGCCTCTTAGGTCCTGTTACTAATACATTTTTCTTAAACACTTAAACATTTCCTATATGTTTTTAGAGGTATAAACATTCATTTTAATTAAAGAGTTCATAGAAATTGTATGCATGATAAAAAACTAGAGATGCACTGATACTAAATTTCTCTACCGATACAGTGTGATATCTGCCGATAATAATTCTAAAGATTAAATTCATATTTTCTGAATGTTAACAAGACCGGATATTGGCCAGGATCACTGGCTGTTTTAAAACTATCGCCTGATAGTTTTTATCGACCAATACTCTTCATAAGCATTAATTAACTGTTGCATGTATTTATATGTAAGTTGAAACAAATATTTGTGATTCTGTACACTCATTGGTCAGTACAGTGTTCCGGTGCTAAAATACAGTACAATACATTAACACTTCTGATGCTATAACAAAACATCTGCCAATAGATAGCATACTTTGTTTCATTTAGCTAATTTAGCAAACATTTTTTTAATCATTTTACTAAATATTAAAACAAGTATGGTACTTAAAGAAATTTCCCTAATTGTAATGAAATATTTAATATGTATAATTTGCTATAAGAAAATCGTAACGATGCTATATTGTGTATGTAGTCACAGCTGCAATTGCAGGCAAAATCCCAAACAAATCACCTCGTACATTATTGTTTAATCAAGGACTAACCTACAATGAATCTAGAGAATCTTAATTTACTAGCGTAAGGAGGAACACCACGAGCGAAGTGACAAGGGAAAATCACTGCCGAAATCTTTTGTTCGAGTATAAAACAAAACAAGACCCATTAAAACCCACCAAGCGCTTTTACAATCTCCGAGTCTATTGTGGAAGGTAATAAACATTCAGAGAGGAACCTGATGGTGCTTTGTCAATGTTCCACAGCAGTAGTAGATGAAAGCTTGATTAATTTGGCTTATTAAGTAAGCAATTCAATTAGGCAGTTTCATCCTAGGCCATCAGTCGTTCATATCCTTTGGATTTCTGGGTAGAGCAGTCGCCCGTGCCGTTTCACAGGGTCTATTGTCCACTTGAAAAAAGCATTCTCGGTCTTTTTAAGGGCAGCTGTTCTTTCATTCTCAAATTACTAACAGATTGCACGGACAGATGACACAAGTGCAAATGCAAAGTGGCTAAAGAAGAACGACAAATTAGCCGCAACGCTGTCGCCTCCCAGCGCAACTTCTTTTCGAAACTAAAGGCGAAAGGAGAGGAAATTACCCCGCTAATTACTGAAAATTACAGCTGCTCCAATTATCCCATTTCATGAGCTTTCTCTAGCCAAATCGTGTGACTCTTTAAAAAACTGACATTTCGTAATGCGCAACAGGCTGCGAGTTATAAGACTCCTACCTGGCAACAGGCTACTATCTCTAATTAGTTCAAGCGTTAACTACGCTGTCTGTCAAATCACTGCAACATGCCTGAGATTAATGTGCCACTTCATGGTTTATAGACTATAGGGTTTTCCAAACGGGGGCTAAGCGGTCCATAAGCATCTCTGAGTCCTGAACCCATTTCCTTGTCTTTCGTTTCAGCCAAGATCTTCCAAAGCACTTCAAGGCGATCAATTATTAAAATCAGCCTTAAATGGCTCCCTTTGTCAACAATTTTAGAAAATCTGATTTATTCCGTGGTTTAAGACTTTTGAGAGGTAATTTTTCATTTAAATGGCCTTTAGCATTTCTTATTAAAATACATTATTGCTCTTGTAGATTTATTTATTCAATGTGATAGATCATTAGTCAGATTAATGTAATGTGCGTTCTTTCCATTAGAACCGGTGGCTTCGCTGAGAGCTCGCTCGCACAAATTTCCTCCGCCGCAGAATGAGGCAAAAAAGGAACCAGCCGACTGAACTTAAATGCATTTCTTGAATTTTAAATACATTTTACGCATAAGCTGTTACATATTCTCAAACACTACCGCTTCTTCGTATCATTTCCAAGTTTCCTTGAAAATAGTTACGTTTCTTCACAATAGTCCGAATCCACACCACTTGGATTTCTGATGCTCCTGGCAGTCTAACCTTGATACGTACTTTACCTGCTAGCTAAAGAAATAAATCTTTCAATTCCAGAACAACCAACCCCAAAGACACATCAAACACCATTGCATCTTCCTTCTTGAAAACTCGGTCGGATGAATGCTCCCTTTCCACATGTTGCGGAGACGAACACAGAACGTTTTGACAATATGTGAAAATTTGCTGGGCTTTGCCCCCTTCTCCCATTTTCTTACCGCTTCAGTATCTTCTACTCTTCAAACACTCTGGCTGTCAAGGATCCAGCAGGCTCCACTAGAGAGAATTAATCACTCTTCATTTCCATTCAATTCAGTGCCCTTGGTGAACACAGGGCGCTGAGAAGCGGCCTACATTCTTCTGCTGCCTGAAAATGAGCTTCACTATCCACTGATTATCCAAGCTGAACTTTCAACCTCAGGAGGAGCTCTGTGCCTCCCCCACACTGCCAAGACCGGGGGCAGGAGGGCATCTCGCTCATTAAAAAAACCTGGCATAGTTAACATGGAGAACTGATGCTGACTTTACGTCTGAGAGAGGATGCAGAGTGACAAATGTGTTTCATTTTGTGTGAACTGCTGTGCTGGCCTCTGGTTTCAGAAAGAATGGTGGTATAATGGCCTCAAGTTGAGGTCTTCTTGAAGCACTGTAACTCTTGGGGCATGTTAACCTATACATTCACAAATCACTAAACAAAATGTTTCTGCCTTTACAGTCAAAAAGTGTTTAAAATTTAAACAGGTGCTAAATGTGGGGATTTGCACAGTATGGCCCGGTTTCACAGACAAGGTTTAGCCAGGACTATGGCTTAGTAGAAAAAGGATATTTTAGAAGCTTTTATTAAAATGCCTTGATAAAAATATTGCTGGTGTGCATCTTGAGATGAAACAATGGCAATGACATATTTTAAGATATGTAAGGGTAATTTATTTTCAGTTGAGAAAGCTCAAACTTACCGGGCATATATGTATAAATATTCAGGAAATCCTTTGTTTACTTTACATTTTACTCTGCCTTTACATAAGGATGTATCTGTTAACGTTATTTAAGGCATATGTCAACTAACAATGAGGAATACTTTCAAGACATTTATTAATCTTAATTTGTGTTAATTTCAGCATTCTTTAATTCAAAAGTTGCATCTGTTAACATGAATTAATGCAATAGTGAACTATTATGATCAATTGTATTGGCATTTACTACGATTAAAGAGACAGTTCACCTCACAATAAAACATTTTGTCTTCAATTACACAACCTCAAGTTATAAATTGCCATGTTCTGATCAACACATAGAAAAATATTTTGAAGAATGCTTGTAACCAAACAGATCTCAGCCACAATTGACTATGAGAGTAAGGAAAATTACAATGGTAGTCAAAAGTTCCCAAGAACTGTTTGCTTTCCTACATTCTTAAAAATATTTGATTTTATGTTCAACAGAACAACGAAAATTCAGAAGCAATTTTTCCTACTGTGGTCGACAATGGTGTCAAAGAACTGTTTGGTTATAAGGATTCTTCCAAATATCTTTCTCTGTGTTCATCAGAACAAAGACATTTACAGATTTGAAACAACTCAAGGGTGAATAAATGATGACTGTTTATTTGAACTTGTCCTTTAATAAAGATGAATAAATGTTAAAAAAAACTATTTAGCTCATTGTTAGTTAATGCTAGCTAATGTATTTGCTATACAAACAAATACAAGCTTGTTGTAAAGTGTTACAAGCTGTTGTTGTTCTTTTCATCGCCAACACGCCTCCTTTCTATGCCAATGGATTGTCAGCATCTTATATAAGAAACTTTGCCAGAAAAATGTACAATGTAAGGCCTACCAGGATTTCGTCTATATTTTGATCAATGTCGGCAGTAGTTCATCAAATGATGCAGAAGAGTATTATAACTGGGCACATATCCAGACACGCATTGTAGCACTTCAAAGTCAATGTGCCTGTAGCAATGCTGTGCAGTCCCTGTGAAGGATTGTGATATACAGTACATACCCCATAACCCCTCACACCGGCCTGCAAGCTAAGGAACTGTGCCATGCAAATTACGATCAACAGTAATTTTGTGGGCATGTTTGCTGCATTTCCTAATTTGCATAATTCATTTAGCCAAACAATGTATAAATCACATGCAAATAAATTATAAGTGGCCGCAATTCATTCTTTGGAAATACAGAGTCGACGTTTTATACAAAAAGAACAGTTGGAAGTGGTTGACTGTGTATTTTTTTGCGAAAAATAATTGTCCACCCAACACGGCCCGCAACCTCGCAACAATCTCCACCCCGGCTCATTTCTCACAGTCTCATATTCTGACACGCCGTGGTCCGCAGCACACCCCCCTGTCACCTCCGTGTTTGTGTTGTCCAAACTGTCCTCCCGCATGCCGCCGGCGGCTCATCCATTTTTCCATCCAATCGATGCTGTGCTCGGACAGCATGTTCAATCAGAGCCCAAGAGCAGGCGCTTTTCCGCGGCGAGAACAGGTGGCCTTTAGGCCTGAGTTTAGAAAATCTCTCCCTATGATTACGCTCGCAGCATTGACAGCTCTGTTTTTTACGCTGGCCCTGATATGCCATCCCCACAAATTTACACGGGCACAGTGGAGCGGCCAGCACCCAGCCAAGGCGGTCCCTCGAGGGCCCTAATCCTTGTACAGACACTGTAAAACTGTTTAATTTAGATTTGGCTCCCTGGAGAGCTGCCATTGAGTAAGCAGGTGTCTCCAGCTATGGCGAGCTAGATTTCCTATCATAATGCCCTTTCTGACAGAAAAATCAATTTCCCCCTCCCCAGGTGTCAGCCCACCTTTTCATGGCAGTTATGAAATGAACCCTCAGACGACTGAGTTTGAGATGTGAAAGTAATTAGAGGTCTTGGAAGTAATGGGACGGCGGCTGGCAAAGTTCACACGGATTTGTGCTAATTGCTCACATCCTGCTTAGCCTTGGATGCCGAAAATAAAAAGTAAAATTACTATGATGCTGGAAAGCACTTACAAGGTGAGCTAGATCCCTTGCATTCAGCCTGACTATTCAGATGGGAAAAGTGACTTCTAAAGGGTTGAAGGAACTGTTCAACCAAAAATGAACGTTCTGTCGTGTTGTACTTACATTCATGTTGTTTTAAACCATAACTGTCTTGTGTAGAATGGAGAAAGAAAAGTGTAGCAATGAAAGCAATGACATTTCACGCAATGAAAGTGGACAGTGATCGGAGGTCATTAAGGGCTGTTCATGCAAAGACTCAAAACTACAGTATAAAGATAACTAATGATAACTATCTTGGGTCAATTCAAACTTGTATGACTCTCTTTCTTCTGCAGAGCACAAAACCAGATAGACATTTCCCAAAATATCTTCTTTTGTGTTCCACAGAAATAAAAGTCATATGTACATTTTTTGAACGACATGTTAAACATCAGAAGAGTAGTCAATATGACTTTTCATCAGCTATGTTCAAAAGACACGCAAAATAAATGATGAAACATTTCTGGTGTACTACTTTAAAATACATTTCTGGGGGTTTGTTAAATAATGTCAAGGCCTCACCACAAAATAATCGGGCCGATTTCTCCCCTTCCGATAATCCTAGGTAAAGTCGTGATGATCTTAAACGGCTCTGAAGATTATTTTATCTGAATTTTATATGGTGAGATACGAGTGAATGAACCTGATCGGAAGAACATCAGAACACCGCCCCGATCGCTAATCGTAAACATTCAACATGTTGAATATTTGCGAACAGAAAACCTGATGTGTGGGAAACTATTATCATGTGGGATTATCATGTGGAACAAAATAATATCCAATCAGAAAGTCAGCTGACAGAAGCATAACAACTGTAGTCATGACTTCAACCAAACTCTTTTCTTTATTCTGTCCATTTTCTGTCAAAAACATTACAACCACTATAATCGCATTTACAAATATTTTCAATAATAAAACTTGGGTATGTGCAAGCGACGGTACACTCTTAAAAATAAAGGTGAAAAATGTTCTTCGCAGTGATGCCATGTAAGAACAATTTTTGGTTCCACAATGAACCGTTCAGTCAGAGGCTCTTGAGAGAACCATCCTTCTTACTCTTTATAATTGAATGAACCTTTGTACGCCACAAAGAACTTTTTTGAAATAGAAAGGTTCTCCAGATGTTATAGGTTCTTTAAGGAAGCCAGTAGACTCTTTCGGGTAATAATATCAAGAGCTGTTTTTTACAAAACTGTATAAATATTCTTTTTAATTTACTGTCAAGACATAAATACAACAATATTTGAGTTGCAATAAAATGATATCTAGGATGCCACCTTAATGTCTGTCCCACCTTAAATGCTTTAGACGATGCTGCTTGAAGCAATCTCTCATATTTTTTAAATAACATAAAAGGTCATATACATTTAAATTGAACACACAAAAAAATAAACATAGCCTACAGTGAAATAATAAAAACATATTCTGAAATCTGATCTCAAGAGAATTTGCTAGATTTCCTGTGTTCATAGTCAGGACTCTGTTTCAAAATCTGTTTGTGTGTGGTGTGCATTCTGCGTCACATTACGGCGCACCACACATTACAGGAACGAAACGATTAATGAATTTTTTGTGGTCTTTCACAGTTTTAAGCACTTATAAGATTTAAAAAATCTTTTGGTGAGGTCCCGGCATTAGAAACGATTATTCAACAACAAAGAATACAACGTTCAATAAAAGAACATAGAGTTAAACTCAGAAAAGAGTGAAAAACGTATGCTACGCCGACTAATTCTCATCCCACTTCCAGCTCTTCAATGGTAAGAGAATCAAATAAATGAGGACCAGCACACATCAGGGAGCAACGTGGGGGAAACTGGATATGCAACATTACAAATGCACCCGCATGCGCCATCCCGTCAGGCAGGGACATCCAGATGGAATTACTTGAAATGTGAAGTACCATATCCAGCCCTCAGACTGGAAGGCGCAATTAAGAGGGAACTTCTGAACTGCATGGTAAATTGCGATGAGACTCAAAACATTTTATTTTCTGCATAATATTAGGGATCTTTGATTAATAATTCATTATGAGCGGGCCGATCTGGACGGAGACCTCGTTTTCTGGCAGGTTGCAATTGATAGTGCGACAGGAACTTTGAGATTGATGAGAGTTTGATAAAGATCACATGCAGAAGTTCATATAATAATCTACAGCTTCAGCCTGGTTGCATTTGTGGCTGCCTAAAGTTTCTTTTCATCAGCTGAGAGCTGTTTCTAACATGAAGGGAAATCCAGCTCCAAAAAAAGAAATCATTAGACCAGCATGGATTTTTCTCTGTATTAACATACTTCCTCTAGAAACCGCACATTTGAAGATTCTGACACTATCCCTTTTAGAAATAGTCAACAGACTTAACAGTAGTATTATCATCGCTAATCTGACCGCCTGCAAATCTAGAGTGTATTTTGGAGGACCTACTGACAGAAATGCAATATGATATACATGTCTTCTGAGGTTTATAAAGACCTAACATAATCAAGCATCATGTTATTATTACCTCAGAGTGAGCTATTACATCGCATGGAATGTCTTGACATTAATTAATGTTTTACACCAGTCTATTATTATTTTTAAATAACATCTTTCAACCAAACAGATATTAATCACATTTTGAAATAAAGATAAGATAGATTTTGAGCTATAAAAGGTTTGACACTTGACAAAGACACAATTTAGTATTAGGGGATTTTTAAAAGAACAATCTTTTTAAATATTACTATTTGCAACGATTTTTTCGAAAAGTAAAATTTAAGAAAAGCTTTGTGAAAGTTTTTAATTCGTTCACAAAGGAACTGCAATTGCAAAGCTGAGAAAGGAAAGATGGAATTTCGCTTAACACTCTAACTTCGTATTCGCTGGTGCAGTAACATACTTGCTTTGCTCGGGTCTGAAAAGAGTTGTGATTTAAAACAATACTTCAAAGTCAGAGAGCTCTGCAGAGGTCTCCCTAGGGCAGCCATGACAATTGTACTTCAAAACTAAGTCTGAGGTAAAGCAGAAGTTCACTGAAAGATTTAAAAAGTTTGATCAGAAAAAGGATGGATTCCGAAATCATGCAGCACAATGGATTCACCTAAACAGGATTATTTTGACGTCGCCAATAAATGCAATCAAATTAAAAACAAACCTGTCTGTATACATTTGTTTTTGTAAGAGTTACGATGCATTTACCAATTTAAGTTTATACATATTTCCATTTCAAACAAGCACACAGACACTCCCTCAGGCATGCCACCAGGAAGGCTTTTTTGATAACTGCGCTCAACATACGAACCTGCATATTCTACCCTTAAGCAGCTAATTTTCTTCCATGACCTTTGGCCAGACCAGATTTAAATGTCTTCTGGCATCAACCCAGAGTCACAGCTTTGATAAGTTAAATGACATGTGAGGAAGATTCTCCGCAAACAAAGCTCAACGCTATGGGTAAGATCTTGGCCTTGGACTGCCTTCATGTCCTGATAAACACAACACCACAAAAAACAAAAGCTCCTTCACTCATATTTAAATTTTAAGCTAAAATATAGTTCAAATTCATGCTGTGTGAAAATCACGGTGCGGTTTTTAACACTTGCTTCAGGCTATTACTCTCTGTAAAGGATAAAAACAACACAAGCAAAGTAATGTGGTTTACAGTCCATGTTGGAAAGTCTCGGTCCTGCATCAACTGTTTTTAATTCTCACCTCTTTATTAAACCTGTCATGGATCTTTTTGACAGCTGTTTGAATCTGACCAATGCATCTGGGCACCTAAAGTTGAATCTGCAAATCATGTAGAGATTCTGATAATCTAGTAGTTCATGTAGAAAACTGAGATTCGCCGGATTCTAAGGACATCTGGTAAGGTCAATGAAGGAAAGTATCCATAAGACACAAGAGGCATACTGTATTTCGCTAAACAGCGCGTTTTGTCCATTCATTGATGGCCGGGTGAAGATACAGTTTTCATTTTTGATCCATTGTTATAGTCAACACGCGTAGCCCCCCCCCCCCCAGACGCCCATAACTCCTTCGTTATCCTGGAACTGCCGCCATAAAAAATGTAAAGGGAGCGCTTGTGAACAGACTCTTCCTAGATTGACTTGTCACTCCGCCCGCTTTCCTGACATGTCAGCACCCTGGCAAAAAAAAGCAGGAGTTAAGAGTTAGCCGGTCGATGCATCTCGGTCCAACTGAAGTTATCAAGTGCACCTTGGAAAAGTGGCACCGTGTCCTTCAAACGCCTGCCGTGATCAATGGGCCCTACGACCTGTGAGACCAAATGCACCGTGTCGTTTCCAATACGCAAGTATCACGGAAGACCAATAGCTAGCTCTGCATGTTTCTCATCAGACTGAGGAATCGCCCATTTGGCCGAGATGGTTTACGTACGATCCCTCGTTCATCATAGATACCCACTTGTGTTCCCAAAAGCTATCCAGAATGTCACAAAGAAATATTCACAGATATGGCACCGTACATTAGTGGAGTTTAATATGAATAAGGGCATAATGTGTGTTCATTAATTATTGAAGCACTGCCTCCCAAGACTGATGTCGCACATTCTGGAGTCAAAGTGACGCTGTCATTACTGGGCTGTCATACAGCTGCTGACACAAAACTGAAAGCTGTCTGGATCCATCTGTGCAGACAAATCAAGCCTTCACCCATAATCACAATTGCCTGCAATCCGGCACAAATTTGCTTGCCAACAATGAGATTTCTGTGTTTTGTCAAATAATTCTGACGGGAGCCCAAGAACATCGAAGTCTGATAGGGTGTATGAAACTACAGTATGTGTTGAAATCAGCTAGATGGTGGGCAGTCTGAACAATAGAACTACAAAAACTGTTACAAATGAAAAAAATAAACTCAAATTGTCAGAATTGTATTATTGAAATGTGGTCAAAGGTATAAATAGGTCCTGAATCTTGAAATTTCTCATGCATTCAAACACCCAGATGCTCACAAAACAAAAAGTGAAATTGGTGTAATGCAACATAGGCTGGAAAATGATAATTGGTGTCAGTGTTAATAGATGGATCTCAACATCATTCAGTCACTGGTGAACAAAGGTCAAATACGCAGTAAATGCTGCAAAAGGTTCTGATCAAACAAGAAACTCTTCAAGAACGATTACAAAACAAACTGTTACTAATTGTCATGCATTCTACATGCTTAACATGGTCAACTTGAGTTGGACGTTTGATTTAGTATTTCTGTACTTTATACACTCCCCCAGAACTCCAACTTGTTTCTGATAGTTTTGTCTAATTTTGGAGTCCCTGTGTCGTCAAAGGTATCCTATTCCTTTTATTGGCCAAAAGCAAGGCAAAAGAGCCCACCCACGAGCCAACCGACGAGCGAGACCTGCTTATCATAAAGGTTATCTATGCTGCATCAAGATGGGCTGGGCAGTGCTGCATCTTGTGAATCTTGCGATAGTGAAGTTTAGGTGTGTCTGTTTGTTCTTGGCATTTCAGTGATGGATGATATATAATCGGTGGATATAACTCTGGAGTTGGAGAATGTTTGAAACTGATAGATGCAGCGTTCCCAGTGCTTAAGACGCCGGACATGAACTGCACGCGGCAAGGTAAAGTCATACGTCTGAATTTTTTAGCAATCGCCGTGTTCTTGCATAATGTTCAAAACACGAAGGGATGATACGTTGCTGTAGTTCCATCCCACTCTCTCCACTAGTCCCACCTCTAGCAGCTCGTGTTTTTCTGGAAATAATCGCACAACTGTATCTCTCTTTTATAAATTTGATCAAACTAAATGCTCTTGGAAGAAACAACGCGTGTGATACTACTGCATAGATACTCAAGATTAATATGAGATTGAGATGAGAGTGTAACCCAATCTTTAAGGGACACTCTCCCAAAAAATAAAACATCTGTCATGAATTACGCAACCTACTGTCGATCGACCACCCTAGGCACTCAGTTCATCTTCGGAATATAAATTAAGAGGTCAGGGTGATTTCCAAATCAGAAACAGCAACTCAACAGACTTTCAAAAACGACTTAAGGGGGAGTAGTTCATGCCAGATTTTCATTTCTTGGTAGTATCCCTTTAAGAATATTCAAAAGTATTAAGAACTGGGTTTTGAACTGGGTTAATTTGATAAACGTAGCTATCATTCTGTGTTATCAAATGATACATTTTGGGATCATTCTACAAATATAATAATATTGTAAATTATTCAGCACCTATTTAAAATGTTGCCTACAACAGTTTTGCCCACAAAAGAGCCACATTATAAAGTCCCACTCCACCTCCCTATAGTCGTAATTTGAGTGTAACTTATTGGTCAAAATGAGAAAAAACAAAATGAAAGATGAATTTGACTGATATCATTAGTACACGTTATCATGACCGCCTTGGTTTGTAATACAATTTTCAGTTTTTAAATATATGTAGATCAAATTGATTTAAAAAATGCAAAGCATTATATCACAAATACCTGTAGCAAGTTTTCACATTTTTTCTTTTCTATCATGTTGGCCTAGTTTTGAAACGGAGCATTCTGGCAAATTTGAGCACATTTTGAGATATCATGGAAATCTCTGTGGTGATTGGTGACATTACTGAGGGCTTTCTACCCAAGAGATGTTAGCAAAATTCTTTGCGCGCGTTCCATTTCTTTTTGAAGCTGAAAGGAAACAATTGAACTATTAACAATATCTCATTTGATTTGTCAACCATCATGACCATTCCCGTAATTTTTGCTTTAGGATGTTTAAGAATTTAGATGTTTACGCTTTTTATACCTCCTGTATGGCGGAACAGAATAAAGAGAAACGTCACAATTCAATGTCATTTTCATAAGTTTGTCTGTCTGGTATAAGCAGCTGACACACTGCACTACATACTCCCGTGTGGACCTGCGTGTCTGTCTCCCGGGTGCTCTTCATTAGCCATCTGCCAGTGATCACACTATCACACTGTACCTGTGGACTCCTCCGCCAGTCTTTCACATTCCAGGGATACTGGAAAACCTACTTACCGCTCATCTTTACATTTAACTATCTCTGAGACTTCATCTCTGCTGTTTAAATGAAGGAACTGCATTATATAATTGGATAGCAGAGCGGGTATGCGGTCTGTGTGTTCAGACGATATAGAAGACAACGCTTTGCATAACACAAGAAGACAAACTCGCTCGAGTATAAACAGGTCATTATCTGAACAGATATGTGCATATTTTTGTCACGATACACATTGGGCATACAATTATCACATTTTCTGTGTTTTTTTTTTTTTAAATGTTCCAAAAATACATTAGTGCTATGGATTCCTGAAAAAATTTGATTAAAACCTTAAAGTATCCAGTCTTTGGCTTATTTAGAGGCTTTTATTATGTTTTTTGGATGTTTAACAATAGATATTCATTTTTCTAATTTAAAAAAACGCTTTATATTTCACATATTTTAAATCAATTTTTCATCACTGTCCTATTAAAAAAAAAACGACTGGATTGCTTTCGGTCAATATAAAGTGCATCCTTCCGAAACGCTCTGATTGGAAAGCTGACCTGGTCTTTCGTGATTGGCTTCCGCTTCTCAGGCTATCGTGATTGGTCGGTGCCCCTCTCAGGTGTATTCATAATTTTTGGCTTTTAGCAATAAACAGTAACAATGGCGTCAACTTCACTTTATCAGTTAAAAACATGCGGATCGATTAGTACATGAAAAAAAACACCAATCTTTGTAAGAATAGATTGATAATAGAAGTAAGAAGTTGGATAATAAAACAAGTAGATTGACCAGGAGAGATTTGCAAGCAGGACTTCAATGGACGTTTCATAGAAGTGTTTAAGAGGTATGCGCACACACACACAATATCAGTTTATTACACAGAACAGCTTTCACAGCCGATGCTCAAGTCATGGAAGCTGTTATTTGACCGTTGGTTATGTTAGAATGTGTGTAGCTGAATTCTTATTACCAGCTGAAGGACTCTGATGAAAGTGAAAGTAGTTTAGCCTGTAACTCCGTCAAATGTTTACGATCTCTGATAACCGAACACTACTCCAGCGGCTCTTCCACTTATTTGGCGTATTCCTGATGGAGGAGGTTATTAAAAGCACTCGGAATGGTGACGTCATGTACCCGGGAGGTAGAGGGCTGTAGTCCGATCCAGCCCTTCTCTGTAAGTCCTTGAAAAGCGAATTCTGTCAAAGACAATATCTCACTTGGCACTGAACTTTGAGCATTATCATTTTGCAGGTATTATTTATGCTCTAACAGCAACATTACAAACTAACTAAAGGTTGAAAAACGGGATCGCGGGGAACGTGCTCTTTAAAAACGATACATCGTAATTCTTAAAGCATTCTCAAATTTGAATAAGGAAAGGGTGGTTTTCAGTCTCCTGCATATTGCACAAGATGAGCACTGACATCGCATTTATCTTTAACAAAAATAACTTCAAGACTATGCTGATAATAAAACTCACATTAAACATGACATATATTACCTCTTAAATGCAGATGGCTAGGAAATCCCCTCTGCAAACACTGTCTGGTTCTGACAAACCCTGTCAAAGCCTCTGAAAACTGGATGTCAAAGCAAATAATAACTCTGGAGGAACAAGAGATAGACTTTCACAATGGTTCCAGCTCTGGTGCAGGTCGCACGCTTCTGAGAAAATTCAGTGCCGGAGAAAGACTGATGTCTGGAGATTTGTTGAATCAGATAGAGCTAAAAAATTGACAGGATTTATGAAGCATTGATGAATAATTCTGCATTATATGATATTTTCTTTCAGCTGTATAAAATAAACTAGTAGAGTAGCATTTCAAATTCATATGGTAGGAAATTGTGTTCAAAATATATACAGTAGTGGCCAAATGTGATGTCCGAGAGGCATATTTTTACAATATTTGCTTTTAGTGCCCTCTCAGGTTTGACTAAGCCATCAAAATATGAAGTGTATAGTACAAAATGGACAAAATACCTACCGTAGGCTCTTTATTGGAAAAAATTAACTACAGGATATCAGGCAATATGTTTTTTTTCAATACACAAAAGATTCATAGAAAAAAAACTTAAGGACAGCAAACATTGACTATACAGTTGTATCTGTTATCAATATCTATTTATCCTTTCTTGTATTAATAATTTGTAGCCACTCTCAGGCTGTCTTCATAAACATTGCATATGTGTTGTGTTATTTTTTGCCAAGTGCCCTTCTCAAAGCTGAGCTTCGGTTTATACCCCAGGAACAATTATGCAACATGAATACAAAGTTTTAATACATCCTTAATAATATCTGAATCAAAAGCGAAGTGATCAATTATCCAAAGCTGGACATCACCGTTGGCCTCACAGTAAGTCGTCTCTCTCTAATGAATACATAAACATATCATCTTATCACAGTTAACACAAATATTTTTATTATATTTTTCAATGTAGTTAAAGAAATTTAATTTCAGGGTTGCCAGGTCTGAGGATTTTAAACGGTTATATACGAAAACAAAGCGTGTTTATGATTACTTTTATACAGTGTTTTCTTTTAAAGAAACTGTGTGTAAAGCACTGACTGTAAAATGTGTGTTTCAGGTATATTTTTGTGTATTTGGGGTGGGGTCATTGGATTAGCTTTTACTGACCACCCTGGCAAATATACATTTCATTGTAAAGAATGGCACAATGTGGTTTAGGTGGATTAAGATTCTTGCCCACCAGAAGCAGGTTTTACTCATCAGAAACAGAAATTAAAGGCACCGCTGGGTAAATGAAGAACAGGTGAAATTAGTGTGCAAACAAGCCCCCTGAGCAAAGTCAGATTGCGAGGAGAGAAAGAGCACATGGCAGTCCATCATTCTTGCCCGGTGTATAGTTCTGAGGCATAATTCATCTCTCACGTTGACCTCTGTCTTCCAACCTGACCACACACAGAAGCCACGCCCATGATGGATGCTTGGTTAAGTCATCTATTGGCGCAATTTCACCTGAGATAAACTCTGTAATTAATGTCTCAATTTTGTTACCTCTCATTTATTTCCACAGCATAGAGGTGACTCTCGCTGTGGATGAAGAACAATGGGCATCGGAGGAGACGGGGTTTTGGCAGAAAAGCGTGCAGGAGAAATGCTGAATAACAATACCATCATCCATCATAACATGCTGAGAGTTAGCGGACTACAATCAGCCAATGGTGGACCTCCTGGGACGAAAGCAGGGACTGAAATGAACGAACTTCCCACGGACCCACCGACTTCGCTCTCCAAGAGCACAGAGGAACATTCATCGGGTGTAAATAATACGTGGTTGCTCTTATTATGGGTAGAATGTGGGCGATGACTAGATCCTCAGAACGCATAAACAGCTTAAAGGAACGGTTCGCCCCAAAGTGAAGGTTCTGGCATCGCTTACTGCCCCTCATGCTGTTCTAAACCCACAGGACTTTCTTTTTTTCTGTGAAACACAGGAGGAGAACGTCTGAATAATACAGTGGTTGGTGCAACTACAGTGAATGGGGACTCGCAAAACGAAGGAAAAAATCCTACAAGTTAAAACTAAAATTAAATAAAAAGTATCATAACACTTTCTAAAAAGTAAAGTATAGAACAAAATATAGTTAGTCAGGTTTAAAAAACAAGACTATTGATATGTGCCTCATTCAGTTCGCACAGAACAAGGACAGGTTTGCAGTGTGTCCGACTACTGTGAATGTGCTTCTGCACTTAATCTTTTTTCAATTTACAGGTAAGTTAACGGAGCCATCAAGCAGAAGCTACGAGGGTTAAGAAAGTGATAGCCATGCTCAGGAACAGCCAAATGCAATCACTGACTGCAGCGCAATACAACAATGAATCTGACAGGGGCCAGAAACCTTGACAGTGGATGGAGATCAATGAGAATTCTAAATAGGCGTCGGGCAACAAAGAGCACCAGCAACCGAACCAACACCAAACCCTAGAGTTCACAGAGAGGCAGAAGGGCCATGGCCATCGATACATCTAATCAGAGAGATCTGCGGCTTGAAGATGTTGGGTGCTGTTCAAAAGTGTCCATTAAAACTAAATGCTTATACATTCTGATTGAAGCCTTGTTGAGTAAAGCATTCAAACAACATTTTGTGTTATTACAGAGAAATGATGTTGTGTAATGGAGACAGGGCTGGAACACTATAACTACAAATGTGTTTAAAATGCTGATAGACTTATACATAAGCTAAGCCAAATGGTATTTAAGATTTTCAAAATTACCCAACATTTAACCCAATTTTTTGGTAATTTTTTATATTTCACCAACAGATTGTGAGAGGGACTGCTCACTTTTGGCAGCTTGTGTTCTACTGCATTTATTTGCTCAAATTGGCAAAATAGTTTTTTATAGTACTGTTAGTATAAAACTTGACGCACACAGAACTTACTAGCAATATGAATAGAACGGTCTGGTTACAAACCTCAATACAAAGTCTAATTATTCGACAGTATGACTCACAAAATGACAAATTTTAATGTTTAGTATTTAAGTATTGTACAAAATAAAATAAAGGATGATGTTCATCTAATTCTTTAAGCAAAAAAAAAACACTAGGTATATTTTGCACCACATAACACATTGGCAATATATCAATATTTAATCAAATTAAAACTGACATTGCAACATAAAACTCTGATTTATGATGTATATGACTAAAAATCATTAGGAGGCCAACGTGATTGCATCATTTGCCATGCTTCATAGGACTGGTCACACATGAACTCCTTTACTGCAAATCCTATTTCCATGGTAACGGCAACTCTGATTGGATCTCTCTTTGGGATTTTGGGACGTTATTCAAAAGGAATTTGGCTGGTAAACATGATTCAATGAAGGCGAAATAACACTGCCTTGTGTGTTCTACAAAAGCAAATAATGTCATTATTAACAACTCTGGAACTTACGTTAACGGATAAATTCATCCAAAAATAAAAAGTCTTATCCACGCTCATGTCAATGGAAATCTGTATATGACCTGTATATGATTTTGAGAAATGTCTCAGTGGTTTTGTGACCATGCAATGAAAGTAAATGGGGTGCTGTTTGGTTACGAACATTCTTCCAAATCTCTTCTTTTGTGTTCTTGTAGTCAAACAGGTTTGGAATTACATACTGTAATGATTGAAAGAATTTAAATTTTAGGTTGACCTATCTCTTTAAATCTTTTTTGACATTATTAAGGCTGTCTTGAAACTATTCAGTATGAGAAAATTAGCTTTTTATTCTGGAAACCTGTTGTTTTAATGATTTGTATGATGTCTTGTACTGTATATTGCTCATCGCTGTATAAAAGCGTCTGCTAAATGACTAAATGATCTATTTTGCCAACAGCATTCACAACACCAACATTTTCCGTGTTAAATGATGTCCAATATTTATTTTACTGAAAGGTTCAATGCCTGTCTTGTGAATTTAATTCAAGA
This sequence comes from Triplophysa tibetana, assembly GCA_008369825.1. Taxonomy (NCBI): domain Eukaryota; kingdom Metazoa; phylum Chordata; class Actinopteri; order Cypriniformes; family Nemacheilidae; genus Triplophysa; species Triplophysa tibetana. Next base: position 9,690,319 of record CM017917.1, on the reverse strand, counting down.
CATGACTTTACCAAGGTCGCTGATCACACCAATTATTATACATTTTAAAACAGGGGAAGAATATTAAACTTCTCATATTTTCACTTGCCCCATTAACACAGCCCTTGTACTAATAAAGTCAAGCAAATGTGTTTTGTATAATGATGCTCGTCCCCAGGCTCTTTTGACTCAACCTATGCAAACCCTGGCCTCTCTTCATTAATAGACAGAGACGTGACATTAAGCCCCTGCTTTGAACTGTTACATATGTGAGGGGTCCAATGTGTCCTGTTGACCTAACCTTTACTGAGCCTTTATTAACACAGAATCTTCTTTTGGTGTATTAGATTGTTATGATAAGGTGAAATTAACATGGTGAACAGAGCAGCCTGGAACACGCTGAGATCACACTACTCTGTATGGTCGGCTCTAAGCAATTACTTCAGATGGAGAAGCTTAAGAGCTTCAGAGGTTCTGATCATGAAATTTCATTTTGTCATCAACTTCATTAGCTTGTAGCTGGTATCTGGATCACGAGGTCTGTACAGTGGACAACGAGGCTATTTACTCAGTAAACACAAATTAAAGGGACACTCCACCTAAAAACATTTTTTTGTAAATGAAGTACTCCACCCGAAGTTGTTCCAAATCTGTATAAATGTCTTTGTTCTATTGAACAAAGATATTTGGAAAAATGTTAGCAACTGATACTTCTGGGACGTCATTGAGTATCATAGTAGATTATCACATATATTAAATATAGAATTCTTAGAATTAATAATCTGTAAAATTGGGCTTCATCATGCTGCTTGGCACATTCCACACTTCCTCTCAACTCTACAGAAAACACATCAGAAGCAAAGCTTGCCGCTTATTGTCTATGTGTGAAGGTATCCGGTTCTCAGAATTTGATACTTCCACAACCCTTAATATCGCGAAAAGAAAACAATACATGAAAACAATAAGTGAACACACCACACACACTCAACGCTTTTATTGGAGAGTTACGGTTACTGCTTCTTTGGTCTGTGCCAGCAAAACCTTCACACTGAACGACATAGAAATCAATGAATTGGGTTGAATGCTAAAGTTGCCCACATCTCAACTGACAACAGCATTATTTGTTCATTTTTTTGACATGTTAATAAATTAAAGAACTTAAAACTCTTATTTTATGTCCAAAGTGGCTCTTTTTTAGGAAATGGAAAAACACTGTACTTTTTAAATGATTGCACACTGTTGCTAACAAGTTAACAAGCATTTTTTTAATATTTTTATTTTTAGATATTTGCAAAACCCAGTGACAAAGATACAAGATGACTTATATTAATGATTTATAGTAAAAACAATTAAATCCAGAAATATGGAGATACAAGGTTTCAGAAGGACTGCAAGGATATCTATATTTCTGCTTACATTTTTGAGAAGCAACAGTACAGACCACCTCAGGTTTAAAATGACTCCTACAGAAAATTCTGTAGCATAATTGAAGAACACTTTGTGTAAGTGGCAGTGTTTCAATTCTCAGTTCTCAAACAATCATACTTTTCACATCTCATCCCCATGTGACACATTGAATAGGCCTTATGATACCTAACCCAGAAGCTCAGCTTTGTTATAAAATATAATTGTTCTCTAAAGATGATATATATTACAAAACAGACCACACACACATAAACGAATAAGGAAATACAGCAAGGGGGTGAAAAACATTTATGAAAAGAGGTTAATGGTTTGAGTTCCAAAGGATTGATATGTACCGGGCTGAACAGAAAAGATGATGGATAGCTCAGCAGGAGGGAATCAATGTGAACGTCTAGAAAGGAGAACAGAAGTCTCATTACATTTCTAAATAACACTATGGAAGCTCACATCAAACTGACCCACTCGAAACGTATCTCTCCTCTCAAGCGCGGAGACAGCCTGCGAATGCCGTTCTATAAAATTATATCCAAGAAGCGCTGGAGGCTTGATCAAAGACATGCGCTAGCACGTTTGGAGTGAAGTGTGAACGGAGGATGCCATGTGCAGGACACCTTTGTGATGTTCTCGCCATAATGAAATCTCATTAGTAAATGAAGCGTTGTACTTGTAATGACTGCTTGCTGGAAAGGGCCTTTGTTTGAATTTCTGGCGCCTGGGACAAAATCATAAAATTGGGCCACAGCCCCATACACTTTTCAATGTGTTTAGTGAGGCCCTGATTTACATGTCCTGAATCCTCCATCCCTAATGTCGAAATGTGAAAATGTTGAATTTCACATCCCTAAAATCCCAGAAGGATGTTGAGGCTCACCCAACAGTCGCCAATATTCACTAGTCAGGTCTGTAATTCCATACGGCCCTCTTGAGTTTTTGAGGATTTAAATGCCAAGCAATACGCGCTGAAAAGTTGTCTGTGAAGAAATGTCTCCCAGAGACCGTACCAATCCTCACAGACGGAATCCAAGTCCATAAATATCGCTACTGTGTGAAACCATGTACTTGCCAACTGTGTTTTTACAGTCTGTTTGCCAACACAAAGTCTTGCCTGGTTGTATCAAGAACGAGCGAAGACAGGCGTTCAAAGTTCAGCCAGATCAAAACGTTGTATCTTTTGGTAGTGCCGGTGGATCTTGTTGCCATCTGCTCCAAAAGCAGATGGTGTGTAATGTCAGCTTTACTGACTCATTTCACACCCAGCCTATTACTTCTTCAATTGTTTATCTTACCACCTCCTAAAGGTCACAGTTGCCATTTGGAAATCACCAAGAGTCTGGAACATTCACGTGCCCTTTCTCTGACAAGATCTACAAGGGGTCTGATCTCTGATCGCAGTCTCTGACTGGACAGTATAATGACACCTGTTGTTATGGGTGTGTGAAGTTTCTTTATTAACTGCTGCCACTTAACACCAGAGCTTTTGTTATCTGACAAAAATGATAATGTTAAAAAGTTTAAAATGCTTTCCCCAATTAATAAAATAAATAATAGTTAACTCTTCAAAGCTGTGGTATAACATGAATGTAACTATTTAGAAATTAAATAAATTACTTGGTTCAACTGTATTTTTGTTTATAGAATATAAATATTTTTTCATAGAATAAAAACATTAAAGCATATGCCCTTCGATGAAAAGGTTTTAATATCATGAGAAACATTTCTAGTAAACCTAAACTTATAAACAGTAGTACATACATTTGTGCGAATCATTTTAACACTGTCAAAAGTGCAATCCTTTAGTTGATGTAAAACTTTGTTAAACAGAGATAAAAACACTTTTTGTACATGCATTTATTACAGATTACTTTAAACTCAAAAGTCTATTTGACTTCTTATACCATTCTATATTTTCTGATTGCCCTAATTGACTTTGACCCAATAATCTCTTTTCACTCACGTTTGAAATTAATTTGAATACCAAAAGAAGATGCAATTTTAATAAACGTGTGATCTGTTCCATTATTAATCAAATATATTTTTATTTTCTGCCTCAGTGCATTTGTTGACTAGCCCTTTGGAGACCTATGATGTAAGTGACAGCACCACACCTTTGATTTACAACAATGGAATGTTGCAAGCTTGACATAACCTGTTGTGACAAGTGCAGATACAGTGAAAATAACTCAAAAAGCTTTCCAAAACGTTCCACATCATCTTTTTTAATGTGTATTACTTCAAGTGCATGCTTGACCTAGTTCTGTAAACAAAGAGGTTTCGCCGCGTTAGATGTTCCGAATGAAAGAAATGAGTTGCGTAACCAATTAGTGAAATAAAGCTATGCAGAGAGGAACTACTAAAAGGAAACAAATGAAACTCTTTAGCGACACAGATTCATCTGCGCTGAATTGGCATTGATAAAAATATTTCAAGAGGGCCCTGATTAAACATTTCACAGACAGTGATTTTAAAATAAAAGCTAAAGATTCAGGTATAGTCTAAGCAAAATTCATAGACATTGTATCACCCAGATAAAGCACCCTTAGATAGGCTTTTACTGTCTAATATAATTAATGTATCTGTACTCCCCTTCCATTATATTCCAATTTATCGTACAGGAAGGCCATAACGACCCAATAACTTCGCAAAACGGAAAATGAAATACACGTGGTGTCTGAATAAATGGATGTCTTGCTCATTTGTACTGTCAGAGATATAACTGCTATTAAGAGCAGGTGCTTTAGAAAACCATTTAAGTTTTTTACGATTGGATTTTGATGCTTTCTAACATCAATAAAAGAAGACTTTTGGTATAACCTCATTCAAATATCATTATGATCTTGATCTATCACACCGTAAGCCTTCATTTCCCTGCAAGTGATCTCTCTACTGCCTCTTATTACACACATCATGCAGCATTACATCGAGTGATGTCTATCACAATGCTTTTTGGCGTACAATAAGTATTAACAAGAAAGGAGCTACCCAAAACACCGGAGAAACAGAGACCAAGCAACCGATAAAATGTCTTGCTTCTTATGGCCTGACGTCATCTCGACTGGTTAGCACAAAAGCACATCGGTTTAAATAGTTTGAACGAGTTGGCAAATCATAAGAACTTTATGGCTCAGATCTACTTATGGCACAGATATCTAATTAGTTTCCGTAAGTGGGTAATAACAAGTACATGGCACATGGACACATGTACCTCCTGCATTCAGAGCCATCTGTCTCAGACACAACTTTTGGACTAGTGGCAGAATGGATAATGATGTGAATACTATTTGACAATGTTTGTCAGAGAAATCACATCTTCAAGATCCAGAGACAGCTGGAGATTATTGTTGTCAGGTGTTCGTGATAAATAGCGACTCATAAAAATTATCACAATGACTCTCCTAAGCCTTCCGAGTTGTTCAGATAATATAAAATAGCTGATTATTATGCCAGACAAAGGTGCAGTACATTCAACACTCTCTATGAGGAAAACCCTGTTTTATCTACACACAAAAAAGTAGCAGGTTTAATACTATGTCAAGCTTATTGAAAACGTGTTTTGGGTTTGTTGAAAGTCCTCTTGATATTAAAAATGACATTGAAATTTTTCATGAAATATTGCCCTGTTTACTGTAAATCGTTTATCAATGTAGGTCATTTTCTTTAAAAAATGTGTGCCCTCATAATCTTTGGTTAAAATCTGAAAATGTCCTTCCTTCCAGTAATGACTATCCATCTTAAATAACGGATGTTTGACTCAAAATATTTCACTCAATGACGTAAAAAATGTTTAATTCACCAAAATTAAAAAATGAGATGCTTTTTTTTCAGTAAGGAAGTTTTCTGCCGTAACATGGCCGCAGCAGGCGCAGTGCCTGAAATGAGTCCACAGCTAGGTAATTTCCAACGTGACGGGCACTACGCCTGCTGTGGATATGTTACGGCAGCAAACTGAATAGCATCAAGTGAATAAATAACACAATATACTGACCTGTGCTATCATGTGTCAGTCGTAATGACGTAAGATGAATCCAAACGCACCAGGGTTCGATAGAATCAAGCTGAGACACCAAACAAACGCTGCAAGGGGCATTGGGAACAATCGGACTCAGATACACACATTGAGACAGCAAATACTACAGTGGTTTCTCTACATTCGTGGTTGCTTAGCAACAGTAAACACCAGGAGAGCGCAAGCTCTAGTTTTCTATACGCAAAATATGAAAGGCCACTAAAAACGACTCGTGGATCTTTACTGGGACACAAACCACTGCCCCTTACATAAACTATGTTTAAAACAGAGCCATAAATAAAAACCAACCTGTATAATATGCGTGTCATTGTGGAATAACTCCCTGAGATATGACAGATGATATGATGAGCTGACTGCTGCAACAGCTGGATTGTTTCAACCGCAGCACCGATGTTAGCCAATGCGATCTGCCATTCCCCCTGCTGCTATCTTAGTCAAGTTGTTCTTAAAACATCGTATTTTCACGATAGCTCTGCTACTTTACCTTCTTTCATCCATTTTGCAACTATGCCGTCTAGCAGTAGCAGTGACAAAAATAATGATTGAGATGATTTCACCAGTTCTATCCATTAACTGACTTTTTTTGCTATATTACTTACTTACAATGAGGGTCCATTTTTGTTCACGTTGTAATAAATTAAAAATAAAATATAAATCTGGCCAATCAGAGGCCCTAAACAGGTGGGGCCCTAGGCTGCAGCCTAGGCAAACCTGCGTGTTAATCCGCGCCTGTTCACAGGTAACATTTGTTGTAGGTCACATCCATTCACTGATCATTTGCTGAAAAAATTAAATTACTTTCAGGCACTGTGTTTGTAGCTTATTTGCAGAGGGTGCCAAATCTTGTATGCCTCTAATGCTAAAACAAACCCAGCGTGATCCCAAAAGAGGCAGTAGTCATTTTAATAATGGAAGATCATTCATCTTGCAGCAAACCAAACAGCCTTGGGTTTCATAAGGGCTCAGATTGAGTCAGCGGTCACCTCCTGATGGGTGGTGAAAGCTCATACATACTGGACTGCAGAGTCAGCACCTGCTAGCATGTGCACCCGTTCATTCTGTGTGCATTTAGTGTAGCAGTGCTGCAGTACGTCTCCTTAATCATTACTGCTTTCCCTCATTGGCACCGATCAACTGTAACCACCACTGTTAACGGAATGAGAACTGCTTGCCAAAGAAAAAGAGGGAAAGACCATTAAATCAGTCTACATGTAGGTGACGTAGGGTAAAACTGATCGTAGCCACACTTCAGCTGTGAAGACAATACTGCTGCAGTGAATTGTAAGGATATAAGAAATTATTACGATTGCATACTGAAGTTTCCTGCTGCCAGTCTCACTAGGGAAAGTATGATGATATGCATTGTTTTGTAGCACTGTTTAAAACAAATCAATTAGTCAAAGAATGCATTGGACTCTTGTAGTATAAGCACTTCGGAATGCACTAAATCTAACATATCAGAAATTAGAACTGACAGCCCCACGGTAAAGGGATGCGAGTTATGAGTCTCAATGATCACATATGATCTTGTTTTAACTACATATCTCGTTTTAGTAACATATGATCTTGTTAATACCACATATTATCTTGTTTTAACTACATATGTCGTTTTAATAACACTATCTTGCTGAAAGGACATATTATCTCGTTTTAACCACTTATCTCGTTTTTAAGAACATAATTGAGTGTAAAAAATAAAATATACGTGGGAGCAATATGCCACCGTAAGAGCTTTATAGTTTTCGCTTTACTTACATACATAGGAATAACATAAAAATCTGTCCATTAAAAAAACACATTTAAATATAAAAAAATAAAAATGGTTGCAGGCTCTGATGAACCAACCATTTTTTATTAATAATTCTGGTCCGCACTGAATACAATTTATTTTACATTGCAAAAAATAAAGCAGTGTAAATCTATTCATAAATTCTTTATTTTTGGTCTTATTTTTTATAAAACAATATATCCAAAAGCACCGATAAGAATTTTTGTCAATATATCCTCCAAAAAATGACACACTGGACCTTTAAATGAGAATATGCACTGTGAAGATGTGAAAAAGTGTATTGTGTAAAGAATAATAAAAGAAAGGTGGCTCCTAAAAAATACATTGCACGCACAATAAAAGAATGGATGAACAAATGTTCACATCTCTCCTCTTAAATGTGGAAAAGTTCAATAAAAACTGCACTTGCGACAGAACAAATAAGACAACAACGCTGCTGCAACTTTCACAGCCAGCAACAACCTTGGGTTGCCATTAAAGGTTTTAACTGAGCGCCCATTTGCCGAGCCCTGCAATCAAGTGACTGTGTGGCAGAACACACAGACGTGCTCCTCAACATTTCGAGATAACAGACCTCGCACTGTTTTAGTATCAAGAAAAGACTTGCTCTTTGGAAGAGACACCTCTCATTTGGCTGAGAGACCAAAAAAGGCCAGGCGAGGGCTTCATTGGACCAAAACTAACGATGAGAGACATTTCGACTGGCTAACAGAGTGTTGTGAAAAGAAAATGGTCAATCTAAGAGACGTAGATAAGTGCAAGTCTGAAGAGGACTTGGCATCCGAACAGCTCAACCACAACATGTTTATTTTGCCTTTTTTATCCACAGAATCTTATTCCAAACCTCCACACCAGCGGAGACAGTGTTTCCTATAAACTAACAGTTTGTTTATTGATAGGGTAAGGAAAAAAGTACTTGTAATACCTTTAAGCTGTAGATCATCCTATAGAAACGGAACATAAATTTGCATAGGGCTACAATTACCCAAGCCCACATTTAAAGAGGACTAAACCACACGTACAGTACAGTAGCAATCGCAAATGCATCAAATGAACCGAGTGCTGGAACTCTCCGCAAAATATTCATTGTTATTCTGCATGGTTCATTATTGGCAACCCGACCGTTTTAAGACAGCTTAATTAAATGCACCAAGTCGGCACGAACACCAAGTTCATTATGTCTATTGATGTATCTATCGGGAGCTCTCCGGTGAATATTCTTAGTCAGCCACAGCATCCACTCTAAGCACTCTCCCTGGACTTATTCAGACCACGCGAACAGTACAAGCGTAATAAGAATCCGGCTCACATTGACCAGGGGCACTTCCAAAAACACATTTAAGGCCGAACAGCACAGTACTTATGTTAATACAGGCACATATGAAAGATCTCCGCACATGTACCATCAAAACCAAAGACAAGGTCATGATCCCTTCTTGGCCAGGATGAACTGAGCCCGTAGCAACCACAAAGAAGGTCAGGGGGAAAGGCGACTATAACAGACATCGCTGACATCATAATCGAATAAGGGTCACAAAGGCACCCGGTTGAACTGAAGAAACATGGTAAATTAAGGTGAATTAAGACCCTTAAGAATCACTTTGGGGGCAGTGCTGAAAGTAAATGAGGAAAGGTCAAGAAAAGGGAACTGGGGAAATGACGCAGAGTCTGGCGGCTCCCTCAGTCCGTTCACTCTCGTGCGCGACTGCGAGCCATTTAATTAAAGTGAGCTGAGCTGTGACAGGAAAGAGACGGGACCACGGCTACATCAGCCCCTACAGTCTCCACTCGGCACGATCGATACGTAGCCAGCTCCTTTAACCGCATACGGCTCTGCGGCGTATTCTTAGCATGTTGACGTAGGCCGTTTATTCATGTCAGGGTGGTGAGAGGCAGACGCGGCCATCCAGCAGCTTGAGAAAAAAGCGAATTTCTCTTACATCTCCACAGGGACTGGTCTCGAGTGAAGCGCAGATGGCTTTAAATATGCTCAAAGGGTAGCCACTAATTTATGGCCTCTTATAGGATACATGTCTGGCCTACAGCACTGGTTATTAAGAAGAAACAGAAAAACCATACAGTTGACCCTACTATGCAAGAGGTTTATGTGAAGGACAAAGTTAAATGGAAGTTATTGACTACAAAACGTAACGCTCTGTGTTATATTCTGCAATATACACATATTATTTGAGAGAGAAATAATAAAAGCTTTGGTTTGTTCCTCATGCAAGGCGTTTTGTTATTGATGGAGTTTGGCCGTCTCTTAAACTTCTTCATTCTCCAAACAGGTTTGAAATGACATGAAGGGGAAGTAACGAAGACAAGATTTTTATTTTCGGGTGAACTATCACTTTAAGACAGGAAGTGGTGCCTTGTTTGCACTTTTCTTTTCCCCAGCATTATGCAAATATCCGTCACCCCATTGCCTCTCAATCTTCTGTCTCGTGTTGAGCTTAGAGCTCTCTCATCAGGGGATGGGCTCTCTTGCACTCACTTGGGATAGGAAAAACAACAGCGCACCGATATCAGCAATACACTAAACATGGATGAAAAATTCGGCACAATCTGGTGGACATCATTTGTCCTGTGCTGTTGTAAACTACTATCCGGTGAATTCTTCAAAACACAACACTGTTTTGTTATACCCAGAGGAACATTTTATTGTTCAGTGCTTGTTTTTCCTCTCAGCTCAGGAGACATAAACAAATAGCTTACCCCACAATAAAAATTCAGTCATTATTTACTTGCCCTCTGTTTTTATAAACCTGTATCGTATCTGTTTTTGTAAACAAAGGATTTTCGCATCTTTTCCAGACAACAGCAGCTTAAAGTGATGATGGGCTGTCAAGCTAGACACTATAAAGCACTATAAAAACATCATGTAAGCAGTCTAGATGGTGTTTATGCTCTATTTAAAATTTTACTGAAGCCATACAATAGATTTGTGTGAACACACCAAAATGTAAGATGTTTGTAGCAGACGTGATTAATCGTTGCAGGGCAAGCTGTATAGTGCAACGCATAGCTTCATTATACATACATTGTATCGGAGAGAACAAAAACAGACTTTGAAATAACATGAGGCCAGTAAGAGTCTAATGTTTATTTTTGTGTGCAAAATTATGTTTCCCTTAAAGGGGTCCTATTTTTAAAAGTTTTTATTATATTTATGATATGCTTAACAATAGTTGTTCATGTTTCGATAAAAAAATAGCTTTATATATTATATATTTCACCTGTGTTTTACACAGTCATCGCGATTCTTTGGTTCTATAAAGTCCCTCCTTCTGAAACGTTCTGATTGGTCAAGCTGAGCCAGACTTTCGTGATTGGTCTACCGCTTAGAGTGTGTGTTGGGATGTCCCGCCCATCCGTGTTTCAGATGGCAGGGTCAATGGAAATTTTGAGCTTCATGATGTCAATAACCCAGGAAAAGTTTGTTATTATCCCAATGAGCTGTTCATTGTAGTCTTTAAAAAGTGATTTCTGTTTCAGAATTTATATAATTTTTCTGTGCATTTTCAGCATTGCAACATTGCAGATACTCACTTAATACATTCCATCAGACCTCCCTTTTATAAATCAAGACAGAAAACAAGAGTGATGGGTATTATATTTATGATGATAACACAAGCTTAAAAATTGCTATAAGAGGTCAAAATAGTTATGAGTTTATATTGAAACCTATTGTTTTGGATTGCAGCATTTGTATTTTGGCCAAGCTTGCTCACGCGGTCAGTGACACGGTTGTGATCTCTTTTGAAACTCTATAGGGAACATACGTGAGATTACTTAAATCTCAATGTCTTCACTTGCTCCCCATTTAATCTCATTGATATTTAGAAGAAACATTTAAAGACAAATATCACAATTAACAGTTAAATACATCAGCGACAAAGTTAAAATCAAAGAGACCTTGTTCACATTTCCCATAAGAACTTTAAAATCATGCATTTATTGTAGTAGGAGCTTAATATGCTCAAACACTAGCACATTTAATTATTTGCTCAGTATGTGCGTGTTTAGCTAGTTAATACCCCACATGTCTGTCCTTATTAGTTTAGTTCCGTATCTGTGACAGCCAAGAAGACTGCGTATAGCTTTTCCTGAAATCTTCATTTAATTGTGCAAAGAATTCACATTTGTTGAATAAGAATGACAGGCATTTTATTAAGAACCTGTACCATCAGAAACTCAGAACAATATTGTTTTATTTCTTGATACGTGTCCGATCAGCTTGTGATGTATTACATCAATTTAAATCGACAACAATGGAAAACCGTACTAATCATCTCTTGCGTTTAATACCAAGACGGGACTTTGAAACTAAACAGATAAGAAGTCTGTCTGCAGGATATTGCCAGCAGGGCACTTGAGTACAGCGTCTTATCAATTTATCATGTGCATTAAACTAATAGAACCTCAGAGCTCCATTAATGATCACTGACAGGCTCTGTAGAATATATGAAAGGTGTAACATAACAGGCGGGGCTTATAAAAAAGGACGCCATGCAGCTAATGAGGATTTAGTTAGTCTCTTAGAAGGGTAGGCAGAGAGCCAAAAGGCCAAGGCCTTCAAGGGTTTCAATAACGGCCGTGCTAATAATTACACATGTACTAATGGCATAGATTTTCATTAGAGATCATTAACCGTAAATTCGCTCACCCAAAATACTCAAATCTGGATAGCCCGACGCAACATGTACAGTGCCAAATGCTCGGCGTGCCATTCCAAATTTCTCGCAAAGTCTTCCTGAAGACATTCTGGCTGCTTATGATCACCATCCAGGATCAAAGGGGATATATTATTAAACCCATTATCTTACATAATCACTGATCAAAAAAGTGCCTGCAGGTCTGCTGGATATAAGAGAATTATAGTTCACACAAACTATGGCGATTGTTACGTTCAACACCCAACAACAGTTGCCAAAACAGATTAAAAACAAACTTGAACAACAATGTAATGTTATAGTATTCAATAAAAACAGATTTTAATCTTCAACATGTATGCTAAATGCAACTTTCACTCTTAATGTAAAGGCCAAATCACAATGTTCTCCAGATCTCTATGCCCTCAAATCCAGGCTAAGCACATTGAGTAGTAATTAGCTTTTGTTCACATTGATTCAGTGGCAAAGGAAAGTTATGCGAATACAAGGTGGACTGAACTTAGTTTAGGAGTGCTGCCGGCTGCCAGACTGGATTACAGACATCTTCGAAACATGTCAAAAACTGAGCAGTCTCCCCGAGGGCTCTGCACGCTCTGTGCCAGCTCTGTTAGTACATTTGGTTTCATTGTCATGGTAGCAGAATGTTGAAGCTTTGAGAGATTATCTAGGAACACACGATTCCTACGATTTACTTCAACTGGATCTCGCAATTTCATAGTCTAAAGTGGATATGGAGGTGGATGTGGGCCTGTCAGGTACAGAGAGGAATAGGACAATATGAAAGCAAAGACATGTTGAATAGGTCCGAGCCTTGGAAATGGCTTTAGGAACAATGTCTCTGTCTATTATATAGTTTAAAATACAGTAGCGTGTCAAAATCAATATGTGAAAGAGTCGAAAAACTTAACACCTCAAACCATAAAAACTGTAGAAGTCTATAATCATAGCAGACGGGAACATGTAATGCAGGAACGAAAACATTTATCACTTACAGAGACCTTAATGTACTTTACATTTACATTAATGCTTTTGACGATACAACTATTTATCTGAAGCATCTTACACTACATTCAAGCTATGGTTTTGTGTGTGTTTCCTTTGAATCGAACCCATGACCTTGCCGAAAACATTATTCCACTAGAGGCATCAAATAAAATTGCACAAACACAATACATTTGCCCCAAAAAAGAATACCCAAACACTCGACCGGGTAAAAACATTCAGCCTGCTCTAAACTCACACCATCATGAAAGTCAATGAAGCAGTACATCCGAGCTATAATGTTAACAGTGTACATACAATTAAAACAAAAGAAGTATTTGAACATGGACAAAAACCCACAAATCACCTTTAAAGGTGCAGTGTGTCATATTTTAGAGAATCGCCAAAAAAGAAATGCAATATAATATACATAACTATGTCTTCAGAGGTGTATAAAGACCTTACATAATGAAGCTCTATGTTTTTGTGACCTATTTCTGTCAACATACACCGGGGGTCCCCTTACACGGAATTCACCATGTTGTTTCTACAGGAGCCCTACAAGGACAAACTGCTCTACAGAACGTGTTTTGTAAATACGTTATCTCCTTCGGCAAAGATTTGAAAACGCGTCAACATCATTGTCCTGTGAGAGCCGCTGTAAATCTTCGAAAGGGGGGGGTGGAGTGAGCCATTGGTTGCAATTTGCAACCACACCCCTAGAGGCCGCTAAATTTCATACACTGGACCTTTGAATAAATAAAACTAAACCTAAAAATAAAACTGTTCTGTGTCAGGTTGGTTTGAAAGCATCTTACAGAAGCTAAAACACAAATGACAGCAAAACACCACAATGTCAATAATCTGTGAAAACTGTGTATTAAAATTAGCTTTTTTTAAAGTGAAAACCATTAGCAATGTTTAAACAAAGTGTTTTAACCTTTGTTTGTATAGCCAGATGCAAAGCCGCCCAAATTTCCTGTCAACAATCAAATGAGTTAATGCAAGTAAATGGTATTTATTTGTCATCCTGAAATCCTGCCTGTGTGATTCTGATAATGAGTGAACCCAGGCCGGACCGGACAGCTGCAGTTATTACAGATGTAATTAAGATCACCCTTGAGAATTTTAAAATTTAATTTAAGCATTTGAGGGATGATTCTTAGCTGTGACAATAGCTATCCATCTTTTTTTAACGCTCCTCATCTTTACAGAGGATCAAGATCTTAGTTGGAGTCTTTGATGGATAACCCCTTCTCTTTTCATATCACTCTGGCCGTCTATCTATCTATCTGTGTCTACTTTTGTGCTTCTTGCTGAAATACTATTATCAAAGAGCGAGCACCAAGACAGTCTCACGGCTTCACAAACCAATCCAGTCTTTAGGTGAACGTTGTATCTGTGATAGAACACTGAATCTTCACTGTTGTTAAAGGGACAGTTCGCCCAAAAATAAAAATGTTTATAAGTTGTGTCTTTCTTTTAAGACCCCTTCAAGCTCTATTACAAGTCTGTGTAAGTTAATTTTTTGGGTTGAACATAGAGAAAGATATTTTGAAGAATGTTCACAGTAGCTACCATAGTCAACAGTATCCAGCTGCAGAACCGCAGCTCCTCCAGCAGTTTCTGAACCGCAGCCACAGAACAGAGGGGCGGTGCTTTGTATTTACTTTTGTAACATGCAAAACTTCATACTTATAAATAAGGCCACTTTTCAGTTCGTGCATGTATAAGTTGTAGTTATACTTCACGGGAGAGAACAAAAAGCTTTATAAAACATTAATCTTGTGTAATAGGCTTTATGCCAAACGTCATGCAAAACAGGTCTCATTGCATCCGGCTTTAAGTCTTTTGTATTGCACTTCATTAAGCCTTCAAATGAGCTACCAAATCTGATCAAAATCGATGTCCATTACATGAAAAGATTGCTAAATAAAAAATGTTCTTCTCTTTAATAGGAGAGAATAAAACGAATAAAAAAATGGAAATGGATTAAAATCTATGGATATGACTTTTTTTTATCTGTTTATCGGTTTAGTCATCTGACATTCGACATATACCCTCTTTTTTTGTATAATGTAATGTGATTTATTGTATTAGACCATGTGTTCTTGTACCTGATATTAGAATTAATGTTTTAAGCTTGTGGGCATTTTGTATTAAGTTTTATGGGCATCTGCAAGTGCATTTTCTATATGACATTTTTATAAAAATATAACTAGGTTGTATAAAAAAGCAAAGCATGGTTTTTAAAGAAACAATCAAACATTATACAACAAATAATTAAATTAACAATTACAATTCGTTTCTAACATATTTTGTCATGTCTAGTCCGGTTTAGACAGGGTATAAGAACTGTTTGGTTACAAGCATTCTTTCAAATATATTTCTCCGTGATCATCAAAACAAAGAAATGTATACAGATTTACAACAACTAGAGGATGAGAAAATGAAGACAGAATTGTCATTTTTGGGGGAACTGTTCCTTCAACCTTTCTTACACAAGATCTCTTTCATCATTCATCATAAATGTAGAAATTTGTTAAGCCATTGAAATGACATCATGAAGGCAAACTTGCTTTAAAACCAACATCTAGCAATAGATCTGTTCCCATTATATACGATCACGTCCCATTCTAATTTTTTTCTGTTAAAGAATTTGCCTGTGTCAAATATTGCCTGTCAATAAATGTTTGTTTTTCACTTGTCATCATCCTCGGCGGTCTGTTGGAGAGTCAGCTGAATGTGTCTCTTTAGCGGTTCTTAACAACCCAGTTCAATATTTTCCTACAGAGTAATTTAAGTGGCCTGTCCTTTCTATCTTTTAAGAAGTAATTACGAGAAGATTGTCATCTCGTACGTCTGACTTGCTAGAAAATGATTAGATCCAGTATTCATTTGGGGTCACAACAGGACACATTTTGCCAAATGTATTTAGGGGTTTAGTCAGGCTGATCGATAGACAGATTCCCCAAACATGAAAATTCTTTCATTGTTTCCTCACCCTCATGCCATACCAAACCTGCATGACTTTCTTTCTTCACAGGAACACAATAGAAGACATTTTGAAGAAGCAACCAACACTGGCCTCCAATTGACTTCCACTGTATGGCTGCAAAACCACTGGGACATATCTCAAAATATATCTTCTTTTGGGATCCACAGTAAATTCATAGGTTTTGAATCACATGAGGGTGAAAACTATCCCTTGAGGGTAGACAAACAGAAAGACATAGACATGGTTGTTATTCCTGCTGTATTGAGGCATATGAAGACTAATGTATGAAGCATACATCCTCTGTTCAGTCTTGGTTGTTTGCCTGACAGGGTCAACACGAGGCCACTCTCTCTATCTATAGGTGACTAATTTACATATATAATTATACCGAGACATTCTGTCGGAGCTATTTTCCATTTGCGTTATGAAAATTGAGCAATAACGTTCATATATAATCAAGGCTCTTTAATCCACAGCTGTGATTTGTGACGCACGTGTAACACGTCCAAGACATTACTTTTTTATTCAGCATCAATGTATAGAGTCCCCAAGATAGACAACATATTCTCCAAATTACCATTTGCACTTCTTACCAATTAAGGAATTACAGCGAGCTTCTGATGGCATAAATAAATAAATGAGAGAGTGCAGTTATCCATCACAAATCATCTTAGCCCTCCTGTCATCTTACCCAGCATGCTCCCCTTCCTCAGCTTTAATTAACTTATTTTGGAAGTGCTGACAGAGAAAAATAAATATATAACAGTTTAAAAGGAGAGGAGCAATGTGGGGAGTTGTCATGGAGACCCGAAGCATCTGGCAGCGTCCCAAGAGTTTAGCAGCCACTTCTTCCTCTCTCACTTTCATTCTCATTGGAGCATGAACATCTGTCATGCCCAACACAACATTACCTATAACTGCACAGCAGAATCAATCCACTCTCAGCGCAGCAGACCCCTGCAATAACATTGGAATACTTGCAAACTGTATTGATGGAGCCATTCACCGTGAACGCACATTACTTAGCGTATTGAGAAGGGCAGTAATAAGTATGGAGCGCATGGGGCCTTATGAAGTTCAAAAGGGACTTGATTTTCTCTGCTTTAAAAACTGAATTTGTCGTACTATAGTATGCACTCTAACATTTACAGAAACCAAGATTGAAAACGCTGTACAAACAAGATTTGAAAAATCTATATTTAAGTGACATATAGGTTATGACTGGGTTGGCCTTCGAATACAATTGCTGATATACAGCTCGGTCAAAACGTTGATATCCACTAGTTTGCAACTCGAAATGTGTTCACTTTCAACAACAAATATAGCTTTTGAATTCAAAGCACATCATAACATCATAGATATCTTAAAGGAAAAGCTCACCTTCAAGATAAAAATTATGTGATCATTTACACACACTTTTGTCATTTTAACCCGGTATGATTTTCTTTCTTACACAGAACACAAACGATATTTTGAAAAACGTTGGTAACCAAAAACCGTTGGTCCCCATTGACTTCTATTGTATGAACACAAAACCAATGCAAGTCAATGGGGACCAACAGACTTATGTTTTTAAGATTGTTCTGTTTTGCAGAAGAGAGAAAGTCATACAGGTTGGAAATGACAAGAATGCGTACTGACAGAATTTGAATTTTTAAGGTTCCGCACAGTGACTATTCCAAGGGATAGTTCACCTTAAAATAACAATTTTGCATGATATAACAATTATATGTCTTCTGCGCAACACTAGTGGTTTGCCTTCAATGGAAGTTAATTTGTTTGGTAACCAACATTCCTTAAAATATCTTCTTTTGTGTTCTGTGGAAGAAAGAAACTCATACAGGGTTAAAATAACATGAGGTTTTTAAAGGTTCAGTAGAAAAAAGTCTAATTGAAATAACATCAAATCAACATAAAATGCACATACGTGTTCAAATTAATGAACAGTGCATGTTCAAATTAACATTATAGGAATAAATTCTTGCAATTTCTGCTTTGTAAAGATGACATCACATAAACAAAATGGTTATGGTTTAGCTTATGTAGTATGTGCTATGAACTAGGGTTGTATTTACTTGTACAACACTAGCCCTATCTACTGTATAAAACACACTCTTCAGCCATCAAGATATATATTCAGGATATGTCTTCAGGATATGGGAATCATCACCGCATATTGTTTCCACACACTGTGTTCCTGTGAAAAATGCACAATTTATCCATTTAGCTACAGCTGTCAATGTAGGGACATATGTTGAGTTTCCCCCAGATACCAATTAACTGCCTCTTGCCCATTATGAGTGCCAAAGAACAAGTTCATATTAGCGCTGTTCAACACAATAGCGTGATCCGCTATAGACATGATAGCTTGTCTTTCTGTCTGAAGTAAATATATTAATGATGAAGACAGCAATTAACGTGAGAGCTATAAGGAATATCATCGAGCACTCATAAGAATGAATGCCGAATAAAGAAGGGTGCCGAACGGTAACGCCACGGTTTGGAGTGACGGTTTGGAGTGACAAGTCTTTATCTCAGCATCTACACGAAAAGAAAACCTTTGGATGCCAAATCATTGTTGGGAGCTATTCCGGTCTTGCTCTAATTTTTTACGCCAGAAGAAAAAGCAACGTGAGTCTCTACTATAGAGACATTATGTTTAGGAGAACATGCTTTTACGGTCCTCATTCACACAATGCCTCCATTCATTTCACATTCAAGATTCTCCTGAAGACGGAAGCAGATGTTGCAGCGAACCGCAGGCTGGGCGACAGAGTTAGAGAAGTTGGATGCCTTTTATCGTCGGGTCTCTCATTCGAGAAATTATCAAGAAGGTGTGCAATACAGAAACAAAAAGATCTGGTTGGCGGCAGCAATTTGGGTTTCTAGCTGACGTCGGGAATGAGGAAAAAATGGACCATCTGTTTGAATGACTAAAGAAACACAACAAGCATCAGGTGTAACACTATGTGGTGGCTGAATTCAGAATCGGCTTCCTTTCGATTCATGAATATTTTAATTTAATTGGAATAAACCCAATAGGATGCTGAATTGGAGTGACAGAAAGAGGATTCTGCAGCATTTTAACTTATTCCACACGGATGTGCAACCGGAAGAATCTTAGAACAACAAATACTCAATATTGTTCAGATTTACAGATACACATTTTGCTGTGTGTTATACTGTTTCCCATTTTGACTAATTGAATTCTGAGGTGCCAATTACAGAACGTGAATAATTAATTCTTCCCCGCCATTAATGAGTTTTTCCAACCTGATCTCATGGTAATTAGTACCAATTTTACGAGGTAGCTATTCATATTATTTTTTGCGTTTTTAATCACACAAAAGCAAATCGTACGAAAATGTATGAATGAGATTGTTCGAATTCATACGAATTACCCAAATGCCAAAATTACCCATAACGTGGTTTTTTTTCTCGATTGTAGTTTTGGGTTCCACGCCACCGTTTGCATATTGTTTTGTACTATTTGCCTGGCCAGGGGCGGCTGCTTTAGAATTCAGAAGTTAGACATAATTAATATTGCATATAAGAATTTACAGTCTGTTTAATATTTGACCTGTGGTTCTCTCTACTTTGTCTCAAATGTGTGCTTTCACTGTGCGTGTGTGCGAGTGTTTTTGCGTGTGTGCGTCTATGTCAATGTGTGTAAGTATTTATGCATATTGTGTGTGCGGAGCATTTGTGTGTCTGTCTTTTGTTGTTTTCACCTTTTCTTGTTTTTACAGGTATATGCCTTTAGTTGTTTTACTTGTATTCGATGTGTCTCCTGTACAGCTGCTTTGTAACAATAAAAATTGTAAAAAGCCCTATATAAATAAAGTTGAGTTGAGTAAAATAGTTTTTTTTTTAAAGATTTTTCTTGTTTTACATGGTTTACTGTTATAAAGTGGGGACACTTCTAAAAATCTTCTAAAAAGTAAGACATATAGGGATCCAAAAACAGTAAATACATTTCTTTTGTGCGTGTGTTTAATATACTGTATTTATGAACTGAATGCACCTTATAATAATAACTCATAATCACCAGTGGGACGTTTGGGATTGACTAGATTATGAGATGGGGCGGCTCAACGAGAAATATAGAGGAATCATAAGATGCAACATTCGTTGTCGACTGCATTTTTGTATGACTTTTTTATTTTTTGATCAAAATACGCTTTCTACAAGACATCTGATACCATTTACAGTGTTTAAATAAATGAATTAAAAATGACAAAAGGAAAACACACCTAACATTTTTGTTTTTAATTTTTGTAGGAAATAAGAAATTTGTATTTTGGTACCACCATCTTGTGCCGACGGAAAAGTCTTGGAGCGCACATGGCTTGAAAGCATGTATTACAAACAACGCAGGAAAACTTGAAGAAGTCATCTGTTTTGATCAAAGTTCTGAATTCGATCCGGACAAAGTCTTTGACTAGCTTCTACTTGCCTACTTTAAATGACTGTTCTTCTATAATACTATTGTAAAAAATAAACGGCACTGGCACACAGTCCTGTTAGTAAAAACTCTCACTGTTATTCAAGGTGCTACAAAGCATTTGCAAGCAGCACACAAGCAATTATTCATTTTGTCAAATTCACCAGTGCTTGTTAGGGGGAACGTAGTATCTAATAGACTAGAGAGATTTGTTTTGATGTTTGGAACGGCTCACTAATTTGCCCACTTTTAATTAATAACACGAGACCTCAGGAGTCCGTGCACATCATATGTGCTTTGACTGTTGTATGTGCTGTACTGCATGATCACAGCTTACCAGAGGCAGTTTGTTCAGTATGATACTGAATCAGCACATCTCGAACGCCACGCTGTTGATGTCAGTGGGTCTGTCTAATGGCTTGTAATGTATACAGTGTGACTGTTCTGTCGCGAGTGTGAATGCCTTTCTTTCCAAAACAGCATGAAGTCTACCATTAAAATCAGATTAATCAGAGCATCGTCTGGAAATGTGACACATTGGCACTTACAGGCCTCATTCAACTGCTTATGGAACAGGATGCTATCAGCACGGCACAATGGCTCTCCCACATACATTCTGGACTCCTCACCTATGGAATTGTGTTCATAAAATCAAATAGAATGTCAGGCTGCTAATATCATAAAACAGATGCAGGGTACTTCCCATTTAAAACTAATCATAAAATCACGGCCTACCTGCAAAAATGTTCAAATATTGTTGGCTCCGGGGTGTCATTTAAAAAGATAACCCGGTGTATCTTATACACGACAAAATATCACACAGGTTTTCTGTTTGCTTTCTAAAAAGGTCTAAACATTCCGAAAACAAGAATTAACTATGGAAGAAAAACGATATTAAAGGGATATTTCATCCAAAAATGACAGTTCTGCCACCAAAACACAACAGAAGGCTTTTTGAAGATATTTGGTTATGGAACAAAAGTGGTACCCATTCACTCCATTGTATGGACACAAAAACAATGCAAATGAAGGGGTACCACCGTTGTTCGGTTACCAACATTCTTCGAAATATTTAATTTTGTTTTTTGAGGAAAAAAGACAGTAAAACAGGTTAGAAATGACGAGGGTGAGCAAATGATAGAATTTTCATGTTTGGGTGAACTATCCCTTTAAGGCTTGTTTTTAGAAAAATATATTTCTGAAATCGATTACTTTTGTTCAAGTCTCTGTCCTTTTCGGCAAAGGCCGAAAATGTAACTTAAGAAACAGAGAAGGCAAAATATCAGCAAAAGTTACGAATTGCAGGTATAGAACAACTTTTAGCAACTTTGTTTTTCTTGTTGCCAGCATAAATCTAAAAACGAAACCAAATTTTGTCAGGTACAAAAAAATGCATTTTATTATTAACAATAGGAATTTCATGATTTGAAAAAAAAAATGCTGTGTATGTGATGACTGTAAGACTTTTTTCAAAGGCTATCGTGTAAACACACACACTCTTGCAAAAATATGTTGTGTACAGTACACACACAATACAACAAAGGCCCTTTCTACTCCCCTCGATTGAGAGCAATCACACTTGAGAGAGGGACATCTGCTGCAGATCCTTTTGTGTGGGTATTTTAGATGGCTCTTCAGGAAAACCACAACACAAAAGGAGTCAAATGTATTTTCTGACCACAGAGGTGAAACGGGTCCACCATCAACGGCCATCTTCCCCACAATGTCTGGAAGAGCGAGGCAATCATCAAACACGCAGACCTCTGATGGGTGAACCCAAAGCCTGAACCTCCTACTCTCTCTCCGACCCTCGCTCGCCGCGCCGCTGTGAGACAAAATAGAGCTCACAGCTCAATTATAAACAGATTGACAGACACATTATGCCATAACAACAACTCAGTCGCACAGAGCAGGGATGAACTGAAGTGAAGCTCGACCCCACATTACCGGCATGTTTTTGATGGATTGATGCTGGCTAAATCGGGGAGAGTGTACGTACAAGGGCGATTGAAAGGGATCGGCTCGAGGAAATGGGAGCCTGACGGGATCTGACCTTTACGGACCCCAGTCGGTCTTCCGAATATCATGTGTCAGGGTGCCAGCCTCATGCAAATGTTGACAAGTTATTCTGTTCACGTCTCTCGTAGTGAAATGATAAAAAGCGGTCAGATTCTGTTCGAAGACGTTTACTATCAAAAGAATAAAGGTCAGCCGCTGATGTATATGCTTTAAGGAGTATGATTAAAAATTGTAAATTAAGTCAACACTAAATGGACCTTGCAATTTGGTAACGAGACATAATGGACCAGATTGTGAAAAGCGGATAATAGGAGAACTTTGGGTTAAAGTCTGCGTGAACAAATTTAGTATTGTGACATATTTCTGAGTGAAACTGAATGAGAAAACCGAGGGATTGAATGTTTTTTCCACTCACTCAAAGTGGACAAGGAGTGGTTATCGGATATTCTGCCCAAACACCCAAATTGATGTCAGAAGATACATTTTCAGACTTTTGATTAAATATTAATTAATTAAATATATAAAATGTATTTTTAAATTAATTTATATTGTATATTTGGTTGTATATTTTTTATATTTTAACCCATCTTATTTTACATTATAGATCTTATTTTATATTATATATTTTATGTATTTATTTATTATTATTTTTGGTAACTATTTATTAAAAACTGATTTTGGTTTCTGCATCTAAATTTTTTATTTAATTACATTATTTCTTTAGAAACAGAAAGACAACATTAATCTGAAAATACAAAGCAGGGTGGGATCTGTAAAAGTTCAAACCAGCATTCCCAATTTGAGCATAAAGGCTCTCACGTGCCAACCACTAAGCCACTGTACTAATAGAGAGGGGGTATATTGATGGCCCTTCACCTTTTGCTCTTGCTTCTGGTCAGTTTCCAAGAGACCAATGGAGGACAGGTCACTATGGATGTGGAGGTTCAGTTGTGTACATTGAGGAATTAACTGCGTTTCTCTTTTCCCCCTGGCTTTCTGCTAAAAGCCCATTAATAAAGAACATGACAGGGTGAGGAAGCTGCTGCCTCTGGCCACCAGCAGGACCTACTTTGACCTAATACACAGTCCAAGAGATGAAGCCAGCGAATATCATGTCTCTCTTAATGCATCGCCCCACTTTTCAGCTCATCCAGCCCCCCCTCAATAAAACACACAAAATAAGAATGAACAATGAGGAAAAGCAGAAATGTCAGCTTTTGTAATTTTCCAACATCGTTATGCAAATGGCACAGTATATTTTCCAGTTGATATACTTTCAATAAGATCATTGCCAGTGGGAAGTGAAGTAGAAATTTCATTGTGAGAGAGGTGATCATTTTATTTATAAGCCAAGCCAGCGTGAGAAACATAACGCATTACAAATTAGGTGATTAATTCTCTGTCATATTGAGAACTTGTGAAAGCTGGGGCACCGGCATTGTGTTTTATCATGTTTTTATAAATGCATTACAGGGTTTCGATCAATATTTTCCTGTCTCTTACACACAATCATATGCTATTTTCTGCAAGAGGCATTTGGAAAAATAGTACACAATAAAATGCTGTAATTTGGGTCATGTCGCTTTAAACGTGTATTAATATGATCATAATTAATACTTGGTCATTATGTAACCAATGTGGTTCGATATCGTACAAGATGATATGCTTATATAGTACAGTAAAAATGTACTGTACCAAATAAATTGTTCTCCGACAGTTAATTTCCTGTTTTCAAGCAATAAATGTCAAATAGATGCAGAGCCTTATAACATGAAAAACTCACATTCTCTGAAATGATCACACAACCACTTTTCATATCCCTGTGTAAAAAATATTTTGTGTTTATTCCCTTCACAAGACCCTAAGAAATAAAGGAAACGGTTTTAACAGCTTTAAACTAAAGAGCCATGCTAAAATAAACAAGACACTGTAAAACAAATGTAATAATTTTGCGGTTTATACATATACATTAAAGGGTTCACCCAAATATGAAAATTATGTAATGAATCACCCCCCACCAAGTTGTTTCAAATCTGTATAGATTACAAACAACATGTATCAACGAAATGTATACAGGTTTAATTCATGATAGAATTTGTATTTTATGGTGAACTGTCCCTTTAAAATTGTCAAACACTTTTCTTAAACTACTGACATCAATACATGAATATTTATTTACATTCATCACATATCCCCCATGTGATACCTTAAAACTTTACACACTAGACTCAACTCCTGTTACATAAAACACAACAAGTGGTAACAACCAATTTACAAATTAGAAGAGATAAATGTTTACTAAATATCCCAACAACTAACAAGATAAAACTCGCAAATAACCAAACAATGCAACCAAATAATTTATTCATGCCCGATTGCCTGCTGTATTAAGAATAAATAAGACTGAACCAAAAATGCATGTTCTTTGACAATGGTTGGATGCTGAAAAACTGTGGGAAACTACATCGAGGGCACCATTTTCTGACCTATTTTAGCACAGATATATTTGGGAGAAAAAAAGAGATGAACAATGAACAGAGTAAAACTGTGTATCTCTGTTGAAGAGACCCAGTTTGATTTGAGGGATCGTACATTTCTAGTAATGTACTACAGCATAAAGAGTGCAACAATTGGACAAAGAGCTGCACCGTTGCCCTAATGCTCACTATTAAAAGCAATAAAAGATGTCAATGGGGTCGAAATCGATATAAAAATCCTATATTTGTTCATTGAATCCTGTACCAGTATGTTAACACGCGTCAGCGTTTTCAAGCGCATCTAAAAAGACTCTTCCCGCCGTACTAATACGAGCTAATGCAACAAAGGTTAAACCTGAAATGGATACCCAAAGGCCCACACTAATGCATGATACATGACATTAATTTTTTGAGGTAATTTGTGAACATAAACCTATTTGAGTGACTGACATGTCATTTAACACAGGCAAAAGGGAAAAACAGAGAAAAGTGTCAATTCAACCAGTTCATTTTCAGAAAGTGCCACTCTGAATAATTTACATCTAACATTTTCATCCGACCCACTTAAGTTGCAGAACAGCACTAAGGTGTAGAGGCGATGAGATGAGAGTTACCAGCCGTTAAAACTCCCTCCAGAGATGGAAAATATCACAGGTGGTGGAGACGGTAGGGGTTGTCCAAATCTCCACCGGTCGAGTGAAGCCCGTCGGCTGTGGATGAATAAAAGGGGCTGAATGCAATATGGTGTGTTTTTCCCTTGGCCTAACAGTTTGACCTCCTTTCATGAGTCAAGTACCAGGGGAGCTTGAAAATAATTAAGAATCAAAAGTGACGAACACCTATCCCTCCATACTGCCATGAGAATACGTTTACATACGCTATGCAGAAACCTCAAAAAATTGGATTTGTTTCACAAAGATTTTGAATCGCAATAAAACCGACAAGGTAATAAATGGACTCATATCTGTGCACAATAAACCTCAAATGACGCTACTAAAACATTAAAGCCAAATAAAAGAACAAATAAAAAGCCACTGTTCCATCCATCTGTGCAGGTGTGTCGATGAGTTTGTGTATAACGTGTTTTGGATGTCATCGGAGATGCGGTACTCGACCATGACTAATGCTGGTGCCAGTGCAGACCGGCTCAGAGGCCTGGAATCTGTGTCACCCGCTCCATCTGCTGACCTCCCTCCTCCAAGAATGCGCTCCACACCCCCACACGGTCACCTAGTGGGACTCTCCTCCAGCTGGAGGTGAACTCGGAGGTCTCTCTTAATAACTACCGTGCCAATGCTGCCCAACCCACACCATAGAACTAAACCTCAATGCGGGTAATGCAAAACTAACAGGGAATGTTCGGGGCCAGGTTAATCGGAAACTAGCCAACTTATACACGGCTTCAGGAAGATCGACTAGTCGACTGGTCAGTCACCCGTAAGAGAGAATAATTACAGATGAGATGTCTTTAATATCTTATATGAATCAATGACTTTAAAAAGAGAGCAAATGAAAACCTAAAGAGGTTGATCCTCAAAATGAAAATGATTTTATCATTTATTCTCCATCATGTCATTTCAAACCCGTGACTTTCTTTCTTCTACGGAACACAAAAGGTGATATTTTGAGAAACGTTGGTAACCAAACTACTTAGGACCCCATTGACTTCCCTAGCACGGATTTCAAAGAACAAGATTGAGATTTTTTTTAGATGAACTATTCTTTTAAGTCTAGTCTATCAAAGATATTTGTCCTGAGAGAAACACTCAAAATGTCACAAATACAAAACATACACTTGGTTTATCAACATGGTAACAAGCCACAATTTTGATCTTATATCTTTCTAAAGTTGCGATGACAAACTCTACAAATGCAATTGATAAGCAGGCTTGAGTCTTGCAGTGTGGCATGACCTTGTTTTTCATCCGCCCAAACTGACAAAAAACGGCATTATAAAACAATGAAAATGGGCTGTTTGGCTGACTGACATGAAAGACAGAGTTCAAAGGCACAGCGCATTACAATGAATTGCATCATGAGACACCAGAGATTTAGTTACTCAGGAATATGACTCACAGATATGAATAGAGGACCGTGAAAACCTCAGAAACTGCGTCATAGTTTGATCACAGTTTTTTAATCCGGTCTGACACGAGTTAGATGGCAAACAATGCGGGAGAGGGAACGACAGCGAAGAATATTTATACACAAACAAACGCCCAACGTAAACAACAATCAATTGTTGTTTTTGAAATAATACCATCGTCTATAAACGAAAACAATCCTCTCTGATTTGAGGACACTAGCTTACCCCGTAAATTTGAGGGCCGTGAAGTCGATAAAACACAAGCTTGAATAGATTTTCATAGTCTGACCGTGACAGGCTAATTTGAACTTCATTTAAAAAAACGAAGAAATGCAAGAACGCAGCCTCTGATCACCACAGAGCCAAAACACCAGGCTAAACACAGGGCGTTTCCCTCTGGCAGGGACATAATAATACCCTTCTATTTCGGTACCGGCAGATGGGAGGTTATTATAACTTACGCTCCAATTTTCCTCCCTTCATTTTCAAACGGACTGTAGAATTGAATTTTGTAGGGACGCTACATTTATTCAGGCCCAGGTGTCATTACAGGGTCTCTTGACTTTCACAATGAGCCGGGCATAGAGCTAAACGCACGCTGGGTGTGAAACATTACTGTATAGATGTTATTGTATATACAATACAAGTCAATATGCGCATATGCACTCTAAATATCGCTGTTGTTAAGTGCACTCGCCGAAATGACCTTTCATTTCCTTTTTATGATCTTTATATTGAAATATATAAGATTGAACAAAACATTTCCTATTTATAACCAGACATTTTAGAGATTGAAACACATTCAGCCTTGCAGAAACCGATGCATGACTAATGCGCAAACATGCCCTACCAAATCAAAACGCTCAATAAAACCACCTTTTCGTTTGATTTATGGATGCAGACATACAGCAGCCGAAATAAATAAGAGACCAAATTTTTATTTTATCAGCATTTCTAGATGTATTGTGGTCATTTCAGTCCAGTCTGTTGAATTTCAACAAAATCAAACCTCAGAAATGACGTAAAGTCATGCAACAGCAATGTGAAAGACTGACACCTTGTCTACACCGGACGTTGCGGGATGCAACGCGAAAAAAAACAATAGAACACATTAGAACCCATTATATTAAAAAAATCAAAACTGGATGCGGTGCGTGTGTCATGTAATGTTAAAAAACACAAAAACAGTCATAAAATCAATGTTATCACATTAATACATTTTTCAATATATGTACAAATATTACTGTTGTATTGCTTAGAAGTGAATATGAACGTGTTTCCTGTGCAGTATTTGAGGTCCGAAAAAATGCAGAGCATCTTTTCTGTTATTTTTGACCTGCTTCTCCAGTTGTCATTTTCTGCAAATAAATGCAAATAGAAAATAAATTGTATTTGAAATTTGGGAGAAATCTAGTGAGTAGTTCACTGTAGAAGATTCAACATGCAAAATGTTCCACCTACAAAGATAAATAAGTAACTTGAACATAGAATCTTTAGTTAAAGGAGTCAAATGATTGTTTTGCTTATACTAAACAAAATTAGCCTAAACATGTTTTTAGCAAAGAATATTTTGTTGACTGGACTAAGATTCTCAAGTTGTTGTCCAAAATGCCTCAGAAAGTTTACCCAACTTACAAAACAGTGTATTCTGAACAAACAATACTGCAAGAGTTTGAAAGTCCCCAAAATGCATTGCAGCATGTTCAATTCTGTGTTTCTTATTTGATTTTCTTTTAAAGATTAGTGTTATGGTTTTTACTATCTTCATTTATGCATTAATATCGTTGTTACTGTTAGATATCTGTTGTGTTTAGAGTTTTTTAATGAATGATGGTTTTTGATTGTTACCATGGTTGAGGTTTGCGTGTTCAATGTTGAGGTGAAGGTGTATGACGTATGAAAGGCCGGTATAAATGCACTCAACACAAACTGTTCAAACAGTTTTTTATCAAATTTTCGTTCTGTTTGCTACAAATACATTTGTTTATTTTTAAATAACCAATCTATATTCTCTGTTCTCCATTTATGTTCAGCTAACAAAAAATATGTTGGTGTATTGTGCATTAGGTAAACTTAAGTATGTTGTGACAACTAATGAATTAAGCATAAAGTTGGGTGAACTTTACTCTTTGTTTGTTGAGTTAACTCAAAACATGCTTGTGATGTTGCCTTATATTTTAAGTTGACTCAATTATTTTTTTGATAGTGTTCACAGAATAAAACAAAATAATAATTTTACCTAAACTCAAATCTACATATAGTAAAATAATTGAAAAATTGGTCTCTACATATTTTCCACGGCTGTATAACACACAAACCAAGACCCCCTTCTGATCATTTCTGTACACACCGAACAGCCATTAATCCTGCATGAGCTCACATTTCTTGCACAAGAATGTCTGTTTAGACACAAAATCCATAAACTTGTTTCAATTTCCCAATTATCTATTCTCTGTCTAACATGAATAAACTAATTAACCGACGCCCCCATCTTAACCAAACATCCCCAAACCAAAAAAGCCCCCCGGAGCTCAACGCTGGTAAACAGATGTGATCGTGCCTGTTATTAGACGTCCCAGCAGCCGAGGTGCGAGCCTTAGAGGTCCACGCGTCTGTGTGTGTGGCAGCGACTCGCTCTGTAACCGGATACCAGGCAGTCTCCTGGTCCGCAAGACCAAAGCAGATTGCTGGAGCAGACCACAAATGCTGACAGATGGCTTCTCAACCTTTTCACTGGCAGCCTTTGGTGGTAGCGAGGGAACTCGGCGAGAAAACTACCCATTTGGAAGTATTTTTGGAGTTGTTGTTCCTGTTTCTAAGGGCGAAATATTTTCAGAATCAGATTTTGAAGCGGGATGCTGAGCGCAAAGAGCTTTTGAAACTTCAGCCGGCCCGTGTTTGCTTAACACAAAAAAGCATATGTATCTACTGAGATCATCAAATGTAATTTGACTTGACACTTCTATTAAAATCTCACAGGACAACACCATGGGTCTTTCATCTGTGGCTTTCAATTTCCGTCGCGGCAGCATTGTTTTCCTGGCAAAATTGGTTTTGGTTATAGTCATGTGATAGCATTGTTTTTTAATTTAGTCACATTTTAATCTTATTAAAATTGTTAGGTTTGGGTTCTGCACAAATGAATAACAGTTGTCAATGGAAACAGCTTCAATCTAATTTGGTACATTGATTTGTGACGTTGAATCTTTTTGCTTGCTTCACTGGCTCCACAGTACTTAGATAGTCATGCATGGTTATGATGTGATATTGCTCTGACTGTGCTAATGATACTTACATAATGATTCTTATGACATTATCCTGCCATTGGTATTCAGGGCTGTATGTGGCAATAGACTTTAGCTCACAGTCTAGCTTGTCTTTTATGACATATATGGTTCTGTGTTCGCTAATGATAATGCAAGCACAGGTTTTCATTTTCTTACTTGAATAGACGGTTTTATCGGAAGTTAACTTCCGGTCTGTTTTCCGTTATAATATAACAATTTATTTTAGATTTTATTTATGTACATAATAATTTATTTTAATATTTTATTGTATATTCCTTTTATTAAATTACAACCAATTAACAGTTATTGTCCGAGGTCAACTGGAAGTTAAGTTTGGGCCACATAAAACCCCTGAAACCTTTATATCTACTGTTAATCTATATAGCTGTAACAAACAGTGCACACAGTCGAACATTTATGAATATATGGTTATTTCAGTATAAGTCAGATATTTTCTTGCTGTAATTTTTTGAGCAGGCTCATTCTCTCTTACATCACAAAAAAAAGACCATAAGAATCCCACCAATTAAGATAAAAAACATAAAGTTATAAACATCTGTATTTAGCTGAAACACATTAACCTTTTTTTTTTCATTGCAGAAGGAAGGAATGAACTTAATATGTCACATCCAGTGAAAATACTAAATCAAAATTATTTTTAGGTTTTCTGAATTTTGTTGAAGCACAGTGAAAATGTTTGCGTCAACATTTCTACCAAATTCAGAATTAAAATACACATTTTTTGTATTTATTTAAAAAAATTCAAGACAAAACTGGACAAAATTTAAAAAGATGCATCTTGTATACTGCATTGACACAATACTGTACATGCAGAAATACTGATTAAAGGCAGTGGTCTCTTTTTTATCTTGGATATAAGATATAACAATACACACCGATGACATGTCTCTTCCCCTGTTACATTTTGGCCAGCGGAACACCATGAGGACCATTAAGGTCTTTATACAAGTTTGGGCTCTTTTGTTTAGAGATTTCTTCACCCGGAGGTTTAACCAAGAACCCAATGTCAGGAAAATGAAATACTCAAGGAAGACATAAGTCTCATTAAAGCTCATTAAGGACATCCCTAATAAGATCCTTGGCCCGACATTAAGGAGCTCTGTGGTGATGGCTGATTAATTGCAGGTGCAAATGAAAGCTTTGGAGAGCGCATAGCTTCGGTGGAAGCCATTCATCCTTCAGTGTCCTTGCAGATAGGAAATATCTGGCAGGCCTATGGTGGGTTCACCTTGGGAGATACGCTTCCACCTTTAAAAGAGCTCTATGGTTTTAGCCCATAATGGGCTCTTTTCACAAAAGGAAGTCGGGGCATGGTCAGTGGCTTTATTCGATAGTCCTTAAAGCCAGTCAAACGGTCTTTTAAACGCACAGAGTTGCTTGAACAACAAAGCTCTATGTTTGCAAAATGTTTGTACATTCAAAATTTCAACGCTCCCTAGGAATTGAGAGCATCATGAATCATTCGGCATGCATGGTGGGGTAAAATCAGCAAATCCACTCTAAAAGTTTAAATGTATTCATTATGAGCCACCCAGCATGTGAATGCAAATTTATCTATTTGTGTGTGTGTGCCCAGAAGCTGTCAAAGAGAAAAAACAAAACAGCTAAAGACACAGGGGTCACAAGGAAAGGCTGGCACAGATTAATTGTGGGAGACCCATAAGAGCTGTGTTGAAAAGGTTGACCAGAAAATACAAAGTATCGTGAAAGGAGAGGTTAACCTCCCGAGCATCCTCATTTAGTCACGTGACTCTCATGTCATTCATTTAAAGTAAAACAAGGAAAACCACAACAACAAGTTAATAAAGTTAAAGGTTCAGCGTAAGGACATTCTACAGCATCTATTGGTGAGATTGGCTCCACCCCTCCCTTTCGAACACTACAGCGGCTGAGTTTACGTTTTACGATACTGTAGAAACAACAAAACTTAACACAAAGGGGACCCGTGGTGTATGTAGAAAGAAATAGCTCGTTCTAAGGAAATAAAAACATTATGTACGGTCTTATTACAACTCTGAAGACATAATTATATATGTTATATTGTAGATCCTCCAAAACATTACACACAGCACCTTTACAAAAATTATTTTGCCATGGAGTTCCAAGTTGGGCAAGATTGAAAATGTGGCCCCTCATTTCAATCCACTTACTTTCCTTTCTTAGAGAAAACCCTTAGCACCGATTCAAAGTCACTTCTCAGGGGCCCAGACGTGCCAGACTTTCGTATATATTACACGTCATTTGAACTAACCAGCTAGACTGATAATGATTTAAAAGGCTTGAGGAGACAAGCCCCTTTAAAAGGGTTGTGACAGCATCCCGGCGAGCCCTGCGATTCTGACAGGATGTTTACATCACGGAGCAATACATCCTCATGTCACCTTCAAATAGGCCGTGCTTGACTGAAAGCCTGATTGGTCCCATAAATTCTGACTCTAATTACATCTGCGACGGAACACAAACCCTCTCCCAGCCTTTCGGACAACTATTAAAAGAAACAAAGAACGGTGTCGTCGCAACACTTTACATATGGTGACAAGCTTAAATGTCATTGTGATGGCTTAATGCTCCATAATTGGACCACTGTAAAAGTATGACAACATCCGCAATCAAAGCAACGAAGATGTGGCGATGGGAGAGATTGAATTGATGTCAGTTAAAGGCCGCGTTTTTGCCCTGTTTTCGAAGTTTTATTGAGTTTTTGGGGTGATTAACAAGTTCATGTTTCTAGTTTCAAAACAACCTTTATGTTTCACATATTTCAAGTCTATCGTCCATCAATGTCCGTCTTCTTACAAAATGACTGGATTTCTTCCGGTTTCTTCAAAATCCCGGCTTCCGAAATGCTCTGATTGATAAAGCTGACCAGGTCTGTCGTGATTGGTTCCCCGCTCAGAGTGTGTGAAGATGTCACACCTATTGTCATGAGATGAACTCAGGGAGAACCCAATTGCAGGCAGACACAGACGGTATAGGTGGTAAAACAGATATTTATTAAACAAATAACAAGACTAAACAAACAGGCAAAACAAAAACCCACGAGGGGGAAAACGGGACAGGAATATATAAACTTTAACAACAAAACACTGACTAACTAAACTATAAAAAACAAACACCCGAATCAAACTCTAAACTAACACTTACTAGACAATGGAGACAGGAACAAGGCAAGACGAGGGCATGAAGCATATGTGAACAAGTACAAGAACATCATACAGATACAGCTTACGGATACAAGTACAGCAAACAACTTGAAGGTACCAGAACAGATACCACAAACAATGCACGAGCACAAGACAAAGAAACATGAGGACTCTTTATAGGGGAACAAACACAGGATCATAACGAGGAACAGGTGCTGGGGATTAGCACTCAGGGAAGGCTGACGAGAAGAGAGAGGGGCGGGGCCAAAGACGAGACACGCGAAAGAATCCTTCAATCTCACATAAAACCATAGGTTATGCCATGACTCCACTCAAATAACACGAATAAACATGACATGATAGTGGAATCATGACACCTATACCATATTAGCGAGTTCCGCTCATCAAGATGTTGTGATTGGTCGGTCCCCCTCTCAGTGCACGTGAATTCATAAGCTTTGGCTTTTAGCAATAAACAGTAAAAATGGCGTCAACTTCACTTTATCAGTTTAAAACATGCAGATCGATCGAAGTGTGACGGAGGTCTTGCAGTGCATACGCAAACGTCAATCTTTGTTAGAGATCGTGTTTTTTTATACTATGGCGAGGGAAATGACACTGGACCGAATGGCGTCAGACCAGTTATCACTGATAACAGAGTTGGATAATAAAACAAGCTGATTGACTAGGAGACTGGATTACCAGGTGTAGGACTGTGATGAAGTGAAAGTAGTTTAAAGCGTAGCTCAGTCAATATTTACAATTTCTTATAACCGAACACTACTCCAGCGGCTCTTCCTCTTCTCTTAGGAAGACCACGCACCTTTTTTGGCGTATTCCTTTGGGCGAAGATTAATAAAGCACTCGGAATGGTGACATCATGTACCCGGGAAGTAGAGGACTGTAGTCCGATCCAGCCATTCTCTGTAGTCCTTGAAAAGCGAATTCTGTCAAAGACAATATCTCGCTTGGCACTAAACTTTGAGCATTATCATTGTGCAGATATTATTTATGCTCTAACAACAACATTACACACTAACTAAAGGTGGAAAAACGGGATCGCGGGGAATGTAATGAATAACAGAAAGGTGACTGACTTGCAGAAGATAAATGGTGGAGAGGAAAACAAACATACATTTTTGTCTGTAAATGACACACCCCTGTGTCTACGAAACCATCATGCATAATCATACATAATCAGCGAACAAGGAATACCTCGCAACCCGAAAATCCCATATCACCAGAAACGTGTGATTCATCATAATAATAGCTATACTAACTAACCAATTTAGCCCGCTAAAGAATGAAGCAAAGGTCCGTGTGCATTAAGCTTTAAGTGTGGAAACTACAGCATTTTTTAACCTTAAATCGTATATACACATTGTATAATACGATAATATTCGTTCAAGGCGTGTCATATGACTCCTTTAAGATAATGAGAAACATCTCACTCAACTGTTATATTTATATTTTTAAACACATACCTAAATCATAATCCACACCAACCAAAGACAGAAGTTTTTTATCTTAGGTTACTGTTATGAAGTGAAACGCGCGCATGTTTAATGATCGATTCCGTTCAGTCCGCTCTTTTTATTGTGTTTAACTACAGCTGTCGTCAGTGTTTTTGTTTGACAATGGCAGGAAAATGTGGTAAAATATCATCTTGTTGTGTTGTTTAGGGTCACAATAGACAGAATACAGTGTCCAATTTGATATTTTAAACTCCTTATGTAGCCAAATCTGTGCTGGTTTGTATTGGCCGCCTCCAGTTTTCCCTTTGTTTTGCCTCCAGCTAGTACCCACTCCAGTAAGTGACGTAAGCGTGACATCGGCGAGAAAGGGGTCTATATTGTAATATTCCATCAGCTTGGTAATTGTCCAAATAATGTAAAATTATGCCTAATTTCAGCCAGACACATGAAAAGGTCAAACATCTCAGGAATGAATTACATATGTTTCAGCAAAAGATGTTGAGGACCAAAATCAAGAGCAGGTACTCACCCCAGCAAACAATTGCATGTGCAGACAATCGCTATTTACTGCTTTTGTGCAATCAGGATTTCTTCATCTTTAAAATCAGCAGTTTTTCCCCGTGGTTCACACTGCTCCACAAATGCCAACATGTTCAACATTCTGAAGTTGACTGTTTGCTTACGATGGGAAACACAGTACAAACACAGATTAAACAAAACCCAACAACCATTAAAATTCAATGTTTGTCAGCATTTGCTGGGGCAGGGCAAACTAGCCTTCTGAAAGATTCATCCGGACAGCTGTTTCACCTGAGCTGTGTTTATGAGACTATCCAAAATTAAATTTGAATCATCCCTGTCAAATCATCCCTTGTATTAGCATGAATAAACAAATACGCTCAAGCTGTGACGGCCAACAAATTTCATCAAATGATTTAATTAGCAGTAAGTAGATGACCGTGTGCAATAAACTTTCATTATCGAACACTTCATGGTCAGGCGGTTGCGTTTTTTGGTTTGCGGAAAAGATAAATGTCCTTCGGCAAAGAGGTGAGGATTAAACACAGAAATGAGTGCCGGTTCAATACCACGTGACCACAAAAAAAACTGATCGAAGAATCAGATTGGAAAATGGATTGATAAGGACTGCAGTTATGGTGTTATGTTCGATAATATGGAAGTGATTAATATACAAACATCTAAAAGCCACTTTTAGACATTTCTATGAAATCCTTCATCTGCTGCAATACTATTAATGTCTTAATTATTTGTATCTGGGACATTTTCTTGCAAATCGCGATTAATCTGAATAATAATAATATAGTGTTTAACATACAAATGTGTTTTTTTTTATCAAGAGAAACTCCAAATTTCTATTTCCCATTTAAAGCCCCAATATGGAATATTTGGACCGCTAGATGTTGCACTTTCAAAACAACAACAAAAGGAACGAAGCTAAATGACGTTATGAAGGAGAGTGAAATTATAAGAAATATCATTTTCACCATCAGGAGGCGTATGGAGATCGCCCATCATGTTCACGGACGAGGTGATGAATGAATTCATGTCATTGTAATGAATTAGCTTGCAAGTAACGTGGAATGTACGTTAGCCGCGACTGATATTGGACTTTGTCAATTGATTTGGCAGCGTAATGCTACACAGTTTTACGTGTTTAAAACCCACAGTATTTACAAGTAACGTTACTGGCTACATTTTTTTGTGCGACATGTACTGCATTTCATAGGGTAACTGCATTAATAACTATTTAAATAATCTGTGCACTGAACACCTGTCAATTCAAACACATGCAAGAGTGGAGTCTCTGTCCAGTCTAAGTCGCGAAGCTCTCTCCATCTAGAAAACGCCATGCCGATATTAATCCTTGTTTAATTTATTAGTTTGTCCATAAACCTGCTTGCCTCATTTCCATACGTTTATGTTTTTTGGGGTTTCCTTTACTCGTCAAAGAGTAATCTTGATCCATGATGACAGAACAACAGATGCTGCGTCCCAGATGCTGTATAACCACTTCCACATTTGCGTCTTGCCGTAGTTTCTACAAGCGCAAACTGAGGGTAGTGCGGAGCGGCAGATATGAGGGTCACTGATATGCGACATATACATGGGAGACAAGGGACGGGCCATTATTTTAAACAGGAAATCTCTGGATTGGCACATTCTTGGGAACATTTGGGATTATGTAAATACACAACTGCATAAAACATATCACACTGTGCAATTGATTTTTGGATATTTCATCACAGAATTATTCCATATTGTGGCATTAAAGCAGCACTCTATGAATGTCTCTTTTTCAGAACCAGTTTTTCTGTCGACGTCGCACGGCTGATAAAATGTGAGGGGCTGAATGAGGTTTTACAAATAATCCAACTTCCATGGCAGCAAACTAATTACTGAGGCTCAGATAACCCTGTCAGGAGGAATTAACCATTGTTTCTCAAAGGCCAGTCAGAGCTCTCCACTATCTGCGTCACACTTGTTGCCTTATATAAAGTTTATGTGGCATTATCCTTCTCACTTACTGTATGTTTTGTATGTTGGATGGCTTTGCATTCTGGGATATTATGTATGCTGTAATAACAGTCAACACGAAACCTATGTTGCAATGAAGTAACTGTTCACTATCAATAATTTTACAATGGTACGATCTTTGAAGTTAGTATCCTAGTTGACAATTTGTGACCTTAAATTTAAGAAAGTGAAATGCATTGAACAGAGCATACTTGAAACATATGCCAACCGTTTAAAATAAAAAAATAAACTATTATAGTATAAACCTGTATGTAATACAATGTGTAATAAATACGCCATCCCATCACTCTGTAGTTTCTCTCAATCTTTTAACAAGTGGATCCAGTCGAGAGTATCTCAGCTATTGCTAAGATTGCACTCTTCTCGACTGAGATGTCTGTTCATTTTCTGGCATGGATGTCACAGCCCCAAGAGCCCCTATTATCAGTGGAACTACTCTGGCTTTGGTTCACAATATTCTTCCTAGCTTCTCCTTCAATTTTTTATATTTCTCAAGCTTGTCACTCTCTGACACATGCTGGTTTTGATCCATGTCTGTGACATATGTATGAAAACGGCGGTTTTCAGCTAGAGTGACTTGCAAAGCTGAAAACGAAGATGTCTATAAGATGTTTATGATTTAGAATGCATGTAAAACTGCTCTTTCTAAGATGTTTATTAGATGTTTTTATACAGAAGATGTTTTCCAGATTTTTAGTAGACATCTTACAGACGTTCCTGTGCTATCTGGGATTTGATTAGTATTTATGAGGCACAAAACGGCATCTCAAGGTTGAAAGTGTTATATTCAAACAGCAATTTGAACACTATACAACAAGAAAACAACCTTGTAGTATTTATAAGAGACAAAAACAGGTGAATGAACAATCCAAACAAAACGATTCACTTCACTTTCTAAAACTACGAAAATGCAAACAAACAAATGCTTAAAGGTATAGAGCTGTCTATATATATATATATGTATCTTTTCTCTATATATACTGTATATAACATTTGTGTAGCGTTAAACTACATCTGGACCAGTATTGTTTACATTTAGCTAAATGAATAGGTCTATACAACCTAAAATATGATCTTGAAATGTTGCATTATGTCATGCTAAATCTCTTTCCACTGGAAAAAAAACAGCAACACTGGAAACAGAAATATGTTAGTGGTGCAAATCCTTTCACTGATGTTATCATCTAATTTACTTTCTTAATTCGGGATTCTATTATACTCCAAAAAAAAGTCATGCAAAACAACAAACTAACTTAACTTGTGATGTTCCCCTATATTACATTTCTGCCTTTGTATTACACAAATCGATAAACTTATTAAGTTAAATTTAAATAGCTGTTGTGTTAAGTGCTCAAAGCTCTAGATGGAAACAGAAGAGCAGAGGAGATATAACATCCCCATTGAATAGATGAGAGGTAAACTACTAGGATCTTTGAAAAGAGACACATTTTGAGCCCAAGCCAGAGTATGATGGTTCAGAATATGACCGTCCTGAAGTTTATGGTATCTTTTAAATCCCATCTAAGACTTAAAAGCCATCACGGACTTGTATCAGAGTGGAGAAATATA
Organism: Triplophysa tibetana; assembly: GCA_008369825.1. NCBI lineage: Eukaryota > Metazoa > Chordata > Actinopteri > Cypriniformes > Nemacheilidae > Triplophysa > Triplophysa tibetana. The sequence continues at coordinate 9,651,373 of CM017917.1, read as the reverse complement.
AAAGTGAACCTGATTAATTCAAGTGACGTGAAAATTTGAATACAATTAACTTAACATCCCTGTAACTTTCATCCAACGGGGACATGGTTCACCTCTATAGTCTACAACTCCTTGGCGTGTTTATTATCAGAACTGTATCACAGACATGTTGCGCATCACCTTAAGATCTATTTAAATGAATGAGACAGGCACACGCTTCATACAGAAGAGTTAACATCGACGGCAAGGATAGGTTTCAGCTCTGTTCTTAATGCTGTGAAATGACATTAATAACACGTCGTGCCTAACAAACGCCTATGCAACAGGCAAAGCCAAGCCGAGAGAATTATCCCATCGTGCAATTCTGCCAACCTACGGTCATTCAATCTGACACATTTGATACTGTGCCATTCTTCAATCAACCACAGAGAGGCTTCATTACACAGACACCATTCCCCCGCCGGACCAGCGATCAATAGACGGTTGATTCGGGTGAATTATTATGATTTCTATGGGTGCATTGTCCCGATTCAACAGTGACAAATAATAAATAAAGATTCTACGATAATTAAGATAGTGTATTATTATAGAATAATTTACAAGTCACAAGTTATACAGTACTGTACGGACACCAGCAAAATTAATTACAATTCATAGCAACACTTTATGTAAGCTGTTTACTACAAAATCTGGCAAGTTACCTAATATTAAACTAACTATTCAAGCACCGGATCCAGTGTGGAATTTTTTAAGTCGCATTGCGCCGGTCGTGTCCGGTGTAGACACTGTGTTAGACAAAAAAGGGCAGAAGACGGAATAGAAAAATGAAAACAATAAACTGCATCAAGGAGGAAGAAGCTTGTGCTTGTGAAATCAGGGACTGTGCATCCCACAGATATTTCAGAGCATATCTGTCACTTGCCAGATGTTTGACAAATTATGCAAAAAACAATATTATGGATTAGGGCTGGGACGATATATCGTGTAATTGTTATGCTCAGTTTCCTCAATGAATTACGGTTAAATGCCGCAACATCCGAATGCCAGAGGACGCTCTCGCGCAAAAACACAGAATAGGGGACACAGAAGAAGAACAATTTACACAAACGCAAATTGTGTCCCAAATGACATACTATAAAATAAGCACTTTAACTATGCACTCAACCATGTAGTGTATGAATTTTAGAAGGGTAGTATCATCCCAAATGGAATACTTAATGATTTTATACTAAACAAGAGTATGTAGTGACTGAGACCGATCAGACACGCAATAACTAGTTATATTTCTTAAATCTAACAACAATACCCCTAACCTAGCCAGCAAGCTAGTCACCAGGGGTCCACCCCCAATCTGCAAATAACACCTATGCAGGATCACATCTCTGGTGACCATAGCAACCCACACCAAACCATCATTATAAGAGTATTTTACGACCGAATGGAATGTAGGGAGATGCGCTCACTTTACTCACTTTGGGGACAGACATAGAATCCTAAATAAATGTATATTGAAATGTACATATATTCATTTATAACCTTTCCATATATTGATGTTCTTGTTGTTGTGTCTGTTTTAAACATTAATCCAAAGTATCCATGAATGTGTGTATAGCTACTATTACTAGATTTGTAGTAACTCATTTAACCAAGATGATAGGTGGATCATGTTTGGTGTATATGAGCTGCATTTGTGATTTCCTTAATGTTAATGTTTGTTGTGTTTTGGTAACTCTTTTCATATTAGTTTCTTCTAAGCAAAACACCATGTGAACGACAAAGACAATTAACTTTCCCTCCAAAGTTGCCATCTCCTGATTGGGTCAGTCACGTGTGTAGGATGTGACATCCTTACAGTTTAGAAGAGACTACGAGAAGAGTCTCTTGGGGTTTTTTTTTTGGTTCCCGAGGGATTCGTTCTTTCTCTCTATCTCTATCTCTTCTTGCGTTTTGATTTTCTTTTGCTCGGGTTCTGTCCTTGCCACCTCTACAAGGGTATAACTATCTCTAAACTATGGACTAGAAGAAGACCTCAACATTGACCCCTAAATTTGTGCCAGATTGCGACCTCGTCTTTCCAGATACAGATCCTCTGCATAACACTGGTTCTCTTTGATCACTTTCAGCCTAGATCAACTCGAGCCTCAACAAGCTGCATCAGGACACTTTCTTTCTTTGGATGGGCAAGGCATGCAAGCATCATACCAATTCCTATTAATGGATTCATAGAGGATCAATAATCCTTTAAACAAAGGTGCTTTACAAGAAGAAACGTGTTTTGTTTATGCTATTGATCTTCTGAATATCATATACTGCCTTAAATCCATAATCTGTTCTTCTCTCTACTTCAACTTCAACCTTCTTCCAATGCTAAACTGTATGTGTTTGTGTGTATGTTAGATTGGTATGTTTCAGTAATAAAGTCACATTTTATTTCAAAAGTGACGTTGTTTGTGGTTCATGCTCATAATCCAGAGTCCCTAAACATGCAGAATCTTGCTACCTGCTTGTAATGCCAAGTGATTTCCCAAAATTATGAATTTTAATCCAGATAAGTATAATTGATCATAATCTATTGAATTCATACCAATTTGGGCTGATATTTGTGTCCCTTACAAAGGGTGGTGGAGAATATATTGCTTATAATTGTGATCAAAGCTTGTGATAATTCTTACAAATTTGGTGAAGAATAGTGTTTAAATAATACTGTTCCTCATTCTTTCCCCTACAAGTATATCGGTTTCCCAGACGAGCACAAATGAGGTCATTCGCGCAGCACAATGTGTGCGAATAAAAATGTATTTGTACAATGTACATTAAATGGAGTTTCCTTCTGTTTGCCCAACACAACTTTAGTCATCATCATCAGACAGAATTGTTATCACTCTGCAGGAGAGTTTTGCTTGCGCAGCATCTGAAAGCCCCGCCTCCCTTTCAAAGCAAAACTGTGACCGTTGGGTACGTGAAGTGTCCGCAGTTCCACAATTCATATTTTTGGTTGGAAAAGGTGCATCATCCGGGTCCTTAAAGTGAACTTCTTTTTTTAAGAAATTTAAATGTGAACGCAATACTCACACTATTCACAAAATGCCGTTGAATAGTGCATAAGTGTGTGATTTGGGACACACCCACAGTCCCAGGAAAGGTCAATGGTCATATTCTATCGCTGTTTTTCAAACCTTTTCACCTATTTTCATGATGATAAAGTCTATTTATAATGATTATGTTTGACTCAGGGCGTACTCACATATATCCCGGTTGCTCTCAACTGTGCTCACATTGCTCTTGACCATCCACAACCGTGCATGCTTTCATCACTACGTTGCGACTGCTTGGAAGTAAACGTAAACAAAACGATCCCTCTCACAACAACGGAATCCTTAGCAATGTTCAGTTGGGCTTATTAGAGGTGCTTAACATTATGTCATTGTGATACGAGAGCAACAGTAGAGTAAACGGCTCATTTTGCTTTTAAATCACAATTGCATACTTTATTATCATAAAGCCGATCGTTACACACAGCATTGCATTATGTTTTACTCTAATCTAAAATATCTAGTTTTGGCTGTGGCACGAGCCTCCACGTGTATTGTGCCGTGTATCAGATGTGGTTATCGGTGACAGCTGAATCTTTCGGGGATAAATTTACAGTTGCATAATTTACGTCATGCTTTAAGTACCAGGCTCCGGCATGATTTGCTTTCTTCCTCCCCCCTTTCCAAACCAAACCACGCTCCAGCCCACCTCTTCCAACCATGCCAGGGCGCAGTTAGTGAACCGCGCCCGAGCGTGGTTGCGTTGCGAGCACTCACACAAGTCAATCGAACCAGGCTTTTGGGGTGAAGTCTTGTAGTGGTTTTAGATCGAGCAGTACTTCCTACTGATCAAAGAGCCGTAGTTCACGGAAGAGCTGTTCATAAAACACAGAATCAATTTCAGACTTTAACATGTGATAGTGTGATTCGCAATATATATCGCACAGCCCATTGAAGGATATTTCAACCAGAAATGAAAATTCTATCATCATCTGCTCACCCTCATGTCATTCCAAACCTGTATGACTTTCTTATTTCTGGAGAAAACAAAAGAAATATATAAGATCGGAGTTAAGCAAATTATACAGCATGGACACAAAATCACTGAGACATTTCATCAAATATCTTCTTTTGTCTTACAAGGAAAGAGTATGATCGTTTTTTATCTGGTGAACTACTGTACCCCTTAAATACATTTTGCTGTTTGATTTGGTTAAACTTGATGCCCAGCACCCTGAAGCAAAAGTACTCAAGAAGCACTATTCTATAAGAATTATATATACACTTTACCGAGTGTTATCATGACTGTGCAGACAGATGTTTCTGTCCCAGAACCTCGTTCTTTTCGAGGTGATGAGATCAACCACTGTGAATATCCAGCGTCCTGACATTCTTAGGTATTTAGCAGCTCCATTGAATAGCACCTCCCCTCTGAGTCACCATCTGTATGTTCTATTGATTGGTCACTCTCTCTAACTCAGACAGCTGGAGTCCCACTCTACATCTTAACTGATCGATGGTGATGCGATTAACGCTGGAGAATGCATTCGCGATGTCACAGTGGATTCTATCTAGCTCGCACCTCTCTGTTTTAAATATTTTAAGTGCTGAGAACGCAATCAATTTTTGGTTAAGGGGAGGAGGAAGATACGCTATATAGACCAAAACGAAAACAAGGCTTGAGTGAACTTGGGGGTCTCTGGAGACGATGCTGAGACACTAAAGGTTCCATCAATGGCTAAGTGGGTCACATCTCGTCGAGCTTCGGAGGCGTGTCATCGTTCAAATGTTTCTGAACATTTTTCATGTCAAGATTTCAAAGCACGGCGAGACGAATTAGGTCATCACAACACGCGTATAAAGACACCTTCTTAAAGGTCTATGGGAAGCACAATGTCTGTTAACAGATTCGAAGCATACCAGTGCAATACAGGAGTTAAACATGATCTCCATATGAGGGTTTTTTAGAACAGATCTCAAAGGACGGAAGGTAAATAATTGAGCAAGTTATTATTTAAAGAAATGGAATTCATAAGCGGTTTTGCTTACATTACGTGGCATACTTTAAAAATGTTGAACTGTTGAAACGGGATGTTCAAAAAAGAGAAAATTGTGAGGTATGATTTAATTTCATCCACCTTGAATTGATGAGCTCATAATAAGAAGTCAGGAAATGAAAGGTGGTTGGAAGGGAAGGTAAAAAATGGGTTTTGCATGTAGAAGTGGGAAATTCGAATCAACAATTCATTCATTCGCAGATATACGAGGAATCTTCATTAATGCGATAATTCGAGAGTCTGTCATCTTTGTATCACCCCAAACATGTATATGATTCTTTCTTGTGTGGAGGACAAAAGAAGATATTTTGAGACGTTTCAGTTTTGTGTCCATACAATGGAAGTCAATGGGGTTCAATGCTGTTTGGTAACTGCAGAAGTCAACAGAAGAAAGAAACTCAAACAGGTTTGAAAATACACAAGGATGAGTAAATGATAAAATCATTTCCATTCAACTTTAGAATGACCCTTACAAATTGAATTTGACTTTTGGTTGCATCAATCAAAATATCCCCGAAAAGAAAAGAACGTTACAAACCGATCAATTGTATCAACACCGTCGAGATGCTACATCGCTTTCTGTAGCTCTTCTGCCTCCGTTAAACCTTTTGTTAAATTTTTTCGTGGTCAGTGCCGGCCAACTAGGACACGCAATGAGCTGGGTCCATGAAAGACAGGGCAGAATGAGAACAATGACAATATTTATCACAGAAGACAGGAGCCCCCTCCCCTCATCATATTCCACTCTCATTACTCCAGCAGTGTCATGAATGAAGCATTCGCTCACCACTGGGGTTTTCTTCAATCTGTTACAACTAATTGACTATGTGCCGCTGCATAGTTCACCACCAGTATCCTTTTCACAGCAGAGATAGTCTATCGGCTTCAAGCATCATTTTGTTTACGGTCTAGTACCGACGAGAGGATACTTCAGCTCTGATGTTTAGTAATACAGAGGTATAAACAGAAAAGCAAGAAAGGAGAGGTTTTTGTAGCTCTTTGAATCTTCCTCTGTGCTTGCGAGTGTTTACTCGCTGGAGAGGGTTCTGTTGTGAACGTTATGTAAGTGGATGAGCAATATGTAATAACCTCAATGGAGCTGTACAACAGATTGCAGTCTCATATTAAAATATGGTCTGTCTGTCCGATGAAATGCACAAAAATGAAGCAGAATTGTTGAGCTGTCAAAATTATATAACTTTAAAGGCCGCTTTGAACTTAAAAAGACTGCTGTGAAGAAAGATCCAATTCAAGTCCCTTAATGACATGGCAAAAAAAAAACATTTAATTGTGCAGCTCAACATAACTTTCACACAACACCTCATCATCTTCACACTTCTTACGAAAACTTGTCTCGGCAACTTTAGCATCTGGTATGACCATAATGTAGTATTGTGCATTATTTAGCAATCAGCACAAGGCCTATTAAGCAGGGATAATGTAAATCTAATGAGCTATAAATTCTATGGCTTTAAATAGAAGGAAAAATTATGCTGTGGAAAGCGAATGCACCAGGGGGTATACGTTTTTAATGTACTGCCAATCACCAGTTTGTTGGGATTCAGGCCATTTTGAGAAAACAAATAAGTAAAAGCGTGACAATCTCAGCACAGGCGTGCAGAAACACAATTCACCGCAAATGGTTTCAAACGCAGAATACGCGCTCCGTTTCTTCGACTAGTCTTTTCTCTGCGGCCCGGGTATGTTTCAGAGGGTTTCTTGCATGATTTTAGAAGATTTTAAATTACCGCTGATTGTTGTGGGAAATGTCAGAACATTCATCTTCCATAACATTCATCAAGGGCCATCGTGAATTATGCAAAAGCTGCAGTGCGTTTCTAAGATTTACAACTCCGGCTACCCTCACACACCAATGAAGACTATACCTGTGAGTCACGCTCACTGAAAATGACCCTTGACATGAGGCAATTTACATGAATATCCTATCTCACCATAACATTGTCGACCTGTGAGAATTGTCCCATATCAGAATTTTAATTATCTCTTATTCTATTTATATATATATGGATGAACTGTATAGTGTTCTAGTAAGGCAAATTTGTAAATATATATACTGCTCAATACTTGCTGTGTTAAACTAATATAGGTCTACAGTTCTTTCCTGTCGTTCACTGCAGTCTACATGGTCATTCGTTTCTTGAGCTTTTACTCAAAATATGAACTTACAGTTGTATAAATGTATACAATACATATTTACATACGCAGACGCACACACACATCCATACAGTGTATATATATATATATATATATACATACATACAGTATATAAATTTTTACTACACTACATCATCTTTAAACACTACATCATCTTTAGGTTCAGCGAGCAAACAAAAACTTTTTATTCTCAATTCTCAAATATACGGTCATAGAACTGCGTGTTATCATTATTACATCTTTTTTGGAGTACCACATGTCTTGCAGGACATCTCAAAAGTATTTCATGTCATATGTTTAGAAAAAAGAAGGATAGGCTATAAGAGGCTGGAGGGACTCATATGAGACGATTTAGTGCATTAGGCACATATAGGACAGGATTCAAGAGGATTCAATTAAGTGGCTTTTAAGATTGTAAAGGAAAACCTCCCAAAAAAACGTTAGCATACAGAAACATAATGCCAAAATGCTGTTTTAGTAGGGCGGCAGCATCATCCAAAGACCTGTCTCAAACTAACGTGCGCACCCTGACTGTACTCTCAGGTAACTCCTGCGATGCGCTGTTAACTGTCTGTTATGACTGGGTTTAAGCTTTAACATGGGCATGTTTCGACAATGAACGACACGCCAACAATTTCTTTAAAACATATCTGAAAATGAATCCAAAATGTACAGTATGACAGAATCCAGCGCTATCATTTCCAGCGCGCAGTAGGGAGCAGTAACTTGCGGAAAACCTGTTGATGGATGGGAAGCGCACGGAGCGAATCTCGCAGCAAGCTCTGTACAACGGAGGAGCGTTGCCGATGGCAAAACACTCACAAATCTTGTAAGTGTACAAAAACCACATTGCATTAACAAGTACAATAAAAGATTCGATAAATACCTCTCACGAAATAGAAGAGAAATGTTAAGTTATAAAAATTAAAATGCATGATATTGCGCGCAATGTTTCTGTCACTCTGAAGTAAATTGAAGCGGACTGTTTTATTCTGCAGTGCGCGCGATAGTCATTCAAAAGCATGTACTTCAGGGTAACAAAAATCCACATAGCGCATTTGCAGTATTTAGATAACCAATATGTAGTGTTGACTTCTGGCTGAGTGAAAAGTACTTAGTCCCTCGCATCAGCAACATTATGCACCCTAAAACATCGGGAGAGTACTTTTCTCATGCTGAAGAACCAAAAACATCATTCAGAGCTGTCAAACGTGGTTAATAACACTTCATACTAAGGCTTTATCCATGCAGACTGTTCGAGGTTTAACTATAAGACGCACTTCAATACGCAGATTTGTTTAAGAGTAATGTATAGGGAGAAAATACTATATGGAGAGCATCATGCGCAAGTGTTTTTAACATACTGTCCAAGACATCCCACATTGGCGTTAATGCACACTAGGCTTGTCTTACCTTTCTGCAGAAACGTTGCTAAAATCGCGCAGAAAAAGAATGAAATAGAGTGAGATCCGAATCCCGAGATCGCCATGTTGAACACCTGCTTCAGACTGACGGTGCTAAATCACCTAGAGACGCTCGCGGGATAATGAGATGCGGAGAAGGGAGGGAGTAAACACGGGCACATACGCGCGCACCCGCGCACAAAATGTGCAATTCTACTGCAAACACTGTCACATGGCAAGTACAAAAAGTGATTAAAAGGTTTACCATCGTGTATTTTAAAAAACGTTATGCCATCTATGACAAAAGGTGTTAGCACTGGCTATTGTAACTGTCTGCATTTCCATAGGTGACAGTATGGAGAGCACACATATGTTGCAAATAACGAATAGTTTTGAAAATTTCTGAAGTTTAGACTGAATTTAAATGTGTTCACACAATGGGTTAAGAAAGTTCACAATTTGTTAAGTATATTGTTCAATATACAAAATGTATGTATAGGTCAGATGTGACTGTCACAAGGTATCTGGCGCATTCTGAAAATCATAACGTTTCACACATAGATATCAAAACTAGATGCCGCATTTGCATCTGTTTCTACGGGTAGGTATACGTAGGTCGTCCGCCATGTTGGAACGGTGCGAGCTGGTCTGTGTTGCCAAGTCCGCGGCGTTCCTTTGGAATTGGGTTACTTTGTAACTGTTGTTCCGGTTTGTTTTATCCACATGCTAGGGGTGGAACGATTTTGATATATAGTTGTAAATGTAAAGATTAAATTATTTATGAATGATACATTTTGCTATTTGAACTAGAGACGTTAGGCTCGTGATGAAGGATTTTGTTTCGTAGATCTGGCAACCCTGCCAAGCCGGTCCGTTAACACAGAGAGAAAGATGACTGTGTATGATTATGAAAACATATTTGTTGTTGTGTAAACTTAAATGTTATATTTCCTACACTAATATATGACAGAAACGAAAGGGTATCCAATTCTTTGGGAATTATAATGCACAGCCATGGCTCCACAGTGCTTTGGCATTACAGCAAACTGTGAGTGACGTCAGTGGACCGTTCCAAGATGGCGGACGCGTCTACGTGCCCGGAGAGCTAGAATGCGGCATCTATCATGGTTTCGCACACATACGTCGCCCCCTGTGTTTAAGAGTGAAAAAACAGTCTCATAATTCACTTTGAACTATACCTTCAAATGTTTATCATTACCAATATGTCTTAGTATATTATATTTGCAGAAAACATCGAAAACGCAGGTATAAGCTACTGAAAGAATAAAACAATCAAATTGTTTAAAGGAGTAGTACAACAAACGCAAGAGACATCACAAACATATGGGGGGAAAATGTCATTGCAGTTGTCCAGCTGCTCACCCATAAATCAGGCTGAACACTCATCCATCTGTGTATGAGTATATGTAGTGATTTATGAGAGCAATCATTTCGGTTGCATTCTACCGCATTAACCTGTCAGTCATAGTAAGTTATCTTAATGCAAATGAAATCTTAAGCATCCCGTTTTCGACTGTCTGAAGTACAGATTTTAACATCACATTTTAAGTGTATTTTGTTCAACCACACTACATTAGATATAGTAGTGCATGTGTTACAGGATACTTTAATCATTGCAATACAAAAATGTATTAACAAGTGGTTCAATAATTACATGTTAAGTGCACTGTTCATAGTAATTATTTATTAGCCCTAGTACTAGCCTAGCCATTCAATAACTGCAATATGATCAATGTAGTGTTATTTGACCTACCTAATATGTAATTATATTGTAAAACCATAATAACTTTTCTGTAGTTATCACTAGATTTTCAGGTGCAAGCAAAACCAAATTATTAGTTTGGATTAACTGGTAGATCATTGCATTAGTCATGTAAAGGCCATGGGTGGGATCCTCACGAGACACGCATACTAATAAAAATGACTAGCATATTAAAGGAATACTCCACCCAAAAATAAATATTCTGTCATGATTTACGCCTATGTAGTCCCAAACCCGTATATATTTATTTCTTCTGTTGAACACAAATAAATACATTTACAAGAATGTTAGCAACTGAGATTTCTGGGGAGGTCAAAAAATGGCACTCACAGGTGCTCCAGAACTGTTTGCTTTCCTAGTTTTTTCAAATTGTCTTGTTCTAATACAATAGTTATTTTAATACGGTAGTCAATGGTGCCCACGAAATCTCAGTTGCTAACATTCCTGTCAATATAAAAACATCTGTCAAATGCATAGATGTAAATTAAAATCAGCATGCTTTGGCTACAGTCTATGTTGAATAGTATTATGAAGAACTGTGGTGATTAATATGATGCAGTTAGTAAACTGTTATTATTACAATGTTTTTTTTTTAATAAGAATTAATATAATCACTACATTTAACTAACAATTCTTTATACTTATGTATACTGTAGGAAAAAAGGTTTTGTGTTACTGTAGGTAAACCATAAATTTGCAGTATCTTTCCATTTTTTATTACAGGGGAAAGTCAGTGAGCTGCCAGTAATGTTTCCTTTATTTTACAGATATAATTGTCATTTGCCATTTTTATACTGTTGGTTGACCATTAAATTAGAGAAATTGTCCTATTTTTTTATTGTAGGCATACCATTAAAACACAGAAAATAACTGTTTTTTAATATACACAAACTTTAAAGTTATAGATAATTTTTTACAGTAGTTTTACCATTAAAAAATCTAAAAAACTGATTTCTTTAGTTTTTTTACTGTGGGCACACCGTCGGTTAAATGAGAATTTACGTCTTTAATTATAGTAAATAGTCTGTGTAATTTTTTGCAGATTTTTATACAGTGTAGTTAATTACTAAAGTGACTACCATTTACTTTCACAGTACTGTGGTATCGTGTTTGTAAGAGGATGATTTAAAAAAAACTTATGTTGAAGGTTCTAAAACGTTTCTTCCCATTTCAGGGATTATAAGGGTTATTTGTTCCCAGAAGACATCAAAATGTTTTTATTCCACATCCAGTTTTAAACTAACACTATTATACAAGTTTAAATTCAATGTTGCAGCATTTTGGCTGAGTGTTTCTTCATTACCAGCAGTCACATCCTTAAGTATTACAAATAGGCAGAATCATAGATGACATTTACAAAATTACATTCAACAATTTCTTTACTGGAACACCAAAGCTTAACCTAACCAAAAAGACTTCTCTGACTCATGCTTAAATATAATTCTCACCAACAAAAACGCAGCAAACAGTTTAGTGAAAAAACAGAAAACACACAGACACACAGAAATATTACAGGCGAGAAGTTCAGGGGATTGGAAGACTGTAGTGCATCATCTGCCCTGTCTGTATTGCCATGGCAGTGCAAGTAGCCGAGCAGACAAAATGCCATCTAATTGCTCAATCAATTTGCATCTTTTTTTCTAAGTGTTTCATGTCAATCCTCATTCTATGGCAGCCACAGATAGCATTTAGAAGCTAATTTTAATCTCCCAGCCAGTTTTCCTGCCAACGATTGAATTCCACGCATCAAATTTGCTTTTGATATCATTATCCGTGGCAGGCTGCAAACTCCGACGTCCTTAAAGATAACAAGCACCGTGTCATACCTTGGGCTGTTTGTTACTACTTTTTTCATACTTTATTTCGTGCATTCCCAAGCATTTTTAATAAATTAAGTTTTGTCTGCAACACACTGAAAAGCTTTTCTGTGTATTCTGCTGTCTAGTTTCTTCTTGTATACAGTGTTTACTGTGTTAAATTAAGCAATAAGGTATGAGAGATTGTAAATGGCGTGCACATTCAACTTACTCGGACCATATTTACAACAAAGTCTTATTGCTAGCCTTAATTGTATCACCGAACAAAAATAACCAACAGCTATGCAGTGACATATCTGAACCATGGCATAAGGACCACGACTATCCGTTTGGCATATAGTCTTCTTATTTAACTCTTCATTCACTAAAACACACAAAACTGTCCAATAAAACTTTGAGATTTTTCAGTGAATCCAAACCGTCACGGGCTCAACATAAATCATACAAAACAAGGAATCCTGTGACGGTATATTGGATGATTGAAGCTTCCCTGCAGTGCAGGCTGGTCACAGCTCAGCCTGATCTTCGTGGCACATAAGACCACTGAACCTCAAATCCTATCCGCCGGTGAGAGTGTGTGTATGTTTGTGTGTGCAGGTGACCGCTGTGTGCCATTGAACTCTCCGGGGAACCGCAAGAGAAACGGAGAGCTAAGACAGTTGAATTCCCTTTGTTTTGCCTTGAGGCTATGGCCGTAATGAATGCTGACAAAACTCATAAATTCCCCATGCCGGGGTGCCACATATTTCCTTTTGCCCATCGTATCAATGCGGTGGCAGTGGCAGATTTAAAAGGCATTAAGCAATTTATCAGGCCTTGGCGATAGATGTGGAGGGACGCGTGAAAAAAAAACACAGATACATTGGGGCTGTTTCAAATCGCTGCCTCAGATCATCCTCGCTTACAGAGTTCTCCATCAATGTTGCAATGTAGGAGCAGCTCACTGTGGCTCGGGACTGCCCTTTACACAAACACTGACAGAAAGTCTATCAAAGTCTGAAGGAAGATTACTTTAAATCACAAGTGTACACTCACCTAAAGGATTATTAGGAACACCTGTTCAATTTCTCATTAATGCAATTAAGACGGTGGTGTAATGGTGTGGGGGATGTTTTCTTGGCACACTTTAGTGCCAATTGGGCATTGTTTAAATGCCACGGCCTACCTGAGCATTCTGACCATGTCCATCCCTTTATGACCACCATGTACCCATCCTCATGGCTACTTCCAGCAGGATAATGCACCATGTCACAAAGCTCCAATCATTTCAAATTGGTTTCTTGAACATGACAATGAGTTCACTGTACTAAAATGGCCCCACTGTCACCAGATCTCAACCCAATAGAACATCTGTGGGATGTGGTGGAGCGGGAGCTTCCTGCATCCCACAATTCTCCATCAACTGCAAGATGCTATCCTATCAATATGGGCCAACATTTCTAAAGAATGCTTTCAGCACCTTGTTGAATCAATGCCACGTAGAATTAAGGCAGTTCTTAAGGCGAAAGGGGGTCAAACACAGCATTAGTATGGTGTTCCTAATAATCCTTTAGGTGAGTGTATAAAGTGGGCATTTAGAAAATATATCTTATATTTAAAGGGAAAGTTCACCCATAAAAGAAAATTCTGTGATCATTTGCTCACCATCTTTCTTCTGCAGAACACAAAATTAGATATTTAGAGGAATGTTGTCAAACAGCACACATTCAATTGCATTGGTTTTGTGTCCATACAATATACGTTTATGGGTGCCTTCGCTGTTGGGTTACCAGCTTTCTTTAAAATATCTTCTTTAGTGTTTGGAAGAAGAAAGAAGGTCATACATTGTAAGTTGAAACAAGCAATTTCAAAGTACCCATTGAAGTGCAAATCCATGAACACTCAAACGGCTAATATTACCCACAATTCATTGCAAGTGGGTGGAGTTCCCTCATGCTCCACTGCATTGTTTAAAGTATGCAGTAAACACTAAACATTACATAAGAAATAACAAATCATTGAATACTTGAAAAAAGAAAGAAAGAAATACTCCAAATAGATGCAGTGCCATGCAAGTAATGAAATTACTGATTTCCACTTTACTGCAATATTGTTTTTACGGAATAGTTTCATAGATAATATCATCTAATCAAATTTCATATTAGGATAACCCGAGAAAACACAAAGAATATTTTTATTTAAAAAAGTCACCAGTTACCCATTTTGGCAATATGAAAACCAGGAATTAACAAAGTTTTAGATGATAATTAGATTTAAGAAAGAGGTTTTCCTGCAACCAGCCCTGTTGAGTCTAAAACTACATTTAGAGAACCGTTATATAAGAGAACATTCACCACAAAGCTCCTACAGGTACACATAAAAGACACATAACAAAAGAGTTTACAGTGCTTCTCATCTTCAAGAGCATCATACATCCAGTTAAACATGCTGGAGGCAACACAATGGTACGGTATGTTTTTGCAAAACAACTTATCCAAGAAAAAATAAGTTATTATGATTTAGACAAAAGAGAACATCCAACCCTCTGTGCCTGGGATGCTCTCATAGTTCAAACTTAGTAGATGCTAATAACATCAAGCCAAAGTCATAGTTTCAATTCCCACTGCAACTTTTACTTTGGTGCTGTTACGACTACTACTGCGAAACTCGATGGAGCAAAACCGTGCTATTCAAAGCTGGTCAGACAATGCTGAGGTGTTGGACCTTCTCCTCTCACAAACATGAATACTGAAATGACTGATATTACCCAAATTTCACTGCTAGTGGGCGGAGTTTAGTTACGCCTCACTGCTTTATTCAAATTAAGTAAGCAATGGTGCACTGAATTAATAGATGAAACTATACAGTAAACATTGCATACGAAATAACAAATAAATAACTACTTGGAAAATGAAGGAATGACTACGACTACTCATGCGAAACTACTGTACGACGGACAGCGTAACTTAATCTAGCAGCATAGTACTTTTCAAAACTGGTCTGAAATTGTTAAGTTATTGTTGGACATCTCCTCTCCCTTACAGTCTAATCCTAAAAGTGCATTTAAAAATAATCTGAAACACTACAATTATGATTTTTAAAAGGGTTTTTAAAGGATTTGCCAAAGGCATTTATGTGACCCTGGATCTCAAAACCAGTCTTAAAGGTATAGTGTGTAGCATTTTGAAGGATGTATTTACCAAAATGTAATATATGATACAAAACTATGTTGTGAGAGGTGAATAAATACCTTACAAAATGAACCGAAATGTTTATATTACCTTACAATGAGCCATTTTATGTATATACACCGCGGGCACACCCTTCCATGTAATATATCAAATTGCACAGCCATGTTTCTACAGTAGCACTACACGGACAAACTAAGCGCGTTTCGTAAAATGAAGGATGCACAAGACTATGTTCTTCTGCTTCGTCTGTGTTTGGGAGGCAGCTTGCAAAGCCACTACATAGAAGGATTAGCAGAAGAAGAGGAAAAACAATAACAAAGTATTCTTGTCATTTGTTTAATTAGAAATAGAAACGGTTCTTTGTTGCAGTAAGAAGTGAAATTGAGCTAATGGCGGACCACACATACTCTGCACAAGAGCAGACAGAGTGTCAATCTGTGTCGCCAAAAAGAGAAAATACGATGCAGCATGGCGAAGTCCAGACAAAAGCGGCAGAAAACCTGAATAAACATCAGCGTGGCTTTTCCACGGAGGGCACGGAATCAGGAAAAGGGTTTGCTAAGCGACGCGGAAGTTGCCAGCTTTCTGCTGGACTGGTAAGTTTGTCTAATTTCTGCTAAATAAGTGAATTGTTTGTTCGATAGCTTTAGCTAATAGATGAGCTGATCATCAAGAGAAGTAGAGTTTTTCCTTGTAAAATTTTAGCACTTTGTAATTGTACTATAAGTCCTTGTTGCATGGCCGTGTGCAAATCAAGTTAGAAATCATGTTTACAATCATAATTTGCATATATCGGGTGTAAGTTATATTACTGCTTGGCTTCAACATCCTCTCTTGTGCGGTCCTCCCGGGTAACGTTAGCTCCTCTGCCTCTCCTCGCCCAGCCTGCATCTCCAACACCCCTACCTCTCCGCCCTCTTCCTCTCCCTCTTACTATCTGTGTTAAGTCCTCTGATTGACTCTGTGATGATGAGAAAAACGTCTGCTAAGACTTTCGCGGTTAGATTACACGCCTTTAGCATTAGCAAGAGGTTTAAATTAGCTGTAAATTACGAACCAAGTTACCGTGCCAAAAAATGCTATGCAAAATAAGCGAATAAATCACTGACACAATGTTAAACAAGTAACAATAATATTCATTATAACGATTAGAGTAAATGATGATTAACACAACCGATAAAGGCCGCTAACCTTTACCGAACCCTTCTGTCCTGTCACAGCAACCGTAGCTTCTCTAATGGGATGGGGAGGGGATGGCAGAGCTTGAGGTTGCAATTTCCTACATCGCCAATAGTGGCTTCTGAAACTTACACACAGAACCTTTGAGTAGCAGGGGAACATTTTTAGTTAAATCCAAAAATACATTGTATGGTCAAAATTGGCGATTTTTCTTTTATGCCCAAAATCATTACGATATGAAGGAAAGATCATGTTCCATGAAGAGATTTTGTAAACTTCCTATGCTTCATATATCAAAACTCTATTTTTGTTAGTGGATGGCCAGTAACAGTGCCTCTTATTAACAACTTCAAAGGCAATTTTCTCAATATTTTGATTATTTTGCACCCTCAGATCCCAGAGTTTTGAATTATTATATCTCCGCCAAATATTGTCATATCATAACAAACCCATACATCAATAGAATTTAGCTTTCGAAGAATCAAAAAATTAATTTTTTTTGAAAAATTGACCCTTAAGACTAGTTTTGTTGTCCAGGGTCACAAATGGTTTATCGTAATTAAATGATGCAGTCTGAAGACGACAATAACCTGTCATCAAACACAGAATCAAGCTCACATGCAATTGACTGAAATTAAACTAAATATCGGAGTGGTCAAGTCAAAATCCAGACTTCAATACAATAAAGATGAGCAGTTCATCCTTGAATCTTAGCAATCTACATTTACATTTAGTCATTTGGCAGACGCTTTTATCCAAAGCGACTTACAGTGCACTTATTACAGGGACAATCCCCCTGGAGCAACATGGAGTAAAGTGTCTTGCTCAAGGACACACTGGTGGTGGCTGCTGGGATCGAACCAGCAACCTTTGATTTACCAGTTCAGTGGTTTAACCCACTAGACCACCATCTCAAATCTGTGTAAAGATAGGCCCACAACTCCACGACAGAGATGAGAAGCTCCTATCAAATTGTAGGTGGTGTGTAGAATGAATTACAAGGTTATTGGCTTGGGAAAAGGGATTCAAAAAGGATTCAATTCTGAATCATGCGATCAGCGTTTTTTGCAGATGAGTGTTGTTCAACCAGACATTATGCTAACCAGATATTACACAGGCATGTGCTTTTTCACAAGGGTGATATCAGTTTGTAAGCTATAAAGTCCCCATGAACCAGAAGCTGTGATTTATTTTACCTCCGTATTCTTGCAAATTTCCGAATGAAAGGACATTTTGGTGTGGCTTGCATTTTAACTGCTAAGCGATTGGACGTGTAAAAACATCTGTTTCATTAATTGATTTTGAAATGAAATGGGCAGCAGACTGACAGTTGAAGGGGAGGAGTTAACGGATGCTCCCGCCAAGCCGTCAAATTCACGTAATTTAAGATGGATAGTCGTTTTAGGGCGGAAGTGCATTTTGAGATTTTAACTGAAGATTATGAGGGTACATGAATTTTGAATAGAAAATGTCCCAGATTGATAAGCTATTTACTATATACGCTACAATATTTCATGAAAAAATAAGAATTGTCAATTTCAATTTCACTGCGACTTTATCGATTTTTACAATATGAACCACAATAAACATTTAAATGCGTGTGTACTCAGGTTTCCTCTGTGCAATGTAAAGTTTCTGTCTTAGAAAGAATGATCCTATTAAAATTACATGTTTTTCCAGTCGTTCTTGTTAAAGTGCAGTTTTTTGACGGGGTTTTTGACCGTACATACAAAAATACATGAAAAAACTGTTAATAAAACAATACATTTTATGGACATTATACATGTAAAAAATCTAATAGAAAAAGTTCTTTATTTTTTACAGTGTATTAATGTGTTTGTGTGAGTGCTAAGATAGAAATAGCTTCAATCGTGATGATGGTCACAATGATAACCCTGATAATTCCTGTAGGTCAGTGGTAAGAGTATTGCGTTAACAGCCGATCCCAGGGGATTGCAAATGCCTATGTAAAATGTAAGGATAAAGCAATGTAAGTCGCTTTGGATAAAAGCTTCTGCCAAATTCCTAAATGTAAATGTAAACCACACAGCGCATTGATTGGCCCAAAGTGAAACATACCCATTTTACCAGTCTGTCCATCTAACTGAAGTCTTGTATTAAAGTGGACCACTCTGTCAAATCCAGTGAGTCATTCCCTGATAGAACAAAATAAAGCGCCGTGTCTGATCACCATGCGTGTCCTCACGTCTTTATGATCTTGTCAGCTTCTCTTTCATGAGTGACTGAATGTAATATCTGTTATGCAGTCTAGAAATTTGTCAACATCAAGGCGTGGTTGTATTTATTGACTGTATTTGTGTTCCCCTGCTGTTCAAGGTTGTAATATTTTAGCGGATCTCTGTGAAGTTATTTATAAGAAATTGTAAAGCCATTGTCCAACTGATGTGCACACTTTACAAGAGTGTATTTATTTAATGCACTGTATTTACTGCTTATCTAATTAGCTATTGTATAATGTATACACATATCTCAATGGGTTTTAGCATGTGGGGGTAATATTATGGGTGTGAAAATAATGAATCTCTTGTTCTGCAGCGTTTTCTATATTGAGGAGATAAGCACAGTAACAAACACAGTAAAGTTGGATCTGCGATTATTGATTTATCCGCACACTGCCCATATTAATCAATTCGCAACAACAAGCACTGAACATAACCTTCTCCTGTGAACTGACCAGATACAAAGTTCAAGGAAGCTCGAAGGAGAACATTTTCAAGGCACCCAAAAATAACCTTCCTGATTGAAATCTATGTGAATCTGCAATCAGGGTCGATGATTACAAGCACATTTTTGAATTGTTGTTGTTTGGTCTCTTCCTTTAAGCTGGACTGATAAGTGTATTAATTATTCATTCGTATTCTCCAACCGTGATATATAATGAGGCGGACAGAAGTGTTTGTTGCACTTAAGTGTTTTATTTTAACTGATGGCCGAGGCCGAGTGACAATGGGCTCTGATTGGAGGGCTTTCGAAATAATAACAAATAGGGCATTTTAGAGGCAGACCCAGCAGAGGAAGAAGAGAGTAGAAGAACAGGGTATTTCAATCACCGGGGTATAATATGAACACTTGGCAGGCACTGAATGCAAGCAAAAGTGGCTTTATGTGAGTAATAAAACAAACTGCAAAACAATTCTTATATTAAGTAATAATTATATTTTAGAACAAATTGTCAGATTTGAATATATAATATATATATTAATTCTGACTGTTAGACAAAAACAAAAATGTTGTTGAGATGGGATGGATATGGACAATTCTTAACAAAAAAACAAAGCAAAAACATGAGTAATTAAATCCCTTTGCAATAGGGCTAAATTATTTATTGCATTTGCGATAAAATCGCGATATGATAACACACGATTTTCTAACCACAAAGACTGCAATTAATTATTGGGATGTACAGCTTGAAGCGACCCTGCTCTGAGCTGATCAGTACCATCTCAAAAGCAGTAAAGTATGCATGCAAAAAGCACGGCTTTCTCCTTTTCCCAAAGTGCTCGGGGCGGGAGCTTGTTCTCTCTTGGTGACTTGATATGGGGTGTGAAAACTGAACATTTTTGTTATAGCTTAGCTAAGTCTACGTGTGAAAAGACATGTTGCTACTCGCGTCGTGACTATGTTGCTGTCTATTTGAGCATGCTTGCTATGCGTCTGTATTTGAGCCGCGGCCTCCTATCCAGCGCCGCCACTGCGTCTGTCTCTATTTAAGCACGCTTACCGCGCGACTCTATTTAAAAAAATGAATTTGTACATTGACCTGTTGCACAACGTGGCACTGTGGAAACTTGAGTGTAGAAGAGGAACAGCATGTCAGTTGTGTGGGACTATTTTGGCTGTTTTATGTGGATGATGCTGCACATTGTTAGCTATTGTAACATAAATGCTATTCATGCAGCACTTACACAATACTAAAATACAATATACATGATAATAGTTCCATAAAACATATATTGATACTTTATATTTTTTCTTATTTATTTAGAGAGTAAATATTCCTTGATTTTTAAGGTCCTATTTTGGTTTATGTAGTGTCCAACAACAAGTTTACAAACCACTCCTTTCCGCAAGCCTACTCTGATCTGATTGGTTGGATCGTCTTGCCTGCTGTGATTGGTCTACTGCAAATGAGGCTCACAAGCTACAAGCTGTGTCCCGTTTCAGGGGCTTTCAACCTTCTAAGGTCGTGGACTTAAAACGAGGATTTGGTCATCAATGCACGCAGCCTCATAAGTTCAAGAGGCGTACTGAAATGAGACGGCCTTTTGAAGCAACCTTTGAGTCTGGATAGCCTTACCAGCATTCAGTGGTGCTGTTGTGACGCAATCTGTCTCAAATACAGCCTTCAAAGAACGCTACCGACGAATTGGAACACATCAGTGTTTGGGGGAGAAGAGTGAAGTTTTTGAGGGCAGTCCTAGGAAAACGTAGGCTTGGACTATAGTGACGTAAATCCGCGGCGGTTCACGAATCGTAATAGGGCACGACTTGTTCGCATGATTCAGAATTGAATGATTTTTGAATCCCTTTTTCCAAGCCAATAACCTTGTAATTCATTCACCTTCGGCTTCACAACTTGGCAGACTGCTTACATTCACACATGGCAACATTACACACTGCGTGAAATGTAATTTACATGATCTCGTAATATGTACAGTGTTTACAATCAACATGTTTATCATATGTTTATTACAGTGACTGTTTATTCAAATTACTGACTGGGGTAAAGCCACAGTTTTGTTTAATATTTATGTATTCTGCACTTTAGTTTCTATGATTAATGACTTTCATGTTACACCAAGCTTATTTGTCAGTGCTTTATTTCATAGTAATAGCGACGTTTACATAGCTAGAAATGAAACAAATCATTAAATTTACCGGTGTGATTGAGGTAGACCTATAAAAGCTTTCCTGCAGCTCAGTGGTTAGAGCATGGCGCAAACAATGCCAAGGTCATGGGTTCGATCCAAGGGATTGCACATACTCTGATATAATGCAATGTAAGTCGCTTTGGATAAAAGCGTCTGTCAAATGCATAAATGTAAAAATATGTCAATCAATTCATGCTTCACCTAATTTCATCATAAGCGTGGTCTATAGGGCTGCTCGATTATTACAAAAAAATTAATCACGATTATTTTGGCCAATATTGAGATCCCGATTATTTAAAACGATCACTCATTAGCTTTTAAACAGCATGGAAAATTAAAGCATTAATTTAAACTGTGAATTCAACTGAAAAAGAAATCTAAGGAGATAGCACATCTGATCCACTGTAATGGAAGGGGTTGAGCTGTGGATTTATACCACGAGAAAAAAGAGGATCCTTGCAAAATGGAATGTAGCACAATAATCGTTTTACCTCGTTTATTTTGTTTTTATAATTGTTGAAGGGCAAAATTGACGATTTTGATTATTTTCCATTAATTGCACAGCCCTACTGGCCTACAGTTCATGGGCAATCTGTCTAATATTGCATTGGTTTCCATGATTAAGTGTTTTTATTTATTATATAATACAAATAATTTTTAAATCGTTCGTAAAAAGTAAGAGAATTGAAATATTTTATTTTCAAACAAAAAACCGCTTTTGTAAAAAGAAGAATTATGCAAAATGCAGTCTTAGGGTTGTCAGAAAACAGTTACACCTGGTAAATATCTCAATTCACATACCACTCTCGGTTGACAAAGTTTATTTTAGCACCAGGAGAAGACTCCCATTAGAATTTTAAGGGTCTCCCTCTATGTACAGTACAGATTACCATATTTGATCAATGTATCTACTGTGCAGCAGTTTCACAAAACATCATAAGTAGGCTAATGTCTGCCATAGCAACATAGCAAAAGATTTTTCAAGCTAATTTTGAGCCTACGGGGTGACTTCCACCAGTTTAATACATTCACAAATGAACTCTCTTTTCACAGTATTCCCAATTCCAAACTCTACGTTTTAGAGTTCATTAACTAATTTTAGGAGTGAAGTATAGAGTATTCAAATTCAAATTAAAGAGTGAGATTGTAAGGAAGGTTGGGTACTTTTAATTGGATTAATTTGCATAAGAAAATTAGTTTTATGTATCTTCAGACATCATAATCCATAATTACGTTACCATTCTTTCCTATGCCATATGTACTCTTGTATTTGCATAATATTAATTAGAGAAACGTTCTGTCACAAAGGGTCAGTTTAAATGAACATTGCTGAGCTTCTTGTCAATTGAAAAGCAGGATAATTACCTATTGCTTGGTGGTCATTGACAGTTTTAAGAAGGGGAAAAGAATCAATAGAAGAACCACAATATGACCCTGAGTGGACTAGACATGTGGCAGAATATATCTACTAATATATCAGTAGCTATTACAAAGCTGGGCGCAGCATTTATTACAAGCAGTAAGCAGTGACAGTGATGAGTAAATAAAGTCACGTAGAGCTAAGATACAGGCCCCTCGGTTCATAGAATGTTAAGATGGTAAATGGTCTACAAAAAGAGAAATGTCAATTCAATTCACATTTAAAACGAGACTGCAATAACAAATATTTAGGAAAAATGGTTTGAGCCATTTAAAGAGCACTTCACAGTCTATGCTAACAGATTTTGTCATAGGAAGAGTTCAAATTCAGAGAGTGGAACCATCATTCCATTGCCCATCAAAGAGTGTGTCTACTCTCAAAGATCAGCACAGGGTTTGAAGAATGTAATCTCTGGACAGCAGTGCTGCCCAGATTGTTTTGGTTGATGTTTTCTTGACTATCAAATATTAAAGCAACACTTTGTAGATTTTGGCCATTAAAAAAATGTCTCTAAAATTATTTCAGTGGAAGAACAACTCTTAACTGGACGAATTTTACTCACGATGCTATCGGAGCAGCTTCATAACGGCTACAACCACGCTTTTTAAGCTCCGTGTTCGGGTCAGTAAAAACACTACCCGCCGGCCTCCGGAAGAGTGCTAAATGGTTTCCAAAAAACATTTCTGGAATATTTTGTCGTGTTCGGGATCACTGTTCTCAAATGCTGACAGGTCCGGTCATATATCATTAAACACCATACAAGTAAAGGCCATAAAAACTATACGGAAAGCTTTGCCATCACATCCGGGAAATAAGTCAGTAAATTTAAGTTAAATCATCCCGTGCGAAATACTGATGTGTGAGGTCATTTATAAATCACATGAGGTCTCCAGATAATACTAATGTCGTGCGAAAACTGTGAATGGTGCTTATATGTAACCTAACGTTACGTCTCGAACCAAATTCACTGAAGGCTCCAACTACGCAAACTACTATCCAATCAAAGCGGTGGGCAGTGGCGTTGCTAGGCCCTTTTTAGGGGAGCTAAAGCCCCCCCCCCAAAGTTCCAGCCTAGCCCCGCTAAAATATTGTGAGTAATAATGTAATCTGAACAGGAATTCGAGATCGCTTCTTTTAGTCCCCTTTAAAACTCTTATTATGAAAACGGCTGCGTTATTTAGCGAGCGTGTTCTTCAGTTCACAACAGCACAGAGTGGAGTGAACGTCATAAGCACAGTAACGTTGCGCTGTGTCTGAATTAACACGACATCTGAATCGTAGCCATTCTTTGTTATAAATGCCGCTTAATATGATGCGGGAGCGCTACAAGACCCTTTACCATCCACTGTAAAAAGTTTTGTCTGCGTTCACCACTTGTTAACTAACGTTAGTTGACGTAGTTGTGAGAGCCCCAGAAAGACGACGGGCAGATAGAGTTATGTTACTTTACTTTACCCTGGTGTGGCTTCTGTTTTATCCATTGTTCTATGATCTGATGAAACAAAAGTTTACCTGGAAGCTCTTTGTCGTTTTTCAGACGCTTCAGTATTTTTATTATTAATTTAAAAACATTTTGTGGATGTGATAGATAAGCACACAGTCATGCACTGGAGTGACAGTGCTCGTGCTACTCAGAGTGAATGGCAGGGAAACATATCAAGTTATTCCTACTCCTGAATAATGACTCAGCAGTTTATTGTGACATTTATTATATGGATTTGTCAATTGGAATTATAAATGAGGCAGATTAATGTGATATATAATATCTTGTATGCTATTCTGCATATTCTTTCTCAATCATTTATTTTAGTAATGTATACAGTATGAGGTGCTTAGAGAGTCATCTGAAAACACATCTCTTCCTTCAACAACTTACCGATCAGTTCTGACTTCTATCTCTAACTTTTTCAAAAAACACAAAAAAAGTAAACGTCCAATTTAGCTCTGTATACTGTGGTAGGCTATAATGAGACTTATGTTTTTTGTTATACTTATGTTTTTCCAATTGCTTACATTGTTTACCTCATCTGTAAGATGTTTTGATAAAAGAGTCTGCTAAATGACTACATGTAAATGTAAATATATATATATATATATATTTATATGTATCCTAATTCGAGGCTCAGCCCACCCTTATATTGAAAACCTAGAATCGCCCCTGGTTCAAGGGGACATCGAACACATAACAACAAGACCTGACAATGAAAAATGGGTGAGTACTGAATATAAAGGGTGTGGATGATTGAGTGTTATCAGTGTTAATGAGTAATTGCAAAGGATTATAGGTAATGTAGTCTGTAACTAAAAGTCTGGTTAAAGTGAATGGGGTCCTTCAAAGGTCCTTTAAAGTCCTTCTTCTACTCAATTTATTTCAGAGATGGACACTCTGGACTAAGGACATTTCTCAATTCCAAGTTCGCAGAGTCTGGACATGCGTCCTTCCAAGATCGGACTTCGCAAGTTCGCATTCCCGAAGACACAAGGAGGGAAGTCCAGTTATTTTGAACAGCAGCGTACTTGATGGCACAGCTCGTCACCTCATGATTCTATCAGCATCATTGTATATCTTTTTGTTTTTTATTTTTGATGTACATATTAAATGTAATTAGCAAAACGTGTATAATACGATACTATATAGCTGCCTCTTTTCTATTTTAAAACTATTGAACATTAATATGTGGTTCAGGCAATATTTGCCTACTCAGATTATATTAATTTTGTTTTTTCACATTCGGTTTTATTAATGTGTCAGCATCAGGAACTTTGGGAAGATCGGCTAAATGCAAAGAATGTGGGAAAATAACTAAAGAGCCCAGCACGATGACATCAAACTTTATTGGGCATCTAAGAACACATAGACAACGGCAAGTCACGTAGAGCAAGCTATTATACTGTGAAGTGATGGCACGGGTATTGAGGATATTAAATATGACAACGTCATTATGTATATATATATATTTAGGAAAAGGTCAAAAATTATTTTTCTTTACACGCTATCCTCAATTTGTAACATGTCTTGTCATGTGTCGGTCTCTTAGATTGCTGTTGGATAGACTTGTTACTGTGTGTGGACATTCTGAAAGGAAACAATAATACATTCACAAAGATTAACTTTCGGTTTTACTTAATCACGTTTTTCCTTTTGTGGTTCCTCTGGTACAGAAGTCGTGTTGAACACAAACTATAGACTGTACTGTAGTTGGATGGCTGGGATATTGGCGATCAATGACAAGTTAAACCATGAATCCAAATCAATCTCTATTTTGCAGACTGCAAGGTGTTCCTCACTTTCTAACAGCGTTTGAAACACATTTGTACCATATGCTCCCAAATATCAGGTGTTAGTGGCACTGTCTGTAACACCAAGTGGACACAGACATTTAGAGACGTGTAAAACAGGCAACAATAATCAAATATTGCCAATTCCAAGGTGAGTCAGAGATCTTTAAAAAAGTGCTTATGAGACCAAATTCAGAATACTACAACAAGGGTTCCTTCACATTTTCCATTTCAAACTTCCAGATTTTTCCAGACATCTCTAGCTTTTTCAGACCATATTACAGATCAGAGTAAAAATATCTGGATGTTAATCATGTAAACGGATGGTTTTCAAATTAAACTAGAAACATGTATGTAACATTCTATGCGTGTTATTATTATGTTGGTAAATAATTGCCAGAAGATCGTAGATGTACTACAGTTCACAGAATTCTATTTTTACATTCTATATATACAGAAAGAAGCCCTGTACAACCGCTTCAACAATCACACTGCTGTGACTGCAAACAACAACTATTCATATCTTCATAACTCACGTCATGCCATGATACAGAACGATATGAAAAAACATATATTATTTTCTGATATTGAAAATGATTTGTGGTCTTTTTTACATAATTATCATCATTTTCATTTCAAAACAAATTATTATTGTGTGATTTTTACAAGGATTTGGAGCCGACAAATGTGTTTTCTTTAGTATGTAGAATATGACGTGTAGGCCAGGGTATCTCTGCAAGCACTACAATATTTGATTTAAAATGTTATTTTGACACATTTTGCCTTTAATAAAAATCACACCACATGTGAAAATTGCAGAAGGCCAAATTGATATTTCAAGATGTTGTTGAATTGTTCAGCACTTGTGTTAAAGGACTCATGAACTGTGCTTGTTTATTGTTTTATACTGTTATATGAGGTCTACTTGAGTTTCTGAGTTCCCATGGTAAATTAACATACGAGAGACTTCCCCAGCACCCGAAATGATACCAAAACACTTCCTAGCAGCCTCCATTATCCGCAAACGGTGGATAAGACCTTGTAAAATGATATGAGCCCTCCAAAATCACAGAGATGCCGACATCAAGCGATCTCTAACAAAGCAATAGTGACGCATAGTACAAAAATGTTTTACTCACATAACATTGCTGCAACATTCCTATCGGATCCAATATTGAAGACACAGCACTGCTTTTAAATTGCTCGCTCTATCTGGTTCTGTGCCACTTGTGTTACTTTAGACTTGTTATACGCGAAGTGGGCTAAAGAAGTAGTTGTTGATATTTTTCTATGGAGACGGTGTTCAACCTAGCATTTTCGTCATACATAGCCGCATTCTCGAACCTGGCATTCGCTGGGCCTGGTGTCAATAACAGATGTAGTCTAGGTAACAAGAGCGTTTTCAGTTCTAACACTTACATGACGTTCGCGTGAATACGATTCCCTAGTATATAACAAAAGCTTGGGTTAAATTGTGATTTTATATGCATAGTGCATAAAATAGGGGCTTTATTTGTCCAAATGTCTTTCCATGAATGATGAAGACATAGGTCAGGGATTGAAGGCAGCATGTTGTCAGTTCTTAAAAAAATATGCATTTTGGGTCTTTTCTGGATAAGCTTCTGCCGTAAGCAGGCTTAATCTACTGAAGGACTTACAGTCAGTTTGGATAATGTCATCACACTGAAACTGTGAATCATACCACAACTTTATAATCTTGAGTAGACATTAATCAATGTGTCTAGAAGGAAGTAGACACATTTTTTGCCTACGGGTTGCACGATATTCCTAAAATGTGATTTTGGAATATTGATCATGAATATGCAGCAACAATTTTACTTTAGATATTCGTAAACATAAGACAAAGTTGGTCTCTTTTCTAATTCTATTAGAAAGTAAGGTCTCTCCCTGTGCGACACTCATCTTTCTTTTCTGTCATTTCTCTTGCTCTAACTCGCTAAGCTTTTTCTCTCTCTCTCTCCCTCTCTCTCTCTCTCATCACACAGTGGAACTATGCATCACATGGTACTCCTAATAGACAATATATGTAAAACAAATAAAATGGTTTCCATGTATACAAAAATATTTTATATAATTTTAAACAACATTTGAATATAAATCTTCCATTACAAAAATGGCCATTTTCATGCATCAAATAGTTTTCCTAATACATAAATATATGAGCCATATACAGATGCCTTTCAAATAATTAGAATATTGCGAAAAAGGTCAAATTTTTTGTCACTCATTTCAGAAAGTAAAACCAATATATTATACAGATTCATTACACCGAGAGAAATATTTGAAGCCTATATTTCTTGAAATTGATGATTATGGCTTACAGATAATAAACCCAAAATTCAGTGTCTCAGAGAATAAGAATAATATGTAAGATAAATAAAATGGATATTTGAAACAAATGTCAGGCTTCTGAAATGTATATTTATTTTCTATGCACTCAACACTCGGTTGCGCCTTCTTTTGCATGAATTACTGCATCAATGTGGCGTGGCGTGGTATGGATGCAATAACCTGTGGCACTGCTCCGGTGAAATGGAAGCCCAGGTTGCCATGATGGCGGCCTTCAGGTCATCTGCATTGTTGGGTCTGGTGTCTTTTTGAAAATACCGCATATATTCTCTCTGGGGTTCAGGTCAGGCGGGTTTGATGGCAAATCAAGCAAAATAACACCATGGTCATTAAACCAGCTTTTGGTACCTTTGGCAGTGTGGGCAGGTGCAAAGTCCTGATGGAAAATGAAATCAACAATTCAATGTCAAGTTTATTTTTAGAAAAAATAAAGGCACATGAATGTCACACTGTTCAGCATCTTTAAAAAATTTAAAACAAACAATACAAATATTAAATCTTAAATGTAAAACGATACACTTCTCTTGAATTTGTGTTAGTTCTGTGACGTCTTAATCAGCTGTTGGTTTCACGTGATACGAATTTGCATGTAGAGTTCAAATTTTAATTCAGCTAATGCAACACTTTTATCATGAACTTGCGTTTCTGGAGGTACGTATTCGCATGCATATGGATAACAGTCAATGGAACAAGGTCCAGGCCACCCAGGGCTTCCACTCAAAAAGGGAGGAGATGTATAATTCCACCATGGGAAAGGGCAAAAAGTTAGAGGTTCTTGTGGGTCAGCAGAAGGTACAGTGGGGGCAGGTGTTGGCAGTGTCAAAGGGCATGAAAGAATAACTTCATGGTCAAAGTATTGCAAACGGAGATGCCTTTCTGTATCCTGAGATAGACAAAGTCATAATATGAATAACTCCTCTTTGTGGATTACAATTAAAAGCAGAAAAGAAAATAGTAAAGTTGACAGGACCGTCAGATCTTACCTTGATTACCCAATAGCTCCCAGTAAATGGAGCTGTAACCACCAGAGCACCATCGACAGTGTCCAATGTGAACCCACATTTAGAGTACTCTAACAGCAGAGGTTGCCATAAGGCCATAACTAAATAGAGGGGTAAAATCCTCAAGAACCTGTCAAGTTTAATTTGATTAAAGAATTTGAGACAATAACTGCCCTTGATCTTGAGCTTTTCAGTTTTACACTACTGCCAATAATAACTTTGCCAAAATTGGGTGTTCTGTTTATCGGTTTACACCTGTTTTTGCATATGATTGTAAGCATGCGTGGTCTGCATTAACCGTTGCTGACCATTTCTTTCATCAGGTAAGTGTCATCCGTTGCGGAAGTCATGTTGCGATTGCTGACCAGAGTCTGCGAATTCAGTCGACCATAGTTCCCTTCCACTGCTCGAACCCGATGATTACGGTCCGGGTAATGGCGGACCAGAGACTGCCATAATCCATCAACTATATGGAGGGGCAAAAAAACTCAAGAATCTGTCAAGTTTAAATTCACTAAAGAATTTAAGACAATAACTACCTTTGATCTTGACAGTATCAGCCCTGAACCCAAGTGAGATAACCATTCCAGTGGGCAAGCAAGAAAGTCCAGGAAGGGGACTAGAAACCATAGGAACAGGAGAACTTGCCGGGCATGACGCCTGCACTGGTGCCCCCATTATAATCAGAGACAGAACATAACTTCCACTCTGTCAGAAGAGAAAAGAATGACACATTTGCACAAAACAACGACAGCAAAGTAATTTTTAGCAGAGCAGGGGCAAACACTGACCTGTTGTCGGACAGAACAGCCACGGAAAGGAACAGAAAGAGAAACATCCCGACGAACCCTCTTCACAGAGATACCACAGCAGGAATACGCAGGGTCATAGTATCATTTCCACAGTGCACAAAAGGACCCAGGCGATTCAGCTTAGCCTCAGCAAGTTGGAATTGGGCTTAATTTAGTTAATTAAGAAAAGTCAACCATTTGCCCATTTGAATAAAGCTGCAATTTAAACATTTACAATTAATATACCTTGTCCAGCAGACCAGTATCCATTAGGCTGTTCTCCTGGTCTTTCAGCAGAATCATTGGATACACCACTGCCAATAATAACCGTGCCAAAATTGGGTGTCCTGTTGGCAATGGTGCCATGCGAAAAAACAATTCCTGAAAATGCAGCATGACCAATCCTTAAACAGCTTGCGGTCACCACAGTCAAGGCGAAAAGTAGAAGATCCTTAAGCCCCAGCATTCCAAGGGCAATACGCTATTCTACTCTACTTGTGAGCGCCGCTATAACACCTCAATTCAGTTGAAAAAACTTTAACTGCAAAAGTTGAACATCTCATCACGGCTATTTGTACTCACCTTTCGTAAATAATCACTTAGTAATTTACATGGCTGACCAATCAATTCTGTCATCTGTGTAATCCATCATCACTTAGCTTATGGCTTTCACCTGTGTCTCATTACGTTGCGAGTTAACACAAGGTGTGAAAATATCTAGGGTGTGCTAAGCCTTTATTGATAGACATATTATTTTCTCGTTTTTATGATTTAAATGCGGTTTTATTGCATTTTTTATTTGCTCTTCTAGTTTGCCAAAACAAAGCTGCTTGCAATACATACATTAAATCGATTTAATCATATGTCATTTCTTTTTCTATTCTAACAGTCCAGAATAGGAATCTTAGTTTATAAAAAAATATTAATGTGAACTGCACATATACAGTTAAAGTCATCTAATCTTCTATTTTTCACCCTCTGCCACACTTTCTAATGGTCTCTGGAGTCAGTGATCCCAGGGGCTCCACCTTAGACACATAAGCCTGTTGAACGGCAGCGGCTGCGGCTGGAGCAACAATCTAAAGTCCACCTGCACACTCTGTTAGTTGGGTAGGGTTATGTGATGTTACTCTCAAATTCTCCCTCATTTTTGTCCATAAAGGGTGGTGATGGGCCAAAAATGTTACCCAGATTTGTAACAACTCGAATGCGAGTAAATGTCAGAATTAGAATTTCTGTGTGAAGCACCCCTTTAACGAAAGAAAGCACTCATGTTCTCGCCATTCTACACCACTAGTCCAGAGATGAGTGGCGTGACAGTCATTGCTATTGCTTTATTGGACATCACCACCAATAATTGTAACGCTGCCCAACAGAGTAGTTACAGAGGTTGCTGCGAACACAGGCATTAACAATTTCTGTCCTAAGTCTATGAAGATCGTAGTTGCTTGGATTATTATGAACAAACTAATGTCACTCACAGGAAACAGTTAAAGCGATAATTCATCCCCTGTTGTTGGGGCTTGTATGATGCTTTTGGAATTTATTTTGTCAAGATCCGGGCCTTCCAGGGTGTCCAGGTGCGGGTTGCCCATGTCAGGGCCTGCCAGGGTGTCCGGGCTTTCCGTGTCCGGGTCGCCCGAGTGCGGGCCTTTCAGGGTGTCCGGGCTTTCCCTGTCCTGGCCTTCCAGGGTGTCCGGGCTTTCCGTGTCCGGGCCTTCTAGGGTGTACGGGCTTTCCGTGTCCGGGTCGCCCGGGTCCGGGCCTTCCAGGGTGTCCGGGCTTTTCTTGTCCGGGTCTCCCGGGTCCGGGCCTTCCAGGGTGTCCAGGTCCCACAGGTCCGGGCCTTCCAGGGTGTCCAGGTCGCACAGGTCCGGGCCTTCCAGGGCGTCCAGGTCGCACAGGTCCGGGCCTTCCGGGGCGTCCAGGTCGCACAGGTCGGGGCCTTCCGGGGCGTCCAGGCCACCATTAGTCCAGAGACGAGTGGCGTGACAGTCATTGCTGTTGCTATATTGGACATCACCAACAATAATTGTAACGCTGCCGAACAGAGTAGTTACAGAAGTTGCTGCCAACACAGGCATTAACAATTTCTGTTCTAAGTCTATGAATATCGAAGTTGCTTGGATTATCAGTAAACAAACTAATGTCACTCACATGAAACAGTTAAAGGGATAATTAAGGTGAGGCTTATATGATGCTCTTGGAATTTATTTTTTGTCATTTTGTTTGGTATGAGGTTTTGTTTCGTTTTCTTGTCCGCCTGGTGAGCCAGTAATTTGGCCTTGAGGGCTGACTTGTTCATGATTTGCAACTTGTTTGTTACTATACTGAGGGTGTCCAATAAATCTGGGAAGTTTTTTTTTTACTTGAACCCAAGTGTTGTATTTGTGTTGTTGCCACCAGAAAAACATTCAAAGAAACAAAATAAGTCATTCAAGCTTTATTAGGTTCGTTCAAAAATCTGAAAGTCAAAACATGACATTCCAGCATGAATAGAAAACAAGTTTAAGAACTTAACCAGATTTAGTTCTATGAGGTGCAGGCCGCCTGGGCTTTCCGTGTCCAGGTCCGGGCCTTCCAGGGTGTCCAGGTGCGGGTTGCCCGTGTCAGGGCCTGCCAGGGTGTCCGGGCTTTCCGTGTCCGGGTATACTGAGGGTGTCCAATAAATCTGGGAAGTTTTTTTTACTTGAACTTAGTGTTGTATTTGTGTTGTTGCCACTAGAAAAATATTCAAATAAACAAAATAAGTAATTCAAGCTTTATTAGGTATGCGGGCATATTCCGTAAGCTACGACACGTACCGAGCTCCTAATAATTTTTAGTTTTTTTGGGGAATTTTCCCACAGTAATGCAGGACGCCTATCGCTCTCTCTCCTTCTCCTCATCATGGACAAAGTCTTTCGCCGATTGGCAGAGATGGTGACACGTCAGCAACGCTTCGCGGAACAGCTAGCTCAGCATCAAGATGCCACCGAGCAAGCGGTAGGAACCTTGAGAGAGGCAGCGGCAGCCTGGACTCCCTTACTGGACGGATTTACCTTACCGTCATCTCTAGTGCATCTGTGTAAATTGCAAACGGGCAAAATAGTGGTTTCATGGCCACAGAGCAACCGTAGTGGCTAAATGGGCACAATAGTGGTTTCATGGGCATGCTTTCCTTTTCATCTCTTGAGCGTCTGTGTAAATTGCAATCGGACACAATAGTGGTTTCATGGCCACAGAGCAACCGTAGTGGCTAAATGGGCACAAAAGTGGTTTCAAGGGCAAGGTTTCCTTGTAATCTTTAGAGCGTCTTTGCAAATTGCAAATGAGCACAATAGTGGTTTCATGGGCATGCTTTCCTTGTCATCTGAAGAGCGTCTGTGTAAATTGCAAATGGGCACAATAGTGGTTTCATGGGCACAGAGCAACCGTAGTGGCTAAATGGGCAGAAAAGTGGTTTCGCGGACATCGTTACCGAAAGGTCAAGCGGCATAAAATCTGCTATGCGGCGCTCGTGGCAGGGCCCCCAGTGGTTTCATGGCCATGCTTTCCTAGTAATCTTAAGAGCGTCTCTGTAAATTGCAAATGGGCATATTGTGGTTTCATGGGCACAGAGCAACCGTAGTGGCCTAATGTGCAGAATAGTGGTTTCACGGACATTGTTACCGAAAGGTCAAGCGGCATAAAACCTGCTTTACGGCGCTCATGGCAAAGCCCCCAGTTGTTTCATGGCCATGCTTTCCTTGTAATCTGTAGAGCGTCTGTGTAAATTGCAAACGGGCACAATAGTGGTTTCATGGGCAAGCTTTCCTTGAAATCTTTAGAGCCTCTGCGTGGGCGTAAATCTCATTTGACAGTAGGGGGGGACAATACATATAACATTTCTCAAGAGCAGTGGCGTTGCTAGGCCCTTTTTAGGGGAGCTAAAGCCCCCCCAAAGTTCCAGCCTAGCCCCCCTAAAATATTGTGAGTAATAATGTAATCTGAACAGGAATTCGAGATCGCTTCTTTTAGTCCCCTTTAAAACTCTTATTATGAAAACGGCTGCGTTATTTAGCGAGCGTGTTCTTCAGTTCACAACAGCACAGAGTGGAGTGAACGTCATAAGCACAGTAACGTTGCGCTGTGTCTGAATTAACACGACATCTGAATCGTAGCCATTCTTTGTTATAAATGCCGCTTAATATGATGCGGGAGCGCTACAAGACCCTTTACCATCCACTGTAAAAAGTTTTGTCTGCGTTCACCACTTGTTAACTAACGTTAGTTGACGTAGTTGTGAGAGCCCCAGAAAGACGACGGGCAGATAGAGTTATGTTACTTTACTTTACCCTGGTGTGGCTTCTGTTTTATCCATTGTTCTATGTTCTGATGAAACAAAAGTTTACCTGGAAGCTCTTTGTCGTTTTTCAGACGCTTCAGTATTTTTATTATTAATTTAAAAACATTTTGTGGATGTGATAGATAAGCACACAGTCATGCACTGGAGTGACAGTGCTCGTGCTACTCAGAGTGAATGGCAGGGAAACATATCAAGTTATTCCTACTCCTGAATAATGACTCAGCAGTTTATAGTGACATTTATTATATGGATT
The DNA here is from genome assembly GCA_008369825.1 of Triplophysa tibetana. Taxonomy (NCBI): domain Eukaryota; kingdom Metazoa; phylum Chordata; class Actinopteri; order Cypriniformes; family Nemacheilidae; genus Triplophysa; species Triplophysa tibetana. Next base: position 9,616,445 of record CM017917.1, on the reverse strand, counting down.
TGTCAATTGGAATTATAAATGAGGCAGATTAATGTGATAAATAATATCTTGTATGCTATTCTGCATATTCTTTCTCAATCATTTATTTTAGTAATGTATACAGTATGAGGTGCTTAGAGAGTCATCTGAAAACACATCTCTTCCTTCAACAACTTACCGATCAGTTCTGACTTCTATCTCTAACTTTTTCAAAAAACACAAAAAAAGAAAACGTCCAATTTAGCTCTGTATACTGTGGTAGGCTATAATGAGACTAGTTTTTTTTATAGCACTTATGTTTTTGTTATACTTAAGTTTTTCCAATTGCTTCCATTGTTTACCTCATCTGTAAGTTGTTTGGATAAAAGAGTCTGCTAAATGACTACATGTAAAAATATATCATTTTTTTTATATATATTTATATGTATCCTAATTCGAGGCTCAGCCCCCCCTTATATTATAAACCTAGAATTGCCCCTGGCAGTGCGTATTTACTTCCAAGTCTTCAATGCAGAACGCCCATTAAAACCGAGCATTTGCAAATCTGGCCTCATAACCCCGGTAGAAAATAGCCTATTACATATTGATTTTGATGTTTTTGGATGTAAAAACCAAGGGAACATCACAATCACTCCTCCACCTTTCAAAGCACTATGATAGCTGACACCAGGAGTCGGGTTAACCTAAAATTCTCTGTCATTGACAGATTTTCTGCATACCATTGATAGAAATATCTGAAGGCGTCCTTCATTTTGACGTATTACAACGATGGCAGTTTTTAATTCACCTTTTTGTCAAATTGGTAAGACCCAATAATTTCCTTTCATCAGAACGTGATCGCAAGCAGAACGAAGGGACGCTTATGTTTCTCATTCTTAACTCATAAATGCCTCGTTCCATTCAGTAAAACCCATGAGGGATCAGCTGAGACTCGCAGTGTGGAGACAAGGGCACGTATAAACAAGGCATTACACTATGACCGCCCGCCACTGTCTGACTTTGTTTCACCATAGTTTCAAAACAAATCGAAAATCTTATTATACTTTTATGCTAAAGGTACAGTTTGTATGAATTTTGCAGTAAAATATCCAAAAAATCACTAGGCCAATGTTATATATTTTTTTCAGCTGAGTACTACCAACTGCTTTTAAGTCCTGAGAAAATCTGCATTCTAAACAGTGGACCCGGCTGTTTAGGGTGTCATATCCGCGTCACCCTTTGTTACCGCCTTTACTGATGTAGCAACCGCGTGGTACTGTCGTAGACAGATGCGGAAGTAGTTTGTACCGTCGGTCCATCTAGAATTATTGCAAATGATGTGGGTACGTCAAAATAACTTTTACTATGATTGATTTGAACACTTACAACTGCGCAGTGTTATCACACCATCAAATTGGACAATTACTGTAACATCTATGACTAACAATTTAGTTTTAAACCTTTCATCATTCGGGTCTTATTCATTATAATGCAACAAAATGATTTATTCAAACGCAACATTTATAAAACTTTTTTACTTAACGTTTTCCACTAACATGATTTCTCGTTCCCATCTAATTGATGTTTCAGCGGTACCATCAGAGGTGGAGTTGAAGACAACATATCCCATCATTCCACGCTTCTACACAGCGTCATCAATCTATAACACAGCGATCTTTAACGTTGTTTCTGGATCTGATTCTGCAAAGCATGCATCTGTCACTCAATCAGACGCCCGCGTTGCATGCTCACATACACATAGGCGTGCATAAACCAGTGGTGTGGTCCAAATTTATGCTTTAATCCACATCTTAAAAAGTTGCATGCAGTCAAAATGCTTGGAGCATCAGAAATATATTACATAAAACTAAAATTTGAATATTTGAATTACCAGTGACAAAATGTTTACTGCACACGTTTCGTTCGGCATACTGAGTTTGTCCGGATTCTGCAATGGACCCATTCTTTCTGCTGATTTTTCACTTCTTATTGACTGTTTCTACTTTTTTCTCCTTAAGGTCTGGCTTTAACGGTACGGTAGCTTATAAAAACGTAGTTGTGTTTTTTTGTAACTTGTTTTCTTCACACCTTGACACACAGCAGCTTTTCAACATTGTTCAGTTTTTGACAGGCAGTCAGAAATGACAAGGAGGCAGTTTCCCGCAATAGAAAGTCAATGTAGAGGGTTGCATTGTTTTCCCCTCCGGTGTGGGCCTGGCCTACATGCGCTCTTCTCGCGTCTCTTTTGTCACGGAGGATTTTCGGAATGCGGAATATTGCAACCGATCAGAATTTAGCTTTATAGAGGCTCGTGAATTGAAATATCATCCTAGTAAAATGTTTTATGAAAAAATGTTTACTAACGTTTATGCCTTCATACCTCCAAGACATTTTAACACAACATGTAATACAGTCAAATTAAATGATATTTTACACTATCAAATCAGATTGCTAAGCTTCACCTCGGCGAGGCATTTTAATGCTGTGTGGTTCATTACACTCTGCTGACTGTGTCTGGCCCAGAGATAAACATTAGCTTCATGGCTCACAAAGCAGAACTGCAGTCCTCTAGCAATTTGGATGTAACAAGTTCCTCTTCATACCCTCGAGACCATTTTAACTGGGTTTTTCTGCACCGACCTGCCAATCATATACTGCAGAGGGAACCGTGGATAGGTCTACTATTAATCTATTTGCAGCAGAATCTATCCAATAATCAGGCAGAAATGTGTGAGATGTTCACAGAGCGCACCTTTAGAAGAGCTTTGAAAGGAGGATATTAGGCTGGCTAAGAGCAGTCACTTTCTAAACAGTTTGATATATATAAAGGAAACTGCTTCTCAGCAGCATTTATTTCCGGATATAAGAATCAGACTTGAAACCTCCCTGACATGAACAGTTAAAGAACAAGCCTGACAATTTAAAACCCAGAGCATACATAATTTTTTTTATTCTGTGTCTTCAAGGTCATATGCTGTTTGTGTAAAAATATAAGATTTTTCAAGTTTGCATGATTAGGTTTCTAAATATCGCTAAGATAAAGATCACACAGTGTCACAACAATATACAGCAAAATCTCAAGCCTGGAGCTCTTGAAGCATTAATTGGAAAGGATGATTTGATGCAGCTTGTTTTAAGAATACGATCGAGCAATCAGTGAGCTGAACTCAATGCCTTTGTGTGAATGCCTTGTTAGAGGTGAACGTCCTGCGTTTTGAAGGTTATCTCATTGTGCATAATGTATGCTCATGTAACATTTTTGTTTTTTTCTAATATCTGATATGGTTGTTCTAAAATTTGTACTTTGAGAAAATGTCTTGATACAAAAAAACGGAATTTGTAATGTCATCGTTACCCTCGGTTTAAAATGCCACCTGCTGACACAAGCCAGGATATTACTAGCGAACATGAATACAAAAGTGTCACAGGTGGGGGCAGGCCACCGCTACGCTAGCCGCAGACACCAGTACCACCTCGAGGAGACCCCGGAGTTTCCAATAAGCAGACGGACGACAAGGTTAAAAGTGAACAAATAGGATTTTATTAATTTAATTTAAAACAGAGCACTCTAAAAACAATCCTGCTGTCCGACTTCTCTCTTCCTGTCCGACTTCTCCTGAGACCGGCCCAACACCACGGTAAGTATACCAGGGGGAACAGAAGGGGGTTTCCTTTTTACAGGTCTTCAACGGTGGGTCTACGAAACAGACCTTAATCCACGGATTAGCAACGGTGAGTGTCCAGGACAACTTCCCTTGGCATGTATAGAAGGACAGATATGCTGAGGGAACTTCTATTACAGGTCAGCAGCAGTAAGTATCTGAAGACAGTTATAGAGAGAGATAAGTCACCCTTTTATTTCCATCAGGATACTCGTGGTTTTAAAATTCACCGGGGGAATCTCGGGTCCGCTGTCATTTACAATTTGGCACAATGTTGAGCATTAGGGTACTGCATGGCAGATCAGCAACCGCTCAGAAAGGCCATGCGAGGCTGCCATGCTTCATGCGCCCTAGCACAGAATTTAATTTTCTCTGGGTAATGATCAAATTTGTCACATTATGTAATTATCTGAGAGCTGTCAAACTTTATGAAATGGGCAAGTATGACATTGTGTGAGAAATTGCATAATTAGACAGCAGTGTACATGGCTTGTTCTGAGCAAACAAGTTTCTAAGGCATTGGAATAGATCTGATATTGGGAAGGGTGCATGCCTTTGTGTTCTGAAGCTTATTTTAAAGCAGGTGGAATTAAATAATGCTGTTATACTGCTAACTTTGTTATTGCCCTGTATTACCCCACAGCCAAGGCTAATTACAACGCTACTACTGTATTTGATGTATGCCAAAATGACCACACGATTAATTTAATTATTAATTCAAAAATGTATTTTTTGACAAAGTTACAGCATACTTGGGAATTAAACACATTAAGAATATGAGGCATAGCCTATAAAAGCTTTTCTAAAAAAAAACTACACTTTTTTCTTACAACACAAAAATAAATAAAATAGCTTATTTGTGCCTGTATTTAAACTACTATCAAACCAAAGCTGACAAGTTCAAAAGTTCTCATTGTAGATCAGATATTCAGCAGATGACTACCTTTTTACCAGATAAAAGCTGGAACGGATTTCAATAATTCCCTTTGATATTGTCGACAAATCTGTGCAGTGTCCATTCTGCTTGATTGCGGTTTCGGATGCCTATTTCCAATTGTTTGATGATCTGCCCCTGTAGGCTTGTGCATTATTTCTATAAAATAACTTCCTGAACTCTAATGAGCATTTGTCGCCAAAACAAAAATGGGCTATTGGCAACGGACATTGTTACCCATCACCCATATCTTTAGGCACAAGCACATAGACTTAAAGGAAAACGTCGCTACTGTTTATAGACGTTTCATCGGACGCACGCGCCTGGCCCAAAGTTAACTTGTGCTCTGTGTTTGGATATAATATAATATTTTTTTTATATTAAGTTTATATAAATATTAATTTGTATGCATATTTTATTGTAGATATCGTTATTTTACATTTTAATTGTATAAAATTGCATTAAAACTACTACTTACGTTAAAACTTTGCGGAGGTCTGCCGGAAATTACTTTAGGCCACATATTTACATTTGTTTATGTTATTTCAGCTGAAAACGTCTTTATTGTAGATTGGAACCTCAAGGCTCTTTATTAAAAAAACTGTGGAATTTATGGGATAATAAGAATGATTGAAAAGAAAGAAAGAAATAGTGCACAAAACAGTGATTATGTTTCTGAAAAACATATCCATGTGGCAACTTAATCCATAAAATGGTTTGATGATGTCATTTGGTTAGGATGTGATTTCGGAGTACAAAGGCCGCCTTAACAGTGTAGGACCAATCAGAAACCTCAACGGGAATCCCATTTTGGTAAACCCGTAGAGCTGTAGGTTAGAGCAATGTCATTCCTGACTATAAGGTCACCGGGATTTTGTGGTCTATATGTGACTAGTGTGGTGGTCTGCGAGCTGATGTCAGTTATTTAGTAATTAATCAGTAAATTTACGCCTCGAACGGGCGTCGCCATCTTTGATGTTTACCGGTTTACGCTCTGTGTGAAGGATTAAACATTTCGAGTCAACAATGGCGCCATCTTGTGTTTTTTGCCACTGAAATTTGTGAATAAGTCAAGACATCAACTTATGGGGTCCGTTGCATAAACTACTTAGACTGGTCTTACAAGTTAGTCATCTCTCTTTTTGTATTCAAGACTGGTCATTTCTTCTTAAAATCAGTTACATGAAAAGGTATATTGGTCTAATTGAAATCTGAAAAGTAAGAGTCTTAGCGGCTAAGTTTATAAAACTGGGCCCTGGGCCCGTATTCTTAAAGCTTCTATGAACACTCTTAAATTAGCTTACAAACTTAGGATCAATCTGAGAGCAACGATGAGCAAGGAAAAGACAAATGCTGCGTCCCAATTCGCCTATGCTCTAAAAGTATGTACTGTTTTTGTTATGGAAAAATATACATTTTAATGCGTTGCAACACTGGACGCGCTGGGACATATGCCGCGAAACGGAAGTGGCCGTTAGTTGCCTAGACGACACTGTGATCCTTGAATGTCACGAACATCAAAATACAGCTCTTCCTTGCATTTGAGCACCGATTCATTTATTAATTTGTATGTTTGGTTGGCTGTATGCTTACATTTATTAATTAAGCAAAGCATCTTTATTTGTAACATCATTAAACTCTGCCATCTCGCGGTGAGTTGTGGGTATTTACCGCCGTTAAGTGTTGAAGGGGTGCTTCTCAATTCTTTTTTGTGCATCAATTCCTCGCCTCTTAGCTCCACCCCTTCAGGATCCGATGGAAGGGAATATCGCTACCCGATCCGTACGGGAACACGATTTGTTCCGCGCATGCGCGAAACTGACGCCACTACCGGTTCATCCAGATTTTACTACAGTCGACTCGATCCTGTTGCTACCCGATCCGTCCCGGAAACACGATTTGTTCCGCGCATGCGCGAAAGTGCGTCTACTTCCGGCCAAAACAATTTACGGCAATTAAACAAAAAAAGGTCGTTTAACACAACTCGTTCCAATACCGGAAATATTTTATTTTCATAAACTCTTTATTGAAAATTGCAATTAACATCCAAAGACATTAAACAAATTACAATCTGTAATGGTTTGGAGAAATGGGCTGAATGAGGAATAGGCTACACTACCCTTTTAAGAGCGGAAAATAGTCTTTATTTTTAAATTTTGATACGTTTTTAGTTTATTTTATGAAAATATAATATAAAAAACTGATACGTGTCATGAGTGAAAAATATTTTCAATTGATAAAATATAAATATGTTTACCCCAACTAAATAATTGCAAAATAAAAATCTAACTTAATAGTTTACAATTGTAAGACACCATTCAGTAAAGTGTGTTTTATTTATAAATTATGCTGTACATATTTTAGCATACTTTAAATAAAAAAAAGTTTAAAAAAACAAACTCTGTATTTATGAAACACACAGAATTTCTTGAATTCAGTCAATTTATTTATACATTTGTTCCTTCTCTCCTTTAGTCATTCGTTCACTCACTACCTCCCTCCATCCCTGCCTCCCTTATTCACACTCTCTTTATTTTGTTACCTTTGAGTGTATAATTCGTAAACACCCGTTTTACCCTCCAACGCTCTGTAGGGCTGTTAGGAATTTCTACTTTGAGGAGATAATATTTAAGTTATCAAATGCAAAAAAATCCAAACCGCCATCACATTTGCTCTTCACTCTTCACCAAATATCTACACTCAAATGTTTTACTGCGATTTACTCAATTTTTTTGGTGAAACAATTTACACAAAAAAAATTGAGTAAATTTTATAGCTGTGAATTCAATCATATATACTGTTTATATTGAGTAAATCAAATTAAAAACATTAAGTAAATCTGAGTAGCTCCATTTATATATACGACAAATAAAATCGAGTATATCTACTTTATTTTATTTTTGATATCTGAATAATAAGTCGAGTTGAGTTATTCAGATTTACTTATTTTTTTTATTGCATTTACTCTGTTTGAACAGTAAATTTCATTGATTTTGCAGCTATAAATTTACCGAATGTTTTTAAGTGTAAATTGTTTCACCAAAATAAATGAGTACATATAATTGAAAATATAGCACTTTTTTGTTAAAATTTTCACTATTTACTAAATGTGCATTTAATGTTATATTGGACTATCAATTATCAAAATGTTGCATTTACTTGTTTAAATTGTATTTACCCTTTACTCCAAGAGTACTTTACAATGAATAATAAAACCAAGTTATAAAGAAAGCACATGTGCACACATTATTTAAATTACAAAATGTATTTGTGAATTCAACATTTGACAATGTGAATTCATTCTAAAAATCATCATAACATTGAAGTATTTTGCATGTAAAATAGCCTTAAAGAATAAACCTTACTGGTGAATACCAATCATATCACCCACCTTAACAGCAATAGATTAATTACTATTGTAACTGCCACATTAAAGGGATAGTTCAACCAAAAATGAAAAGGTTGTCATTGTGTACTCATCCTCAAGTGGTTCTAAACCTGTATAATTGTTTTCTTCTTTAAATACCAAGGAAGATAATTGAAGAATGTTGTTAAACAGATGGTTGGGCCCCATTGACTTCCACGGTAATAAAATAATACTATGCGAAGTAAATGGTGTTCATTAAATATCAGAATTTTACGAACATTTTTCAAAATATCCTCTTTTGTGTTCAACAGAAGAAACATGTTCAGGTTTGGAACAATTTAAGGGTGAGTGTTTCATGAAAACATAACAAAATTTTGAGCAAACTATCCGTTAAGACAATCAATCAAAAACATTTCAACAGGGATACCCATTCATTGCGATGATCTTGAATAGTAGAGCTGTTCAAGATCAAGAACTATCACTTGGAGACAATCAATAAGATTGTAAAACTTTCAAACAGGTACCCATTTTGTGGGATGATCTTGAATAGTCTATCCAAGCAGCTGTTTTTTTAGTCTCTGAACCTTAACAGACAGTTTTGCTGGATCCAATTCAAGAAGAAGTTTTTGGAACACTTCAAATGAGTATCTGTGAGTCTTCGGATATCTCAGATCCAGCGAGTAAGTGAGACCCAAAAGATAGCAGCAAGCTCTTATGAGATTGGCAAGATTTTTGAGGACAGTGATGCCCTCAATCACTACTCCTACATCGGTGTCTGGCCCATTGCTCTGCAGGATGTAGATTTTAATAGCCTCCTCTGCCAACTCCTCTTCCACAATGATGGTATGATCAGCAGAATCCTGTAGACACATCCTAAAGATTGCTGGTTAGACTACACCCTAACTTTCAGTCCGTATGTTACAAGATACACAAAAACATAGCCTCCCTTCAGGGTGCTGCAAACCATATTACAGGTGAAATCCTAAAGTTTACTGGGGAAGGTGTTACAACAATTAACAGCAATTTTCTTGTTCTCCATTAGGAAATGCATTTTTAACAAAAAACCCATGACAAACAAAGAGACCAACATTGAGCTTCAATGCTGTATAACATTAAAACATTTTTTACCCAAAAGAAAATTATTTAAAAAAATCTTCAATTAAAATTCATAAGAAAATGCAAGTAAGTTCGCCCTGGAATTAACCTCTATTATAAGATGACTATCTACTCCACAATAGCTGCATCTCAATCTACTCCCTAGGTTGTGAATCAGAATATCAGGTACATGAATTTGGGCACTGGATAGGACAGTATTTCAGTTGGATATATACGTTTTTGTTAATTCTGTGCTCAAATTTTGGAAAATCTTCGGGTACTGCTTTTGCGTGTGGCGGAATTGCCAAACTGTATAGAAAACACAGCGGTTTGGAAAATATCTGCGTTCGTGTGTTCGCGTCCCCATAAAGGTTGAGACGCACACGATGAAAACTCCACAGCTCCACTTATTCTCGGAGTCCGGTATACCACACGAAAATCAAAAGGGCCCTGTAATGTCAGCCCATACAGTTGATGAGCTGATGAGACCCACGTCTAGTTGTAAGACCATGATTAACGTTCCACAGGACGTTTTACATTCAAATATCCCTTATTAACTTTTGTTGGTTGAAATAATAAATACAAGGTGATTCAACGAGTACCAAGTTACCCATTAAAGTAAATAATCAATGGTACTAGCTTACAATACAAACGGCTGCGACAACATTGTGAAAACTAACTTAACACTGCTGTGTAACTTATACACGAACATAAAGCCACAGTTTATTTATATTTTGGTTATAGCTTAACTAAAATATGCAGTATTAGCTGATTAACGTGACTTACCAGGATTTTCCAGAGAAACCGTTTAGCTTGCTCCCGCTTAGCCGCGAAGTGGAGGTTAGTCGATGTTCATTTTTTAGCTGAAGTAAAATACAAAAACCGTTAATAGTAAATTCTTAATATTAAACTATTTAAAAGTACTACAGACATACGTATAATTAACGTTAGCCGACTAATTGTTACTTACCAAGATTTCCGAGGCGCGGAGAGCAGATGGGTAACCTTGTTGCTGAGGAAAGCAGCCAGACGTGGTGCGCACGTGATCACTTTAGCCGCGAATGTTACTCAATTTTATTTGTTGACGTTAAATCAATAAGACAATTTATAGGATTTACTAAATATATTTAGATTTTAAAACTGATCAGTACAAGTACATGATTCGCGTGTAGTTGGACGCTTGAACATTTTAGTTTACACGCTTCATTCGTGCGTCAAATTCGCTTCATTCGCGCGTCAAATTCGCTTCATTCGCGCGTCAAATTCACTTCATTGCAGACGCGAATTCGCGTCATGGGAGGGGCTTCTGCCAGCCGGCTCCACTCCCGTATAGATAAATTGCTTAAATTGTGTAAAGATCGTTTTTGACAACTTGCCAGATTGTCCGACCTCCTCACTCACTTTCTTCCAAGCAAGATCCTTTTTATTTCAGTTTCGATAAAAGTAAGATGTATCGTACCGATCCAGGTATCCACATAAAGCAACGGTGATTCTGTCCTCCATTGTTATTTGGGATTTCTGCCTCCTCTCACAACATCATAATCACCTGACTGCCAGAGCAAGCTCCTGATTGGTTAACGCGGCGCGAATTTTCGCCAAAGTTCAGATTTTTCAACTCGCGCGTTTCGCGCGAAACGCGCCATTCGCGCGAATCACGCGAACGCTCAATTCGCGTCATTCGCGCAAGTAGGTCTATCGCGTCTTTGCATTGACTTAACATGTAAATCACTCGCGCTTGACGCGCAATTCGCGTTTGGTCTGAACACAACATAACTGTAGGACTGTCGTGAGACGCTTTTGCACATGCGCAGTACAAATCGAGCAACACCTGAACGGATCAAGTCGACTGTAGTAAAATCTGGATGAACCGGAAGTGGCGTCCGTTTCGCGCATGCGTGGAACAAATCGTGTTTCCGGGACGGATCGGGTAGCGACAGATCCGTTCAGGTGTTGCTCGATTTGTACTGCGCATGTGCAAAAGCGTCTCACGACAGTCCTGCAGTTAGATATTTAGTGAAGAGTGAAGAGCAAATGTGATGGCGGTTTGGATTTTTTGCATTTGATAACTTAAATATTATCTCCTCAAAGTAGAAATTCTTGAAAGCCCTACAGAGCGTTGGAAGGTAAAACGGGTGTCTACGAATTATACACTCAAAGGTAAACAAAATAAATAGAGTGTGTGAATAATGGTGGCAGGGATGGAGGGAGGTAGTGAGTAAATGAATGACTAAAGAAGAGAAGGAACAAATGTATAAATAAATTGAACGAATTCAAGAAATTCTGTGTGTTTCATAAATACAGATTTTGTTTTTTAAAACTTTTTTTTATTTGTTAAAGTATGCTAAAATATGTGCAGCATAATTTATAAATAAAACATACTTTACTTAATGGTGTCTAACAATTGTAAACTATTAGTTTATATTTTTATTTTACAATTATTTAATTGGGGTAAAAATATTTATATTTTATAAATTAAAAATATTTCTCACTCATGACACACATCAGTTTTTTATATTATATTTTCATAAAATAAACTAAAAAATTATCAAAATTAATAAAAAAAGACAATTTTCCGCTTTTAAAAGTGTAGTGTAGCCTATTCCTCGTTCAGCCCATTTCTCTAAAACATTACAGATTGTAATTTGTTTAATGTCTTTGGATGTTAATTGCAATTTTCAATAAAGAGTTTATAAAAAAATATTTCCGGTATTGAACGAGTTGTGTCAAACGACCTTTATTTTTAAATTGCCGTAAATTGTTTCGGCCGGAAGTAGACGCAGTTTCGCGCATGCGCGGAACAAATCATGTTTCCGGGAAGGATCGGGTAGCGACAGGCATATCCTCGCTCCCTTTAGCGTCACTTCAAAGCGACGTCGATTAATGATTAAGGTACACAATGCACAATGCACAATGCACGGTGGCAGGGCGGTGCAAAACAATACAACAAATCGCAAAAAAAATATTAAAGCAAAATAAAAACACCAAAAATCAAATCTGAATCTGAAAATCAAATCTGAAAACACAATATCAAATCTAAAAACAAAATCATTTGTCATTTTGTTTTAGGAATTTTGCTTTTGCTTTTAGATTTGTTTTTAGTTTTGCAACTTTTTTTTCAAGTCTCAGCCACGGTAAAACACACTTCTGCAAAGGAAACATGTGTATCCTACGGGTAAGCTGGCTCATGACTCCTCAGAAAGCCTCCTCGATTCTCAACTGTGTCCCAAATCGGGAGCTGCAACCTTCTAAGGACGCAGACTTAAAAACAAGGACTTGTTATTTAAAGCACGCAGCCTCATAAGTCCAAGAACCGAACTGAAATTAGACGTACAGATATAAAGTCGCATTTTTGGGCTGCATTTGAAGCAACCTTTTAGTCGCAGTGCTGTGACGCAATCGATCTTAAAATGTTGATTTCAAATAGCGCATCCATCCCGCATCCATCGCAGTGCAATTAAAGAATTGACGTCCTTAAAGATTGCTGTGCTCGCTCGACTTCCCGGTCATAGGATGGAGGACAGAGGAGCGAGAAAACGAGGAGGCATATTGAGAAGCACTCATGAATTTCACACTTCGAATTTTCACCGGAAACATTAGACCATCCGGGTACTTTGAGAATTATATTTTCTAATACTATTAAGGAAGGATAGTATATGAATTGGGGCGCAGGAAAAACCTTTAACTTGCTGACCCCTTTCCTATGTCTTTTGAAGACTGTGATTGGTTGGTTGACCAAGAAGGAAAACACTGCACTTTTAAGTTAAGGGTCATTAGTTTGAAATTGCACATGTTATTTTTTTCTGTTTTACCATTCTCACCCACACACACACATATTCTTTATTTTTTATTTACCATGCAGTTGATGTCAATGTTTTGATAGAAAATGAACAGTGACACAATGCTATTCTGTAAGTGCTGTAATTGTTTGTGTGATCCCCATGGAAGATTTTGACAGAACCAAATCATCTCTGCTGCATAGACGCATTTCTCCAGTTGCTAAATATGTAAATGTAATGATTTCTTCTATTTCTGGCGCTATGACATTTCTGCGCTGTCTTGAAGATGGTAGTGTGTCTCATAGGATCGGTCACAAACATGAACCCTGCTCGATCTAATATGTTGTATCTTATTAACTCACAGCCATTCAGTTCAATGTAATTTAATGTTATAGCACATTTACAATTTGCACTGCATTTAGGCCGCTATACAACAAAACCAGGATTCACCAAAGATGAACATACACATAAACAATAAAAAATCTGATAAACCTTTAAAGTAATATGCTAATTGTCATGCATTGCAACACATTTCTTCACACTTTTGTTTTTCCATTTTCTCTGCTGCTAAAGAAACTCTTAAGTCTCATAAATGTCCTCCTGTCTACTCATAAAAATTTGGACCATAAGAGCTCTTTTAAGGGTTAAGATGCTTTATGAAGTACTTCTTTCTTTTCTAAGACCTTTTTTTGTAATTTTATGGGAAACGCCCACATTTCTAAGAATTTTCGTAGAATTTGTCACTGGGAGCAACTCTTCGCGCTAAGATTTTTCCTGAAAACGGGCCCAGCTCCTGCACAGCACCCCAGACAAATTATCAACGTCCTAAAATGAAATGCAGCACTTTAAAGAGACAGTGACAACAATAGGCCAGGTATCACATCACATTGGTGTGTACTGTATATGGCCATGATCCTTAAAAAGCTATAAAAAACTTTGCAGTGATTCTAAAATATGCAAGAACAAATTATTTTCTTGTATTATGGAGAGAATCAAGCAATGGACACTTTTGCAGGCGGAATGTTTACAGAAGATAATAAAATACAAACCAAGATGAATGATCATGCACAGGGCATTTTGACAAACAATACCTCTGGTATGGCAAAACACTACCATCAGAGAAATGTGCATTTTTGTGCCATTTCTCTAGCTGTGCTCGGTGCTTGTGTTCCAGAAAACCATCATAGAGGACATTTCCCGTGCCCATAGAACAAATCAACAATCCCATCAATATTCAGTGTTATTGAAGTGCTGAGCCAGGGAGGCGCAAGCCATGCATATTTCTTGTTTTGTTATTGTATTGCCAAGCACAAGTCCTTACCCCTTATATTCTGCAAACGCAGAAGCGTAAAGGTCAGGCTTTTGCGACCTTAACTTGCATGTTTGGCTTAGAACAGAGATCTTTACAATGAAAGAAACATATAAGTTTTTTAAGCTACTCTTTTGACTGCAAAACGCTTTCACCAGCCTGCGTGCATGTGTTTGTGACACGTGCAATCACTGTGTTAACATGGCAGGTGCTTTTTGATTGGCTTAGTTTTCCACATTTTCAACGCATCACATTGATATGCAAATGGCCCAACTTTAGTCACACAAAACTAAAGGACTTCATTGAAGCCCTCCATGTGATTGCTCACTTCACCCGTGCACTTAACAAGCACACTTCTCTTGCTGAAAAATCACCTAATTGCCATTTAAATGATGTGCAGCAAATTGAATCTGATACCCCACAATTATGTGCATTGTCCCTTTGCCCCTGTCTGTGATTGAGCTTTGTATTCAACAGGTAGGGCAACGCAAACAAGGCTTTCGAAGTTTGACGAAAGCAGGAATCCACTCAAAAGGGATACATGTGCCTTTTGGGTGTTCCGGGGTCACTTGAATTGAATTCGGATTGATCCCGGAGTAAGCTATCAGTGTAATGAAATGTTTGTGTGTGCAAAGAAGTCAAGCAGGGAATTGAAAATTGATAAGAAGCTTATGACAAAAGGAGACGTGCATAGTAAAAGGGTTGTGAATACAAATGATTTCCTGGCAGACAGCTGAATCAAATACAGCATATCCAGGCAAGAAATTTTTGAGAGGGATGCTGAGAACTTAAAAACCAGGGTCCATATTTCAAAAGGTAAATAATGAAGCAGCTCTCCCAAAATAGATTTTAAACTGCTAAGTGGAATTTTATATTTTTCACAAACTCCGCAGTGAGTTAGACATTATGAAATATTATCACTGACTGTATTTTTTTGTTACATAAACACAAGCTGTTTTGGACTTGGTCAGCAAGCTGAGTTACATTGCTGATCCGGAGGAAAAGAAATATAGCTCAGAAGTTCTTTTGTTCAATGCTCGGACTTATTGTAGCGATCACACGTCTGAGATTTACAAATATGAAGAGATTGTATAGCGAGACATTATTTTGTGCATTTATTTATACAAAAAAATGAAATCCTTAAAGAGACGGTTGACGGAAAATTATTCTTGTTAAACAGTTCTTGGTGACCATTGACTACCATAGTAGGAAAAATAATTGTAGTCAAAAGTGCCCTAGAACTGTTTGCTTTCCTACATTCTTCAAAATACATTTTGTGTTCAAGTTCAACAGTAAAAAAAAATTCATAAAGCAATTTTCCTACTGTGGCAGTCAATGGTGGCCAAGAACTGTTTGCTTACAAGCATTCTTCCCATTATCTTTCTCTGTGTTCATCAGAACAAAGAAATTTAAAATGATTTGGAACAACACGTGGGTAAGTAAATGAAGATGTTTTTGGGGCGAACTGTCCCTTTAAAAATTGAAAAAGCAAAATATCACCTCTACTGTGAACAGTCTCTTTCATGCATGAATTATGATAACCTCAGTCAGGAGTACATTCTTTTCTTGCTTTTTAAGGCAACCTTTTTTACTTTTTATTTTTCATTTGAGTGAACATCTGAATAGGTGACGGCATATAGGATGATGCACTAGTGTCCCCTGTAGAGGTCGATGTGAAATTGTGCCATCTAAACCCATGCATACGAATGACATGACATATTGACAGCTGAACTTCTATTCATTAAAGGGTTAATTTCTGAGATAAAATATATTTCGATAATTTTTGGGGGATATCAAAATTTGTAAAATGGTATTGCCATCATGAGATAATAAAACTCATCAATTGCAAAATTATCTGTAAATTACAGTAATTTGTCATCATTTTATTTCTATATCCAGATCTAGTAAATCAGTTTTGTTGAGAAACTATGGTGGGTCGAGCACAATTCTATTGTCTTGCTAGTTTATGAACAAAAACTTTTTAAATATGTGGCTGTGCAGTGTGTCTCAACACTGTTCCTGAATAAATGTGTCAAACAACTTGGTGTTATGCATGAAACTGTAAGACACAGCAAATGAAAGATCCACATTCTGGGATAATTTGGAAGAAGATAATAATAATAAGGTGGAGATCTCACAGAGTGGCAGAAATCAAGTCAAGCCAAGTTTAATGTGGCGGACCTGTGTAGGTGTTTCAAATGAAGAATAAGAATAAATTTAAATAATAAGAATAAGATCTATTTCAGCTTTGTGTACAAATGTGAGAACAGTATGGTTTCCATTAGTTTGTTTTTTCTTTTCGAGTATGTTTTGTTATTTAGATTTTGTTCAAAGCAACATCTATTAGACCAGTGGTTCTCAAACTTTTTTTGCATAGTTAAAAAATGTAACCGCAACCTCTCCTAACTTGCATTATTTCGCACCCAGACACTGCTCCTGATTCCGGGTCTGGGTCTCTTATGAATTGAAATGCGTTTTAAATGTATGAATTATTTTTTTATGCATATTTGTGTAGTCCTTATTTCATACAACTATGCTATTATCATTATTTATTGACTTGTTGATTTTCATTATTTATTCCTAAATTTTACCCCAAATTACCCCTGGGGGTACGCGTACCCCAGTATGGGAACCACTGTATTAGAGGAAATTGGGGATTTGCTCTTTCCATGTGGGAACGAGAATAAAAACTAAGGTTTTTGAAATGAAAGGTGAATGTCCATCTAGCTATCTGCTTCTTTCATATAGTGAACCACACAATCAATAACAAAAAAGCAGAAAAAACATAATTCTTCAAAGTATGGCTTATTCTCTTTGAAGATTGACGTCATTGGACTTTGAAGAAGTTTGATAGAGCTCATGAATGAATCATTATGGACTTAGATGTGACCCTATGAGCGGATGTAAAGCGATGTTATCATATTTTTTAATGTCATAATATCAATGCAACTGAAACTTTGAATGTTGCGTTGTGCAATTCATTTATATCTAAAGACAATCATTCCTTATCTAACAAGATCATGATCCCACATGAACAAACATCACGTTTCATACTAAAACACTGGCATTATAATGCAAATAAAGACCGGAAAGCTTTAGTAGTGTCTTTCTGAGTATGTTTGTGTGTTTGTTAAACCTTTTTTCATGGAAAGCTGTGCCCATTGTTGCCCAAAGCAAACTAGAATCGCAACCTCTTTTAGTTTTCTCTTGTCAGCCACTTCAGACTTAATTTAACATAATCTGAATCATAGGGAAAAAAATCAACTAACCATAATCAAACTAAAATTGTTTATTCCAATTTGTTTTTGGAATCAAGACATTTAGAAGCATGTAATGGATTCAATTGTTTTGGTTGCTTTTTTTATAAGATAATCGTATTGCCGTTGCAGCCAATGGTAGTAATTCAACCCTCTCTCATTTGTCACAGCGGGGTGATTCTTCTCCGCAAAAACATCATTACATTAGGTTTTTATCTCTACAAACAGAGGAATTTATTATCTTGAAAATGAAAATGACTGCAAGATATTTGTGCTCAGAACATGCTGGAAATCCAAAGAAACTGAAAACTGTTTACATTAAAAGTGGCTCCAATTATGATTAAAATATATTGAATACATGCCTAAAATTCTAATGTTTGTGTGTTGGAGGATAAGGAGGGTGTTGGATGGTATGTCAGTGCATTGAAACTTTAGCCCCTGGAGAAATGAAAGCTGCATAAATGGCAAACAAACAAACAGAATGCATTGCATATTATTTATGGTAAATGTGGTTTACGATCTGAGATCACCAGATATGTGATATTTTCTGTAAATAAATGTATCTTTTATAAATCTATACAACCATCAAAACGATATGCTACTGCCTTTCAAAATTATTTAAAAAGTAATTTCTTCTGAAATATGTTATACGAAAAATCTATTCAATAACATTTAACAGAAAACGATATGCTGCCAACCCCAAGGGATGTGTTTCACTGTTCTCTTATACATATCTAGTAGGATCTGGATATTGAAAGACAGATTGTTTGTCATGGGAAGTGCAGTATCTGGTGAGATTTAGAAACACTGTTGTTGCTCATTTCAACATTTGCTCAATTACACTTTTTCGAGGGAGATTCTCCAGGTTATATCCTCCATTTTACACACGTAAGTGGGTTGTTGAGTCAATAATCTTCAAAACATTTGCTACACTATGGCATGTATGCTACAAACATGTCTGTTTCACAAAAGGAAAGAAAGAAAATTATTTTTTATTAACCTTTTGATTACTTTTATGGGGGAACTGAAAATGTTTATTTTATGGCATTGCTGTGAAGAACCTTTTGTAGCACCTTTATTTTAAAAGGGATACTTTACCCCAAAATTAATTCTGTCATCATGTACCCTCAGATTGTTCCAAACCTGTAAAAATGTATTTGTTCTGATGATTACACTGTGAGACATCCGGAATATTCATAAATCTCACCCCCACTGACTCCCATAGTATTTATGGCAGTAAATGGTGGGTGAGATCAGACATTCTTCCAAATCTCTTCCCATGTGTTCAGCACAACAAATAAAATTATACTGGTTTGGAACAATCTAAGAAAGAGTAAATGATGATGGAATTTTCATTTTTAGGTTAAGTATCCCTTTAAGATTGAACAAAATTTCTGCTAACGAAAATGAAAAAAAACATCTGCCATTGAGACATTATTTGTGACATTATTATATATTGTTTTAAACCAGATTATTATTAAAATTCATTCATGAGTTTTGTAAATATATATCAAGTCTTCATTTGAGTGTAATTACTGTTGCTATGGGAACAGGAAACAGTATTGGACTCTCTTCACTGGTTTCGATTGTAGAATCCAGTTTATGGTCTCATTTGTTTATGAAGGACTAAATGGCTAAGCACCTCATTACGTCTCCTCCTCTTTCAATATCAGGCTTGTAGACTTCAAAGGTCATCAAATAGCCTGCTATTGTCTGTTCCCAGGACCTGCGTACATTCTGAGTGTGACCTCTTAATGTCTTTTTCAAGACTATTTCTCTTTAGGCTTAACAATTATTTAGCAAGGCAGTATTGCAAAACCTCAATGTTTAATCCTGACAGTGAAAGAGTGTGTAAATGATACATTAATTTGTTTTAGGTTTTTTGGTTTCATTGTACTGCTCTATGGTTAACAGGTGTTCTTAAACGTGCCATAGAAATCAAACTCACTGTAAGAGTCATCACAGTTTGCATGTTACAAGCCTTCCCTCTATTGGAAAAATAAACAAACTGCAGGAAAATACATAAGTTTACCAGCAGATGTCAGTCAATACAAACAATTGCACTTCACATCTTTTTTCTTCATGCTCGATGATCCTTCTTAAGTTTGAAACATCACAGGAGAAACAAATATTGTGTTAGATTGGCACACACAGAGACAGTGAATTATTAGTGTAAAAACTGTATTTTTAGTGTGACAGTTATATAGACGTGTGTCAACATTTGTTTTCTTGCCTAGACGTGAGGAATTTGAGCTCCATTTATTTTACATGTTGACTCATCAAACAAAACTTGGCAGAAACAAATTTTCTCTGCTGTCTGTGTTTTCCTTGCCAACTCCTCTGAAGAAATACACATAAAAGAATATTAAAGAGTTTCCAAAAGAATTTAACTTTTAAACTAATTCCAGGTTATTTTGCTTAAGAATCTTTTGGAATTGCTTTTGTAATAAATATTTTATATTTATACTGTAATGGTTACCTCTGCTATCCATTTTAATTTTTTTTACTTTGTTGAGAATGTCTTTCTGAATGGAAATTTATCCACTCCAGTGTAGTTTATTTAAAAGCAAAGGAAAAAGAGTCAGATGCACGCTGATATCTATGGGAGTATGCAGTAAAAATGTATAGGGTAGGTTATTGACTTTATTGAATAGTTTTATTGTGGTTTTATTACTTTTATGTAGCCTATAGCCAAACAAATGCCAACACATGAGCCATTTTTTTTAAATCAATTTTACAAAAATCATTTTAATGGAAAGAGATTGTGGGTTTTAAACTTTCCTACACCCTGATCCTTTACATATCAAACACAATTGAATTTTTTTTAATTTAAATGTGATATAAACTGTGGCAAACAATTGTCTATCAAACAATACCAAAAACTCAACATGTTTATTTCCTTTTTAGCCCATGCAATTTCCCTTCGACCAAAGCATTTTCTAAGGGACCACACACCTGCTTGGGATTATATATTGGATATTTTAATACTGCATATGTGCAAATGTGGAAATCGCTGGCAGTAAACCTCCGAGCATCCATCCTTGTTTGGCAGCAACAGATATAAATAAATAAATGCATTGACAAACTGCATATTGATAAGCCAGACACTAAAGAAACGGTGCGCTTTCGAAATAAGTACTGCGCGTGTGAACTGTGTGGATGAAACAGCTCTCAAAGCTATCATTACGGATACAGTTGGCGGAAATAAACACATCAGCTCAGGCAGAGGAACATTTTGGAGGTGTGGCACACCTTTTGAATTCGATGATTCACAATGGCACAGAAACCATACAAAGAAGGATACTATACCACGCAAGATGTCTCAAATGACACAAAAGACGCCCACTTTTAATGACATGATTGCTCATGGTGGTAATCTGATATCTTTCAAGATAGTTTATAACAAAAGAAACATTGTTCAAAATGGTATTATAATCATTCCGTTGTGATGATGGTCGAAATGAACATAATGATGATTAGCGTTTTGTTTCATTGTCCCTTTAAAGTTTTCCCATACATGGATCCTGTAAGTTTCATGTACGCATATGGTTTCTTTATAATATCAAATAACATCAAGCTGTAAACAAGTGAATGTACACTGCATCTTGTAAATAGCATCTGCAATGCTCAACGACACCAAACATTTGGCTAGCCTAGTGCATTAAATTGGAAACTGGTGCTACTTTTACACTAGGCTAGTGTTCTCTGCAAGTTCACCATGGACACGCTGGATCTTTTTCTAAAGCCACAGTTAAAACTACTTCCACTACAGCCCTGCCTGGGATCTACATTAAGGAAGCATCAGTGAAGTGATCCGTGGGGAGATCATTATTTAGAGGAGGAAGAATGACAAAATGGGCACCGCCTTCAAAGCAGACTACACGCAATTATGTACACCTCTGTTCATCTAAACAGAGAAACTGAAAATATAAACATATATCGCGAATTATCATTTTACTAAGATTTTTCCAAAGACACTTCAAAAACGCGCATCTAATAATATGAAAAATACGCTGCGTGTGACTCAATCCCCCTCCCGTTTCTTTCCAAGGCTAGTCAATGTATATTGTTGTTTGCCTCAAGCTCGGTTCCGTGCAATATTCCGTTCATATCATCTCTCCTCACAGGCGCCGCTGATTGGCCGGATTAATTCGCGTGCATCTTGAGGCTGCGTGCGCGCGCGCTCTCTCCTCTCCATCTCAGCGCGCGACATACGGGCACGCTAAATTAAATCGCAGCGCTATCAATACGGCTCAGCGGCGAACGTCTTTCTTCACGGCCGATTTCCCTCCAGAAAACTTCGCGGAAACTTCGCTGGCGCACGGATTACTGGTTCTTCGTTGCGAGCGCGGAAGAAAACAGTGATAATATAAGCACGCCGTGCGGTTTCCAAAAGGAATTGCGATGTGTCCGACCAAGGCGATAATCTTGGTGCTTCTTTACTTCGGCAGAGCAGGTGAGATCGACTTTAAGTGTTATGCTGTAGCAGTAGGTAAATGGTTGTATAATGAATAGCAGTGTTTTTGTGCGTTTTGCAGGCGGGCGTGCTACTTTTACGTGAACTCTGTGGACAGTGATGTAGTGCCACTGGCAGGTGCATAAATCGACCTGTTTGAATTCCGCTGTGCTTATTGACCAGCACTGTTGAATGTGTTTGTGTGGTTCATTGTATGTATTGTGTGCAATGTTTTATTTTGTTGGACTCGCGAGAAAGCAGATAGGCTACCCTAAATGTATAAAAGTGACCATTGTTAGCTAACTGGCTAGGCTATTTTCAATGGGCTTTGACAATGGGTTGCTCTTAACAAGTCAAGACTGTCCGAGACAACATTAAAGCAGTCCTTATGTTGCGCTGCATGAATTGCACCTGCTTGCATTATGTGACGTTACAGATGCCCGATTATTTCTGTTGACGAATTCAAGTGAATATCGATGTACATTTAGTCTTGTTTAGAAACCCTCACATTTTAGTCTTTGTACTCGCGAAATGTTCCGATTGTGTCTTGGAAGAAAAGCATTGCTTGAATTGCAGTTGATCTGTGATAGATTCATTTGGGACAGTGGTGGGATGGATTTCTTGGCAATCCACCTGCTGCACGAGTCGGGAATGACCCAATCAGAGACTTTGGGCGGGAACGATCTGTTACTTTCATCTATGATGTAATAAACAACAAATTTATTCGGAACCCCGACTTATGACGAAGGTTCTCGATGTTCTTCCAAACGTCTTCTCTCATAAAATAACGTCAAATTCACATGGCTCATTGCAATTGTGTTACACGAGGAGCTAAAAATAAACCATGGTTTTACAGAATTAAAGTCAAATTACTGCTGCCCTGTTTTTTGGTTTGCAGATAACAATTGGTATTAATGTAGTTTTACTTAAAATACTATTGTTTCTGTAGTGAGTAAGAATGGTAAAATAATGTAGGGCTGCTTTGGTTATTGTAGTGCAACATTGGTTTTTTTATACAGTATACGAGAGATAATGCGTATGAGAGATGATAAAAAATGCAAAATTGTTGTTTGCTAGCATTGTAAAATCAACTAGATGCTACATTTGCTTCCGGTTATGTCATCATACGAGGTCAACGCTAGGCATTACTCCTGAGATTTCATCATTGTCATTGTAGAGATACGATGGGCGGGGCACTGTGGTCACATGATGCACTACCACAGGTTGTGGGCATGAGTCATCTTTGTGATGTAATCTCTCTAATCTCTTTGGGGTTTTAATTAGCTGTGCTCAAGATAGCCTCCTCTTACTCCGAGGGCCCAAGCAAGACGGAAAACAATAAGATGGAAGCCAACTCACAGCACAACATTGAGCCGGAAACACAGGTTGATCTTCCAGTCTCGTTTTTTGTGTACATGTGGCCTGAAGAAAATTGGTTTTAACAGGACAGATGTTGCCCTGACAGAGCAATTTCCCATGATCATTAAAGCTGTACGCGTGTGTTTGCTCTGACACGCACATACACACGCCCGGACAAGGAGAATGGATGTTGTGCATGTATATGACTGTGAATCTGTCTTCTCGTAGTGGATTTGTGCTTGTGTGTTCGATGTTTCACAGGATCACTGTTATTTATTGTCTACAGCATGAGGGTCGCAGTGTGTCCAAATAAGTGGATTTTCTATTTCACTGCCTCCCACTATTAACTCTTCGGCATCCAGCATTGCATCATTATATGTTTTTGTATTATCATGCAATGCTTAAATTATTATTTTTTCTTTGAAAAGGTTAGTCAGTGTAGAGGAAGCTTATGTCACTTAAGCTGGATAAACCAAAGAATGCCTTTGGGCTGAAGGCATGTTATATTCACGACTTTGGCACCATTTGGTGGCGGAGTATGTTAAGGCCTCCCCATATGTCCACTTTGAATCATTGAAACCATTAGCTGGGATTGGTCTCTCACTCTTAGCTTTCGGCAGCCTGTGTTTCACTGGATCTCTTTAAACCTTCATAGTAATTTCCTAGAAACGCTGATTTGAAGTACAGTATATGATAGCAATCATGCGGTAAAACCGTTATTCCGTATAGGAAGGCTTTATTATGAAGAATCCTACTGTAGACAGGGATGGGTATCGTAAGATTTTATCAATATTGATATGGTTATCAATACTGTTATCGATACTACGCTCTATAATTTGATGCAAAAACACATGATGTTAAAAGATGTTACACGTTTTAAGATTCTTTGTTACAGTTGAGCTTTAGAACTGCAGTTTACAAATGCTTCTGAGCAAACAGAAAATGCCACATACCAAAACGTGTTCCTTAGCATACCACTTACGGCACTTAGCATGTGCATAGGATTACATCATAATGTAATTCAACATATTTACTTTACATCACTATGGTTATTTGGCTGGTAGACAGAATTTCTTTTTTCCTTTCTGGTTTTAGGTCTACATAAATCTTAGTACTATTTTCTAAGCAAGTAATATATTTATATTTATGCATTTGGCAGTCGCTTTTTTTCCAAAGCGACTTGCATTGCTTTAACCTATACATTTATACTTGGGTACATGCAATCCCCTGGGATTGAACCCACAACCTTGCGTTGTTAACGCAATGCTCTTACCACTGAGCTACAGGAAAGCTTTAATAATATTATTTATTATTTTACTAGCACATTTACTTCAATTCACTAAAGTTAGTAAATATACTCTGTGGCAGAATAATTAAAAACAATGTTATAACTTGTTCTCAAATGAAGGACTTTTATTTTGTCGGGTTTCCGCAAAGGGGTGTTTGATGGAAGCTTCCTCGTTGTGAAATGCGGACGCTGAAAGCTCCACAAGCACAACCATGTCACTCTTTTACATGCAAAAGAAGCAGAACACAAATACATCGCGGAAATTACATGGCCCTAGATATCAAACATACATCGAGCAACGCAAGTATCGATTACTGTATCATTTCTCATGAAACTTATCGACCCAATTATGTACCGATTCAAAAAAGTAACCGTTCTAGGTACCCATCTCTAACTGTGGATGGATGTGCCTGTCAGGCCACACTGGCAGAACATTTGCCCTGGTTCGTTCCTTTGCGTGTACCATCGTCCAGGATTGAGTCCTGTGTTCTGGGGACATCCTGTTTTGCTAAATATCTCTCTGGGATCTACAGTGTAGATCTTCTGCTTGGTCTCACCTTTTGATCATGAGTGGAGCTGGCAGATCTAGGCCTTCAAAATGCTGCAGGAGCAAAGGCATGTACATGCTTAATGAGACTGGCCTTTTACGGTTTACCTTAATAGTTTGCCTGTAATGAATATTATTTATGAGTTTTGTTTCATATGTGGCTGCATGGTTTATTCTTAAAGTAATGGGTGGCTGAAGTGCTTGCGGATTGGAGCAGAATTATTGACTTGAGTTAAAAGTGTTGTGTCCTGGATATTGGTCATAGTAACTGTCAAGTTCTCTTGTTTGGAGTTTTTGCATTGGCTGCATTTTAGTAGTTTTTTTAACTTTCTTTCCTGTTTCCAAAGGATGTTGTTTCCTTGCAGGGTCGTCATTAATTCTTCTGCTGTATATTCTTGTTCTCTTTGCAATAGGTATCTTTATATTCTGTCTGGTGCTGAAACATATTGAGAGAAGGGATTTAGAAATGCAATAACAGTGGCTCTATATTTATATATATAGATATTGTACACTTGCACAGCATTTTATTTGTTGGTGTAAGATTTCTTAGAATGCTGTGTGTGAACTGCTGTTTTGTTTCGGATTGGTGACCAATCTGGCACAGTTATGTTTATATTGTTGAGTCGCTATGTACTATGCTAACAAGAGATGCAAAAAAATCATTTGTAATTTAAAGGCCCAGTGTATTCAATTTAGTGGCATTTAGTGGTGAGATTGCTAACTGCAATCAGCGGCTCACTCCACCCATCCCTTTTGAAGGACTACAGCAGATCTCACGGGATAAAGATGTTTTTATGTCTGATTAGGGCTACTGTAGAAACAACAAGCCGAAGTCCATGTAAGGGGACCCGCGTTTGTGTAGATAGAAATAGCTCGTTCTAATGTATTAAAAACAAAATGCTTCTTTATGGAAGGTCTTTATAAACCTCTGAAGATATAGTTATTCACTATATTGCTTTTCTGTCAATAGATCAGTAAGTATGTCATTTCTAACATGACATGTGGTACCAAACAAAATTGCAAAAGAAATTACCGTTTTCAGACGCTTTAAAACCATTTTCAGAAGTCATTTTAAAAAAAGAAATTTTTGTTTGGTGCCACGGAAATTACTTTTTTTTCTTTAAAGTTTCAATGGAATCAAACATATGGTAGCCTTCAGTATATCAGCTGTTGTATATTGTGCATTTGTCAAACCATTTCATGAGGGCTTCATAATTTCATTGTTATTTTATTTTTGATGACTCTTAAAATGAAGCGGGCTTGTTTTGCTACTGAAATGTTAAGCCCACCTTAACATAGAATATAGTGTTTCCCTGGGTCATTCGCATTTGACTTTCTTTAAGTCAAGGCATTAAGACATAATAATACTTTAAAGCTGCTCTGCAACAACATGGATTGTTGAAAGCTCTGTACAAATAAAAGTGACTATGTAAAGGATCTCTTCTTTGCCTGTGTACAGAGTAGTAATGCTCACAGAATTTTTTGTGCATGTTGAACTTCTAAAAGAGTAACAAAAATCTATTTATGTCATTATGTAATTGCTCTTCAGGCACTAGTGTTCCTCTTTGGAGACATACTGTTTATAAAACATGTGGAGTTTGGATGACGTAAACAGCAGTGGTTCAGTAATGGTCCAGAAGAACGTCTAGTTTCAGTTCTTTAATTCTACACAAAACAGAATATTTATAACCGACTTAAAATGTTAGACACGTGTCTTTAAGATTTATTATATAAATATGATTTAAAAATATATACATCATATTAGTAATTATTGAAATTTTTTGCTTGTTTTGTGGCCCAATTTGCAACAATGGCTTCAATTGTCGACAGCATTCGTTTTTGTAGCCATCTTGTAGAGTTCAACTGTAAATTTCTCAATTTACTCAATCTATGATTGTTTGCATGCTTTTTTTAAAGGTGTGATGAACTGGCCTTGTTTATTGTTTTATACTGTTGTATGAGGTGTATTTAAGACGTTCAAGTGATTTTTACATTCAAAAATAAGAAGTATTAGGCTAAATTCTACCCGGGTGTTTGAGGGCGGCTCTACAAACGCTCTGTTTAAATGGGCATTGCAGACTTTATAAGTAAACGCCCACCGCTTTGATTGGACAGCAGTTTGCGTAGTTGGAGCCTTCTGTGAATATGGTTAGAGATGTAACGTTAGGTTACACATAAGCACCATTCACAGTTTTCGCACGGCATTAGTATTATCTGGAGATCTCCTGTGATTTATAAATTACCTCCCCACATTAGTATTTCATTTGATTAGTTTTATATGACCGTAACTGTCACATTTGAGACCCGTGATCACGAACCGGTCAAAATAACACCGCTATCCCGAGTCTCAAATGTTACGAGAGTTTCCATGATAAATAAACAAACGGGAGAGTCCCGTTAATTTATGAATATTCTATCACACCAAAACACTTCAAAACATCCTACATTATTCGCAAACGGTGGATAAAACATTAAAAAAATTATATGAGCCCATCAAATCACACGAGCTTAAGATCACATACAACATCTGCAATTAATACAAATGACTAGAGGTCCCCAGGTAATACTAATCTCGTGCGATTAGTGCTCAGGGCACATCAAGTGATCTCTAAAAAGCAATAGTGACACATAGTACAACATTTTTTTACTCGCATATGATTGCTGCGCCATTCCTTTTGGATCCAATATTGACGGCACATCACCGTCAAAATTAATTTATTCCCTCCACAAATTCAGTTTCGATTTGTGCCTTGTTCACGAAGGAATCCTCAGAGAAATTAAACAAACAAACGCTCCAAGTTTTTCCCAAATTTTATTTAGGGTTAATACCGGACCGTACTTTGTATGAAAGGGTTAAAAATGATGAGTCCCCATTCATGTGCCCCCAATTCTTTTGGTGTGTCTCATTATGCACACACACTCTCTCTCACTGTCTCTCACACACACACTTTCTCATTCTCGTGTTCTTTTCTCTGACACGCGCACACCCCTTCTGTCTGTTTTTTTCTCGCTCTCTCTTTCAATTACAAGCACGTGCCAGGCGCGCACACACTTATGCACACAGACGGAGAGTACAACATGACTGGGTGACCTCCCCTGCCTGAGATGCCTCACACTTATTTGCCCAACAGAAGCTGGATGTATCACGGCCCCTACAGTGATGGCTTTCTTTTGCCCGGACATTGCATGTGGGGCTTGAGGAAAATATCCATGAACAGTTAGACCATCATAGACACCGGAAACGGAGACAAAGAGACAACTGATGAGCACTTCACTGGGTAAAAGCCCCCTTAATCCCCTGTCTCAGTACTATAATACTAACATTACTGTTTTAGTAATATAGTACTGATACCGAAGTGTTGTTCCTAGGCTTCGGTGTTGAACATTACAATGGGAATGTATTTATAAGGAAAGTCTGAGGTTTATTTCAGGGCTGCACTGTGGACTAGCAGGCAGTGTTATGAGGCACTCAATCAGGAATGTCCCTTCTGGTCTGATGGCAGAGAATTTGCTATGTCAGGCTGCAGTGAGTGCGTCATCCAGGGCCCACAGCTTGATGAGAACATGGATGCATTAGTCTGTCTGCTCGGCTGCTCTCGGTCCAGCGCTCTGTAAATACAGGGTGACTGAACAGGGTCACTGCCTCTTTTTTTGTCCCTCTTTTTTCATTCCAAGCTCCATATTCACAAAACAGCCATGTACTATAGCCACAAGAAGCATGCTTTGGAATTTGTTCCAAAGAACCAGCATTTATTAATGGCGATAATTGAAACAAACTAGTAACTGCTTTTCTAAGCAAAGCTTTTGGTTGGTAAACAATAAATTGAGAGAAAATGAAGCATTCTTGCATGAGGGTCCTGTGACATATCTAGGGGTCTATGTGATGCGGTCTTCTGATTTCGGCCAAGGAACCTAGAAAAACCTAGCAAAAGCCATATAACAACATGATCTTATAGGTTTCATTTATATAGGGCCTTTCCAGCATTAACACTGTTAACATTTTCTTAAACAATGAAAAATTCTTTAATGACAAAGTTGTTTCACCGCAAGATTGGGATCAATTGCTAGACAACTTGCGAACACAGTTTAACATGCATCAAGTCATTTAGCATGGGAGTACTTCTGCAGAAGTACAGCTTGTTAATCTATATTTAGAAGAAGAGGAATTGTCAGATGCGAGCATTGCTTCCAGCCTAGGATGTGTTCGCTGTGATCATCTGTATTCTCTTGCAATGAGAATGTTGATAAGCTCACTAAGCGTAAAGAGTCAAGCCCAATTTTTGGCAGACACGTGAGAAGGAAATCAATGTTTTTTAATTGTACAGGGTAAGACTGTGAACCTCATGCATTAGTACATTTCCACCATCAGACCAAATCCAGTTGGTATGGTTAGGCTTTTTCTATTGTGGTGCTGCGAAAGTAGGCCTAGAATTACAAGGATAGTTTACCTAAAAAATAAAAATTCTTATCATTTGTTCATCATTCTTTTGAAGTATGTCGGTAACCAAAAAACATTGACCCTCATTGACTTCTATTATATGATTGCAAAATCATTGAGAAATTTCTCAATTTATTTTGTGTTCCACAGAAGTTTTTCTTGTTTTTGGCTGAACTATCCCTTTACATCAGTAATTGTGAACCTTTATAATCAAAACAAATTTTCTTAAATTCCATTTACTTTCAAGTATTAGCAAACTACTAAGAAGCAGGTGAGTTACCATGGCAACTGGTAAGTGACCAATCATAAGTCACCATGTCACAGCATCTGTTCCACCAACAGGATTGAAAACAGTTAGCTGTGCCGAAAAATCTGGTCCTGAGAGCCTTTTTGTAATCTCATTTTGAGTTTTCTAGGGGAGATGTAACTGGATCTGTTCCTCGTGATGCTCAGGATTGTTCAAGCCGATAGTGGAAAAGCAGTTAAGATGTCCAGAGTTCATCCCTGAATTCGAGTCAGCCGCTGTAGTTCTGGCATGACTGCAAAGCATTGTACCTGCATGCAGTCGACGTGCTGGGTGGAGGTGCTTCTCCACCATCTGTTGCCCTGTCACTAGATATAACACACCTTTTTCAGCAGCTAGACTTAGCAAACATCAGAATTTTGACAGATCCCGCTGCATTCTTTTGTGGGGCAATGATTTCTACCTAAATCAATTCCACAAGCATTGTGGCTATTATATTTACAACTGAGCTGGTTATTGAACAAATAAAACTGCCAGTTGGAGTGTTATTAATATCTGAAATGGATTACAATGTCACGATTTAAGTAGGATGTTACCGATCTCCCGATGGTGTGACAAGCATTGTACTTCTTTGTGCGCTTAAATCATACAGTAACAGTATATTGGAGTGCCAAGTTGGCGTCGGTTCAGTTGAGAACTTTCGAAAACTTCACTGGATATGAATAGCCAAATTGTTTCTTACATATCTTGTTTTCTACGGAAAAGGTCTCACGCCTAAGAAACGGAGACGGGGCCATCTGTTGCTTAAACCCGACCCTAGAAGTCGACAATGGTTGCAGATGCTGAAAGCTTTCATTTTGTGCATTCACAATGAGATTAGGGGCCTTGTTACTCCCACAACAATAGTAGTGGATTATAAAGTTACAACAGATATAAAACTGAATAACTGCTTGTATCGACTGACTCATTTGTCACTGTTCTGGGGTTTCTCTCAGGTCCTCTTTATGCTGAGGCTCAGCATGGTGCTGTGCTTTTTATTCTTGTATTTTTACTTGAGGATCTGGTTTAAGAGTATTTAATAGTATTGCTTGGTGCACGGCATGTTGAGATGCCCAGGAGCCAAGCAGACGGGCTGGGGCGGATTAGCATAATTAAACCTGGCTTGTATTAATGAGAGGTATCCCTGATCTGCTGGATATATGAGAAACCGCTCGTCGCTACTTTAGCAATTGGTCACAGGTTCCCAGAAGAAACAAGGAATAAACAAATTATTAATATCTAGAGATAGAGGATTGACCACACTGTGGTACTTTTCCTAAAATAAATACTTTTAAAAATAAATGTTCTTCATGAGAGCGCACTAAAGATAAAATTTTCCCACCGGCTTATTGGCGTGTAATAAAACTGGTAATGAGGGGTTTGCTGATGAGTGGTCGAAGATGCGGCCGAGCGCATGATGCATTTTACTTTGTATGGAATTAGCAACAATTCGGGAACGGCAATTTCTTGAATTAATGGTGGATCGATAAATCAATCATTCTTAATAAAAACACACAAATCTACAAAAAAGTACAATGCCATTTGCTTATAATAAACGGTAACACTGACCTTACAAAACAAATAACCCATGCACACACTATCAGAAATGAATCCGAAATGAATAAGAAAGGGAATACGAAACGAAAAACATTTATGTTTAATTATTAAATAAGGAACGAATAAGAAAGGAATAGCCGAAAGAAAAACTTGTTAAATAAATGGCAAAGCACTGGCTTTTTAAAATTAGATCAAAAAGATAATTAAAACTTAAAAGGCTCCTGAAGACAGTGCTTACATATTCTACTACTTGTTTTTTTGACAGAAAAGCCTCCGCCATCGTCTTTACAGTCAGTTTACTTCACACTCCTCACATGACAAATTAAATCGAACTCCTGCTTTGCTGCTTCTTTGCTACGACACTTGTTCTGCTTAAACTGAATGCAGCAGTTGCTTTCAGATGCGCAACCTGGTCTTTAACTAAACTAAGTGATTTATTATTGTAAAATAAAAATTCTAGATGAAGGTGGGGGTCGTTGCATCGGTGAATCGGTTGGTGGGTGGACACTGTGTATCACCGGTGTACTGTGAAGCGCACCCGCGTCAAGGATTCTGCTCACAACATCATCCATCAGGATGTGTAGAAAGAGTTGCACAAGCTTGCTGTGACTTTTTTATAAATGTTATAATATTATTTAATCATTTTGAGCATTGTATTGTTCCACTGAGCGATTGAAGTTAGTGTCTCTGTGACACTCGCTTAACACCCCATAAACATCCGTAGTATGCATTGGGACAGTTGCTCTGAAATATGTTTAAATTGCAAAACCCACTGCTGCTTTTCACCAAATGTACCTGTACATTTACATGTTCCGGAACAAAAGCTCCAAATGAGCCAGGTGTGAAGACACCCTAAGATTATTTACCATGCTGGGTCCTCAGCTTTACCAGCTGAGCTGTTGAAGAGCATGGTTGTGTTAGACCGGGACTAACCCTCATAAACCAGTCTACACCAGCAGAAAGAGGGTTTCTGATGTGGACATCTGATCTTGCGTAACCACACTTTTGAATATTGGCATTAAGTTGGGTCCAACCTATATCTTATTTATGAGTAGAACTGTTCCACACTAGAACACATTCTTTGACTATTTTTTGTTACTGCCGTTTTTTGTTTAAAAAAATTAAATAACGATTTAAAAAAAACTCAAATATGCCTCATTGTGTATCGAAAATATGTGCAGAAAAGTATGCTGTCCTACTTTTGTCTGTCTAAAAATAATATCGGATCATTTCTGATAAAACATTGAGGTAAAGAAAGAGAAATGGTCATTCTGCTTTTGGATACCCTTTTGGATAAGAAAGAAAAGTCACAGATGAGATCATCTCATTTTTTTCTCTCAGACGTCAATAAGATTAAAGGAGAGCAAATGGAATAATTTACGTAAATCTTCTGTCTATCAGATATTTCTCATGAGATATAGACCCAGAAATCTTACTTAATGTCTTGATTAGAGATTTAGAATTCTCAATGTCACAAACTGTGCTCAAATTTGCCAAGTCTGCAAACAGGAGTCAATGTTATTGAAGTCTTAAATATGAAGACAATCATTACTTATCAAATTTAATCTAATCCCGATTATTTAACTTTTTTACAATCTACATTTGGTTCTATTCTTACTTCAGTTTAGGAGAAACATCTGAGACTACAGTAAATCAATACTTGCAAATGAAACACAACTCAGAACAGCATCAAATCTCCTGAGATATAAGAGCAACCATTGAGCAATAACATTTTCCTCTGGGTCTCTAGTTTTGCTCTTAAGTGCGTTAGCGTTTAAATTTGATGCCTTTTAGTTGGCTAATGATGCAGTGACTAACTAAATTATGTTTCCAGATGGACTGGTTAAAAACAATCTCCAGGTGACTCACAGATGTCACGTGAAAGCCGGCCAATCAGATTAGAGCTTGCCAGATCGATAAAGTGCCTTCCAGTCTTGTGTCAATATGCATCAGGCAGTCGGTGAACAGACTGCTGTGGGCGTTCTGTCTGAGTTTGAGACTTGAGCTCTGGGTCAAACTGCCTCGCTTGTCCCAATGCACAAGGAATAGATGTCTAACAGACAGATTAATTGAACTTCTGGTGACTGGGGGATCCAGATTTAGCGTTTTCCATCAAGATTGTGATCTAATTTCTTTTTAGAAATATGGAACTGCATCAGAAATGGGATTTATTCATTCCCCGCCAGCTTTAGCGTTGCACTCACAGTACAGTATAACGAAGAGGCTTAGCCCTAAATATTCTGGGTTGACAAAATTCCTCAAAGACGAAATAAAAACGACACTGTTTATACACAGTTTAGTAATTCCAGATATTGTTCCTTCAACCCCCTCCTGTTTCCCATTCGATAACAGTACTTCCTCCCTTTTTAAACATGACACTTAATCATCTCGAAATAACGTCTCCGTTGACAAAAGCAATGAGCAGCCGTGGAAATGGAACAAGCCTGGTGACATTGAACAGTTTTCACAAGTTGAAATGACATTTTGTAAATAACATTTGGTGAATTTTCCTCCCACATCTGAGGAACATCTTGGGAGCACCGGCGCATAGGACATCTGTAGTGTTATTTCCAGCCAGCCAGAGAAATCTCATGTCATCACCTCTTTAAATAGACGCCCACAAGTTTGTTTTCTATGGTATTTAAAAATGTGCCTTGGGAAAGCAGACTTTGCTGTTATGTTGACGTGTGGGTTTGGATTCAAAAGGCATATTAAGTAGAGACGTTAATATCATCTCCTACTCAGGGTCAGTGTCTTCTTCCAGTGTCACTGGTTGCCATTAAACGAAAGTGTTCTCAAACCTCTGAGGTTTCGCACCCGTTTATACCGCTTTCATTTCCTCGTCTCATCACCTAATTTGCACATTAATTTCATTTGTTATGGGAAACAACAGATAGCAGCAGATTGTGATGCATTGGCTCATCAAAGAAGCCAACCAACCTTGAATACTGAGACGGGATGAGAATATTCTTGCACGGACGTCTCTTACATCAGTCAGTTTGGTGTATTTTAATGAGCTTGCTGACATTTTAGTCCAGTTTTGTCACTGGTTGTCATTCCTGAAGGTTGGATTTTAGCTGTGGTCTATTAATTTGACCGCAGGCTCCCTAAGGATACAGCATCACGGTAAATGCACTAATGCGTCAGTGTGGGAATGGAAATCGGAATATTTTATAGAGTATATTAATATATTTCTGTGGTTATATTTTATTTATTTGTCTGTAAGTAAGATATTAATACTGTACAGTATTTCAGTGATGATGTATGTGTTACAATTGCATAAATATATTTATTTATATTTCAATGTATACAAGGCATATTATCTACATTTCTATTTTAGCATTTAATTCTTAGTTCAGTGTGAACGTGATTTATTTAAATTTATAGTATGCTAAATATACTTAAAGTCATATGAGCTACAAATATAAGGAGGGATGTCCCGATCACATACTTTGTGCCCCCGACCTGATCCGAGTCATTTAATTTTGAGGATCTTCCGATCCGAAACTTGTTTTTTCCTAGTGCTAGGTGCACACACCAGGTATATTAAGGCTATTAAAATACTATTTAACAGTTAAGATTAATCCGTATTATACTAAAACTAGTAGCCTTACATATTGTATATATTTTATACATAACAGAATATGTTTTTTAATTTATTCAAATAGGAGGATTAGATTAAACAGTAAATTAAGGAATTAAAGTTAAAATGGTTTTATTGCAGCTAGACAGGAGTTTGTCGACATGAGGAGACAGAATAACAGAATTTCATTCAACTCTGCCTCAAATCTAAAACACTGAACACAATACTGCAAGTTCATTCTGTAACTTTGAACTTTCACTTTGAAATGAAGGAAAATCGGCATCTCGATCGTGTTAGCTAACAGCCACTAATGCTTCTCACCTGTGTCATCAACTTTGTTAAGCTCTGGTAGAGCGCTGTTTGAATGAAGAAATCAGACGATAACATGTGTACTCTATCGCAGTGTCACAGAGTCGAGTAAACTCTGTGTAATCTGTCCACTTTTTTGAGGATTTGGTATGAAATTGTTATAATAGAACTCCGGAGGTTAACATCGCGAAATTTGAACGAAGCCATTTTGGAAGGCGGAGAGCACTAGAGTGGCCATAGCATTGGTAATTTACACTGTGGTCAAACAATAATTTAAAACCAGGCTGTTTAACAAATCGTATTATTTTAACATGGTGGACAGCGGCAGCATGGTGGAAATCCAAATCTTAAACAAGACACATAAGAGCAGGTCTAACGCTAGTCCAGCTGTGCAATCGCAGTGGGCTCCTAACACAACCACATCGTGTCTGACCACCACGATAAAGATTTTAGGGGCATTCTAAAACGCTTAACCTAAAAAAACTGATTAACGTTGGATTATTCACTTTACCATTGAAATAAGGGCTCCTTCTTTTTCACAGCAGTTAGTGTTCATTACAGGTCAGCTTTGACAGAAATTTGTTTTTCGTAGGTGTTGTTTAGGTAACACGTTAAGCCATGTTAAGCGTTTTAGAATGTCCCGGATTTCATGACATTTATGACGTCACTTTATAGTGATATAGCTTTACTGGCTTCCTACAAACAAGGATATCTAGGGTAGATTACGTTAGCTAACACGTTTGACTTACCCTTTCAATGAGGACAAAGCTTTAAAGTCCATCCCAAAAATGCATGCCAATTTTTACCACTCAAGGCTTTTAAAGAGCCTCCAGAGAAGGACGATGAAAATTTGATGAGGTAACTGTAGACATTAGGATGCTGCAGGTCAGGAAAGCATTACGTTTCTTTATTGATACACGTTAAACGCACCCCGGGGCATTATAGGGATCTGTTACGTTTAATCTATTAAGTTTTGCTATCCACAGGTCTATGTCTTTTGAATATAGGCAACCTCTGTTGCCTTGGACTCATGCTGGCGCCATTTATTTCATATTCGCTCCCGGGTGTCACTGCCTGCCAGTATGGCGGTGTAAACAGAATAGGTCACGTGACTGCGGGAGCTCTATTGAATGAATCTCTAATGACTTGCGGAATGCTCGCGCTGCAGACATTACAAGCTTTCACAGCTCGCGCTCTTATATACAAAACTTGTTCGACGTCAGACGTGATCGGAAATGACCGGGCATAAAATAGCCGATCCCGATCAGTTTGAAAATGCCTTAATTGGCCCCCCATTCCCGATATTTGCGATTGGCTTGGGACATCCCTATGTAATGACCATGCTGCTGGTAGTCGCTTCTATACTCGGATAGTTTCGTGTTGACCGTGAAGTGGTACTCGGAAGTGTTTTTTTAACAGGCTCTTATGCCCTGTTTTATATCTGAGATTTGCCATAGATCAAATAAAGTTATTGGAGAAGAGTATTCTTATCCTTTATAGATAACAGCCACGTAATAGGAGAAGCAGTTATGCTTTTATTTTCTTTATGTAAAGGGTTTTCCCTCTGGTCTTTACCACACTAAGACATCTTTCTCAGACTCGATTTAGTTATGACTAAATTTAGGAGTCAGTCCTATTGTTTAGATATATAATACATAACATAGCATGATTTATTATTGTAGATCTGTAGGAAGGATTGTTTACTTCTCAGTCAAATAAAATAGTTTAGTTGCTAATGTTGCCTAGTATGTTCATTATGTTTTACTAGAAGAATGAATAAATGAAGAAAGAGCATGTGGGGACACACTTTACTATTTAGAATAATCTTCCAAATAAATAGCAAGTGAACAAGTGTTTGAGCCTGAAAATAAGTAATTTATGGAAATGAAATAAACTATGTCTGGCTTTTTGGTACTGAGGTTCAATTACAGACATAAAGAGAATATTTTGGTGTCAGCCCTGTTACAAAGCTCAACTCCATTTTTTTAATGAAATGCATTTCTTTTAACACCATAGCATAGCATTACAAATGTGTCTCAAGATTAAATATTGTTATATTTAGGGGTTTAGGAAAACATCCCAAGATATGTTCCAATACCATTAAACAGCACTTTGTAAAACAAATTGGTGCAAACGTGAACTTGTGCCATAAAGAGGCTCACAGTGTTCCACATGTCTACTGACAGCGAGGTTTAAAAGATCCTCTCACTGTCAATCCGGTGTCTCTTTGGATTTGGATCAGCAATTTTCCACCAGCTGATACCCTCCCTGGTCACGTTCGAGTTCCTCGAGGGGTCTAGCCCTTCCTCCCTACACCACACCAGCCCGAATGACTTTCTGTGAAGCCGTAGCTTTGATATTAGTCCAGTCAGCTTGCGTGCTTTCTGTAAGGTCCATTGTTCGTCGTTACTGCTTATCACACTGTGTAAACGTGTTCGTCAGTGGGGTAATAGAAGAGCTGGTTTCTTGAAAGGCCATTTACACCAAAACAAAGTGAGTTCCAGGCGAGTGATGAGATGTGCAGGTGTGTAATGGGATTTTTCAGGTTACACAGTACTGTACAGAACAGAGTAGGGTCAGACCTCAATGCATTCGCTCTCAATGGGGAATTGGTTCTGTGGGGCTTAATGTAGTTTTATCGCAAAAGTCTATGTAATATTTTAACAAAGCGAAAATGAGAAGAGAGAATTTTCTGAAGGATAATTTTTGATATATGTAACACTTTTTTATTTTTGCTTTGTCACTTCAAATTCACCTTTATTTGTGATATATTCAGGTTGTAGACGGTTTCATCTTAACAACATAAACAAACGCTACTGCGCATGCGCCCTTTTGTAACCCCAACTAAACCTCCAGTACACATTCACAAACAATAGAGTGCTAGATTATTTCTGATAAGAATAAAAGAAACTTGAGAAAAAACGTTACTTGGCTAAACTGATTTCTGCAATATTTAGAATTTAGTATGTCCCATATATTTTTGTTAAACTCTAATGAACTGGCCTTGTTTATTGTTTTATACTGTTGTATGAGGTCTAGTTATGACGTTTGCATGATTTTTACATTCAAAGACATCATAATCAAGAAGTAATAGGCTATTTTCTACAGGGATTTTGAAGCCAGCTCTTCAAACGCCCAATATTTAATGGGTGTTTCACACTGAAGTCTTAATAAGTAAATGCCCGCCGCTTTGATTGTATAGTAGTTTGCGTAGTTGGACCCTTCAGTGAATTTGGCTAGAGACGTAACGTTAGGTTACATATTAGCACCATTCACAGTTTTTGCACAGCATTAGTATTATCTGGAGACCTCATGTGATTTATAAATGACATCCCACACATCAGTATTTCATGTTACGCATTCGCAAGGGATAATTTGACTAAAATGTACGGACTTATTTAACAGATGTGATAATAAGGATTTGGGTATAGTTTGTATAGCTTATATTTGTTTGGTGCTTAATGATATATGGCCGTATCTGTCAGCATTTGGGACCAGTGATCTCGAACCAGACAAACGATCACCGCGATCGCGGGTCTCAAATGTTACGAGTGTTTCCATGATAAATAAACAAACTAGAGACTCCTGGTATTTTATGGATATCACCCAGCATCCAAAATAATACCAAAACACTTCAAAACAGCCTCCATTATTCGCGAACGGTGGATAAAACCTTGAAAAATGATAAATTAGCCCGCCAAATCACAGTGATTATTATTCGCACGGGCTTAACATAACAGACAACCTCTGCAATTAATACAAATGACTAGAGGTCCCCAGGTAATTCTAATCCCGTGCGAAAAGTGCTCAGGGCACATCAAGCGATCTATAAAAAGCAATAGTGACACACTGTACAAAAATGTTTTTCTCGCATAAGATTTCTCCGCCATTCCTTTTGAATCTGATATTGAATGCACAGCACTGCTTTCTAATTTTAGTCATTCCACAAATCCAGTGTCGATCTCTGCCTTGTTAACGAAGGAATCCTCAGTGAAAAGAAAATGAGCAAACGCTCCATGTGTTTCCCACATGAGCTGGAACGTCTTTATTAATAAACTTTTACCCTGCATTACTAATGTCGGAATCCAAAGGAAGGTTATGCAGCGACTGTATTCTTCCACAACCAGGGGAGGCACAATATTAGTTATCTTTAACAGCATATTTGTTTATTGCTTGCTCGCTCTATCTGGTTCTGCACCACCTGTGTTACAGAATTGTCATGCGCGAACCAGTGGGCGGGGCTAGAGAAGTAGTCATTAATATTTTTCTTTGGAGGCGGTGTTCAACCCATCAATGTCGTCATAGATAGGTGCATTCTGGTCTGGTGTCAATAACGGATTTAATCTCAATATAAGGTCGTTTTCAATTCTAACACTTACATGATGTTCGCGTGAATACGATTCCCTCTTATATAACAAAAGCTCGGGTTAAAATTGTGATTTTAATTCAGTCTATTACACTGTTTTCACAGTGCTGAAAGTATATTAGTCATCTTGCTGTGTTTAACAGACGTAAGGAAATATTATAAATGGCATACAGTCCTATATCATATAAAACTGTTAGAAATTAGAAATGGTATTAAGATGCACTGTGTACTAGGGCTGATCATTTTGCTCAGTTTTAATAACAATTAATAATCAGGGTTATTCTTTCAGTTTAGTTCTTTAGTTAATTTTACTTTAGCTTATTTATTACACTTTGCAGACAACAAGTAGATGTTATAATTTGCCTCTGTAAAACTTCTGCAACACCATGTTTCGAACCATGCTAATATCCATACACTAAAAAAAAAACTCACAATGATGTTTTGTGCTTGCTGTTGACACATTAATATCGCAGAAATTACTTTTAATTAATTGGGGGGGGGCAGAAATAATCTCAATTAAATATGATTTACCGTGCCGCCCTACTGTCTACATAGCCTAATCGTATTGTTAAATTCAATATACTAAATTTGACCCCGGAGTCCACAAATCCCTTCCAGACACGAATGAAGCATTAAGCGCAAGTGATTTACAATTTAAGTCAATGCAAAGACGCGATAAGATCGATCAAAGAACGGCTCAACGCGGCTCTGTGGTCTTAACAAAGGTCTTCTGAAGTGAATCGATGCGTTTGTTTAAGAGAAATATCTATATTGACTGCGCTATTAACGTTAATGTCTTGCTTCAGTTATCCCTCGATGCTGCTTTCGTAAATTGCGGTGACGAACGCAGCATTTACTGTTTTGAGCCAATAGGATGTAGCTCCTATATGCGGAAGCATTTATTACCATCATTAGCCGAAAAGCAAGCATCAGTGTATGTTATCGTTAATAGTAGGTAGATAGAAATCGCTCATTCTAAGGTAATAACATAACGCTTCATAATGTAAGGTCATTATACTCTACAGAAGACATAGTTATATTATATTGAATTGCTGTGCTTACATCCTCCAAAAAATTACACACAAAGCCTTAAAATATCTTTTATAATATTGTATATTCATGCAATGTGTTATTCAGTGGGAAGAGAGACCGAAGGAACATATTTCTGGTTTATAATGGGCCAGTGGGGGGTTCATACTGTAACACAGGGTTGGGAAACACATCTATCTTACTGCTCCAGTTTCAGAGGAGCACCACTGTCTTAAGATTTCTCGATGCATTAAGATACCATATGGCATTCTTAGGTGGCATCTCCTCTATGATCATGCGACGTGAGGATCTTGTCTCTCAGATGTTTTAAATAAATATTTCCAGCAATTTACCATTTAAGTTGATATCTCATGAGAGTTTGTACTTTAAGACATGCTGATTAAAACGTGAGACACAAGCTCATACTGGTGCTGTCTAGCTGTCTTTGACATTTTAAAACGGTTCTAACCAAGCGGCAACCTTCTGATCTCTCTCGTGAAGCCAACACAGAAGTGATGGGGTGAATTGTTTTTATAACTCATTCGTTTATCTTAATTATAGCCTTAAAATTCTGCATATTAAGGGCGTGGCCACCTGAATGACAAGTGTTTTCAACAACCAGGCACCTCAGCTCCAACCACTAACCTACCTCTATGCTCCATCGATTATCCGGGAGTGACACGCCGTGACGCATTGCTTAGATGGCGAAGGCAGGTTCCTCCCACTTTAGGCTTCAAAAAAGCACTTCAGAAACCTATGGGTGACGTCATGGACACGACTTCCATGTTTTATACTGTCTATGGTTCTAATCAGCTGCTAAGCAAAAAGCGATAAAAGGTATGTTTATCCATATTTCTTACTATCTCCAAGTCCTCAATTGCATACCCAGGATACATACTTTAGCATACACAAGTCAATTTAAGGTTTAGATCAGAGTAAAGGTGACAGTTCCACATTACCACTTTTACAATATAAAATAGATCATTTTTAAAGTTTAGATTGCAAATCATTGCAATGTTCACATTTCTGATGCTTTAAAAATAAAAAATAAATGATTGTTAAAATATAAATAATTTTTAATAAGAAAGAACTGCATGCTTGATAATTTCTCTCAACAACTCATCGGGCTTTATGAGATTCACAAAATGACCATCTGGCAGAATAGGATGAAGTCAATCTTTAAGCTTTCCAGCTTGCTCAAAACCAGGATTATGGGAAAGGTTCTGGGGGTCAGGTTATGAACCGCCCGCATCATTTACAGTCACGTATTCTTAATATCATAATAGCCTCTCGCATCAGCGG
Organism: Triplophysa tibetana; assembly: GCA_008369825.1. Taxonomy (NCBI): domain Eukaryota; kingdom Metazoa; phylum Chordata; class Actinopteri; order Cypriniformes; family Nemacheilidae; genus Triplophysa; species Triplophysa tibetana. The sequence continues at coordinate 9,574,570 of CM017917.1, read as the reverse complement.
GCTGATCAAATTATTTAGGCTGCGCCTAGACTTTCAACGGCTGAGGTTTGCTTCTTATTACCAGAATGCAACATGAGCCTCTTGAGTTGAGCACAAACAGTTCTGCCTCCACAGTATGCAGCTGCATTTGAAGAGTGTGGAGGAGGGGCTCAATGCCGTTACGCTGCCTTTTTAAGTGTCTCAAACTCTCTGCCTTTCCTTTCTCTCGTCTGCCACTTAAATAGTCTCATTACGGGTAGAGAGAGAGAATTATCCCCTGGCCTTCGCTGCACACGAGAGCTTCTGTGAAGTTATGTACAGATGTTGATGGGCACTCAGCACAAATTGCCTGAACACGGTCTGATCTGAGCCGGCTCGCGTCGATCCAGCATGCGCTCTGCCACAGCTAGCTGCATCATTCATCATCAGGCGGGGGGAAGACGGCACTCCAAACCTTTACAAGTGTGCTGTTGTGACTGAAACATGTTGTGCCTTCGATGATGTTTGTGATTATTTATATTTGCAAATGCCACGTTTGGTTAATTACTGCTTGCTAAGCTGCCTATGAACTGTTTGTGCAGTGCATGAAAGAATTTTTGAAGGGCGGTGGTTTTGAAGGCAGGGTTTGCTACTTTCTGCCGATGATAAAACAAGATCCCAAACACTTACATATAAGGATTCTGATATCTAGTTATCTGAGTATCGTAGAGATTTAAGGGGGCGGGTTCTTGTGAGCTTTCCACTAAGCATCCATCCCGAACACCTCAGAAACCACATAGCGATGCTTTCAAAACCACTCCGAACGCCCTGGCAACCACCCACAGCATCGTGGCAGCAAGTTGTGCGCAGGCAAGCACCACTTAGATTTTTACCACTTGCAGAAAATGGAATGTACATAAAACCTACAAAATATGTATTTGAAGTGTATAATTAAAATGATGTGAGTAAAGTGATTTTTTTTGAAGTGATTTTACAAATTATACCTTGTTTTGTTGCATTATTGCTTATAGGTGACATACAAATTATGCATTATATTTATATATTTTATTTGACAACAAAACACATACTGATAATACAAAATATTAATACATTTCTGTAGGTTTTGATGGCTTTTTCTGCAATAATACCACATTGTAGACCTTACAGTGTGCACATGTGAATTATGTAATGCCAAGGCATTCGCCTTCACAAGTGGGTGGAGCTAAATTGAGTATTAGACAAAAATACACTCACTGGATTTTTTTTAAACCAATCATTAATATTTGTATAGGAATATTCTTTATTTGTGTAGTTTATTAAATCAAACAGTTAATTCATGAATAATGTAGCCAATAGCTATAAAGATCAACAGTATTTGAATGTACACTTTGAACGTTTTTACTGTAGTTATGCAGCTAGTTGCCAGTAACTTACTGTAGATTTATATTTATCTATTTTATTGGGAACAGTTTGTTAAAAGATAAATGAATATTAAACATCTACAAGTCTTTATCTTTACAGAAGTCCACATTTACTTTTTTATATTTAGTCATTTAGCAGATGCTTCAATGACTGAACCTAAAATAGTAAATGTGGATTTCTGGTTCCCAGAATGCTTTGCGTGAGGCTGTTACTTTATCATTTTCAGTTTTTATTCTAGTTTTGGTTCCCAAAATGCTTTGCGTGAGGCTGTTATTTTCATGTTTTTTTCTGTAAGGATAAAGACTTGTTAATGTTTAATGATCATTTATCTTTGGAAAAAACTGTTGACAGTTAATGACATGAATGTAAATCTACAGTAAGTTACTGGCAAACTGCTGCCAGTAATAGTGTAATTTCTTAAGACATTTTTTTTCAGTGTAAATATTGAAAAGCCTTTAGTGTGGTGTTAAGACTTAGCTTGCGCTCCTCCCATGGCAAGCCTTTCCAGGGGTGGGCCATTGCATCCATTCACAGATTTTACGAGCCAAAAGGGGTCGGGGTTTGGGGGGTTTCCATGGTAGCGAGTAGCGGGGACGATTACTGTGGCCATGGCATGATCAGCAAGCAAATGCATGCTTGTCTTAGCAACAGCACGCAGCCTGACGTTTCACCAAAGATCGCCCCCCATATGCGAGCGCCTGAGCGCGTTACGTAACATCTCTCACAGGATTTATCGCGCGCTGTTTCACACAGCCAAAGCAGAAGCCTTGCTTCATGTATTATTTTACAGCACTAAGGCATAGTCCCGAGTCGTGAGTAACAACAGCTCAGCAGATTGTCGGTAGCTTCCTCATTTGGGAAAGGGTTACGCCCGCCCCGGGGCTTCACATAAGTAGCTCATCATATTCTCCACACAGTCACATCTCTCTGGATGCAGCGCCGACTGTAAACACACAGCGGTAATCTCCTTAAAATGGCCCATGAGCCGATGCAGGATGACAGGTGTCTTACACGTACTGTACAGTAGCTACTGCAAAAATAGCAACGGCTCGACAATTGAATATGCAAACTGCAAGGCTTGTAGTATTACCTCGTCACGTCAAGACTTTGAACTGAAGGATAACACGGCAGAAATCGGTTTAATTACATGGACAGATTCATGCACACAGCTTCATTATCTAGTTATCATTATCGGAACGCTTCATTATCTAGTTCTACTGTATCTCACACAGCATGAGTCGCAAATTGACAGACCAGCTAGTTATGTGAGGGAATGTGAGAAATATACTTGAATATCAAAAAGTGAAAGAGAAAAGACGAAATGTTTAAGAGGAATTTCGGAGATGTGTACAAGTTGCATGTCAATTGTCAACATAAAGAGGGAATCGATTAAATTCTTTCTTTTCAGGTAGATTATTTCCATTTAGAAAATGACAGTCAATTTTGAAGCAGATGCAATAATTTTGATTAAATGGATCATAAAGACAGACACTTCTTCGTTCGAATGATGTGAACTGAGGAACAGTGCAAAATAATATTGATTTTATTGATAGTGTGGGCGCTGTAATCGATTTTTGTGTCGCTAGTGGCACTGAACACAAATGGAAAAATAATGTCCTCAATTAAGAAAAATAGAAAAAAATGCTTCTTAAAACCTATCCATTGTCTAACCATTATTTGGAGAACAGGTGATCCTATCCCATACCAAACAACAGTCTCCTTATTTTCTATTTGTTTAACGTTGAATGTGTTTTGATTCTTTTTTGTTTTTTACATGCCCCATGAAATAAAAATGTACCTTGAATGTGACAGACGATAGTGTCATACGCTACCTTTCGTTCTTTAATTATATTTTTTCTAGATTTGGGAAAAAAAGAAAACTCATCAAAAATTAATGTGATGATGAGAATTATGCTGTCACTGAAGAAAAATAAAACAAAGATATGTAACTTTTTGTATTACAGGGATGGTTCACCCCAAAATGAAAATTCTGTCATCATTTACTCACCCTCAGGTTGTTCCAAATCTATATAAAACAATTTTGCTAAATACAAAGTAAGATATTTGGAAGAATGTCAGTACATCATCCCCAATTGACTCCTGTAGTATGTCTTTTCCTACTATAGCTGTAAATGGGGGATGACGTGGTTACTAACATTATTCCAAATATCATCCTTTGTGTTCATCAGACATTTTATACAGATTTGGAACAACGTGAGGGTGAGTAAATGATGACAGAATTTTGTTTGGACTATCCCTTTAAATAAAATGTATTTAAATCAAATATTTTTTTCACAATAATTTTTTTGTAGAAAAGTAATTTCAAATGCCTTACATTAAATCACTGAGATCACAATATATATTTCCATAATTGTAAATGTTTGAACGGTATAATGTATATATCAGAAAACCTATTTTAGAATGAACTGTCAGGTAGTTGCTTTTGTGGTATAAAAAAACAATGACAGCAGCTGTACTGGCTTACAAAAGAGTCCAAAGATATTTAGTAAACATGAACAGCTCTTGGTCAGATCGGCTTGTTTTTCCAAAACCCCTCAATGAAAGCCTAATTTAGTAAAAATGTACAATTCTCTAACCTTTTCATTCAACAGCTTTTAGTTGTTTGTGGCGTTTGTTAGATTAAGTCAACCTAGGTGAATGGCACAGCAGGGTGTAAACAACAATGCAGTACCCACGAGTACCAAGAATCTGACTGTGTTTTATGGCATTATGTAAAACAACATCTCCACAGCTTTGGAAAATAAAGCAACACTATTCTGTGAATTCTTTGCGGTGATGTGCCATTGTCTCATTACATATGTTGCATAGCCCGCGGCTTCGCTCTGGTGGATCACTGGACACCCCTGCCACTCAGAACATTAACATACCCTGCACACTCTCAAGCTTCACAACACGGGATGTCACGTTGCCAAGCAACGTCTTCACATCACGTACAGAATGTTGTGAGCTTTTTTAGGATCTTACTCCAAGAAAAAGGTACAGCAACAACACGTGATAAACATCTAGTTCTGGGAGAAAAGATTATGAGCAAATAACACGTCTTGTGAACTTGTACTAAATTATGTTTGTTTACTTAAATCAAACGCACCGTAAAGGAACTAAGTGCAGAAGTGTGTGAATAACAGCAGATGAGCGCTGAATTCACTGCACCCAAATAAAAAGCCTCGTAATTGGGTTCACTCTCTCTCCATTATCACTTTTATCACAGTCCCTGGATTCAAAGGGTTCTGAATACATTTTAGAGCTCGTTCGGGCAGTTATCATTTTCTCTGGGTAACATATTTCACTGAGCATGACAGGCATGGCAAGAAATAAGACAGTCATTGTGGTGAATCTAGGTTACATCGGAACTGAGACCTCAGCCGATAAAGTTATTAAAGGCGAAAACACATTTGTGTTCAAGCTGTATTGTAATGTGTAAAGAAGAGTTCAGAATGTGTCCAGAATGAACAATTTGTATACAAACCTAGTTTTTCTTTTGAGTAAAATCATTTCAATTACTGTCTGATACACACTGCAATCCCTCAAAAAAAGCCCTCCATAATCTTGCCATAAATACTGTTATTCAGTTTTATTTCAACATGGGTTTGAGTTGTCGCAGCGGCTGTTTAATACAATAGCTAGCCTAGGTAAAAATTTAACACGCATCAGCTCATTCGTGTTTTCACTTCTTTTGATATAATAACCAAAAGGACTTGTTTCTGTCTGCTGCAATCGCACAACAACAAAATAGAGGAATCCAGGTGCAATTTATGATCACAATGGATGACTAGATTGACAAGTTTGTCGACTAGTTAGTGTTGATATTTTAGCAGGAGTGCTGTGTTTTACTTGATATTGCATTGTAAAGTGTGGTGTCTTCAAAATTCAACGTATAAAATGATGACTGGTTTTCTATTTCCTTGAGAATTGTTCTGATAGTTTTTAATGCATGCGTCACATGGTCGTCAAAACTATCTTAATTTGTGTTCAAAAGATGAACAGAGGTCCTATTGTTGGCACAATATCCCTTTAATGGTACAATTTGTAACTTTTGCCTCTATACTGCCATCTCTGTTCAAGAGATAAAATTGCGTGTAACCTTTTATGTTCTTTATGTGGGTTGAAGTCATATCACGTCAGACTGACATTTCCTACCCTGACAGCTCAAATTATAAATCATAATTATAAGGTAATATTGTGAATCAATATAAGGTAAGGAGATAGTTTTGAACACCAATTTATGTAATTATTGTATATGTGCTTGCTTGGCTTTTTGTTTTTAATCAAATATTGCAGATTCCCGCTTTAAAACCACAAGTATTACCTCCCACTTGTAACAGTTCTGAAATCTACTAGCAGCTTTGGCAATGGATAAAACCATTTTGGAGTCAATTCAAAGTAAATACTAAATTATTTATAACAAATGTTAATTTAATTTGAGGGTACATCTCATTTGCCTTTATTAAACTCTCAACTCTTATTCCAGTTAAAACATAATCTAATGCAAAAATCATTCCAAATGGTCTCTTCACAGAACTCTATAGCTAAACTCCAGATTGCCATTTCATTTCTTGAGTGTCTGTTTTTCTGCACAGCGCTGGTAAACGGTTCATTGCACAGGTGCTTTACCCCCCTTACTCCCATAGTCTTTGTGTTTTTCTTTTTTTCAAGCCGTTAGAAGAAGCTCTTCCCCGTGGGATGGTAACCTACCCACGGTACCGCTGTCAGACCGTAGGCAGTGCATTTGACATCCAGATCTAGTCATGGGCGTCATCGGAAAAGCAGATTTCATTCCCAGCACCTTATCGAATAGCTTGCGGCAGAAATGGACCTAATATAGAAGAAGCAGCTCCAGTTGTCGAGCAGGGCTTGTAATTTTATTCCTGTGTTTTATAATGAGCTGTGAGGCAATTGGTATTTTTAATGTTTTGCTAAGCGGTCGTTGGGGTTGTCAACAGTGATGGAAAGATTTCCTCACCTCACATTTTACTGGGTTGTTTATCCTCAGCTGGGTGTTAGTTTCAAAGGAATCACAAAACAATATGCAAAGTAATGGGTTCCCTGTTTATCCAGTGATGTGCAGATGCAATTTTGTTTTATTAAAATAAAAACTTTATGATGTAGATTAGAATAGAACCATGTTGCCATCTTAGTGAATTTCGTTAGATCTTGGGACTTTTTAGACCCATATAGTTACCTAAAAAAGTTGCTGGTGACAAGTCTGGGGACTTTTATCTGTAGTTGGTAGTAGGGCTGGGCAATCTTTCCAAAAAAATACATCTCGATCTTCAAAACAAAGAATCTCAATCCACGATCTGAATTGAAATACAGGGCTGTACATGATCTTTTTTGCACATAGCAGTGGTGCTACAGAGGCTTAAGTTTTGTAGCACAGACCAAACAGTATAAAGTATATAAAGGCCAAAGTATGAAAAATCTGTTATCATCTTTAAAAAACACAAATGCAGATCATCACAGAAACAGATTGGTTAACAACAAAGCACATTAAAGGGGTCGTATGGAGTGAATACGTGTTTTTCTGTGTCTTTAGTGTGTTGTAAGTTGCCCATGCATTTATGAGACACGTAAAATTTTACCAAATATGGTAAGAAGCATCACATTTCCATCACACGCTTGCAGTATTCGACCAATCACTATGCACTAGTTAACTGGCCAATCATAGTACACCTTGCTTTTCAGAGCGATGAGCTTTTTAGAAAAATCTGCGCATTTCAGGGAGGCTTGTCTCCTTGTCTTCAAGAATGATTGCGGTTTAAGATCGTCAGATCGGCAACTCTTAGTTGCTAGACCATATAATGCAAATACAGTGAAATGAATTGGTCACACAAACATGCTATTTGGGTCCGTGTTTCATCTGATCATTTGATTATTCCATTCAATACAACAAACGGGAAAAGAAAAAACAGTCGATATTTCGTATTTCTGTATGCACATTTTTTTTTAAACAAGTTTTTTTTCTTATTTCAGCTTGAAACGGGAAATCCAATAAATAAATAAACCAAAACGAAATATACACCCTAATGACTGTTTTTTTTTTCATTTTGGGGTAATTTGCACGGACTTCTGGGTTCGCATGCTTTGCGCATGTGTGCTTTGTGAGTGCGGCATCCCGCTTACCGCTCTTCACAAATCGCACCATCGATCAGTTACAATTTACAATGTCTTTATTCAAGCTGAACATGTTTAATATTCATGAAATGTTTATAAATGATTTGAAATATCACTAGATGTCGTAAAAGTGGCCATGCTCGCTGAGGCACACTGCCACATTATTATGATCCGAGAGGTACAGGCATGTTACCTAAAAACAGTAGAATATGCAATAGGCATAATAATACAATCAATTGTCAGTTTACTAGGTTAATTTAACTAAAACTGATGTAATGTAATAGTGAAAATGACTACATAAAAACCACACAGTTTCAACACAAACAGAACAATTTTATGAATTACTCTAAAGCAGAACTTTAGTTTTAGCTGGGGCAACCTAATGAACTCGGTTGAGTGAGGTTACGGGGGAGGGGCTGCTCGCATCACATAACTTCCAATTTACAACCGTAATTTATGGATTTATACCTCTGCTGCTGCCACCCAGCTATATATTTTTTAGATATTTTCCACCGTCATGTCCTCCTCTGTCAGTCTCTCTCCTCTCTCAGACTCTTTAAATGAGAGTGAAAAGTTCAAACGCAGCATATGCAAATGCATCCATTTCCATTTCGAGCTTCGCAAGTTCGCATGTACTTGATCCCGGGTAAGCGGCTGTACATTGCGCATGCGCAAAGCATGCGCAACGAAGACCGCGAGAAATTACCCAAAATTGAAAAATAGTCATTAGAGTCGTTATATCGTTTTGGTTCATTTCTTTAATGGATTTCCTTTTTCGAGCTGAAATAAGAAGAAAAACATTGTTTTTTTTATTTTTGTGCATTCAGAAAAACGGAAAAACAAAATATTAACTGTTTTCTTTCTTTTTCCTTTTGTTATATTGAATGGAATAATCAAATGGTCAGATGATACACAGACTTAATTGGAGTATGTCATCATCTGACAACATTTAGTGACTTAAAGAAGGCTTTAGCTACTTTTTGTAAAAAGTTGGCAACAACACTGATAGACTTAACAACATTTAAACTTTCAACTTGGCAACACTTAGAACTTGAAACTTATAGTGAAAACATGACTGATAGACTGACAACTCATACCACATAATTGATGTTTCATTCACTGACTATATCAATTGACCTACGATTTGGGTACAACAATAAAAAATGGAGTTTAAGCATAAAATATGTAAATTTTCATTGATTTAAACTTGAATTGCTCAACAAAATGATTGTTCATTTAAATCAACATGTTAGTAAAAAACAGTCTGCTGACAAAATTTCACAAAGTAACACTTTTGCATCCAGGGCTAACCTAGATGTGTTTCTAAATGTGCTGTTTAGTTGTTTTGTAAAAATGAGACGAATTCTCGTATCTCCACCAGAGATACTGACAAAAAAACGCCTGCAAATCTCCTCAATGATTTGCTTGTAAGATGTGATGTGACAGTTGTGCAGGGCCATTTGCTTTTCCACAGAAAAGGTGCAGATACAGGCACTCTCACACAACCACACACACACACACACACTGATTTTGAGCAATTTGACCTGTCATTACGTATTCAAATATTTAAGTAATAATAAAGATGTTATACATCGGCGTCATTCTGGATGTGATAACAGATGGGGTGAGATGCACGTTGTGTGACTGGGTGGATGAATCGCAGAAACATCCAGCTGTTTTCACATGCACATACCCACTGGCAGGAAATATTGTAGCCAACACAATATTCACACTTTTCAGTACCGTCACATAAAGAAAGTGGAAACCAGGAAACAAACTCCAGAAATGGGGTCAGCAATAATGCGAAAAAGTATTATATTACTTAAACTCTGGTTTGTTATAGGTAAAGGGACAGTTCTACAAAAAAAATCCTGTGTTACTTTCTATCTTTTGCAAAACACAAACGAAGATATTTTGAAGAACGTTGATAACCAAACAACACTGGCCCCCTTTGACTTCCATTATGTACATGAAACCACTTGAGACATTTTTCTAAATATCTTCTGTTCCACAGAAGAAAGAGTCATATACAGGTTTTCAATGAGAATGAATAAATGAAGGCACAATTTTTGATTGAACTATCCCTTCGTAAGGGAAATCATGCACTCGGGATTTGCCACAAGCTGTTTCAGAGGTTATATCAGTTGTTTTGCTTTGAATATGACCTCTTTTTGCTTCATATAAGTGTTTCTGGGCATTTTTGTCTTTAACAGAATCGTTAAATGCATTAAGCAGTGTTGTTCTCATTATTATTATTTTTAAAAGAATATAGAGCAGAGACCAAAGTGACCATAACTCTTTCAGTATTATCATGCCTCTCCCAGCATGCTCTGCTAATGAGTGGCTCGGCTAATTTATTAAAAGAAAAAACTGTTCTCACAGCGTCTTTAAAACGCTTCCAGAATTGCCAAATTGACAGATTAAAGTTATTCTTTTGTCTAATAATGTTTAAAGAGACCGTAAATGTGAGCGGACACGGAATGAATGGTCCATCTTCTAACACCAACACACATCTAACAGTATCGATTGAATATGCTGATTTAATTGAGGTTTACATTTGCCCGGGTTTGACCATTTATTAAATTACCTGAAAGACAATAGGCCACCATCTGTGCGCTGATCAATTCTGTCTTTGCTCTGCTGTCTTTGTCTGTACTCATTTCCCTAACATCCCCTGTGCTCAGACATACGAATGAGCAATGACCTCAGTCGAATCATCGGCCAGCCCAACTGGGTTTTATGTTCCCTCAATTGAATCGATCTGTTTTGCTCTCGCCTTTCTATGTTTGTAAAAAAAAATGTTGAACATATTACTTTTTAATCAGCCTTGGAAATTCGAAATAGGAATAAATCTCAGCGCTCTGGGATGCATTTCTAGCATATTTCTGAATGCGCAGTCGGGGGGGCCATCAAACTCGGGCACAATAATGTAATAAATGAACCTGAAAGGTGAAATGGCCGAGCTGACAATGAGCTTGTTATCTTCACTGTTTGTTGTCGCCTCTCATTTAACCGGATCAAAATGATGCAGCGTTGTTTATCAGAGGAGCCTGTGTCACGCAGGTTTCCATAGTTACATGAGCGCCTGTAAATGCAGAGACATCAGCTGCTCGTGTGGAGTTAATGAAAAGTGCTCAGCGTCTCTCTGTGCTGTTGAATTATGCATGTGACAAATATAGTTTGAAAAGTTCTGACGTGCTGGTATTGTGTTTTAATACTGGTACTTTCATTTTTTCTCTTTAGTTTCTCTGCAAGTGGATATTACACCTCCTCAGAGTGAGATCAGTGTGGGGGAGTCTCGATTCTTTCTGTGTGAAGGTAAGTCTCTATAGTGACCAAACACATTTCCACTTCATTACTGTAATTGCAAGAAATTATGGTTTTGCATCTCTGTAATGTTTGAATACTTTTATGGGGATAATTTAATTCTTGTTATTGTAATATTGGCATATTGAATCTGGATCTATTCTTAACTGATCTTCTTATTTATTTATATTGAGATAGTTCACCTAAAAATGAAATCTCGGTCATCATTTACTCCCCATCTTGTCATTTTACACTTGTATGACTTTCTTGATTCCGCTGAACACAAAAGAGGATATTTTGAAGAAAGTTTGTTACTGAACTTCACTTACATTTACATTTAGTCATTCAGCAGACGCTTTTATCCAAAGGGACTTACAAGTTGGTTAAACATTGGAAGCTATTGGGTCAAACGTTAGGAAAACAAAAAGCATAAGCATACACTTCTGTTGTATGGACACAAAATAAATGCAAGTGAATGGGTGCCAGCTAACAACATTCTTCAAAATATCTTCTTTTGTGGAAGGAAAAAAGTCATACAGGTTCAAAATCAAAAAGTCAATGATGACAAAAATGTTTTAGGTGAGTTAAGGTGGATTAATGGTGGAATTGTTTAAAGACTCGAACGGATAAATCAATGCCCACTTTCATATGGAAAAGCGAAGCTCGGGTGTTCTTTCTAAGATCACCATGTGTATTTCAAAGGAGAGAGAAAATATTTCTGACTTTTGAATTAAATGGAGCCGGTAAATGCTGACAATTTTCATAGGTAACCTATTTCTTTAACACTATTCTTTCTTTGCCTTGCAATCAAATGTGTTTTTCTCAATATGGGCAGATTTAGTTCAGAGTGGTTTTCATTTGTTGACGGGTATTTTCTATATAGTCTAAGTATTTTGTCTGTTGTTTATCTTCTCAACCATTTAAACCCATTTCAGAGCATTTGCTATATGGTTTTGAGTACAATGCATCATTCCCAGTCCATTTTCGATGCATTTTTTATTACCTTTAAGAAATTATGACCAGTTATATTGTATAGGATCAAACCCTTTTCTTTGATTTTGAGACTTCCAAAAACTGTGTTTCGCTATATTTAAACTAGTGAAACGTTACACCATTCATCTTTAATGCGGTTGATGGTTTCCAATGTCAGTAAATACCACTGAGGACCCAGTAAACGAGACCCATGTGAAATCTAGTTTCTGGGAAAAATACGTTAAACCTTTTGTTTCGCCACGGAAAGCGTTTTTTCTGGTTACACTCCCCTGGGCTTCGTTTGAAGACTCGTAGAAGACGTGGAACAGCAGGTCTGATAATTGCTCTCAACGTCAGGTCTTCACAAGCACTCTTTTCTATGGTCTGGTGATTTGGTTAATAAACTGGTAACCAGAGAATGGGTCAATGCTTTAGGTGGTGCTGTCTGACAGCTGTTTCGCCGGTGACACCTAATCCCGATTGATTTAAGCAAACGATTCAATCGCTTAAGAGGCCTGATTTGCTTTTATTGCATTTCTGCTGTGCTTATGTTTTTATGAGAATGATTTGACAGTAACGGCACATTACAATGGTTCTTTGAATGGTGATGCTGACAGATGCTGTGCTTTTGGTTGCAGTTATTGGCGGGGCGAAGGAAATCGACTGGTTTTTTCCGAGCGGAGAAAAGATTGTGCCCGGCAGAACGGATGTCAGCGTGGCCCGTACCGATGAGACGTCGTCCACTCTCACGATCTACAATGCAAAAGTCGATCACGCTGGAACATACAAATGTTTGGCCAGCAGTGGCGATCAAGAGGCCGAATCCACCGTGAATCTCAAAATCTACCGTAAGATGCATGTTTACAGTCAGTCTGTGCCCTAACAAGATTGACAGTTATACAAACATCAATATGTGCTTAGAAGACTTTATATTTTTAGTAAAGAAACATTCAAGAAATAACTGTCGATACAATATTGTTCATCTTTTCCAAGCTAAGTAAAATTGTTTAATGTGTTTTAGGATAAAACTTTATTTAGCTGCAGTGTGAAACTTGTATGTTTAATTTATTTTTCGGATTCCTTGGTTTAGGCCATAAGGGTGCCCCAGCTGAATCAAGATGACTAATATTTTAAAATGAGATAAAAGGATAATTGAAATATATTAAAAAAAACTTAAAACCAAGATACTTATTATTTTTTTAATGAATTAACATTTAAGGTCAAGCTCTAAAATATCGTATGTATTGAAATGTAGAATTTTTGTGAGTGGGAGGGGTGCCTTTGAATTTTCTTGAATACAGTGGGGAGCCTTGAAAAAGGTTGAGAACCTCCTGGTTTATGCTATACTACTAAAACACAAACTTTATCAAACTGAAGTAGAATCACCCATTTCTCTCCCAGAAAAAATCACCTTTACAAATGTGCCGTCACCACAAGAGTTCTCAGAAGGGGATGACGCCAGTATCGTGTGTGATGTCGCAAGTTCACCTCCACCAAGTGTCCTGTGGAAATTCAAAGGTGCAAAAATCCAGTTTGAAAAGGATGGTAAGACAGCTAGACTCTTTTTCCTCTTTACACACTAAATGATTTCTCATAATTTTGTTGAATGGCATTTATTTCTAAAGTGAATAAATAATATATTTAACAGCACTAATGTGATAAGGGTCATTTAAATAAATTTAGGAGTTCAGTGACGAGGGAGTTAGACATTATTTTTTATTTAACCATTGACACAAACTCCGGTGACTTCTACTTATTACATATGGAGATGATAATATAGATCATCTACATCACGTAATATAGAGACATTGATGACACTCAGTTGTCACTTTGTAGTGTTAACATGGCCACAATACATTCAGATCTTACTTCTCAAACATCTTATGGTGCCAAATACATAAATATTTATTAACTGACTGCAAGTGTCAAATAGCAGCCCTGTGGTGAAAAAACAATATCTGATTTTGCTGGGAATTTCTAAAGAAAAGCTCTGACGTTAAAAATAGTAAAACCACGAACTAGCACCTGAACATTCTAAAATCACATCTTTTCCATGCTGTACGTTACCTTTTTTCATCCAAATTGTTTAAAACTATAGAGGTTGTTTAATTAATCCACCAATGTACCACTTTTTTAATCATTGTTAATGGCCTAGGAAAAAAAAACTGATACAGCTGCAGTGGCTTTGTCATTTTTGTGCTCGATTTATTCCAAACATCTGTGCAGACCAGCGGAAAAATGAATTCCCTCTTGTTCTCTCCAGTACGGTTTAGGACACTGACTAATAACCACCTCCAAATCCGAGGGATAAGGAAGAGCGACGAGGGCATGTACACCTGCGAGGGTCGCATTAAAGCGCGGGGAGAGATCGACTTCCGCAACATTCAAGTCATTGTTAACGGTAAGCTATCGCCTTTTTGAACATTTGAGATTCAGAGGTTTGGTCCTGGCGTCTTATCTGTAATTTTTATCCTCAGTCCTTCCTACGATAAGAATCCGTCAGGCAGAAACAAACGCCACCGCAGACATGGGCTACTCAACAGTGCTGGCCTGTGACGCAGATGGATTTCCCGAGCCGAATGTGACCTGGAGACGGTAAACCCACTCATAAGTCAAAAATCCTTTGAATAAATGAAAATCTCACATGGTGTTGAAGATTTCTATCATGTCTGCTGTCGAGCTCGGCAAGAGCACGTGTTCTCCTCACTGAAGAGAGCGTATAAGACACACATCCCTCAGTACGAAACGGCACCTTAGGGAGCTTTTGTTTGGATGTGGAGTGGGTGCACGGGGTGAAGGAGGTGTTTATTTGTCTCATAATAACTTGGGTCCTCTAGTCTGACAACAGTTGTGGTATATTTATTACCTGTTTGACCTTAAATCAAGAGGCTGCACCCACGGTCAGGAATCCAATGATTTAAGAAGCGTCTGCAAAAAGACTACAAATAGAGGGGCAAATGGAAGCCAAATGAAAAAACATCATCTGAGAGCGATCGGCTAACAGTTCATTTTGCTCCCTAATACACTTTTGTATCTGTAAAATCTCTAGATGAATATTGAAAAGGCCCTTTAATGAGAAACCATATTTGTTTCTCCCATTGTTGTACTGTTTCAACACACCGTCTTTTTCTTTCTCAGTAACAACATCTTGCTTGGAAGTGGGGATAAATACAGCTTTAATGAAGATGGTTCTGAGATGACTGTGCTGCATGTGACAAAGCTGGACGAGGGAGATTATATATGCATCGCAAAGAACAAAGCTGGGGAAAGCGAACAAGAACTCAGCCTTAAAGTCTTTGGTAAGAACTAATGAGAGATCTCAGAGGAAATGAGTTCAACCTAGAGCCGTCTGTGAAAGTCAGGGTTGAAGAGTCAACACTGAAACATTAAGAATTCAGTTTCGTTCTGCACAGATCAAAGTGTCGTGACATATGTGTGATCTTTTTTACCTTAAAGGTACAGCTCATCCAAAAATGGAAATGAGTTACTGTACTTGCCTTACAATATAAGAAAATGAGGTGTGAACAAAATGGTAAAAAAAATAGGGATAGTTTTCCAAAAAATGTACTCACCCTCATGTCATTGTAAACCTGATTGACTTTCTTTTTTTAACCAGAACACAAAAGAAGATATTTTGGTATATGTGTTTGTAACTGAACAACATTGGCCCCCATTGACTTCCAGTGTATGGACTCAAAATATCTTCTTCTGTGTTCCACAAAAGAAAGAGTCGTATACAGGTTTTGGAGGTGAATGATGACAGAACTTAACTGTCCCTTTAATACGACTTGTGTTATTAGTTAAAAGCCATAAGACCTGCAAGTAGATTCGGATAAATCTGACACGACTGAATCATGACTGAAATTTCATTGTTGAGGAAAAACTCTAACCTGTTAAATCACATCTTCTTAGTGCAACCCAAAATCACATTTTTGGAGAGCCAGTCTACCACAGAAATGGACGAAAAGGTCACGTTAACATGCGAGGCCATCGGAGACCCCACACCCACCATTACCTGGAGCTTCAGTAACCGCGTCTTCAACGAGGGAGAACAGGTAACTCCAAACGCATGGGCACAGGGTCTCCGTTTCACTCTGTTGAGTTAGAATTGGGGCTAGAAGAATTGCAGTATATTCATCATGTTCATAGCACAGAGACAGGGAGCTGCTAGCTTAATGGAGGAGTCGTGACGGTGGACCTGCCTCTGGCTGTTTCATGCATACGATTCTTTTTGTCTGCAGGAGCACCAAAAGAGGATTTATCAGGTATGAGATCAGAACGTCAGGTATAGTAACAAACCTCCAGTAAATGAACCTGCTCAGATCTGTTTCTCAATCACAGATTTTCCAAAAACAGCATTCTTGGAGTGTTTGCTAATTCACCATCTGGTGTTTCGATTCTCTGATGTTCTCAAAGTCGTGATATTGTGTTGATATGTGAAAATGAGACTTGCATGGTGGGGAAATTGCAATGCTATTGCAAAAGCTCCTGAATGAAAGAGTGATGATAGACACAGGCTGTACCAAAAAACATTGGCATGGTTGACTTACATGCTCTGTTCTAAAACCTGGTGAGCTGTCTACAAACACATTAGCACTTCACTCAGTGGCTGATAAATAAAATATACATTTGTTGCCATCTCAGTTTTATCCCAATTTTTGTGTTGCATTGCATGCATCCTTTGCTGGGATATATTATCCACAATGCATTTCAACAAATAAATCCAAGATTGTGGACGAGGCGAAAAAACATCAAGCACCTAGTGAAATAATTTGTGAGTCGCATTTCATATCACATGTGAGTTAGGGAGCTATCTGTGTAGGCAGCGAAGCTGCTCACTTGGTACAGAACTGTTTTCTTAACCAACTGTGTTAAGAGGTAAATAATAAAGTCGGAGATGTTGGTTCTGAGTCATCATCACAGTGTTTCTGAAAGAGCATGTTTCGTTTCAGCTCTGTGTTGGACTGCTTTGCTGTTTCCAGCTTGTTTTGCTGTCTGTCTCCCACCGTCTTGCTCATCTCTTCATGTGGGTGTCGGGTTGTCATGAATGCCAACTTCTCTTCACCGTTGAGCACCATGTTGAGCATCATGGTTGCAATAAATGATTAGCAGGACTATTGTATGTCGATGTATAGCAATTTATTTGTACAGCATTAAGTACAGCTTGATGTCTCTGTTGAAGTCACATGAAATCAAAATGAATCCTCATGTCGGATTTTCCTTCATTTTGCAGCAAAATGTAATAACTTGCCTTTCAATTTACTACATTTTGCTGACTGAAACCATGCAGACTATTGCAGTTTTAAAAAGTTACTTAATACTAAATCTGCTCAACCGGTAACATGAGTTTGGGGCGGGAGTATCTGTTTGGTCAATTCCTGCCACTATTGACAGTTAAAGGAGAAGCTCACCCAAACATTAAAATTCTGTCATCATTTACTCACTCTCTTGTCATTTTAAACCTGTATGACTAGATTTCTTCTGCAGAAAACAAAGTAAGATATTTTGAAGAATGTTGGTAACAGAACACCCTTGGTCTCCATTGACTTGCATTGGTTTTGTGTCCATACAATAGAAGTCAGTGGGGACCAACGCTTTTTGGTTGCCAAAATTCTTCAAAATATCTTCTTTTTTTGTTTTTTAGAGGGAAGAAGGCAATACCAGGTTTAAAATGTCAAGAGGGTAAGTCAATTATGAACGTTTTTTTTGTTTGAACTACCTGTTTGGAAGTGGGACGCCCACTTTTCATAATTGATTGCATCCCACCCTGCACCTTTTTTTCTTTTTAATATTCTGTTTGACTCTTTATTTCGGTAAAATAGTGAAGCAATACCATTTCATGTTGACATCAACCTGGCAGTTTATTTAAAGACAATCAACTGTCGGTGTTTCTGACATTCACATGTGAAAAGTAATTTGCCACAACACTGGTAATTGTTTTTAATGTGTCACTCTGCTGTTTCCTATCCATCTAGCAGTGCTAAACACAACATCTCATGGGGTTATTCATTTGAGGGTGTTTTTTGATAAAATTTCACTGATTTGTTTATTTTTTCTGAAATACCTCTTTTAAAACTCCATGTCATGCTTATTGTTTTCTTTTCTAGAGAATATGTGAGTAGTCTGCCTTTAGATCTTAGTCTTCTGCTCCGGGGTGATGCATGTTTCTACCTTCTCCATGCACTCTTTTATACAGTTGTGCATCATGGACAGCAACGTTCATATATAACTTGCATGAAAAGCACTTCCCACCTCTAAAAAGTGGTGAAAATCCAGGAAGTATTTTCCAGGCATAGAAAGATAATGGAAATGGAAAAAAGTTTTGGAGCCTATCAAAACGGATGTGCATTTTTCTAGGAATGTTTTACTCTTTATCATATTTTATTATATTTCAAAGGAAATACAAAGCCAATGGCATAACCAGTTTGTAATTGTAGATCAGATTTATTATAAAATAGATCTTAAAATACAATTCAAGAACAGTAGGAATCTTGGCTCAGTACTTTGAGTTTCCAGTCTTTTTAAGATAAATCTTTTCTTCTTCAGAAGTATCTAACTTATATCTTATCATCTGTTTATAATAGTTGGGTAAATAAAAAATTTGCTTTGGACTGCCATATATTGCCAAAACTGGGCCACTTACCAACGTAGCAGACGGATAAGCAGGTCATAAAAATGGCAGAGCAGGAGCACATCTGGCGGTGAAGAATGGGCCGCAGACCACAGCTTATCACAGTCCTACTGAAAAACAAGAGAAAAGTTCAACCTCTGAACAAGAGCCAATACATCAGCCAGTTTCTTGTCAGGCCCACCCCCACCCCCGCCCCCTTCAGCTTTCCATGAGTCATTTGGAAAGCACATTAATACATAAAGGAAGACCAGCTGTATTAAATTGGACATGGAGTGAGATAAGATCACTCTTTTTGTGAGAGCTTGAAATTGCTGTAGTTTAAGGAAAGCACTTTTTAAAATCCTACAGAGAGACTTAGCCTTGCGCAGGGAGGCTCTTATTTTCAACAGGCACAATGCTCATTCAGATCAGTGTCCTCTGGTAGTGACATCATTGATGGCTTTGTCCATTCGTGCCAGTGACCCCAACAGTGGGAAAAACAGCAGCGTCTTCACTGAGGAAACCCAGTGTCTCTCCTCATTTGACTGCCTTGTTGATATTTACTGCCTGTTGAGAAAAGATGTTAGAGGGATGTTCAGGGTTGAATATTAAGTGATAGTTCACCTTCAAGATAAAAATTCTGTCATCATTTACTCACCTTCTTGTCATTTCAAACCCGTTTGACTTTCTTTCTTCCACAGAACACAAATTAAGATATTTGGAAGAATGTTGGTAACCTAACAGCGGCAAACACCGATGCAAGACACAACTTGCAATGCAGGTTGCCGAAAAGCGACAGCACCCATTGACTTGCATTGGTTTTGTGTCCATACAATAGAAGTGAATGAGTGTCGCCACTGTTTGGTGACCAATATTTTCTTTTGTGTTCTGCAGATGAAAGAAAGTCATATAGGTTTGAAATGACAGAGTTTTTATTTGGGGGTGAACTATCCCTTTAAGCACTATTGACAGAGGCTCCGCAATAAAAATAGAAGGAAAATTAATCGTGAAATAATTTAATATGCCGTGAAATAAGAAATATTTGAGATTTGAATTAATACATTTGGACTGTAAAAGTTGGGTTAAGTAAGCAAGAACACTTGAGAAACTTCAGAAAGTTATCAGTTCTTGTAGTAAAGCATCACTTCAAAGTTTGTGGGTTTAATTCTCAAACAAACCACATGCTCAATAGAAAAAAGAAAATGTACTGCTTTTTTTTTCTTTCTTTCAAAATGGTCTATATTTAGTCTAACCATGATTTTGCAGTGAAATCTGCCAAAGATCCATGGTTTCTACACTTTCACTTTAATAAAATGATGGTTAGTTGTCCTTAAGAAGCACAGGATATCTTATAGTTTCTTTGGTTAAAGCCGTTTGCGATATAAAAAATAATTGATAAACTTTTATAAAACAGTATAAAATGTATTACAGAAGTCATACCGAAAGAAATCAAATTTCATCGATCTGCTCCAATCTTTTGTTCATTGCACTTTGAAAACATATTTGAAGTTTCAAAGCTTTACATTTCTGCACCAGTATTAAAAGACGCTTTGGGTTGTGTTCATTTTTAAGTTTTAGGCTCAGAGGGAAAATGTTATTAAAAACCGCAATTATTGAGTGTTTCAAGACACAAACACACTAAACTAAACTTACACAGTAAGTGGACCACAGGGGGAAATATGATTAATAAAAAATGTATATGATCCCTTTAATAAAGTAAATAGAGTAAATATTGGCTGTTTAATTCTAATGTGTTTGTCCCATGTGTGCAGCAGGCTTCTGTGCAGAAATTTTGGTTTTTAACTATGAACACTTCACAATGTTTGAAAGTCTCCACGCAGTCTCCTCGAAACCCTACGTGATCCTCCAATTAGCTTAGATATGCGTTGTTGAGATCTTGGGAAACATTTGTTTTCCTTTTGTTATCACAGATTTATCTTGTGAATTTGAGAGATCAGAGCGGGCGTGACGCTGTGGGCACCTGATGTGATCATGTAATAATGTAAATGAATGGT
Source organism: Triplophysa tibetana (assembly GCA_008369825.1). Taxonomy (NCBI): domain Eukaryota; kingdom Metazoa; phylum Chordata; class Actinopteri; order Cypriniformes; family Nemacheilidae; genus Triplophysa; species Triplophysa tibetana. The sequence goes on along the minus strand of CM017917.1, from coordinate 9,554,155 downwards.
TCAGGTGATTGCTAACATGAGCAGCTTGTTCATTTTGCTGTGGGTATTTTATCAGCATCATTCAAGCGTTCATCATTAGCTCAGGGCTCCAGTTTATATTAAGATATTAACTTTAATTAGTAGCAATTAGACGGCGCTGCAGAATAAAAAGCATTGATCATAACTGTTTATCCTGCTCGGGTCTCCTGGGAGGTTGTTATCCGAATGAAAGCTGCTAATGTAGCAGGCTCGCCTTCACAACAAGCCTGCAAGGGTTCCGCGTTTTCCTGATGCTATTGCAAAAGGTTTAGGACATTGTTTGGCCTGAGTGCTTAAGTCATGTGATTTTGTCGTGTCTGTGGTCTGTGTTGTGGCATGTGTGAAAAGATTTAGTGTCTGTTGCATTGTGTTACTGCTGTAAGCATGTGCATGATCGTGTGAATTGTGATTTGGGTTGATGGAGAACTGCAGATCCTTTCATGGGAAAAGCTTGATGTTTGTGAAGTCAGTTGTGTGCAAGTATCTTCTGTGTCCCTGAAAATCAGAAAGTGATATTGCTTTGTGCAGATTGAAAAAAAACTCATTTTGAATGGTGTAGTCTATAGTTCACCCAGAAATGAGCATTTGTCTTAATAACTCCAATCTGTGTGAAATTTTGTGTGAAGCTCAAAAGGAGGAGTGAGTCGTTACACTGCCTATTGGGTTGTCAGACTCCAAAGATGATAAAAAAGCAGAATACAAGTCAGTGAATGCAGTTGTCATTGGGTTTAGCATGTGTAAGCGTTGTGACCATAAATCATGATTTGCATGAATGAGTTCTGTTATTTAAGGAAAACTGGGAATATTACATTTGACTGCACACAAAAATTAAAAAAATTCTGCCTTCTTCAAGTTGTTTCAAATCAGTATCAATTTCTTTGTTCTGTTGAAAAAAAACATATTTGGATGAATGTTAGCAACTAAGATTTCTGGGGCACCATTGACTAGCATAGTAGAAAAATATTGTACTTTTTTTGTTAAACACAAAAGAAGATATGTTGAAGAGTTTAGAGAAACATGGAAGCACCTTTGACTACCTTTTTTTGACTACCCAGAAATCTCAGTTGCTAACATTCTTCTAATTATCTTTATTCGTGTTTGACAGAACAAAGACATTTATGCTGGTTTAGGTTACTTAAGGTTGAGTAATTCATGACAGAATTTTTGTTTTTCGGTGGAGTATCCCTTTAAAAAATACTCCTTTAAAAGAACATTAGCGTAAAAAATGTTCATTTTTGGGCAAACTATTCCTAAAACAACACTTATGGAAATTAAGCATGCTTTTACTATATAGTTCAAGTATGTTACGACAATATGTCTAATAAAAATTAACTTATACAGAAAGTGCTTTAAAACCAGTGTTTCTTTCTTTCAAAATGGTCTATATTTAGTCTAACCATGATTTTGCAGTGAAATCTGCCAAAGATCCATGGTTTCTACACTTTCACTTTAATAAAATGATGGTTAGTTGTCCTTAAGAAGCACAGGATATCTTATAGAGCCAGTGTAATACTTTTTTAAAAAGCAAAAAGGAATTCATAAACTGATGAATGTGTAAGATGATTTTATGATTTAACTTGACGACTAGCCTATTCAACACTAAAAGAGTTGCACTAAAAACAAATGAAATCTGCTTTTTAATATGGTGGGTTTGTTTTCTATATGCATAATTTAGTAAGATATGCATCATCGTCAGTATGAGAATGTGTTTATTGTGCAGTGCTTTTGTTCTGACTCACACAGGATTTCTTCTAAAGGAACGTTTTGTGCCTCTTTGTGTTGTTTTGTCTGTTTTCTGCAGGCCTCTTGGACTCGGCCCGAACAGCACAAGGTAGAGAATCCGTATCCATGACTGCATAAACTAAATTATGAAGATTGCCATCAACTACATAAACCTCTTTCACACCAGATCAAATCTCTTGAAATCTCATCAGATCCGTCAAACCCGATTACAGCATGATGCTGGCTTTCATCTGAGAGGAAATGTAGTTGTAGTTTTTACTTTCTTGTCTAGTGCATGTCCTCTTTTTCACATTCATACAAACCAACATTTCTGTGTCTAGTGTGTTTGGTTCTGACGACATCATTTTACTAAATTGACATCGCTGCTGTGCATGTCTTCCACAAACATTTCAAACCTAACCCTGGATTTTATTGCGACGTGATGGATTTTTTGCAGTGATTAAGGCTACGAAAAAGGTTTTCTTGTTGTTTACGTCAATAATTCTCCTTTACCATCCTGACAAGAACAGACACCTGAGAAAACCACCTACATCCAACCTTTGCAGTTGGCTGGTCTGCATTATTAAAACGACCTTTCTGTCGAAAACTACGCCAATCAATCTTTAATGATTCAGTGTTCTCACATTGCAAATGAATAAATAGAGCTTTATCTCGGAGAACAATGGGAGATAAAGTCAGCTGAATGTGCCGACTGAAATGTATAGCTGTTTGTCCAGCTAGTGGGCAGTGATTCAATGATACCGCTTCGGGTCTGACCCCAATATCATGTAGTCCAGCGACAAGTGCACGTTCCGTGGAGCAGGGGGTCACGGTCTGGCCATTTGACCAGATTAGATGTGGAGAACTGTGGGAAAGAGAGCCGGAAGCTGACAGGACGTGGCTCAGTGATTCCATTAGGGGGTTATTCAATTAGCCCAGTCAACTCGACGGGGCGGCTGTTGGGTGTTTTTTGGATGGAAAGTCTCTGCGTTATGTAAGAGTGACACAGGCTCGCGACAACAGCGGCATAATTATTGTCTCAGATGTGACACCTCCTACCCATTTATTCATAGAAACAGTCGTGTGAAGAGTTTCTGGCTGCATCCTTACTTTTTCTTAATTCAGACTTATTTGTTAAAACGTTAACTGGAGACTTTCTACTAGGAAGCTGTAAAATAAGACTTTTAAGTAATACAAATATTCTTTGTATTTTGGTAAGGAGGTAAGAATATTTAATTACAATAAATTATTATTAAGTCTTGTTATCTTACAATTTAAAATCTCAGATAAACATAGTTTGTTTGAAGACATTTATGTTATTAGAAGACAGGGAAAATTGTTGTGTTGACAAAAATCTAAAGGAGTTTTCAGTTGCTGGTGGAGTGTTGAATACTAATGTTTTGCTTGATGAAGTCCTCAGAACGCCAATGCATTTCCTGTCCTCATTACTGTCTTGTCTGAGGTTGTGTGTGTGTGAATGTGTGAAAGTGAGTTCATTCCATCCATTCTAATATCTATTCAACCAAAGGAAGCAATTTAATGTGGTGAAAATAGTCCTGTTGGCCCAGTGCTTCTTTTTACCTAATGAACAATATTTAAATTGGCGAAACAACTCAATTGTACATCTTTCTTTTAGCTGTTTTTTATTGCTACAAGCAAAAGCCTCAACACTCGTGGTTATGAAATTCACAGAAAGTTCTCTGTAGTACAACACAATTGTAAGACAAACAGTATATGACAAAAAGAAAAATATCCAACATATTTCTGTTCGTCCGTTCGCTTTCTGTCTTGTCGATCTCTCCGTCTTGTGTACAGTATCTGTCTAACTGTCTGTCTGTCATTCGTTCGTTCTTTTGTTTTTGCTTTCTTTGTTTGTACTCTCCTAATCTGTCTGCCGATCTGTCTGTTGCTTCTTTCTTTTTATTCCTTGTTTATTTCCTTCTCTTTCGTTCCTTCTTTGTATTCTTTCTCTATAGACCGTTTCATCCGATGCCTGAGCCCCATCTAACTTCCGGTTTGTGTGTAATAATAACTATTTATATTTCATTTCATTTATGTTAATATAAATTTATATTATTATTTGGTCACACTTTATTTTAAGGTCCAACTCTCGGTATTAATAAACCATTAACTATGACTTTTGCCTCAGTAAACTACTAATTTGTTGCATATTAATAGTTAGTAAGGTAGTTGTAAGGTTAGGTATTAGGTAGGATTAGGGAAGTCGAATATGGTCATGTTGGATATGTGCTTTATAAGTACTAATAAACAGCCAATATGCTAAAGATAGGCATATAATAAGCATCTAGTTAATAGTGAGAATTGGTCTCTATACTAAAGTGTTACCTATTATTTTACTTTATAGTAATTGTATTAAATAAACTATTTGTTGAATTTTGTTGTGTATTCATTTTATCAAAAAACTATTTGTTGAATGGGTCCTGTAGTTTGGTCGCATATAAAGAAACCGTATGGTACACTGACATCTAGCGGTTCAGCTTGGTATCCGAGTCTAATTTCAAAATATTGGAGAGACAAGTTTAGCCAAATTACGGTTCTCAGAAATAATCTACAGGCACTCTATTGTTTGAGAATGGGTACCGGAAGTTTAGTTGGGGTCACAAAAGTGCACATGCGCGGTAATGTCTTGATACCGTCTATATATATGTCTATATGTCTTTTTTTCTCTCTCTTTAACTGTCTTTTCTTTCAATCTCTTTCTTTCATAATTCCTTTCTTATGTAATTCTTTCTTTCTTTTTCATTTTGTCTTTCTCTCTTTGTAATGGCTCACTTCAGTTGTTCTTGCATGTGAATATAAGTAAGCAAAGCTTGCAACCACAAAATCAGTGTATCACAAACATAAATATTATACCATATAAACATCCTCCCTCAACTCACCCTGCAAACTGTGTTAGACACGCCTTTGAAAATATATGGTAACTATAGTTAAAGAAAAATTACTTGTTGACATCGCTCATCATCATAAGACCCAGAAGGTTAAGAGGAACTGCAAGCTGAAGGAAATATCCAAGCGTGGCATGTTAAGCTCCAATTTTACCTTGCAGCACATCTTTAACATGAGCACTGGGACGTTGTGAGATGGTCCGAGTCAGTAGAGTTCATGTGACGTAGTTTGATGAAGTAACAGCGGTGAGGAAATGGCATTCCCTGCCTCACGCTTTGCATTATTGATGTTCCCCTTATATTTTCACTCCAAAGACTCGGCACATAAAAGACTCTTATTTATATCTGCTGCACACAAACCCTCGCTTCACCCATTTTGTTTCTTCGTTGTAGCTCATTTTAGGGTGGCTGAATGCCTCACATACTTAAATGAAGAACTGTTCTGTCATATCAGCGTTTTTCAGAAAGCGGCACTGTTTTTTAGGGTTTATTTGACTTGAATCGAAGTTACTGACAAGCAGTGGCTTTAAGAGACAAATTAAAAACTTAGTTCCTGAATTTCTCAAAATAACTTCAGTTTGCACATTTAACCTACTTTATGATATAACTCTATGGTATTTTGTTTGGGCTAAATTTTGTTCTATAGAAATTAATAAACGCGCGGATGGTGCTTGCTGAAATTCTGACTTTTAATACAAGTATTAAAGTAATAGAGGGTATGGACGTGTCGTCACTGCATGTCAATGCATACCCTCTATATGTAAAGTAATATATAACGCAATACAGTGTTAAATATACACTCCTAGAAATAAATGTGCCAAAAAGGGTTCTTCTCCATGATGCTAATGAAAAACGTTTTCAATCAAAGGTTCTTAATATAGCATTTCTTTTTTAAATTTGTATTGTCTGTTGAATCTTTATCCACTGCTGTGGATGTTAAAAGGTTCCTTTCAGTAACTGTAGTAAGGCTATATAATGACTAATTATTAAAAATAATTATGAGTATGCATTCAATATTCAATAAATTCTATGAATGGTAAATTGTATATTAGACAACAGAGCAGCTCATGTCACACATAATGTTTGTGCTTCTAATGCTTAAAATATCAAGTTCACCCTACTTGAGAAAAGTACAAGCATCTACCTAAAAGTTGAGGATAGCCTAAAGTGTTTCAGTGATTTTTGAAGAAGGTCTCTTGTCTCTGTGTTCAGGGTCCAGATGGAAACGTATTGGTCCGCAGCGATGCCCGTGTGTCTTCACTCACCCTCAAGTACATCCAGTACACAGACGCCGGCGAGTACCTCTGCACCGCCCGCAACTCCATCGGAGAGACCGTACAGTCTGTGAATCTGGAAGTGCTCTGTGAGTCTGTAGCCCCATTAGCTTCTAACAGCTCTGTGTACTGTTTGATATCCCTCAAAGGCAAATGTTTAATTCACAGCAGTGTTGTGTTTGGCATGTCAAGATACAGAGCTCCGCTGCAGTCCAGAGAGCATATGGCAACTCTTTACAATGTTGCAGTTCAAATCTATCAATACTTTTCTATCATTGAGATTTTTTATCTCTAAATACAAGATGGCAGTCAGTTTATAATGTAAGATAAAGGCATCTCTATTAAACTTAAGGATTCTAGCAAAATGTGCAAAAACTGAATTCACTGCCATAAAGAAAAAAATGAGGGCTGTCAAATGATTAATTGCATCCAGAATAAAAGTTTGTGTTAACATAATATATGTGTACTATGCATATAAATTTGTATTTATAAACACGGATACACATACATGCATTCATATTTAGAATATATTTACATCTATTTATTATTCATATTTATTATTGTTTATTTAAATGTACCATTAATTTAAATTATATATAAATATTTTTATTTTGTTTTATATTTTTCTTAAATGTATGCACGTATGTGTATGTTTTATAAATATGAAATGAATATGCATAGTAACTTCTGGATGTGATTAATCATTTGACAGGCCTTTCATTTTTTTTAATATATGGAGCAGGATTGTGGATCACTGAGATTTCACTATGGGCAGGGTTACCCAGTATATATAAAAAAATTATACCAAGCAAGCAACGAAGTAGTTTATCTTTTAGTGGCTGGATAACAACAAATTGCTTGTTGTTTTCTAGTGTCACACCTGGTTAGGACGCTGTGTCCAAGTACACATCACATTTGGTTCAATCTGAATGATGATGGGGCTGTTAAGGATCAAAATGCAGCCTGTTCTATCTTTATCTGGCTTTTAATCGCTCAGCCACACAACACTGAAACATTTTACGACCATTTTCTCTAATGGAAAACACACTCCCCACAGCCACAAATTAAAACAACATTTGTAAATGAACATTCAGATTGCTGGAACAGGAAAAACAATGCCCACTCCCACCCTCAATGTTTTAATAATAATGCATGGCAGGCAAAGCACTACGGCCCCATTCCGTCCCATCATGCTTCTCCCCACTGAGCCTGTTTGTTTTCATATTAGTTGCGGCTTATGCTGTGAAAATACCAGCCTCCCTCGCATGTTTTTCTTGTGTTGGTACCAGCATTGTCGAGATGGGACTAATGACATCTGAAGCTCTGATGAATGTGAGAACAACAGAAGCATCTCAGAGGGCTGAGAGCTGTTCACACACAGTCAGGGAGGGATCGTGGGCCCAGTCGTGTCCGTCACGGAAGCTTCGTGCCTCGGTTGTTCATGGAGACTTCTTTGAGAGGAAGCACCACTGACTTTTACGCATGCTTTGAAATAGACACGTTCAAGCGTAGCTCTCTGTGGCGTTTTAAAAATTCAACGCCGGGCTTTTCGTAAGCCATGAGCAGTTGGATCTTTTACCACCTAATCTTCAGAATAAAAACATCAAAGTTGATGGAAGAGGCGGTTTGTTCGCCCACAGAAGAGATAGACGGCCGACAGGTAGATTAAGGGTCAGCTCAACCAGCGGGTTTGTTTGTTTTCATTTGTATGCGCTTTGCCTTTCATCACAGATGCCCCGAAAATCCAGGGCTCAGTAACTGTGTACACGTGGGAGGGCAACCCGGCCAACATCAGCTGTGAAGTCTTGGCTCATCCCAGCGATGTCTTTATTGTTTGGTTGCGAGATGGGACCCAGCTGCCTAACGCTAACACCACCAACGTCAAGATCTACAACACACCTTCCGCCAGCTACCTGGAGGTACGGCCCACGCAGCCGCCTTACTGGCAACATATGCATTTGATGTATACACAATCCTCGGGAAAGTAAATTGCATCATGTCTTGAAATACATGTGGGTAGATAAAATAAAGTCAACAGAAACAAAAGAAATGTTAACACTTTATAACAAGGCTATATTTGTTAAAGGGGTGATATGACAGGGCTAAAACGAATATTATTGTTTGTTTTAGATGCAATGTGATGTGTATACACCATTCAAGGTTTCAAAAAAACTGTATTTTCCATATACCATGCATGTTTGTATCTCCTCTTTGCCCCGCCTCTCAGAAACAGGCACATTTTTTACAAAGCTCATCGCTCTGAAAAGCGGGGTGTGCTATGATTGGCCAGTTAACCTGTAGCCCACCTTACTTGCGTATACATTTGGGCGGTCTTTGTCAAATCATAACACGAACTGACGTAGATTTGTAGAGGTGTGATACACGGGACGTTTCTGGCTGGTCTGGGTGAGCATTCACTTTTAGATAGAATTCATCTTTCTGTTACAACACTTCACTTTTTGCAGTTTTACGTGTCTAATCCATGTATGGGCAACTTATAACACACCAAAGACACAGAAAAACACGTATACGTGCCATATGACCCCATAAACATTAATAAATGTATTAGCTAAAATTAACTAACAATTAACAATATACAAAATAACAATTTTGAGTGTTTATTAATTTAGCATTGCTAATTGTTTGTTCATGTTTGTTTATGAATTAAGTTATGTTTACAAATACAACCTTTTTGTTATATATTTATATCTTGCTTAAAAGAATTAAAGGTGATTTTTAGGACCAATAAGATTAAATGTGAAATGCGATAAAAATGGTTTAATCGTAAAATAAGAGTTTAATTGTAAAATACTTTACTTTAATATAATACATATTCTAGTAAATGTGGATTTTTTTAGAAAAAAAATACATAGTGGTGTTCTATTGGTTCCCATCTGCTAGATAATCCCACCCAGAGAGCTGCACGGGTCCGATTTTGTAAATCCGCACCCGCCCGTACCCGCAGTGCTTAAAACCGCATCCGACCCGTTTTCCGACAGCAGCACTAATTAAAATCCGCACCCGACCCGCTTAAAATAGAACCGACGTCCGACCCGCACCCGAAATCAAATCAGTTTATATATATATAATTTCTTCTATGTTGATTATATGAGAAGTGAAAAGAGTAAGATCATAAGTTGCGCAATATGTTGGGAGACAGAGTGGACAGACATTATTTTGACCACTTCATTAAGTTTCTTATTGTATAAAGCCTTTCTTTAAAGTGAATTTCGTTTTGTATTAATTGTATCTTAATTTTAATCAATGTTTTATCAACCAATTGCCTGGATTTAATAAATAAGAAGTAAATATAGCAGGCAATATAATCAGGACACGGAGTGGAGGCGCCTAGAGACTCCTGGGAGGGCGCGGGCTCAAATAAACAAAAAAAATATTTTACCAATTTGAAATACAGGCATAGTTTTGTAGAAGTGTTCCTAAAAATATGCATTTATTTTTACATTTGCATGTGACTGTTTTGAACCCTCGTTTAGACCCGTGTTTCCCCCGTGTCCGAACCGACCCGCACCCGTATCCAACACAGTTATATATTTTTCAGGGTACCCTAACCCGTGCAGGACTCTGATCCCACCATCATCCCATGCTGAAAAACAATAGAAACCCAATAAAAAACCATCACAAAAATTCTAATCGTTTCCATTAAAATACCATTATGAACCATAACGAAATTTCTTTTTGTAGTGTGTTAAGGGCATTATTCCAGTAGGATTTGACACACACCAATAGAATCCATCACATACCAGTAGAACCATTACAATTTCCATTAAAACCAATACGAACCCCTTTTAAACCAATAACTTATTTTATGGTTTCTATTGGTTTTTTTTCAGCAGGGATCAGCTAAACACCATTATAGCTTCCATTAAAACCAATACAATTCCCATTATAACCAAAAAATTGCGGTCGCACTCTATTTGTAGCATCTGCATATAGACTGTAGTATTTGTAGTCACTCTCTCAGTAAATTAGTAGGTTAGTTTGTGTTTAGGTTTACTCATGTTTTACTCCACTGTTGTATGTCTATATTTTGTAAAAGTCGCAGTTAATGGTTTGTTAATAGCGAGAATTGGACCTTAAAATAAAAATTGTTTTATGTAAAAAATTGCTTTTATTGAACGATACTACATATTGGCCGATATATCGGTGCATCTCTAGTAATGATTATGACAACTAATAAATAAAAGCAATTACACAAAAACATCTTAAACCAGATGTCAATTTGAGTTTGTTTTTTAAATTGAGCTTCTCCTGATTTCGAGGTGAAATGTGAGCTGGACATGTTGGGTGAGATTCACACAGGATGAGATAGTGTTGCTGTAGGGCACTACTGCAGCCCGTGTCTCATCAATATTGTAGTAAGTGAGCGCGCGGTCAGGAGTAAATACACATCCTCCTAATGGAATGACAACAGTAAAACATGTGAGTGAAGGATTACTGCCCAGATAGAACACCAGAGGTTAACATATTCACTTGATCCGCCACAGGTCAATCCAGAGTCTCAGAGCGACTTCGGCAACTACAACTGCACTGCTTCTAATACGATCGGGACTGAATCCAAAGAGTTCATTCTGATCCCTGCCGGTATGTTTTCTTATCGATCTCCCTAAACTTACAAATGCTCAGTTGGTTATAGGAGAAATAAATTACATTTGACATTGAGCGTTTGGTTGCATTTTGGTAGCCTGTGTTTTTTAAAGTACTTGACATTCTAGCTGTTGCTCGATAAGGCGCAGTAAAAACTGACCAAAACAGTATGGAATTGAGTAAAAGTGGTGCAGTCGGTGTAATCAGCCATAAGCGGTTTTGCCGCTGTGCAAAGTAAAGTGTTTTCCCTGTGGTGCAGATGTGCCCTCGGCGCCGGCCATCACTCAAGTCCAGCCGTACTCCAGCACGGCTGAGGTGTTTTTCGATGAGCCCGAGTCCCCCGGAGGAGTTCCTGTGCTTAAGTTCCGAGCCGAGTGGAGAGCCGTGGGCCGAGGGAGCTGGGCTCAGCGCGTGTATGAAGTCAAAGACGGTAAGTTTGACACACACGATAGGCAGAGAAGGAAAGCAGGCGTGTGATGTGCAATGTCACTGTGTTTGGATTGAGGAGCTTTCTCCATTTCGTCCTTACAGTTTATGGAAACAAAGGTTGAAAATCAATCATTTAGAAGTCTTTATCGTATTAACAGAATGTGATCATATTAATAATTGAGGAAAGTTTTAGAACGCAGTTCATGCAATTTGGATGCAATTGCTATAAAATATATTTAAACATTTCGTGAAGCAATAATGAAATTTGTTTACATATCAGAACCATACTTGTGTAAATTGTGTCATTCAGCAGTTTATGGAAGAACGGCTTAACTAACATAGATGTACTTTTAATTACTCAAGCCTGACAGGTCTAACATAGCCACTGTAATCGTGTTGCTGTGTCGCTTTTTGGTAAATAAGGCATTTTAACATATGGCTCGGAGTTAGATGTCATATTTACTTCCTCAACGTTCAGCTGTAAGGTTTCATGTTGCCGGTTTAACAGCCTGTGACTCGCGCACACGCTGTTGTTTATGAAATAATAAATGGCGTTTTGATTAAATCTGCCTCTCGCCGTTTCCCGGCAGGACTGAGTTTGGTCACAGTCACAGGCCTTAAACCCGAAACCGATTACGAAGTCAAGATGTCTGCCATCAACGGGAAAGGCGAAGGCGAGAACAGCCTGGCGGTGGTCTTCAAAACCGAGCACGTCCGTGAGTATCACACTCTCCGCTCTCAAGAGCGCATTGTTCCTGTCGCGTGGCGTGCCTACCCACTCACATCATCGACAACTAGTGTGAAATCTTGGGCTGGCACAGATGCTGAGAGATACAGACTGTGCTGCTGGTGTTAAAGAGCAGGTCGTGATGATTTAAAGCGGTACTTCACCCTTGAATCAACATTTCGCCCTGTTTTACTCAACCTCAAGGAATCCTAACTGAATATGGTTTTCTTCTGTAAGAATAATCTAGTAGGGGTTATAATACCACATAACATTTCGCTTCAAAGCGGTAGAATGGGAGTGAACGGTTGTTGATTTTTTGAAGCTCCAAAACGTTTATCCAGGAATCAAAGACCATGCATTTATCCATAAATTAAATATCCATATTGACAGCGCCATTAACGTTGATGTCTAGCTTCTGTCATCTCTCGAATGCGCAGATGACCGTTGATGAACGCTTTATTTTTTGGTTACAGCCAATAGGATAGCGTCTACTCGCCGTAATATATCCCTGGTTATTAAACAAGTTTATGCCTTGTTTAATAACTTGCGGTAGGAATTTAGGAAAAGTAAACTGAATTTTGGTTTCAGTTTAAAGGTTATTTTTCTTACCTCATTAGCAAAATTTTATTTTATTTAGATGTGATTCAGACTTTTTTCTTCGGAAAACAAGACTTATTTTTCCAAGTCATTTTGCTTCTCATTTAAATATTTCGCTGCTGTCCTTCTGAAACCTTATATCTCCATATTTTGTGATTTTTTATTTTTTTTGCCATCAATGACAATTATTAGTCATCCTTTATGTTTGTCATTGGGTTTTGCAAATTTCTAACCCATAAATAGTAATTTCATGTTTAGTAATTCATTTGAAAAGTAGTGTTTTTTCAATTTCCAGAACAGCTCTGAATTTGGACATCCAAGGTTTTGAAAGCACAGCGACGATATCTTGATTTGAATTTAATACTAATATTTGAACTGGAAACCAAGAACAATTCTAAGAAATATATTTCTTTCTGCCATTGTCTTGTTTTTTCAATATGTTGGACAGTGTTAGATTTGTGCCACACATATTGCATGGAATGTTCAAGAAAACTCGATTTTAGTCCCAACTGACCACAACATCTTCCCACGATGCACCTGGGTCACTTATGCAAACTCCAGACATGTCATTACATGTTTGGTTTTGGGCAGTGGTTTCTGTTTTCCTGGCACTCATCACGTGTCAGTGCTATGCAGAACTTTTAATAAGGATGCCTGGTGTGCCTTTTCTCTCTTAAGCCTCCTTGTCGTGCAGAGTTTTGAGGAACTGAATTTAGGGCGACGTCTGGGTTTTTATACCTCATTTGACAGCTCATCCAGCATCGCCCAGTTCAAGATCCAAACACTTCAGTGTTTTACCTTTTTCTCCCCTTATGCAGGGCATATATAATTCATTGTCAAGAGAAATCTGCAGGTTATTTGAATCATTCATATGTTAACCTATGGATGTGATATGAATAATAATAATAAACTGAGTTTTTATTTTTCTAAGATTTTTTCTCCCCCAAATATCAATTCCACGCTTTGATTTCAAGTGATTTCAAGTACAAAATCTCAATGTACAATTTGTTATTCAGTAAAATGGTCTTGTTGCATATCACTATATACTGTTTATGAATACATTCACTGCTGCTAAGCACATTCTTATATATGCCGTACACATCGTGTATGTCAATTGATTTTCATTCGTATGCAGAATTTTATTTTTTTCAGCTTGTCAGAACAAGCTGTTCTCCTGCGTCTCATGCTTCAAAATATCAATAAAAACCAACCTCAGCCTTGCACACTATGGGAATATTCCTGTGATTTTGTTGATATTCTCACCACGTATAGACACCACACACAATTACCCTCTTGCTCCCCCTGGTGGTTGTTTGTGTGATCAGTGGAATGGTTTAGATTTACAGAGATGACTATAATCCTTTCAACACATAGTGCATTGAGATTAATTTCCTGTCAGTACACAGAACAAAGCCATTTAGTGTAATAATATCCAGGATGTAGTCTAGAGTTTAAAGTGATGTGAGATCTTGGTTCTGGCTTTTTCTTTTTGACTTTAGATGTTTTATTTTTCTTTTATGTGATTTATGTTTCACATTGTGGTTCGCATTTCTACTTACAATTTCAGGTTATACTTAGATGAGTAAGTGTCTCTTATACACTAATGATCATCTGTTATCTTTATCAAATATTTTATTGTTCGTTGTTTAATGAGATGTTTAACATATTTCATTCATTTTCATTTGATAATTTGTTCATTATAATTTAATTGGTTCTAACAATATTAGAGATAAAGAGCCAGTGAATCGTTCACTCAGAAATGTAAATTCTTTCATCATTTATTCACCCTTGTGTCATTCAAAATTTGTATGACTATTAAAGAAGATATTTTGAGAAATTCAATGGGGGCCAGGGTTGTTTGGTTATCAGCGTTCTTCAAAATATCTTTTGTGTTCTGCGCTGGAAAGAAAGTCAAACAGGATGGAACATAAAGGTAAATAAATTATCTAAGTTAGTCTTCTTTATTAAAAAAGAAGCTAAATAATTGCTGGCATTTTAATTAAGTGTTGCATATGCTCCCTAGATAGGGCTTTTTCTTTCATTTGTACACTAAGGATACAGGTTTTATTATACAGCTTATAATAATCTTAAGAGTTATATTATTGCATTATATTATAGCAGCCTCCCAAAGCCTTCATTATATAAATATCAGTTTTTTTCTGCAAAGTGGGTGCGAAGACACTTACAATATGTTTTGTTTTTTCAGGACACTCACGGTTAATCCAATTTTAAAAACACATGAAGTATTTAAAGTATCTCGGCTGAATAGTTCCCCAGGATTTGAGATCCCCATGAGATGTGCTTACAGCATCACATGCTGTGTCTGTCCAGTACTAATGTAAAAACCTGAAATATTAGATAAAAACTGCAAAGTTTTCTCTGATTTTTACTGTGAAAAATTATTGACATCTTATTTCTTTTGGTGATACCTTGGGGGTTAGAACAAATTTGTTTGTGCTTCGGACATGAGTGATTCATCAAATTGTGCTGCGCGATGAAGAGAAATGTGCTATTGCTTTTTTAAGTGATAAACATTTTCCTTGCAGATGATAGGTGAAAAGTCTCATAGATGAGATTCTGTTGACTGTTCCAGTAAGCAGCCATTCGTAAGTTCTTTCTTAAAGATGAACGTAAAGTCCACACGGAGGCGTGCTAGGACGGTTCATGTGAGAGCCGTCAAAAATGAAATGTCATCACATAATGTTCTCTATTTTAAAAGGTAAATGACTGTAAATGTCAGCATTATCATGTGTAAATCATTGAAGAATGTCTAGTGAAACAAGATCTTATTCAGTTATTTCAGTGATTCTGCTATTTAATTCCTACAGTTAAGGGCTTTGCACATACAGACTGAAATTTTAGTGCGTTTTTTCGTATTTGGCGCTTGTTTGTACGCCATTTTCGCATTCTACGGATGCGAAAAATGCAGGAAATCGAACCCAGTCCGAATCTTTTTACGACGGACGAAAATATCGTAGGCAGTGTGTAAATGTGATTGACACAACGTGAGGTCCTATTTAATTTTACTTGCTCAAATTTCGGATGCAAATTTCGGACTCAATCTGCCATGGCTTTTACTCCTGATGGGAGGCTTCCATAAATATTTAGTTTATACAGTATCCATCACGACGCTTCAACTAAGTTGAATGGTTCAACTGAAAAATATTTAGTAGTGCGTAAGTTGTCCACTTTGGCTAAGTTTACTACACCTAGCAACATGCTTACAACCCCATCAGGGCACCTTGGCAACCACCCAGAGCACCCTAGCATCATGGTTGTACTTGCATTTTCTCAAGAAAATGTAAATATCTATTTATGTTTGTTGAATATTATTGTGCTTTTAAAACCGTCTATATACTTATCATAAGTGTCTCAGCTTTTGTCTTGTGATTAAAACCATTTTAATTTGCTCGGTTTTTTGTTTCTCTGCACAGTTCGTTCTAACCTTTGACTTCTTTTTCTCATAGTTACATTGTGTCTGTATTTTGTTTTGTATCTTTCATGCAACCTCTTCCAATTTCCTTTCAACCAATCATGTGCGTGCATATGATGTGACTGTGTCATGTGGCTTGCATGGTGCTGGTGATGTCATCCATACTGATGAGCAGAAGGTAAACACTCAGACCCTCTCTTATGTTTAAGATTACCCTCCTCTCGGGATCAGGAATTCCTCCCTCACCCTTACATCTCACTCCTGTCACATTTCTAGCATTGAATTCCTTCAGACAGGTCATGTAAATTCATCTATTCACAATTTTTAACGGAGAACGTTACCCTTGAGCGACCCCTGCGCTTAGGCTGAATGCATTATCTTCTTTGGCAAATGTGGAATCAGAAAACAGTTAATGCAGTGTCCTGCCAACCATGGTCATGACATCGAACGCTTTCGAGCTGAAAAACATTTCCCCAGAGGGATCGCTGCTTTCAACAGTCTAACTCTTATGTTCAGTCTAAACATTTTGACAAGCAGCGGTTTTACAGACAGTCTACACCAACGTTTCTTTCATCCTGTGCTGTTCTAGATATGCTGCCACCGGTGCGCAATTATATTCAAATTAGGAGACCTGTTAAAGCGTTACAGCAGATGCCTGAAGTAGTTGATCTCAATGGTGTTCGTTCTCCGGTTATGAGCATGTTAACTTTTTACATTTTCCATATTAACTTCATTAACCATATTAAAATAGCTTCTCCACTTGACAGAACCGTACTTTGATGTGCAGTTGTGTTTTTTGTGCATGTATATTTATAAATGTATGAATTTCTATTTAGAAAGTTCGGAAATATTCAGAATTTCCTTCATTTCATAAATGTTTTCTATTTGCATACATTGAGTGACTGTAGATTTTCAGATGTTTTCATGACGAAGCATGTTGAAACTAGGGTTTTGATAGCAATGTAGTATTATTACTACACATAGCCTATAGACATTTCATCAAACAAATAATATTTTATTGTATATTAATTGTATTCAATTCAAACTACCCAACAGTTATTGATTCTTTGCGGTGGTCTACCGCTAGTTTTGGGCCACATAACAATTATTTGTGTTGTTCCTGCTGAAACTGTCTATAGTTTTGACAATTGCGTCCCAGACTTCCTACTCTAATATCTTGAGTGTGATTCATTGGCCAATAAGAGCGAAAAACTCAAAACACACAAAATTAAAGATCAATTCGATAAATAACATCATTTATTTATTTCCATTAGATATTCTGATGATATCGTGTTTGGCTTAATACTCTGGCCACACCCAGCTAGCCTAGCACACGTACGTCAGCTAAAGATCTGGAGATCTTGAAAACATCTGCTAAACATCTTAAGGATAAAATACACTACAAGACTTCTGTTCAGATTTTGCACAGATTTTCAGTCCGGACTTGTTGCAGAAATTCTGTGCCAGTCTGCAGATTTGACCAGTGAGTGTGTTTCTATCTGAAACTTTCAAAAAGTCTGCAAGTGTGATGATGTCTGGTTAAAAAAAAAATCTGTTCAGATTTTAAAAGTCTTAGTGTATTCCAGCCATTAGAAAGAGCAGTTTAACATACATCCTTAATCATAAAAATATTACAGATGTCTTCTAGATGTCTAGATATGACAGCAGACATCTCAGCGACGTATTGCAGATGAACAATCTATGTATTAAGATCTCTTCCGGATGTAAATGCAGACGTCAAATAGACATCTGCCAGTTATAGTGTGCTATCAGGACAATGACTGTGCAGTGAAAATCTGATATTGTGATAGAAATGTCCGCCCAAAGGCTTCAGGATATTGACTTAATTATTGCATATTCACTTGAGCGTGTGGCATTTCACAAGAACGATACTTTCCAGTGAAAATTTCTATTAGCACAAAATTATTGAGCATGTTTACATGTTGCTCTATTTGCATAATTCCTTTAGTGAGTTAGTCAGGAGCGAATCCCCTCCAGAATGTTTAAATCTCATTGCAATTAAGCTACTAAACATGCTTCAAGTCAATTATAAAACACCTGAAAATTGAATTTTATGTTTTCTCCCTCATGCGCGCCATCATTACATTCACTGAATCCAGTAGGGACAGATGGTCCCGGGTGGAATGAGTCGGTGCTGTGCTACACTTCTTAACTTTTATCGTTGAAGAGATACATGTTTATTGACGACACTTGAAATCTCTCAGAATCTCTGCTGATTGTGTGGGAATGCTGCTGGTTTCACTTTCGTGTCGTCGTAGGACGTTAATATTGATTAGCGTTTTAAAACATCCCCTTAATTCTTTCAGTCTCGGTGTGTTGTTTCAGAAAGCGTGAC
The DNA here is from genome assembly GCA_008369825.1 of Triplophysa tibetana. Classification (NCBI taxonomy): domain Eukaryota; kingdom Metazoa; phylum Chordata; class Actinopteri; order Cypriniformes; family Nemacheilidae; genus Triplophysa; species Triplophysa tibetana. Next base: position 9,536,088 of record CM017917.1, on the reverse strand, counting down.
TGATTTAATGTATACCTTTTAAATGAACCTCGTGCATTTGAGACGTAAAGCTAATGATGTATTGATATTATCGATCATTGAGCTAATGCGAATGATTGATACGAAACTTAAACGGGAAGCCATTTCAAACCACAGTGAGAACAAAACACATTCGCTTCTTGTAAGCCCGGACAGCGAGATAACGCGAGTTAGGTAAAGTGTCCGTTAGCTTGTACAGGTGTTGCTAATTACTGTGTTAATGGGAGTAAAATGCCTTAATTTTTCAATCCGAAGCGTTCACGTGTAGCATCTCCTGGCAGTGTTGTTACATGTCACACGCAACATCAGCCTAATGTAGCGAATCAAACTAGCATTCATTGGTCATTAAAATGAAATGGCTCGTGATGGCCCATGAAGGAGAGGCCTCGGCGCACAGCACCAGAGGAATATTCCCAATTCACACTGCGGTGATGTACGAAAGTGCTCTTTAGAGACGTCTGAAGCGTGACCTCCAGATACTGTATCAGCCCTCCTCATCTGAACAGGCCCAACCGAATAGAATGTGACACATTTTTCTGTTACTTGCCTAAATGGAATCATGGTTGAGAACGGGAGATAGAAAACATCTTTATACACATTAGTTTGGGTTTTTCCATGACCGAATTGATCCCGTATGTACAGGCCTGGCGGGTATAATTCCAACATATACACACAGTAAAGTTTGGCTAAACAACGGAGATAGGAGTTTTGGGGACGACACAAAATGAGACCACTAATCTATGCGGCTTTCTTTTCTTTTCTTGCTTTGCTTTTCTTCAGTTCACACATTTAATGGGATAGTTCACCCAAAAATTCTGTCATCATTTAGTTCTCACCCTAAAGTTGTTCCAAATCTGATTAAATTCATTTGCTCTGTTGAACACAAAAGGAGATATTTTGAAAAATGTAGGAAAGCAAACGGTTCTGGGGCACTTTTAACTGCCTTTTTCCCACTGGGTGTGTTACTAATGACAGAATAAAAATTTGGGGGTGAACTGTTTCTTTAAGGCATAGTGGATTTGCTCATGCCTTTTTATGTGGATTGTTGTTGCAGGAGAACCTAGTCCTCCTAAACTAGAGAGCAACCTGCAGCCCGAAGGCAATTCGGTGAAGGTGAACTTGATCAAACAAGATGACGGAGGCTCACCCATAACTCACTACTTGATTAGATACAAGGCTGTAAGTGTCATAACACACATTTTACAACATTTAACTTTTACATTACAACTAGTTTTATTTTTTTTGTTTTATTTGAAGAAGAAAACATCTGAGACCCAGCATTTTAATCTCCATTTTGTCCTTTTTTTACATGAAAATGCAAGTGTTGATATCCTATGGGAATTGGAACAAAATATTACATTACAAAAAGTAAAGTGAAGAAAACTAATAACCAACATATTTAATATTTATGTTCAACATAAATTGAATATATTCATTGTTGTTTCCTTTAATCTCGTCCCTTAATTTAACTATTAAACCCCTTTTTGTTGGGTCTCAGAAGGTTAACAATGTTACCACATACTTCTTTAATGAAACTTTTTTCTGAAAGACTAAAGTTCACTTTTAAAATTTCTTTTTATACATTTTATAGATTTTTTTACTTATTTAGAGTGTATAGGTTTTATGAACAACAAAAACACAATATTTGATTGTCGCCTTTTATAATTTTCACTTGACTATACATTCAAAACCAAGAAATTAAATGAAGTAAATAAATTCATTCAGCAGTTATTATTTTAAAATAACAAGTATTGTAAGAGTGTAAAGTGTTTTAAACAAGTTTGTAATAAACATAGTTGAATAAACACCCCTAAGCATTTTGCCGAACGCAAAAGGTCATTTCGTGGGTAATTGTGAATTCTTTATGATCTGTCCATAGACCGAAGACACAGAATGGGGGGCCGAGATCCGCGTGCCCTACTTAGACAAGTATGTTATGTTGAAAAGGCTGAAGTGGAATACAAAATATGACGTGGTCGTGGTGGCAGAGAACCAGCAAGGCAAGTCCAAGCCAGGCACCCTGACCATCATAACCCCGACAGAGCCTGCAGCTACCACAGGTGACCACCATTACTCTCCCTCTCTCTTGCTTGCTCTCTCCAACACGACTCAAGCACACTGATTTTAACAGCTGACTCAGAGCTGTAATGACACCAAACATGCGAATGGAGTGTGGGCCATCACTTACGCTGCATGATAAACAGTGAGTCACGCTACATGGCAGATCACGCAATACGTGGACAAACATTTGGCTCATTGATGCTGGCATAATATTTCCATATATTAAGAATTATGTTCATGTTCACAGAACAAACAACAGCATATGGGTATTGGGAATCAAGCATGTGTGAAAAAATGACAATTTTCATATTTAGGTGTAATGTTCCTTTAAGACAGGATTTACATATTTCATAAAATGCAAAAATCGTGCATTGAGCTGCATAAGGTGGAACAAGCCTCACGCATTCACATGTCGATCCATTGCTCCTCATTGCACAAGTGAGTGACGTGACCTGACCTCAACATCAGCCATCCCCTTTCTTTCTTACCGGAATAAAACTAATTGATGAACCGAGTTTAGCATGTGGCGTTAGATCAGAAGTTGGTTTGTGGTCTGGTCAGGAATGCCAAAGACCGCAACTGAGCTTTACTACTTCACTTGCAATGTAACAAGCATCTGAAGCGTTTTAATGCAGAGAGATTTTTCTCTGGCCCTGTCTGCCTTTCCCACTCATTAACGCTGTGAGGCGGGCCTTCGGACGTAGGAGGGCTGAATCGCCGTTCTCTTTGGCACAGTAGGCTGTGAATGGCCCTCATCCAAAGGCTGTTTGTCTCAGTCACACCTCGGAGTACAGAGGCGCGCTCCTCGCAGCATGCCAATGAGACCCCAGAGTAAAACTTTACATGCTTTCAGTGCTTTGATTTCTTGCAGTGATAACAGTAATGCTAAAGCTGAGAACAGCTTATCGTCACTGTCCTTCGGGTGTACAAATTCACCTCGGATGTTCAAATTTACAGCTTTAAAGGAAATGGAAGAAATACTGTACCCCTTAAATGATAAAATACTGTTGTTTTAAGTACTTTTTTTATTTGGTTAGATATTTGCAAAACTCAGTGACCAACATAAAGGGAAACTAATAATAATGATGACGGCAAAAAATGAAATCACGAAATATGCAGCAGCGTTATATTAGTCGGCCAGAAAACATTGTGGTGATAATTGTAAAGCGGCTTTGCAACAATGCACATTGTGAAAAGCGCTATATAAATAAAATTTAATTGAGATTTGTAGTTTACAACAACAAAAATAGAATTAATAATAATAATGGTGTTTTTTTATAAATTAGGGCTGTAAATAGAACATTATTTGGTAGGATTATTATTAATAAAATAAATAAATAATAAAAAGGTTATTAAATAAATCTATTTATTTATTATATCTAATAAATTTGTCAAATGCACAAATTATATGAAATTATATCTTATTCAATTTGCAATCTGCCATTCAAAGTAAATCAGTCCAAAGCTTTAATAATGATTCAGAGTTTGAGCTGTTAGGTATGATTTTGTGGGAAATGTGATTGCATGAGTTAAAGTCAAATGACGTCAGCGTTTTAGAAGTGCGTAAAGTTACCTGCAGTATTATGTTTTATAAAAAGATTGCAATGGGGAGTCAAAGGTTACCGATTGCATTTAAACGAGAACAAACTAACCCAATACATCTTAAAACATTTTAAATGCTATTTTTGAAGAATTTACACATATTACCATGGATAACAAGGCAGATCATTTGAGATTGTGTTTGAAATAAGGCTTTCAAAATTAACGCATGCAATAAAAAAAAATCTTTAACGCCATTAATGCAACATCCGATTTTTTTGTCATCATTCGCTAGAATTGGTTGATATAATCACGCTCTTATTCATATGAAGGCCTTTAAACTATTTAGGTGCGATTTGAAATAGTTTGAAATAGACAAGACCAGTATAGAGTGATATGTAAAGCCAGGAGGGTCAAAAACACGAAAATTCGACACGTGGCATCAGACGTCAGTTTCACATGTTTTTAAGCCATCCGGCCACTTGCCCAGTTTGAACGTGTAAGCATGATGAGTTCCTATTGGCTGCTGAGAGGAAGGGTTAAACCATCACTGTAGGCCTAGGGTGGTTGCCTTCCATTTCTGACTCTTTGTCATCACAATGCATGTAACAAGCGAAAGATCGACTGATCTATTCGTGCTTGGCGGCCAGAGAAAGTCCTCAACAACCTATTAGATATAGATATTTAATAATCTTATTTATAACTTAACGCTCGTTCTTGTGATTGATCGTTTTAGCAGAGACACTAAATAATTAAAGGGCACTGGGCACACACCATCCTCAAAAGTACAGTGGTAAAGGGGTAAGGGGTCAGTTGTGGTCTAGTGGTAAGAGATTTGGACTCGTAGCCAGAAGGTCACTGGTTCAAATCCCAGTGCCACCAGGAAATGAATGAAGTGCCCTTGAGCAAGGCACCTTACCCCTGTTTGCTCTGCAGTGATAGCTGCCCACTGCACCCTCCTTGTAAGTCGCTTTGGATAAAAGCGTCTGCCAAATGAATAAATGTAAATGGTAAAGTCATCGCACAACTTAACAGCTTGACCGAGGTTCAAATCTGCCTATTTCCAAACGTGTTTTCTCCTTTTCCCATCAATCATCAGTTTGAAAAGGCATATTTATTTAGCACAAATAAAAGGAAATGATCTAAAAGTCGCAATAAAGTGCCTCACGGCTAATAAATTATTAAACTTTTATACTGTAAATTTGCCGGTAGGTGAAGTAGAGAGGGGTTTAGCTTTCTCAAAGGTGGCATTAGTTTGTAACAAAGAAGCTACATGTGGAAGCAAAATACTGTGCAAAGGATTTCAAGCGCACTGCACGCTTGCCTTGAGTTTAATGATCGTATTTATTTTCTTTTTGCTCTTTCCTCAGATTGATTGTTTTATATATAGTTTGGCGAGCTTATACAAGCTTAGCCTGATACTTTTCTCTAGCTCATCTTTTGCCAGACTTGCAATAATACCATGAGAGTTGTAATCACTGTAAAGGTCATTTATAATGCCTATATACAGTATGTGTGTACATGTATGTGCTTTGATACAACCAATTTGTAAAAAGCGAAAATAAACATACATTTCACTTTTTCGAGTCTACCTCTGTAGACTATAAAATAAAATACTTAAGACTAAAACAACGAAGTCTGTTCACATAGAGTACAAGTGCCTGCAACGTTGACAAAGTAAATAAATGAAATGCTCTTGACTCTTGCATGATTCTCACTAGCTCCACTGGCGTATGATTGAAGACGTCACATTGCTACGCTGCTTTTGCATCAGATCAACCAGGGATCGAATACCATCGAAAGTTAGTGTTTTTTGTAAAACAAGAAAAATGATGCCCGTTCTGCCGTCTCCATGACCTTCCCGATGTCATTTATCAAATGCTTTTCTGTTTATACTTGACATTGCCTAATATTGAGGCCATCCAATGTGTAGGCTACTCTGCACACATGGGTTATATTTCTAAAGAATACTAAAAGTCTACTTTCAAATAAAACAAGATCCAATGTAAATATTTAAGATGATCATGAGCAAAAAAGTTATGCATTCACCTTATTTTCAGAATTAGAACTCAACAGCATGGTGTTGCGTTTGTTATTTGCATCCGTTAGATTTTAGATCAAGAAATATTGTTGCAGTTCGAAAAAATAGGTTAAATTTCATCAGACTTGATGAATATAAAGTAATGTTCTATAATAGCATTTTATTATAATATAAGATAAATAAATAACTATTTATACAGCAATCAGTTTTACTCTTACAAAATAAGTTAATAATAATTGAATAAATATTCAAAATACTCATTGTCGAATGACACACAGTTGTGTGGCTTTTAAAGTATTAGAATACATTATTTTTATTTGTTTTTTTATATATTAATCTGAACGAATTAACCAGTGTTAATAAAATTTGTTGCACACTTGAAGAAGAATCTAATGTTTGCTCTGGTTTTCTATACGTTCTGCAAAAGGTTTGTCTCTGATTTAAATTATAGAGGGATAAATCAATTCCTTCTCTAACGAAATTCAGAATTAAAACATTTCTGATGTGTGTTAAAATGAAAATATAATCCCCAGATATTACCCGCACAAAAAAACAATAAAATAGCACGTTGAGCGATGGTTAAACGCTGTACACCCAACACACGGTTTATATGGCTGTATTTTTTCTTTCCTTGTCTCTGCCAAAATATAAATAGTCTAATTCATTTGTAGGCCTACATCAAAATCAAAATGTGTTGCGTTCCCGGTCTGATCCCTTGGGTATGTTGTTGTGTCGAACACATGTGCTCCATTAGTTGCTTATAATTGCTTCAGGGTTGTGCATTTGAATTCACAGAAACCCTACAAACTTTGTTGTCTTCCAAAAACCTTGTCCTTTTTTGTCACATCCATAACATATTTTTTTTATAAAAAAATTTAAATGAAAACTCGTGCATGACTGATATTTTTCTGATGTTCAAACTGTAGTGTTTACCGAAATAGGGTTCACTAAAATGGTAACAAATACATTCTCTAAGCATTTATAAAGGAGTGAGATGTGCTTACAGATATAGGCTATGAATAGGAATAGGTCGTGACATTATCTGTGGGAAAAAAATATATGTACTTTTGAGCTCAAATGTTCTTGTGCTCCATCTGAAGCACTGGCTAGAGGGCAACAGTTCAAAAGGATTGAGGCCAGGGTATGACCTCTGTGATGGCTTTTCCTGCCATTTTAAAGGACTACAAGGATGGGCAGGGGAGCAGCTGAGACAAAACAGATCGTAACCAAAAATCTTAATTTTTTATTCGACTGACAGCAATAGAATAAACATGTTAAACAAAAATAAATAGTGTATGTGTAATTTCACTAAACCTGTACCCATGAAAAGGGTGCGATTAATAGCGATAAAAAAATGTTATACCAAGTTGTATTCACATGACGTCACGGCACTGCGCGAAGTGCCGATGGAGGGCAGGAAGTGATTTTCTCCTTAGGAATTCACATTTTCAAACTCAAAATACCTGTGTTTTGTATGTTTTTTGACTGTTCATATCGATCAAACCATGAAAGGTGTTTTATTGTGTAGCAAAAGTTGATGTTCACGAAGGGGGAAAACGCGTGGATTGACTGAGAAACGGAGATAAAAGTGTCTTGTAAACCTGAATCTTAGGTTGAAATGAGCCGAGACGCTAAACGAGGTTTAACGTACCTAAACAACGACCAGGTGAGCTCAAATTTACTGCTCAAGAACCTTGTCATGGCTCTGCAAAGATCGAGTCCTGATTAAACGGATAAAGTGCACATAAGTCTATTACAATGAAACAGCTTAAGGTACAGAGACAATGACCACTTAAAAACAAATTTCTATTAAACCTCAATTGTAATAAACACTAACTACTGTTAAAAAAACAAGCACTTATTCCAGGGATAAGAATAGTCTCATATTAAGCTTGTTACTCATTAAAGTTCATTATAATGAAAAAACATACCCTGGCTCAAGGCAGCGATAAACTGAGAACATAAAACTTTTCTTTTATCATGTTTATGTTTCATATCAGGGATAAACAAAAGTATTTATTTTGGTTTTCCGTTTTTGTTGTTTTTGGTACGTTAAACTGTCCTTATAACAGAATTTTAGGGAAGAAACACTTAACGCAAGATTTTTCACATTCTCCATTTAATAAAGGCGCGGTCTTTTTACAGAAGCTAGTGTTTATTACAAGTAAGGTTTGACAAAAATGTGAACATAGAAATTCTACTTTGAGTTTGTGGTAGTGAATTCCCATGGAGGAACGCGTCTTGCCCATCATTAAAACCATGTAACTGCACATGACCCATTGACAACCTTAGTTTAAAAGTCCTACAGTATATGTGAAATTTAGCAGCATCTAGCAGTGAGGTTGTGTATTACTACCAATGGCTCATTCCACCCCTCCCTTTTGAAGCATTACGGCAGCTGACACAGGACTTACATGACGTCAAGTTTTTTGCTTCTTTGCCAAAAGAGAAAATCAGAATTTTATTATTTAATTATATTTACGAAACGCGTTCTTTAGAGCAGTTTGTCTGTTTAGGGCTACCTTTGAAAAAAACATGGTATATTTCATGTAAAGGAATCCGCAGTGTATGTAGATAGAAATAACTTACTTTGTTGTCATAAAAATGCTTTATAACCCTTTTTAGACCTCTGACATAGTTGTGTACTGTATATTAGATTGCATTTCTGTCTATAGATATTCCTCAATCTCACATATTGCACCTTTAACTAATTAAGTGGTCTTCTCACATCTTAATAACTTTATCTTTAACACAAGCAATGACAGAATGTCTGTAAGCTTTAACAGTCTAAAACAATAATTTCTCCACTGGCTCCTGCACACAGAGAACCTTTGGTCATTTTATTTCAGATGAGAAGTCATGTTCTTTATTCACAGATGAACGAACACAAGTCATGAAGAGTTTTGACGTAGTTTACTCTTTTGAAGCAGAATCTCAACAGTCCTGTTGAGTTCAGAGAACTTGATTTACTGCTCGAGGTTTGTGACTGTAGGTTAATAAATGTATCTTGGGGTCACTGAAGATGCTTTCAGAACATGTATTTAGTTGAAAACTCATACTGTGAAGTCAATGTGTTCCTAATTTGCCTAATGCATTACTATATACCACATTGGTATAGGCCTACTCTCTTTAAAACTACTCCCACTGACCCATCAAAATAACTGTTCAGAAATTTGTTTTATTTATTATTTCGTTTATTTATTTATTTAGTCATATTTTCTCACTGCCATGGATACTGGAGACCACAGCTGGGGATAGGGTTGAAGATCTGTACATAAACTTTATCCCATCATGGGTTTTGAAGCGACACTTTTTGGTCTCACGATCTCTTTAATGATGTTAATAAAAAAGTCACAGTCACATGGCATGGTTTCCTGAGAATGAACCTAATAATGGCGCACATGACTCTTGCCCTTAGCTTGTGCTCTCATTCATATTTAATTTCCTTTTAAATCTCACTTTATTTTTTCATTTGGAATCTTTGTTCCCGTGTTTGACGTATTTTTCTGCCTGTTTTTTCTCTCTCTTTCCATTTCCCTCTTTCCTTGTCCCGTCGTTGTTCCCGGGCTTGGACATGGACGGATCATCGCATGCACGCATATCGCTCTGGTGCCAATACTTTTCCTCTTTCCCTTTATGTTTTTATGTATATGTAAATGTTTGTATTTGTGCCTGTGATCTTGTTACTGTGTTTGCAGTCACTCTGAGTGGTTCCTCAGTGTCGTACACGCTGCCGTCTCTCCTGCTCTCTCCGTTATTGCTGCTCTTGCTTTAATAGAGTAGAGGAATGTTTTCTCCTCATGTTGAGGATCTTCTGCATGATGTTTCTGTATCTAATAATCCATGTGCTGGGAACACAGAGCCTCTTAGAAGAAGTAATTCAGAATACGACTAAAGAAAATAAAACAATTCCGTTTCAGATGACCAAATGCTTTTTATTTAACAACATTTTTTAAAATAACACTTTTTACTGTTAACCATTCAGTTACTGTATTTAATGAAATGAGAGGATGAAAACATTAAGTTAAAGCACAGGGAATGTCTCGTCTATAAATAGATGTTTGTTTTCTTTGCATATTTGCAACTAAAACTGTACAAATGAAGACCTTTGGGAAGCAGCTTTGTAACAGACCTTTCAGATGTTATTTTATTACTTGAAATACTTTTTCGAGGCTTATACATGAATCACTTATTGTAATGATCGGAAACATTGTATAATAGTCACAGCTAGGGCTATTCTTCACACATGTGGCATTATTAAAATCTTTTTGTTTTACAAAAAGTGAGTGTCTTTTCTTTATGTTGTATGTAATGTTAAATACACTGATGTAATAAACTGTACATTTGAGTCCTAAAAGGATGTGAACTAGAGAGTAAATGTGTCAAAAAAAACAGTTTATGATGCATTCACACACTACCGTTGGCCTTAAAGGTGTGCTTTGTGTTTTTATGGTTCATGTACAATGTTTATTTGGAACCCGTATAACTACAATGTTATGTTAATTTTATTTTTAAGGGCTGTCAAAACAATTAATCACATCCAGAATAAACGTTTGTGTTTACATTATTTATGTCTGTTTACTGTGCATACATGTATATGTTTAAGAAAAATGGTAAATAATATTGGTAAATATAAACAAATAATGTATGTGTATATGTTTATATATAAAAATAATATGCACAGTATACAAACATAATGTTACGTAGACACAAACTTTTATTCTATATACTTTTAATCGTTTGACAGGCCTTTTCTTTTTCAAATATCATAACGTTTTATTAAATGGCCTACATTTTATCATTCCTATTTCCCTTTATGATGTTGTGTGTCATACATACTTAACTGTTATGTTCAAAATAGTAAAAATTCACACACTGGCTCCAAAATTGTATTGGATATCCGCTATGTTTTGACCTCAAGATTATCGTGGGGCATGTTTGTTTCTTTTTCTGCTTGTTTAAGACCTAGTGCTCAAAACATTTAATTTAAGTTTTATTGAACTACAGAGTATTAATATCAGTGTGCAGCAATGTGTCCTCCATCCAGTTTGTGTAAGATTTGCACACTTTTTCATATAACCTAACCTCTCATGGCCAAATATATTTGGATTTGTTTTAAATAAACCAGACCGGTTGTTTTAAGCACACCACACTGTGGACTGAAACAGTAAGTTATTTTTCTTCTGAAGTTTTTAATAGTGCAAATACTATGAAATCGTAGCTATTCCCCATTGCAACAGGCATTTTCATATAGCTAAATCCTGATTTGGCGATCTTACAATAACTCGCACATAACTCTTACATTTACGTGATTTTTGCGTCTCTGTTTGTTTTCTCTTCTCAAGATGCCATGGATGATGGGACGGGGCTGAACACTGGATTAATTGTTGGCATTCTCATACTGGTGTGTGTGGTGTTCCTGCTGATCGTGGACGCCACCTGCTGCGTCCTCAACAAGTGCGGCATCCTCATGTGCATCTGCGGTAAACCCGGGCCTGGCTCCAAAGGCAAGGACATCGAGGCCAGCAATGCTGCCTTTGTGTGAGTACCGTCAATACACTTCCATTCAAACCTGTATGACATAGATCCTGTTATCTTTTTTAAGCTCATATCACACACAGACAGGCTCGGATTGTCAAGTGTGGGTAATTTCCAGTCGCTTACTGTATGTTAGTCCGTTCTAACCTCAAAAGAAACAAGATCTTCTGTAATGTCTGAGTGTCCTCATCAAGTTCCACTCATTGCTGTAGAATGACCAGATGTGTATCACTCTCTCTACATGCAGTCAAGATATGTCTAAAGATCCCATTGTGGAAGTGAGGACTGAAGAGGAGGCAACGGCCAATCACGACGCAGAAGGGCATCCGGAGCCCAATGAGACCACTCCCCTGACTGAACCAGAGTAAGCTCCATGTTACGCTGTAATGCTGTGAACTGCCATACAACAGACCTGCAATGTCGTGAAGCACCTGCTCGGCCATAAAATCAGTGTTCCCTACACCTTGTCATCACCTACTGCATGTTTTTTGCTTTACTTTTTTAGTATCAACATGAAACACCGTTTAAAACACTTGGAATTGAACAAATATTTTCAACTTCTGCCATGGACCTTTATCACAGCGGTATTGAACACCGGAAGTGCTCGTCGAAGCAGTGTGCCGATTCTTCCGATTACATACTGCATATATTTTAACTTGACTATTTGACTTAATGCCTCTTATAACAAGCGTCTGCAGAAGGATTTCAAAACCAGACATGTTCAGAGACAGAAGAACAGATATTCTGATGATTTCTGTAAACAGATTTTCACAAACTCAACCGAATTTTACGTTTTAATCCGATAAAGCCAATCTAAGAAAACGGTGACTGGTAAACATACGTGATTATTTCACCACACGGTGTCAGTCAGTGCTGTGAGCTAGTTATCACAATGCTGCAGTGTGATGAATAAGATTAGAATGAGCATTTATTTATTCTGTTAAATATGTTTATCACTGATGTGTGTAATATTTCATATTCTTTAATTGAATGCATGTTATTCACAAATACGCCTAAAACTCATTAATATTCGTCGAGTTACTCTCCTAAAATTGTTTAATTTCAGCACATCATGTTAAGGCAGTTTCTATTCAGCTATTTTATTGACTGAAATAACAATGCACATAAGCAATACTGCTCATACAAAAAATAACCATGGCTTTACTACAAATATAACCGTATACTACACTTGCACTATAATAAAATCATTGATGTTTAATTTTCCCAAAGATTGTAGTCATATTAGTTTAAAATGTCAAATCAAAAGGTAACGTTATGAACTATGACCAGTGTGAGAAAACACAGGACTGTGGTAGGTTGTGAACTAAATGTATTTATTATTCAGAATTTGGATTTGGATGGGAAATGTATTTACATGAACATTTCAGCAAGGTGAAGAGATAAACAGCCTCCGTTTCAAACACATACTGCACACAAACAGACTCCCACATGTTATTTTAAAAGAATGCATTTCATCTCACCGTATCAGTCTCTCCCATGCTTTTCTCAAATAATTTATGTCAGGACATTGTGAAAACTAAGGTAGGGAGGTCGATGTTTAGCTTTATACCAGCCGGGTGCTGCAGTAAAACTGCTGGTATAAGCGCATTCAGCCATTGGTTTTAACTGTGTTGCTATGCTACCGGAAAAAACTATACACTGCTGAGCTAGCCGGATATGGGAAGTGTGATAAAGGTCCATTGGTATGACAAGCAAAGTCCTGCACAGAGCTGGATGGTAGTGAAGTAGTTTTTCTATTCACATATATATGTACTTTTTTCAAATATCTGTATTTTATCTAAACCTTTTCAAAAATGTTACTTCTCTACACCATAAAGCCTATATCATACTTTTCACTCCCTTTTTTTACATATGTTCTTCTTTAAACTTTGTACATAGAAAATCTAGTACAGTACTTACCAAGTTTGAAAGTTTGAGGAAAAATACTGGAGGGAAATAAAGTACTAGGTTTTTCGACATGAAACGGAAAACGATCGTATTCTTTTTCAAATCGTGACTTATATCTGAGCGAAAAAGCTTCTGGAATGAGAGAAAATTAAGGGCAGGATTTGATTTCCCACATCGAGAACTGATTGGATCGTTGGTCGTTTCTAACAAAATGAAGGCAGATTTGAATTTGAGTTTGCAGTCAGTCGTGGAGGATTATTCCCCACCGGACTTACCATCTGCACCCTCCCATAAAGAAAGCTCTCGCACCATTCCTCGTGACAGGAAGTGATGAGAAGTCATTTCAAGGGGGGAGGAGGTCAAGGATTTGATTAAAGATAATGAGTGACATGAAATAAAAAAAAATAATGAAGTGCACAGAGAAGTTTCACATAACATAAAAAAATTTGATTTTTCAATTTTGATTGGAAAATTATTTACGAAATTGTATGATTGTATAATTTATGCTTTTAATGCTGTAAATTTAAACATTTCCTATGTAAAAACATTGCTAAAACAATGATAGAATACAGATATCTGATGTCCAACCCTGGTCCCTCCCCAACCCTTTTCAGGGTAAAAAAAACTTACATTAACTTTACATTAAGATGGAAACAATCGTTTTAACATTGAGGAAATTGCAAACATACTGTACACTCATATAATCTTACATAATATAACATATTTCTTGATTTTATCTCTCTGGATTTGATTGGATCATGAAGAGCAGGCTGTGATATTATTACCTTCCCACGCTGCATTCATTACATCAGCAAAAAAGAAAATACGTTTTTCCCTAAAAAGCACTAGTAAATCTTATAAATTTAGCTCCGTTTTGCTTTTACGTTGCACTTTTATATTTATGTTTTCCTACACGCTGACTTCATGTTTTACATCCAGATCAAGTGCTCCCTCTAGTGACCATCCATCGCGCACAAATCTAAGCATACATGCAGTAATGTATTTCAAATCAGTATTGCATACATGTTGTAACCATGTGTCTGTAATGATTGTCTCCCCTATCTCGACCACTCGTCTTTATCTCTGTTTTCTCCCTCTTCATACAGGCAAGTGACGGAAACCGCCGCTGCGATGGTAGACTTGCCTAACTCAGACACGGTCACTGACACATTTGACCTCAGCCAGAGCAGCCCTGCTAGCGAGAGCACCACTCTTACCTCCAGCATCACAGCCCCTCCCCCTGACTCTAACCCCGCCCATGCGTCACCATCCGACAGTAGTACACCCAAATCTCACACCAAACCTTCCATGTCATCTCCATCTTCCGACCCTACAACCGATGTCCCTCTTCTGGTAGACCTGGGTGATGCCTCAGAAGCACAGGCTGAAGTTCCTGCTTCAGAGGAGCCAAGTCCCGTGCCCCCTAGCCAGGCCGTTGCCCCACCTGGGGAGACAAACTCCACAGAAAAAGAGTTATTGCCGTCTGTTCAGAGCGCCTCTCATGCCAGTTCAAATCCCATCAGCCCACAGGGTCACAGCGCACAACCCCCTAACCCCTCAGTAAATCACGATCATCAGATTGATGGAGAACTCCCATTGGGTCCGGACACAGACGTCCCCCAGGACGGCTCAAATGCTCTAGGGCCAGCTGGATTCAGTGGGCCATCTGCTCCCGCACAGAGCGAGTATGGATTTCTAGATGATGTCTTGATATTCTCTTAGTTTGTGTATATGTTGTGACCACTAGATGTTTAATCTGATCTCAATACACATGGTGACCATCTTTAAGGGATAGTTCCTCCAAAAATATGACTTTCTTTTTAAGACACAAAAAAAGAAAAGTCCCAATTTACATTAATTGAAAGAGAAAGTGCAAATGGTACTTTGTAATTCGAGGGAAAAAGTCATACAAGTGTGAAATAGTTTAAAGGATTCGTTCACCTTCAGAATAAAAATCCCGTCATTATTTTCACGCCCTTTTGTCAGTTTAAACCTGTATGGCCTTCTTTCTTCTGCGAAACACAAACGATGTTATTTTGAAAAATGTCAGAAAACCATTGGTCCCCATTGACTTGCATTGGTTTTGTGTCCATACAATAGAAGTCAATGGGGAGCAACGTCTTTTGGTGATCAACATTTTCCCTAAATATCTTCTTTTGTGTTCTGTGGATGAAAGCACATCATACAGGTTTCAAATGACAACAGGGTGAGGAAATGTTGACAGAATTTTAATTTTTAAGGTTAGCTATTGATGACCAAGTTATCATTTTGAGTGAAATATTTTTCAATGATCTTAATCACAGGAACGTTGTGGATGAGGAGAGCAGTACGACAGGAATCGCAGGGCTAAAGAAGCCAGGAGGAGAACCCAACTCTGTCTCGCAAACAAACGCCGCCGAAAGTAAAGCATGAGGACAGGTGGAGCATCACGGTGAACATTTAACAGTGCCCTTAATAGATTTTCTCAACCTAAAAGGTGTAAATGCTATCACTTCAATAATGTATGTATGCCTTTTCCACTTAGTTTCGGAGTAAACTTCCAGATGTTTCCGTTTCAGGAGTTAAATGGACATGATATCATTCATATAATTAAAATGTATTATAATGTGTTTCGTTGTAAATCGTTTTGTCAGGATTATTTTAACGGGGCATATTCAGGAGAATTGTTTCTGTAGTAATACATGATTTCCATAGTACATTGTTCAAATGCAAATGATTTCTCCTATTTTTATATTTCATGTGTTTGAGGGCTTGATACATTGTTGGTTTTATATTTTATTCTGTCATATCGTATTTTATTTACTCATAACTGTTTTGTGTCTTGGATGTTAATAACTCATGGCGGTTTTGTACTGTATAGACAGCCAATCACAGGCCGATAAAATATCACAGGATATTTCCACATACTCTTTTTCATTAAGGTCCAGTAACTACTCAAAATGGTCCATTTTGTTTTGTAACTGAAGTTCAGTTTTTACAATAACCATGTATTTCTAATGTTAACAAGTTTATACATCATAGTCATTTATCCAACACATGCTCCGGACTCAAAAGTGTCTGCTCATTTTTACACTGTATACCTCTGGAGAAAGGTATGTTTCACACTGTCGACTGGAAGCTTGTGCACTGTGATTGTGTTATCAAATTGTCTGTTTTTCTCAAGCATTTCCAAATAGCTTTGTAGTTAACGCTGATTGTCCTTTTATATAACATGACCTGTATATTGTTAACAGTCCTGTGTAAAACAGGAGAAATAGGACACAGTCCTCGTGACAACACTCATTGCATGACCATCTGCTTGCACGTCTGATGTTAAACAAGAGTGAAGTGTGCTGTCTCACTGTAGGTCAGCGTGCAGAAATGCTCGAAATGATGGTTCTGGCTGTTTTATGATTTCTACGCTTTCTATTAAATCAACTTTTAGGATTATCCAAAAGGATATTATCTTTGCCCATTGTACACAGATTGTTCTGTTGAGCACTGCCATTTAACCCCAGAACGGTAAATTGTTTCATGTATATGGGGATTTGACCAATGAAATAACAGTATGATGGGTTTGCTTTAAAATAAGAACATGTTGTAAATTGTGTTGTTCTGACACATTTTAAATAAACTCATTGAAACATGACAGTTTCACTTTTTTTGGTTTCTCACGTTGATACCTTAAAAGCAAACACCTCAACCTATAAATGTTTTTAATATAGTGAATCTACAGTTCGAGAGTCATTCCTCTGTGATCACAGCATAGTATTTTGGTTCTGATGTAGTTCAGAAAAAGTCTTATTTAAAAATGTTGAAATAATCTTTCTAAGATTTCTTTTAAACTTAGTTATATACTGAACATACAGTATTTGTATTAGTTGTGTTGGTTTAAAACGATCCATCTGAATATGAGCCATGACATTTATTTGCTTTTGAAATTAATATTCACACTACAATAAAACATGACAATATTTCTATTGTTTTGTGTTTATTCCATATTTATATCATGTTTGATGGTTGTAACAACCGAAGCTGATTGAAAAGGATTTTTCATTCAGAAATATCAAAATACATTCCCTTCCTCTACCACAGTGTCCCACTAGGGGGCTTTAACAAACCTTAAGGGGACAGTTCACCCCTCAAAAATAAAAACAATGCCATTGTTTACTACATTTTTTACCCTGGAGCTGTGTCAAATCTGTATAAATTGATTTGTTCTGATGAACACAGAGAAATATATTTGGAAGAATGCTTGTAACCAAAAGGTTCTTAGCCACCATTGACAACCATAGTAAGACGATGACAGAAAAGAGGCCAAAAACTGCTTCCTTCCAAATATCTTTATCTGTGTTCATCAGAACAAAGAAATTATACAGTTTTGGACCAACTTCGTACAAAAATGTCATTCTTGGCTAAACCGTTCCATTAATATGCCACAATATAACTTGCATGTTTTAGGGTGGTTTCCCGGACAGGGCTCGAGTCTAGTCCTAGACTAAAATAAATGTTAGAGCTGTCAAAACTAAAAATACCTTGAATTCCCTGTGTTTTGTCTCAAAATGCACACCAGTTAAGATTTATTGTATACATTGTTTTGTAAAAAAAATGTAAAAACTGCTAAAATTTTCTTATTTAACTAAAAAAACTAAAAATCAAGATGTGTTTGCTTACTATCCTAACAAATATACTAGTTTTGCAAACCTCAAAATATCGGATAGAAGTTGTGGATGGGCTGGCCTTTAAATGTTGTGGGTGTTGGCAATGGGGGGGCTTTTAAACTAAACCATGTTGAAATCCTCTCAATTTCATTCTCATCAGCAGGTGGCGCCGTTTTACAATATGAGCCTCAGATTTCTGTGTATTAGGTTCTCTGAAACTACGTGACTGCACGTGCTCATATAAACATACTTCACATAAACATGTGTACAGTGTGGTGTTTTATAACGAGGAGTGCATCGACTCCATGTCATCTATCTTTAGTTATACATGCTTCTGTTTTACTTGTGTTTTGCAAAAACCTATTTTAGAGCAAATCTTTCAAGTACTTTAGCTTCGGCTTATTCGTTGTTTTGTTCACAAGGCTCGAGGATATTATTACTCTGTGTTAACTGTTGTTTCGAGGAGTATGGCCTTCATCAAACAATACAAGACGACAACGGTTCTCCTAAAGTTTAGACATTTTGTGTGCATTCCTTCACCGTTAATGCACGTATAAACATGGAACCTGCTTTTTCATGCACAGAATGTCTCTAAATAAGAAGTGGGAGATAACCAAAGACATCCCTACACTCATTGGCGGGGTGCTTTGTGAGTGCGTGGGTTTTATTCTCATTCATTCTTTTTACCCTTCATTCATGGACAAGCTAAGCTCTTTTTAACGCAGTCACGCTCTTTAAAGTTTAAACTCCTCGAGGGAAGTGTAAGCGGACTGCACGCCGTGCTGTTACTTTAAATCAGTCATGTGTAAATGAATATTTGGAGTTTGCCTTAATTTGAGGAGCAGTAAGCATTCAACGTCCGTTTTATTCACCGATTCAGTAAAGCTTTAACCCCGACTGATAATCACAGGATCCCTGCGCGTCTCCGTTTCCCGGCGGATCGGCGCGCATCAGAGAAAACATTGACGTCACGACGATGATGATGATCGGAATCCGAACGGCGACTCTAGTGCGCGTGAAGCGGCTTCTGTGAACATTAGTGTGTTGATGCCGTAATAACAAGTGTTCAATTTACGCGCCAATTCCAGGTAAGTCAAAATAACTTCACCGGGGAAACATTAATCGCTTATCCAGCTGTTGAATTCGACTGCGCACATGCTTATTCGGTTGTTTACAGTGGTGCGAAATGTAGTTCATTTTGGGTGAAGGATGCTTAACTTGTACGTTGTCTTTAGATACATGACGCGCGTAATGTTTAGGCTGTGTCTTCTGTCACTCTTGTGCTTTCACGTCACGTAGAGTTTACGCTGTTATTCAAATGATATCACTTACAGAGCAAACTGACGTGAATCTTGCTTAAAGCAACTTGTCAATCAGGTGGGATCGCGCTTGCTTGCGCAGTACGAACAGCTTGTTGATACAGACTGTTGCGCGGATCAAATGAAAGCGTTATTTCGGATCTTTTGCTTTTTCTGTTCAAGTCACCATGCCTTATATATAGTTGTATATAGAAGTGGATGTTATAAAATGTAACTCCGTGTCGGCGCATTTTAAATATTTATTAATTTGATACGAAGACTAAAGATTTTAAGCGAGAGGGCAACCTTTCCAGGAGTCGTTAAGGGCAAGATCTTGTTTCTTTAAATCGCTGATGTTAAATGTTTTGTAAAGATGAGTTATGTTAAAACTATATTAGATACACACTATATCGACTGCACGATTGCACGCGCAGATAAATCTTGAAGCGGTATTAAAAAAAATCGATACACGGCATTCGTATTTGATATTTACTTTACACATTTTATCGAGGTTATATCAAATAACTACATTCAACTAATATTTAAATGTCTTTTTTATGTTGTGTTGTGCAAAGTTATCTCAGGTTTCAGCTGTGTTTGTACTGACACGTAGAAAGAGAGATGCGTTCGTCGAAATGTTTGTTCCGAGGACTCATTGTTACAAGAAATAAAGGTACAATTAAAACAAAGCAGCCTTTTCCCGGACGAACAGTATGTGAAATGTCAGTTCTTATCAAGCGTTTTGAATGCTGTTAGTTTAGTTTCACCTGGCAGCTTTCCATTACTATCACTGCCATTGCATAACATTATGTACGTGCTGCCGTGATTGGCTACTGCCTCCGTATGGAGGTTCGACAACAACAATGACCCTTTGCCTTTTTTCAAAACATTCAGTCAACCTGTTTGATTGATGATTAACATGAACTGTGCAACTGAGATGAATGAACTGATTTGTGCATTGCAACAGGTGACGTTGTGTGTTTTCAGTCTTTAAATTGCTGAATGACGTTTGCAGGAACACTTCAAGGAGCACGAGGAAAAAGCAAACCAGTGAGATGGAACAATAAACGTAACTGCGATGGATTTAGCTAAAATGGGTACGATTCACCTCCAAAACCCCGGCCACCCCTCCTCGCTCCTGCAGAAGGCCAACCATATGAGGCTCTCGGGGACGTTGTGTGATGTGGTGATCATGGTCGACAGCCAGGAGTTCCACGCCCACAGAACCGTGCTTGCATGTGCAAGTAAAATGTTTGAGATCCTGTTCCACCGCAACAGCCAACATTACACTCTGGACTTCCTCTCACCAAAGACCTTCCAGCAGATTCTGGAGTACGCTTACACCGCCACGCTCCAAGCCAAGCTGGAGGACTTAGATGACCTCCTCTACGCGGCAGAGATTCTAGAGATAGAGTACATAGAGGAGCAATGTCTGAAGGTCTTGGAAACTATCCAGATGTCTGAAGAGAACGACACAGATGTGAATATGAACGAAAACGGCGGTGATGATGTTGAGGACCGCAGGATCAAGTATCTCAAGAGCACGTTTATCTCCAAAAAGCATTCTGTACATGACGGCGGCTATGGCACCGCCAGCCGCCTGGCTTTGGTCGGCATGGTCGACAAAAGATCTTCCGGATCAGCCCAAATGGGTCTACCGGACGTCAGCCCGACTAAGGTCGCTGTGGAGGGCCTTATGAGCATGGGTCACTCCATGCTTGTTCAGGCCAACCCACCCCAGAGCTGTTCACAAGGTAACGGATCTCCATTACTAGATAAGATTAAAACCGAGATGATGCAGGTGGATGAGGAGTTCCAACATGAGGGAGTCTCGTCTAGGAACGGGGAAGGCTGCGGTGACTCCCGGCAGCACCGGGACACTCCTGGAACCCCTACTAGAGGCAGTGTCATCACTAGTGCCCGTGAACTCCACTCCGCAGACGGTTCCGCAGATTCCCAAGTAGACAACGGGCAAGCGGGCCTGGTGAACATGGCTAGTCTGGCCGACAGACATTTCGCATCTCTGTGCTCTATGCCGTCCAACCATAAAAGCGATGTTATGCTGCCCTTGCCCGTATCCATGGCATCGTCATTACATGTGCCGTCCTCTCTGGCCATGTCGATGGATTTCAGTGCCTATGGGGGGCTCTTCCATCAGAGTTTGATTCAGAGAGAGTTCTTGAGCAAGCTCGGGGATTTTACAGCGAACGTGAAGCACGAGGTCCAAACCCAGAAAGAACGATGCGAGGTGTGCGGCATGGAGCTGCCTGATAATGAAACCGCCGAACAACACAGGTGAGATGGTCTTTCTCATTAGTTTAAAAATATATATATACTAATGTCATGATTGTGTGCTCATTTCTATCACAGTTTCTCTTGGAATATGTCAAGCACAGCCTAGATGAGATTTTAAGGAATAAGTCATACAAATATGTCTTCTTTACCTTCATGTCAGTCTAAACCCTTATGACTTCTTTTGTAGAACACTAAAGGTGAAGGTTTCATGAAAATCCTGGCCACTCTTATTGATAATGACCAACAAGTTGACATCAAACTTCAACAGCATTAGGAATATTATTAAATGGTCTAAAAGATTTTGGAGAGGAGTTGAAAGGTATAGTTAACCAAAGAATTGGAATTCTGTCATCATTTACTCATCCTCTTGTCATTTCAAACCTGTATGAGTTTTTTTTGCAGAAACCCAAAATTAATATAGTTGTAACCGAACAACCGCTGGACCCATTGACTTGCATTGGTTTTGTGTCCATACAAAGGATGTTCAGTTACCAATATAGTTCAAGTATCTTCTTTGGTGTTCTGCAGAAGAAAGAAAGTCATACAGGTTTGAAATGACAAGATGGTGAATAAACAATGACCAAATTTTCATTTTTGGCTGAGCTACCCATTTAAATTGCATTTTGTACTCTACAGAAGAATACCTGTCTGGAACAAAATGAGGGCGAGTAAATAAATATAATTACATTTTTGTGCAAACTGTTTCTTTAAGCGCTCGCTTTCTCAGTCCTGATGATAATGGTGCCAAACAGGTTAGAAATGTCACCCAGTTCGACATGCCAAGCTTTTATTTGATTTTTGAAAGGAGGTTTTCTTGTGTAGAAAATAAGGGGTGCTTAGTGTGGCTTGACCCTAGCCACCCCTCCATAACCTTTGGCTTAACTCTGTCAAAACGATCAGCCAAGAGGAGCTTTGCTCAGATATACAAATAGGTTAGAGAACAATAAGGAATATTTTCTAAGTCAAATCGGGCATTATCTAATATCTTTATAGGCGTCTTTTTCCTTTTTAATGAAATAGATCATTATAGAGCTTTAAGCCTTCACTCACTTCATGCTGTGTGTCAAAATATTTTATTATAGGTTTGACAAGATTGTTCCCTGCAATTGACCAATCCGAATTCAAAGCACATGGTAATTCCAGTTATATTGGATCAGGGCTCGAACGGTTTATACTTGGACTTTCAAACAGTAGGTAGTGCCTTATCTCTATTTATCAGAGCGGAAGATAACCTCGCACCGCTCTCCTTAGTCTCTGTGGCGAAGATGGTCTGATAGTGACTTTACCCCTCTGTCAGAGACAGATAAAGTGGCCACACGTTGTGTGTATTGCAGCGCACCTGATACTCTTTCATTCATTCCTACAAATGCTGAACCCAGTGACACCAGCGCAGGTTTCCTGTCTGAGCTCACATACAACCAGATTCTCTCCTTTCCATTATTTCGCTTTGCCTTCAACATTGTGCTAGTGCTTGTACCTGTTTAAGGTCCTCAAATAATGCAATATAAATGCTTTTATTAATGTAATAAATTGTATTGAATAGAAATAGATTTCTACTATAACCTATTTGTCAATAAGTGAAATTGTAATGAAGTATATATTCAGTGTTGACACAAAGCTGTAAATGACAGATACGGATAATACTTAACAAATATGGTTAATGTTTTCTTCAATGGCGATGCAGATACAATAAATGCTTCCACACCTACAGTGGGTCACTGGGTCAGGCGGTCACTAATACTTGTTCATAAACTCTGCTTACCCTTTTCTGGTGTGTGAACGGTGACAGATGTTAAAATCAGCCGGCATGTGACTGACACACCGGACATTATGAAAGCCCGGAGGCCCTGCGGGGTCATTGTGGTCAGGGCGAGCGGATCCTATACCAATACCAGTTAAACTTTTGCCCTAATCACAAAGAGGCCCTAATGTCACAAATCTTAACCTGAGTAACCAACACTTTGTCAGTCCTCTTGAGTGATACTTTATCAAATAGACAGTCTCTCATTTTAACAAGCATATCGCTGCTTTCCTTCTGAAACCTTGTATCTCCATATTTCAAGAATTGTAAATCATTATTATAAGTCACCCTTTTATGTTTGTTACAGGGTTTTCTAAAATCAGTTTTCCTAAAAAGCATTTATTTTGGACCTCTGAGGCTTCGAAAGGACAGCGACGATGTTTATTAAAAAACTATTAAAAGTAAATGCAATAGCATTCAACATTGCAATTATAGTGCAACAGACATTACTTTATTTTGGATTAAGACCTCTGAAAGCCCAGTCTCGGCCCTTTCATGCATGTCATTTCTACCCTGTGGAAGAGCCAGGGAATGTGCTGCTTTCCACTGAGTGGATTTAATCTGCTGCTGATGTGTACTCACAATCCACCGCAGGCGGCGAGCCGACGAATGATGCGTGCGGGGGCTCTAGGGACACAGATCAGCTCCGCTACTTAGAATTCCCTGGAAGTGGAAGATCCTAGAGCGCTCGCACTGGACCTGGTGCACACAAGCTCTAATTAGATCTTTTGTTATAGAGCAAATGGAGAGAGATTGAGAGACAGAGAGAGGTCAAGCCAGAAAGAAATGGGAAGATGGAAATAGAAAGGATTGCTATAAAACCCAATTGTTAGATCAGAAAAAGTGAGATCAGTTACAGGACATTGCGCTGTACAGGATTATTGTATTGTTGAGTGTTGAGACATAAATATTAACAGTTTGTAATATAAAGGTCATGTGATTATGGGTGTATAAAGCTTAAACTTTTTATTATTATGTACTGTGTATGCTTTCATTTAAACAGTTTGTTTTTTTATGGAGAAATTATGTTACACAGTGTAGGTAGGAATGACGTGTTTCAGAAAGGGTGCATAACATAAAAAAGCCTTGAAAGTGTTTTGAATCAGCTGTACTTTATCTGTTTTATATTTTACTGTACTTTGGCATTTTTATTTCAAGGGGCCTTGACAGACATGGATATGTTTTCAAGAAAATAGCATATAGGTTAAGGGTGATTAAATTCTGACATAATTTTTGTTTTAGGGTGACCTGTTCCTTTAAGAGCAGTTATGTGAGACTAAAAGCACAGATCGCACCCCCGGGGTTCAGACCTCATTATTGTCTTCTCAAATGTTGCTTCAAGAGACCCTTTGTTTACTCAGCCTAACCCTTAATCTTCTGGTTAACCACAACAGCGGCCCTAACTACATACCACTAGTCTTCACAAGCAACATTATATATGCCTCTTTTAACTGAAGAATTGTTTTACCTAATTGAGATAACCACATGTTATCATATACTGCTGTTTATCTTATCTGTGTTGCCATCTAAACTTCCAAACTCCAATCTTTGTTATTGTTAGATATATTAATGAGCATTGCATTGAGATGGATTACTTAACTTTGAGTTAAAAATTGTGTATTAAGATTGATTCTGTTAAAGTTCATGACTCACATTTTTTAAAGTGACTGATAGTTCACCCGAAAAGGAAAATTCTGTCATCACTACTAACCCTCTTGTCATTTCAAACCTGTTTGACTTTCTTTCTATCGCAGAATACAATAGAAGATATTTTGAGGAAATTTGGCAACCGAACAGCGCCAGCACCCATTCACTTCTATTGTTCGGACACAAAACCAAAGCAAGTGAATGGTTGCCAGTTACTGTTCCTACATTCTTCAAAATATCTTCTTTTGTTCTCTGCGTAAGACAGAAAGTCATTCAGGTTTGAAATGTCAAAAGGGTAAGTAGTGATGACAGAATTTTTCTTTTTGGGTGAACTATCAGTCATGAACGTTAACTGAATTAATCTAAATAAACAACATTTAACTCAAAGTAAAGTAATCCATCTCAGTGCAGTGCTCATTAATATATCTAACAATTACAGAGATTGGAGTTAAGATGGAAACACAGATAAGATAAACAGCACATTTTTAGTAAATTTAAAATTTTGGGTCAACTGTCACTGTAAATATTTTGTAGATAAAGATAGCCATATTGAAAGATAAGCAAGACACCAGAATTCACAGGATGTAAAAGAGGGCCAAAAAACTCATTCAGTGTATTAATGGATAACCCAACCCGTGTGAAGATATGTTGCCTCGGTCAAGCTTCATTAGCGCTTTAAGCCCTTCCTGTCCCGCAAGACTATGGCCACCCAGTGATCTTTAAACCTCTGTCATCTCAACAGACCTCTGGAATCCTGTTGGTCAAGACTTTAAGCCCTCTTGTATCTTTTCACCCCAAAGCCTGCTATCAGGCAAAGACAGAACTCTTTCAGCTCTTATCGTGGTTATACAGGTCACCTCTTTAGGGTCAGGTCAAACTTCTGACCTTTGGTGCCCGAGGTTGTTTTTTCTTCTCCCTCTCGCATTGTTCTTGTTTTCAAACCCTCCTTTGTGTGCTTGAGTGTGTGACCGCCTGTTTTTCGTTGTGATGGGGGGTTGGGTGACTTATTGATAGGTGACTGGGTTTCGGCTGAAATGCAGTGACTTCAGTCACAGTTCCTGATGTCTAATGTAATACGTGAAAATACAAACAACGATCCACGAACCTTTGATCTCGTTGGCTCTTCTACGTGTTTTGCTGTCCAAGCGCTTGTAACCCAAGGTACTGATCAAAGTAAAGGTTATAGTGTAATATTTGGTTATAGGCCAATTGACCGATTTCCACACTGATTCCAGTCAGTTAGCGCAATGCCGCCTGTGTGTGCCAGGGCTCTCGCTGGCTCCGGGTGCCAGGAGGAAAGAGACAAAATCCCTGCATTTCGGCCCTTTTCCCTGGAATGTTGTTGCTGCCTAGGTCATGGGCTCATTGGATCATATAATGGATCATCTTGTAAGATGTCATTACAAACACAATATTATCAGTTATTCTCGGGCTGGATGACGTCTGTTATATGATCGTAAGGTATACTGTTTTTATTACATGTGGTCCAGCCCAAAGAGGTTGAGTCATGGTTTCTCCATCTAAACACCTGGGGGAGTTTTTCCTCCTCTGTATCCTCCCCGGACGTTTTAGAAGAACTGTTGTATAAGTTACATCTGATCATTTAGTTGTAAATGGCACCGTACAAATTAATTGAATTATAAGAAATCCAATATATATAGTAAAGTTGGGCCAATTCCATTAAAAACCTCAGTAATGCTGTCTGTTTGATAAGACAGTATTTCCAGCAAATTGGGGGTGTTATCAGACTCAAATTCTTTTAATAATTTACCCGTTTAACCGATACTGTAGATACACCAGTACTCTGAATGAACAAAAATTAAATGTTTGATGTTTAAAGATTAGAAAGACACACAGAGAGGCTTAAAGGTCAGTTATTCGGCTTACTATCAGAGCCAGTGAGTCAAATCCAGCGTATAACTTTCAAAAACTATCAAAGGGCTGCCATGGTATTTGTTTGTTAACCGTGAAGTAATTTTGACCTTGAGTAAGATACATAACCTTACCTGGAAACAGTTTTAGGTGAATAATAAAACCTCTTGTTACTCTGAAGCTGTTTTTAGTAGTAACTCCACAATTCTTAGTACATATCACGGAACATGCGTAAACATCTATTGTAAGAATCCTATTGTTGTTGCAACATGATCTCAGTCAATATTTTCCAACCTGCATAGCATAACCAAAGCGTTTTTTGTACAGAGAACTGTGAAATTACCAGTTGAGGTCTTTCAATAGAGCTTTAGGTAAGCACAAGTCAGTTGTGAGCATTGGAGGGTGTCAAAATGGCAACGGTCTCACTTACACAAACCAAGCAGGCCATTGAGCCGCATGGATAACTTGAACACTTCTCAATTTGAAAACAGTCTGTCCTGTTCTTTATGTTTGCACTGTAAGGATGAGTTCCAGCTAAAAGTGGCAATGTTTGTGCTAGAGACATGAATGATACCTCAAATCATGAGTCATGTGGCTTGTTGAAGACTTTACATTCCTAATACTGTAATCAGTCATGCAGGTAAAAATGGAAGAAAATATCTCACACAGTTTTATGAAGGTATCTTAACTTTACAGCAGGGTTTCCCAAATAGGTTTTTGCAAGGGAATTGCTGGGGAACCATGAGTTGGTAGACTGTATATAGGCCTACCAGTGCACAAGTTATTTCCATTATTTGAAAAAAGTTAAATATCAAAGAAATTGCTAATAATAGTTAGGTAAAATACTACAAAACGGATAGTAAAAAAACTATCCACTGTCAAATTATTGAAATATTTACGCCAAGTGTTCGACTGTAAAGAAAGTTGAATGCATCTGCCTTATAATATTTATACATATACCATTTTTCACTGTAAGAAAATATTCAGGCCTCAAAATTTTGTAGTGACCTATATTAAAAATGTTGAGTTTAGGCCTGATTTTAAAATGACCCAATGGAAAGTATTGGTTTTGAAAGCGAACCAACAAATATTTTTGCACAGACTACCAGGGTTCTGTGTAACAAAACCAGCCCAATGGCTGATCAAGACTATTTCAATGACCTCAGCCCAAATACCAAAACCTAAAATGTGCCACTCTCATACCAAAAATATTTGATAGCCAACGTTATGCATTTTACAAACTTTCTCACTCAAAGTAATCAAAAATACATTTTATCTAAGAGGAACAGTTCATCTAATGAATTGGTGCCCATTGACTTGACATAAGGAATAAAATGACTATGGTCAAGTCAATGTGGACCATTTTGGGGCGAACTATTCCTGAGGGCTTGTCAACAAAATCCTTTTACATTTACCCCACGGAATAAAAAAATCCACATACTTGGGCATCCTGTCGACTATCAAAACGATCAACCATGATACACTGTATATAATAATAACATGGTGCCACCATAGTCATTTTTTACAAGTGATCCACTCGTCCTGTCAGATTAAAAGGACAATTGTTTGTAGGTTTGTGAAAAGTCGATCTGTTTCCTCATGCACGGCTCATGCGGTTTTCTCACACGGATTTGGCGAAGACTTCCTTTAAAGCAGCAGTCTCATTGGTAATTTGGCAGTGCTCTAGTATCCGATTGCACACATCAGCCCTTGAATTGCTCTCTCAGTGGGAAAGGTACTCTAGCAGCACAGCTCTGGCCTGCCATTAATCAAAGCCACTTCCAGTGGCCCACTCCAGCAACACAAGCGCTCGCCCTGTCTCAAACAGACAGCTCAACAATTTGTCTCTTTAGAGAAAGTCGACATTTTAATGCCTACATTTTATTAGCAATGTATAACAGCAGCCTGTAGAGACAAATGAACCATCATCTTTACAGATTGGCTCCTCTCCTCTAACCGCGGCTAAGATGTTTTTTTCACTTAAATCAATCAGCGGATTCACTTTCACCAGTTTCGCATTGTATGTTTTAAATCTATTCATTTATCCAACCTCTGTGTTATTTAATGTCCTTTTGTTACAGCTTCTAATGCGCATCCAAGTATCCGGAGATGAAACTATTTGAATAATGCAGCGAGTTAACATGATGTTTAATGGTGGTTTTCATTTGGATTACCTGACAGAGACAGTCTGTTTTGACAGAAATAGAGACTAGCTGTATTGATTTTACACTCATTGTTCCATTTACCAGGAATTTTTACACGTCTTAGATCAGTGTTGTTCCACCTTTGTGTCTTTCAAGACTGGGATTAACAGGGGGATTTCTAAAGGGTGCTCTGTTATTGAGCAGTTCAATTGCTGGTCGGGGTTTAGTCGATTATTATCAGCAACTCACAACTGTTGACTTGGCTTAGGTGAAATGCTAATGTTAAAACGTGTTTGAAATATTCAAGTGCTGTTGAGAGTTAATTAAAAAACACTTTTTTTAGAGATGCTCCAATACTTCGGCCAATAATCGGTTATCGGTAAATAAAAGCAAATTTTCACACTATTTGCCGATAATTTAAAAATATCTGATGATCAGGGCCGATATTTTCTGTTAATCTAAAGAGGACAAGAAAGTGCATAGTTTGATGTTCAATATTAATAGTTATTATATAAATTAATATTTACATTAAGACAGTTTAGAAATATAGATTTTTTCTTCAGAATTTGCTTTGGCAGACATCACTGAATAATCGGTTATCCGTATCGGTGGAGAAATCTTTTAAAATCAGCAAAGTCATGGGCTGTCATGGGTATGGGTTGTTGGCATATTGGCTATTCAGTTATTTGAGTTGCATGATCAGTTTCAAATTTATTGGTCTGTATTTAAATGCAATACTTTACGTTGACATTTTTTTGGCTGTTGTATCATTATTCACATTTTCTAAAGCTTGTCACCACTGTAAAGTGTCATTTTTATCCCAGCCGCTGCATACAGTTAAGATAACACAATTTTTTTGTACAAAACACATGAATCTGTAGATAATGTTTTCTGGCTGCCTGCAGCAGCGCTCAGCATGTCCAGCACGCTTGAGTGGATATTGTTTATGTGAGGCTGGGCTCTGTCAGGCGCTCTATTTCAGACCCTGAGTTGCGGCTGCGAAGGGCGGCAGCACCGCAGACGCTTCGAAGCTTCGAATTGTGAAATGCAACACACATTTTTTGTCCTCGTTTTTTTGTCCAACCGAAGGGCACATGACCCTGAGCAAATATTGGATGTAAAATAAAACGCCTGAACCGAGGGTGTCTTAATTTCAATTGAGATGATTTAATTCTATTACTCTCAATGATTTTCAAACATAGCATCTCAGAATGAATATTTTTTAGGGAGATTTGGAGTTCAGTACTGCTTCTCTTCAAGGTGAAATAATATGCCGCCTTTTGTAATGAGTCTGTGTGTCTGCAGGCACCCAGTTGTGGAGCTGTGATAATTAAGGGCTGTGTAGCAGGAATAAAGGTTATGCTTGCGATGGGCTCGGCCGGCTGCTCGCAGATGCAGCGCACGTGCCGACTGTGTCTGCGTGTGTGGCTGGAATTCACATGAAAGGACCGAGGCGAGTAAAGCGAGCGGGAGTGGGCGGGAGACAAGTAGTTGATATGTATAGTGTGACTCAGTTAAACACACCGACCTGCTGGCGTATTTCAGAAGCGTTTAATGCGTTTTAATGAAAACAAATATTTTGAGCCCAAGAACAGGTCAAGAGGACAGAGGACAATTGGCATGTTTGACTTTGATACGTGGTGTTTGTCTCAATCTCAGTGGCTACTTCATTGAAACGGAGGGTATATATTTGTCTAGGCTCATTGTGTAATCTCTCTCTGGCACGTGTGTGTTTAATTTTTGATAAAACCAAAGCCATGAATGTTTTCTGTGAAGCCAGCGGGTCATCGTGCCTTGAAGGTAAATATTTAATTGCTGTGTTCAGACATGAGGGTTCGTGTGTGGACAGCTCGGTGCATTTTTTTGGAGACAGACCTTGTTTTTTTTAGTCCATATTTTAGGTGCCATGCCATGATGTTTAGTGTGTTAACTGCTTTTTTATGTAGTAGCCTTAATTGATTCAGACCTGCTTGATGAATATCTCAAGTGCTTGAAGAAAATGCACGTCCAGAATCTTTCACAGACTGCTGTGAAGAATATTCAACTATCAAAACAAACTGTGAGGCTGAGACTTAGTCATGCTTAGAATATCACTTATGGTTTTATTAAACATAATAGAAAAAAAAGCGTATATTATTTCGAAGTTAAATTGTATAATTAAATGAACATTCAAGGATCAGGTCACCTAAAATTACAATCGTTGTGCTCACATTTCCTTCACTGATCCTCATTAATGCCAAAAAACAAATTTTGGGGTGTACTGTTTCTTTAAGTTATCTCCACT
Source organism: Triplophysa tibetana (assembly GCA_008369825.1). Lineage (NCBI taxonomy): Eukaryota > Metazoa > Chordata > Actinopteri > Cypriniformes > Nemacheilidae > Triplophysa > Triplophysa tibetana. The sequence continues at coordinate 9,505,002 of CM017917.1, read as the reverse complement.
TTGAGTCATATAACATCACTTAAAGGGACTGTTCACCTAAAAACAAATATACATTTACTCACCCTCTAAATCTGTATAAATGTCTTTGTTCTAATGGACACAGATAAAGATATTTGGAAGAATGCTTGTAGCCGAACAGTTCTAGGCCATCATTGACTACCATAGTAGAAGAAAACGACATCCCAACAGTGCCGCAGAGCAGTATGCTTTCCTACATTCTTCAAATTATCTTATTTTGTCTTCCACAGAACAAAGATATCTATAAGGGTGATTTTTTTCTACTATGAATTTCAATGGTTGCGAAGAACTGTTTGGTTACGAGCATTCTTCCAAATATCTTTCTCTGTTAATCTGAACAAAGAAATGTATACAGATTTGGAACAACCTGAGGTTGAGTAAATGATGAGAGAATAGTTTGACATGTTCCCTTAATATTAGCATAAAAATAAAATACTTATGCTTCATTTTTCACCTATGATGTATTTTATGTCATTTAAAGCTCAACAGTACATATGTTTATATTGAGGTCATACTGAGGTTATGCTGACCCCAATAGATCTGATGATCTGAACTTTTGGTCAGAGTGTGTATTTACAATATTATGAGAGCAAAACACAGACTGTTACTTTGATAGCTCTGACATATTAAACACCAACTTAATCTGACATTGTGTTGCATTTACAGGAAGTTGCACGGCGGGGTCAAGACCTTTGGTTGCGAGTTCTGCGGAAAGCAGTTCCTGGACAGTTTGCGACTGAGGATGCATATGTTGTCTCATTCAGGTAATCCCACTCAGGCATTACAAAGATAAACTGTTTCTGTAACTCGTTGGTAGAGTGTTGTGTTACCATCATAGGTTCAATTATGAGTTAACTCATCTGGAATGTGGTATATGTCACTTTGTATAAAAGCATTTCCTAGAAACATACATGTTATGTGATGTGAAATTAAATTAATTTCCACAGAGGTCCGATCCATGTAATTTGCAAAGTTCTTCACATCCCTTGCTTGTTTATTTATATTGGCTTATAATACTCTCAACTGCATTTAACACATCTGACCATTCAATTGCATCAAAAAGGTCATTCCTGGGCCTAACTATCACTAACTATCGTCCTGCGGTCATCCAAGGTGTAAACCACAGTACCATGGAACATATTGCACTTCTGTGTATTCATGACGCAGTGTTTGGTTATCCCCGGTTTCCCATTCCGCTCTCAACTGCGTCTCAACTGTTACATTTCTGGCCTGGCCTGGATCCAGTCTGGGCAGTTTGCCACATTATTAGTACAGTATGTACAGTGAATCTTTGCCAGCTCTGTTTTTTTGTATTGTAATGAGGAGGTATATAAGAGAAGGCAGAGGACAGCTCCAGTTGTTTATTCACATCCAGACCCATAATTAAACGATTGTGCTGAAATGTTGCGTCTTACATAAATGTTCGGAATTGTTTTGTATAATACGCTCCATTAAAATAACTTAGATCATAAACTTCAGAGTTTGGTTATGGAAGGGTCAGTTGCATAATCGTAGACAAATTAGAAACAGGCAGGAAAAGACGTTTAGCAGTGTTTGTGTCTGTTGTGCAGCTGTTGTTTTTATTGTTGCTCTTTGCCAGTTAGTGGCCGACCAGTATGAGTTTTTAGTTAACAATGGCAGTTTGAAGATAGCATTTAAAGACCTTGGTTATTATTAGTATTTGGAAGATTTTATTCAGGGAATTTATTGACACCTTTAATAGAGACTAGACAGTGAACAGGACATTATTTGGGACAAAACCCATGGCTTCAACTTCAGTATCAAGAACCAACGTGTGATTGATGCTGATTGAATTCAGTACTCGCCCTGACTAAATTGTGCGTCAAAGGGGAATGTCCTGTTCCAAGTGAAGGGAAAATACACTCAACCTGGCAGCGGTGAGTGTGTGCAAGTGTGTCCACCTGTCTGATTAAGTCTGTAGTCGTCTCTCTGGAAGGATTTGTGAAACACACCTCACTTGACTCTATCAGCTCCGGTTTTGGTCAAGATTTTGACAGCACCCTCTTTCAAATGAACTTAAATGTCCTTCTCTTTATGTTTTATTCTCGTGCTCTGTTTTAAAACCTTTTGTTCTGGCTACTAAGGCAGCATGCATTGCGATGAAATTGAAAATTAATTATGCAATAAAAGTTTATTTCAAACCTAAAATTGTAGATAAGATATAGAAATGCACCGATATTTCGGCCAATAATCGGTATCACACCTTAAAAGCAATTTCTCACACTATTAGCTATCGGCTGAAGTTAAAAGCAGCTGAGGATAAGGGCCGATACGTTCTGTCAAACAAAAGAGGAGAGGACAGGAAAATGCTATGAATTTTCAGAATCGGTAACGGTAAATATCTCTCTGAATAATTGTCTTTCGGTATCGGTGGAGAGATTTTACAATAATTCCTGTGCATCTCCATTAAATAGTTCTCAGTCTATATAAAACAGAATATTTCACACGGATAAATCACATAAAATCTCCCATTTGGAGCATTGCTTGTGTTGCTGCCTTCGTCTAAATTATTCACTTCAGTTTTCACGATGGTTAGAACGGTGTCAAGCAAGAAAGCTCACTAGGTTATATAACAGACCGTGTATTGTCAACTGTTTGGCTCTTTTTTTTCAGTCATAAATCAATATCATAAACTCTGGCAAGAATATTCAGTTACTCCCACACATAATCTGCTCGTAATCCACCGCGGCACCTGTTCACGTGCAGCTTGACAGCACAAAAGAGACACCAAATCATCGTCATGTGCTGTACCGAAGCCGAAAAGCCCCGTCAAGATGTTTTCTCTTAATATCTCTTTCTTTCGTTCTCTCTCTGTCTGGGTGTCTGAGAGAAGCCCTGCTCTCCGAGGCTGGCGGCACTCCAGCTCTTCCCTCGCGCTGATGACATCATCAGCTGCCGGCAGGTCTGGATGTTCTGCCAGCATTCTGGAGCATTTATGATCGCTCGCAGATGTGTGTCCAGGAACATACTGTACCCAAATCCCAAAATTAATCAAACTTGACTGCTCTCCAAGCCACTGCTCTCCAACATAGAGTGGAGGGAGGGTGCTCGAGTCCTAAATAAAACAAAAAAGGAGAGCTAAAACAAAGATGTAAACTACTGGCTGTCGGAGCCTGGTGTTGCGGTCTGTGGGGTGTTGAAAGGTGGCGTGCCTGCGTGTGCCGCCACGCCCGTTTCTCTTTCAGTTTAATCAGGTGGATTAAACCGGCGGTTTTGCTTCATGACCCAGATTTCTTTGTTGGACAGCCAGTGGAGTTTACACAATGCCAGATCCTGTAACCCATATGGGATGTAGTTAGTGGTTTTTTTCGACATTGTGTAGTTTGTGATTTTGGCTTTCGAGGACATAGGTATGTCACAGAACCTGTCTGTGTTGGCTTGTGTCTAATGTGACAGGTGAATGTGCTCCAAAAATCATATTGGCCTTTGACTTCAACAAGATATAAAGAAGCATTTTGCTTTCCTTTTTAAAGTTGACACATTGTTTTTTGTTAACTGTTAATTTTTTACATGTGTTTTTTTGCTCTGTCAGAACAGATCTATATGACAATTTTTGAGTTTTTCTTGACTCACAGGTTGAGAACAACTGTATTAAACCACACATACCTCAGAGGCCTGCAGATGTCAGCATGATAATAAATTACGTCTCGTTGTTAGAGAGATTGACAGTAAATGCATTAAACCACCCTGCTGGCTTTATATATAGGGCTGGTTTAATAATCTGACCTTTGTGTCTCCATTATTTAATGGCTGTTTTCTACAGTGACCTATTATTCGTCTCTCGCCAATTGCTAGGTAAACAACATTGTTTTCATTTCCACGTCCAAACGCTAACAATTTATGAATGGTAAATAAAGTCTTTAATTTGCAACGGGAAAGAATAAAAGCAAAAATCTAATTCGGTCTTTATTGCACAGAAAAGCACTAGATCTTCTGGCCCGTCATTGGATTTTGCAGCTTTAAATCCCTACGGTTGCCAAGTAGCAGAAGCCCTTGTTTTTTAATGGTCTAATCTGGTATTCAGCACGAGATTGGATCTTATTTTTGTATGCCAAACAAAGTGTTTTGATAGAGGGTGATTGGAGCCCAGTCTGGAGGCTGTTGCGCTGTTTTTCATGGGTTGTACAGTACACAATGTGCCTTCTGAAAGAGAACACAAGCCTTTTGAATATGGAGCTTTTTAAATGTGTGCCGAGCTTCTGGAGGAGAGAGGAAATGCCTGAGAAGAGACATATGAGAGAATGCGGCTGCGTCACAACAGAACAAATCAAATGTGCCTGAATGACACATAGGCTTTTGAATTTACCCATCATGCCTAAAGTGGCTGTCTATGAAGGCAACTTGGGAGGATTTGAGATAGAGCCATTGACTAAACTACAAGGATTTGTTATTTGCTCAAGTTGGAGATAAACCAAATGGAAAAAATGAGAGAACCGATGGGTCACAACTCAAAAATGTGTCGGGGAAGCTGGCAAAGGGTTACTGAACCTTCACTTGTTACAGGAGCGATTACTGAATTGAGGCTTTGATCAAAATTTCTGATCAAAATTAAGTGTAAAGTAGTACATTTTTATATTCCTAAAAAGGGACATTATTTTCTTCTGTTTTAGGTTGCTTATAAAATCTGGACTCTGGTGCAGAACCAAATATGTCAACAAACAGATTATATCAGTTTCTGTGCATTCTATATGTCTCTGTGTGCATACATTACCAATTATAGCGAGAACACTGTATGCTCTTTTACTATAATTAGCCAATATTAAATAAACTAACAGCACACAGCGTTTTCACCCAACCCAAATTTTCTCTCAGGCATAATTTTCGCGAGGCTGATGAGTCACACCGTCAAAGTATTTTTGCGTGTGGTTGGTAATGATTCTGAAAACGAGGACATATTTAAACTTTAAAGGGCTTGGGTCGTCGACCAGAAGGAACAAGACGAAAGCGTATGTGGGAAAGACACTAAATTTAGCCGCTTGCTGGCTGACTTCACGGATCTTGTGGGTGCTTTAATGAGTCATAATAAAGTCATTTAGGGCCAACCGAGTGAAAATAGATATTTGACGAGCGGATGGTCATTACAGATTAAAATTTTATTGATTTATTTTAAGCGTCTGCAAGTCTGAGGTGAGGCGAGTGTCGGAATTAGTAAAACTGTGTGGTGAAGTGTGTTGTTCATTTTTCTGTCTTGAGTAGGTCTCGTCCCTCGTGAATTGTATGTTGAAAAGCAGCGTCAGCTGGCAGTTTTTTTCCTGGTCAGTGTGTGTAGTTGTTTGAGAGTGCTCGAGCGAAATGTTTCTTAAAAAACATCCTGGCCTACTTGATTATGGGCCAGCAGCTCCACAGGTGGATCTAACACTATTAATAGATGGATTCCCTCAGGTGGCTTTTCAAGTAATGGCTATCAGAATAAGTTATTTAGTCCAGTTATTAAAATTGGTGATTGCAACTGGGTTAAATGAAATCCACAGTTTTTGTGTGTATACGTGTGTGCGCACCAGGGCATCGTGTCTAATGAACTAAAAAAAATTAAGAATTTAGAGATATCCAAACAGATATTTATTTACTAAAATGTTTATTAATCAGTTAAATAAAGTGAAAAATGTGACCTTTATAATCACATTTGTGCTATCCTGAAATTGTAGGGTATCAAAAACACCAAAGGCATCTCGAGAGGTATCGCTGAGACAAGAGGTTACACAAATTTCACCTTGTGCCCTTTTTGCCTCTGTTGCTTTCTAAAAAAAGCACTTCTGTACTTTTTTATCTGTGTAATTGATTTATGTTCAATGTGATAAAAAGCTGGTCAAGAACTGTCAAGGTCATTTAACACATCAAAAACCGAAAAAGGTATTCCGTATAAAGTCTCATTTTTTTATAATTTTTGTATAGCCTCCGTTCTGTCATAAAAAATCTCATTATACAAAAAAAAATTAATGTGAATTTTTTATTGAAGTTATACATCATTGTATGTGTTCTTTTCAATTTATGAATTACTTGAATTATTATAATTCTCCTCAGATCATTATAGACAATGACCCTTACATACAGTAAAACATCCAGACGCATTACAGTAATAAGAAATGTGCTTTTGTGACATTAAAGTAAGGTCTCAATGCAAATATTAATGATCCTAAAAACAGTAATTTTTCTTTCTAAAAAAGCCATAAATTATATTTTCCTTTTGATTTTGGGGTGAAATACAACCGGCTTGACAATTTAAGAGATTGACATCCTCAGTGAATAATGAATTACTGATGATCTGAAACAGGCACTTTACCAAGGGAACATGAAGCACTAGCCTGAGGCACCTTCAACCTGATATGACCCGTATCATTTTTTTATCATGGTATTATTATTATTTATTAATGTTATCTATTGAAACACATAATAAATAGTTTGTTTGTTCTTTTTGTTAGAGGAGACTTCGCATATCTCATAAATCAACCCGAAGATACAAAGCTCTTTAATATCCTTTTAGGACATGTTGTGCCTCGGTTTATGGTTTACGGCCTTTTATTGAGGCAAGACAAAAGAAAGTTGGCAGCTCTCGTAGATAAGAACATCTCTTGGATTGTGTTAAGGAACTGTATGTTTATATGAAATTTAGAGGAACTGAATTCCATATATTTGACACTTTGAAATGAAACTGAATTTATTATTTTTGGATTGTTTGGCATTATTCTTTCCTTCCTAAAATAGTTCCTTAGAGCACCTTCAGTAAAGCTTTTATTGCCGGGTGAAAAGAGATTTTGAAAGATTGGCGAGAGGTTTTTAAGCTACATAAATGTTTATTCAGCTTAGTGTGTATACTGTGCAGAAGGGTTAACATGTTGGAGATCGGATTCAAAACCTGGGATTCAAAACCAACAAAGAGAAAATTTGGTGATTCTGACAATGTCAAACACAGAAACGTGAAGTAAAAGATTAATTTTAATAACACTTGATGCTGTTTAAAACATTCTGCAAAGATCATCCAGGTTTTGCTCAAATTTTTGAAGGTCTTACCAGGCCGTGCGACCTGTTTTGGTCAAAGTGGATGAAACCGGTTAAATTTCTATTTTTTTATGTACACGTGACAGTGTTTAACAAATGAATTAGATCACATGTCATAATAAAGAGAAAACACAAATATTTAAGAATCTACCAAAAACTTGTTTCAAACAAATGTTTTTAATTGTCATTTAATAACAAAAAATGTAAGCACTTTAACACATAATACATTGATGATGAACTTTATAATGTGTGACCAAATTGTAATGAAATGTGCTTTTCTGTTTTCCAGCTGGACCAAAAGCCCTAGTATGTGATCAGTGTGGAGCTCAGTTTACCACAGAAGATGCCCTGGAAGCCCATCGGCAAACACACACGGGTAGGAACCTCACCTTTATTCACTTCTATAAACACCTTTAACGTCCCCTGGTTAAAAACTCCACTAAAGTGGAGACGCATCCTTCACGTTCTATTTATCTGCGTAGCAGTCATGTTTATAACTGTATCAAAACTCCATTCGGATGCTCTTCCATTATTTAAAAGGCAGGGTTCACTGCCCTCTAAAATTTCAGTTAGTTATATGTGCTTTTATAGGGCAGGGCAACAAACCGCTGTGGCACAGCACCCGTGCCACGTTTCAACCATCTTAATCACTTTGTCTAAACATGGCACGGTATTGTGCTACATTTGTTCAAGCGACTGTACAGAGTTACCCCGACCGGTGAGTCATCAGCATTCTGGCACGCTCATTAACGCCGACAGCTCTCAGCTGCTACCCTGCTGTCACACATTCATATTAACTGACACCTGATGACTGCAGGCTCTTGGTTTTAGACTTTAAAAAATCATATTTTCGCTTAGTTGAATAGCATGCACGCCGCTATGGGTTGGCATCGGGCGGGATGATGTGCCGAAGTGTGTAAACTTGTTTTTGTTGGTGTTTGTATGGGTAATTTGTCAGGTCAAACAGACATTTAATTTAGTTAGATGATAGTGAAGAAAATGAGCTAGAAATCCTAACGCAGTTTATCACACGTATTTTAGTTCTGTAATAAAGATTTTCCCAAGCTTAAAGTAGTTTTACCGTTTATTAAAAACGTATTAATATCGTATTAATGGCAAGTATTAATATTTAGAATTAATAAATTTAATGCAATAATTCAGTTGTAAATAAATAAATTTAATGGTAAAACTTTACAATCAAGGTTGAATTCGTTAACATTAGTAAATGCATTAGCTAATATGAATTAACAATGAACAATATAGTTTTCAGCATTCACTAGTTTTGTTAATTAGGGCTGAAACGATTAGTCGACATTGTCGACAATAAAAAATTGTCGACAAATAATCTTGTTGTCGAGTAGTCGTTTGATTACGTGACTTAGTTTAAGTGCCTGCAATATCACAATTTGACCGCTACGGCACTGTAGCGCTAGAGCGTAATGCAGCCTTCCCGAATGCTATCGCAGTAGAAGAACACGCAGCGAGAATTATGGCGGAGTACAGACGAATTCGAACACATTAAAGTGTGGGAAAGCTTTACCAAATTGAAAACAAAAAAATGCGGTTGTGTGCAATGCAAGCAAGGCGCAACTTGCCTTTCACGGCAGCAAAACCTGCATGCTGGAGCATTTAAAAAGGAAACATCCCGGAGAATGAGCAGAAGAGAGGCGAGTGTTCTCTATCTAGACCAAACGAACTAATTTAGCGGTAAATCTTTTTATGAGAGAATGCAATAATAACAGTAATGATAATAACAACAATAATCATATATTAACAGTTATTGTCTTATTTGTTTTGCAAAAGGAAAAAGCTTCGAAAAGTCAAGCCTGTTTTGATTATCATAACAGTATTAGGTATTACATGAGAGGAAAATGATTATAAGAGAGGGATGTTAAGTGATAGGAGTCTTATATCTTGACTTTATTTTTAAAATATTTTCTTCTGTTACTTGCTCTTTTTCAGTAACTCTTTCACTGACATGATTGATGATTTATCTCGTCATTTAAAAAAAAAACGGTTCCCCGCCAAACGAGTTATAATAGAATCAGTGTTTATACTGTTGTACAGGAGGTGGCACTGTTACACACCTTTGGGGAAAATACAGAATCCTAGAACCTAGAACGTTTATTTCTTATCGGTTTTTAATGATTGTTCTGAATGTAATCTGTGCGGAGTCTTTGACAAAAAAAACTATTATCTTTTAATCAAAGTGATGCATTTTTGAAGAAACCTACCCCCATCTAAGAAGTGATAAAAAAGATCAAATCAAGATTGAAGAATATGGTTTCCTTTGATTAAAAGCAGAGACTCTGTTCTTTCATTGGACATATTGTTTGTCCACATATTCTTTACAGAAAATGTAGTGTGAGCCATTACATTTTGGTTAAAATGTAAAAAAACGCTGGCGTAGGCTGGCAACTTTTTTTTTAAAAGGCTGACAGGAAAGAGTTAAACTGAAGTGTTGTAATAGAAATGCTGCTTAATGGTTCTGTCAAGAGATTTGTTTACATTTTAAAAAAAATTGGCCTTTAATGTACCGGATTTTATTTATTTGTGTGATTCGAGTTGGACAAAATCAGCCATCTTAAAGAGAGTAACCAGTTGGTTCAAGCTCATTAAATCAAATTTCAAAAGCTGAATTGATTTTATTCATTACGTAAATATCTATAACTCAATGTTTTAAATAGTTGCAAAAGCTGAATAATCATTGAAAACGTACTGATTAGTCATTGAAATAATAGCCGATTAGTCGATTAATCAGTCGATTAATCGTTAGATTAGTCGACTATCAAAATAATCGTTTGTTGCAGCCCTATTGTTAATGCCACTACAGCTGTTCATGTTAGTTCACTGTACATGAACTAATGTTATCAGAAAAAAGCTTTATAGTAAATTCTGACATTAACATGAACTAAGATTAATAAAAGCTGTCTTTGCTCATTGTTGTATTGCTCATTGTTGGTTCATGTTACCTAATGCATCAACTAATGTTAAGAAATACAATCTTATTACAAAGTGTTACCCAATATCAATATTAATTAGATAACTTTATTTGATCTATACACATTGTCCAGGGCTTCGCACACATGCCTAACGCATTGAGCCACAATGCTTGAATAGGTCAAATAAGTTCAAGTATAGCCTGTTTTATTCCCAGATCATTCCCACCATTATCAACCCAAAAATCTAAACCAATGTAGTCCAACAAAACCATTTACGTCCGCTGTGTCCTATATAGCACGATTTCTACCTGTAATTGGTTTGTTGGACTGTCATTGTGTCTAAGGAGACTGCCGTGAGAGGATCAAGTCTGTCGCAGGTATTCCAGACTGCACTAATTAATTCTCTCTCTGGGTATGAAAGCGTTTCATGGGGCTAATGATCTACATGTTGAGTCTATATAAAGGTTGAGTCCTAATTAAAACAAGGTGTCACACTTTTGTCATCTTCATAGAATTGAGGTGCTAAACATCTCCATAGCGGCAGGCTCATAAACTCATTGAATTTCCTTAGGCTCAGAGTCAAAAACTGCTTGAATGTTTGTAATATTTGTACAGTAGAGTATGATACAACTACAGCCTTGGAGCAATAACTGTCGCCTGCCTTCCATGGGGAGAAAGACGATAACCCTCTCCAAAACGCTGCCATGTAACTGTAACTCTCTGTGGCACACACTGTATAAATACTTGATGCATGTCGACATAGGGGTGGTGTTAACGATGCCCAGAATTTTATACCTTCTCTCCCAAACTTGTAAACATCCCGTTCTCCATTTCAGTTTGGCAGCACATTTAGTCGAAAGGAGGGGAGGACGTCACTTACCCATTTTTTTAGAAACCGGCATTCCGCTGGGCCTCGGCCATCACTTACCCAGAGTGCAGCGAGATACTGTCACTGCTTTTTGAATTGATCTGGTCTTTATCCTGGCAAGATTTTCATATTTTTGTAGAAAACGCTAGGAAGCTAAGAGAGTTCGGATTTAAACTGCGGAATGTGGTTTTGGATGGGAGATGTGAGGAATTTAATGATATTGGTCCCACTGTAGATTTCTCTTTTTGTTTCCAGATTTTTCTTGTCTTTTTTGAAAAGGAAAGGTAGTTTTACAATTAGAAACACGCTTCTTGTTTACAGCCCTCGGCAGTCCATGAGATCATTTCTGATCTGAAAAACAGATTAAATAAGTTATGTAATGAATTCTTGCAAAAGGCATGTTTACACAGGCTGTTCCATGCGGCACAGAGGTGACAAATGCAATCCATTTATTCCCCAGAATTTTATATTAAATACACAGCAAAGCATTTAAACATATTTTATTCATATTTATTCATTTTTGTTAATACCACCAACATAACGCATTGAACAACTTACAACCAGTCAAGGACTAACTGAAGTTTAAAAGGACAGTTCACCAAAAAACAAAAATCTGTCATAATTGAATTACCTTCAAGTCAATCAAAACCAGTATATGACAAAAGAAGATATTTCGAGAAATGTCTCGGTGGTTTTCTGTCCAGACACTGGAAGTCAAAAGGGACCAATGTTGTTTGGTACCAACATTCTTCAAAATATCTTCTAGCAATTTTATATTCATTTTGTACACTAAGTCCGGTCAGATTTAGTAACCCCTCTGACTAATTTGTACATTTTTGTGAAAATAGTCATTCTTTTGAGTCAAGTTTAACAAAAATCCAGTTTTGGTGTTAAGAAAAAAGCTTAGTCATGGTCTGTTGATCTTGGGCCTTGTTTTCATAACACCGCATTCAGACTGTAAGCAAGAAGATCCTCCTCAAATGTCAGTGTGTGTGAGAATGTCAGAGGTGGACAACTTCGTGCTTTGAGGCTTTCTGGTTGAGAAAGGATTGCGAGGGACCCGTAGGACGGGTTGGGTGAGTAGATGGAGAAGGAGGAGGGCGCTGGTGGCGTTTGGTGCCAGGACAGAGAGGAACAAACAACATCATGTGCTGTTGTTTACCCTCGGCCGCTGTGCTGTCATAGACGAGACCTAAAGAGCTTGACCTACTTAGAGGGCCTCCTAAAATAAAATCTCAGGACCCGTGTACTGGCGGGCAGGCTGAAAAGCAGGCCACAGCGGTCTGTATTTTTCCCTTTGCCCCCCCCCCACAAGGAAAACTGCATTATTGCATCCTTCACATAACAGAAAGAGAAAGTTATTTAAGGTGTTTATTTGGGACTTAAGTAGAAAGAATTTAAATCATTTCCGCCTCAGGCACTTGCGTTTGTCCATCTGTCTTGTGTGTGCGTGTCTTTCCCAAAACAATTGTTGTCTGGCCGTGTGTGGACATGCACAGGAAGTGTCTTCCGTTTACATTGGCGGCGATAGCACCATTGAATTTACTCAACGGGAACACACCGATCTGGCCCGCAGAATAAACTGCTTTTAAACAGGAGCAATGTATCTGTTGTTGGGTGAATTATTAACGCACGTCTCCTAACTTTGGTAGATTGACCCGTCTTCCTCACACTTCACTGTTGAATGAATTACAGGAGGTCATCTGAGGTATAGCTCATGTGTCAGAGACATAACCACACATAAGTCAGTCTGAAAGCAATGAGCTATATTTAGCACATACATTACGTTTATGTGGATCTGATACGCTTTTATGGTATTGTTTACTTTAGGAAGATTAAAGATATAAAAGAGTAAAGAATTTAACTTGCATGTAAACTTGGGGATTTTTTTGTGTGGGCTTAGTTTCTCATGCTTTTAAATCATTGCAATTGATAAGCAAAATGTGTAAAAAATTAATGTGTAGTTTAATTAATATTTTAAATGAGCTTTTATTTTTTATCTTTTGTTCAATTTTATAGCCTTTTTTTATGTGCTTTTGTCTTTTGATATGTATTTATTTATGCTTATATATAAATTGAAATGATTTCTATTTCAGTTTAGTTTGGTTTTATAATTATAGGACATTTTATAATAAGATATTTTTAATATATTTGTTGTTGTTTATTTGAGATATTTTAACTCTCATTTATTTTAATTAATAATAATATTGAATTAATTGACTAGTATTTTAATAATAAAATATTTTCATTTCAAATTTGGTTTAGTTTCAGTACATCAATTAATACTTAGAACAGTATGCTTATTTCAATTAACAGAAATGTTTTATTAGTTTTAATTCAAATATAATAACCTTGATTGAAAACACGTTGTTTAAAAGCAGCATCTTTAAAAAACGAACTAAATAAAACACCTGTTTGCATCTACGAGACACCAGAACAAGGTTAAAGCCACCCTTACTTTATGTCAAAATAAGGCATGCACCTTTGATTTGACTTAAAACTTTAGTGCAGTATTTTATATTTTCCGTTTAAGTAGGCTGAAATTAGTTTAAACCGTGATGTAAACGACGTAAGTCATTGATATTGTGCCAGTATTGATAATTTTGTATTTATTGATGCAGTATATCATCACATTCAGTCAGATCTTCTGTCATCTCATGGTCCAGCTAAACTTTATCTAAACAGGCTGTATAGGGATAAATAGGCTTGTATTCCCCCACACCTCCACCCCACCGGCTCAGCTAAAGATTCTTTGTCTCTGTGGTGCAGCTGATTTCCCAGCATGCCTCTTCATCACACAGTGACTAATTCCGATTGTGCTAAAACTTCAATGCAAAGAGATGAAGTCCTCGGCCTGTTATTAGGCAACTTGCATCACGGGGTGTCCACAGTTTTTTCAGAGTAGATCGTTTTTTTGAAAAGCACATATTCACATGCATCTCTGAAAGACTTTGATTATTGTGTCCCTGAGCTTTTATATGCTGTGAGAGTCAGCAGCGGGTCTTCTGTTTCGATTTCTGTGGGTTTATCCACAAAAGACTGAAGCAGTTAGTAAGTAAATTAGATTCTACAGATGTTTGTAGAGACCATTGAGGAAATCTTTTTGTGTTATCTGCAATGCAAATAAATAGACTCTCATAGTGGGAAAACTGTGGTTTGAAAAAAAACACAAACAAAAGAAGACACTTGTGTCTTGTGGTCTCCACTGGTTGTTCAGAGACATGGATATTTGGTTTTGGTGAAGTAATTCCTCTTCAGACTTGGCGTCATTCCTTCATGAGTTATGTAAATCATTTTTTGTCACTGATCCATCTCAGGTATCTACATCGAGAGCAAGATTAATATTTTTTCTCAGATAATATCTCGCTTATCAGTCTTGCCTGTTCCTCCCCGAAGGCCGCAATAAAAAGAACAGAATTACACAATATTGTGTTTATCAGAAACAATCTCCCCTTCACCCACAACAGGTGAATTTCCCCAGTTTGGCCAGAGATAAAGAGATTAGATGTATTTGTTGAGACAGTTTGCATAACTTCCATTTTTATATCTGCTCCTCGACGTGTTCTTTATTAACAAACTGTGCAGAGAAGATGGTTTCTCTTCACTTGACTGACTGGTAGAATGAATCATATACGCATCATTTCACTTTACATTTCAAAAACAAACAAAAAAGCAACATATTTGACATCAAACAAATGCAGTTTGGTGTTAAGATCAAACTAGTTTGTTTGCATTGTGATGGTGTTTGAAGGGACAGTTCAATCAAAATAACAATTCTGCCATGAGTTACTCTCCCTCAAGTTTTTCCAAATCTGTATGAATTTTTTTTTGTTTGGTTGAACACAGAGGAAGGTAATTAGAGGAAATTTAGTCTATCATTCTTGTTCTGCTTTGTTCTAGTGGACCTTTGACGACCGTTTAAATGTTTTCTACTATGGCAGTCAATGCTGGCTCAGATATCTCAGTTGCTTACATTTTCCTGAATATCTTTCTTTGTGTTTGACAGAATAAAGACATTAATACAGGTTTGGAACAACTTGAGGTTGAGTAATTCATGACCGTTTTTATGTTTGGGACGGGTGGAGTATCTCTTGAAATAAAACGACTGTAGTTTTTACTGTATTGCTATTAATGACTTAAATCAACCAATTGAACTACAAACACTTATTCTTTACATACCTCAAGATATGCATTTTTTTATATATTTTTTTATGTAAATGTGATTGTTTGATTTACATTATTGAGGTCAACTGTGTTTAATTCTCATGACAATCCAAACATTTGGATATAATAAAAAATTCATAGAAATAGTCCTAAAACAGGTTTTGTTTTCTTTTAGCAAAACATAGAATCTTATTTTCTCATTTTGATTTCGGGGTGAAATATGACACGGACAGGTTTTGTGAGATTCACTTATCTGTTTTTTCTTCTACCTGTAACATGGCCAAGAATTTATCAAAGAGTTTGTTTCATTAATGTCATGTCATGCATGTTGTTTCGAGTTCTAAATTGTTTAAGTTGCACATATCTTCCTCTTCCTTGAATGTTGCGCAAACCTGCTTCAGATTCCTCGAAAAGTTTGCTGTTCTCTCACCCTGCCCACCAGCACTGTGGGAATTGGATTAAGTCTCTGACCTTTCTTCTTATTCACAACTTTGTAGTCGTCGGATGTCAATGGGTCAACTGACCAGCGTGAAAGGCAAATCCAGTGGCTATTGTACAGTGAGGGGCCGTGTTTCCTTCATTACGTCCTTAGCCTGGGAAAAATGGGGGAGGCAGAATTTGTCAATTAGGTATTAATTTTCAACCCCTCTGAATTAGTCCCAGACAACTTTATAAAAGCCTTGACTGGCAGGACGATCAAATGAGGGTGAGAAACAGTCTGCCCTGTCAATAAAAAGGCTTTGAGAGTAATTGATTTATAGACATATCAAAGAAAAATACCTATGGCCTATTTTGCTCGGTTTAATAGACTTCATCGTCCATTCCAGTAGATTTATGTTCGATTTTCTGTTATAATTAGGTGCCAGAGTATTAGGACACGCATTTGATTCATCCTGTGATGTTTTTAAACTCCTTATCCTCATACAGAAAGCGGCATTGAGTGCTCTCGATGCTGATTGGCTGGGAACGGTAATGAGGTCAGATACAAAAATATATAAATGTTGCTCATTAAGATTGTTCAGACAGAAGCGTGACTCACAGCAGCGAGTTTATGTACGTGAAGCGTGTTATGTGATGGGGTCATGTGAGGAGAAGGTCTGCATTGCTAGTTGCTGTTACAGAGAGCGCCCCCTGCTGGTGTATGTATGTGACACTGAGCAAATGTCACCTCTCATGGGAAAGAAAGAGAAGCTTTTGTTCACTTAATATAGACATTCACTGTTCTGCAAAAATAAAACATGCTTTTAGATCTTTTTTGATTTTTTTCACCTTCATAAGATCTCATCGATCGAACATCATCATTGATCTCCCATCTCGCTTCTTCAGGTCCAAACATCCCGCCAGCACCTGGCTCTAATAAAGTGTTGTGAAAGGAGATTCTTGTTCTGAATGAATGCTGACACCCTACTGATCTCTTCACTTTTCTCTTTCTCACTTTATCTTTTTAAACCTTCCCTGTGTCTTTTTGTACCCAGAGACCTTTAACCTCTGTAATGGATTTCAGAGGAGTCCTTCACCTTTCTGATTGATTATTTCTCTGTTTAAAGTGACTCATAACATTCATGCTCTTATTTCTCAAGAATTTATTTAGTTCAGCTCCATTGACAGCAATAATGTTAGATTCGATTTTTAACCGTTCATAGAGTACAAGTACAGAGTCACTGAAATACTGTCGGCGTCTAACCAGAAATAGAAATTGCAATATGGTGCACATGGCGTTGCATAAAAGTTATTGTGAAGTAGAGAATGTGGTTCAGAATCTCAATATAATATAGAATAATAGAATAATATCATATACGTATAATGTGTATGTACACTACAGTATATGCGTATGTGTATAGAAAAGTTTTTCTACAGTTACACATATAGACAGATTCATCGACTACATATGCCTGGCCCGAAATAAACTTCCGGTCTGTGTTTGGTTGTAATATGATAATTTATTTTGTATTTAATATATGTTTGTTTATTTATATTACTTTATATTCCTATTTTATTGTATATTAAGTGTATTACATTAAATTGAATTGAATTAAAATTAAACTACTTCGCAGTTATTGATTCTTTGCTGAGGTCTACCGGAAGTTAAGTTTGGTAACCTTTGTTTATGTTAATGTCACTGAAACGTCTATATAACCACATAATACAGTAAACATAAAACCCTTTGTGAATCCAAGATAATCTCCCTGGAAAGGCAACTCTTTTAAGATGTTGTCAAATGCTTGTAAAATTAATACAATATGATTCATGTAAAAACGTACAATTGCTCGGAAAAAGTAATGTTGAAGCTCCGCCCCTAAACCCCATCCCTGGCATGAAGGCAGATTGAACCAAATCCCACAAATTCACACGAATTAGTAACCTCGTGAAATATTTACATATTGTGTGAAATTGTGTTTGTAAATCTTTAACTTTGTAAATCTCTTCTCCATTTGGATCTTCATCCAACGGCTACTTATTAATTGTCCGGTAATTACGAGCGATTCTGGGTCTTTAATGATTAACCGGACACCTCAGACAGCAGAATAAGGCAGTGCACGGTCCCCCGGTCATGTCTTAATGAGAGACCGCTGAGAATCTTTTGTGCCGGGGAAAAGCCACCTCAGCAGTCACACAGATTAGCCGAGTAAGAGGTGGACCAGTGGACATGTAAACAATAGAGAGGGTCATTCATACTCTGAGCCCGATTGTCTTCTCACTGTCCAGATGGCCCATGGAATAAATTACACAGATAGGTACAATGCATTCCAGCGCTGGGGCTTTAGCTCTGCTGTTTGTGAAGTCACACGGGGCTTTTTTTCTGTCCTGATGATTATTAACAAGTCCGAGCACTCAGCGGTTTGTGGTCTGTAAATGAAATCCCAGAGGAAGCGAGAGGAGGCCAGCGGTCATGACGAGCAGGAGGTTGTGTGAATGTATGACGCAAAACTGCAAGAGAAGTAAAATATTCAGTGGCGTCATAGTTTTTTGATTAACTTGGACCTGATGTAACTTAAAGGGATAGTAACACCCAAAATTAAATTAAAGATGTCATCATTCATTCACCATTTTGGGATTTAAAAGTGGTATGAATTTCTTTTGTAGAACTCAAAAGGTGATATTTTGGAAATCTCTCAAATAGTTGGTCAATGGGAGCCAATGCTTTTCGGTTACCTACTTTCTAAAAAATATCTTCTTTCGTGTTCTGCCGAAGAAGTGCATGAGGGAGAGTAAATATTGAAAAAATAATTTTTAAATGTGTCATTTTGTTGTTGTTAACCATGTGATGATTGAATTATAAAATCCGCAATGTGTAATCATTTTTGCTAAAAAAAAAAAATATTGAGCATCTCTATTTTAGCTGTTCCTTTTAACGTCACAAGTGATACAAAACTGAAACTCTACAGCTTTATTTTCAAACCGATGTAGTAAATCCAACCATTACATTCATAAGATTCATTCTGTTTGTTGTATTTAAAGTCCATGTTAATAAATCTAAAACCAGTTCAGGATCATGGCAGAATTATTCACTAAGGCCAGCGAGCTAGCAAGCCAGCGGGATAAATGTGTTTACACTTGAAGTATTTGTCCCCCTCCAAACGAAATGAAACCCTGGCTTTGACAGACCCCCCCCCTCGCCGGGCGAATCATCTGTATCTGATTCTCAGCACTAATTCCAATTTAATTGCCTGTTGCCTGCAGGCTCCTCCATAGTGGTAACAAATGGTTTGATTTTGTAGTCCTCATCAAGCAGCATTTTAAATGCAGTACTCTAACCCCACTCGAATGCCAATGAAGACACGGCGCAGCCCTGTGTTTACTAATGCTCCCCTCACACGCGCGCTCCTCGCCTCTGTTCCACTCATATCTGATTAAAGGGGATTTTTAGGATTCTGCGAGATGCACGCAGTCGCTCTCTCCATTGTAAATGATCTTAGGGCAGAACAGGCGGTCTGACTTCTTGTTTATTTTCTTTAAGGGGAATGCAATGTTTCTCTTTGGTTTAATCTGGCATTTTGACTTTAAAGTTCAGGTGTGATTCTTGAAGATCCGCTAGGCCGGGTGAAATAATAGCTTGAGCTTGAATTATTAAAGCGCACATTATGATTAATGTGTTATCTTCGAGAGATTATATCTACATTAATTGTAAATGGTAAATGGGGCTAAAAATTCCTAGAAAACTCCTCGACACGATAGAGACTAGGGCTTGGAGAAAACCAGCTAACAACAATCCAATCTAAATGGTCGAAACCACCTTGGAATGACCTGGCAACTTGTAGCAACTCGGCGAGATTTGTGCGAACTGTCACCCCTTATGTTCTACAGGAAAGTTTACGTTTAAATTATAAATGCGTTGTCTGCAATATAAGAATAATTTTTATATCCAATTTGCTGCATATAAGGAAGTGAAAGTAATTTAAAAATGTTAGAAAGCTGACCTCGAAACATCTAGAAACCTTTTTCAATCCCATTTTCAAAGTGATATTGCATTCTGGGACAGGCGGTTCTTTATAGTCTTTCAGTCTTTATATCTGCGTCCTGAGCTCCTGACCTCTGACCCCACTCACACGACCTACACAACAGCCAATTCATCCAGACCAATCCTTTCCCTTCATTCCTTCTTGACTCACCACAGAAAACCTGTAGTTGCGTAGTTGACAGGCTAATATACAAATGGGTCAAATGATGTGATGGCAAACATGTAGAAAAAAACTAACAATGAAGACAAATCTCTCTTATGCTCTTTTCTATAATAAATATTCATAATATAAAACGATGTAATATTAACAGTTTGTTTTCAAATTTTTGCTTTCATACCATAGTACACATTTACAACTCGTCAACTACCCATATATCTACATTATAACTGAAATAATAATTTAATATTTTAAAATAATTAAACCGGCTCCTAATAAGAACCAGCCTCATGTGTCCATAGGATGTGCATGTACTTATACCGAGTTTATTCGTTTACAAATCCAGATATATGTTTACTAAATGTATCTGGATATATTTTGTGCATACACAATGTCTATACATCAGGCAGAGGTTTCCTGATGATGCTGTTGGGCTTGGGTCTCCATCACCCTGCACAGTTCAATTCTTTCTAAAATACCCTGCCGATCGCACAATGTCCCTTACATAGCAGTGTTTGTGTTTACAATCCACCCTCAGACTGGGATATTCTCTCATTCCAGAACAACATGTGACACGTCTCTGTCCCCTGTTCTGTGTCTGAGAGGTGCATTGTGGGTAATGGGCATCTCCAGAGCCCGTGGGAAACCAAGCAGAGAGCAGCTGCTAAGGAGAGCCGAGTCTCTGTGAGAGAGAGAGTAGCTTTCTCTATTAACAGCCCTGTTCACCTGACTTAAGCTACTCTGTCAGCCACTTCAGAACCATTAAAGCTCTGCTGGGAGCGAGAGCCAGAGTAAGAAAAGATAGAAGTGGGGGTTTCTCTCAGAGTACAGAGTGATGG
This sequence comes from Triplophysa tibetana, assembly GCA_008369825.1. Taxonomy (NCBI): domain Eukaryota; kingdom Metazoa; phylum Chordata; class Actinopteri; order Cypriniformes; family Nemacheilidae; genus Triplophysa; species Triplophysa tibetana. The sequence continues at coordinate 9,484,538 of CM017917.1, read as the reverse complement.
TATAAATAGTTAGACTTCGACACGTGCATTATTTCTATAGACTTTAAACAGTGGTGAAGCTGAGACCTCTTCACTTATAACACTGTGTTTCTTCTTTTTTATTCCTGCTCATTTTATTTTACATACCCAACTCTCCTAATTTAATAATAACACTTGCATTGCATATTACTTTATCAGCATAAATGTGAGTGAGAAGTTGTGTACGTCAGTTTAAAACCCTTTTAAGGAAATGACGACATTCACTTGAAGGACTTCGGACGTTTGTGCAAAATGTGATGATCCAGTTTGCTCTGCATTATTTAAGAAAGTTCAGAGGAGCATGATAGAAGCAGGGAAACACTTCTCTTTTTTTTATAGTGACCTAGAAATGTAAATTATCTCTTTCATTTTGCATTTTAACTTTTCTTTGTTATCCTAACCATCCTTCAAAGAAAGTGTTGTGATTCTGTGAATCTTTCGGTCCCTGAAGGGCCTTTCATAATGACGGCCTCCGATCAATGTCGGCCCTTATACTGGAAGAGAATAAACGCAGGAGAAATGATCAGAAACCTCTCTTGAGTACATTTGCACAAAACTCACATTACACACAGTCTGTCAATGATGAAATCGAGAGGTCGGTATATATGTGTCTCAGGCAATTAATGTTTTTTTCTTTGAGCTCTGAGTTCAGTTGTAAATGCTGATTGATCGAGTGAGAAGTCAATCTCAACCTGCTGTTCACGAGCTCACCGCTGGGCTTTCACAAAGATTTTAAATTAGAGCCTGCTTTACTTGAAAGATACATTATTGATTGGCTATAGATACTGAAAAGCGCTGCTTTTTGTTGTTGAGACCAGAGAAAAAGTACCTGAAACCAAACAAGTACTGTATGTCTGATTCTGTTTGCAATTTAGACAATTCATTCATTTGGTGTGCGTGTGTTCATTCAAACGCATGCATTGCACAAAAATAAATGTCTTTTTTGTCTCCATCAGGCTCAGACATGGCCGTGTTCTGTCTCCTGTGCGGGAAGCGGTTCCAGACCCAGAAGGCTTTGCAGCAGCACATGGAGATTCACGCTGGCATGCGGAGCTACATCTGCAGCGAGTGTGACCGGACCTTCCCGAGCCACACGGCCCTCAAACGCCATCTCCGCTCCCACACCGGTGAGCTTTACCTGGAACCTTGATCACACCTCTCATATAATCTAAAAGTTCATTATAAACTCCAAAGTCCCTAATTTCCGCACGTAAAAAGAAATACGACGTCACGTTGTATCAATCACATTTACACACCGCCTATGATACTTTAGTCCGTCATAAAAAGGTTCAGACTGGATTTGATTTTCTGCATTTTTCGCATCTGTGGCAAGCATTTTGAGCGACGTTTTTACCATCCAGAGACACCGTACAAATGAGTGCCAAGACGAAAAAATGCATACAAAATTTTGGAACAGATCTTAAAGAGATCTCTCACATTTCTTTAGAATATTCAACAACTTTTTTGTCACAATCTGTACAATTTAAAGACTGAATTTTCTTCAGTAAAGCTTATGTTAGAAACCTGGTTAGGTTTTGAAACTTTTGCGATACTCCCCAAGCAGTTGATCTTCACTTGTTGAAAGTTGTATTGGTCAGAAGTGAGTTTTAATTGCTCAGGAGTAGCAAGTTGAAATTTATTTCAGTATCATTTATTTACTTTGACTCTAGCAAACACTTTTATTCAAAGCGACTCACAAGAAGGAGAGCATATAACATTTTGTCAACACACTAAACAGTAGCGTTAGTTTACAAGGCAATGCTACTAGGAGGAATAAAGCTGGAGTAAGGGAGGGAGAAAATGAACATCAAGAATATTTTTTACCAGACACAAAACATAACAGAAGTCAACTATCTCAAAAGTTTTGGTAAAACTTATTTTTATTTGTAAAAAAAAAGAATTTTACTTGTAAATTAATATGGATATTTTCATAAGGTCATGTAATATACAGCCAGTGAAAAAAATAAGAGACCATTTCAAAATCATTTTTAGATGTGTGTGTTTAGGTAAAAAAAATTCATTCTGTGAATTAATAACATTATTTCTCACAATTTTTAAATAAACATATTGTTATTTGCAGAAAATGAAAACTGGAGAAACATGTCAGAATAACAGATAAAAAGACTGTTTTATACTGGCTGTATTTATCTTTTAAATGCGTATTTTTTTATTGTGACAAATCTGAACACAGTTTGAAACATTGTGTAGACTCTGTGTTTCTTGTCAACTTTTCATCATTTCATTAAGACAATAGAAGAATTTCTGAAGTGAATTCACATTCAATTAACTGCAAACCATCTGACAAACTATTGGTAGAATTAAGTATGATTTTACATCCAAATGTTTGCAACAGGACTACATAAACATGCCTTACCAAACATTTGTTAGTAGCCAGTCTTGAGGTCAATGTGTAGGTGAGACGTGTAATTATTGAGTGACAATGTATTGTGTTTAATAAATTTATCAATTCTTTGGCTTCCACAAGAAAAATAAATGTATGATTTAGAAAATGTTGAAAACCAATCAGAGAGCAAAACGCAGACTTCATCCGCCTGCTCTCACTTTCTCTCTCTTTCTCGCCTGCTAGCTCGTTCACTCTGACCTGAAATATTAAAAAGAATCGTCTAGACTCAACATGTACATTTTTGATAAGAGGGGCCAGAAATGAAGGAAGGCTGTTTTATTTTTTTCGAGATTGAAGACATCAACTATGCACCCCATCTCACCTCATACCGCTGGGTACACGTGTTTCTCTTAGTGTTTAGCTATAGTGTTTAGTTATAGTTTTACCAATTCTGGTATGAAATGAAATATCGTGACTCATTCAAAACTCCCAATAAATTAAATGAATCGAATGAATGAACAATGTGTTTAAATGTTATTTCCCGTCATCAACAACACGCTTATCAACCCGCCAACATCTAGCTATAACATCAGTGATTATATATTTCACTCGACCTGCGTCGGATAAACAATGCGAGGTGCAATTCAACAATGGGCTGCGTGAGTCTCCATTTGCTCCTCTCTTTATTCTGCACATGTAGCCGCTTCTCATTAATATGCCATTCTTGTTCCCTCTCCATTTCACTGCCAGGCCATTTGCAGACAGTGGCGGCTGTCTATGTTCACAGCTGTGTTTGATAGTACAGAGACAGTATTGCTTATGGCACAGACAGTTCTCTTCAGGTTTTTGGCCTTGGCTTTGAAGCGATTTTGTCAGACAGTATGAAGCTTTTTTAATATTTAATCGTGTGTATGCAAAATTCAATCCTTTTTATTTATTATGGAGGGTCGGAATCGATGCGACGCAAAACGCGATGACACTAATATGTGTCTGACAACAGCCTATAGCCGTGACTACATTCATAGCTCAGCCTCTCGTGCCTTTTACATAAAATGAAAGATGTTTTGGTAGATTCACTTTTGTTGTCTTTGGTGTTTGACAGGGGTGAATATATTTTATTTTAAAGTGATCGTAACAAAAGAAATCTCTTTCTTTCCAGCCGTTTTAAACTTCATCATCGTTGAAACAATACAAAACTGAGTTTTACGGAAGGCTGATACCTGTGGATTTTTTCTCCAACGCGTGTGGCGCGTACCTGATGCGAGTGACGTGTTCGGAATGCGCACGGAGCAGACGGCTCGGGCGCATTAGCATGCCTGCGGTGTCGCGCGTCTGGCCTGCCTGCTTCCCGCCTCTGGGCAATTAACTTTAATGACAGACAGGCTGGAGGGCTTTTCAGAAGGTGCATCGGATAAGTTGATACAGATGCATAAAGACTGCTACTCTATCTATCATCTTATATCTGCACACGAGGGATCGCGTCCCTCCCTCCCTTCTTTTTTCTCTGGGCTCGGATAGAAAGCCATTCATCTCAGCCAGAGCCAGAAGTATATTTGAATGTGAACGGCAGCCTGAGATTGGCTCACAGAACGTGCTCGGGGAATTTCCGCATTGTCTCTTAAGAGGAGGGTTTAAGTCGGAGCATGACAGAACATAACAAGAGATGCAATTTATTCCCGGGCACGGCCGGCACTTGGACAGGGAGATAATGAAGAGCATAGGTCACCACCGATGACTTTAAAGCCCCGGCGCCCGCGTTGAAATGCATTAAATACCTGCAGCGTTATATGGTGGCTGCCGTCGGGGGAAATGATATGAGAGGCTGTTAGGCAGAGCAGGAAAGCAATTAGCAGTCGGCCACCATCTGAAAACATCACGGATCACGATGCTCTCCCTGATCATTGATATTAGAAAAGCCAACAAACAGAAACGTGCCAGATCGTTCCCTTTCAGCACCGTGTGAGGTTTACTCAATATTAATAACTCTCTTTCATCTGTGCGTAACTCTCTGTCTGTCTTTATTTACGTGCTGCATCGATACATGTGAAAGAAAACAAGCCGTCCTGAAGATATCTATGGACCTGTTTGTCTTGTTGTTGGTGGTCTTAATATGGATCGCCTTCTTTGCGGGATAATCCAAATCAGACCGTTCTAGAGAAAAATCACAGATGAGATTTTTTAATGTCTCTATTATTTCTCTTAGACGTCAATGAGATAAAACAGAGCTTTTGAAACATCTGAGATCAAGTTGATACTTGTAAATGAAAGACACCTGAGAAAATCCATCAAATCTCCTGAGCTATGAATGAGCCGCATCTGAGCATTAACATTTTCCACTGAGAAACTAAGCAGCGTTTTGAAAGTGTTTGACCAGAGTGGTCTACTAACTATAACCAGTGATCAAATCCCAGCCAGTTTTAAACATCTAAACAAACATGAAAATGACAAAAAATATGTGAGCTACTATTTTCTTTTCCCACTCACCTCAATGGTCCAAACACTGCTGGTTTATTTTACATATTTGTGACACTGGATCACAAAACCAGTCTTAAGTAGCATCTGAACATTTTTAGGAAAAGACAAAAATATATTGTATGGGTCAAGATTATCGATTTTTCTTTTATGCCAAAAATCGTTAGGATATTAGGTAAAGATCATGTTCCATGGAGAAAGTTTAAGAAAGTCTACCTTAAATATATAAAAACTGTATTTTTGCTAATGGATGTCCTGCCACAGTGCTCCTGATTAACAACTTCAAAGGCCATTTTCTCAATATTTAGATTTTTAGACTCTCAGATTCATGAGTTTAAACTGTTGTATCTCACCCAGATATTGTCCTATTCTAACAACTCCTACATCAATAGAAATCGTGCTTATTCATCTTTCGGATTTTGTAAAAATCTCAATTTCCCATAAGACTGGTTTTGTTGTCCAGGGTCACATTCGTATTAAGAAAAAAAAATGTTGTTAAATATATGATCAAATAAAGATTTTAATATTGTGTATTAAGCATGACCTCTGTATGACAGGTGACCACCCGTTCGAGTGTGAGTTCTGCGGATGCTGTTTCCGTGACGACAGCACGCTGAAGGGCCACAAGCGCATCCACACCGGAGAGAAGCCTTATGAATGTAACGGCTGCGGCAAGAGGTTCAGCCTCAAGCACCAGCTGGAGACGCACTACCGCGTCCACACAGGTCAGTCACATCATCCTTCGAGACATTACAGCCTCCTGAGCCAGTCGGTTCATTCAAGGTGGACTGTAACATTTTTGAGGTAAAGCAAGTCATATCAGGATAACACGAACTACCAGGTTTAGCAAAAATGATGCTTTGTATTAACAACTATTTATAAATGTCATGCGTTACACTTGGAAATGTGACATTTGCAGGCACCTGCTACATTCAATGCCTGGTTGGGTCTCGTCTCGGTGGCATATTAAATCTTTCAGCTGAACTGGAATTACTGCCTGATCGCTGCTTTCTGGCCCTCAATACGGCAGCTGTTAAAGCCAAACCTATCATAAGGCCTGTCAAATAATTGCTGTCTTTGTGTCAAGCAGGGCTGCGGCCACCTGAGCAGACAGGTGAAGATAACAAGAGCAGAATCTCACAACTGAAAGGCCACTGCTCCTTCACACGAGCAGCCGGAGAATCACTGACATTTACACTCGCTGTCAATGAGAGATCAATACTTAGTTTGCTCTGCTCAGTGGCAGTCTGCCTGCCCACAGCTTTGCACATCAGTTGTTTCTAAGTTGAACAGCAGGTGGCGACTTAACTCCACTGTCAGTAATACAACCGTGATCCAATGAGAAAGCCCACCCTAGTTTTCATATTAAATATAATAAAAGAATACGAATAAAATGCGTTGCAGTGACTTTTATCACCACAGTGGTGTCCGTCCCATTTTAGTCGTTTGAGACATTTCGTCGTTTTTCCTCACAGGTGAGAAGCCGTTTGAGTGCAAGCTGTGCCACCAGCGCTCCCGAGACTACTCGGCTATGATCAAGCACCTGCGCACACACAACGGCGCGTCTCCCTACCAGTGCACTATCTGCCAGGAGTACTGCCCCAGCCTCTCATCCATGCAGAAGCACATAAAGGGTCACAAGCCCGAGGACGTCCCGCCCGACTGGAGGATAGAGAAGACCTATCTGTACCTGTGCTACGTGTGAGGTGTGCTGTTGGTAAAAGGGGCGGGATGTGGCATGAGGCAACCAGGGACAATTCATTTGAAGGTTTGGGACAGGCCAAAGAGGGGGCGTGGTCGGAGTGATGAAAATATGATGTGGATTTTCAGATATTTTGTCCGTGTTTGCATTTAAATGCACATTTTTAGGGATGTAACTGCACTCACAAATGTTTATGAATCGAACTGTGATAAGTTTGTTGGCGTGATGAAGAAATGTGAATTTCTTAGGAAGAGTTTCACTAAATGAGATCCCTTCAAATCTTTTTTGCTGCATTCCTGCCTGTTGAATTCAAAGTACTACTGTGTTTTATTTCCTTTATGATTCCCACTATAGCGCACTTCTGCTCTATTAACAAACCCTGTCGGCCATCGATTTTTAAGAATCATATTGAGTCAAATATGTTCGTGGACCAAAGCTCAAATTGAAGAGATGAGCACATTAGTGACTGAAATGATGGCCTTTTTTTGTTAAACGCTCTCTTAAATTCATTATTCGGCATTCTGCTGCACAATTTTCATGACGTTCTATGTAAATACAGGCATCAGAGCGAACAAACATTGGACCCATTAGTCATTTTCTTTTAAGCGCTTGCTTAACTAAACAGCTTTCCTCAGTGGTACATCCAAATTGTGATGCCAAGCAACTATAGTGAATGTTCAGGGACATGTATTCAACCTTAAATAACACTGTGCACTTTCACATTTTTGGAAGCCCTTTTTGTTGTTGTTTAAGTACCGCATCATATAGACAAACTTTGAGTGGCGAGTCGTTGGGATTTTCAGTCACACCAGAAAATCCAGTCGTCATTTGATTTCATTTAAAAGCTCATATTACAAAATCACAGTTGCAATATTACAGATTTTCATAGTCAAAGAATATAAGAAATATGATTTCCATCTTATGAACTGTTAATGTGATATTCATTTCTTATTCTCAGAAAGTAGTTTATGCATTAAAGAGAGATTTTTTTTTTCGATTAGAAATTTAGATTAGGTATATGTTTCTGCAGTCATCTTGCAATTTTCATTGGTCTTTGTCATCTCTGTGTTTAAACATTTTACTTGAATTGCCTGTTTTTGGCACCTCGCATGCTAGATTATTTTTGTACTTGTCTCACTTTCCTTTGTTTGCTGCTGAGCTGTGTTTAAAGGGACAGTTTACCAAAGAATGAAAATTCTGTCTTCATTTACTCACCATCGAGTTCAAATCTGTATACATGTCTTTTTCTCTGATGAACACAGAGAAAGATATTTGGAAGAATGACAAATCTTGGCCACAGTTGACTCCAATAGTAAAAAAAATGACAATGGTAGTCAAAAGCGCACCAGAACTGTTTGCTTTCCGACATGCTTTAAAATATCTTCTTTTGTGTTCAACAGAACAAAGAAATTTATATAGCAACTTTTCCTACTGTGGAAGTAAATGGTGGCCGAGAGCTGTTTGGTTTCAAGCATTCTTCCCAATATCTTTCTCTGTGTTAACCAGAACAAAGAAATTCATACAGATTTGGAACAACTCGAGGGTGTGCAAATGATTACAGAATTCCAGGTGAACTTTCCCCTTGAGAGCGGGAATTATTCCGAAAGGATTTCATCAGAATAGGAATATCTGGTGGTATTATTGAATCTTAGTAATAGTCTGAAACTCTTGCACTAGTGTGCACGTCTGCCTTCTCGGCTGTTTGTTTCAGGGATACCTCAACACTGCTCTCGGTTTTGCACTAAAACAAAAGCACACTTTTGATTTGCTTGTAACTAGCATTTCCATTTCTATCCACTCTCATTTTCGCAGAAATCTCGGTTTGTCCGTCATTATATTTACACTCCTAACACATCAAACGCAGTGAAATTATGGACGAGTTTAGAAAAGTATTGAGAAAATGCTTAGTTATTAGATACTTGAGGGGGATAAACTTGAAACAATGTGAATAGATCTTTTTATGTGAAAATTGTTGAATCAATGCAGTACCGATGCGTGCAGTTACATGGGGAAGAATGGCGAGAAAGAAAACAAACAAAAAAAGTGATTTTCTGTGAAAATAAATCTCTCGGACAAGAGCCAAATGCGGCACTTTGATAAGGGAATATGTTGTATTTTTGTATGGGGTTGTGTGTCACCCCTGTTACGTTGTTTGTTCGAGTGAGCAGATATTTTTACAGTATCTTTTGCATCGTGCTTGTTCGGTGATTTGAGTGGAAAATCGTTTCTCTTGTGCTTATTTTACGATGTTAAACATATACAAGTAGTAGATGTTTGTAAGAACATATTGTAGTCATTGCTGCTGGGTGTCATAATTGATGATGAAAATGATGATAATTCCATGTTTTTGAGTGTTTATTGAGTGAACTAATGCCAACAGATGTAGGCCTGTGCCAGTTCAACAACGTGGAGCACAACAAACTCGTAAAACAGCAAAAAATGTATCTGTGTCTTTGTATCGTGTGCACAACTCACTGTAAGATTAGAGTCACCTGTGAGATCTGTATGCTGGTTCTCGTGTGTGCAATGTGAGTCAATGTGGTCGACTTATTCAGTGTTAAATAAACGCACCTGTCAGCAGCGAAACTAATAGGTGCTCTTACAGACGCCGTGTAAATGAATTGCTACATCTTCTGTTTGTATTTGTGTCTTTATGCAAGTCACCTTGATATGAGCATTGCAGTCGGGGATGCCTTCAACTTTACTTACTGTTCATAACAGCGTAAATATCACGTAAAGAGTAAAATCGCATACTTTATGCTCATAGAAATGTTGAGCTTAGTTTAACCCCCTTTATTCATTCTAAAACGCTGCAGATATGATAAACAGCATTATGTTTTTTTGTTTGTCACAAGCAATAAATCTACAGGCACACTATTGCGTTGCATTAAGACTTGCATTAAGTTAAAGTGTGGCATCCCTGCCATGTATATCACTGTTTTATTTTGCTTTTAGACAGGAAGTAGCCATGCCGCTCATATCTGTGCCATTGTAACACATGGACTGAGGATCCACGCGGGACCAAACGGCCATTTCCGCTCTGTCTGCCTTGTTCCTGTAACAAGGCCGTGTTCTGGGTGTCGAAATGGTTTTGCATTCATTGTATTTTACTTTTTTGTATTGTCTACCTCAGCACCAGTTCTTTGTGTAACTTTTCAAAGGTGCCCGATTATTGTTACTTTGTTTTGTGTATAGATTTTGTATTATAGCCTTGTAGGGTTTCTGTTCTTTATTTCAGCATAGAGATGATGTTTGAAGCACTGTGTAGTGATTTTGATGCTGCAAATAGAGGTGTAGATTTCTTTCTCTTCTCTCTGTGGGTTCAGACACAATTCTGTATACGTCAGTGTTCTAAAATAAACTTGCAGAAGAAATGTAAAAACGTAAACCCTGGTAGTTTTTCATTACCGATCATTATCTGTGTAAGAAATGTACAGGTTTGCCTTGATATCTGGAATATATATTAGAAGTGAAGATACAGAATTCTTCATATGTTTGGTGACTGGGCCCTCTAGTGGCAACTGAAGTTACTGAAACATTAACACATTTTTCTCATCGATACTGGATTGGTTAAATCTGGAATTATTGAAAGAAGTCACATCATTGCCTCTACTTTCTCGAATTCAGCAATCCATAAAAATGCACAGCATAATCTAATCATGATAATTTAATTTAAAAAACATCATAACTTGGAAGATGAATAAGCTCAATGTAAAACAATACATATTTCTGGGTGCATTGTAGAATGTGATGTGTTGCATTGCATCTCAAAATCATTTTCAGGTATTAAAAGTTGAAAGCTGGTATGAGCTAGTAATGTAAATGATTGTGAAAAATTTGCTGAAAATTAATACCTACATCAAGCACAATAGACAACTAAGGAAATCTACCATATTAATAAAATATACTGTGCTGTGAGATCACTAATATAAATATATATATAAACTAACCCTCTTTCTCTCAACAGGTAGTGGTTGTTGAAACTAGTACCTTTGTATTAGCACCTATAGTATAATTGCTCCTGTATGACATATTTCTTATTGCTCCCTGAACTCTCTGTAAGTTGCTTTAGATAAAAGCGTCTGCTAAATGACTAAATGTAAATGTAATATATTTAGCGAGGGGCAATTCCAGCGAAATGGATGTGACATTTTCTGTCAAAACTTGAAATTGAAAATATCAGAGAATGTATTTATTACCATTTATTGAATCATCTGTCTGTATTTTACTAAAACCCTGATGATAGAGTCCAGAAACCAGAAAAATATCAGCCTATATGGATGGGGTTTCTATTTTTAAAGAGGGAAAAATGAATGCACTATGGATATGACAGAAACGGATATATGTGTTTTAGAGACAACATACTTTGCAGGATTTCTGTGAATTAAAATATGCAAACCAGAAGCAATATTACCCAACAAATCAGAAGGGATGGATCTTTATAGAGCATAAACAGTAACTTTAAATTTTAAATTTCCATCTGTCCAATTTTTAGGAATATGAACCGTTATGGAGCTGACTCACTTACCTGACTACAAAAACCAACGATTTAAAACCCCGAAAAAGCTTGAACATTTTTAAGAGATAGTTTACATGGGTATTTAAACCAAATATTGACATCTGCCCTATCAGTATGGTGAAAGCTTTTGGTAAAAACTTTTCATCCTAACTCCATGTCTACACCGGACGCGACCAGCGTGTTGGTGAGAAACAACATTAGAAACCCATTAGAACAAGTGGTGGGCATAGATTAATTGTTATAATCTAGATTAATCTTGGAATTAATCTAGATTAAAATGGCTCATTTGAATTCTGCCGAAGGCATTCAGAATATGTGTGCTACCCAAATAATGACTAAAAGTAAGTCTTTGAGAACGGGTTTCTCAAGCCAGGTGGCGCATTAGACCAGGGGCTCATCTCCTGTTTCCAAAATGCATCACAAACTGCTTGAGAAAGCTGTTCTACTATGATAATTTGTGATGAAAATTAAATTGAGTTCAATAAGATGTACTTGTGTTTACTTCCGCATTAGCTAAGGGATGCTTTGCGTTTAGGTGGTACTTGAGACTTGAAGAGCTCCTACAGTACATTTACATTTAGTCATTTAGCAGACGCTTTTATCCAAAGAGTTAGGGAGCAACAAGCGATATGTCATACAGGAGCCATAATACATTAGGTGCCAATACAAAGTTAGTGGTTTCAACTAAAGCTAGACCACTACCTGTTGAGAGAAAGTTTTTTTTTAAACCAACTGTATGTAAACCAATTCCGCATTGCACAAGGTGCAAACAACCTTACTCTTGTCGAGATTTCAAGCTTCTTAAAAATACATTTTCCCTGAAGCAAACCCGGCGGCTTCATAGCTGCATCCATGTTAGCACGTCACGTTTGATGTGGTAATTTCACAGTAACGTTATGTTGTGTTCAGACCAAACGCGAATGGCGCGTCAAGCGCGAGTGATTTACATGTTAAGTCAATGCAAAGAGGCGATAGACCTAGTTCTACTTGCTGCGCGAATCGCGCGAATGAAGCCCTGGTTGTGACATGATGAGGCGGCGCGAATGATGCGAATGAAGCCCTGGTTATGACATGATGAGGCGGCGCGAATGAAGCCCTGGTTATGAGATGATGAGGCGGCGCGAATCACGCGAGTTGAAAAATCTCGTTCTCGCCCCCTACAGTGTAATTAAGCTATGTATACACCCGCGCTAAAATATCAAGGTGAAAGTCATCATAGCTTGCGTAGTATAGACTCAGCTCCCAACCCAACTTTGAGAATAGATTAACGGCGACATTTTTTTTATCGCCCGATAAGAGTCCACGTTAATGCAGCACGTTAACGCCGATAACGGCCCACCACTAATTAGAACCCATGACAATTTTTTATTTTGTCCACACTGGATGCGGTGTGACGCGACAAACCGATTGATAAGCAGGTTGTCTGGTCACGTCGCGCCTAACTCGTACAGTGTAGACATGGTGTTAGGTTGACATGTGCATGGAATTGCCCTGAGGTAAACACATAAACTATTAACTGAAAAACTGTCATGTGAAATATCAATAGTGAGCACATTTCCATACTTACAAATAGACCAAAGCTTGAAGGATTTGGGACTTAAAGCTGCGTGGACACAAGAAAACCACTTGTTAGTAAACTATCTAAAAATGTCTTAAGAGAAAAAGATTGGAATGTGGAGCAATGGAAGAAGGTCACACATGGTCTGATGATGCCAGATTAGCCCTTTTTTAGCACCGATAGTGTTCACTGTCTGTTCTTAACCTCATTGAAAGTCAATGGGAATGTTGGAGAAAATGTTAATTCTTCCATCCTCAATAAAAATAAACACAACGATGGATTGAAATAAATGTTGTGATGTTGCATAGGGTTGTGGAGCAATACCATGAGAAATGCACACAGCATTGACAACCAATGGAAGTGCAACAAAATATTTCTATGTTGACCAAGCAGTGTATAACCCATTAAGTTCAGAAAAAGTAAACCCTCACGGTATATCTCAAACCTCTAGGTATCAACTGATGTTTAATAGCGAATTATCAGAGTCAGATTAAAAGATAACATTGCTTGTTGAAGTACTGTAAGAATTGATAATATGACCACAGCATTTTCCATTCTCTTTACATGTCAATCTAATCTTACCCACGTTTATGTGAATCACACGGGATGAAGTTGTTTACACGTGGAATGGCCTTGGTGGCTTGTTATTTTGGATGATGTAAGTAATGTTGTCATTAATTATTAAAGCAGACTCTCTATTTAGCTTTTTAATTGGCAAGAAGTGTGCTTGTTTAGAAAACACAAGCAGTCTGACTGGAGCATTATCTAGCTGTAAGTCTGTTAAAAGGAGGAAGAATGAACAAATGATGTTTTAATGGCTTGCTCTAATGAGACCTATGTGTGTTTATGTTTACCATCAAAACAGTCTGAAAACATTGATGATGAACCCCAAAAAACAGTAGAGTATGACTTGCTTACAGAAGAGTTTGCTTGATCTTTTAATAAAGGCCAAATATCAAATCTTGTTCAAATATGACTAAATAGTATTAAACAACTGTATACACACAAGTGTAAATCATGCTACACAAAATATAAGCATCTCATCATTATTATGAATCCATTTGAAAAGGACACAAGGACAAAGACCTGTCCTCACTGTCAATTATTATTGTTTCTGAAAATAACAGTGTTTCTGAGCTATTTAGGACAACATTTTAAAACATCTATGCATCGTGCTCTAAGCTTTGGGCTTAGTGTAGTTAAACCATATAAGACATGGTATTTCATTTAAAGTTTCTTCAAAATAAATTCTGCAACAACAGCACTCTTTAGACACACAGTCAACCGATGAGTAATAGATAAAAGTGATTTTCCAAAAAAATGGGCTTGACTTTCTTTCTTTTGCAGAACACATAAGATTTTTGAAGAATGTTGTTAACCGAACAACAGCGGTACCTATTGATAAAATTTGTGCCCAAAAAATTCAAGTTAAACAACAAAACAGCCTCGTCAAGATAAGACTTTTGAAAAAAATAAAAATTTAACAAAAACATTTGCAGAGTTAATCAAAAGTAACTTAGTGCTCCTATTTCACATCAGAGGAGAACTGGTCCTTCCTGCTGAGTCTGGTTCCCTATTGATACTTCACTCGTACTGCGTAGCAGGACTCTATGGGAAAACTCCTTTTTCTCAGATGACTGAAGCTTTACAATAACAGAGTGAATACTGCACGGCCATTGGTACGTGCAAAGTAAAACTTTGCGGCAATTGCAGCGAAGCCGCACGGACCTATGACGATGTCGCCCGCCAAAAGGGGCGCCCTCGGCGTGCCTCACTTCTCCACAAAGAGAACATTTACCGGTCCCCTTCCTCGACACAATGATTTCCCGCACCGGCCTCTTCGGACCGGCAGTGGAGGGTTTTGTGGAACGTTTCACGGGAGCGCAGAAGTCTTTGCAGGCCATGAAGCACTTCCTTGTCAAGAGACCCGGATCCAGACCTACTTTGGCTCGAACCAGGCCAGCGCCGACTCAGCAGCCGGTGAGGGCCACGCCAACTACTGCTCAGAAGGCAACAGGTGCTGAGACACGTCAACTTGCTGAGACGTTTTCCCCACACTCAGCGCCAGGGACCCCGGCCAAAGATCACGCTGGACCCTGTGCCTCAGTCACCAACCTAAGACAGAGGTGGGGAACAGGAAGGGACCGTGTCTCGCTGTGACTGGACCTCCTTCAAAGATAGCATGTGAAAATGTGGAACTTAGTAGCCCCGTGGCCTATTCCCCTGAAACGGGACCTCCACTCTCAGGCAGGCAACACCATTTGGCACTCCCAGCCAGAGCTGTGGCCTCTGCACCTTTGGTCTCTCGACAGGAGCCTACGGTCCTCCCTGACAGTGTCATGAACACGATATCACAGACTATAGCTCCGTCTACAAACAACTCTATACCTTTAAGTGGTCTGCCTTCTCCTGATGTGCAACTCGTGGGGATAAGGATAGGGCCGCTCCCCTTCCATACTCAAGGTTTATGTGGCAGCAATCACAGCTTCCCATGCCCCCATAGCGGGCCAAGGAGTGGGAAAGAACAAATTGATCAATCGTTTCTTGAAGGGTTCCAGGCGGCAACACCCTCCTCGCCCCCTCACCGTTCCCATATAGGATCTACCCACGGTGTTGAGAGCTCCGAAGGGTTCTTCCTTCGAGCCTCTGCAGTATATGGACCTCCGTCCCCTAACGCTTAAAACCGCTCTGCTTCTAGCATTAGCATCGGTAAAATGTCTGGGCGATCTGCAGGTGCTCTCTGTGAGCCCCTCCTGTTTTGAATTTGGGCCTGACGACACTAGGGTGGTCCTCAAACCAAGACTTGGTTAAACCCCTAAGGTGTTCTCTACTCCTTTTAGAGCACAGGTAGTGACACTTTCTGTGCTCCCCTCCTCCGAGCAGGACCCGGAGCTGAATCTGCTCTTTCCAGTCAGAGCGCTTAAAATTTACATTGAGAGCCCCGCCCCCTTGAGGTGGTCTGAACAGCTTTTTGTCTGCTTCGGTGACCGCACCAGAGGGTCCCCGGTCACGAAGCATAGACTATCTAAACTGATAGTTAAGGCTATCGCCTTCAATGCCCTATGGGAGTTAGAGACCATTCTACTAGGGGTGTCGGCTCTTCCTGGGCATGGTCTAGCGGAGTCTCCATAGCGGATATTTGTGCGGCGGCCTACTGGGCTTCGCCTTCCACATTTACCAGATTGTACAGTGTGGACATGCCGGCCTTACAGGTCCTTTCTGCTTAATACTAGACTGCTGGACCGCGGATGCCCTAACCATACCGGCATCCAGCACATTTTGGGACGATTACCGGATTAAGCACCCTATGAGCTTCTGCAGGGCTTCCCTGCTTCATACCTATCCTCAAGCCACGGCTCCAGGATTGTATGTTGTTGTTTTTTCCACTTGTAGCACTGCGGGATTGTACTGGTTCCCCATAGCGTCCCGCTACGCATTACGAGTGAAGTATCGATAGGGAACGTACTCAGTTACTAGGGAATGAGAACTGTGTCTCTGGCCGTGCTTACAAGCTGCATATGGTCGTCGCTTCAGTCAAAGTAACATGAGGACCCTACGACGATGTATCTGCTTAAATAAATTTCATGAACATTGCTATTAGAATGGTCTTACTCTTCCAATAGTACTGTGCACAGTAATGTATTATACCCCTTCCTGTTTTTCTTTCTTCCTTATATAGCTGCTTTAAAACAATGCAACATTGCATCTGAATCCACCACCATGACATTATTCAGTTCAATACAATTTTATTTATTTATTGCTTTATACAGAGTTCAAATGTAAATTGAGTTACACAAGGAAAAATGGCGAGAAAGAAAAAAAGATTTTCTGTGAAAAAAATAAATTTGACAAGAGCCAAATGCGGTACTTTGATGGCGGTTTGTAATTTTGTTAAGGAGATAAAGGTAAGGATTGGGGCTTTAGTGTAATTTTGTTAAGGAGATAAAGGTAAGGATTGGGGGTTTACTGTAATTTTTGCATCACGGCATTACTGAATATATTACAATTTTTTATTATTTGTTGTATGGTATCTAATAGAGCGGTTGAACTCGGAAGCGGAGGTGATGTCAGACTTAACAAACGGTCTCTATGTTTGCCTCTCCATTGTCATCTTCCTTTGAAACATAACATTACAGGTTATTTACATACTTATATTGTGTGTAAATGTAAAACTGACATAATCCGCATCCCCATAATCTGACCCAACAGCCTAGCATTTTTACAAACCTTACCATAGTGAATCAGGAATCAGGGTCGGGTAATAAGACAGATATGAATACTGAACATTTATGGATGTGCTTTATAACTGATTTTTATTACTTTTGTATGACTATTATATTAATGAAATATAAAACTATTTTGATGTTGATTAAAGTAAATGTGATATTCAACCCAAAATTTTAAAAGGGATAGTTCACCCAAAGATTTAATTTGGTCATTTCAAACCTGACTTTCTTCTGCAGAACACTAAAGAAACGATCTCGTTAGGTTAGGTTACCAACATTCTTCAAAATATCTTTTTTTTTGTTCTGCCGAAGAAAGTCATAGTGGTGTGAAATTACAAGAAAGTGAGCAAGTGATGACATCATTTTCATTTTGGGATGAAATATCACTTTAAATCTTCATTTGTGGAGCTGAAATATATACATCACTATGATGAAATCAGCTTTGTGATTATATCAATGATTCTCAATCAGCTGACTGGGAATAGAATAAGGTCCTCCCTGTAAAATCTCTATAAAACACGGCACATGTAGCTCGGAGGTTTTTTGTACATCACCTCTTCCCAGTGGACAACATCGCTCCTGGGCTCCATCATGTCAAACTTAACAGAGAACAATTTTAAAAACACTGTTGCGTATAATGTCAAACTATTGATTGTGCAGGTTCTGGTTGGAATACTTCTGTATGTAAATGGACTGATGATTTTCACCTTCCTGAAGAAAAAAGTCTTCTGGGTAGAGACACGTTACATTCTGTTTGCTCAGACGCTTTTTGTTGACTCTACTAATATGCTGTTAACTGATTTAACCATGGTGGGGAGTTTTCATCAATATCCTGTACACATAATTCCTTGTTGTGTCTTCTGTACACTTATGTCTTTACTCAGTATTTGTACTCCTGTGACTCTTGCAGCGATGTGTTTGGAGCGTTATGTGGCTATTTGTATGCCTCTAAGACACTCCAGCATTTCTACACCCAAGAACACATTTATTGGTCTTCTTGTCATATGGACTGTTAGTTTTGTAATACCACTGTTTGTTCTAACTGTGTTTCTTGTTTATGCCTCCCCTTTTGGTCTGGGCGTATATGTTGTGTGCAGTCTGGAGGTGATGTTACGAGTAAAATGGCTGGCAGACACGAGGGCCGTGAGTCTACAAATATTATTCATCATTTTATTTTGTCTTGTTGTTTCCACATACATTAAGATTATGCTTGCAGCTCGGTCGGCCTCCGCCGTTAAAAAGAGCTCAACTAAGAAGAGTCTCAAAACTGTTATTCTCCACGGCATTCAGCTTTTTCTTTGTATGCTGCAGCTTTTAATGCCTTATATAGAAATGCCTTTATGGAATGTAGATGTTGTTGTGTTTCTGAATGTAAAATACTCAAATTTCGTTCTTTTTATGATCTCACCTCGATGTCTGAGTCCATTAATTTATGGATTAAGAGACAAAAAGTTCTGTCAGGCTCTGAAATATTATGCATTATGTGGGATTTCTTTGGATGATAAAAAGTATAAAATCAGAAATGTAAAGACAATCCCTCTAGAGGGGTAGATGTCTGCAAACAAGAAAGAGTTGACATATTGTTACTGCAATATAAGCATATTAATGTTGAACACATCATGTCATATTATAAACATTTCTTGTACGTCATTGCAAAACACTTACATTTTGTACATTTACAGTGTACACAATCCTTTATATTACAAATACGTAATGTGTATTTGTGCTTTTCTTTTAAAAAATCAATGTAACTCATTCAATGTAGTTTTTTTCCATTTTAATATTGTTTAATATTTTGGTGTTTGTATTAAAATCACCAGTAGAGTTATATGGACTCAAATGTAATTGAGTGTGAATTGTGAATTTCATTGAGGAAACTCAAACCAATGTAATAGTTTATTGAGATGTAAAGACATCAATTGTAATGTCTCTCTGTCTGCTGTAGACATACAAGCTACTTTTTATTATTTAATAGATAAATAAACTTGATATGAAAATATCAATGTTAAAGTAAAAATTCTGTCATCATTTACTTTGAAAAACAATTTTAACAAAGCTGGCAGCCTTAACGTTTTATACCTTGACCACCTTCTTCCATGTGGATACATTTTCTGTTCTGATCTCAACAGGTCTGGGCAAACTACTGAGTAGGCACCAATCAGAGGCCGCATTTGTATGATGTCACCATATAGACTTGTATTAAAGTAAAGTACAGTAATATAACAAAAAAAATGTTGATACATAGTATGAAGTCATTTTCTTCAACCCTGTCTAATAGAAATGACAAAATCTATTTTATATTTGAAATATATCACGTATTTGAAATACATGTAGCATAAAAACGTCCTATCCCTGACCATAATGTGCACATGATAGTTTGAAATTCTGTGGGGTTTTGTTATAACAACCTTGCTCAACATTTGTATTTATGTGAATTTATTTCTATGATTCTTTATGCATGTCTGTAGGTGTCTAATAATAATAAACTACTTTGTTTTCTATGTTAATCTATTCATAATTGCCACCATAAAAGAAAACTGTGAATACAAAAAAAGTCTAAAATCAAGTAAAGAAAACTTGTTTGTTTAATAGAGGTCCCCTATTCTACGCTTATTAAATACATTATAACTGTATATATGGCTAAATTACTGTAACATTTATGCAAAATTTCAAATAAAATTATAACATTTCCACTGAAACTGCTGAATTTCTTTGTGCATTAACAATTTAGAAGCATCTGTGAATATAACACAAGGCCCATCCAGTCAAAAGAGCTATAAAAACACAGCACAAACAGCTGAGAGCTTTGAGAACATGTGCATATCACATCTTCCCATTTAAAGTTCTTTTTCAGTGCTTCATTTAACTGAGATGCTTACTGACACTGCGGTGAGTAAATAACAAATACAGCACAGATTTTCCTATGTATCAATCGTTTTCCCTCTAATCGCCTGGTTGGGGGATGAAGAAAGGGGAAATATTATTTTATCATCCACGTAGCCATTCACAGTATTTCTTATTTTTTACGGTCATTTGTCTCTACAGTGCTGCAGAAAGTGCAGCAATATGCAGATACGATCTGTATTGTGCATATGCTTTTGTATTGTTACACAGTAATAGTCTAAACCTAAGAATATGAATATATGTTAACTGAATGGATGCTACTGGATGCTTGAATAAAAGTTATGATAAGTTTGTGGGGTTTTTTTTGTGTCTTGTTTTTTGTCAGTCTAATAATTCAGTAACAATTTCACATTGTGACATCCTTAGTCATAAAAATGACATACATTTTTACATGCATGCAGTAATGCATGCTTTTTTTAAAGAAGTGACATTTATTTCATGTATTGGGAAAAGGATTGTGTAGACACAATAATGGCAGTAATATTTAGCTGTTGTTGTGAAGTGTTTCCAGATTGTGCCATTTAAGTAGTTGTTCTCTATGAGCACTAAAATACTGTTCATAGGCTACAACAGTTAATTTAAAATCAAATTTGTCCATCCAGATATGAGACTTTTCATTGTATTGTAATCATCACCTTTTCACAGCAGCTAGAAAATTGTCAGTTAATAAATTCTACATTATAGTGGGCGCTCTGCTGGCCAGGTGAGGGTGGTGCTAAGCAGTATGTATCCTATCACTGACAGGAATACTGAATCTTCATAGATGTTTGGCTCTACAAAGCCCTCACACTGTCAGGATAGGCCCCATGACCCATCCATAAAACAACGGGTTCATTCTTTGCTCTGCTGTTGACCTCATTGTCTCTTTGTGGAGTGAAAATCCAGAGTTGCATTCTGCTCAATGGTCTGGTGTTAGACAGCTGCCGGTGTGTAGCATCTCTGTGATGGAGGTCAGTAAATGAGAAGCTTCTGCCAGGAGATCAATGGATGCCAGAGAGGTAAACATGGTGAGTCATGTGCACTCATATTTTAAACATTAGATAGTGTATATTTTGACAATTTGCTTTAAATTGTCACTCAATTTCTAAAGACCCTTAATTTAGAGCAGGCACAGCTACATAACCTGTTTGTGTTTTTAAATAACATTTGCAAAGAAATGGGCATAATTTATTCCTTCACGTTGTTTACTGGCTTCAGTTTATTGTATAATTCAATAAATATCTGTTTTTAGCTTTGCAGCATAGCCAAATGTTATGGCTAAAAGGATATTAATTTAGCTCTTCACACTAATGCTTTGATTTCTTTGTAATTTACTTAGTTTTGTTTTACTATGAGAAAATGTTGACAAAAGGAAAGTTCAACAAAAAATTGCTTTGTACTCTAGTTTATGGGAAAATATTTGACTTGAACATCTGACTCGAAAAAGAATAAGGATCAACAAAATTTCGGAGTACCGTATGTAAACCACGGTATGTAAACTGTCTGCAGCAAAGTAATACAAACTTTCTTACACTTTCTTAAGAGTCTAATTGTAGCTCAATAGTTGACAGCACACTATCTTATCCAGATTATATTTACTCAAAGCCATATGGAGACAGTTGTTTTTTGTTCTTAATAATAGGCTATACTTTGCTCTGTGTGACACCGGAAGAGAAAAACAGATGAGATTTAGTATCATTGATCATAATTTAATAGATGTGATACTGGGATTTGATGGTGTGACTGGTTATATTGCAGAATCTCAGTAGAGATGGAGTGGCAGTGATTGAGAATCCAGCAGCGGTTAGACAATCTTTTCATGCACAGCAGCTGCAGGTGGATTATGCAGGTCAGAATAATCCCACCTGGAGAAGAGAACTTCGGTTTCTCCATCCAGGCAAGTCAAAAACTAACACACATTTGATCAGACGTCCTATCCTTCAACAGCACAATTGGAGAGCCAAATGTGAAAAAATACATTTTAGTTTTCTTTTTGTGTCCATTTGTGGCTAAAAATAAATATGCAAAATTTTCCAGTTAGCACTGCTTTACATAAAAGACTCTCATTATGTCTTGAACTAATTTTTGGGTCACTATTGTTTCATTCAGTGTCTGGCAAACTATTGCGAGTATTAGCAGCTCTGTGTGTACTCTGTCTGCTGGGAGGAGTTGTGGTTGGTGTTTGGTTCATAGGTAATATTCTGAATTTAATATCTCAAAATACTGATGCATTGTCGACACATGAACAAATAAGAGGCAATAAATTGTGTTTGAAATATTTTCCATGGAATGTTTAATGGTTTTGTCTAGTGAAAGTTCTCCTAAGACCCAACCCAGATCAGAGCCCTGCAAGCTTAGGAGACACCAAAGATACGTCCTTCTGCAATTTAACAGAGGACATCTCAGTGACAGACAACAGGAAAGGTATCTGCTCCTGGTGTCCAATGTAGTGTGTTGCCCTTTAATTCAGACTCTATGATAATAGACACAGCAGGTTAACACAGCACAGTGGACATTCATCCTAACACAATGGACAGTCTAACATAAACTGTAACAAACGTGTAAACAAGAGAAGCAAACTAAAGCCAATGAAAAAAAATACCCCCAGTTCTTATGGCTAAACTCAAAGTGTTTGAATAATATAACAGGTAATGAAAAATGGTATTAAAGGGATTCTTCACCAAAAATGATTTACTCACCTTCGAGTTGTTCCAAATCTAAACGTAGAGAAAGATATTTGGAAGAATGCTTCTAACCAAACAGATCTTGCAGCCCATTGACTACCATAGTATGAAAAAATACTTTTTTTTCTTCTGTTGAACACAAAAGAAGACATTTTGAACAATGTAGGACAGAAAATAGTTCTGGGGCACTTTTGAATAACATTGTGTTTTTGCCTACTATGGTAGTCAATGGGGGGCAAAATCTGTATGTTTATAAGCAATCTTTCAAATATCTTTCTCTGTGTTCGTCACGACTAAGAAATTTATATGAATTTGGAACAACTCCCAGGTGAGTAAATTATGATATTTTCATTTTGGGTGAAGTATCCCTTTAAATATAAGATGACTCAAAATTTGCTTTCTTCAGACTTCTGGATCTTTGGATTTAGGCTACAACTATAATTCAACACGTGAACAAATTTGAAGCATATCTTATAAAAATTATGACAACTTTATATTGCATTGCAACAATCATCTTCAGTTGGTTATGTTGAAGGGATTTTGACTGAATAGGGCTCAGTGTTTTACAGGATCAGTGGTGAGAACTCTCTTCTAGAGATCCAGCTGGAGAAGCTTCAGACGTGGCTGCCTGTATGTTTCGAGAGGTGGAACTCATCTCTGGGAACGCTCGTGTGTCGACAGCTGGGCTATCTGAGGTGAGGATGCTGACAGCTGAATCACACACATACACTTACAGCTCTCAGCACCTTTTACTTCAGCACCAGCTGGGGCTGTTTTCTGTAGGTCAAACATTCACCGAATGACTGCACTGTTGAAATGTACTTTGAAGTCACATCTTATAATTGAAAATATGACGTGTGCAGCACACAAGCATTTAGATAAATTAAAAGAATGAAAATTCTGTCATCGTTGTAAGGTGCTGTGTTTAATTTTTTGGAGGATCTGTTGACAGAAATGCAATATAATATACATTACTATGTCGTCAGAGGTGTATAAAGACCTTATATAATGAAGCGTTATGTTTTTATTACCTTAGAATGAGCTATTTCTATCCCATTACATGAAATTCACATGTTGTCTACAGTAGCCCTAAACGGACAAACTGCTGCACAGAGGATGTTTCACAAATACGTTATCTCCTTCAGCAAAGAAGCAAAACACGAGGATATCTTAGTTCTGTGTCAGTCATCGTAGTGCTTGAAAAGGGAGGGGGGATTGAGTGATTATAGAGGTTGAAATTTGCAACCGCACCACTAGATCCCGCTAAATTTCATACACTGGACCTTTAATTGCCTCTTGTCATATTAGAGGTTCCATTCCCCCCGATCCCATTTTCAACCTTTAGTTAGTGTGTAATGTTGCTGTTAGAGAATAAATAATACCTGCAAAATGATAATGCTTAAAAAGTTCAGTGCCAGTGTGCTCTGCGCTGTGCACAGCTCTAAAACACTTCTATAAAACGTCCTTTGAAGTCCTGCTTGCAAATCTCTCCTGGTCAATCTGCTCTTTTTATTTTCCAACTCGAGCCCATTATACAAAGGAAAAACTGAAAATCTGGTAAAGTTAGTCTATTTGGGTCTACAATTTTATTATAATTGATGTTTGAAGCCCCCAAATTTTGTTTTGTGAGGGTTGATACTCTAATTACAGATTATCAAAGCACAAAGGGGTTAACCTGACTGACATTGGGCCAAACTACACGGATGGGTTTGTCCAAATAACCTCCGAACACCAAAGCAATTTGGGGAAATTATGGCATTTCAGGTATTTATTTGTTTACTGAAATACATGTCAATATAAAATTGACAGAAGTTTAATTTGTTGTTTATATCTACATCAGGGAAAGCTGTAGTACAGGAAAGGTTATTGCTCTGAAATGTTTTGGTGAGTAATAAAAAAATATTGGTGAAAATATAAAAATATTATATCAAATTAATTAACTGTGTGTCTAGAACTAAACGTTTTTGCTTTATTCAAGAATGTGGCACCAGAGCAAAATTACCCAGGATTATTGGAGGAGTGGAAGCCACATTAGGCAGGTGGCCCTGGCAGGTGAGTCTTTACTACAGTAACCGTCACACCTGTGGAGGATCCATCATCACCAGCCAGTGGATAGTTACAGCTGCTCATTGTGTTCACAAGTAGGAATCTACATTTACTTGACTCAGTAGTCATACTTGTGTGTCAAAAACATATAAATGTCGCAATGTAAAAGTCTCAAAGGTCCAGTGTGTAATTTGTTGGGGGATCTGTTGACAGAAATATAATATAATATCAACAATGTCTTTAGAGGTGCATAAAGACCTTACTCAATGAAGCGTTATGTTTTTATTAGTGGGTCACCTTAAATATAATTCACCATGTTGTTTCTACAGTACCCCTAAACAGACTTACTGCTCTACAGAGCGCATTTCGTAAATACCTTATCTCCTTCGGCAAAGAAGCAAAAACATGACGACTGCTTAGTCCTGCATGTGTCAGGCACCACATGTTCTTCTTATTTGCTCTTCTATTGAAGTTACAGGCTACCTCAGGTGTCCAGTTGGGTGGTTTACGCTGGCCTTGTCACCCGCAATTCAGCTAAACTGGCTCAATATCAAGGCTACACTGTGGGGAGGATCATCTACAACAAGAATTACAATCACAGGACTCATGACAATGATATCGCTCTGGTCAAGTTAAAAACTTCTTTGAATTTCTCAGGTGACCGATATTTTCTGTTGTTCAAATATATTAGGTATGTTTATATACAGTACTGTATATCATGAATAAAAATGACCCTTCATCTTTCTTCAGACACCATAAGGCCCGTGTGTTTACCACAGTATGACCATGATTTCCCTGGAGGGACCCAATGCTGGATCTCTGGTTGGGGATATACACAGCCCGACGATGGTACTGTTATTCACCAAATGTAATGCATCTTATTTTATTTCATTATATCATTTAGAAGTGATGACCAGATAAAAGATCAAACATTATAATTTAGATAATTTTATGTAGTTCACATACCAGAGATCCTCAAAGAAGCACCCGTACCATTGATCAGCACAAAGAAATGCAACAGCTCTTGTATGTACAATGGTGATATCACCCCTAGGATGCTCTGTGCAGGATACACCGAAGGGAAAGTTGATGCGTGCCAGGTAAGCACTCAAACAACTCAAATGTGTTAAAAATATACGAAATCTTCCAATAAATGTGTAAGGGGAAAAAAGTTTATGATCTGATGTTTTTAGGGGGACAGTGGAGGTCCTCTGGTTTGCCAGGATGAGAACGTATGGAGGCTGGTTGGTGTTGTTAGCTGGGGAACAGGCTGTGCTGAGCCAAACCATCCAGGTGTTTACACCAAAGTGGCTGAGTTTTTGGAGTGGATTTATGATATTATAGAGGTTGGTAGTTGAAGAAGTGGATTTCATTCATGACCGTTGAAAACTAATGTCAGCTGATAATTTATCTACAGTTGACTCGTTCTGCTTGTTTAACACTGAACTGACTTTGTGCTTTTACATCTTGTTTTGCTTCCTGTTCCAGAGCTAGTAAAGACTGATGTAATCCACCAAAAAAAGAAGAAATCTCCTGACCTCTTCTTGCTAAAATATCCTGAATATTTCTTAACTGTGGTATTGTTTTGCTGTATTGCATGTTTATGTTGTTATAAATAGAGGATATGTATTGTTAAATAAATGTTTAACATCAAAACGATTTATGTTATTGCAGAAAATCCCAAAATGCAAAGGGGTAAAACCCCCAAAACATCCCTAAAATAAATTATGTGCACTCCCACATGATAAAATACTATAGTATTTTCTAGCATAAATACTACAGTATAATAAACTGTAGCTAAAATACTATAGCATTTTAAACATTACAGTTTAAAAGAAAAAGTATACTAAAACAAGTCAATACATCAGAATATTTTAGTATTCTATAGTAATTATACTAAAACTTAATAGCTACTGTAACTATAATCTGGTAAAAATAAAATGGTCGTTTATTTATTTGTAATCCACTGCAATCCATATTATTTACAAATGACAAAGGCTAGTAAGCAAAATTCATGACATATGTTTCGTTAAATATTTAGGAATTCTGCCGGTTGCATAAACTGCTTATTCATCTAATAATAAATTTTGAATGAAAGCTGTTACATTTATACACATTTTTGTAATCATTTAAGACATTCTTCGTGCGTGAATCATGTTTTTTTTATATTGTAACGTGGGCATTCCTCTACGTCGCCATTATCAGTTCATATCTTATTTATATAAGACCTCTAACATTGTAGAAAACGATTTATATTTTTGAGTATTTGTTCTAAGCTATTCCAACCCATTTGAGTTATTTTTATCTATATTGATGGAGATAAGCCATTATAACCCTTGCCATAAAATGACAAAATCCACCGAAAGATGCATATTTATTGTAGTAAATACTGACGTACACTTCAAATGTGGAACAAATTTCATTGATACAGCAGTCTTTATAAAGTGAAATATTAGGCTTACTTTGAATGCAGAACTAAGACGGCCAGTAGGTGGCGTACATTTTCCACTGAGTTGGTGAATCATTTAAGCTTTGAATCATTATCCTAGGGTCTTTATAGACATCGTCATTATCCTTAGGTCTTTATAGACATCGTTTTGTATATTTAATTGCATTTCTGTAAATAGATCCTTCAAAACATGACACACTGGTCCTTTAAAGGGAAATCGTTTTCTATCAGAAGTCATAGCCTATGTTCTTTAACTTAAAACAACCTAAAGCAATAACATTGTTGTTAAAATGCTGGATTTTATTCTATTAAAGAGTAATTAAAGAGATTCGGGGTTTTATATGTTTATTAGTTAACACCGCTGTTAGTAAGCATATTTATGGAACCAGATAGAAATAATGAATATGACTACACAGCGGCGTCTAGCGGAAGAGAAGAGACATTACACGTGTTGGACTAGTTACTATGGTAACATTTGAGTTTAGTTTGTCGAGAAGCGTGTGAGGAATTGTGCTGATTTTTTCTGATTTCACACGAGTTTACTTGAGAATATAAAACTTCATGATAAGTATAAAATTCCGTCTTGAGAGTTTTCGTATTAGTTTTTAAGGCAGCGAAGGATCGTTTGCGAGGTTTCATTTAAACCAGCCTTTTGAGTATTGCGGAAAGTCGAACGCATTTAAATATGGAAATGCCAGGCTGTGATAAAGCAGCTTTACAGCAGGTGAATCAGATTTGGTCGATGTTAGATGACATGTCTGCGAAAAAGCCAGAAGAGTACCGGAAGTTCATCGAGCGGCAGCTGCGAGAGGGAGCTGACATGTATTCAGCACCGCAGCCTCACGCCTGCATACGCGTTGATCATCTGGTACTTTTACCTCGTAACATTATCATGCATTTCATAATACAACTACATTTTCTGTTTTATATGATTTACTTTTTTTTGTTGGGCCGTATTGTGTTTCCTTATATCTGATGATGATTTAATGCATTTTCTGCAAAGCTGCTTTACAACCATACAAAACTTGAAAATGCTATAGGAATAAAATTAAGTTGGTATATAAAATACATTTAACTTTAACCGTATATGAATTCCAATACATACTTTTTTATTATTGCTTATTCTAGATGTAGCTATAAATGTTGTTAAAATTAGTTTTTGTCTACAAAGGTGTAGTCAAGCTTTGAATGATATTACCATATTATTAACCTTTGGGCGGTTACAGGGACCTAAGAAGAGGGTCTTATATATTAACGTCTGTGGTTGGAAACGAGTGCCAGCCCCCACTTCTCACCGTGATCCAATTCCTTTATGTGGAGGAAGAATGGAAACCATCACTGAGCAGAAAGGTTCGATTCTACACGTCAAAATATTCACTAAACATTCAAAACATTTACGAAGTAAAGCCATTTAACAACTCTACATTAGTTTCCTTTTAATCCACAACCACTTCATAGTCATACTTATCAATGTTTTAGCTCATCTTCTTGATTTATCTAAAGTATTATTCTTAAGCAGCATTGTGTATATCTGGTCTCCTGTTTTAGAGTGCGGTGTGGTGGATGTGGCTTTTAACCCAAAAGTCCTGCAAATTATAGAGAAAGACAAAGAGGAGAGAGAGAAGATCCACTTGCTTGTTCTGAACTTCATTCAACAGCAGCACAATCTGAATCTGTCTCAGAGCTACAAACTCACTAAAGATAAAATTAAAGGCAGCATTGAGGATATGAAGCAGCGGCTCATGTCACCAAAACAGAACAAATCTTCTGCCAGTGAACCTCAATCTGAACCAGGTGAGATGCACCAGCTGCAGTTATAGGAGGGCTGGAGCTTATCGTCTTTTTACTCCAGTAAATTTTTCTCAGGGTAGTTTTAGACTTAGTACATTTTTCGCAGGTGTATCAGCTACAAATAAGAATTAAGCAGGTCATATTAATATATTGTTGAACTTGTATTGACCTTTTGTGAAATCATACCCAAACAGCTATCAGTGTTGCTACAGCTTATGGGTTATGTTGTCACAATGTAACTAATCAATAAATAATGAGTGTTTACAGATGAGGATGTAAATTCGACTTGCTTCTTTGTTTTTCTTGTTTCTTGATTGTACCTCTCTTATCACAGCTCCATCACTCCTTCAGCAGATCTCCTCACTACGTTTGGTTGAGAGTAAAGAGGACTTCTCCATCCAGCTGAGCATAGAGGGGGAGAAGCCAGAGAGACCAGGTCTTATCAAGGTGATCTCCAGCTCAGAGTCAGTCCAGCCTGAGCCAAAGAAGCCAAGACATCATCTCACAGTGTGTACTGACAGCAACGGCTCAGGGAGGAGCCTGAAACTGAACGTAGAGCTTCCTGGTGTGCGGTCGGTCTCACAGTGCCAGCTAAACATCTCTCAGGTCAGTTTGCCATGTGCGTAAATCAAGTTTGCAAGACTTGTGCATCACACAAACAAGACTTCAAGCAGACTTTTATATAGACCACTTCAGATGATGTAGAGAAAGCTGGTTCCTATTTCAGTTTTAACAAAATACAACATAAAAATATATATACAGTATAACCGAATAAAAATTTAAACTCAGATAGAGTGCCCTCCGCTACTATTGACACCCTTGGTAAATATGAGCAAAAAAGGCTGTTAAAATAAATCTGCATTGTTTCTCGTATTAATCTTTTATAAAAAAAACTACAAAATTCCAACATATCATTCAAGGATAACAATTTGAACTAGGGGGAATATCACATTGTAAAAAGAAGTTTCATCCATAGATGTTTGCCACAATTATTGACACCCTTGTATATAAAACTGTCATTTGAGTCCATTCCTCCATAAAGAATTTATCCAGATCCTTCAAATGTTGGAGCTCCCTCTTCTTCAGTTCATACCACTCATTTTCTGTAGGGTTCAGGTCACGGAACTGGGATGGCAGGATCTTGATGTTGTTTCCAGTGACCCATTGTTGATTTGGATGTTGGTTTTGGACCAGTGCACATTTTTTATCCCTGTGTGCACCAAACCTATCTTGTGTTATTGGTGCCCAAAAAACTATTTTTCATTTCATGTTGCCATAGCCCCAGTACTGTTTGAAGTTCCAGTATGGCAGATTAATATGGTGGACTGTATTTTTGCCTGAGAGCTTCAGAAGATTTGTTTCCTAAACAGTGTCCCAAACAATTTGTGGTGATGGAGATGCAGTTTTCCGTTATTTTAATTTTTTTCTGACACTATAATTCAACTAATTTCTGCAATTCTCAACCTGTGATTTAAAAAAAAGGCTTTGGCCACCCAAAATATTGTCTTTGCTGTGCATTAAGACAATATAGACACACATTCTCTTTCAGGGAGATTTGCAACATCTCCAGACCATTAAAACGTCGTAATTATTGTCCTGATGTTGGAAATGGGAATTTCCTTATAAATCCACTTTCTATTTTGTGTAGCTCAACAATCTTTCGCTGCACATCAGAACTATATTCTTTAGTTTTATCCATTGTGATCAATGATTAAGTGGGTTTGGGCTCTGTGTTACTTAATATATCTCCTGTGAAACAAAAAGTCATGACTGGACAACATCATGTTTGAAGTCACATTGGTGCGCTCAGAAAATTTTAATATTAATGTGAATTACTTCGGAGATATTCTACTCATGAGAATTTCTAGGGATGCCAATAACTGTGGCCAGGGTGTAATAGAGCATTTTTTTAAATAAAAGATCAAAACAAGAAAAAATGCAGATTTATTTTTACAGCCTTCTTTGCTTATATTTAAAAAGGGTGCAAATTATAGTGGAGGGCACTGTATATCAAATTGAATGATGTATGTGAGATTTGAAAATGAAATTATAATAAAGTGCTCCTGGACTTCAAATGGATTTCTGTGATATTTTGTGTTCTGAGGTAGAAAATAAACCATACAGGTGTTTTTGCTTGAGTATAATTGATATTTATTCTGATGTTGGAATGAAATTTTATACTTTAGCTTGTGTAACCTAATATTAATTTTCACAGTTCAGTAATTGTTTTTATTTTATTTAGGATGATATTCTCCTAGAGGTAGAGGATATTTATTATCTCCACCTTCCGTTACCTGAATTGGTCAAGGAGGAGACATGCAGCGCAGCATTTAATAAGAAAGAACAGACTTTAACTGTAACTGTAATTGTGCAATAAAAACATGTCACATTTATCCAGAGACTAACATTATACCTGCCAGTACAATGTTATGATTGTCAAAAAAATGACATGCATCTCTTCTTGTGTATAGTTGCTTAATAAAAGACTTGTACACAGAATGCTTTTAATAAAAGGTGGACGAATCAGCTGCATGTGTTTACAACACAGGTACCAAACACTGAACACACATGCAGTCTTGATAGGACAAGTGCAATCAATCATTCTCGAAAAGGTATCTTTTTTTACAAATTTATACAAATAGAGTGGTCCCTGCTTTTACTGCTCTCTTTTTCAAAAGATTACATTCTCTTAAAATAGCATTCCTGTGTCATTTGAGCACGACAATACATGGACACAATGTGTGATGTGTTTGTCACAGTTTGGCAACTAATGTAACAAGTTTTGAATACTGTTGAATGTTTTGGTCAGTTCTTACAATGGCATTTAAACAATGGAAAAGAAAATATATTATAACCTCAGAACACTTATAAACATTCTTAACAATATTTCAATGGAAACTGTTTTTATGATATTAAAATTGTCTTTGATTCTTAAAAATGTGTACACAAACACTATTATACAAGCAGTTGCTTGCTGTAAAGTTGTAGTGAACTGGTACGGTGAGTTTCACAGTTAGGAAAGAACAAACGCTTGGAATGAGGTATATGTGGGGCCAAGAATACATTCTAAATGCAGTGAATGTGTCTATCTGCTCTCTCCATGATCCTCCTCCACCCATGCAACAATCTTCCCTTCCCATCCAGGTATCACAGCTTCATCTAAAAACACCTAAAAGACCAAAAATATATTTTTATTTCTACAGCTAAGCTATTTCTTAATTTTTCTGTTTATAGTAAAAAAAGTTTACATATTTGGGAGAACACTTAAAGGTCAAATTTTCGTGATTGTGGCCGTATATTCTCACCTCCTCTTTGACGGTTCCAAACTCTGGATCCAGAGATTTGAAGTGATATCTGAAATTGCCGTGCCTGTCCACAGCCAGTTTAAAGTCGTTTAACGTGACGTCCCCCAGCCTACCAATGAAGAGAAATTAGTCAAAAGTCATAACACTACACCATATGTAGTCCTAAAACTTTTCGAATGGAGGCCACATGGTCATTCTTTCAGTCACCTCTTAGGGATGTTGACTAGGAAGGGTGTGAGAGATCGATCGGTGTAGTAGAGTACTTTGGTTGAGGCTGCTGCACTGAGAACAGGACTACTGTGAGAATGGGCTATCTCTAGAAAAAATGATTCCATAAAAACAGTACACCACGTTAACCATGAGTTTCCAGAAAATAGCATTCAGTAATGAAGAAGTGAGACCCACTCGAGCTTGATGGCCATGATTCTCGGTCTGTGTGATTGGCTTTGCGTCCAGGTGATCTTGTTGACCACTATAGGGAGACAACGAAGAGTTAATGCATATTCCCTCCATCATATGATTTATTTAAGGCATTGATTCGTCCTGATAGTGATGCTCAATCTTGCCTTTCTCTCCTGCCTTTTTTTGGACTCTGTGGTATGGAGGCGGTCCACTATACTGGCCACGCCCTGTTCCAGTGTGTCCAGTGTGTGGTGCTGTGGATCATGACCACTGAAACTGTCCCTCAGACTGCGCAGAGCGTCTCGAACTAACTGCAGCTCATCTGCCTGACACATACATACGATAAATATCTACCCACAGCAAAGAATAAACTTGAAGCAAATGTTCAGACAAAATGAATAATGTAACTTACAATTCTGTGTTGGAAAGGTGTGGACGAAGTAAACATTATATGACTGTAGCCATTATTTTCACAACCTGACAACTAGATGGAACAAGAGAATGGCTGTAAAAGCATAGGCTACACATCACATTAAATGGACTGTTTACAAAAAAACTTGCATTGTTTACTTTTTTCGTTACATTTTTTTCTTTGTCCCTTATTGGACAATTCTCCCTGAAAAGCATGCGGCACGCCCACAAGAGAGCAGGAGAAGGAGCATGCGCAGACAGCACTTTCACTTGTGTGCAGGAGAGAGAGAGAGAGAGAGCATACATTCGCGAAGTTCAGGTGTTTGTTTGCATTTGGGTGATGAATGTTATATAAACTGTGGATATAACGATGAATTTGGAGATCGTTTGAAACTGATATATGGAGCAGTGCCAGCACAAAAAGATGCCAGAAATGAACCGTATGCGGTGAGTGAAACTCAAACTAAAGCGCATGCTTTAGTTCAGCCTACCCCTCCCCTTGAGGTACCTTTAGTACTCAAGATTAATATGAGAAACCATGTGTGTTAGTGCCGCTTTAATGTTTTGCATCTTTATGTTTAGGAAGAGACATCTTAGCATTTGTTATTCTATGGCTCCCTCTGGAATACATTTGGGCTACACGACTTTCATGCAGAAATATTTAAACACAAAAACATTTCAAAATAAATGTTAATATTGCTTGAAAATACAAATAAACACTTAGGAAATAATCCCATTATTAAATAACATAGTTAATTTAGTTACCCTGTGATAGCTGGTGTCATTGATGCTGCGCAGAGCATCATCCAGTTTTATTTGCTGCTGCTGAACAAGTTTGTCTTTCTGCCCAAGCTCCTTCTAAAGGATAAGTTCATTTATTATAGACAATGTAGAAGCTTATCTAATCAATGTAAACTTTAAAAAGCATAAAATAAAACAAACAGGATTCAAACAAAATAAAAAACAGGATGAGTTTGCCTACTTTACATTCACTCAGCAATTTGTTTCGTTCAGACAACTTCCTTTCTAGTTCCGCCTAAACAACAAAATACAACTTTTAAAATCTTAACAGGTTTAATACGTTAATACACCAGGTGCAACATTATATTTTCTTTCAGACAAATATTTGCATTCATCACACTCACATTCTGTCCCTCCAGATCCTCTCTGGACATACTGGATCTGAGCAACTCCTGTTTCAGCTGCAGAACTGTATCCTCCTGCGCAGACATTCTCTGCTGCAAAGCATCCTGGTTAGACAGATGAACACAAAGCAAACAGAAGATGAAATTACACAAAATAAAATCAAGTGTGGCACACTCTGCAGTAAAAAGTGAAGGAAACTAAACAAATTAATTTAACAAAAATCAAACTTTAAATTAATTTTTGTATACAACAATAAACTATAATAGAATGCAAATGGTTGCTGCCCTTAATTTACATTTACGCAATTGGCAGATGCTTTTATTCAAAGCAACTTACATTGCATTATCTTATACATTTGTTTCTAAGTATGTGCAATTCCCTGGGATCGCACCGGCAATCTTGGTGTTGTTAGAGCAATACTTTTATGACCAAGCTACAGGAAAGCTCAGTGGCAAAAGTTAAGGTCTTACCTTGACAGCCTGAAGATTACGTGCCTCCTGCTTGTACCTTAAAAGTTCTCTCTGGAAAACAAAACAAAACATTGTTTTAAATCACTTGTCGTGCTTTTATATACTGCATAGTAGTTAATCTATTTCACTTCACTAAGGTGAAATTACCTTCAGATCTAAAGACTCCTCCATGCTCTGGTCCAGACGACTGCGGACTAAAATCTTTAAACGTACGGTAAGTTATTATGTTATTACGGTAACAAAAAATGTGTTGCTGGCTAACAAACAGAATACATTTTTGTACATGAAGCAGAATGATGAATTACCAGCTGCTGCTCTGAATTGGCTCCACAGTCCCCAAAACTCAAAGTAGATGTTTGCTCATCTTCAGGTAGTGAGCCATGCAGCAACAGGGCCTAAACGCAGGTATATGTTGTGTTTCTAAAGCAGTGTGAATGAGACAGGACTATCTCTCATTTTATTTGTTAACACTATTTATCCCTAATGTATTTGTCTAAAGTTAACTGATCAATTTTATAAAGCAGTGATACAGTACCTGCTAATATATGTGATGTAGGCTATACTTCTATAAATTATATTTTTTGGTGAAATCATATGTTTCTATTTTGTTGTTTGTACTGTGTGTTTGGAGGTACAGGCTATATTTTTTCACAATAATGATCCACATTTAGGGCTTTAAGATATTAAAAAATATTTTATTATTACGATTATATCGGGAAAACTATATTAAGCTTACCTGAAGCCTTGTCACCATTTTCCTGGTCTCCTGCATGTCCTTCTCCAGCTGTTCCTGCTGGGCACATAGCTGTTCCTCCCATGTGTTGTTCTCATCTTTCCCAGCATGCTCTGGGATGGGTGAGGGCTCAGTGGCTGAGGATTTCAATGCATCCTCTGTAGTGGAAGTAAATATGTGATAGACAAATAAAACCCTCATAGAAACGGTTGTCAAGCAAGCATGAATCCTACCTGAGAGGCTTTGTGGTTGCACTGTGTGGTTCCCCACTTGTTCCCCCGACTCTTCAGATTTGGCATAAACTCCTATAAACTCCTCCTTGGGTGAGTGTGTTGGACTAGATGAACTGAGACTGCAGAAGAGGTTCCAAAATATATTAAGTAAGATAACAATGTATCAAGATTCAGTCAAACGAATTGCCATTGAGGTGCGTGCTAATAATGTCTTTGTTTTCTGCCCTGATGACAATGAAAAAATATGTTTGCTTTATAAACATGAAACTGAAAAGGTAGGGAAATTCCACATTGGCAGCATTTCTTTTGGCTTCTTCAAGTTTTCAATTTCAGACCACACCAGCACAAAGCAGCGAAACATTCCTCAGCCACATGTAATTCATCTGTTTTCAGCAGAAGTGAAATGAGAGACTCTTTTTAACATCATCTTTATCACCCCAAGCTGTTCCTCTTAGGAATGTGATGTTGAAATTGAAACCGTGCCAAAGATTGAAAGGGACAGTTAAAAAATATATTTTAAGAACCAAACAAACAACCTATTGACTTCCCTTGCATAGACTAAACCATCGTCCACTGACACATTTCTCAACATATCTTCTATGGAGTTTCACAGTGGAAAGAGCAATACACAGAGATTTTGAACCACATGAGGGTGATTAAATGATGACAGAACTTTCATTTGTTTGTGGAAACTATCTTTTTAAAGACAGAATAAGAACACAGGATAATGTAGAGATGCAGCAGCCGATTCAATCCAATGTCATTTGCATACACTGAAAATTACATTTTGATAAGGACTATTAACCAGGATTACAACTAGTTGAATAAACTACAGAAATCACTACAAAGCGATGTTTACACGGGAATGAAATTACATCAGAAAGCTCCTCTGAGACATGTCATTTACTGTGTGCGCTGATTATTAATACACATAGGAATATGTCGATCAATAGCAAACCACTCTTGGTATAAAACATCCTTCTCTTCTTCCACATAATTCATTTAGGATCATGCCAACTATACAGTCATTCTAATGCATTATAGACAAAGGGTTGGTTATTTACTTACATGCAATGATTATACTGTAACCCATGCAGTGCTGCAGGATTACATTAGCCTGCAACTTGCTTGAATATGCAAATGAATAATATGCATATGACATGAATTTTAAAACAGCTTTTTTCCTTCATCAGGAATTCTACATTTTGAGAACCAGTTGGTCCACATCACAGAAAAATAATGTAAAGGTAATACATAAAATAAATATTCCCCCCAGCTATTTATTGAACTTGTATGACCTGCTTTATGATCCAAACTGTAAGAATAGCCCACATAAATGTTGACGTTTAAATGGACCAGATTGTACATACACAAATCCAGTAATCGGTGATATTGACTGAACAGAACGCGCAGATGGCACTGACCACATTAAAGCCAATTTGATTTCTGGTTGCCATGCTCTTTCACAATGGCAAGCAACACCCACACATCAATCTCGGAGACTGAGACATGCACACATTATGTGTGGTAGAACTGTATTTGAAATGTCTCGTTTTAAATATCTAAGCACACCTGTTTGATGTCAATGACTGATATATACAGGCAATACAGACTGACAATAGACATTAGCTTTGTCTCATTCAATAAAATGAAATTTGAGGAATGATGAGGACACAGGAAATGACCAACGATGGGTTTGGAATTTCATTCATACCATTTCATTTGCTTGGCTCCCATGATGCTGTTTGCCTTTCTAGCCTCCCATGCTGATCCAGCCCAACCCTTGAGGTTTGAGGAAAGAGTGTGTCATCAACATAACACACGGCAAAGCACCGGTCCAAAGGGTGTGCACATTACCGACTAGCAAAACAAAACCCAACGTCCACGTAGCTCCCTAATGTAGTTTGCTGATGATGAAGAACAGTTCCCTGCCCATGCAGATGTCTCAGTTCATGAAAGCCCAGCCTGCTTGTTTGGCAGGTCTTCCTTTCCTTTGGACAGCCTCACTGTAAACCCCGATTAAACGCCCTTACGGGTATTTCCACAGATTTGATGATGAAAATCCTGATGCCAGACAGCATATGTTTCTATGATGAGATGCACGAGATAATCCCGTTTTCAGTTCTGAGCCCTGACAAGGAAGAAAAGAGCATGTGAATTGTATGCTGTCCCCTTGAATCTGGTCTCTCTCAGCCTGCCTTCTGTAACTTGTGTAACTCCTGTTTTTCGTTTCTGTTGCTCACTGAAGGCAGTCGGTGAGGGATTTTTCCTCTGCCCTTATGCGTCTTGTCTTTCCCCTCCCTCGTTCCTTTTTCAGGAGTATGATGTGGTTCGGCTCTGCTGTGTTTACCATCCCCTCCTCCATCTTCACCCCTCCCTCTCACGAAAAACGGTGGGCTCCTGGGCGGAGGGGGATGGGTGTGAGAAGGCTGAAAAGTGGGCGTTTCCAGTGAGCATGGTGGTGGGTTGTGTCTGTGTGGATATTTCCAAAAAGCATGCATGTTGGAATTAGTGTGATCGATTCACTGTGTGAATAACATTTATACTGTCAAATTTGTGTGTGCATGTGATGGGGTGTCTTGGTCGGAGATATCGTGCAGTGGGCTGCGCACATAAGAGCTGGCATGGGGTCTTGAGTTTAAGGCTTTAGCATGGGTCACATCACCAATTCTACGCCTCCTCTCTCAACTCTTATTGTATAATTTCCTATAAAATAATTATAGAAAAATAAAAAATATCTTTATCCATGCTGTGTGTATTTAAGAGATGTCATGTTTTTCAGCAATTACTGAAATCAAAAGACCACAGGGGAAGTTATTTGATAGTTTGTTTGCTTTTTTAGATTGATAGGTGTCCTAAATTTTACTTTAACATATAGGTTAAACCTATAAGTATATATATATACTTTAACCTATATACATTCTATTTGCATTTATTGACAATTGTGTTGGAATATTGGTATATTGTAATTTTAAGTTTCCAAGTAATAATTCAACTGAAAATGTAACAGTTCCTAACAAGTCAACATAGTCTTTATTTTAGTTAAGTTTCATCAATGTACATTGCAAAACTTTCAACAAAACCATGCATGTATTTTAATACCATATACTGCCTTAATTCCTGTGCATCTATTATTATTTTTAATTATATTGCATGTAAAGCTACTTTGCAACAATGAAAATGGTGGAAAGCACTATAAAACTGAATTGAAATGTTTGTACTGAAATGCTAATTTGATAAGATGGACCAATCTGTAACGCATGCATGCATTATTGCACAAGTCAGTAATATTTAGTCCTGAATGGTTGTTGATAGAGTGAACATATTGAATTTGAAGTTGAATTTGAAAAAAGTTTTACTGAAAGAGATTAGTCATGTTAGGGACATTTTTGGGCAACTATACTAAACAGAGCACTACTCCACTATAGTCCTATAACTATAGTTCACAATTTCAATTTTTCTTGGGTTATAAGCTGCATTTTATGAAATAATAATTTTTAATATTATAAACATATTATATATCTGCCCGAGTTATCATCTGATACTGTTCCATCCTGATGCGAGCAGATTTTATCTGAATGTGTCCTGTCCAGGACACGGGGGCAAAATCCCTCTTGGCACTAGAGCTTGCCGGGGATGTGGCCAGTTGACATAGAGGCTTCATTCCAAACCATTCTAACTCAGCCAGGCAAATATTTTTCAAGGCTTGTGAGCAGAGGGGCATTAAAAACCATTCACACCCAGAGTTTGAGACTGTACAATCTCAAAAAGAGGGAGGTGTGATTAAACAGGTTTTTGTTTAATTGAG
Source organism: Triplophysa tibetana (assembly GCA_008369825.1). Taxonomy (NCBI): domain Eukaryota; kingdom Metazoa; phylum Chordata; class Actinopteri; order Cypriniformes; family Nemacheilidae; genus Triplophysa; species Triplophysa tibetana. The sequence goes on along the minus strand of CM017917.1, from coordinate 9,445,338 downwards.
CCAAAGGGGAAGAGGGCAGCAAAACACACTATACATCATAAGTACAGAAGGATCAGGGGTGGCTGGGTTGGTAGCTGACATAACATTTATGCTTGGGCCATAAATACAGGGCCATTGGCAGGACGTACAACAGATCCACTGAGAACTTCAACCACTTTGTTGTGATACAATGGATGTTACTATCCAGCATCCCTGGTACCGTCGGCCTTGGTTCCTTGGCTTTTATCCTTATAGGATTTATGATCAATATTTTGGTGAGCACCAAAATGACAGTGAGCTTTTGTCCCGGCTTTACTCCATGTTTTTCTATCGTCCTTATTTCGGGCGCTTCCCAAACTGGTTTGACATCGGCATGTCAGAGGTGAGTTAAACAACTGGACTAAATACTACTTGAACTAGAAAAATTTTGAGCATTTGCATTTTATTTTATTTAGGTGAGAATGGATAGAGATCGCTTTGTTGTCAATCTGGACGTAAAGCATTTCTCTCCAGAGGAGCTGACAGTGAAGGTCAATGATGATTATGTTGAGATTCGTGGAAAACATGATGAACATCAGGTACAGACTCAACCTTCTCACTTTATTTACCATTTTGAATCTGGAAAAGGCATCCAATTAAATGTAAATGCTAGTTTTCAACCAACTAAACACATGAGAAATGGATGTATAGGTTTACTGTGATTATTGGGACAGTTCAGCCAAAAATCTAAATTCTGTCATAATTTACTCAACCTTGAGTTGTTACAAATCTGTATATATTTTTTTGTTCTGATGAACACAAAACTTTGGAAGAATGCTTGTAACCAAAAAATTTTTTGCTATCATTGACTGCCATATATGAAAAAATAGGCAAAAGTGCTCCAGAACTTTTTGTTTTCCTACATTCTTTAAAATATCTTCTTTTGTCTATCAAATCAAAGAAATGTTTGAAAAATGTATAAAATGTATAAACATTCATAAAAATAATTTATGAGGAAAGTTTTCCAAGGATACTCGAGGACAGAATATTCATTTTTGGTTGAGCTGTTGCTTTAATTTATCTCAGTTAAGCAAACAGTGCCTTATTGTTTCTCTTTAAAAGGATGAGCGTGGAATTGTTGCACGGGAGTTTTACAGGAAGTATAAGATCCCTGGAGGCGTAGATCCAAGCACCTTCACCTCCTCTCTGTCCTCTGATTGTGTGCTGACCGTCTGCGCAAATCGCCACCTGGATGCCCTTGAGCGCAACATGCCCATCGCCTTTGAAGTGAAGCCACCGGTTCAATTTAAACCTGTCCATAGCTGCACCTCTGCTTCTTAACTCCAAAAAACATACGGCAACTTCCTCACCCGATGAACTAGGCATTAAATTAAATGCATTATTGTAACATAGAATAACCCAGAAATGCTACAGAAGTATGTCTGTCCAGTTTACATTGAATAATAACACGCATCAACACACTGAAAAAAATTTATTTACGTCATTAAATGCAGGTTTGGTTTGTTATATTTATGCTTACAGTGGACAGTTGTGTGTAATCATGTTGTTTGACTCGGAAGAGTATAGAAGCTTGTAATTTTGGCTTAAGGAGGAAACTGTAGTTTACATAAACAAGTTAAAATGGGATTGTGTGCAGCACTGGTCTCTACATTTAAAGTAAATAAAACATCATTTACAGAAATGTGATATGACTTGTATAGCTGCCATCGGTAAAAGCTTAGCTTCAATTGTGCCCTGTGAAGTATGCAATACAAGAAAGCAACATCCAATATACGGCTATTTGATACAGGGGACAAAAACCGATGGACTAAGCTGCATGTGCTTTGCAGATTATTGTTTCACTTATTGGACAGTAAAGGAAATCTCCAACATGTCATTTTGCAGAGCCTAGCTTTATTGTAAACTGTACATCTGTTTAGCAAGACAAATGTTCCTTAGTCAGTGGTGTAACAAGATGACAAAAACACACCAGTTAAAATTTATGTAATTTATAAGTAGAATCTTTAGTAGGGACTAAAGAACACAATAACATAATTTGTCTTGACACCACTATCATTCAGAAAGTGCTTTATTTGATAGTTTCCACTCCATTTACAGCGAGAACACACACACACACCAACAAATCTATATCATGAGAATTATGCTTGCTTATATATGACAGTAGGCATATGTGATGAGAAATAAAATGACGCTGGACGTGTGATGCAATGTAATTGGACGTGTATTAGTCGTCTTTGTTTGACACCTTTCAAAACACTATAAAAATAATAAAAGCTTTCATTTCAAAACGCTTGATGTATTAAAAGAAGGCTACATAAAATGCTCTGTGCTAAGCTGTGGAATTCAATTTTTTCTTCATCAAAGTACCGCGAGAACCATTCGACAGTACTGCTTTAGAATAGCTCTCGCGGTTATTTGATGTCATAGAAAAATTAGTCTGCGCAGCACTGCGTTAAGTCGAAGACAATGCCCTACTCACTTCAACTCACTTGATGTGTAAACTCTGTTTCCTAATGTGACCATTTAAAATACACTTGGAGAAAGGAGTTAAAAATAAAACAACAAAGTACTTTGCTCTGTATCTGGAGCGATGTCTAGTAAGATTGTCCCCTTCCCGAAGTGCCCTTCGTAGGGCAATATATATCCCGTTTGGAAAGCACCACAAGTCTCTTTTGTGGTAGTTGGTGTTTACCGCTAGATGTCGCCCTCTCTACACTCTTCAGCTCTTACTTGCCTCTGTCTGACACACGGCTGCTTTTTCCGGTTAGACTGTGGATACGTGGCTGTGTTTCTTTCAATATTACGGGTACAGCCGTATTCAGCTGTCAGAACAGACCATACGTTATAATTGAGACATTTTCAGTTTTTGATACGACTGAAAAGTGTCCGTACTGAGGTCATTGACGGATCATCGCGTCAAAGGGGGCAGAAATGGTACGACTGTTTGTTTGTTTTGGGTGTTTAGCAATGTTAAGCTAGCGGTTAGCATTATAGTTAATCACTCTTCTGATGTGAAACTTTTTCTTTAGCAGGTGTTACGTTGACATGTCTTGTTTGTATATAATGAATCACAAATTGTTGCTAGTTTTTGAATAAATAACAGTGCTATGCTGCTAAACGCTAGCCAGCTAACGTTAGGTGAAGTGTCAATACGATACATTACAGATGAAGTGATTCGTGAGCATTTTAATTGTGAGTTTCTGTATAACACAGCTACAGCAACTGTATCCATCTTAAGATCTTGATCTTGGTCTATTCAACTAATCATCTACAAATATACGTTTATTATACAAATGTTAACGAAAGAAAATAAACTGCGTTGAAAATAAATAGAATTGGGAAGCTAACGTCAACTTACGTTAGCTGACCGGGCAACTGCTAATTTTGTTTGTATCAATTAATTTGACAAAAAAAACTATCTTCATTATATATATTTGCCAATGCTAAATTGAGTGTAACATTTTCAATATTAATATTTTATAACGTTTTCCATATTTATGAAATCTCTGCAGGTGCTTTTAGCAGCGGCGGTGTGCACAAAGGCTGGTAAAGCCGTAGTGTCACGACAGTTTGTGGAGATGACTCGAACCCGTGTCGAGGGCCTGCTGGCAGCCTTTCCCAAACTCATGAACACTGGGAAACAGCACACTTTTGTAGAGACAGACAGTGTGCGCTACGTCTACCAACCCTTAGAAAAACTCTATATGGTTCTCATCACTACTAAAAACAGCAATATTCTGGAGGATTTGGAGACTCTAAGGCTTTTCTCCCGAGTGGTAAAAATTCATTTTTATGCGTAAAGTTTGCTTCTTTGAAGTATCCTGAATAAATGATCGGTCCGTGTCTGATTTCAGATCCCTGAATATTGCCGTGTGCTGGAGGAGGCGGAGGTCTCGGAGCACTGTTTTGATCTCATATTTGCATTTGATGAGATCGTAGCCCTGGGCTACAGGGAGAACGTTAATCTGGCTCAGATTCGTACTTTTACTGAGATGGACTCGCATGAGGAGAAGGTTTTCCGGGCGGTTAGAGAGGTAAGCTATTCCCTTTAGTTTCATGAAACATCGAAGGCAAGATTACTCAAGACTTGGGAGTTAAACAAACTCTGGCCCTCCTGATTTTTCTCGATCTTAAACTTCAAAAGACTAAAGAAGGTGAAGCGCGGGCCGAGATGAAGCGCAGGGCTAAAGAGCTGCAGCGAGCAAGACAAGATGCTGAACGATCAGGGAAGAAATCCCCAGGCTTCGGAGGGTTTGGAAGTTCAAGCATGAGCAGTGTCACGTCAGCAACCATCATCACAGACATGATAGAACCAGAGAAGCCTAAAGTGGCTCCTGCTGCGGTCAGGTAGGTGCTTTAACTGTGAATGCCAAAGCAAAACTTGAGCTTACAGAAATTAATCTGTTATGTGTTTTCTGTAGGCCAAGTGGTCCGAGTAAAGCGCTGAAGCTGGGTGCCAAAGGAAAAGAAGTGGATTTTTTTGTGGACAAATTGAAATCAGAAGGAGAAAATATTGTCACATCCAGTGCAGGAAGGAAAGCATCAGATACTTCTAAAGTCCTTCAGCCTCCAGTGAACACAGAGAGGTATTGCTTCCCGTTTACCGGGCATGTGTCACGTGATTTAACACTTAAAAAATATTAAATTCTGCAGAGTGCCTACTCTGTGACATGTTAAATGAAAAATTATTTTTGAAACCAATTGAGGAAAGACACCGATTTGAGCGTTTACATGCTTCATTGTCTCTTATTGATATGAGCTTCATATCACATTTAGCTCTTATACGACACCTGTCAGTTGTAATTTTCTTCGGCTCGAATTCAGTTGGATCTCTTAATGGAACAGTTCAGCCAAAAGAACAAAAATCGCTCTTCATTTAGTCACCATCGAGTTGTACAAACTCTGTATAAATTTCTTTGTTCTGATGAACACGGAGAAAGATGCTTTGAAGAATGCTTATTACCAAACAGTTCTTGGCCACCATTGACTTACATAGTAGGAAATATTTCCTTTATAAATGTCTGCTCTGTTGAACACAGAACAAGATAATTTGAAGAATATAGGAGGCATCAGTTCTGGGGCATTTTTGACTACCATTGTATTTTTTTCTACAATGGTAGTCAATGGTGGTTACAAGCATTCTTCCAAATATCTTTCTCTGTGTTCATCAGAACAAATAAATGTATACAGATTACGAACGACAAGGGTGTGTAAATAATGTCATAATCTTTATTTTTTGGTGAACTGTCCCTTTATATAAACCCTTTGTTTAGATGAACACTTTTCAGTCAGTCGCATTACAAACAGACTATTTGGTTGAGAACAGAGCTACTGTTTTGTCCTGCATACAAACAACTCCTATGCATATGAAAAACCTTTTGAATGATGTGATTTGTGTTCATTGGGGATTAGTGTACATCTGAGGGTGGAGGAGAAGATTACTCTCACCTGTGGCCGGGATGGTGGACTGCAGAACATGGAGGTTCTGGGCATTATCACTTTGAGAGTCACCGATGAGAAAGACGGCCGCATATCTATACTCATCAACAACAATGATAAAAAAGGAGCCCAGCTACAGGTGGGTGAGAAATAGTGAAGCATTTAAAAACAGTTCATTTTGTGCAATAGCTGATTTAAATATGTAGCAGTAAGTTGCAAGTAACTATGTGGTGGCCCATCCAGTATTTATTCTGTCATAAATGTCCTTCTGATATTGTTTTCTTTCCTCCAGACACACCCACATGTTGATAAAAAGCTGTTCACCACAGAGTCTTTGATTGGTCTAAAAAACCAGGAGAAGTATTTCCCCCTCAACACTGATTTGGGAGTTCTCAAGTGGAGGTTACAAAGCACAGATGACTCTCTGATTCCGTTAACCAGTGAGTTGTCATTTTCTGGTTCAATTATAATATTTTTTTGGTCCATAAACAGAAGATGTGTTCGCATGTAACCTATGTAAATGTTTCCTCAGTTAACTGCTGGCCTTCAGAAAGTGGAACTGGCTGTGATGTCAATATTGAGTATGAGCTTCAGGACGAGGAGCTTGAACTGAATGATGTCATCATTACTATTCCTGTGCCGTAAGTTTACTTTTAAATTATTTTACAATGGATGGGTCCAAATACCCCCAATTGCGATCTTGGCCACTTAAGTGCGCGTGCACGCAACAGGAAGTAAGAGTTCGTTATTTGGACGCAGCCACAGTCTGTTTCTTCTTTTTTTTTGGGGCATCATATAAACGGACCGTGTGATCATGTGATCTTGCAGGTCAGGAGTAGGTGCTCCTGTGATTGGTGATCTGGATGGCCAGTATAACCATGACAGCAGGAAAAACATTCTGGAATGGACGTTGCCCATCATTGATGATAAGAATAAGACCGGCAGCCTGGAGTTCAGTATAGCAGGCAAACCCAATGACTTCTTCCCAATCAATGTTTCTTTTGTATCCAAGCGCAACTTTTGTGACATTCAGGTAAGTTTAGCAGTCTCTAGGCCTGTTGCCCCATTATATTAGTAAACTGTAATGATCTAATGACATATTCATTGCAATTGTTTGTTTGTCTGTTAATCATAAACAGTTAATAGTCATTTTAATAATCTTTTCTGTTTCTGCAGGTGGCCAAGGTTACATATGTGGAAGGAAACAATCCTGTTAAATTCTCCACCGAGACGTCATTTGTTGTGGACAAATATGAGATCCTGTAAAGGTTTTCAGAAGGAAGAAGTTCGTTTCGGCCAACCAGCGTAACGATTCAGAGGCTGTGCTGTTCATTAACAGAACTTTTAAAATCTTCCTCTGCCGAGTGTTTCTGTATTTCTGTTTGTCTGAGAAAGATAACTAATCTGGGTTTTATATCAACTGGAACTTCACTACTAAGCACCTTCCAGCAAAGACAAAGGAGATTGAAATACAGCCTTGCACCTTTAGACTTCAAGGTAAGATCGGTGTCACACACTACAACAGGTGTCCCAAACCATGAAACAAAAAATACAATAAAAACTGGATTCTTGCACACTTCTTGTTGCATGATAAAAAAAATATTTATACATTTCTGTCATTTCTTTTCACTCCTCGTGAATCAATTTGGCTCAATGGCCATTTGTTTTTCCATCAATAGATTTTGGTGGTTCTCTATATTAGATAAAACCTAATATTGTAGTACCACATGAATGTGCTTGTTCAATGCTCTACCCGAAACTGACACTGCATTAATCATGCAGTCCATTTTCATTCATAACTAAATCTTTAAAACAGTATCTGCTGTACAGCTGTTTATTATCATGAATATAACATTGTCTACATCAACAAGCACAAACAATGCTATTTGCCTTTTAGTGTTTTTCGTTTTGTTTTGTATTTATGTAATCCTTTATTTGAAATTATATAAACAATGATCGTTTTCTGTTTTTGTAAGTAATGTAACAGATCATTCGTTTAAATGTTTTATTGCTTTACTTTTTCTTACCTACAGCATTTGGAAAAAGACAAAAAAAATATCTCTCTGGCTTTATGGATGTTATTAAGAACAGATTTATTTTTTAGTATTTTCCTGAGTAAAATACAGTTATCGGCGCACTTAAAGATGATTATATTAGCAACTACAGAACGCCAAGGGGAAGCATACAACATTCCATTCTGCTGTAAAATACTTATGAAGACTTTAAATAAATAAAATAAGTTTAAGTAAGAGTTGTTTTGTGAGCTTGTCCTTTTTTATTAATTGGAGTATCTGTGCTGCATAGGATTCAGAAAAGCTGTTGGTGTTTGGTCAGCTGTTTATGGGTGATTCCTGCTAAATCAAGAATCACTGTTGTAACTACTGTTTATACCTATTAAGAATAATACTAACAATAGATGAACAAACCTCAATAACTAAGCATTCACTGATGCCTCTGATAATGAGAGAGGTGTGCTGTTACTCTTCTATGTGAACAGATATTCATCTGACAAATGAAAAACAAATCCCATTGATTTATACAGGGATTTGGAGCACCATAGCAACCACATTGTAACATGCTAAAACCTATCATAAAACCTTAATAACCCCATCAACATGTTAAAACCATTCGGTAGCACGTGTGCATTTCATTTTGTTGCAGCAATTACTTTGTCCACCCAGGATACGATTGTCACCTTATGCCTTAAGAACACCTTAGCAACTCCTAAACAACATGCGATATTAATCAAAACATTAGCAACCTCATATCATTAGGCTAAAAGCACTTAGAACATCTTAGCAACCCCATAGCAACATGCAAAAGACACTCAGAACATTAGCAACCCATTAACAACATGCAAGAATTCTGTAACCATCTTTAAGAATCCTCTGAAAACACATCCCTTCAGTCAACACCCGACCGATTAGTTCTGACTTCTGTTTCTTTTCTACAATTTCTACCCTTAAAAAGGTCATATGCGTGTTTTTCTGTGTCTTTGGTGTGTTATAAGTTGCTCATGCATGTAATTGACACGTAAAGTTGCAAAAATTAAAGTGTCGGAACCAAAGATGCATTCATATCTTGAAGGCCTCGTGTTATCACAACCCCACAAATCTACGTCAGTTCGTGGTATGATTCGACTAAGACCGTCCACATGTATACGCAAGTAGGTGGTCATACCTGTCAGTACATTGCTTTGGAACCTAATGTTCCAAATATGGTAAGGGGTAGTACATTTTCGTCACACTTTGAGGTATTCGACCAATCACTACGCTCTGGTTAACTGGCCCATCATAGCACACCTCGCTGTTCAGAGCCATGAGCTTTGTAAAAAATCTCTGCGTTAAAGAGAGCGGGGCAACGAGAAGATACAAACTTGCACGGTACAGCTTTTTGGAACCTTAAATCATGTATACAAATGCATTACATCCAAAACAAATTATAATATTCCTTTTTACCTCTCATATGACCACTTTAAAAAAACCTTTGCTTTGTATTCTGTGGTAGGCAATACGAGACCAGATACTACACTTAAGCTTTTGGTTGTCCCTATGTTGTTACAATTGCTTCTATTGTTTACCTCATTTGAAAGTCGATCTGGATAAAAGCGTCTGCTAAATGTAAAAACCACTCAGAACACCTTAGCAACCTATAGCAAGAACTCAAAACCTAGAGTTTTACGCTCGAAAGAAGCACTCATTTTAAAAAAATGTCAAACTGTAGCTCTTGTTGTTGGTTTATTGCTGTGTTTCTCCTGGAATGGAAAGTTTTATCTTATAATGGTCATTTTAAACAGCCTATCTAGATTGGACTTTCTGATGTCGTCTAATCCATGAGGACCAATTGTGGGGCAGGGCTGACACAACATAATAGTTGATTTGCAATCTTGATATAAAGACTGAAGGGTGTAGGCTGCCCAGTTGGGGATTGACCTAATTTCCTCTCTGATCGCTCACAGTGAGGTGAAGCCTTGGGGGAGTTTGTGGAGTAGTGATGCGTGGCCGGTGACTGTGATGGCGAAGGAAGTTAAAGAGTTGCTTGTACACACCACAAGAGCATCTGAAAAAGAGATTGTTGATCTCGCACCATTACCCGTTGCAGTAGGCGACCATATGGCTCCCTTGAGTAAAGGGGTGGGGTGGCCCTATTTGGGGTTGAGAAAAAATGGGAGGGGTGTTAATGACCCTTTCCCTGTCATAAAATAGGGCGGGTTTTTCTTATGGATGAATGAACAAACAGACAAGTACTGAGCCAGGCTTTGTTAAGGGTCACATGAAAAAGTTTTAAGAGGCCAGAGCGTAGCATGGGCTGAGAGCTTACACGGACACCAGGGCTTTTGATATCAAGAGTCTCGAGTACAATATTTTAATTATTTACAAAGTTTTAAGAGTTAATGGTTTGCGAGTGCTGGTGTCATATTCAGGTTGGCTGAAGAGGAATACGACATGCGCTGAACGTTTTTGATCCCATCTGCACACGGGAAGCCTCCACCAGCCTGGATTCTGATATGATGCTTAAGAAAGTCCGATTTCAGGCAAGTTTCTTTCTGTTGCTGAGACTGAACCGCATATTTTAATAGTGATAACGTAGGATTTTGGATTTATGTACTTTCTTCAGAAATATGTGGTGTCAGATTTATTTTTGGCCTGCATTTGGCAGTCGCTTTGAAAACACTTACAGTGCCTTTAAGGTATATATTTTTTTCCTGTATGTGTGGTTCGCTCGAACTCATGACATTCTCTCCAGCATCTGAGCTGCAGTTACACTGAAAAGACCAGAATCTGATTTATTGGTTTTGAGTCTTTGAGTTGTTGACTACATAATGACACTCTTACAGATCACAAGAATGCTTTCCCGCAGTAAAAGCGAGAGTTAATTTCTTCCCCACCTGTCATAGCTCCTCCAGCTGCCCCGATGAATCCCAGCAGTGCTGGCAGGGCTTTACCGTCCCCTGCAAGAGGAAATTACATGCATTCTGAGTGAACGTGAGGAATTTCTATTGCAGGACCCATCAAACAAAACAAACAGCAGTCTGACTTGTAGCAGCTCAGTGCCTTTCTTCAAGACTTTTCACAGTCATGTGTTATATTAGGAATGAGAAAGGAGTATTTGCTTGCAGCTTTTCATCAAAATGCATTACTAGCATGTCTGTTTCAAGTCAATTTGCATAAGGATAATTCTGTGATAAGAAATAAGTGAAGTTTACCTGTTTTATGACTTTTAGTTGAATCAGCCACTAGAGTGCGCTGTTGCTGCATCAATCACACATTGGTATGTGTTTTCATATCGTTTGTTTAGGGAAATATGTCTTTCAAAAAGTTCCCTCACCTGAGGCAACGTGTATCTTATTTCACTCAGTCTTGACTAATTAAACACAATCCACAGTCTCGGATGAAACCCAAATCGCACATTTTGTGTGTTGTTTATTATTAACTTCATAAGCAAAGCTCAGATCCCTCAAAGCTAATCATTGCAATCGTGCCCCCTTGAAGTTTCGTTTTTTCTGTTGTTTAGAGAAAACATAACCAGAGGGAACGTGCTGCACTTTGTTTTTAATTGTAAAAATATATATTTTGTAAATCACAATGTTTTTTGCGTATCTATATTCTCTTTAGGCCTTTATGGTTATTTCGTCACAGGCTTTCATTTGCATGTATGGCAGTATGTTGGGATCTGTCTATTTACTTAATTGACACTTACAAACAGGCGTTAATGTGTGGTTTAATGTACATCAAACTTTCTTGTGAAACTTAATTAGTCTCTGGGGAACAACAACTGAGGCTTGATGGAACTTCTTTATTGCACGTCTTTTTTCTTTACATGTGTGAATGTGATGCAACATCACTAGTTTACAGAGGAAATCAGGCATTTTGAAGAGACGATGCCTATAGACAACATTCTAGTAAAATCTGTGCATAATTTAACTTCAAATCGACAACGAAACAATCAAAATCCCTGTTTTACAGCATTCCCCATAACCTTGAAACATCAAGCTCATTTTGGCTGGCTTAGAGCCAGCAGACCACTCAACATGCCCCTCCTAGAAAGAGAGGGCATGAATTATTCTGAGAGTCAACACACAAAACCAGTGAGAGAAGAAGAAAAGAAACCCAGAGACAAAAATGCATTTGTTACTTTAACAGGCCAGTGACAAATTTAGGATGTTTAGTAGACTTCCACTAGAAAATGAGTGAAGAAAGTTTAGATAATTCTGTGCTGTTGGAGGGAAGCACTTGATCCCAATTGCATGCTTTTCTCTAGTGTAGCGCCAGGAAGAGTCAAGACTGACACAAGTCTAAACAGTGACAATAGCAGGACTGACCTGAGGTCTCGCTGGCATCTTCCCAAGAGATTCTCAAACAGAGCACTGAGGTGGCAAATGCCTCTTGCCCATCTGCATCAGTGAGTTTTTCGAATATTCTAAAGAGCCTTGAAATGGACTTACTTCTGCAGCAGGGGTCTCTGCAAGGTTACCGAACAAGCCAGGATTTCTTTGACTGAAAGAATGAGCGTCTTGTGTGCAGGCTAGGAGTGGTTGACAGATCGGAAGGCAAAAATAGTGAGGGGGAGAGAGACTGTGTTTTTGTCCTGGCTGTTCTTGTCTCTGTAAGTTAGGACTGAACTTGTGCAGGGCACAACCTCACAGTTACTGGAGTGACAGCTCAGCATCTCGCTACCACCCAAGTTGGACGCCGCCCAACTTGATAATGTTTTGTTTTTGAGGGGGCAGGTGTTTACCTGCAGAGGGTCTTGTTTCATAGAAGCACGTACGGGTAAGTGTGCTGTATTGCTTGAAGATATGTTTTTGTGACCTTGGTTTAAAGGTTGAATTTAACCCATACTGCAGCTTTTGAATAACAGCACGTGCTGCAAACATTTGTGCAGTTTTTAATATTGGTTTTGTGGACTTATCAGAGGATGGATAGAGGGAACTTGTGTCCATCTGAGAAACGTGTAGCTGTAACATATTATAATTGGGTCAATTAATCTAATGAAACAAATGATAACAAATATTTTGCTGATTCTTTGGAATAATTTCTGTGATATTTTCTGCATCTGAGAACTTTACTAAAATTATAACAATGTTATAATTGAAATCAATATTTCAACAAATACTGTAATTTTTAAATATATTAATATTTTATTAATACATGAAAAGTTTTAATTCATAAATATAAATATTTAATTTAAAACAACTAAAGTACAATAAATTTGGATGCACAAGTCATTTCAACTTTTTTACATTTACATTTTTTTTACACTATTTAAACCCATCAAAATAAATATTTATGTTACAGGAGCAACTCACTACTAATATTGAATTGAAATGGCATGTGATGCTTATTTGATTGTACTGTTTTGCAAAAAGAACATTGAATAATTTCGAAAGATTCATGTTTGTGTCATGTCAATGGGATCCTTCATTTGCTTTAAGGAAAATATCGTTTCTTTTAATATTGAGTGAAATAGCCAGTACAAATACAAAAATGTGTTGTTCCAGTTGAATCAGTGGTGCCCGTACATATCTTCTTATTTATAGAGAATGTAACATTCTCCAGCCAGTTTAAATATGTGAGATTATCGGTGCTCTTGGAATAATGTTTGACTTGGCAGATATGAGTCCTCACTTATATGCCTTCTAGCCTGTCAAAATGTTCTGTGTCCTTGTTTCTATCTGAGCTGGAGACACAACATACACCCAACATTATGAGAGATTTATTGCTTTGGGGGAAGCAGAAATAGCTAGAAAACAAAAAGGTAACCAGGTCTGTGCGCTGTTTGGTTGGGATATAGAAAGAAACAGCTCAGTCCAGCAAACTGTACTTGCCACGTTAATAACTCCCACCCCAATACAGAGCGGTCCATTGAGCCTGAAGAAATGCAGGGGGGGAGTGAGAGGGGTTTTCCGTGCAAACTTGGGAGAACTTTGGAGGGTCAGTGGAGAGTAAAAAATGCTCCATTGATTTTGGTTATGATAATCGACCCTCTGTTCTCTAGGTTATCTGTGTTCCAAAAGAAATGTGAATTGGCTTGAAATCACACAGGCCCTGCCAATGAGCGTGTGGAAGATTTGAGAGAACAAGTTATGTTGCTGGAATTCGTTTGCTTGAAAAACACAGACATGTTTATAGCTTGGAACTGAGCATTTCTATTACAGTTGTGGAAATTGCTTAATATTTTGATGCATATAACAGACATGAATAATTCTTCAAATAGCTTGTTTAGGAAAATCAGGCTATTTCGTTTCTAAACAAACGTTACTATTTTTGGTAAATTATTTTCATTTAAACCATTTTAAATTGAAGAATGAGAATATGTTGGAGTTTCCCAGACAGATGTGTGTGGTCTTGCAACATTTGCTCTTCATAGACCCAGCGTCCAGCATCTCCAAGCTCTCCCAGTGGATTTTTCCCACTATCCCTCTCTCTCTCTAAAAGATCCTTTAACACATTTTCCTGAGCATCATTACTCACTGTTATCACCCCTGAACTCATCAGCTCTGCTTGGAATGTAACTCAGGATTTGAAAGCTCTTGTGCTAATGGAACTGAGGTCATCTCGCTGCCGGACAATTGAAATTGTTATCAGATCTGCGTTATGTCTAAGTCTTGTTGGCTCCAGCAGCGGTCAATAGGTGGAGACAGGAGGAGTTTGGCTAAATTGAGTAAGCAATGATGTCATCCTTCTTGGATCGTCTCCTGTACACTGCCGAGCTCAAGCTGTGAGTTAATGACCAAAATAGTGACTTTCGTCATGAAAATAATGTTCAGGCTCAGGCCGAGACTGAGAAACAGGGTAAGAAAAAGAAGAGATGGTCCACCAATAGCAGTGGAGGAAGTTTCCATTAGGCGAGGAAATTTCCAAAGCTGCTTCCTTTGGGTACACCTTCCCCGTTTGGTAACTCAGAGCCCTCCTTAGTGCTGTAATTCTCTCCCTGAGAAGAACTTTACCTCCTTTATTCTCATACACACCCTAGATAGGTTCTCATAGACATTAAGATGCACATATTGTGAATCCTGCTGCTGTTCTCATTTCTGGAGAAATGTGGAGGGTAGGAACTTGAGTCAGGGGTGAGTCTGGGACACTTGATTTTCTGGTGGTTTTCAATTGCATGCTGAAAGAGATGTTTTTTTGTAAGGTTTTTGAGTCCTTGTTGTATTTGTGAACTACTTTCTGCCACTTTCTAGCTTGCTTTGAGCTTCTCTTTTTAATGGATATTTTAAAAATGGAGGAGGATTGCCAAATGGCCCTGTCTGAGGACATTGGCAATGCCTGGCACAATCGAGCGAGGATTTGACAATAATATAGCCACATACATTTCTTTCTGATCTACTCATGGACTCATGGATGTATACAGAGGATAGAAAAGCAGGCAGAAGCTGTTTTTTATTTGGTTGCATCAGAAATTAAAATCTTTGAAAAGATGGCTTTGGAGCTTCTGTTCAGAAGATACAAGCATGTGTGTCTTAATTGGGGCTTTTCTTAAACAATGACTGTGTGCATGTGGTGCCTTCATGGCATGAGACAAAATCAACATCTAGAGGTAAAGAAATATTGATATAGAAACTAATCTATTATATTAGTTTTATATTTCTGAAATTTTTTTTATGAAACCTCAATTAATCAGTCAACATCATCATGTTCCACATTAACTTGAGGGAAACCAAACAATTCTGGGATACCAGTGACAACCATATTTGTGTTTTTTGTGCATTGGTAATAAACAGTTCTCCTGAACTGAACTGCTCCTCCACTTTAGAAGAACGTGGTTTACTTTACAACCCATGCTGATCAGTTTTGTCTTGATTGTTCTAGTCCACAAGCTAGACCAGCAACAAACTACCATTCACCAGCATAAAAGTCTGGTTTCCATGACTCTCCATTGAGTCAACAGACAAACCAGTTCCCATTCTCATCGATCTGCGTATTAATAACACAGCGTGTGTTATTTATACTTAATTGACGAGAATGGGTTTTACAAACAGCTAAAACGTAAAAATTATAAACTATATTTAGCCAGTTTGTTTAGTTAACTTAGTTAAGCATAATACATACACATGTTAAATGTGTATCAAGCATGACCTGCTGTGTCTATAAATTTGTAGTGCGGGTCCTGTGGTCCTCAGTGGAGGAGAGCCGGGCCCCTTCTGCACTCCTCTGCTGGGATTAGGCATGTTGAAAAGAGTTCTTTGTGCTGGCCGGCGCTGGAATGCATGTTGAGCTCCTAGTCTTTAGGAAACAAACAGTCAAAGTCAACGGAACATTTGAGCAAGTGCCTGTTGGAATATTGTGTTCACCGTGAGCCCCTGCCCTGTGTAGCCCCCTCTACATGGAGGACCAGAGAGAGAGTGACTCAATAGCGGCGTCCGAGCCAGGAAGATATTAGTCAGGCTTTCCTTGCGCCCATGATGCATTATTTAACCAAAAAGAAAAATGCATTAAAAGACTTCACAATTTAAAAGGTTGTGTGCGGGATTATGAAGCAAACCCTTTATAGATACATTTGATAGATATAGATGCAGAGTGTTTTACCTCAAATTATCTTTTCCTTGCACGTTGTGAGCATTGTTGCTATTTTTTAATGCATTGTAAGCTGACAAAAGTTTCATCACGCAGGTCACTTGATGGATCCAAATGGTTTGTTATTTGTAAGCAGGTTTCTTTTTGTGGTAGAAATGATCTGACATTCTGAGATCCATCCTACAGGAAACACAGTGACAGGAAGTACTCCACAATCTCTTGTGGTCCTCTTCGCATACCATCCTGTTTGTTTGTCACGTTTCCTCTGCACTGTAGGGAAAGTCTGCACGTGTGATCTCCCCAATGGCCACTTGTAATGTTTATGTTGATATTGTTGGTGTTGGTTTGATCGGCATTTGTGGCAGTTTTCTTTAAAGGACCAATAAAAAGTTAGGTATTTTTATATTAATAGTAATAGTACATTTTACAGAAAACAACTGTTGTAATTTTTGTAATTTTTATAAGTCCCATTGAAAAATCACTTCAATTATTTTAAAAGATTTTATTAAGCTAACACAGTTTTTTATTTTTGTGTTATTTACTAAGCCACATTTTATAGATGTAGGGAAAAGTACAATAAGGCTTTTGTGTTCTTGAACATTTTAAAATGTTTCTAGATGGTCATTAGGTGAACAGGCTATTACTCTATCTTAAACCAGCAACATACTAGTTACCAGCTGGTCATGCCAGTTTAAAGCTACAAGCTACAAACCCTATTGTTGCCATACCAGCAAAAACTAGATTTTATACCAGGCCTCCTGTACCCCTAGTAACCCTTTTATCAACCGTATCACCAGTTGTCGACAATACATCTCTGTTTTACTCTTGGATTCTTGTAGCAGAAGGTTATACAGTTCACTGACATTGACATGAGTATGCACACTGAAGCCTTTGATGGTGTTCTGGTGACCTTTATCCATGTGTCTTCACCATGCAGGTGGTCTGCCAGTTATTAGCTTGAGACCAAACTCTTTTCTTCTTTGATGAGGAGTGATGAGCATGCCAGAGGTTCAGATTAGATTATTGGGCCAAATCATTAAGGGCCAAATCATTAAGGGCCAAATCATTAAGGAACAGCATTTAGGATAACATGGATGATTGTTTTTAGAAGGTGTGGTTTGATATATTTTTAAATACCACTTTCAGAAAGTTATAGAAATATGTCTGCTTTTCAAAATTCAATAAGTGTGTTTAGAACTAAACGTTATGTAATTTCCAAGTCTTAATTACAATGTGCAGGAGAAGTGCTGCCCTCACAATTCTATTCTTAGTCAAGTTCATTTACATACATTTATGCATTTGTTAGACGTTTTTATGCATCCCAAGCGACTTGCATTGCATCATATTAAACATTTGTTTCTGACTATGTGCAATCCCCTGGGATCGAACCTATGACCTTGGCATTGCTAGTGCCATACTCTAACCACCGAGCCACAGGAAGCATATTCCAGAGCCTATGGCCAATTTTCACATTCCTCAAGTTTGTAAAATTTTGGTGGCAAGTTCTTAAAATAGAAGAAGCCACTTCCATCACAGAGTCTAACCGTAGCCATAATCATACACTAACAGAAATGACAGGATTCCTTATCTGCCCCTCAATTTCCTGTCTATGCTGCGACACGCATGTGGGGACTGGTCCTTCACAGGCGTGTTTTCTCTGAAGACGAGCATCTCTGGATATGAAACAAAGGGAATGTGATCTCAGATGTTGTGCAAAAGGAATTCAGTGACGGCAAACAGCTGATAAGAATTCAGCCAAGCATTTCTTTATTGCTGCAAGCTTTATGAAACTGGCAACACATGGAGACCAGTTATTTAGCCTATAGTGTGTGTGCTGTCTATGCATTTTTTCAACGTTTAAAACAATGAATTAATGTTTCAATTAACATCTGCCATAAGATGATTTAAAGGACAATGACAATTCTGTCTGTATTTGCTGTTTTTTAATTTTATTTACTACCAGAGCAGGAAAAATTCCCAATTTATTCTGTTGAACACAAAGGAAGGTATTTGAAGAATGTAGGAAAGCAAACAGTTCTGGGTGACTTCTGATTGTATTTTGTCCTATATGGCAGTCAATAGTGTTCATAAGAACAAAGAAATGTTTACAGATTTGGAACAACTCGAGGGTCAATGCAGACAGAATTTTATATTGGTTGAACTGTCCCTTTAAAAACAATGGTTGACTGGAAAAATGTTATGATTTTTGGGCCCACTCTGTATTTCTATAGGCTCTGTTTCGCTACATAAGCAACCATTTTTATGTCGTGTTGAATCAGCATGAATGCATACTCGGTGCATACTGACATTTTGAAACACTACATGACTCCATTACTGACTCGCTTTCCTCTTTTTCAAACCAACCAAAGATGGAAGTGCTGAGTGATGAACACAAAAGAGACAGCAGGTAACAGCACTGTCTGTGTCTGTTATGGAGAAAACATCAGAGCGTGATGCTCACCACCAGGTGGAAGTCTCCGAGCAAGCAGCTGGCAGAAGAAGATAAACAGCTAGGGAAAAAAACGCTCATCATCTCCCCCTTCTCTCTCTGTATGTTTCCACCCAACAGAAATTCCACTGATGAATAATCCACAGCGCCTGAAGGCAGGAACCAGAAAGCTGTTATTAGCCTTCAGCAGGAAAGGACTCGCTTAAAGTGTCTTCACCACATTTCCTTACTCTCTTATAAACTAATTATGATTTTCGGCTCCTTCAGCGTTTCCTGAACACACAGAAAATCAATTTAGAAGAAAATCCTTTAAACAAGCACCAGCAGTAGATAGTAAATCATAGCGGGAATGTTTCATGTGCGATGAAGCCTCACATTCCAGAAGTGCCATCACATCGCTCTAGTCAGAGGTTTATCAGACAGGAATTCATGACCTCCTTTCAGCACGCAGGACTCTCTTTAGAGGCACATATCTTTGGAGGATACTTTGTTGAGGATAACATTCAACTTTTTTAATATTTCAATGAATTTACATGAGTAGCTAAGCTTTTGAAAAATTCACCTTAGTCCAAATTACAATAAGGAACCCTTTGTCCTTTTGAAACCATCCAAAATTCTCACATTTGTGCAAGATCTCCATGAAGATGAACGTATGATATGTTAATTTACACTGTTATATGTGGTCTATGGTTTAGAGAGTGTATGCGACCATCCCTTCAACAGACCGCATCTCTCCATCTTTTTCCACTGCGCTCTTTGAGCAGGGTGCACCGATGAGCATCCACTGTGTCTCCCGTTTGCGAGGGAAAGTCTTAGCATGCCAAAGAGAGAACAATACCACCCTTTGTGCTTCTGTCGGAAAAGTATGCTGTCTAATGTTGTTGGGTCTGGAAACAGAAACAGACTCAAAAAATCTGAATCCGATACTAAAAGAGAGAAATAATTCATTGCTGCTCAGATTGTGCGAAATGAGCTTTGATGAGTAAAGCGGCATGTGGCAATAACAGAGTTTTGGAATCTGCTCAAACCAAAGCTCAATCTGTCTGATCTTCTGTCTGTCTGGATTTGATAGTCATTCTTTGTGTGTATCCCAGATGTCCTACATACAGTACCATTATTACTTATTATTATGGCACATGAGTTGTGTTTTCTTTAACTTATTAGACTTCCTCTCTTGTCGCTTTTCAACTTTCCTTTTGCTTTTCTTTTCTTCTTTATAAACCTGCATCCTTTTTGACCAGCTCACCGACATCTGTTATCAGAGGTGTAGCCAACAGGCAGGAATGCAGAGTTTAGCTCAGAGCGGCATGTACAGACAGGTCTGCTTTGTTGTGAATGGGAGCAGGTATCCTTTCTGCTCCAAATAAAGACGTGAGGGGGCTCAAGGAAAGACACCGAAAATAACACGGTTACATTTCAAGGCAGCTTGATTTGCTAATGCGTAGCACCTTTATTTTGTGATCAGAAATGGAGGCATTGTTTATGTTGGACAACTGGCAAAAGGTAAATTCGTGTCATTTAAGTTTTTCATGTCTAATACATAAAAAAATGCTTTTTCTATTCTCATATTTTTATTCTTGATTTTATTGCTGGCAGAGTAAATATTTGAAGGATTTGGAAATATAAGCAACTTATTTTGTAGTCTTTTGACTTTGTTTTTGGTGGTTCATGAAATGCATGACTCTCAATGGTGAGAATTGAGTGACATTTAATTTAAATTATTATATCATAGCAGAGTAATTGTGTTTAATTGAGTAAAAGTGTTTTTATATCTCACAACAAAAGTGCTACCATTAAGTAATCACAGTAATTTCCTCGGATTATGCGGTAGATTCCTTTTGAACACCATCCAGTTTCTAGAGGTGTGTGTGTTGAATTAATGATTTGAAAATTTTGCTTAAAACTAAAATATAAAAAGTGATTAACCATGGTCATGGCAAATTTTTTTTTTGCTTTAAATCAATTTAATAAAATATATAATCATCCAAAATAAGTTTTATAAATTACAGAAACGATCGCTAATCATCAGTAGTTAAAGGGACAGTTCACCCAAAAATAATAATTCTGTCATCGTTTACTCACTCTTGAGTATTTTATCAAAATATCTTAAGAATAGAACAATAAAATTTACAAAGAAAATGTTCATAGTACGACAATCAATGGTGGCAAAGAACTGTTGGTAAGAATGATTCATCCAAATATCTTTCTCTGTGTTCATCACAACAAAGAAATGTAGATTTGGAACAACTTGAGGAAGAATAAATAATGACACAATTGTCGTTTTTGTGTGAACTGTTCATTTAAGATTTAAATGGTAAGTAATAGTAAATTCACAGCCAATTTCATTATATTTAAACGTGGCAACACATTTTTTTTCAGTGTACAGGTAAATACATAAACAGCCATTTTTGAGTGAACATTTAGCTCGCGATGAAAGATAGGGTGGGGAATGAGAACAGGAATGTTGGAGCAGAAAGGTCTATGTGTGTGTTAGCAGACTGAAGCTAGAGTTAGATTGAGGTAGGGAATCTGGCCAACGGGTTAAATCCACGTTATCTGTTTGCAAATGCCATTTCTGTGAGGACAGACTTTATTCATCAGGCCAGTGAGTCAGCTGTGGATGCAGACGGGGGAATGCCAGAGGCTGAATGTCTCCAACTCGCACCATTGTGTGTAGATTCTTGACTGGCTTAGTTTTTATCTACAGGACAGGACATTAGTCAGCAACAAATATACACACTTACGTACAAGTCTGTAGAGAGGCCTCAAAATATATTTGCTCACTTATAAAATGCTTAAATACGAAAGAATGTAATTTAGTTAATTTTGATTAGATTTTTACATTTTATAGTTATTTTTACATTATAATAAAACCAAAATTTTATAGGGCCACTGTTGATGATCAAACTGTGAAACTAATATGTCTGATATCGTTGTCATGTTATATTGTTTTTATAATTATATTAAATTTGTGTTTGTTTCTCACAGGACCCTCATGTCCCAGAGCGAGTAAGGGACGACACACTGGTCATGGATAGCCTGAACCGAAATCTTACCGGTGGGATCAAATCTCACCAGGTGCTCCAGGTAAGATAAAAAAAATTCTACAGAAAGATCTACGATTTTTTCAGTTCATGTCATTTACAGTTTGTATGACAGTAAAATATTATTTCCCGGTTTTGTGCAACACAGCATCTGGTGTTATTGTACATTTTGTAAGGAAGCTAAGTCTGGCAGACTATTTTAAGTGGTTGTGAAATGAGGTGATATTCAAAGTGTGAAACATGCCCCAAGGGGGTCATTACCATCATCACATCCTGATCTAAACTGTCTACTACATCTCTCTCCCTCTTCTAATGGGGGTTACCTATAGGAGGGCATGTTGATGTTTTAAAACACAATGATCATCTCTCACTGGAATCCTATAAGAGTTGCCTTAACCCATAAGACTAATTGCATCCTTCGAATCTTCTTTAAGCCATCAGTAATATCTTAAACCAAGCAATATATTACAGCCCTGAGGAGGTAATATTGTCTTTAGTAGATGTTTGGAGATGTGGACTGCTTGGCAATTATCTGCAGAGCTGTATGTTGAAAATACAGTAAAAAAAGACTTATGCAAAATTATATCCAGTGCACTATAGTAGTGTTATGAATGTGCCTTGAGCCAAAAAATCGAATCAAACTAAATTGATGGATTCAGTTTATTTTGCTTGAAAAGATGATGTCATCGCATGATAGGGGAAGTCTCCCCTCCCAGTCAATACCAGTCGCACTGTTGCCATGACAACTTTCCCCTACTGAGCTTTGACGTTTCACGGAGGTCTACGCTCAAGATGAGGGAAGACACTATTCTCACCAGGGTGCAATGGATTTGCGAGATGAAGACTCACTTGCTAAGCAGTCGGTCATCATTTTACTCACCCTCTTATCATTTCAAGCCTGTATGTCTTTCTTTCTTACACAAAAGAAGATATCTTGAAGAAAGTTGGTAACCGAACAGCACTTGCCCCCATTCTCTTCTATTGTAGACACAAAATCAATCCAAGTGAATGGGTGCCAGTTAACAACATTCTTCAAAATATTTTCTTTTGTGTTCAGTAGAAGAAAGAAAGTCATACGGGGTTGAAGTGACAAGAGGGTAAGTAACTGTGACAGAATTTTCATTTTTGGGTCAACAATAACTTTTTGTGATGGTGGCCATTTTTAGATGCTGTATGAGCTGATGGTAAACATTTTAATGTACTTCAGCACTAGTTTTAATGCAAAAAGTAACATTAACATTTAAAAGGTACGTTTTGGTTTCTTAGAGCACTTCACTGGATTTGATCGAGACTGGGAAAGTGCTTAAAGTCCAGGCAGAGCGCCCCCATTTGGTCAGTCTGGGAAGTGGCCGTCTCAGCACAGCCATCACACTGTTGCCCTTGCCTGAAGGTAAGACACTACACAGTGGACTTAAAGGCATGCAATAGTCTTTAATTATTTGCAATAAATGTATTGCAAAAACTCAGAAATGTTTATTATGAGGTAATTATTTGTGGAAGAAACACAATTTGTATAAATATAAATAGTATCAACACACACTAAGACACGCTCGGACCTTAAAACCACACTTCCCCAGTTAAATCATCCCCAACCACACCGGCCACCACACTGATAGCACGCAGCTGGCTTACGTCTATTTGACGTCTGCATTTACATCTTACAGACATCTACAATACATAGTTTGCTCATCTGCTATACGTCTCGGAGATGTCTGCTGTCAGACGTTATATAGATATCTAGAAGACCTCTGTAAGATGTTTATGATTTAGAATGGATGTAAATCTGCTCTTTCTAAGATGTTTAGATGTTTTTACGCAGCAAATCTCAAGATCTTTAGCAGACGTATTACAGACATTCAAACGTCTCCGAGACGTATTGCAGGTGAGCAAACTACGTATTGCAGATGTCTGTAAGATGTAAATGCAGACGTCAAATAGACGTAAACCAGATGGATTGTGCTATCTGGGCACCCATCTCAACCTACTTACTTTCTCTGACAATGACCAGCCATTCAAACTTGTGTCTCCTTTAAAAATTGATTGTCTGCCTCACAATTCTCAGGAGACACATTCAAATTTCCTTAAAGTAAAAAGGACTTTCATTTCGGGTAAACTATGCCTTTAATTTCACCAGCAGCTTAGCTGAAGAATGACTGTGGACGAGTGTTTCACACTGATACGTCTGTGTGAAAATGGGTATACTGTATTTAATGTTTCTGTCATTTGGCAACTTAGAGATTCTTTTACCATGCAGAAAAGCCTTTTGAATCTTAAATCTCTATTTGTTTACGAACTCTTCTCAGGGGCTCTGGGTTTTATCTTGAGCTTGATACAGATAAGTGTAGATGGGGAAGATGGAAAAGGGGGGTGAGGAATGTGATTCTTACACCGAGTCTACACCAGACGCTGTGTGATGCCACGCCGCATCCAGTGTGGACAAATGTGAAATTATAATGGCTTCCAATGCGTTCTATTGTCTTTTGTCGTGCCACGCTGCGTCCGGTGTAGACACGGTGTTGTAGACAAAGGGCATGTCGACAACAATGAATGATATTATAAACATCCCAAATGAAAATGAAAGAAAATACCTGCTGGTGGTTCTGAAGAGATTTTATAACTGTAGTCTATACAGTATGTGGGTAAACAAGTACAGTCTCTCCCTTCAGAAAGTGTGCAGGCCTTGTTGTACACCTGGTTGGAATACACTACAAGTTTCAAAAAATCTGAACATATTTTTTTTAAACCTAGACATCATACACTAGCAGACTTTGAAAGTTTAAGATAGAAACACACTAACTGATAACATCTGCAGACTGGCACAGACTTTCTGCACCAAGTCCAGACTGAAGACCTGGGCAAAATCTGATCAAAGGTCTTGTAGTGTATTAGCCTTAACGTAACAACACCTCTTGGTTTAAATGGCTTTGCTTTACTAAGCCGACAAATTTTACGACCTGAAACTTCAATCGAGACGTTGTGTTTGGCGAATAATCTTAAAAATGTAACATCCTGTGGGGGTTGTTTGTCTAGGCAAGACCAGTATGGGTCATGGAGCTATGGACATCAACATCCAGGGCCCAGGGATCGCAGCTCAACATTGCTTTATAGAGAACAAGGCTGGAATCATCACCCTGCAACCCTGTGGAAACCAGTGTAGCATTGACGGACTTCCTGTCAGCAAGCCTGTTCGCCTGTCTCAAGGTACAGATCCCTTATGACATTTGTAAACCGAGCAATTGTTCTTTCTATTGTTGCTTTTATTTATGTTCATTGGTAAAATAATTTAGGCCTCCTCATTTGCTTTTGTCTTCGATTGGTTCATATTCAAATCAAACAGAGCCAGATGTTTTCTCCTCATGTTTATATTGGGATGCGAGCTGTTTTAAAACATTCCCTATATGATGAGCATCAACCACACCAAAATACACACAAGATCTATACGCGTATAATCGTTTTGCAATCTCTATGAAGAATACTCAATGTATTCAAACTAAAAGAAAGTACTATCCTCTTTTGTTGTCTTTGTCCTAGTGAAGAATTTGACTAAACAGGTTGGGGGAGGGGTGTGTTTGGGGTAATCTTCATTGTGTGAGCTTCACCATTGCTTAATTTTTTTTCTTAAAATATGAATTGCAATAATGAGAATAAACGGCTAGTTCAATTTGATGTTCTTTAATTATTATTTTTCATCACTAAAATCATAAAAGCGCAATGACATGTGGAAAGAATTTTTAACGTAACAGTTGAAACCGAATCCCTGCTTGCCCCCCTGACACGCTGAGATTGGAGGCTCTGACTCAGGGGTGAGCGATTACACCTCCTCCTTACCATCCCTTATCTGAGGGAAATGAGTCGCACCACTGAGGGAGAGACAGCTGTTCAACTTTACCACCCATCACTAAAGAGCGCGTGCAGCCAGGGGTTCAATCTCAATACTACAGTGAGTCTGGATACGAAACAACACCATTCTTTCAATGGACTGGATTACATTTCTGTGACTGGAGATCGATTGTAGCGGAATTCCCGGACATTATGTGCAGTGGACACCTATTGTTATTTTTAATTTCTTTATTTTCAATAAAAAAATGAGATGAAGTATGTGAACTAATTGACGGATACTTCAAGAACAAAGGATTTAAGGTTACCGTGATAAACCGAATCTGTCGGCGTTCGCTTCGCTTCATTTGCCGATATACAAAACACGTGCTCTCTCATTTAAAGGGGCCGATACAATGTTACCTGCGGATGAGACGGTGAAGTTGATCCTTTGGATTTGAAAGTAAGTGTACGAGGACGGAGTCAGCACTTTTCTCCCTTTTTTTAAACGTTAAACGCAGATCACATCGTTATTTAAAATAAAACGCAAGACATTTTCTTTTCTTTTGGTTATATTGGCGATCGCGTTCCGCGTTGTATAAAAACATTATTCAAATGTAAATGTGAACATTCAGATTATTTGCATAGTAACAATGGCGCTTGTATTCAAATCAGATCTGTAAAGGCAACATCGTTGCTGACAGCAGGTCTTATGTAGGTCTATGTAGCCACAGAAGAGGTCATCTATAGAGGATGTCCTTTCCTATTATGGAAGTATGCAACAACTTTAGTTTCAATATGTCATGATACAACTTTAATGACTGAATCATGATTTAAAACGCGTTATATAGAGATATACACGCAGACAGGGAAAGAGGTCCAGGTGCACGTATTGACAACTGCATATGAAGACAATAAAATAACTTAAATATAATTGTACCGTATTGTATCCAACATTAACTGGTTCGTATCTTGCAGACTTTCTCCTCCATGTTGGCAGGACTATGGGTGTGGGTTTAATGTTACACTTCTATTCCTGGTCAATGTGACCCAAGAGTGCAGCTAATCCAGTTTCTGTGCAGCCCTTCCTCATTCTCCACACACTGTTTGCTCAGTCTGACTATCCACACAGGGCTTTTATTTGTCTAAAATGTATACCGAGAACCGCTGCTGGAATAGCTGATAAAGAGATAAGGTGTTTTTTTCTTTTTCTACTTCAAGTGCGCCTGCCACCATGTTTATACTTAACCTACACTTAACAGTGTGTAGGGTCACTGCCGAACTGAATTTAGATCTGTCTGCACAAGACTCTCAAAGTGGAGACATGAGTTAACACTTTGACGCACCATTTCTTTGGAAGCTGCATTCAAACTCGATAAGTAATTTCAGTTAGGCATCAACTACATCACTTTCCAACCCAGTTTATGTAATAATGTTTGCATACAGACTGATTTTAATAAGTCCTTTTTTATCCCATAGTGAAAAGAAACCAAGACATGTTTCAAATGATATCATTGTCAACAAACGATGACATAATTTTCATTTCTGGCTAAACTTATCCTTCAAGCTGCATCTGTGAGCCGCAGGGTAAAGGTTAGAATGAATGACTGTCTTGCTTTAGTTTCTTGACCTTTCCAAGTGCAGTAAAACTCGAAACCATGGTAACCGTTGAACATTCCTTTTGGCATCTCTTTGTCCTGACATCTTCTGTCTCCTGTTCACATCTCTGAGTTTTTAGTTGGAATCCTTCAGGACCCATGACTCACCATACTCGGTGTACTGCCAACTACTGAGATCTAAAGAATAATGTCATCATTTATTGCAGTGGGTTTGGCAGAAGTTCAGTGGTCTTCTTACTACAAGCATATGAGAGAGATCTGTAGTGCTCTTTATGTGTAGTTTTGATGATAAATGAAGTGACTAATTCTTCTTAAAAATGTCCAAACATTTGCCCACATATAATCAATTTTTTCGTCAAGGTTGAAATGAAAAACTGACTGTACACAGACAGGCCTTTTCCCCAGCTCTGTGTCATTGGTGTCTCCTTAGGCAAGAATTTGAACCTTTGCCATTATTTCTGTTCTTTGGAAAGGTCACCTGGTTTTTGGTTCATGTGTGAGCAGATTTAGAAATAATTCAGTTGAATACATATGGCTGCAAAACAAGTCTACTGTGTTACCTTTGAGGCTGTATTGTTAAAAAAACATCTGTCCAAAAAATATGTAACAGAACACAGATTTTAGTCCAGTCAGCTGACTCTGTTTCAGCCAAAAGGCTATCACATAGAAACAAATGATTCATGGCTTTTACATAACCTAAAAAAGTCACTTTCATGTAAACTCAGGAAAGATAGCCATCTATTGAGTCTTTAAACAAAATATGGCCATTAGGGTCTCAAAAACCCTCGAGGCCTTAAATATTAATTTTTAGTTCCTATTATATTTCATCTCTCATTTTCAGCCTCCTTAAATAGTCAAGCTTTGCCCTTCAGTTCAAAATCACCTGAGAACTAACAAGTGAAGTACTTTGGCACTGTTACACATGCACTTTCGTTAATGAGTTTGGCTTCTCAAAGTGTGGTTACGGCCGTTTTAGCAAAACGGTTCATCAGAGACCGGTAGGGAATCAATCTTACTGATTAATGTTGGTGAGACGGCCCTTGCATGAAGAACAGCAACTTCCCGCTGCTCTACCCAGACTCACGC
This sequence comes from Triplophysa tibetana, assembly GCA_008369825.1. Lineage (NCBI taxonomy): Eukaryota > Metazoa > Chordata > Actinopteri > Cypriniformes > Nemacheilidae > Triplophysa > Triplophysa tibetana. The sequence goes on along the minus strand of CM017917.1, from coordinate 9,417,386 downwards.
CTCTATGCATTTGTCATTTACCGATGAGGCCTGTCTTCTTGAAAATGGCCTCATGAATTTGATTATACAATGGCTCTTAGTCATGGTTTAATGTGAATGTCATCTATGACAAGGAGAGGTTATTTGGTGGCTTTGCAACTAATTTGCGACTAATTTCAGCAGATAATAAAATAGTGATTATTATGTTTATCATTTTTCAAGCATTGTGTTAAGAGTGTGAATCTTTTAGACATGATATTAAGTGGTGTGGGTTCTTTTAATTGGGGAAAAAATTGAGGTGAAAGCATGATCACACATTTAAACTCGGCCTATCAGGCTGAAATATTATATTGTAACATCTCCTTGGCTGGTACCAAAAATATCTGTTAACTGTATCTATAATGTCTGGCATGAAGTAGCTGTCTATAAACAGACACCAGGGAAAACACTAACCATGTTATTCAAAGATTTTATTTGTAGCTTAGCTTATCACTTTATACATATGAATAGTGCAGATCACAGCTTTCACCAACTTGTCTCCATCTTTTAGCACCATCATCATGATTTTATTCCTAAATTACAAGATTTAGTAGCATAATAGAGGGAATATTTGACATAAAATTCTGGACACGATGTTAGAACATTTTTGTGTTTCTAACATCAGCGATCATTCATAAAAGGATTGATGCAAAATGTATTATGGGAGGAGCACAGGATGGACAAATAGATGCCCACCCCAGCTGGTGTGATTCTTGGCTCGTATATTTCCCCTTTTGTCTCGTAGTGTTGTCTGCGGTGCTAGATCACCCTCCACTTTACAACATTAATCTGCTTCCAAGCGATTCACTTAGCTTTGTAGGTAAATTTATAACCAAAATGGCTGTGACCTAACTGAGGAATAGTAATGGCCTTTTGTAGGTAATATGGTGTTGATGTCAAAATTTAAAAGCAGTATTTAACATATAAATAATTTATATATGACATCATCTCAAGATTTGTTTTGCAACACATCATCCTGCTATAGGAATTTTTGGCCTTTTAATATCACTGTTCTAATAGTCAGTTGATCATTTTCCTATTCCAGGACTGTTATTCAGAGCCATCTTTAAAGAAACATCGATATTAGATTTCCCTTCACAAAACAAAAATATTAAAATGTACTGGAGCATGCAATGCAATATATTAAATAATATATTTCTATATATTCAAAGTAAATCAGTAGTTTTCAGTATATGTAAAGCAGCAATTCCTTATGTAAATATATTGTAATATCGTAATATAGTACTAAATAGTATTATTCATTCAATAAATCAAATATATACGTATTACATTATTTGATATACTGAAAGTTGATAGCATATATTGTATATTTGTATACGGATTGACATTAAAACATCAGTGACCCACTTAAAGATAAAACTTACACACAGCATACACATAAATAACAAAATAACAGCACTGATGATTTCTCTTACCAACACACATGTGACAATACAGTAATAATTGTCACCAACGATGATGATACTCCGTTATACTCTACTACCACTAAGATACATGCTAAAAACATCATGCCACTGTTATGGCACCATGTTAACTGTGATAATATCTTTTTGGTGCTGTTTTTGTGCTTACCTGTTAGCTGTTATCTACAGGTTTATCATGTGTATTGACAGAACTGGATGTCTGTTAAACTAAAATGTGTCGCTAAGCTCTGCTGAGAATGGGAACTGCATGCTTTGCTGGTTTTCCTCATGGATGATCTGCGAAGCTCCGCTGTGAGCATGCAGGGTTCCCCTTGAAGAAATGTATGATTTACCAAACCGTGTTTTTCGGGGATAATGTCTCAGTTTTCTTTTACAGCTTTGCAGGTTGTTTGCACCCACACAGCAGAATCAGTGCTTCTTAACATGTAGCATTTCTTGTTTGAAAGTTTCATGGATTAAGCGCATGATGCTTGTAAGACAATGCTGAAAGGCAGTAGTGTCGCCTTTTGGGTTTGTAATTTGAAAGGCGAGTGTTGAAAGGGTGTTGTCAATAATGATTCAAACGCTGTAAAAATCTAGAACGCTCACAAAAAATACATATCTAGGAATTGGGAAACAACACCTGGCTCTGTTATTTCCAATTAAATGATTTATTATTGAGTATGTAAACGGCTCTGTTTTTAAATTAAAAACACTAGTATCTATTTTTGTTTGACACGTGTGCTTTGTGCTTAATTCATTGTTTTGATTTCCTTGGTCTGTTTTGATCTATGACTTATGAAAGTGCTAGCAGAGCATGTTAAGACTCGAATGATTCTCCAGACAAATCGTTTTATAAAAACAAACACCAGTTAAAAGTCTCTGTTCAAACGTTCTTTTCAGTATCAGATTTAAAGAAAACATGCTTGAGTCTTTGTATTTGAGAATAGCATCAAAGTACACAGTTTACTTGAGCGATACAGAGTTTTCGGTGCAGGCTTTTGTGTGCTTTAATCATACCTGGTTCTGTCACAACCTGAAGGATAATCAAATGTTCTGCCTCCTGTCTGGAACAAAAGGGCATATGGCACTCTGTATTCATCACACATCTGCTTGAGCTGGAAAGGTTTCCATGAGACCTTTACTTACCTTGAATAAATACGGTCTGATGGACTAGATTATTTTAGGCCTATTTATATAGTGTGAGTCCATTTATTTAGATATTTTAGTGTTAATTTAAAGGGGATTATCATCATCATGTCATTCCAAATAATGTAATCTTGACTTTTCTTTGGTGTTAAATGATTTCTTTCCTGAGTGACGTAAAGCACCAACAATTTCACTGCTGTCAAAAAAAAGCAGATTTTAAAGACAAAAAATGTATTTATACATAGACATAAATATAGTAGTTGTTGTCAGAATTAAAAATGACCAGGTTTGATTTCACATTAGCTACACAAGAGTCTGGCTTGTCTAATTTTCCCCCTCACTCAGCGAGCCATGAGTCTGAGGTAACAGCACAGTGTGAGATGTTCCTGCTTGTTCATGTAAAACGAGGGCGAACATTCCTTTCCCTTACACTGTACCTCTCTCACACTGCAGTATTAAAATCCTCTGCAACATTGAAGAATCCATGGAAAGATCCTTTGAAAGTCTTTTTTCAAGCAGTGGGGAACTATTCATATTATGTGTAGCATTTTATATTTGATCCACTATTTTCAGCTTTAGTAACAAGGCTATTGTTTTGGTTTGCATGCAGGCTGTATGCTGTGTTTCGGCCAGTCCGCCTTCTTCCGCTTCAATCACCCCGAGGAGGCTTTCCGAATGAAAAGCATGATGCCTGAAGGAGGACAGACAGGCAATGTGAAAAACCAGGCCCTCACAGGTAATGCAATATCCCACAGGAGAACACACCACCTATGTGGCATGAATTATCTAACGCTTACCTCAGCACACAGGAGTGGCAGTGTCCACAAAGACCGTGTTGTGTGTAGAACGTCATTTGTGTGGAAGACATGTTCTTGGAAATGTTCAGTGTATCTATTATGTTGTGATTTGATACACATATTAAGATCTCGGTCTTGTTTCTTACAGTTTTGTGTGTGGATGATATCTTGCATTTCATTATTAATGTATGCCACTTTCCATAATAACACTTTGGTTACTTGAATATTTAAACTATATTTGGGTTACACTAATACATGTATTTAAATTTAGAGTAGTATTTTAAAGTGATCGTTCACCCAAAAATGAAAATTCTGTTATCATTTAGCCTACTCACCCTCTTGTCGTTTCAAACCTACATTACTTTCTTTATGACAAAGAACACAAAAGAAGTTTTTTTTTGAGGAATGTCAGTAACTGTGTGATTACCTGATTACCATGAACTTTCTTCGAAATATCTTATTTTGTGTTCTGCGGAAGAAAGAAAGTCAGGAAAGAACCAATGCAAATCTACATGAATTAGAAGTGATATCTATGCTTTCTTTTAAAAGAAGAAATGGAGTCCGATTTGGTCCTAGAGGGTGTAGTCACATGGCTGAATGGTGTGGTTTGTTTCAGTAGCAGAGGAGGGTGCTTTACATGTGCGGCTGGGCATTAGTACCTTTCCGGTCAAACCGTTAGCAACACAAGCCTGCATGGGTCCTGTTTTGCACCATGCAACTTTTATGAGGAGCTCATTCCTGTTTACTGAGCACTCTACATCTTCCATTCCCATTGGAGCCAATGTTTTAACAGAGTATTTACAACTTGCTTTGAGTAGTTTTCCTGACTTTTCCTGTTATGTGACAGAAACAGACTAATTTTGCACGTAAACACACGTGGTGTAATGCGTTTCCTAAGTTGGTAATATATAACTACACTTTGGAAGACTTTATTTGTGTTTACGGTATTCCTTTTGCATTCCCTTTCAGGATTCATTGTAATGTCAAAAGGGCAGTTTGTTTAGAGAAAGTATGACCAGAACTATATTATTAGAAATATGTATGTATTACAGCATTTGGTTGTAGTTAGGCTCTCTGTGTGCTTTTGACATCTGTTATTTGTTAACAAACGGAGAATTTATAGAGGAAAAGAACCCCCTGACTCTCCGCTCCACACTTTCTCTGTGCCAAATCTATTTCCTCGTCCATCTCATTTCGAGTCCAGACAGCTATGTTGGCCACGCTCTGCTTATTTAAAGTTGAGGGGATATCTTTTACAATATCTATATTTATCTTCCCACCCACTCTAGGCGTCAATCCCCTCCCTACTCTTCCCCTTACATTCTCCCAATATCCGGCTTGTTTTCACACAGCTGGTCCACTGGAGATTTTTGATGATTTTTCCGAATTGCCCATAGCAAATTTAGGTTTTATTCACAAATGCATTATTCCACAAACTAATATTTAAAACCCTTATGAATATTACCCGTGGTTCTGTAGTAAGTGTGTTTTGGCAGATTATCATTTGTATTGCCATAGTTTAACGACAAATATCTGTCATATAGGCTACGTATGATGAGTGTGAAATGTCCTGTTTAAAAGGTTAAAAGGTTTATTTATTTATAAATTATATACATTTATTTTACAAATAAATCATATTTTATTAGCTAGAACTAAAAATTTTAACTATTTTACCAAAGCTTAACGTTTCTTCATGTGGTTAAACCCAACGAAGACGGAAGCACAGTCTGTGTTTGAATAGATCAGGAAAAGGCACACTGTCGCTTTAAGACAGAAGTCCCCGCCCCCCGTGCAGCAGTCAGTCACATCAGCACCGTGGACAGGGGAGGGCGGGGGACTCGGCTGCGGTGTAGCGGCGCAGGGTGATCTAAACCCGGCTGTAATATCTCAACGACAGCGTTTTTCACTCCTGCCTGAGTATTTTGTAGCCGGTACAGCTGGCCTAGCTTCACAACCGAAATGAAGGACTCGTATATTTGAACCTGAAGTAGGTTATGGGTTAAACAGCAATACAAAACCGCTTAGCGTTTCCTCAGGCGTGTTCTCATCTGTAAGTACTGTAATTATAGCCACTGTATACGTATGTCTGATCGCTATCCGTACGTATGTAGCTTATGCCTTTTTATGCTGTTTTGTACGCGATTGTCAAGTTGAAGGCTGTTATTTATCATGTACCTATGATTTATCATCCGCAGTCTTTATGCGTTCGTGGCTTCTTGACATCGATTCTTTGCCTTTTCTTTTTTTTACCGGCGATTAAAAGAAGTCAACAGAATTTAAAGGGCATGCCAGAGGCATCGGCAGCTGTTTTCATTTATCCATTACTTTATAATAATAAAAAACGCTGAGGGGAGTTGAGTTGAGCATTATTTTTGAGGAGTTTTTTTGTAGAGATCGTTTTGAAATAATAGACATTCAGAAAAGCAAACACTAGTTTGGCAGATCATTAATGTTGAAGTTTTCAACTTTGATCGATCAGTTCTGAGCCTTAGAATTAATGTGACACACAGATGTTCATAAACTATTAATGTCATTTACTCTATATTGAATACATAATATCCTGTATGTATTTTACAATCACAAAGCATTCACATCTGAAGTTTTATAAAACTACTTGATTTTTTCTGCTACGTTGACAAGGAAAAATCACATGGTATTGAGGTTGTGTTAAATATGATATTGGTGACTATCTTTGTTATCTTTTGTTATTATCTGATGGACCATTTACAATGAAGCTGGTCAGTCGCATGAGAGATTTATTGAATTACCAGGGCTGTCTGAGATTAAGCTATGTGGGAAGATTTTCATTTGATGTTTATTCTTTCAAGCTGGTGGAGTTACTCTATGAGTTTCCATTGGGTAACCAGTTTCTTTTCTTGGGCTTTCATTTTATATGGCTTGAATTCTGTGGCCATTGAATGAGAGTTATAGATTAAATGCACCTCTGCTGTTGTAGGTATTTGCATTAAAGCTCGGGTGTAATGATGAGGATAATAATTTGGGTTAGGTGAGGGAGCCAAGTGCATCACTCATAAGAACTTTTCTTGTGTTATATATTCAAGTTGGCTTACCTCCCCGTTTTGAAGGATTTTTGCATCTTTGTATAGTAATAGCTTATGGTTTTTCACTTCTTTTTCAGATTCTGAGAACCTGGTCAATGGGAACCACCCGTCAGGTGCACCAGAATCTTACCTGGTTACCAACAAGAAAGTGCGCCCGGAACACAGTGCCATTGTCAGTTCCATTGAGAAGGACCTTCAGGACATTATGGACTCATTAGTCATGGATGACCCACAGCCGTCGTCCTCTAAGAAACCTTCTGGCCAGCCCATCTCCCAGTCTCCACTGTCCCCCATGTTAAATGGAGGTGGCCGATTCCTTCTCTCTCCTCCAACGAGCCCTGGTGCTATGTCTGTGGGCTCCAGTTACGAGAATACCTCCCCTCCTTTTTCCCCTCTCTCATCCCCATCGCCGGCCAGCAGTGGCAGCTACAGAAGTCCATCTCCAAGTGGTTGTCAGGACCAGATTCACATGCTTCCTCCTGTGCCAGTTAGGTCCTCCAGTTACAATTACACCAGCCACCCACCCATACCTCAGCCACGGACTATACTGCCCAACGGCGGCGGTGGTGGGCCAAAGGTTCCTGAGAGTCCAAGACTTCAGAGAAAAGCTCTATTAGAAGCATCGCAGAGCCCAAAGCCTGCCCGCAGGGTCTTGAACCAAGATAACTCGGGGGCTGAGAGCCCTTTAAAGATTACCCTTCTGCCCTCAATCTCAACCACTCCAACTGACGCCCCATCTGTCAGTCGGTTGCAAGTTCCAGGAAGCCCCAGACTAACCCCGAAATTCTCTACTACATCTCCATCATTCTCACCCTCCAGAACTAAAGCTGCTATTGTGCTTCACGATCGACCCTCAAGTCCCTTCGGGGAGCAGCCTCACCCAGATTGCTCCTCGCTGTCCAGCCCCTCTCACCTGCACTCCCCACCCTCCCGATCCTTCCAGCCTCCTTTGGATCCCATTGTCCATATCATTCAGGGCGGACCTCCACACCAACGCACACTGCAGCCTCCTGAATCTCCGCGGCTGGCCCGCAGGAACCTTGAAGGGAGCAGCATGAGGGAGCTTCCCCCTCTCAGCCCATCCATGGCTCGCAGGGGGGTCCCTGTGCCCCCGGGAGCACTGGCAGGAACCCTGCACACTCCGGAGAGCCCATCCCCGAGAACTGTCTCAGAGAGCCCCAGACTAAGACGGAAAGCAGGGTCTCCTACAGAGGACCAGTTCAGCCCCCGTGCGGTGCGTGCCCGTAGCCCCTCGCCCACCTCGGGAATGATGGGGGAGGGCGGCGGGCGGAAGGCCAGTTTTGGGAACTCGCTCTCTTCGGCCATCAGCTTGGGTTCTCTGCCTGGATCATCGCCCCGCTCGAGTCCGAGAAGCCACAGGAAGATGTCAGCGGGCCACAGGGACCTCCGGATGCCTCACCCTGGCATGAGAGAGCGCAAAAACAGCATCACGGAGATCAGCGACAACGAGGATGACCTTCTGGAGTATCATCGGTGCCAAAGAGAAGAGCGACTCAGAGAGCAGGAAATGGAAAGGCTGGTGAGTGAGACACATACATTACTCATATAACTCTGTCTTTCGTATTATGTTTGCCACCTCCTAGTGGTTTTTACATGCCATGTAGGATCCTGTCTCTACATGTCTTCTGATGATATGTAAATTGCAAGTTTCTACAGTTAATATAAGCTCCTGACCTCCTCACTACTGCAAACCGATAGCTGAATCTACTTACACACCTCAAACTTCAGCAGTGCTTATTTCCTTCTGTTGAAAATATAGAAAATTAGGAAGAAATGTGAGAACTGAAGTACTACGTTGACACACTGACTAATCCCTTTTTTGAGTGAGACACATACATTACTCATATTACTCTGTCTTTCATATTATGTTTGCCACATCCTAGTGGTTTGTACATGTCATGTAGGATCCCGTCTCCACATGTCTTCTGATGATAAGTTAATTGCAAGTTTCTACAGTTAATATAAGCTCCTGAGCTCCTCACTACTGCAAACCGATAGCTGAATCTACTAACACACCTCAAACTTCAGGATTCCTTATTTCCTTCTGTTGGAAATGGAGAAAATTAGGAAGAAATGTGAGAACTGACGTAGTACGTTGACACACTGACTAATCCGTTTTCGTGCTGCGGCAAAGGGTTTTGATTTTACCATGGCAACTCCATTGTTTGTTGTCTCGCAATGAGAGGTAGGAGGGAGCGGTAGACATCTTGGTCCAGTTTGGTGCCCAGAATGAGGCGGTTGACACAAAGGCCCCTGTGAAGTTTTATATGTTTTTGAGTCTGAAACAGCACTCGTCTGGTTCGCGTGTAATAACCTTTTGTGGCGTTTTATTCGCTTTAAAAAAGGAGGTGATCTAATTGATGGTACAGACAGGGATGTGCTTAAACGGTCAACAGCAAATATTGTGTACGTTATCCTCTATAATTTCCTTCTTGCTCGATAGAACAATAAACAATGGCTTATACTTTTGCTTTATTTCGACAAACAAGACGGTTAAAACTAATGCCAAAATAATAAGCTACAATAAACTGTAAATGAATAAGATGACGTGCAGATTCATTTCTGCCTTTCTCAAAAACAGAACAGATTTCAGACAAACAATAAATGACCTTTGGTTCAGACCTTTTCTGAGAGACATTTGCAAAATGCAGAGTGTAAATAGCATAGTGTATATTTTTGTGTTAACACAGTCGCCACGCCAGTGAGATAAGATTGCTCATAAAAGACTTGAATGATCTGTCAAGTTTTAGCAACTGCATGACTGTCAGCGGTACCATCACCCTCATTTCCGTAAATGTGATTTTGCAATTCTTTTGACATGGTCTGTTGACATGGTCTACAGGGTTCATTACCAAACAGCCCTCATCTATAAAGCACTATGACAAACACATTAGATTTTCACGCATCAGACGTGCATATCAGCCGTGTTTTGCTCATTTAACTGCCTTGTGGCTCCTGCAGAGTGAAAGCTGGAGGCCGCCTAGCATCACAAGCAGTAATTTGCTTCGGGGACAGTAGTAGCAGTTCATCTTCCCCTGGCAGCTGACTGTCAGATGTAGGAGAGGTCAGGACAGTGGGTCACATTTGTGGTTCAGATCGTGAAACAGCGCACATGTCTCATGAAGTAATGGAGAATGAGACGATGGAGCTGTGGACTTATCTCCTCACTGTAATGAGCTCACTGTTGAGTGAGACGGCACTGTAGCTTTGCCAAAGGTTTCCATTAAACCTTATAGTCATTGTGCTTGTGCCAACCCAGAGAGAGCAGTTATGCCTCTGACTGAAACTTTATGCATAATTTAGACAGAATCCTTGACTTTTGAAACCACAAGGGCATTACATTTTGTTCTTTTGTGGAGTTAAATATATACAATAAAAAATATGCAATAAATTCAGTGACATGCAATTTACAAAAGGTAAACCATGAATCTATATCAAAACTATATTTAACTACTGTATATAAATTTTGCAATGATTAATGAAACAATTGAGACCATTGTCAGTTGAGACCATATTTTCATAGTGTTGGTGAATTATATTTTTGTGTTCAATTTACATTTGACTGAAGAGCTAGTCCGGACTGCAGTACATAATGTTTCCTCTCTAAACTGCCACAAGGTTCCAGAGGCACACATGGTTTCCTTAGATACAGCCTTGGCACACACACTTGGCATATGGCATCAGTCACTAGAAAACCGTCAGTCAGCTGGAGTGCCATACTGATGCCAGGCCTGTTAAGGATGACCTCGTTTTTTTAATCGAGAGCTCCCACGATGACATCACATTTCCATTACTCTATAAAACTGACATTTGCTGCACAGTAAAAGCGGAAAAAACAGCGAGGACGTTTTATTGAGAAGTATTTTTTGGAAAACAATCTATTTTTTATAAAATATTTGTTTATTATTAAACATGCTATTTTAAAGAACCAAAAACTCTCTTTACTCTCTAAAAAAGGACCATAGACCAGTGGTTTTAAAATGGGGGGCAACGGCTCATAATGGGACCGCAGCTGACTTCCAAGGGGATCTCAAGATGACAAATGTTTTCAAATCAGACAAAATTAGTAAGATATTAGTTATTATTTGGCCATTTTCATAATAAAAGAAAAATTCTGGTCAATGTCAAGCACTAAAATGTTTTATTGGGTAGAATTGCTGTTTTGTGAGTGAGAGGGGGCTCTTTGAAAATAGAAAACCACTTGGAGGGCCTTGAAGTCAAAAAAGGTTGAGAACCCCTGTTCTGGACTCAATTTGGCAGTTTGATCTCATACTGCTTTATTTGAGTGAGTCAGAAACAAATTCTTTAGATATTGGAAAGATGTATGATGCATTGACATAATCACTTTAAAAGAAACATACGTTGATGTAGATTTGTTGAAGTTGGATGCATTGCTTACATCACTGGATATAGAAATTCGGGATGCAACTGCCTTTTAGATACAGTATGCCTTTTTACATGTCTACATGAGTAGAATGAAGACATACGCTCCATGACTTTATTGGGTGGTCAGACAGACAGAGGGGACATGTGTTCTGAGTGACAAGCACTGTTCTCATGGATTAACACACTTAATATAGCATCATTCACTAGTCAGTTTACAAATACATTACCTGTGTCTGACATTTCTCATCAACGCATCAAATTACCTTTCAAGATCAATTTATTTGAGCCATGCTATCAACATTAAATTTGATTAATTTGAAGAAATCTTGGAGATAACCTGATTCTTAAATGAAGCTTAACTAAGGTCTCCATATATATCCTGAACATTCTCTGGAGCTAAACATTATTTAGGCACCCTAAAGGATGCTAACCAGTTATCTTGATGATGTCAATGATCTGGGGCTATACTGTATTATTTTGCACTAGAGTCGCATTGTAGAGGTCTAATATTAACCTTTATTAATCAGTTGCTGGGCTGTGCCTGTCTTGTGTTCCTTGACCAGGATCGTGAAGGCACTTAAAGAGAGAGAGACCTGTTTGTTGTCTGTTGCCTGGAAGGATAATGCATCCCTAATGTGAACAATATGCTATTATTTAGTGTTAATATGCGAATGTATTATTCTCAGGTTAATCCAAAGCAGAAAAAAAGACCTCTCTGAGTACAGCATGTTTAAAAAAAGTTTGTTTGATTTAAAGCCCCATGAAAGTAGCGTAGGAAGCTCCTCTCGACCAGACCATATATATAATAATGAGTATGTGTATGATTACACAAACATTATTATTAAATACATAATTTACAGAGCTAGCAGGAAAACAAGTTGCCTCGCCTGAAGGTTTCCACGGGGCTTTAAAGAGATGCTATACCTAAATGCTAAAATTCTGCCATTTACTTTAATTGACTGCACTTTCTGTCTATTCACAGAGATATTTATTTGGCTTCAGAAGATTATGATTATAGGACATGTGACCTGTCCCATGGACTGCTTTCAGGCTGTTTTTATATCCTTTTTATGAGGCTTGAAAGCTTCGGAACCCAATACATTACAATCAATCTTCAGTTTTTCTTTTTTGTGCTTTCACGTTAATGCAAAATGACAAGTCAGCAGAGGCATCTTACAAATAACAATTTTGAATATACAGTTATAGGAAACCTGAATTCTCAGGGTCAGAGAAAGGCTGGAAAATGATTGTATGAAACTAAATTGTGACTGTTTTTGGCGAAGAAACCTTATGATAATGTTAATACCTTATTCATCTTTTATTAAGTTAGACACAACACAGCCCAATGGAAATCATGAGCTGAGGTTTTTCGGTTCATCTGAGTCCTGAGGGACGAGAGAAGAGTGTGAACAGTTCTTTGCTTATGCTTTATTAACAGCTTCTTGTGTCAAAACTGAAAAGCAAGACCACAGTTGTGTTTGCATTCTCTGGAGCTATTTTTATATTTCTTCACAGTTTGGTTTAAATGCTCAAATACTATTTGTTGGTTTGATTTATTAATGGTAGCCTACCTTTCAGCAAATACCTAAGACTATACTGTTTAGAGTCTACTCTTTAGTACCATGGTACGTGCTAATGGTAACAATGATTCAAGGACTAATATGAATCTATACATTTGAACTCTAAATGCTTTATTTCGAAAATGAAGCACTGTTCCCTGGTTTACAGCTGCAGTTCTGTCTCAATACATGTCTCATACATCTGTCTCAATTTATTTTTAGACTTGTAAAAGTATAATATGTGCTGCTCAAACTCTAATGGGAAATCAGATGTTGCCGCTGGTGTTCAGCAGGAACGGAAGCTCCTATTGTTTTTTTGGTAATATGCAGTTTTTCCGAACATATTCAGAAGGGCTTTGTTTGTGAATTTTAAACATTGCATATTTCAACAACTGAAGTGTCGGCGTAAGATGTTTGCAGGAGGTCTTAATGCTACTGTGTTTGGTCTAGTCTGTAGTTTGTGTTTGATAATGAATTAACTGTGTCAGCTATGAAAATAGAAAGTACTGTTTTAAAGGTGAAGTGTCACATTGTTATGTGCTATACCTGCTTCATTTACACAAGCAGCCTTCTATCTGTCATCATGAAATTTTCAATATTCCATGAAAAACTGCCATGTTGCCATTCACTTGAAAATAAGCACCTGACAGCACTGATTTTTTTTACCATTGTAAAGTTTCTTATATTTATTATGAAGATCCAGAATGGAACTGAGGTCATTCTGGCAGTAAGAGTGACACTGTGGCCCCGCCACACATACGGAGGCAGTGTAAGGTCGAGGACAGCAGGAGAGAGGCTCCGTCATAGCAGGGGGTTTGAGTCTCCGGAAGAGCTTTAGACAGGGGTGTAAGTATTTGGAAAGAAGACAGAAGGAACATGCTGGAATGCAGGAGCTGCATCTCCAGTGCTCTTATTGGTTGAAATCTGAGGGCCATCGCGTAGTTTACACTTGGACTCCCAATGTTTCTGTTAACCGACTATTTTCAACCTCACACATATCTGAGGCATTTTTATTTTGCATTCACGCCACAGCAGATTCCAGCTCAATTCTGATTGTTTCTTTGTGTGTGGCACAACTATGTTTTCGATATGAATGTTGTGACGATTTAAATGGCAAATAATGTAGAATTTTGTCTTTTCTAAATACATTTTTGTAACATTTGTATTTCTTCGCTGGACACATACGAGTCAGAGGGAGAAGTTCACCTTGTCAGGACACCTACACACTCGCCAAATACAGTCGTAGCGCGCAGGGAGGTTTGCAATCAGAGAGGATCAGTGGAAACTTTTAAGATTCTTTCCATCTAATTTTTAGCATGCATGTAGTGTTTGACTGAATTGTAATTTTCAAGTAAACAGTATCCATCACGGCTGATTATTTTTTTGTCGATGGTACATCGATGGTACATCGACAAAAATGATTTCATAATTTTGATGAGATACTATTATAAATTAAGGAGAATACTTATTATATACAATGTGTAGCAACTTTGACTGGCACTGTATTCCGCACAAACCTTTGTGTTGCCACACAACCACCCGAGATGTAGTGAAATTGCTTGTAGTCCTACCTACATGTGTTTACACACACACAGAGAGAGAGAGAGCGAGAGAGAGAGAGAGAGAGAGAGAGAGAATGGGTGTGTGCTGGAGGCGAGGGTGGTGACTATTTGTTCTGAGCATGTGTGTATGTGTGAGTTCTGGAAAGGTTCTCAATGAGGAAACAACTAAGACTATCACACAACAGTGTTACATTTAAATTAATTTAACACATCACAATGAGGGTGAGTGATTTTTATTCAAATCTTTTACAAAATTTGTTGTAATGCATATAACAGTTGATTTTGGTGCCGCTTTACCATAGAACTGAAAACTATTGAAAACAAAGTATTTGAATTTGTGTTAAGTTTGCAACATTTTTCAATATCACTGTGTAAACTGTTGTCAGCATTCAATCTGATAGTATTTATTCTGTGTGCTTGTTATGCTTTCTGTTTTGAGAATTGAGTTAAAGTGTATTTCTTTGAGTATTGCATTAGCCTGTCTTTACACCACAGTGTATTGCTTTAGAAGTGCTCAGGTACCCCCTATTTTGTTTTGAAACACACATTCTGCTATAAACCGGATCCGAAACGCAGTGGGGCCTAGATGAAACCAGATCAAATGATTTACACTCCCCCCTACGGTTCATTATGGGCTTCATGTGCACCAGAGATCTTTTAAAACTCAGGTTGTGTAAACTGTTTCCTTACCCTGGGGTGACCTGTTAATGACAGCTACAGAAGACCCTTTAAACCCATAAAAGAGTTTTGCACATTGGGTCCGGCCTAAATGAGAAATGAAAGAGTGCTTTTAAGTGAAGACAAGTCTGCTTATGCTTACAAGAATACAGAGCTTGTTGTGGGTTCGATCCCAGGGTATTGCAAATGCTTACGTATAAATGTATAGGATACTACCATGTAAGTCACGTAGGATAAAATCGTCTGCCAAATGCATAAATGTAAATAGTGGTTTTAAAGTATGAAACATTTTATGCCTTATTGTGTTTGACAGATTTTGAAACTAAAGTCCCTATCTGGGTCATGTTGCCCTTGGCTTCGGTGTGGATATAATTTGTTGTTAATTGTACAAGACACTTTCTGTTGTATCACCCGTCACGATTAGAAAGGAAGAGGTGAGAAGAGGAGAGAAAGCACAGGGGCTTTAATTTTTTTGTTTAATTTTGACGATGAGAGCGAGCAATGTCAGGTGAAGACATGTTGATGTATGATTCATGTAATTGAAAATTGTCCGGTAAAAGTAGCTCAACTTTGAAAAGGCACAGTTTTGAATAACGAAATTTAAGCCAAAGTTTTTCCTGGTGTTTCAAAAGCTTGTTTAGTATGTACATCGGTGCAGTGATGGCATTGCCGCTGTACTTAGGGTCCTGTCTTTTGGTATTTTCATGGTACTGAAATGTCTAGAGTTATATCATGGTTTTTTGGAAGTAGCTTTTTGACTGAGGTTATTTGGTGTTTTAAGTTCATGGAAAGAGTTGGAGAAGATCCTCTTCACCCACGTTCCTCTTGTCAGTGTGAACGCTGTGATCTGGATTCAGTGGGCTGATGATGATTACAGGCTCAGTTAATTGAGGGTTTGGAGAACACTCATCTCAGTACTTCACAAAGCACACTTAAGTTTATCCTCTAGAGCACATCAAAGAGAGGCTCAGCTTGTTTGATACCAGTGTGGATCTTTTTGTTTATCTTCATTTTCTGGTGTGGATTTAATTGTGTGCAATTATTTTATGTCCTGGAGAAAGGTTTTCTAGCTGGGGTTTTTGATGGAACTAAAGCGACTTTTGAAAGAACTACAAAAATAATTTAATAAACAAAATTTAACTAAAGTACATCTTTTCAAATTCTAGGTGAAGGGTGGCTACTTTGAAGACGCTAGATACAACATGTTTGTAATTTCTCTTGCATGCATATATAATTCTTATGGTCACAACTGCTATATTTTTTAACTTTGCTTTTATTCTTAAATGTGGAAATGCTATTAATAAAGAATTATTAAGTGTTTCAAAACCTGAACAGTAGTGTATAAACAGCCATGAAAAAAAACTTTCAAAATCAGTTTTCTGATTTAAAAATGTACTATTTAGTTATGTTTTTAGGTAAAATGTTGTTTCCTCCTGTGAACTACAAACAATATTTATGCAGAATTTCAAAAAAAAATATTGTTTCCATAAGCATCTATTTGCAGAAAATAACAGAAGATGTATTCAGACATTAAAAACTTCAAATTAAACAAGTTCATATGCACTTTTAACCAATACAACAGTAATTAATATTATAACATGTATTTAGTAAAATTCCAAAAATGTTTATTAATTTATGTTTAAGTTAACCTCAATTTTAATCACATTTTTCATGTGTCTGGTCATGCTGTCAATCTTTCATTTTGCTTTTGGATTGTTTTGTCACTCCTGAGTTTTGATTTTGTTGAAGTTCATCTGACACTGGATGGGAATGACCACCATACATCTAGAATTGCTGATCAAATTAAAATTTGGAATGGTCTCTAAATTTATTCCACGGCTTTATATCTAAACGAGCAGGCCACCTTTTATTCTTAAGTGGCTTCATCCAATCATTGAATATATTCAGTTATTTGCAAATTACATGTGGTGCTTTGTGACTTATTTTTTAACCCTTTTGAAATGCTGCTCAATTATAAACCACAAACAGATTAAAAAAAGTAATATACTAAGTGGTTGAATTAGAAACAATATTTAAATAATTAATTGCAGAAAAACAAAACAAAAGGGGTCACCTGGCATTTTTTTGATATCATAAAGCATTTTCATACCCAAGCCCACAAAGATCCTGCTAATCAGCAGGAGTCGGAGCCTCAGTCTGTGATAAATACCCTGAAATGGTCAAAGGTCAGACTGAGAATGTGTCTTTGAGGTGGGTCCCACTTGCTCAAGGGGGCAGCTGTTACCACCTTCAGACCCCCCAGGCAGCCAATCAACACAAGCTCTGTGAAGTCACACGGCCGTTTCAGAGATCTTTGAGTAGCCTACACTTTTGAGAGCCTGTTCTGACAAGCGCTGTGTGCAATCTCATTTGAGGACAGGGTCGTGATAAGAGTCGCTCCAGACAGTGGCGCTTCTTTTTCTTTCCTGTCCTCTCATCAGATTGGCATCAGCGGGACGCTCAGTGCCAGAGGCTGGCGCAGAGGAAATTAGATAACACGAGGGCCGCTTTTGCCACCCCTGACTCATCTAATGGCTCTTCTCTTTTGTAGGAACGACAGCGATTGGAGACCATCTTAAACCTCTGTGCGGAGTACAATAAGGGCGACGGGCCGCCGGGCGATCTGGGCAGGATGGGCGTCTCTGGGCTCGGCTCAAGGGAGGGGCTTAACGTCAGACGTCCTTCTGTGGAAAGCATGAACAGCATTTCCTCAAGAGTGGCGCAGAGATACCTGAAGGAAGACTGCAACAGCAGTGAGGGCACACAGCTCAACGGACGAAACCCGACAGGTCTGCTGAACGGACAGAATGGACAGGTCAGTCATACTTTCAAAAGTAGTAGGTGGTTTGACATAAGAACACAAGTAAATTGTGTATGATGTGTGTTCAGGCAGAGGACTCAGGATCAGCCAGTATCGGCCGTCTGGAACTGGGATACCTGGAGGAGGAGCGGGTTCGAGTGCTGGCAAAGGTAGATGAGCTGAAAGCACGCATCACAGAACTGGAACAGCAACTTCAGGAGTCCAAACAGGAGGTGAGCCCCTCTCACTGGGTATAAATTAAGCTGCTTATTGAATCAAATTTTAGAACTTGATTCACTAAATGAATTATGCAGAAAATGTAATGAAGCAAACACACTCAAGTAATCTGGGCCGAGTGCAGTTTGCACAGCAGTTTCTTACCTGACTTACATGGAAAGGAAGCGTGTTTGTGTTGGTAAGATTGACAGCGACTTATCTAAAATGTATATAACCGTTTATATTTTTTTAATTAAAAATGTCTATGTTGTTTATCTTTCTCTAGCTTCAAACATGGCTTTTAAACATGGCTATGTAGACTGCACTTATAGTTAGCTCATTGAATAATGATAAAAGCATCTCCTAAATGAATACATTTGATAGTGACTGTATCATTACACTGTACGTGGCTTTTTTAGTACATTTAGATCATTGTCAAACATGATGTGGTATCTGTAGGGCCATTTAAATACACTAAAGGATACACAGGAAGTGCTTTCCTAATTACATTGGATAAGGAACAGGAAGTGATGCGTACATGAACAGAAAATGTGTGTTTGCGTGGTCTGCATGAGAATTGCTCTATCTGGCGTGTTGATTCGGACAGGCGGAGATGGAGAGAGCTCTTCTGCAGGGAGAGAGACAGGCTGAGTTGGAGCAGATCGAGGCCGAGACGGAGATTATCAACCAGCTGCAACGCAAGCTCAGTGAAGTGGAGAACACCTTCCAGAGAGAGAAAGACAAGGTACATGCATGGACTTTTCCTTATTTATTTATAGAAGTATTGTGCCTTTCATGGTTATTTAAATCTTTTTAATTGAAAAGTAATTTTTCAATGCTTTAAAACAAGAATCGTAGTCGACTGATATATGTAATATGATGTACTGCATTTTAATGTTAGCAAAAGAGATATACAAGGTTGATGATCTCAAAATGGCCATGCACCTGTCACCCTTCTTTTAAGATATTGTTATTATAATTTATTATAAATCCTTGTTTATTAAAGAACAGTTTACCCAAAAAGGAAAATTCTGTTATCATTTATTCACCCTCAATTTGTTCCAGATTTGTATAAATGCCTTTGTTCTGATGAACAGAGAGAAAGATATTTGAAAGAATGCTTGTATCCAAACAGTTTTTGGCCACCATTGACTACCATAGTAGGACAATTTGTCAATTCTTTGTTTTGTTGAACACAAAAGTAATAAATAATTTTCCCATTTTCACAAGTGTAATGTTTTCATAAATGCCAATTGGAGCTTCCAATCCCCACCCGGACTGTTATGTGCTTTATATTGTTGAGCCTCTCTGGACTGAACAGCATTTTCTGGTCTCTGACATTCCTTAAAGGCAAACCATTCTGCAGGATGGCCATTCAAGGCCCATTCTGGTCTCTGTTGCCATCCTCAGGTAAACAATACCAAAGAGCGATAAGTCTCATCCAAACTAGCTGACAAATCCCTTTCCATCACATCCGGTCATTCCACATTTTTAAATAGAGGATCTGAAGATGATAGTCAAATTAAAACAACACTGACTGCTATTGGTTGGGTAGAACATAAGAATTTAGAGGTGCTTTTTCATTATCCTACCAGTGTGATGGTTCTCCTCAGGTCCTCTACAGAGCTTAGCGACACTAACAAGCCTTCATTAACCTCTAATGTCCTCACTGCTTATCTCTTCACTCACAGACTTCTCATACTTTCTCTCTATTGGGTTCAAAACTGTTTAGCTCAACACAATCTCTGGCTGTGGGATTATTTCATTGGCTTTGAGGGACAATAGCTCGAGTGGTGCGAGACTCAATCAGTTTTGTGTTGGCTTTGTTTTATGGTGCTTTTCCATTGCATAATAATGCACGGGTGCGGTACAGCTCACTTTTAAGAGGTTTTCCACAGTACCTAGTACATGATACTTCAGTACCACTTTGGTTGAGGTTCCAAGCGTACTGTACGGATACCAAAATGTGACGTGTTTACAGACAGATCAGCATTTATATAGTAATATTAGCATTTTGTTATGTGGTTTGTGACAGTAATATAGCGATTGAGACCCTAAACGCAATGCTAAATGCTACATTAGCTTACCCTCGTGCGCCGTTTAGCAAACCAAATGATCGTTGTCTGCTCTTTGCTGTTAGATTTCCCAAACTCACTGGTATTTTTAGCAGTATTTTGTTTTGATCCCCACGCACTTTGAAGCGGTACTAAACTGCTGTGGAAAAGCAAACTGAGGCCAAGTGAAGTGAGCTGTACCAAGCCGAGTCGTACTTAACCTGACGGTACCATGCAGTGTAAAAGTGCCATTAGATAGACTTTTCCTGCACACTGTTTTGGAATTCCAGTCCATTTCTCTCACCAGGTTCTGGGTTTCTCTGTTTATTTCAGTCTCTGTTTACTCTGTCTTTGGAGATTAACTCATTGAAGAGACATTTAAAGGGACAGTTCACCCCAAAATATACTTTCTGTCATTGTTTACTCATCCTCATGTCTTCAAATACTACACGATAGGTATGTGTGTGCAACAGACCAAAGATGAAGATAATTAGAAAAAAATGACTTTTGGTCTGCTTCTCAGGCAAAAATATGACTTGTTATATAGGGCATGGATCGTGTGAACCACATTTCCGGGGCTTTGCTTTCTCTTTGGGGCTAGAAAGCTCCAGTTCCCATTCAGTGTAATTTCATGGAAACAACATTGTGCCCTGAATTTGTAGAAGCTCGAAAATATTTTGTTGACATAGAGAAAACAGTTTTATAAATTAACTTAAACCCACACCAAACCACAACCCTGTCCATAACTTACCCCTAACATCAGAGAGAAATGATAGGGGACAAACAATGGTCTAGAAGCACCTAATCCTGGTTGTAAAATTAGATTTTAAATAAACTGTAAATTTATTTCTGAAATCTGATTGGTTGATTTAAATGTTGTCCCAGGGTCAACATGATGTTCTCCTAAGGATATCAACCACTTGGCAAAATCAGGAGAGCCATTTGTAGAAAGAGCCAACAATACATTGTAGGCCTGCAAGATTAATCGTTTTTAAACCGAAATCGCAATTTGAACGAGTGCGATGTTCAAATCGCAAAAGCTGCGATTATTTCGATTAAAAGGGCTTTAAATATGATAAAATGCAGCTACGTGTTATTTGACAGTTTGCTTCTGCAATTTTACGTTAAACCAATAGGGAGAATTTTAACACTTTAGTGATGCGCGGATGGCAGTTAAATCCGCGGGACCTGCGGATGATCCGCGGGTCGGGTAATAAAAAATACATTCAGATTAATTGCGGGTGGGTCTCGGGTGGATGATATCATATACAATATAAACACAATTTCTCAAAAAATACGAATATGTTTTAAATGCATTTTAATCAGGGGCTAATTTGTAGTAATTTAAAAGAAATGTGCGCGTGGGGGCGGTAGAGGATGGAAATGGAGGCAAAACAGATCCGAGAGCAATTTAAAAAGGGAGATTATATATATCAGAAAAAATTATACGTGCGAGAGGGTGGATAATTTATTTGAAGAAGCGGATGCGGGTGACATTTTAGCTTATCCGCGCATCTCTACTGTACATGCTTTTGAATAAGCAAAGAACGTCATTTGGAAAAGATGAGCGCGACCGGGAGCAGCAGTTCAAATTCGCAACAAAGTAAAGTCATGTCTGCTGAAGAGCAAAGTCCTGCAGCAGCAGATGACGTGGTACCTAAATGAAAAAGCAACGCTTATGTTTGGAATTATTTTGAAAGTCTGTGTCGACCTCGCGAGGCAACACAACCAATCTCTATCAACACCTGCAGAGGTATCAAAGACTATTCTATGATGAATGCAAGGCCAAAAAGTCCACAGATAAACCCACTTCGTCACAACAACCACCACAACTGACATCAAAGCAAACTTCAATTGCTCACGCGTTTGAAATAAGCACACCCTACGACAAATTTTCACAAGGTACAGCAAAATAACAGACGCCATACATAACTGTAATTGTTTACAGTGTGTTTGGGATCTTAAAAGTTTAAGGTTTTGTTTATACTTGTTAATTTAACTATTTAAGATACTATTGTTCTTCTCTTAATTTGTCATGACATTTTTTCATGACAACTTTATTTAAAAAAAAAAATGGCCACAGTGTTAGTGGTTTTAAATAAACAGTGGGATAATGTTACAATAGTTTTTGATCTTGCTTGGTCTTTCTTTGATGCATGCTGTTAAAACCAACACAACAAACCTAGCCCTTTTTTTTAAATAGTAGTCAAATCGCATTTTAAATCGCAAATCGCAATTTTGGTCAGAAAAATCACAATTCGATTTTTTCTTCAAATCGTGCAGCCGTAATACATTGTATGGGTCAACATCATTAGGATACTAAGTAAAGATCATGTTCAATTAAGATATTTTGTAAATTTCCTACCGTAAATATATCAAAACTTTATGTGAGTGGATTAGTGGACGCAGCAAAATCGATAAAAGAGTGGCGGGAAACATGCCTGCAAACTTCACTCGCTGCTGTTTGCTTTTTGGGAATTACCCACTCAAGTTTGGTATCTATGTAAAGCTTAGAATTTGCACTTTTGAGTTACTCTCCACTACATCATTACAGGGGTATTCCAAAAGAGAGCGTTAAAACAAACCTGCCTTTCTTAGCAACGACCTGCTACAACACCTCTGGTGGACAACTTTAAGTGTGATTTTCTCAATATTTAGATTTTTTGCACGCTCAGATTCAAGATTTTTCATGGTTGTATCTCAGCCAAATATTGTCCTATCCATACAATTTGGTTTTGTGGTACAGGGTCACAATTATGTTTTTGTGCTACATGGAGAAAGCAAAGCAGTTTGCGATGGCATGAGGATGTGATGAAACAATTGTACTTAGATCTGATAACAGTGTAAAGAAACTTCTAAAACCAATGTAAATGGTTTGTGACATTGCTGCTTGAACCCAGTTCCCTTTCAGGGATGGTGGTACAAATTAACATCTGTAATTTGTACTAGATTGATCTCAACTGCAAATGCATGTTGTATTTACGCAAACATTGCCTGCCCAAAAAATGTCTTTATACATTTTTGATACAGATTTCTGAATCCAGTCCCTTTTTTGTTTAAAAGCAAAACTTTTACATAGAAGTGCGGTGAATGTGCTCACATTGACTTGATGAACACAATGCATGAATGGAATGTAGTTTCATGTGCATCAAGTTGTCTTCTAAACATTTGGAGACTGCGTTCAAAATAAAGCCACTGCAAAAAAGGAAGAAAGAAAACCAGGCAACTATGCCAAAACAAACGAGTTCCTGCCATTTTATGTGGCATAATCTCATTTTAATAAGCACATACCAGCAGACAATCATACCGTTGAAGCCAATGTCAAGAAATGCCTGAGAACAGAAGTTTGTTTGGCCCAGTCTTACAGTCCGATTTTATATAGTTAACAGTGTCTTATAAACCGGGTTCCCACGGTCATGGAAAACTTGAAACATGGTTATGATAGCGATTACTTTTTTGCAAGTACGGTGTCTTTAAAGATAATTCCAAAAAACGTATTCAGTGAACTAACTGTACTGGAAAATCAAGGAAAACGAAATGAAGGAATGGGGAGCCTGTGCAAGGCCTAATGATCATCCTTTCTGGCGCCATCCATTGAGACCTCTAACCCTCGGACACTTCTGCATGGCGTGGTTTTGAGCTGTGTGTTCTCTTTCTCTCCCCGGACGGTGTGTTTTGTTTCTAGGAGAGGGCTAATGTTGACGCAGAGCGGGAAGCCCTGGAGAGGCTTCAGGATGGGTACAATGAGTTGACCAGCCAGCTGAATAATTGCCCCGAATCTCTGAGGGAACAGTTACAGGATGAACTCAAGAGGGTCAGTGACCACCAGGAACATCAGCACATGATCTGTTCCCACCCACAGCCGCGTTCTGTTGTAGACACAAATTCCCCATAACGCTCTTTTGGGTTCTCTTATGCAAGTAATGGTGATCTCAGCAGAAACAGCAGCATTTTAGTTAGTTTTTAGATATAATTTCAAGATTAATAAAACAGGTTTATTTAAAAAAAAAAACCCTCTCTCATTGCAGTTCATTCTCAGATTATGTTGTGCGTGTATTGTTGATCTGAGTACACTTTTAAACAAAGAAAAGTGTTTATTGTGAGACAAAAGTTCTCTGTGAAAGTCTCCAGAAGTTCAACATGTATCTCATTATATACCGCATATTTTCTGCTGGGATCAGTGTCTCTTGCTGTTCATCTCGTGTTTTATTTTAATCCACAGATGAACGTTTCTTTGGGGCTAAATGGTGGTCTGTGTTGAATTAGCATGTTTGTTCGTTTTATTTACATGAATTTGAATATTTTGGCTTATTTTTGAAGTCTGTGGTGTGCTTATGTCTGATGCCGAAGTGAAACTAACATTTAACATGAACTAATCTATTAATACAAACACTAACATAGTGTCAGTCTGTCTGGTGTCGTTTCCATATCCATCACTTCTCTCTAAATATGCAGATGTCAGATTTCTTTTTTATATATTATGTGGTACATGTGAAAAAGATGCAATACAATAGCAATAAGGAGCAGCTGTTATTGCCGCTATGTTGCATCGTTTTCAAAATAGGCTACCAAGTTTGTTTATACAGTTAGACAAAGGTATTATATATATTTGTTTGTTTGCTTTGATACCCACAGACACTTCTCTGGAAAAAAATTTTTATGACTTAGCCCTGTTTACAGTCAGAAACATGATGTCGTGTGTGCTCTGAGCCTTCAAGCTCCTCGGTGTCACAAACACTTGAGTTGACCGAAAGTTAAGATTGGGTCTGTGAGATCTACACAGAAGCCCATGACCAGACATCTCTGCATTCTAAACAGATTTTGCTATTTTTGCTATTTGCTAAATTGTTTTACTTTCTGTTTTATTTATTACTTATGTATTTCAGATCACCATATATAAAAATACAGCATAAATTTAAGGGACCATTTCAAAATTATTCTGTTCACGTTTGGTGTGAACCAACCTTGAAAGTTTCTACATTTAATTCTTGGTTTATCCAAACCCGAACAATCGCGTTCTACGCTTTCTATTACTCGCAGGAAAAGTTTGTTATTTGGGTCAGTGATGCGAAAAACATCACTCGACAAAGAGTGTCTTCACGCATGCAGACCCGTTAAACAGTAGGTTTCAATAAGCTTTTCATTCGAGTTGAAAATCATCAGTCTTTCGCCTCGCCTGTCGCGAGTTTGCATCGATTCTTATCTTTGCATTGACTTTGTATGTAATTGACTCGCGCAAATTCGCATTTGGTGTTAACCCAGCATAAAGCTGTTGTAAGGATCAGCTGCTCTGTGCTATTGCTGATAGGATAAAGTGGCTTCTTGTTGACCTTGTCCTTGGTCTATGTTTAGGAAGCGGAAGCTCTTGAAGTTGCTACCAAGCAGTTCGAGGACCTGGAGTTTCAGCAGTTAGAGAAGGAGAGCAGTCTGGAGGAGGAACGCGAGACCATCAGTCAACAGTTGCTTCAGGACAGAGCTCAGTACCACAGCAGCATAACCAAACGAAAGGTGATTAAACAGTGCAAACTACAGCATGCAATATAAACCACGGGGAAGTTAATGTGAAATCAATATTTGTCCTGTTTACTTTCATTTTCTAGTCCACGATTCATTGTTTCATTTTTCAGACAGTATTTGTACTCCAATTTTCTAAACTGTTGTTTCCAGGAGAAAGTTGCTGCTTTGGAAGCCCAAGCCAGTCAGTTGGGCATGCAAGCGGCTCAGGAGTGTGAGAGACTGGCCAAAGACAAAAGCATCACCTTGCAGCAGCTTCAGAAGGTACATCTTCTTCTAGTACTCATAACACTTCTCCTCTAATAACAACTCTAGTTCCCTCTTCATACTTGTTTATCATTAGCTAGATCTTTATTAAAGTTGACTTGTCCTATGTTTCAGGAAAAAGAGAGGCTTGCCAATCTGGAGAGAAGGTACCAGAGTTTAACAGGAGGGAAGACTTTCCCCAAGAGCTCCAGCTCTTTTAAGGAGGTGAGCAGATTCAGATCTTGTTTTGTAAGAAAAAAACTTCTGAAAAGACCAGCGTCGCTGCTCACAAGAATATCTTGTGTTTTATGTGCTGGTTTGCCGGTGTTAGCCAGATGTTTCTGGTTGCTTATTATTTACCATCCAATAATAATTGGGTTTGCCAAACAGGAAATGAAATCTTTTAGACTCAAGATCTTGTTTGACTTATAAACTCCACCCAGGATGTGCTTCACATCAGTGAGACTGACCTATTAGATGATGACCACTCCCACTCCTCCACTTATCACACTTCCTCATTCTACTCATATCCCATCATGCCTCAGGAGGTAACCCAACTAATTGTTGATGCATGCAGCCTGCAGCATCTGAAAGTGCTTATGAAGACTAGCCTTTAGCTTTCTTATTGAACATCCCCATACAAAACTACTTTTGGGTCGTATTATTGACCTTTCACATTTTCAAAAATTTGGAGGTTTTGCCTCCTGCAAATCACACTTCTCTGATACTGTATTTTGAGAGACGTTTATCAAATATGTGCTCCACATCATTTCTTTGGTGTGTACCATCTATTTGCAACCTTATTTCTTCCAACAAAAACAATCAATAATGCACACATGTAGTTGTATTCAGCATATCTGTCAGTATCGGCATGCAATTACACTTACAGCTGAACTTTTGTCCTGCATGAATGGGTCGACTTAGGAATACTTGAAGCTGTCGGATGTTAATAAGATGTATAGGAGTGATTTCCATGACACCCAGCTCACCACCGCCTCCTCGCACGGCTTGTCGCTTGCCCTTGACCTGTCTGTAGCCCCTCGTGAGGTATCATCGCTGCTCTCCTCTCTTCACTTTCTCTCTGTCTGCTTTTGTGTTGTAGATGCATCTATAGATTTTTATGCTGTTTATCTTATGCATTAGAGTTATGGTTATCAAAGTTGTACCAGATAAATCTATAATATAGTAAGATGAGATGTTCATGTTGATTTATTAATTCTGTCAGTATTACATGGCCGGACACAATTTTGTCACTTTGCAGTGCGGCTATGCAAAACAAAGCTTTGAAATCTATTATCACCCCAAACATTTCTTTAAAATGCCACTATAACTATATTTATAATAATAATATCATTTGCTACATTTATTTAGCGCCTATCTGGGCACTAAAAGCGCTTTACATCGCGCTTTATGTTTATATTCACATTTTAAATATGTAACCCCTCATTCCAATGGATTTTGATTGGCTGTCACTGTTTTATTATTTATCAGATGACAGTTATTCCAATGTTTAAGTGTGGACGTCACTATTCTCCTGAATTCAGAGCGATTTTAAACCGATTTTTAAAACTATAGCTTTATAGTTAGTTCTTGGTGTAAAAAGCCCTTCATTCAAAATTTCTTTGAGGTTTAGACAATTGCAGTTGAATAGTGTGTTGGCTAATAATATGATGTTGTTATTTAACACTTTACCAAGCTAACTTGCTTCATAGTTGCTAAACTCTCATTTACTGTTTGTCTCTTTCCTGCTCTGCTACTCCGTATTTCTCTCCTGCTTGTGTCTGCTTTTGGCCGTAAGGAATATGTGACCGTGGGTCAGTTAAACCAGATGTATGGGATGCCGAAGGTGGAGTCTTCTCCCACCTCTCCTCCTCAATTACTTCAGTCGTATCTCACAGACTCCGCCTTCTCCAGCCTCCCCTCCCCTCACGGCTCCTCCCTATCGCTCTCCTTTGAGGTGTGTCTCTTTAATTCCTCTGGGTTCTCTTCCGCATTTTGCTCCTCAATGGTGTCAGGTCTTCAACTTTTCAGAAGATTTGAAACAGATATTTTACATAGAGCATTTGAAACACAGGGGAAACCTGTGTATGTTCTTGGGGTTTAAAAGAGATCCTACTCTAGCTTTTTGGTTGTAGAGCCAAAGCTATTTGCCATTCTTTCATTAAACAAATCTGCTCATTAACACTCTCCTCATTAACACCGTTCCACCTCTATCTCCTCTCTGTGCTTGTGCTGCGTGTTAAGCGTCAGTCGGAGTGGGGCAGACCTCACGTGCCCGCTCTAGATTTAGAGCTCTGGTACCAGGAGGTGATGGCAGCTGGAGATCTGAACCAGCTCTGCCCTCCTCCCCTCCCGGCTAAAGCTTTCTCAACACGCAAGCCCTTGCAGGTAATAGCCAGAAGCTCAGCTCTCCTTCAGCCTCTTCAGCTCTTCATATTTTCACTCACCATCCTTACAGATATCTTTTATCTTGAAGCATTGGAGAGTTTGGTTTTGTGGGTGTTTTACACTTTGGGTTTATTTTGTATGTTTTGAAGGTTTTGAGTTTTAGCCATCTTTTGTCACTGAGCTGTTTTTCCATCTGTGGCAGTAAAAATAATTCTCATGTTATTTACTGTACTACAGTTAGGGTTGTCACAATATCACATTTTCACTACAAGAACATCTTTGCCAACAGAATTCCCGACTATAACATTATTGTGATATCTAGTGATAAGTAGTTATAAGTGAAAGATTCATTTTTCATTTGGCTTAGATTCTGTTCGCTCTTTTGTGACCAATGACCATTATCTTTGAAAATAAAAAGTTTTTGGCCATAGGTGTATAACCATCACCTACTATACTGGGCTGTCAACAAGATACTGATGCTAAATTATTTACAATAATATCATACGTGTTGTATTAACACAATCAATAATCATGCTTATTAATATCATGATTATTGTCATATATTGTGACACCCCTAACTACAATCACATTGCAGATTTAAACCTGAATCACTTCATTTGTTTTGCTGACTAAATGAACGTTTTCTTCTGTGTAGACGGGTTTATCGGATGCACATGCCTGACCCTAATAATATACTACATTTATGTTTTCGATTGATTTATAGTAATTTAAATTTATATTAATAATTTGTTGTATTATAATTGTATTTAATAAACAATTTGTTGAATTTTATTGTATATTAATTTTACTGATTTGACAATTGTGGTGGGGGGGGGGAGAGACACCCCTCATATGATTGTAAAGGGCTTTGGGTGTACAGCAATACACAAAAAAGCACTATATAAATGCTATTCATTAATTGTTGAATGGTCGTGTAACTTTGTCTCATTTAAGTTGAGCTAAGTAATGGTTCTTCTACTGGTTACCCAAAATAATACTGGCTAGACATACATTTAACTTGCTAGCTAATGTCATTTACTTATGCATTTCGCTTTTTTTAGCAGTAATATACAGGGACTCTATTCTTTCCGGACGTGTACCAGAAGTTCAGTTTGGGGCACAAGAGCGTGCATGCGCATTAACGTTTGTTTATGTTGTTGCGTTGGAACCGTATACAATGAAAGACAATGGTGACTCGTGCTGTCTAGCTTCAAAAAGGATCATAAAAGAATTATATAAGTAGTGTGCACTATTCTAAGTTCTCTTAAGACATATTAGCGTCATGTTAGGACAAGACTGACACATAAGATTTATTCAATGCATACGTTACTGGACAGTCATAGTCAGTCACCATTTAGTTTCGTTGTAAAAAAGGAGCACGACATTCTGCTATGAGCGAAGAAATTATGATCAAAACGTGTTATTGTTTGAACTATTACTTTAAATAAAGCATATTTTACTAGCCTTTTACTGTATTTATGAAGGGAGAAAGATTACTTATTGTTTAATATACGTTGTGTTAAATTCAATAAAAACGACTCGATACAAAGGCAATCTTAATTATAAAGTAAAATCCATTTTTCACTTTTTCAAAGTTATGGTACAGGACTTTACTCTCACAAAAACTTTTGTTCATCAGAAATTAAAATTCAATCATAATTTTTTCGCTCAAATGTAATTTTAACCTTGTTAAATACAGAATATTCAGTAGAATTCCTTGTTTAACTTAATGTGTAAATCCCCTGCAGGTTTATCGCTCACGTTTGGACAGCGACTCCAGCCAATCGTCTCTGAGACCTAAAGTCAGCGCCGGTCTGTCCCCCACATACACAACAGCTACACTCGGACGCAACACTACCGCCAGGGTAAATACAGCATTCAGTCTCTGTTACACTCCCGCCAGGGTAAACAGTGCATTCAGTCCCTGGTTATCAGAATCTCCAGCATCATTTAATGTGGTAATTTAGTCCCCTCCTTGTTAAATATGCTGGTGGAAATAATTGCTTGTGTTGTTTACTCAGAGCGCTTTGATGGTAGCCAACAGCACCGGGAGTCTCCCACGCAACCTGGCAGCCACGCTGCAGGACATCGAGACCAAGAGGCAGCTGGCCCTTCAGCAGAAAGGTAACGTGAAACGGCAGCTTGATGGTCACAAACTGAGCCAGATAACACCATCAAATTTAGAGGATTACTTTATCCCAAAAAATTATTTCTGACTATTTACTCACCTTTTATTAACTCACAGTTTATCCACGAGCGTATGTTATCTCAGTTTTTGTCCCTGCGCTTGCTGTTTTCATCAGGCCAGCAAGTTATCGAGGAGCAGAGGCGGCGTTTGGCCCAGCTGAAGCAGAAGGCTGCAGTAGAGGCTCAGTGCCAGTGGGAGGCGCTCCACGGCTCTCAAATGCAGCTCAACAACCCCTTTACCTCCAGCCCCTCGCCGGTCGTACATCACTCCATTCTGCACCACACTTCGCCCTCTGCTGGCGAACAACCATACGACACCCTCAGTCTGGAGAGCTCAGACAGCATGGACACCAGCATCTCCACGGGAAACAACTCTGCCTGTTCCCCCGACAACATGTCCAGGTTAGACATTCCCAAATGGTATTGGGAACGCTTAGGTGATGGCCTTGTGACAGGAATTCTGTGGCTTTTCTCCGCATGTCTGTTTCAAGCTAAATGATCAACCATCTGTTTATTCACACTTGCGGAGGGTTCCAACCCCCCACTGCCGCACTCGCTCTCTTTGAAAACATGGAAACAAATGAAACAACACGCAGGCTTGAGGCTACGGTTTATGTTGATGCTGGTTGCGTGAAAGCGGTGTTTAAAAGAAACGTAAGAGCACAAATAAGGCAAATTAGGCTTGCTTAAATGTCAGCATCTGAAAAGGCGTCTTTTGACAAACACATGCCTGAGGTTTGACTGGTTGCGTATCCACCCATCCTCTCACTCCTACGGTACTCTATTTATATTTACACTTCACGTTCACAATACATAACTCTTTGTTATACTTGATTTTCAGTTGGACAATCTGCAGCCTTCAGTGGTCAAATATTTTTCACAGGGTTATCAAACGATGAATCGTGATTTATCGCATCCAGAATGAAATTCAGTGTTTACATAATATATGTATATTATTTATATTCATTTTGTATTTATAAACACAAACACATACATGTATACATATTTAGGATATATTTACACATATTAATATCTACCAATAAATTAAAATGTATATAAATGTTTATTTATTTAATTTTATATTTTTCTTAAATATATGCTTGGATGTGTATGTTCTAATAAATACAAAATGAATATGCACAGCACACAGACATCAATTATGTAAGCATAAACTTTTATTTTTGTTGACATTTTAAAATAATGACATTATTTTATAGCGATGGTGTATAAATAACCAAATAAAATGATGTTTTATATATGACCACGGTTCAACCTTTCCGTGATGTCTAGAAATAACTTAATAAAATAATTCAAGCTTGAATCAATATTTTATGTCAGATTATTTATTTAGTAAATAGATTTTTTATGCATTAAGCAGAATAATGTACAGTAGGCTGGTCATGATCACGAAGTCAGCCGCCTCAGGTGAAAAGGATCCCAGCGCCAAATTTACGTAATCCACATCCATAATTTCATCAGAATCCAGCCTCAGCTCAGCCTACATTCGAAAAATCTGTCATTATTCACATTCATGTCTTTTCTAGGAAACACAAAATAACAATTTAAAAAACAAACAACTTAAGTTTCATTTGGATTTAGGATTTTTTGAACACAATGACATTTCAAAGTAGCATGTCTGTCAAAAATATGCATTTGATTCAAGTCACTAATTGAACTACTCCTCATTAATTGTCTCAATATTATTAGCGGTATTGGTCTGTTTTGCAAAAAAGATTTGTAATGTAGCCTGAAGGTCATATGCAGCCTTTTATGTCATTTTGGTGACGCACACGATCACTACAAACTCTCACTGTAAGAAAATAACTGCTAAAAGACTTTATTTTTAATACTCTTGTTGTGTTTTGTAAAAAAATAAAACTGTGCGCATCTGAAACAACATAAAAATAAATGATAGCAGAATTTTGGGGTGCACTTCTGCTTCAATATGGCTTTAATTGCAAGCAGATGCCCGAGCCGGAAATTAATGAGATGTGAACGGCGGCACCTGACAATAACATTGAGGTCTCAAATTACAAATGTAATCTTATCATGGAGGCTTTGTGTTAAAATGTTGCACACAGAAGCGTGTAATGTACAGTGAAGTACACAGCTTGAGTACTGTAGCTTGACCTGGGCGAAGCGGCAGCGTTGCAAACAGCCTTCAGCTGTTTCTCTCTCAGGAGAGAGTTTGTTTACTTGAACAGTTTGTTTTCTCTCCTGTTACAGTTCAAACTAAAGCTAATCCACGATTCGTCTCTAGATCCATCCATAATGCATTTTCATTTTACTATGTAGTCCACATGTGCCTCATTTGCATGTTTTATTGCAAAAATTTCACGCTCGTATTTGGAGCCCAGCTGTATTTTAACATGACGAAATATTTCGTAATCCGCCAGTCTCTGATCTCTGAAACGTCATTCATCCCTTGACTGAGTCACTAACCGCGCGCAAACCACTTTAACCAGGCCACTTTAATCGCGCTTCACTGTATTTAAATTAAATCTTTAGCTGTATTTTTAGCCTCTTCTCTATGTAAATTGGGCGCTCAGCCCTATTAGCCTTCCGACTTTAACGTTACATTATTGCTGTGTGTGGAAAGTAAATTTTATTTAAAGGAGATGTTTGAGTACATTTTCTATTGAACATGGCAGCAGATATTCGTTTAATATATCCAGACCTGTGATGCAGTCAAGTGCACTTTAAAAAACCTGTTCTACTTTGCTGGAGAAAAGCGTCCCGGTCCCAGTAAATTATTCCAGATCTTCATAGTCTCCTTCAGAATCGAGCATTCGGATCCGGCCTGAAGATTGGAGGATTACACCATGCATCTTTGACAGACACTATTTTTCATAGCAACCTACAGTGCATCCAGTCCCTGCAAATTGTATCAGTTTTTTGTGGGGAATCGAAACCATAACCAGTTAATGCAATGCTCCAATATTTGTTTAAATGAATCGTTACCTGATTTGTATAATTAGTTTTCTGAATCGAAATCTTAAAGTGCACGCATACACATCATGTTGTTAATAGAGATTTCAATCTATTTCACAGTGCCAGCGGTATGGACGCATTGAAGATTGAGGAGATGGAGAAAATGCTGAAAGAGGCACAACTGGAAAAAGCTCGACTCATGGAGTCCAGAGTGAGTCAGACATCATAACGATACGAGTATAGAATCAATACAGAACGTAGATGAATAATGCCTTTATGTCTTGAACCACGCCTTGTCTAATAACCACACCTCTATGTCTCGCAGGATCGTGAGACTCAGACGCGTAAGCTGATGCTGGACGAGGAGAGGAGAAGGAGAGAGCAGGCGGAGAAGAGACTGGAGGAGGAGACGGTACACAGACAGCAGCTGATAGAGAAGGAGGTGAAGATGAGGGCCAAAAACTTCTCTCAGGTGAGGAGTCAGGTCTCTCGACTGAAACTTCATGGTCTTTCTACTGCACAGGTGTTTTGTATTTACATCACTGTGTTATTCATTAACCATGACATCAACAGTGGCGTACAAGAGCTCCTGTGGTGCATATACGAATTAAACTTTATTTATACATATTTTAGGCATCTAACACTAAAAGTGATACCTGTTCATTTAATAATATCACAAAAGTGCTGTTGTTTTGAATATCAGCGCAGTTTTGTGATGCAATTGTTCAGCAGAATATTAATGCCACAGATATTTTGAAAGGTTAAGAATTATTATTAGTAAACTAATATTAAAAAGTTAATATCGACCGACAGTTAAAACAGGGCAGTTTTTTTATGTATTTTTGTTCTGGCAACACAATACTTTGTCTATGTATGTCAAATCATTTAAAATTGTAACTACAGGGAATAATCCCACAACGTGAAATATATTTCATATAATGTTCTCAAGGCCTAAGACGTTATGAAACAGATTACAAGAAAGAGGACATTTTATTGTAGTGTTGTTCTATTTTTTAACTGTATTTTCATTTTTTAATTACTTATTTGTTAATTTTTTAAGTTGCTGTATAAGTTTAATTTCTTTTCTTTTGTTCTTCTTTCTTATTAGTTAACAGTTTATTACTGGGATAACAATTGTAATTTTTGCTTAGTTTTTCCAAGTAATATTTAGTCTGTATTTAAT
The DNA here is from genome assembly GCA_008369825.1 of Triplophysa tibetana. NCBI lineage: Eukaryota > Metazoa > Chordata > Actinopteri > Cypriniformes > Nemacheilidae > Triplophysa > Triplophysa tibetana. The sequence goes on along the minus strand of CM017917.1, from coordinate 9,383,211 downwards.
TTAATTACAAATAACAGAAATGTTTGAATTGTTTTCACTTTAGTTTTAGTCAACTATTATGCTGCCGCACTGTACTGAATGTTTACTTGAACAAAAAGGCTTTATGTTTAGATAAAGTCAATGTTTTATTGTTTCCATTTAATTAAAAACATGAATTATATTTCTGACTCTATTATAACATTTCCTTGAGGTTCAAGAATTAGCTATAAATATCTATTAAGGAAAACAACTGCACGTTTTGTTCCGACATTTTTGTCACTTTCTGTAGCATTTTCTGCAGAGCAACAACAAGTGTGATACAAACATTCCAGCAATGTTTTTTAGTGCTCCTACAACATTAATGGCTTGTCCCATTAAATTAGAGAACGGGATCTAACATGTGTATTGTAGTAAAAGATTCAGTGATTTCCACGTAAACATAACTCTAGTTAAATCACGCGGGACTTCATCAGCACGTCTTTCTGTTTTCCAGGCGCGCCCCATGACAAGATACCTGCCTATACGTAAAGAGGAGTTTGATCTCCGATCCCACATCGAGTCCTCAGGTCACAACGTGGACACATGCTACCACGTGATTCTCACCGAGAAGATGTGCAAGGGCTATCTTGTCAAGATGGGAGGAAAGATCAAGTCCTGGAGGAAGCGCTGGTTCGTCTTTGATCGCCTCAAAAGGACTTTCTCCTACTACGCCGGTACGTGTGTCTTCTCCTTACTGTGCACTATGCAAATGTAGCCTGGCAAATGCGACGTTACGCTTTCGTCCCGCCTGAGGTCGAGGAAAGAAATATGGGTAGAACAAAGAATGAATTGTGGGTAAATCCAGCAGTGGGGGGATATGGATAATTAGTAATTCTTAAGCTCGCAGCGGCTCCCGTGATTTCCGATAGCCTCGGGTGAGCCGGGGGCATACAAATAACCAGAAGCCCGTCCGCATGCTATCTGATGGTGATGAAATCTTCTGCAATGCTGAGGAAATCGTGCTCATCACCCGGCCGCGACGCTAGGCAAAGCGTGCGCTCGCTCGCTTTTTATTTCTGCATGGAAAGTGAAGGGGTTGCACCACAGTAACAAGGTCACACCGGTGCTTACCGTATCATTATTCTCCAGGGGAGTCGGGACTCGTTTGTTTTCTCAGCCGTCACATTACCCTGCATCAGCTCTGTTACTTCTGTCATGTTCACAGATAAACACGAGAGCAAATTGAAGGGCGTCATTTACTTCCAGGCCATCGAAGAGGTTTACTACGATCATCTACGTAGTGCCACAAAGGTATGACCCCTTATTAAATGAGAAGCCCTTGTGCACAGGAAGAAGCTGAGTTTTTCTGCACTGTTTTTCTGTTCTGTACCCCCGCTGCAATGTTTCATTTGATCTTTTGTGGTTGCTTATTTCTTTGTTTTTCTTTGTCTCATATGCTGTAACTCTGCTGTCAATTTTCCCCACCCCACTGTTTCTCATTCTTTGACACAGAAAGGATTTTTCAATCTGAATTTGACAAACGTATGTATCGCTTCGGCACATCACCCTGCATGTGCTTTCCTTTGCTTTGCTTTGATGGATGCTCTGAAAAAAAAAAATCTCATTACTTATTTGTTTCCCAGTTTTTAAACAGTGTTCCTATAAGCAAGAGATTTGGAGTAGATAATAAGGCAGATGATTTTTTATATTCAATACATTTAATGAAACAAGTCTCAGTTAATAAAATTCAGAGATTTAGCTTTAAACAAACAAAAGAACAATACGCAGAACAATGAACAAATGCTTATTTAAAAAGGAAAAAACAATTTCCAATAAGGGTGAAAACAAGATGTTATTATCTAATGCAATTTTGTTAATTTATTTTGTTTAAATCTTTTAACTGGAAAACATACACACACAACTATTAAAGACTGAGAGAGAATGTTGTTTTTTTGCCCCTCATTCGTGGATTTTCACACACTTACTCTCATGTTCCCCTGAGACTAATTAGCAAATCTTTTATTGTATTGTTTTGAATAACTGGACCATTTGCACTTTTACTGGAGATACTTTTGAGGTCTCTTGGTTTTCTTTTGCTTCATTTTGATGACGAGTGTATTAAGTAATTTACGACTGGGGCGCATTTCCCTTTAATGTTTCTCCGAGTTACTCCCACCCTTGTGTTTGTGTATGTTTGGGGTGTGTGCCGCGAGTACTTAATGTTTGTATAACTTCATTGCCCCACAGATGCCACAGTCTGATATATTAGAGAAACTTGTGTGGGTATAACATGGCATTACAATCCCTTTGATGTTTGTATAGATTTGTTTCCCTATTGCATGTCTTAGCCTGAATGCTTTGTTGAAATATTTTTAATAATGAGTGTTTTGCTGAGGGTAATGAATCATCACATTTTACATAATCACATAACAAGAAGTTTATTAGATGACCTGCACATTGTGTTACATTGTGTCAAAACGAATTAGTGAATACATAATAATTCATTATTTATTGCAATTAATTGAAAATGAAATAATACTAAATATAAATAAATAAAAATATGATTCCCCCACATACACTTTGCATTATTTATTTAACCATTTATGTTATTCCTTATTATTTGTAATCCCTTCTGGCTGTATATATATTAAAAAAATTGACACCACAAAAAAATAGCAGATAGAATTGACACAATAACCAATCCATTGTGTCTGATGCCTCACTGATGCAATTCTTTCTCTCGGACTCCAGAGCCCCAACCCCTCACTGACGTTCTGCGTGAAGACCCATGACAGGCTTTACTACATGGTGGCCCCCTCCGCAGAAGCCATGAGAATATGGATGGACGTGATCGTGACGGGAGCCGAGGGCTACACCCAGTTCATGAACTGAGAGGAAGAACTATCGGCGCTCGCTGATGCAGACTTCAAAACTCCAGACTGTTCGGAAGGGAGACTTCAAACGACCTAGACCTGTTATACTCAACTAGAGGAAAAAACTTTATTTTGTTACTTCCTTTTTTGTTTTCTGAAGATGTCGATTATTTGCACGGCTGCGCAGAGGCTCACCCACTGGTGGTTTTCTGCATCTGCCTTGATTCAAAAAGGGAGCCGGAAGATGAAAAGACCGAATGAGCTGAGCCTGCAAGTGGAGCGGTTGCCATCGACGAAAATGCCTTTTTGCCGCCAGAGATGTCTTTCAGTTGCAGTTTTTGTTGTCTGGACTTTTATCTGTGATCCAAATGATTTGTCTTTCCACACACATCATGGGGAAAAATGCCAAATGACATTATGCCATTCTGGAATTGTGTCGAATCGACCGACATGAAATGGCGGACGTGAATTAACTGCCGTAGGTTATGTTAGATGTAGTATTACACATATACAAACACGAGAATCTGGTTTTACTGAAACAGATTTCATTCACTAAAGCTCACCAACCAGCTCAGGAGTTCATATTTATTGTAGAGAGATAATTAAACTCCTGTATAATTGTATCTCACTGTCCTTCCGTTCCCAACAAATTATTTTAGGGATACCACACATGCACGACTCACAGACACGCAACGTATAGAGTTTATTTGCCAAGTCCTGATAACTTGATCTTGTGATTTTAGTCCTGATGGAGGCAGCCATCTCTTATCACTGCCAGCCCGCGAGAGCTCTGAATAATCGCCACACAAAAGGAAACATCGTCATAATCATGCAAGTCATGCAGTGCCTTGATATCGACCTGGATTTGTCACTCTTGGAACTGTTACACTAGTGAACAACGGCGAGACAGTCTTATTCCATGTGAGGTACAATATTATAGTACTCCTATAGTAGGGTACTATTTTACAAAATCTTATGACAATTCTGAACATCAAACGTGTACTGTAATTAAAAAAATGATGATTTGGATTATTCACATCTGTGTCTGAGGTGATACTGCTTTAATACATAATTTATGGAGAGATCTATGAGTATTTACAGTTGTTCTACCTTACCTAAAATGTTTATTTATAGATCCATGTTGAAAAGACCAACACGCTTTGCCTTTTCCCAAAACCAAACGGTATGAGACAAATATCCACAAAGAACACATCAACATGAAAAAGTCTTCGTTTTGCGTGTAAAATGTCTATGAAGTCTTTCACACCAGTTGGTGAAAACAGTGTTGTAACGATGTTGAACAGAAATACAGCCACAGTTTTCATTATTTGAAATGTTTTGTGTTTGTTTCCCTAAATATGCCGCTAAAAAGACACTGCTGTGTTCAGATACAAAGCATGTAGAGCAGAGGTCACAACCGAACGAAGCCTTCAGATGTAAAAGGGCAAGTGGCCCTCAGTGCTATAATTAACACTGCAACATAGTCGGTGGTCTTGCATCACGACTATAGGATTTTGTCATGACACCAGACCAGAGAGCAGCGCCATAAATTAAATAGCCACTGCTAAAATATAGAAGTGTACCCAAAGAAAGTTTGTAGTAGGGTTGTCACGGTATCATGAACATATCTTACAACACTATATCAGCCAAGTAGTATCCAAACCAGATTTTTCTTAATACACAGAAAAAAAATTCTATTTACCATAGTAAACTGTATTATAATGTATACTAACGTATTTAACTATAGTAATTGGATAAATTGTAGCAAATACTGTAATATATTTTACTATGTTGAGACCCAAAAACATGTGAACATTTTTCAGGTGGAAACTATTCAAATGTGAGACAAAATTAATTTATACAGAAATATTAATAAAAGGGAATTGTTAGGCTTAGTTTAAAGTCCCAGTGAAGTATTACAATGCCTACTTTTTCGTGAAATATTGCAGCGTTTATCGTTGGGGGTCATTCTCTTTTTAAAAATCGCATGCCCTCATAATCCTTAGTTAATATGAAAATGCATTTCCGTCCTGTACTGACTATCCATTTTAGATGATGTGTGTTAAACAAGTGGCTCTCAACCTTTTTGGAGTAGGCTACTGGACCCCATTATTTTTCAAACCATCCTCATGGACCCCCAACCCCCCGTGCTCACACCCCATCCCATTTTCTTTCCCCAGCACAACAACATATTTCTGCTAAATTAGGAACATAAACATTTTGGTTAAACCTATATATGGTAGCCTTATATAAAATTACATGCGACAATTTAATAGTTTAGAGGCTATCCATTGTCCAATACAAATACAAAGTTATAAACTTCACTCAGGAGTGGACTTGTGAGTTGCCCAACTTGCCCTGAAGTGAACCTGACCCGATGCATTCCTTCAGTGGCTTAACTTAGTTTTGAATAATGGTGGGGACAAAAACAATACTTTAATTAATTGTTTCTGTAAAAACTCGTTGGAAATATTTATCATACTTTGTGCTTGGACACTGGATACACAAGCAAGCGCTGAAAACGCGGAAATATTAGTGTGCGCAACGGGAAATGGTGAGAAAGCGGCGCATCCTGCATCCTCCCATTACGTTTAGATGTTCATGTCTCTTAAACAAAGCACACATGAATATCCCGCTTTTTACAAAGCTTCTTGTAAATGATATTAAGCCTGCGCCCTTATATATATAATTTAATATGAAATGTGAATTTGAAATATTTTGCTAATTTTTACCGAATGCAGACCTTCCACGAGCAAAAGCCGTTTACTTTCTGTTTTAAGGTAAGAATTAACCACATCCAAATCAGTCAATTAGGTTTATTCATTGGTAAATATAATGTTGCATATGTTATTAAAGACATATTTATATTTAATTTGTTTAAAAAAACGTCAAAATGATTTGCTTCAACCGGGTTACCGTGTGTTATTAGTTTTGATGGTTTGTTATCTGGGAATGACGAACCTGAAAATGTCACGACTGGCCAATCAGAACCAAGCATTCCAACGAGCACTTTAAGGATCGCGTTTAAAAAATAACGCAGCGTTTCGTGTATTTTGAATCGTTAGCATCGCATGCTAGCGTAGCACCGCCGCGTGCAACCCTTGTAGATTAACATTTTGGAACCTTGTTTTATGAAGTAACCCTAAAAACATTGAAATGTTTAATATCAAGATAACTTTTATATGTTTCTAATGAGAAAGTGAACAATTTATGTGTGGAGATGCTTTATTGTAAGTCTGGAGTGCCAGATATAAAATGATAATATGATACATGATACTGTATTCAATATGCAAATGATGGCATTTCAAAGCTGAACCAAAGCCATAGAAGTACCTCACAAATGATAGTTTTTTTTTGAGAAGTGAAAAAGTTAGGCTAGTGTTTGAGCAATATGTAGGCAATACATATTTAAGTGTTCGGAATATACTGTACTTAAGGCTCACTGAAGAGTGTTGCATGCTGATGCAATTTTTTGGGATGGTTTCCTGAAATTATTTGGTAATTCTTGGAACGCTGTGAAACTGACACCTATTCAGTGGGCAGCAGTAGGTGCATATTCTCAATTAGTGTTCGAACATTGTATTACTGAAGTCAACGGGCATTTTAAAAGTTAAATTCTGCTGCTAAGAAGGGAGTATCAAACGTCTAAACGCTGTTTGGCTTTATGCCGATATTGTCTGTTCTACTTTCAAAGACCCAAGGGGGAAAAGCAGTATACAGATATTGGGTGTTACAACATAGTGATGATAAAGTCTAAAAGTAACTTGAATGAGTTGGCGAGGGAATCTTTTTTATAAACTTACACTAAGCTAACTATTTGAACCATTTATCGGATCTGCTATAGAATACCAGCCTCTTTGAATGCAATTTATTTAGTTAACCCTTTAGTTAAGTTGATAGACCTTTAAGAGCCAACAATTAGGACTGAATGTTCTAGTTTTAAGTCATTTTTAGCTATTTATTGTGATTTATAATTATTGCATTCAATACAGATGAACTACTTAGCAACATCTTTAAGCCCAGACAATTTATGTGTTTTAAAGAAATTCCCAAACTACTGGACACATGTTGTAAATGCAGAAACTCTTTCATTATTTAATAGCAATTTAAGTTACTTCAGGGCAATTCCTCGAAAATGTCAACCTTACCACGAAAAAAGTTTTTACCAGCGGTTTTTACTATCACTAACTATATACTAACATTTGGTGGTTCAAATACCCATTTGAGATCACTCTTCAAATTTGTGAAGCACTTGTATTATTCTTGGTGCATGATTTTTCATAAGGTATGGGCTATTTTCAGGATTGTCTCATCCATAATGCTACATATTCCTCATAAATGGACACATGAAATTAATATAAAGTAACTATCTCCAATCATTGGGTATTATTGTTTAAGTGTTGTGCATTTGTCTTTCAGCAATCCTACAAAGTTTATCGTCTCCCAAAAACAGTGTCCTTTTTTGGCATATCCATAAAGCATGTTTATTTTCCTTTTTTTAATATATAATTTTATGTTTAGACTCTATCAACAAGGGTTCAGTAAAATACAAACAGATGGTTCAATATAATCGTAACAAATGAATTCTCTGAGCATTTTTATGTCACGTCCATAACGCTGGAATTGCCCTTCATCATGTGAATCACTTGAGGTCACAGATCTGGCTTTTGATGATCATTTACAGATCATCAAAACTGTATCATGTGTCATCATCAGTATATTCTGATTTTAATGTGAGAAAGTCAGCAGATGTAAGAACAAATCAAGTGTCAGGATTTATTCCGTCTTTGATCTTGCATGTCTGATGAAATGACCAGTCACTCTGGTTGATTATAACCACTCGATACTCCAGCGACGGCACTTTCATCCAAGTCATCTAAAAGGGATCAATGTTTTTGTGATTCATACACATTTTTATTAACAATACACAGCATAATGCTAAAATTCCTCATTTGTCTTATGGCATTGAAATTGAAGAGCTCTCAAAAAATTAATAAATATTTTTTTTATAAAAATTGTTTACAACAGTCATCAATTACTTACTGACATTTTACTTGACACATGGGGAGGTGTACTGCTTCACAGCAACGTTACCTAAAAATAGAAAACAGTCACTTTTTGTGCATTTTGGTAAGCTCTTTTTAAAGCACATTCATGCTGTCGACATCATTGTCACCAGGATTTATAACTCATTTCTTTTTTTGATGTAGATTTTCTAAGTACAGTAAGCTCATTTATTACTTGAGGCATAAATCTTTTTTAAATAATTATGTTAAAATGTATAAACCTGACATGAATAGTGTATGGTTTATTTTCAGGGTCAATGAACAACCTGTTTGAGCATTGTTTTCATGCCTTTTGTTTAAATATTTCATTATTTAAGTAATATTTAAAACTAAAATAATAAAACAACATAAAAAAGCACATAGTGATGTAACAAGACATACTGGTGTTGTAATAATTCTAGACCCTCACCACAGCTGGTTTCAGGTTCTTCACTACTACTTCCTTCTTTTTCATCTTAAAGAAGAAATGATGACCAAAATTGGACAAAAGCAGGAGAAACGTTGCCTGGTCTGATGAGTTTTGATTTCAGATGTGACATTCTGATGGAAGGGTCGAAATTTGACATAAACAACATGAAACCATGGATCCATCCTACCATTGTTTCAATGCTTCAGGCTGGTGGTGGTGATGGTGTGGTCAACAAAAGTTTTCTTGGCAAACTTTGGGCCCCTTAGTACCAACTGAGCAATGTTTAATGTCCATCCTTTTATAACCACAGTCTATCCATCTAAGAATATTTCTAACTGCTAAGAATATTTCTCCAAAATTTCAAATATAAATATTGTTGCTGTTTGCATTTATTTGCAGAAAATGAAAACTGAAAAACAGATGAAAATAACTGAAAAGATGCTCTGTGTTTTACAGCCCTCAAATATTGCAAAGAAAACAAGCTCATAGTAACTTTTAAGCAATACAACAGTAATATTTGTACATATATTTAGGAAAAGTTCCTAAAAAAAAATTTTTTTTACAGTTACACATTGTTTTTGTGTATCTTGTCATGCTGTCAGTCTTCCACATTGCTGTTGGATGTAAAATACAATTAAGAAAGCTTTCCAAATGTTCATGTAATAAGCATTTTTAGATGTATTGCGTCCATTCCAAACCTCAGGAGTGAAATACAGTCATCCAACAGCAATGTGAAAGACTGACAACATGACAACACACATGAAAACTGTGCAAAAAATCGAGGTTATCACAATAATAAATACAAGTACAACATATACTGTTGTATCACTTAAAAGTGCATATATGAACATGTTTTCTTTGCAGTATTTGAAAAAAATACCTGTGGTGAGGAAGGCGTGACGAGAGCCGTGACACTGGACTGGTGGCGTGATTGATAGTTGGAATCAGCAGCGCGCACACCGCTCCCGTATATCTCACGGAGGAGTTTGGGATCATAAATTGACGAATCGTCTGGACTGCCGGCGGGAGTCGATCGTGAGGTTGCTGCTGGCATTTTACTTCTGTGTTTATGTTTGTTTATTTTATTAAAACTTAATTTGAATATTCGCCGGTTCCCGCCTCCTGCCTTCCTTTTCTTGCACCTTATTACAACCTGTTTCTCCAGTTTTCATTTTTTGCAAATAAATGCAAATAGAAACAACATTTTTATTTGAAATTTGGGAGAAATGTTGTAAGTAGTTCACTAACCATATTAAATAAATAAAAAATAAACAGAAGAATATAATTTAGAATAAAACAAAATAAGACTCAAATCTACAAATAGTAAACTCAGGAAAAGCGAAAATGGTCTTTGAAATGGTCTCTTGTTTTTGGTCTCTTGTATTTATGACAATATTGTTATTAATTTGTTTAATTATGCACCTCACAAAAATTTTTATTAAAGAAAATGTTTTATTAAACAAATTACACATGCCTAAACTCACGGGCGCTATTTCCACAAATGAAGTATTGCTGCTCACCTGACAGTAAAAGCTAATGTAACAGTATAGTACTGTCTCCTGTTACAAGTTGAAGTTGCATCAGTTATGATGCTGAAGGCCATGGAGCTGGCAGAGGGCAGAAGATTGTAGAGCGAGGTAAACTGAGAAAGGAAACACAGTAAAAATGTCATGTGCTATAAGCCACGGAATAGTTCACACAATAAAGGAAATGATTTTGTGATAAAATATTATATAAAAACTAGTAAGTGATAATATGCATATGTTTTGATCTCCATTTTTACTCTTCTGAAGACATTTATATAGTAAATTGATGCACGTGTTTGTGACTTTTGAATCGTCGACATTTTGGATCCCACATTAACATTTTAATAAAATTGTTTTATTTGAGTTCAGCTGAAGAAATTCCATCATTTACTGTACATTTTGAGGGTCAATTATGAGAGAATCCTTATTTTTGTGTGAATTGTATCTTCAACTTCTTATAATGCTCATCAAAAGAGCTAAATCTACTAACCTGCACAAACACACAGCCCTGGCCTCGTGCAGCGAGTGTGAAGTTTCCTGTAGGTGGCTGCAGCTGTCTCTCCTGGTATAGCAGTCGGTTTCTCTGGCTAACAATGAAGTTGTATTTCTGGTTTGAGGGGGAGGTCACATTGACAACAACGGTTCATGTTGGACTGTAGGTGGCAGCACTGTATTTAGCTAGTGCCTGGAGGGCCATTACAGTGTCCTGTTTATAAAGCAAGGAAGCAAAAACCAATCACACTTTGTCAAAGTAACATACATTCATGTTTTAAAAGTTGTTACCGTTCCCAATGAATGAATGAATGAAGTGCCTTGAAATAACATTTCTGTACATGAGTAGAGGAGAATCTTCCCTAGGCTATTTGCCTCTTGGCCAGCCAGCGTACTACAGAATAGTCCAGCCTAAACGATAGCAGTGTTGGTCCAGAAAGAAGTCCATAAATTAAATACACACTCGGCTTCACCCTTACATTACAAACCTCACTCGTCGTGGCCGTGCTCTTACATCCGAGCAGATTTTTTGTATGACCTTACGTTTCTTTGCTAATGGTAGCTTTCTTTATAACACCAGGGATGCAGAACACGTTAGCAATGCAACTGTATGCAGAGTGGGAAGAAAAGTGCACCTCGCTCTTAAGCACTTTTTGCACATTTTTGTTAAGTTTCCTGGCCACAAACCTGTGAGAGCCATCAAAGAGGAGTTTCACATGATTGCAGGTGAATGGTCTACATCTTTCTAAATTAGGCTGATTAAGTAAATGTTGTGCTGCTAATAACTTCTTGCTGCCACCCCTGGAGGTAAGCTAATAATTAAAATCCCCTTTAGGTCCCAATTTCCCAATGTGATTGGGTGCATAGATGGCACCCATATTTCCATCATCACTCCTTCACAAAATGAGGCAGATTATGTCAATCGGAAGTCCACCCCTTACCCAGAACCTGAGCCAGGCCACCAGCAGCACTTCAATATGCCACATAACAGGACACGAGCCCGGGTGGAGAGGACCACAGGCCTGTTGAAATCACGTTTCCAGTGCCTGCGCCACCTCAGGGTGACCCCTGAAAGGGCTTGTGACATTATTGTGGCATATGTTGTTCTTCATAATATTGCCATCATTAGAAGGGAGCAACAGCCTGCCCTACTAATTCAAGATCCTGAAGCACACCTCATACACCCTGGGGATTTCCAGGATGGAAGGGTGGTCAGAGACCTCAAATGCCGTAATGTCTTTGGAAACTAAGGAACTACACAAACACAGGACAGTTAAATAAACTTAATTTATTCCACAATTCTCTTTCTTTTGCTTTTGCGACTGTGTTTTTTTTCTTCTAAATATGTGCTCATATTCACGGTACGCTTGTAACAGTACCTCCAATTCGATTGGCGCGAAATAAACAGAGTGCTTTTTGTCACGTGCTGTTGCCATGATGAATAGTGCTACATTCACTCAATTGATGATGGCTTTTTATTGCCATGGTGCACGCGTGTAACCTAGGGTGAACTTACTCAGAGTTGATTGAACTAACTCAAATCAGCTGGTCTGAAACTGAAAACTCAGAGCAGCGATTCTCTGAGTAAATCAACTCAGAGTTCAGATTTTAACTCGGTGTTGGTTGAACTTCCGTATTGAAACGGGCCCCAGGACACAGGCCTTACAGGACTGACTTTGGACACCCCTGCTGTATATAAAGAAGCAAATCAAGAATGAACAGGTGCAGGGGATAAACTAATTAACACAGACTTGGAAACAGGAGGGCAGGAACGATGACGCAGACCGGAGAGAGAGAGTATGGTGACAAATAGCTGCCAAAATCGTCTCTCTCCCACATGAAACAAAGGATCCTATATGATACCACCTCTAGACCAAGAAATACCTGACGAGGAGAGGTGGAATCATGACACTCCTGGCTGGTCTTCCTGCAAAAGATATCAAACCACTCCACCTGGTTCAGAACTCAGCAGCACGCCTCGTCTTTCAACAGCCTAAAAGGGCTCATTGGACATCCCTTTTCATCTCACTCCACTGGCTACTGGTCAAAGCACGTATCAGATTCAAGTCACTTATACTTGCCTACAGTACTATCACTGGATCTGCACCGGCTTACTTTCACACCCTCCTGCACTCCTACACCCCATCAAGATTCCTGCGTTCTTCAAACCAGCTGAGTCTAGTATTACCTTCCCACAAGGGCAGTAAATTGCTTTCTCACTCATCCTCATTCACAACTCCTTCATGGTGGAACATTCTTCCTAACTCGGTCAGGTCAACCATATCTCTTACAACATTCAAAAAACTACTTAAAACCCTTTTCTTCTGTTAATACTTGACTGAAAAAAAAAAATCTTAGCAAGTGGTCTAGCTTTTGTTGAAACCACTAACTTTGTATTGGCACCTATTGTATTATTGCTCATGTATGACATATTGCTTATTGCTCCCTAAACTCTTTGTAAGTCACTTTGGATAAAAGCGTCTGCTTAATTACTAAATGTAAAAAGTTCATCCCCTGTATGGCCTCTTGTCGTTGACTCACTCGAACTGATACTACACCACTGGAAGGTTACCATTAACGGTAATGCTCACTTTGACTCGCCCAGGCCAGTAAGTGTCACTCTAATGGAAGTTGTGACACGACTAAGCAATGAAAATAACTCTCAGGTTCCTCAGCACAAATAGTAAGTGAAAGGGCACGCCATATTTCTTTCATACACGTATTACTTAATTTTGGTTGATCATTAAGCGTCCATATTGCAAATGTTTCTTCTTAGATCCTGCTAAAGTGGATGTAAACTGTTTCAATGAACATCTAAAATGCAAACTAGGAATAAACTTAGAATGAGACAATAACCAAAACGCTCAATTTCCGATGACAGATACACATACAGTAGAGACGACATAGCTCTACAAAGTCAGGAAAACATGTTAAATGTCCAACTGCTCCAAAATGAGTGTTCAAGCACTCCAAGCACTAGTTTCCTCACTTAGGTTCAGACACTCTTGGCGTTATACTGTGAACATTTCATTTCCTCACTGGTTACAGACATTTATTTATTTACATCATGAAAACAATTAAACAATACAGACAAATGATGCATCAGAGCTTTAATAAATATTTATATCAAAAAATATATTTAGTTAACCTTCTGACTTCTAAACACTAATAGAACTCAATTTTATACTTTTTAATGAAAGAAAATCCTGTTATTCATAATTTCTTGCATTCAAGGCTAATGTACTAAAGTACAGATTAAGTCCAGCCAATGTTTGTATTAAAATAAATTAAAAACTACAGGAGACATGTTTAAGAAGCGAAAACTCTTTATTTAATAGCATCATTGTAATCATCTGAATCATTTGAGGTTATAAATCTGTTTTTTATCATCATTTATCATTATCATTTGATTATTAGTTTTTATCTACACAATAGCGTGCCATGAGTATATGCTGATATTTCTGACATTTAAGAAAGTCAGAAGATATAAGAACAAACCAAGCATTATTATAAATCAGTATTAATTCCATCTTTGATCTTGCATGTCTGATGAAATGAACAGTCACACCACTGAATAACAGCTCTCAATGCTCCAGTGACGGCACTTTCATCTAAAAGTGAAAAAGTATTGTGATTTATACACATTAATATTAAAAGTCTACGCTTACTAGGCATTAAGACTAAATTCAGTAAACTGTCAACAATTACTTACGGACACATTAATTGACACATGGGGAGGTGTACTGCTTCACAGCACCTTCACCTAAAAAAATTAAGAAAATGTGCTTCAAGCATTGTTTTCCACTTAAATATTTCAATTTAATCAATATTTTAAGTAAAAATACTGAAAAGAATACTGTGATGCAATAAGAAACACATACTAGTCTTGTAGTAATCGAAGACAGTCACCACAGCTGGTTTCAAGTTCTTCACTACTACGCTCTGCCAAAGAGTCAATTGAAAGGATTTCTCCTCCTCCTTTTTCATCTTAAAAGAAAAAAAACACTTGATATCATTCATATCAATAATTATTCACATGCCGAAAATCCGTCTTAAAATTCCTCAATTTACATTAAGACTTACCCCGTCTAAATACAAGATGACATGTCCTTCATTCTGCTCCACAAGTTTGATTCTGGAATCCTGCTCAAGCTATGGGGACAGAGAGACCAATGAGAATAAATCAAACGCTAAAGAGCTTAAGATGAAAAAAAAACAAGACTGAAGGCCAGAAAGTGTCACTCACAGTTTGTAGAGACAAGTATTCCAGCACAAATCCAGACAGCAGCTTCACATTAATGATCACCATGTTTGTCTCCTCTCGTGGACCATTATACCTTTAACACACATGAAATGTTAAATGCTTTGTAGGAACTGTTGCTAGGGGCCCCCTGCTCCTAATATAGACTAATGTACTTTTTTAACCTGGAAAAAAGCTTAAGCCATATCCTTGTAAATTACAGTATAGTGATTGTCTTTGTTAAGGCACTAAATAAGTCCCAAAAATGTCCAATATAGTATATATTATATATTTTATAACAATATTTCCACAAATATATAGAATATTTAATATATATTTGTGGAAATATTGTTATAAATCTGTTTCATTATTAATTAAACATAAAAAATACACATTCTAAACTCACGAGGGCTACATAAATGAATGAGGTAAAGCTGCTCACCTGACGGTGAAAGCTAATGTAGCAGTATAGTACTGTCTCCTGCAAGTTGATGTAGCATTTGTTATGATCCTGAAGGCCGAGGAGTTTGCAGAGGGAAGAACATTGTAGTGCAAGGCAAACTGAGAGAAAAAAAACAAAATAAAATGTGCAAGGCTACAATTAACTTCACTTCAGTACAGCTGGTAAAGAAATTGTTCACATAAAAAAGATAATATTTCATCTCAAGATCATTTTATGACATTTAGTCAATGGACACGCAGGCACTAATGAGATCTGAAGTTGTTGACTTCATACTATATTTACATTTAAGTATAAAATGAATTTGTTTTTCTTCTGATTAACCCAGTGGAGCCACATGGATGCTATAGAGTTTTGAATTGTCCTTTCAATAAAATGATTGATTTGAATTCAGGAGGAAAACATACATCATTGACATTTGACATGGCATGAGGGTTAGTCAATTTTAAATTTTTGGGCAACTATCTCTACTATCTCTAACTATCTCTATGAAGCTCATCAAAATAGCAAAATGTTGAGGCATCTTACAAACCTGCACAAACACACAGCCCTGGCCTCGTGCAGCGAGCGTGAAGTTTCCTGTAGGTGGCTGCAGCTGTCTCTCCTGGTATAGCAGTCGGTTTGTCTGGTTGACAGTAAAGTTGTATTTCTGGTTTGATGGGGAGGTCACATTGACAACAACGGTTCCTGTTGGACTGTAGGTGACAGCACTGTATTTAGCTAGTGCCTGGAGAGCCACCACAGTGTCCTGTTCATAGAGAGCGAGAAAGCCAATTACAGGCGGTCGTCAAAATAGTATATATAAATATAGAAAACAATAAAACACTTAATGTTCTAAAGTTGTTACGAGTTTATACTCTTGGACTGAGAACCGTGGTAGTCGAACTATGAAGAATTAAGTGCCTTAAAATAACATTACTGTACCTGAGAAGAGGAGAAACCTCCGTAGGCATTTTGCCTCTTGGCCAGCCAGCGTACAATGCTAGCAGAATATTCCAGATTAAACGATGGCAGTGTTGGTCCAGAAAGAAGCGCCAACAACACGTATGAACTCATCTCTACCTGTAAAGAGCCTGTCATTTGCACACTATTTTGAGTCCAATATCGCCCATCCCCTGAAAAGACAATGGCATGAGCCCATGAGACTTAGGACTTTTGGTTTATTTTGTTTTCTTAATTAAAAATAAATGGACTATTTTTTCATAATTTATTATCCAGAGCTAAACGGCACCTTCTCTCCTCACTCGATTGTTCAAATTGGAGAGGAGTGTCCGTCTCATCCGTTGGTCTCCAGCGAGAGTGAATGTATAGGAGGCCAGGGCAGTGAAGTACATGTTGCTAAGGTTCGTGGAAGGTTCCCTCAGACAAACAAGGCCTTGCTCCACCATGGGATCCTTAAAGAGCATCCAACATACAACATTCAGTCAAACACAATTCAGTCAAATCTCTTTGTTAGTTGAATTGTCTTTATAAAGTCAGGCTTTTGTCACACCACATATACACTCACACACAAACAATGTGTATAGCCAAGCCCACTTTTGAAGCCTGTCAACATGAACATATTCAAAAACTGTTTTTATCCGAAATGTAATCTACACAGAATCCAAACCCTATAGTAGGCAACAGCTTAACTTTAAATCATCTGGATTCGGACAAATTGAATATACTAAAGTATAGAAAGTACTATTATGTTTATGTTGCATCAAGCAGATGCTTTATTTTGTTTATTTTCTTGTAAAATTGGATGTGTAGTTTATTTTCTCTTGTTCTAAATAGGACAATATTGCATTATATTCTGCTGACAAACATGTTTAAAGATCATTTTCTTCATATTTTTGTTCACACCAACAACATAGACACAAAGGGTCGGTTTCCCGTTCAGGGTTCAGACTTGTCCTAGACTAAAATAAATATTAGAGCAGTCTTAACTGAAAACAGGTAGCACTGACATATCTTAAAAATGTCATCGTTTTGTCTCAAAATGCACATCAGTTATGTTTTTTGTAAGGAGTGATTGTAAAAACTGCTCAGATGTCCTAATTTAGCTAAGGCCTAGTCTTGTCTTAATCTAATCCTTGTCCGGGAAAATGCCACAAAGAGTAAGGTTGAATCTATACTTGCAGCTACTCCGACGCCCGCCATCAATAAGAGCAATATGAAGTGAGAAGCTTGTCAAAATGGGTGAAAAGTTTTGTAATAATGCACACGTGTTTGGTGTGCCAAAAGACTTCTACTTGGATTTATCTTGACTGTAATGGAGTCTTAACACTTACAGTTTTATTTACACCCAGTTCTAGCAGAGCTGCAACGATGTATGCGGTGAGAGTGGCATCATCACTGACACCACCCTGTGAAAGACGAAACAAGGCAGAGAGATGTCACAAACTTACACAATATTAAAGTTAAATGGAATACAAGTAACCTGTTGTACTTAAAAATGTCCTTAATGTACTATAGCCATTCTTTACATGAAAACAGACATATAATATGTTCCATAATACCATTATCCCACACAGACCAACAACCCTGCAGATCTTAGTGTTTAGTTCATCTGAGCTGTCAACACCAATCCTATAAAATTTTAAATTTGTTTCAGATTTTTCATGTTTTTATTCTTACCATCATTTCATTGTGATGAAGGATGCCCACTGTTTTAAAGCATCCATTCTTCTGCTGCTGCTGACCCAACCAATCCTTTGCTAGATCAATGGTTTTTTCATCGACAAACACATACTTCTTTGCCCCTCCGAAAATCTTCATCACATATGCAGTTAACCTGAGAACAGGAGTAATATTTTGTTTTTAAACTATTATATTTATACTTTGAATCATTTAGTTATAAACTATAATATTTTCATTGTGACTAGTTTGCGTTGTCTGATTTTAAACTGACCAGGTGTGCCCAGAAGGATCACTGTTCCCAAAAGCACTGTAAGATCCATCATCATGTTTGTACTTCAGTTGTGTTTGATAGCCTGCGAAAAGAAAATGAGCAGGACACACAAAATAAAAAAGCTTCTACTAAGACTCAGAAATTCAACAAGTTTTTACAAGCTACACATAGTGCTGTAGTTTAATGGGGTTAAACAAACGCCATTAAAAAGTATAAGCAAAGTTATAATAAGAATCTAAAATGATTTAGAATATTTAATTAAAATAACAGATTTGTATAATTTATATACGATATGATGAGAAAACAAGCCCCCTTTAGTCTTCCAGGAAGTTCAGTTTGTTCATTTGTATGTTTGAATTTTGATGTCTGAATTAACTGTAATAATTGTTTAATGTTTAACTATGCTGAGCATGCCATGGCTGGAAAAGCAATTATAGACTAAATGTCACTGAAATGATTTTGACCTATTTTCTGTCTACCGAAATGTTGTGGCGACTGTAAGAGACATTCTCACAGAAAAACAGTCTCATAGTTTTCCTCACCAGTCTCCAGATAGGTTTTCGCTCGTGCCAAAATCTCAGGAGTGAGCTGTCCACTGCTCTTCAAGTACTGAAGGATGTAAATGTTGGGTGCAAAGTTCAGCATGTTCTGCTCTCCACAGCCGTAAGGCATCCGCAACAGATCAGCGATGTTTTTTAAAGCGTGACTAATCAGATCACCTGTGGAGCAAACAGGAGCAGATCATTTCTACACATGTCCTGAGGTCCATGCAGTAAATAGCATGAGTAGCCATGCTTTTATTGAGAGGGTGAATATTTACATATATTTAGTATATTATATACACATTATCTTTTTTAAACTTACCCAGTACAGTGACAAAGCTTTTTTCTGAATCCTTGACAACAACTTCAGGGAGTTTAAGAGAGACATTTGTGTTCACTCGGTTGCCTAATAGAAATATAAATAAAAGTCAATAGTACGTCTCTCTAGCTTTGTATGCAATATGGTGTGGATGACCGGTTGCCTGTCGGACTGAGCATAAACTAATATTTAGTGTTCAAAACAGCTTAAGTGTTGATGTCACAAAAAAACAGCACAATTACAGAGGGTTTAAAAATGCAGCTTGTACTTTAGTTCATTTATCGTTATTATGTTGATAAATATTTATCCATTTGGAGATGGGAGTTTGAATCTAGGTACATTTACATTTATGCATTTGGCAGACGCTTTTATCCAAAGCGACTTACATTTCATTATCCTATACATTTATTACATAGGTATGTGCAATCCCCTGGGATCGAACCCCACAACCTTGCGTTGTTAACACAATCACTGAGCTACAGGAAAGTAGACAAACTTAGGGATCAAGGATTGATTTTTTGTGTTAACTGATGGTATGCCAAACATGATGTCATAGTGCTTAAAATTTATTGAACCTGGAACATTCTTTATTCATTTAAAGTGACAGAACAATTTTACTGACCTATTAAACAGAGGAGTTCATTCTGAGTCATTGTCTGTTTAACTCCCTCCGCCTGACAAATAAAATACTTCAGTATTATTGTAACAAAAAAAATAAGCACGTTTGATACTTTTTTCTGAAAAAGAAATGTATTTTATAAATTGCTTAAATTATAATTGTAGAAAGACTTCCTTTTTAACTGTCTAAACCCGCAAGATTTCTTTTTTTTATTTGTACTACACAGCTTTACCGTAAAGGCATTGCTGGTCAAAACAGCTAGGCTCTACAATAAGTTTCTTAAAACCTTTCTTTAAAAAACAACCAACAAAGAACAGCTTTATTAATAAACCAGGATGCTGAATTCTAAAGAAAGTAATAACTTCTATGGTTTTAGTAAGGTTCACCTCGACCAGAAACGTCTGCACAACAGTGTCAATACGGCGTCCTTCTGGCACTGTCACCGTCTCATTCCCACAACGTTCCTGAGTCCTCACGGTCTCAGCTCTCACAGTCACGTTCACCTCTCCTACAATATACACACCATTAAATCACAAGTGCACACTGTCCTTACCTTGGTTTATCTAATTTACTGTATATTTTTTACTGTAAATGTTAAAGAAGTAGTTGACTTCCCAGTTGGAAGAAAAATTACTACGGAAAGTCAATAGGGGCAAACTTTGAAGTGAACTACGCCTTTGAAATAAAATGTAAAACATATGATTCAATCATAGGGATACAGTTTGAACATTACATGAAATTTGTCCAGTGCATACCTGCCTGCATACAGTGGCAGCATTTATAGAAAATATTTTTCTAATTTAATATTTCACTTCAAGTAAAGCCATAAAATATTGCACTTTATGTAAAGCCATAATGCGTTATAAAGGGTTATTAAAGGGTATGAAGCATTATAATAGTTTATAATGTGTGTTGTAATACATTAAATGTTGTTGTAAAGAATTATAACTACTTTTAAAAAGTGTAACAATGAATTGATAGGTTTTAAAATGTATTAGCTGTAGTTACAATTATTCATGAGGCATTAAAATGCAAAAGGTGCATTACAAGGCATAATTAATACATTAAAACTACTTTTATAATTCATTATACGTATATACTTTAAGTCAAGTGTTACACAAATGTGTACTGGCAATCTTGTCAATAACAAACATAAAATGACATGTTCTGTTGGTTGTGCTCATACAGTCAATGTATTGGACTTACCCAGAACTGCAGCTGTAACGGTCCACTCAAAGGTTTTGCTTTCTTCTGCACAAATACATTGAGTGTAATTGCAGCCATTACACGGCAGAGCTGAGAACTGATCTGAATTTTCCAGTGTAACCTTCACCTGTACATTAAACAAACAGGGATCTGTTATTTTTTACAGATATTCCGTGTA
Source organism: Triplophysa tibetana (assembly GCA_008369825.1). Taxonomy (NCBI): domain Eukaryota; kingdom Metazoa; phylum Chordata; class Actinopteri; order Cypriniformes; family Nemacheilidae; genus Triplophysa; species Triplophysa tibetana. Next base: position 9,362,430 of record CM017917.1, on the reverse strand, counting down.
AAATGTATATGTTTTTGAAATTATTAGATAAACGACAGAAAAATACATCAAATTTAGAAGAAAATTTGGGATATCCAGATTTACGTCGCTACAGCTAATAGAAAATGTTTTTGTTTCACGGTGTTTTTCTAAAGTGTATAAAACAGATTAAATGTTGGTCCCGTTCATATTATTTGAATTATTAGGGTGACTCACCATAATACATTTGGAGAGGTAGTTGAATACAGTTGCTTTGAGTAAGAGCTGTTCTCCACGTATAATAGAGTAGGGGAGCGTGAGGCTGATGAAGAACGGCTGAAAAGCAGTGAGAGCAGTGCTGGGTGCCACTCCGAAACCAACAGAAGATGTGCAGAAAGCATCTGTGGCCCATTTAGTGATGGTGTCGGGAACAGTCTTTGTAAGAGTCACGGATCCGGAACTCCTAATGAATAAAAACATATTAATCTAAGTATAATTGCATAAGGAGTAATTATTTATATCATAGAAAGGGAATGGAGGTATAGAGCTGTACACACCCCACAGGCACAAGATCCCATATCCAAGTTTCCGGAAAGAATGTGCGGATTGTATTTTGTACTGTTGGTGTATCGGGTTGAACAACACCTGCAAATGTTTTAGCAGAGAGTAGATAGATATTAGGGAAGACAGAAGTACCAAATTTAAAAAAAAAAAGGATCAGTACCTACCCTCTTGTTTATTCGTAATCATATTTTCCATATTACGAGTATATTCATAACAGTAAACAGGTTCTTTCACATCAGAGTTGGTAGCAATTTTGACTCCAATTGCCTAGAAGAAAATAAGCATCATGTCTCATTATTAAAGGATAGTCAATAATGATAAACTTACAACAAATGAAACAGTAGAATATGATATCTTACTTTGAAGGCGCTGTATGCATCATTTAAATTGTTATAATAGCGCGGGAAAATACCCCTCGCCACAATTGGGGTGTTGTTTGGATCCATGTCTCGAGGTATACAGGGATCTTCATTATATTCCCAGACTGGGTATGGGTAATCCCCCAACATTTGGACTGGTAACATTCCAAAAACCTACACATTTGAAGTTATTTTACAGGATGAAATGACACTGCAAAATCATCAAATAGAACAATCAAAAAGTTTTAAAGATTCATCTGTTTAATATGTCTCACAAAGGCAGCGTTGAGTTCAGCCTCTGGTTTTAAAAGCAATACACTCTGATCAATGGACCTGACGGAGCAAAGAGAACCAGGCTGGGCTCTCAGGTTTAGAGTCGCTGTGTCTTTAGGCAGAGCCGTGGAAGATGAGAAATTTAAGGACACCTGGAGCACAGAAATACGTTTATTATACGTAAAGAAAATTTAATAATAAAATTAAAGACGGCCGTTTTAAATTAGTTTCTGGATTTCATTTGGTATTTATTGACCTCGTTTGGCAAGCATTGTTCAATGGGGAAGTTCCAACTGTCTGCTACTGTTTCTCCATTGGGAAGAACTGTGTACACCACTACCTGGGCGAATGGAGACAGGGCTTTGATGTTCTTTAATGTGAATGTCAATATGCCTTTGTTTTCTGAAATGAAGGAAAGAAACCAGTCAATGAAAGCCAATTATACTCTTAGAAAATATATAATTATCATGTGTTTTCTGTCACTTCCATTTCCTACCTGTTCTGAACTGCACGTTGACAGAGACACGGCCATTTTGAGTCATTTTGCCTTTCGAAAAGACCTGGAACACACAATGTGAAAGAATATTGTGTAAAAGTTTATGAAATGCAACCAAACATTGTTTGACACTTCCAAAAGCAACTGACATTGCACTGAAGGTATAGATTTAGTATTAAACAAACATTTATAGTTAAACATACCATGTAGAAGATATTCAGTGTTTTATCATCTTGTTTCAGTGCACTGCCCGGAATGATGTAACTGGCCTGTACATTTGCATCCCCCACACAGCTCAATGGGTTTGGAGTCGGAATGAACCTCAGAAAACTTTTGCTTTTGGAGTAGAACGGCATTAACGAGAGACTGGCTCCATAATAATTTATCGATACTGGCCAGAAACCATACTGGCATTTTTCATCTATGTGGCGAGCCTAATGTGAATGAATGAATGAACTAATTAATGTATTAACAATGAATTACACACATCCTTCTACAGCACAGCAAAGTTACAAAAGTACATAATTCTAAATTTGTCGAAAATTGGTTGAAAAAACTGCACCAACCTGTAAATAAACAGGTTGACTTGACCAAACTGTCGTGTTTAAAGAGAAGTGAGCAGTGCCGTTGTTGTCTGTCGTAAGTGTCATATTCACACTATTGAAATCGTAATTTACAATGAGATACACTGTTTGATCTTTCAGTGGTTTGTTGTTTACATCAGTGACCAGAACCTGTCAAAAAAGATTTGGTACAAATTATTAGAATAAGAGTTTTGATCTTGATTTCAGAGTAAGGTCTTGGTCTGAATCTTGACTACATCTTCTATAATAAACTGGGCTGCAAAATAATATGAACACTACATCCAACCTTTCCCTCATAGGCAATCCCAGGCTTGTATATATTTGCTGCGTCAACAAAGGAAACTGTGATAACGTCACTGCTATAAGAAACTCCGGCTGAGCCCTCCACAGTAATCGCTGGAAAACCAGAAGAACATGTTTCATTAGTCATTTTAGGACAACTAAAATGAATAAGAAGAGTCTTGTTTGATACTCTTACCTGTTCCATTCTCTTCTACATTGTAATTGATCTGAAAATATCCTCCTTGCCTCATGCGATATTCAGTCACATTTAATACTTGAGAGGCACAGCCAGTCTTGTCGGTCTAAATGAAACAGAAATTATTGACATGAAGTGAATACAAGAATTTAGATGTTACATGGTGTGAGCAGTTTCTATGCGGTTTATTGAACAATAATATTTCTTGTGACTTCTAACTGTGACTGTATGAGACAGACATTACTGAATCAGGAAAATAAATGATAATTAAAGTAATTTATAGGCTGTAGCAAACCTTTATGACGTAGTTTCTGCATGTCTTAGGTGTAGCTTGGTGAGACCAGTAATAATTATGGTTCATTCCACACACTTCAGCAGCCACAGACCCCTGCACGCCCTTCCCGTAGGTGTATCTTCATGAAGGGAATTTATTTTTATGAGACCGATAATATTGTAGTTTACATCTCATTTATCCCTAAGTTCTGAACAAAAATACTTACTGAGCACAAATCTTCAGTATGAATTCTTTGTTCATAGGAGTAACAACGGGTGGAAGATTTGCGTTGACTTCAAATTTAGGAAGAACTACAAAAAAGATGAAATGGGTTTAAAAACAGTTCAAATTGTGAACTGACAAATGATGACAGAAAATTTCCAAGATGATTTCTAGCTCTTACCATATCCTTTGATTTCAAAGTAGTGTGTTGTTTGTTGGTTATTCTCATCCCAAGCAGTGATGACGTAGTTGCCCTCAGCGGCCTGCGATGTCATGCTGTGGAACAGATCTAAAATGCCATTCCTGGTGTTCTGATTCAACCACTGACCAATGCGGTTTGACCGGGGATCCTAGAAGTGCCACAAAATGAAGAACCCCAATGTAATGAAACTGCAAACACAGCAAGAAATTATTTATTACAACTAAAGTAAAAATGTCTTGGTTACGAATATAACCTCTGTTCCCATTTGGAGGGAATGAGATGCTATGTCGAGATGACAGTATGGGGATTTGAACCAGAGAACCTATCATCCCTGATCGCAATTTCAAAAGGTCAATGAACTGAGAACAGAGACTGACGGTTCCTGTCTCCCAAATGAGCTGAACTACACATGGATGGAGTACCAACTCTCTGCAGGGCGTAGCCTGCCGAGAGAACTCTTCAGAGCTAGCCAGGCAGCCAACAACTCCAGGCAGTTGATGTGTCACTGCAGGCGGGGGCTCGTCTGACACTGCATCTCCATTGCACATAGAACCCCAACCGAGCAACGAGCCATCGGTCATCAAATGCGTGCCTCATGATCAGCTCGAGCGGAACTCTAGAATGTAAAAAGGTCAGGTCTGACCAGGAGATTAGGTTGCGAAAGCATTAAGGTGTGATGGTAATACGCCTCGTGCGGGTGTGCCACGTTTTCCAGGGAACTCAACTCTGAAGAAGCCTTATGTGCATCAACCTGAATGGAGAATCTCCTCACGAGGATGTGTCACAGGAGCCCATGAAATAGTTTCAAAGGGGTCAAATTCATTGGCCTTTTGAAATCACGATCAGAGATCATAGGTTCTCAAGTTCAAACCTCATATTGTTGTCTCAACATAACGCCGAGAGACTGACAGAAAGGGAACATAAACATATGCTCAAAGGATTTTATACTGTACCTGGAGTTCTACTGTTGGAAACTGAAAAGCAAAAGAAGAACAAGGAAAGTGTTCAATTTGATCAATGGTATTATACTCACACAATGCTTGAAGCTCTGGCATAAAAGCTATTCAAACTCTGACCCCGCTTTAACGTTACTCAATCCTTGCTTCATTTATCATAAAATAATTATGCTTTTGACAAAATGAAAAAAAAATATGATTAATTTTACCGTCTGATTGTGAGTCAAGAAATTGGAATCCAAAGAGACGATGCGAAACTTGACTGGGGAAGACATAATTGTAAGCGCAGCACAGTAGCACATATGCAATAAAGTGAGAGTAAACTTGGTAATGTGAACGAACAGCAAGGCGTTAAAATCGCATTTATTTATTGATAAATATGTAGTTGCACTGGCAATTGAACTCTTTAATAATAAATCCGTACCGGTTTCTCCTGGCTTGTAGATTGGCTTGTCTGTTTGGATGAGAATGAGCTTCATTGGAGGCTTTATGAGAATACGAGTTGTTTTGTTTAGCGATGTTGAAGCTCCTTCAATTTTAACATAGACAGTTGCCACAGTGTCTACAAGCACTACAGGGACCTAAAAGATCCAAAGCAAGGAAAAAGAAGAGCTTTAAAGCCAAGTGTGTGACTAACTCTTCTCCTGGAGACCCAGTTTGCTAAATAGTCCAACCAGCTTCCAAATGTACCAATATATGATAAATGTACTTGTTTGAATCTTTATTAATCATTTATTTTTCTTGTGTTTTAGTAAGAAAAATTCAAAAGCACATATTACATACGAAAAAGGCTACTGTAATGTGAAGTATATTGACCTGGAATGGCACACACTTGTAGTAATCCCTTTTTATGGATTTCTCTTTAAGGATGGTCACATTTCCACTATCTGAGCTCAAGGTTACCAGTAAAGAAAGGGTTGTACTGGACTCATGGATATGTGCACACAGAGTCTCTGTAGTGCCGCTCACTGCCTGAGAAGTGACTGCCACCAGGTATGTGCTGAAAGAAGACAAAAGACAAAGAAAACATTGCTTTTATAGTATAACTGTTTTGAATGTGTGTGTGTGTGCTCTATTGAGGAACCATGAATGACTTGTTGTATTACGAATTTTTATTATAATGCTCGTTAACGTGCTTGCAATTGACAGTCCAGCAATGTTTAGCTCATAGGGGACTGTAGAAATCAAGGAATACTGAAGAAAATGAAAATTGTGAATATGTTCTTCATTGGTTGGAGCATTTTAATTAAATTAAAGAGTGAATTAACAGGCTTTTACAAAAAAAAACGTTTTTAAAGGCTTGTGAAATACATACAAATATTATTATTTTATTTTTATTTGATATTGTATCGTTGTATTATCAATAAACAGTCTAGAATATTGCTGTTGTGTCTCAATGAATTTTGTTATATACTGTTCAAAACGTTTCCTCAGCCTTTATAATCCCATATAATCCTGTCAACGGGATGGCACCCCATGAAAAGGTCCTAATATGTACAAATTACAAACAAGTATGTATACATTTAGTATCAATATGTACATTTGAGGTTCTGATACTGCATGTACCCTTTAGGTGCAAAGGCGTACTTTTTAGAAAGTGTATCACAACCGTTTTTTCCGCCAGTTCAGTATTCTTCATATCTACTATATTAAAAAGAATAATGAGAAATGTTCTTACGGGTCAGTTGCTCCACTTGAATCATATTGTAGCAGCAGTACTGTCAGCAGCGTTCCCAGTGCCAGCATCTTGAGCTGTTGGTTTTGCGGTCTCAGACAGATTTGGTGCACATTTTATACACCTCTGCTACTCCCTGTCCAACCCCACCGTAGCAAAGAAGTTGAGCAACCGGTATGAGGAGTTGGAGGAACTAGATTCGACCTGCAGTAGTCTTTCCTCCTGTGTTACACAATGAGTGATTTAGGAGAAAAAATTATATATAGTTAGCCGAGATTAATCATCTTTAGTGTAAAGTGTATTATCTGCAATTAATACACTATCTATTTTTTATACAACTTTTTCTGTAATTTATATTTCATCTTGCTGTATATAACACATACCTTTTACTGAAATAGTCTATTCTTTTTTTTCCTTGTACATATTTACATAAACACATAACTTTACTCTCTATAGCTTTACTCTTATGTTTATTGTATTGTATTTCTTAATTTTTATAGACATAGGCCCTTATTTAAAACATCATTTTGACTGTTTTTGTATTGTTTGATGGTCTCTGTGTTGTTGCTGATTCTGTGTACTGGATGCTCCTGTCACCAAAACAAATTCCTTGTACGTGCAAACATACTTGGCAAAAAAGGTCTTTCTGATTCTGATTCTGATTTAAGGTTTATTCAGGCTATTTTATTCACCCTGCAAAAGCATGAAAATAAAATTATATTAAAGGTGAGATTTTTTTGAACTCATTTTGAACATTAACAGTGCAACTTCAGTATGAGCTTAATTGAGAATTTAAGAGAATTAGTCATAAAATTAACGTTGCCATTTTATACATTACATAATGTACAGTAATAAATGAAATGCAAATGAAGACTTCTGCATCTCAGATATTTCTAATAATAAAAAAAACATAGAAATCTCATAAATGTCTCAAAAAAGCTCAAACTGAGCTCTAATTTCCCAAATATGCAATCAAATGTCAGTATTATTTAAGATTTCAATATGAAGTCAAACATTTATCATCATAGTGGTTTTACCTATAGTTTACAATCAATTTTTAATTTTTTAGCTCCATATAGGTAATTTTCCATTTTTATTTCACCTAAACAACTTCAGGAAACATCTGATACTACGCTGATGTAACACAACTGAGGACTCGATGAAATCTCATGAGCTATAAAAGAGCAACCTCAGAGCAAAATTTATACACTGGATATGCCCTTTCACAAGATGTTATTTTGTACAAGAAGACATAAATTTGTTTTGGCATGATATAAGTTTGTAAAAAAACGTTGGTCAGTAAAACTAAAATAAATGTATATGCATAATTGTGACCCTGGACAACAAAACGAGTCTTATGGGTCAATTTTTCGAAATTGAGATCTTTAAATTTTATGAAAGCGGACCAATTAAGATTTCTATATGGGTGTTAGGATATAACAATACCTGTGGAGATACAACAGTTTAAAACTGAGGAATGTGAGGGAGCAAAAAAATGTAATATTGAGAAAATTGCCTTTGGAGGCGCTGTAGCAGGCCATCCACTCTCAAATATAAAGTTTTTATATATTAAAGATAAGAAATTTACGAAATATCTTCATGGAATTCTAATGATATTCGCATAAAAGAAAAATCAATCAATTTGACCCATACAATGTATTTTTCTCTTTTAATAAATATGTTCCCGTTTTACTTAAGACTGGTTTTGTGATCCAGGGTCACAATTGGTTATTAGTTATGGTAGGAGTACAGCATACAATTAGCATATAATTATTCATACCTTTCATAGGCTGAAAGCTTATTTAAATCACAGGAGGTGTAGTGTGTCCTAAATAGTAATTTTGCCAAAAGCAGCTTATGGAGATTATTGGGTGTGGATTCTTAAAGGGCGATTTTATTATTTCGGCTGGTGCTGAGGAATGCTTTTGTTTCGGAACGCTGCACCCAAAAATTACGTAATTTTAGTCCATCAGCAGCCGTCCATATTCAGAAAGTCGTAGGTGCATCTCTTCTTAGATCCTGAAAAAAAGCTGGATGTAACCAGCTTCAACATCCACCTGCAAACTAGGAATAAACACAGAAATCAGATGCAAAACTTTGAAATATGAAACAGAGTAGAGAAGGCATTGCTTTCCTAAGTCAGGAAAACATATTGTTAGATGTGCAGATGCTCCAACTTTAGTGTTCAGCAGACTCTGCACTGATTCTTTAGGCTTCTGTCACAACTCTTGACGTCATACTTTGAACTTAAACCTCTTAGCCACAGGAACACGATTGTTGAGGTGACGCGCCTTACTAATTAAACACACCTCATTAATGAGAGCTAGGTCACCAGAAACAAGATAGTCCTACCAATTTTCTTTTTATAATTTTACTAACTGAGGACAATTATTCTCGAACCTAACCCATGAGAATAATAAAACACGATGACGGATGAAATAAAAAGATGCAGGAAACTATTAAAAATACAGGTGCTGGTCATATAATTAGAATATCATCAAAAAGTTGATTTATTTCACTAATTCCATTCAAAAAGTGAAACTTGTATAATGTATACATCCATTCCACACATACTGATATATTTCAAGTGTTTATTTCTTTTAATTTTGATGATTATAACTGACAACTAATGAAAACCCCAAATTCAGTATCTCAGAAAATAACAACATTACTTTAGACCAATACAAAGAAAGGATTTTTAGAAATCTTGGCCAACTGAAAAGTATGAAAATGAAAAGAATGCATATACAGCACTCAATACCTAGTTGGCGCTCCTTTTGCCTGAATTACTGGAGCAATTCGTCGTGACATGGAGTCAATCAGTCTGTGGCACTGCTCTGGTGTTATGAGAGCCCAGGTTGCTCTGATAGTGGCCTTCAGCTCTTCTGCATTGTTGGGTCCGGCATATCGCATCTTCCTCTTCACAATACCCCATACATTTTCAACAGGGTTAAGGTCAAGCGAGTTTGCTGGCCAATTAACAACAGGGATACTATGGCCCTTAAACGAGGTACTGGTAGCTTTGGCACTCCTGTTGGAAAATGAAATATGCATCTCCATAAACTTGCTGAGCAACAGGAAGCTTGAAGTGCTCTAAAACTTCCTGGTATACGGCTGTGTTGACCTTGGACCTCAAAAAACAAAGTGGACCAACACCAGCAGATGACATGGCGCCCCAAACCATCACTGACTGTGGAAACTTTAAACTGGACCTCAAGCAACGTGGATTCTGTGCCTCTCCTCTCTTCCTCCAGACTCTGGGACCCTGAATTCCAAAGGAAATGCAAATGTACTTTCATCGGAGAACATGACTTTGGACCACTCAGCAGCCTTTTTGTCTGTAGCCCAGGTGAGACGCTTCTGATGCTGTCTGTGGATCAAGAGTGGCTTGACACAAGGAATGCGACAGCTGAAACCCATGTCTTGCACACGTCTGTGTGTAGTGGTTCTTGAAGCACTGACTCCAGCTGCAGTTGACTCTTTGTGAATCTCCCCCACATTTTTGAATGGGTTTTGTTTCACAATCCTCTACAGGTTGCGGTTATCCCTATTGCTTGAACACTTTTTTCTACCACATCTTTTCCTTCCCTTCGCCTCTCTAATAATGTACTTGGACATAGAGCTCTGTGAACAGCCAGCCACTTTTGCAATGACCTTTTGTGTCTTGCCCTCCTTGTGACAAGTCAGCATTCTTCCCCATGATTGTGTTGCTTACAGAACTAAACTGCGAGACCATTTAAAGGCCTTTGCAGGTGTTTTGTATCAATTAGCTGATAAGAGTCTGGCACCAGGTGTCTTCAATATTGAACCTTTTCACAATATTCTAATATTCAAATTTTCTGAGATACTGAATTTGGGGTTTTTATTAGTTGTCATGATAATCATCAAAATTAAAAGAAAGAAATACTTGAAATATATCAGTCTGTGTGCAATGAATGTATAAATTATACAAGTTTACACAAGGTGGTGAGTAACAATGACTTTTAATATGAGATACAAAACACAAAACAAAAACCCACGCGGGGGTATAACAACAACGACAAGGGGAATAAAAATAACAGACTCAACAGGAACAATAAACAAACTAGAACACTTGATACGAACTGACATAAACTAGATAAACATTTACTCATGGCTGGAACATGGTACATAGACTAGACAGCCTTGTGATACACAGGTAACCAAACACACACAATGACCGAACACAGGACAATGAAACATGAGGACTGTTTAAAGGGGTCAAAATCAACAGGGAACACATACGGGGAATTAACTAATAAACAAGCAGTAACGAGACGAGAGGGCGGGAACAGAGACAAGACCTCGAGAGAGAGTATGGCGATCAAAAAGAACCAAAATTGTCTCCCTCTACATGAAACAAGGGATCCTGCTACTACTCTGCCTCAAGACCGAGAAAGACATGACATGATGAGGCAGAATCACAACAGCTGGCTTGTTTATCAAGAGCAAAGAGATTTTACTTTGTAGATTAATGTATTCGCCTGAAGCTTAGCATCCGAAGCTAAATATAATATTTGGTTGGTTAAATAGAAAGCTTTTTATTTAAAATGTAAATAAATTTTGATGCATATCCATATTTTCAGTCATGATTTGATAAAAAGCCTGTTTTTTTCAATTGAAGGAGTACACAAAGGCGTGCGGTTTTAGTCATTCTCAATGGATTATTTAAGATTCATTAAATGATCTGCACAGTTCTGAGCCATAGTATTTATAAATCTCTTAACCTGTCGACTGTCATCCATTGAATGTGTCAAGCCCACACCTACCTTTATTTTTACAGTTTACATGAACGCTTTTACAGAAAAGTTGTTACATTTGAGCTTTATAGTTTGTAGCCAACATCAAGCAAAAGGAAAAAAGTTACTTAGAGAAATTACATTTTCCAATTAATTGCAAACATCCGTATCTGTATCTGTCCAATCTAGTCTTCTCTTTTAAACCAAACCTTGTAGTTAAGGCTTAACAACAAATACAGTAATTACAATTTAAAAGCAGTTTAAAACAGTTATAAAATAATTAAAGTAACTTAATAACCTTACGCAATTAACCATTTTTATGGATGTACACCACTTTGGACCTTTATTTTGAAAGTGCATTATTATTGAAGCATGACTTGACAAATTATATGCACAGTATAAGTGCTGCATATACAGTATATAACCATATGCACAGTATAAGTGCTGTTATAACTCATAATGTAATAACCACACATAATGGAAGAATTATCAAAACATTACAAAATCTGGTGCTAATAAATGTAATAATTTCCATAATGTAATAAAGAAGTTTTACATGGGAATTGAATTACATGATCACACTGTAGAAACGTATAATGTAAAAACAGTTTATAAGGTAAAACCAAATGCTAAAGAGAAATCTTCACAATATAATAATTATCTTCCAATATAATTCAATGAATACAATTCCAAAATAATAAATGTGAGCACCAATTGTTGTTTGTTTATTATGTTAGGACCTTGAGAAAGTCTATGCATCTGAATTGTTTGTTGTTTGTATGTTGCCGCCTCCCTGTCCTCATGACAAGACATTATTGTGTTTCAGTTGGGCGTGATCTCCTTTAACCAGTTGGTGATAATGGTTGGTCTGGAGAACTCCTACCACAGGTATAAAGACCGCCCCCAAACACTCATCTATTGCCTTGGTGCCATTGTGCTATCGTGTCTGGTGTCTTCCAGCTTTGTGTAACTCTAGTTACTGTTGAGATTCGCTTTCGTTCCAAATTTCTGATTCGTTCAATTGTTCGTACTTTTAACATCTGAAGATTATACCAGTTTGTCCCAGAGAGTTATTTGTGCGTTAACACTTTAGAGTGTTTTGTTATAGAATTTTGAATCCAGACATTTCTTGTTTTATGACTTGGATGTTAAGATTGTTGTACATACACTCTTTAACTTTGTAAATATTTTTTGCTTAAATTATTGTACATACATTTGCCAAACTTAAGGGAGGTAGGGGATCAGATGCCAATTTGTTTTTATGCCTTTTTCCACTTTGTTTACGATTAAGTGAGAAAGTTAGGTTGATTTTTAATTTTGTAATTCTTTCTTTCATTATAAAAAGGTTATTTAGGTTAAAAAAAATAGTTTTGTTTATTGTTTTGGCCTTGTCTGCCCCTGAAGAGATTCCCTGTATTTAATAAAATTCTTTATTTTGCAAAAACTCTGTGTCAACAACAAACCTTTTTTCTTTTATGACTTCCCCCTAGAGGTTGTAACAATTAAAACGATTATATTTAATTGTTTTTAACAAAAAAATGTGGCTGGATTTCCCGAACCTTACGCTGGTAGTGATATATTCTTAACGACATAGTGATACGAAGGTTTCTGGAAACCCGGCCAGCCCTTTTCAATTTAAATGAAAATAATCTAAAACGTAAAGGAAACTGTACAATACAATATTTATTTGTTTTTTTAAAAAAGCTTTTACATTGATCTTATTATGAGCATGTTTTGTAATACATTTCTTGTAAAAGTTGATTCATTATGAGCTCAAGACTTTCCTTTGAGAGCTGAGAGAATAACCAAAGAATGATGATTTCTTGCAATCAATACACATATTTTGTGATATGTGAATAATATATAGCCTAACTCTAGCCATATATACTGACTTATGGAACAAACCGGTTCCTGCTAGCGAAATTCACATTTAAAAATACATGTGTAAATAAATAAACATGAAATAGGAAAATACACAACAACCACAACATGCTCAAATGAATTTTAGCAGTGAGACAAAAACATTCAAACTTCATTTTTGTAAAATAGCTCCTTCCAGTGGTAACTGAGAAAGTGCAGCAATAATTATTATAAAGGTACAAATGTACAATAAATAATGCTTCCTGTTGTTGCTGGACCTCTTCACTATTCATATTGCTCTTTTGGACACTGCTCTTATTTTCTTTTGAATTCATGTGTTTTTTCCTTTTTAAGGTGCAGCTTGAAGTCCAATCAACCTTATGTGTAGACTAATTGTTATTGCAGAAATGACAGTACAGATTTTAGATGCAGAAACGTTTTATTCAACAGGATACTTTTGAAAACCTTCATTATTGCAAATGGATCAAATCACAAGTCTGGGTTTTGATTGTCACTTATAGATAATCTACACAGTAGCATGTGTCATCAGTACAGTATATTCTGATATTTCTGATTTTAGGAAGGAAAGTCAGAAGATAAGAAATTAAAGCCAGTATTAATTCCATCATTGATTTTGAATGTCTGATGAAATGAACGGTCACTCAGCAGCTCAGTAACACCTCTCGATACTCCTGCCACGGCATCTAAAATAATACATGTTCTAGAGATTTATTCACATTTCATTCTGTCTCAAGCAGTTTACAGCCAAGCATTATGCTCTAACTGTATATATTCCTGCGAATTGTAACACATTTCTTAAATGTAGAAATGGAATGGGTTATAAATTCGAGTTTAAAACTGTCAAAATTACTGTACTTACTGTCTCTAGGCACACGGGGAGATGTATTTCCTCACTGCTCGCTCATCTAAAAAGACAAAAGAATAGTTTTCTGTTCATGAAATGCTTTAATGTAAGATTAAATGTCATAAGGCATAATGCGTATGTAATATGCAGAATTTGTTAAGCATTACAAATGGAGCTTTGCATTATTTGCCCCATTTATATTATGAGAAGCGGATCTCATTTTCCTGGGTTAAATATGTACTCTTTGTTATATTTCTAATTAAGGCTGTTAATGCGAATACGGTAAATCTTTTTAAAGCATAAATCTAAATTTAAAATAACATAAGAAAATAAGTTTGTTTAAAACTCCCCCCAAACACTATTAAAAATATTACATAATATTAACAATACCATTCTGGTAAGTTCTTTTTTATTTTACATCTTACGTCTGTTTGAGGGAGTTTATTTAATGCACAAACATCCCACAAATCAGAGTGCAGTCATACTATAATGGTATTAACAAACACGTACAGGTCGTGTAGTAATCGTAGACTGTCACCGAGGCTGGCTTAAGATCCTTCACTACCACATCCTGTTGCAGACTCATGTTAAAGGATTTCTTCTCTCCAACTTTCATCTTTAAAAGAAACCGTTACAGCTGATGTCATACACAGTCATTCTAATAACATGCAAAAAATTCATCGAAAATAGTTTTCAATCCCTCAAGGTACCCCAATTTACATTAAGACTTACCCCGTCCAAATACAAGATGACATGTCCTTCATTCTGCTCCACAAGTTTGATCCTGGAATCTTGCTGAAGCTATGCACACATAGGAACCAATGAGAACATATCAAACGCTGGGGGCAGAGCTTAAGATCAAAACAAGACTGAAGCCCTGAAAGTGTCACTCACAGATTGTAAGTCATCCAGCACAAATCCTGACAGAAGCTTCACATCAATGATCACCATGTTTGTCCCTGTTCGTGGACCATTATAACTGTAACAAGTATAGCCAACAATCAAATACAGTTCAGCGTTGTGTAGACTGATAAACAACGCGCAGCCCCAACCTCAGAGAAATGAATGAGTGATACTTTTATTGTATACCTGTGGACAAACAAAAGTTATGTTTGTGTACAAAAGTATTATGTGTCACAATGATGAAAGTTGCAACATTTTATTTATGAATTGTTTTAATTTTCTTTAATAAAAATACCTATAATGAAATAACATGCATGCTAAACTCTTTATGCTACATTTATGAAAACCTTAGAAATTTGTTTCTGCAGAAGCAGTGCTGCTCACCTGACAGTGAAATCTAATGAAACAAGCATGTTCTTTTCGCTGGCACAAACGGAAGCCGCATTCGCTTCTAGGTCGAAGAACGTGAAGCTACTAATGAACGGGGCATTATAATGCAAAGAAAACTGGAATAAAAAGAAAGAATAATTAAGTGGTTTATTTTACTTTTCCAAAGCATCATAAGATCAAAACTTTATTTAACTAACCTGCACAAGTGCACAACCTTTTCCCTGTGCAGCGAGTGTGAAGTTTCCTGTAGGTGGCTGCAGCTGTCTCTCCTGGTAAAGGAGTCGGTTTTGCTGGTTTATAGTGAAGTCGTATTTTTGCTTCGAAGGGGAGGTCACACGGATAATAACGGTTCCTGTAGGACTGTAGGTTGCAGCATTGTATTTAGCTAGTGCCTGGTAGTACCACAGTGTCCTGTACAAAGCAAGAAAGGCAAAACAAATGACAGGTTTGGTCAGAATTCCGTATAGTGTGCAGTTTTTTATTTAGACTATAGACTGGTTCAAAGGGACAATTTAAACACACATTACTGCGCATGCAGATGTTTAATTTCCGGTACAAATTCGAGTGCCTGTAGATTATTTCTGAATACAAGCCGAAAAAAAACATTTGTTATGATTCTGTCTGCATTTTCCCCTGTTCGATATTCACGGTTCAGCAAGAAAAACAAAGAGGATCCATGTGCAGTAAAATATTTAATAAAAAAGACACAAGGGTAGACCCATGGTCCAAGAAACACAAGGGGACACATACAACAACGATTCACACTAGACAACTGAATACAAGCGCTATATTTACCCAAGATGAAGGGACAAACAGGTTATGAGAGAAAGATGGGAACTGGAGTCCTTACAAAAACACAGGCAGTACACAGAGTAGCATAGCGCCCTCAGGTGGCTAAATGAGGCTATCAACAGGGCATGTCATAGCACCCCCTTCAGGGCGTGACAAAGCCCCCCCTCAGGGCGTGACATAGCGCTCCCTTCAGGCCGTGACATAGCGCCCCCTTCAGGGCGTGACATAGCGCCCCCTGCAGGGCGGATTCCAGCCGCCCTCAGAATAACTGTCCCGGAGAGGCTGGAAGTCTCAGCCTGGCAAGCAGTGCTGGAAGCCTTGGTGCCCAGACACACCAAAGAGCTGCAGCCACAACCAATAGAGCCGACTCCACTGACAGGACCTCAGGAACAGCTGCCTCCAGAATCAACGGACTTGGAACCACCACCGAAGCAATCATGATATCTGGAGGTCCTGGGCTGGCCGCAATCTGGCGAACGGTTTACCCCAGACAACTGATCACAAGGGCTATATATACACAGATGAAGGGACAAACAGGTAATGAGACACAAGTGAGACCAATACACGATAATGTGACTAAGATGGGAACTGGAGTCCTTACAAAAAGACAGGGAGTAAACAGAGTAGCATAGCGTCCTCAGGTGGCGAAATAAGGCGCCAGCAACAGGGCGTGACACTGAGTGCTTCTCAGTGGTTGTTTCTCAATATGCCTCCTCGTTTCCTTGCTCCTCCGTCCTCCATCCTATGACCCGGAAACCGTTCGAGCTCAGCCATCTTTAAGGACATCTGGGGTCATTTCAATCAGGCTGCATCCAAATACCCACACTTGCGGTCTTGGCCACTTGAGAGCCCATGTACGCGACAGGAAGGGAGAGCGCAAGTCTGTCCAATGTCTTAAAAATGCCAAAGGGCAGTGCGCTTACTGCAAACTAAACCCACATTAGCTTGAAAACCTTTTTGAGGCGGTATTAAGGCTAAGTGTATCCCCTCATGCATCATGTTCTAGACATAAATACTGAGACTTTGACTTGACCATATAATTACATTTATCATATAATTTTGTAGTAAAACCTAGTGTTACATATTTAATTGGTGAAAACGCCAGAGTTATCAATTTTGTTAAACTGCTTTTTATCTCATAATTAGAAACACCACATTAATAAACTTTTTTTTTTTGCACTTGCTAAGTGTGTCCTATCAGGTTAGTAATACTACATTCTCCCTCGAGATCTTCACGCCCACTTGAACACTAGGGCAAAATCCTCGTTCCTCGTTCCTCGGTCTTCGCTCCTACGTCCTCCATCCTATGAACCAGAAACCGATCGAGTACAGCCATCTTTTAAGATGTCTCAATTTTCTAACTGCACCAGGAGGAGGGGAAGATCGAGGAGAGAGGTGGCTTTCTGACGAGTCATGAACAATGATACACGTGTGTTTCCTTAGCGGAAGTGTTTTATCCACAAAACCTGATGCGCGTATTATTCTCCATCGTATCGTACATCCACAACTTCACATCATTAGACCATATTCAAACATGCATAAATGTGATAATAACGCTTTTTTTTGTAAATGCATACCTATTTCAGAAAGTATAGTTAATATTCAAATAGTTAATATATTAATATAGTTAATATTTATGTATAACATATATTTGACCTTACATACATTTCTGACCACTTTTAAGCATGTTTTCAACTTAATTTTTTTTTACTGCGGATTGTGAAATCTAAAAAAAAAAGATTTCACATTTACATTTACATTTAGTCATTTAGCAGACGCTTTTATCCAAAGCGACTTACATAGAGTTAGGGAGCAACAAGCGATATGTCATACAGGAGCCATAATACATTAGGTGCCAATACAAAGTTACTAGTTTCAACAAAAGCTAGACCACTACCTGTTGAGAGAAAGGGTTAGTGAGGTTTTCTTTTCTTTTCTTTTTAAATTAATTTATTTGTCTGTCAGATATTCACAGAAGAGTTGGGTTTTGAGTAGTTTTTTGAATGTTGTGAGAGATGTGGTTGACCGGACAGAGTTAGGAAGAATGTTCCACCAGGAAGGAGTTGTGAAGCGGAATGAGCGGGAAAGCGATTTTCTGTCCTTATGAGAAGTCAATACAAGACGCCGCTGGTTTGCTGAACGCAGGGATCTTGATGGGGTGTAGGATTGCAGGAGGGTGTGAAAGAACCCCGGTGCAGATTCAGTGAAAGTCCTGTAGGGAAGCATTAGTGACTAGAATCTGTTGTGGGCTTCGACGGGAAGCCAGTGAAGAGAGATGAAAATGGGTGTCACATGAGCCCTTTTGGGCTGTTGGAAGACGAGGCGTGCTGCTGCGTTCTGGACCAGCTGAAGCAGTTTGATAGCCTTTGCAGGAAGACTAGCAAGGAGAGCATTGCAGTAGTCCAACTTTGAGATTACCAGGGCCTGGACAAGGAGTTGTGCAGCATGCTCCGTGAGATAAGGTCTAACCTTTCTAATGTTGAATAAGGCGTATCGGCATGACCGTGTTATCTTTGCAATCTGATCATTGAAGGACAGGTGTTCATCAAAAATGACTCCGAGGTTCCTGGCTGTTTTGGAAGGAGTGATTGTGGTATTAGCAAGATGGATGTTGAGATCGTGTTGCACTGTAGGGAGCGCCGGAAAAACAAGTAGTTCAGTCTTGGCAGGGTTCAGCTGGAGGTGAAGCCCTTTCATCCAAGCTGAGATGTCCTCGAGGCAAGCTGTAATGCGAGCTCCTACAGTTGCATCGTCTGGTCGAAACGAGATGTAGATCTGGGTGTCGTCAGCATAACAGTGATACGAGAAGCCATGAGCCTGTATGATGGGTCCCAAGGATGTCATATAGATGGAAAAAAGCAGCGGTCCAAGTATCGATCCCTGAGGGACCCCAGTGATCAAGTGGTGAGCAGAGAACAGCGAGCCCCTCCATGACACCTTGAAAGATCTGTTGGAGAGGTAGGATTTGAACCAGTGGAGAGGAGAGCCTGAGATTCCTAACGATGACAGGGTTGATTGCAGTATCTGGTGATTGACAGTATCAAACGCTGCAGATAAGTCTAGCAGAATCAGGACCGAGGAATTAGATTCCGCCTTGGCTTTTTTTTACTTTGCATAAAAACACAAAAAGTATATATATATAATCACGTGTAATGTGTCTAATTTTATCTTTACAAATGATCGTCATTGGTTCTTCCACTTTTAATGAATAAGTAGTAGCATAAGTATACGTCTTTTAACATTGCGTTTGAGACTTAGGGAGTCGTATTGGTCTCTTAAAGGGGAGGTGCCAGAGAGTTTAGTGCATTGTGACTTATTTGTAAATCTTAAACATGATGGCTTATTTCTGTGGTCGTTACACACACCCCCCCCCCCGCGTTTGTATATGTTTCGGAACGTTTTTTCTAACAAGAAGTCCCCTTAAGTAACAACTTTTCTTAGTCTGTTATTGGAATACTCTCCCAGAAAAGGACGCCCGGGTGTCAACCAGCGAGAGCGAGATGAAAGACATGCCTACACGTCTGTTTTCGGAAATATTCGTACAGCTGTAGCCTATCTGTCTTTTATAAACGTGATCAAACTAAAGACTCTTTGAAGATACAAAGTATGCAATAGTACTCTATAGGTACTCACGGGTTAACATGAGATTGGCAGAAACTGTGCGTGTTACATGTGCTTAAATTTGTTTAAGATACGAAAATTAATTTCAGGACTTTGGTGCAACACATAATAGAATTTACGGAAACACTTTAGCAGTTAAGGTTTCCTTAAGTGATTGTTTATGTTTTTTCTCATTAAGGTTCCCTTAACCTGATCCCTTAAGGGATTTCTTAACTTAAGAGTTTTTGAGCAACTTGGCATGTCCAGTGGCCCTAGTCTGGCCCCTACAGAAGAATCGAGCAAAATGCCCTGTTGTAATTCAACCATAAAGTACATAACCAAGAGGAAGTTTAAAGGAACACACTGGGTCCAAGAAAGAGAAAATAACGAAATTAACACTGTTACCTGAGTAGAGGAGAAACCTCCATAGGAATTTTGCCTCTTGACCAGCCAGCGCACTATGGTAGAAGAATAGTTCAGTCCAAAGTTTGGCAGTAGGGGTCCAGAAAGCAGCCCCAGCAACACATAGGAGCTCATTTGTACCTCAAAAGAGCCTACCATTCCATTATATGGTGTATTAGACCAATACCGCTCAATCCCTGCAATGACAATGGCAAGAGTTAAGTTGGTGATTGTATAAAGGCAGCAAGGAAATCTACATAATAAGAATCAGTTAGGATGATCAACCTGTCGATGAGTTGTACACCAACTGACGAAGTTAGTAAGCAGGACTGGTTAGTTGATTTTCTTGATTTTCACATTATTTGTATGTATTAGTTCATGCAGCATGTGAACAATATTGAAAATTTTAAGACTGTTAGTTTAAATCCAACCGTTTCTCTTGGCTTGACTCTCCAAGCTGGAGATGAGTTTCTGCCTCATCTCTTGGTCTCCAGCAAGAGTGTATGTGTAGAAGGACAGGGCAGTGAAGAACATGTTGTTAAGGTTGCTGGAAGCTTCCATCAGACATTCAAGTCCTTTCGCTACCATAGGATCCTTAAAGAACAGACAGAAGATTTATAATATAAACAGTGGATATGATGTATCTGTTTCCATAGTTGGTATAGTTACAATATCTTATACTTGTTTTTTTCCACTATGTGGATACCAGTAGGGATGTGACGATTCTCTTTAAGTCGGTTGAAAATCGATTATAAAATGTGACTATTCAAGTCAGTTGAGATGTTAAATGAATCACGTTACATGCTTCGAACAGCAGAATATCTTAAAGTGCATATTGCAAGTAGATTTTTTATATAACCTTGAATAAAAAGTACCATATGAAAAGTTAATCCTGGATTTAAAATGTTTTTCAAAATTAAGGGCGCAAATTTAGTGGAAGAAGTGACCGTTTCTTTGACTTTTTTTCAACATCACGTCATTTGACGTCGCGATAGGGAGAAGAGTGCGGCCCATTCCCTTTGATCGCTGCAGAGTTTCTTGGTATTAAGTAGGAGCGGTCTTGAGTGAGTTGGTTTAAACTAGTTATTTATTAAAAATGTTCATCATCATGGAAAATGATTGCTTTTTTAGAGGTTCATCAAACTCCATGTCCACATGTTTTACCCGTTTTGTCCCTGCTCCCTTTTCATTACTAAGGTTCATAACGAACTTTGCCTTGGACTTCCTGGCTTCAGCGCGGTCCTTGGGGTTAAACGAGGCTGGACCCGCTGAGATGCGCCAGCTGAAGCCCCTGGGATTCGCGGACACTGTCCAGACCCTGCTGGATCGTGAGTGGGCCAGAGAGCAATCCAGAGTGGATTCTCCCACAGGGCTAGCCTCGATTCCTGAGGGTCGTACCCTTCAGATCGGGGTCGTGGGTCTCTCCCCACAGCCTTCTCCCTCTCCCCCATCCACCAGTCTCCAAAGACGGTGCCAATGGAGGGAGTCGTGGCCCTCCCGGCCGACGCCTCGAACACAGAGCTAACCGTGTCTTCCACCGATTCTCTGCAGCCGGCCACACCCTCCGTGAGCCGATCCCGGGGAAAGAAACTCCGGAGGGCGGCTCGAGTCCTTGTGGCCCCAGTTCCGGAGGTCCCGAGTCCGGTGGTCCCGAGTCCGGAGGTCCCGAGTCCGGAGGTCCCGGTATTTTTTTGGGGGGGGCCGTGGGGAGGTGACGGTCCGGGCGGCCGGCCCGCCCGCGGATTCCTCCCAGGAGCCAGAACCAAGCCCGGTCCAGCAACCTGTACAGAGTGCTGCCCAGCCACCAGAGAGTGCTGCCCAGCCGCCAGAGAGAGCTGCCCAGCCGCCACAGAGCGCTGCCCAGCCTCCAGAGAACGCTGCCCAGCCAGTTTTGCAGCCGGGGTCCAGTCCGGTGCAGCCGGTGTCAAGTCGGCGTCCAGTCCGGTCCAGCAGGAATCCAGTCCAGTGTCCAGTCCTGTGCAGCCGGCGTCCAGTCCGGTGCAGCCGGCGTCCAGTCCGGTGCAGCCGGCGTCTAGTCCGGTCCAGCAGGCATCCAGTCCAGTGTTCAGTCCGGTGCAGCCAGTGTCCAGTCCGGTGCAGCCGGTGTCCAGTCCGGTGCTCATGTTTCATTGTCCTGTGCTGGTTCGTTGCTTGTGCTTGTTTTCTTGTAGCTGCTTGTATTTTGTATGCTGTTCCCTGTTGAAATCACCAGTTGTCCTTGTTACCTTGTTCCTGTTTCCTGTTACCCTGAGTCCTAGTAAGTGTTAGTTCAGTGTTCATATCCAGTGTTTGTTTTGTTAGTTTAGTCAGTCTGTGTCCTAGTATACATTATTATTTATCCTGTCTTGTTTTTCCCCATTGTGGGCTTTGCTTTGTCATTTTTATAGTGTTCCTGTTCTATGTTTAATAAATAAATCCCTTTTACCCCTACCTACCATCTCGTCTCGTGCTTGCCTGCACTTGGGTTCGTCCTTGAGTACCATGACAGAAAATGCTCCCAGAGAGTAAATGCTTTTCTATACATTTACTCTCTGGGGTCTCCAACTTTCACTTTAAATGTTAAAAAATCCAAGTCAGTTTGTTTACATTGAAAAGAGACTTTTTTATTATTCACTTGATTTGATATTTGTTTTAAAGTAGCAATTTAGTTTTGTCGTTTGACCAATTATGTTTTTATTTAACAAAGAAATGTGCAGCTTGTTGTATAAAAGGGCAGTTGTTCATTTCTAATTTTACACACCTCATTGTTGAAATAAATAAAAAATAGTGAAAAAAACGTATTCTGAGAAGGGTATCGTGAATCCCATCGCATCTTGAGCTGAGGGAATCGTTACATCCCTAGACACCAGCACTGTATAACACTAAGAACTCATACTCACAGATTTATTCATGCCCATCTCCAACAGAGCTGCTGTGATGTATGCAGTTAGAGTGACATGATCACTGACTCCGTCCTGTGAAAGCAGAATGTATTACATAGAAGAGAGTTAGATAGCATTGGAATAAAATGCTTATGTAAACTGGAATATATTAACAAATAATTATGATTTGCTTGAGCTATACTTATCAATGTCTGTGCCAAAACATAACACTTTATGAAAACATAACAATATACAAAAAAAAATTAAAAAAATTGTCCAAGACTGTGTTTCCTGCTTCTCAAATCTTTCTAAAAAAATACATATTTTCTATTTCTTTTTCAGAAAAGACCTAACAATGTTTCAACAGGTGCATGTGTTTGTCAAGACACTAAAGTGTGCCAAGTCAGTGATCCCAAATATCCCTTGCTATACTATATGCATTTATTTAATAGCTTTTTATTCCAGAAACATTTTAACAAATGACCCATCACAATTCCAAAAGTATATGAAAAAATTGGACAAAAATGCATAACTATGAATTCTGTTACGTAAAAAAAACATTATTAAGTTTTAATAGCTTTTACAAGCTGTCCTAGTTAAAATATCACTCTGAAAACTTGGACAGATTTCTGGGACAGATACTTTTGTCTCACTTTTAACAAAACTTGTTTTGGCTCTTTTTTAACCTTTTTTTGTTTAACACAAAATTACAACTAATGTGGTAACATGACACATGATTTGTTCACTAGCATAACACAAACAATGTGCTAATAAATAAACATTTTATTACTAGTTTGTGCCAATTATTCAGGACAGACAATTTAAGCTTTGTTTTCTTTCTCTCTCCTGTACTCACCCTCATTAAATTGTTAAAGAATGGGCCCACTGAGGCATAGCACCCATTTGTCTGCTGCTGCTGACCCAACCAAGTCTTTGCCTGGTCAATTTGCGTCTGATCTATGAATACATATTTCTTTGCCCCTCCAAAGGTCTTCATTACGAACGCAGTTAACCTGACAACCAAAACACATTGTTAAATGTCGATGATCTAATGAATCATGATCTCACCTGCTTTAATCATTTCGAAGAAATTCATTGGCTGTGTTCAAAAGAAAGTCATCCTGATGCAGTCCATTCAAGCAATGAGAAATCTCATTACTTATTAAATAAAAAAATATGGGAAGTCATTTGTGAATTCATTTAGCTGTGAAAACCTCTTCATTAGATGGCATTTTTGCCAAGGTGTGAATTGTATTTTTATGTTTTCTGACCTGCAGTGATGGTTTACCTGTTTGTATTTCATTTTTTATTAGGTTGTGGATCATTTTTCTAAATTCACTGTAAACGGATTCAGCGTGGACTTCCTAATAAGCACTTTAAAATGATGTATAATAGATCACAATCCACACAGAAAACACAAAGGCATGCAGCGGAAGGTTTTTATTGTCTCTCTAGGGAAACTTACCAAGTGTTACCAGAGGCATCTCTCATCCCGTGAAGGCTGTAAGATCCATCACCATGCTTAAATGTCAGCTCTATTTGGTAACCTGCAAGCAACATGAGAAGTCTGAAGGGTTTTATATGTAAATTATTGTGTAGTATCTTTTAGAAAGTTAGGAAGCCCAAGATGTCAAAACACATGGGATTAGCAAATTACAATTGTAAGGATGACAGTGTTTTTCTGGTGTAATCTATATATATACGTTTTTTTATAGTTTATATATTTTTATCTTGCACTTTCTCTCAATAAACTGGGGCGTTGCTGTGCAGTTTCTAGCTATTTCTGGTTTCAATGGCTTAGATGGTATCTTTTTAGTTAAAAATTAGGTGTCAAAAATTAGGTTCACACTTTAATGCAATTTTCAACCATTTGTATTCACCCATAAAAAATAGTTTTTACACTATTGTGATTTAAGGGCCAATTCGCTGAAATGTTTGTGATCTTATAAAGATTTTTATCTGAGGGTAATGGTTAAATATTTGAAAAACATTTTACTAGTACACAAAAATACAATTTGTATTCATTTATTTTATTACAATGCTTAACTATATGTAGAAAATGTAGTTTTTTCATTATAATAAATGTACTTATTATATTTGTTCAGAAAGGTTGTTCACTTGTAGTAGTATTATTGGGATAGACATTCCTAGCATATTCCTAAAATGTATTTGCAAACTAAAGATGACTTAAATGCTTATTATAAGCACATGATAAGAACAACTAGAAAAATTTATAAGAAATATGTTTCAAATCACCACTCTCAAAAAGGGTTTTTCTTACCAGTCTCCAGATAGGTTTTAGCCCGTTCTAAAATCTCAGGAGTGAGCTGTCCACTGCTCTCCAAGTACTGAAGGATGTAAATATTGGGTGCAAGGATCGCCATTTTCTGCTCTCCACAGCCGTAAGGCATCCGCAACAGATCAGCGATGTTTTTTAAAGCACAACCTATCAAATCACCTGTGGAGCAAAAATAGATATACATGAGAATTCATTAAAATATGAGAATCTAACCATCCGAACCATATAATTTAAGTAGCAAAGCTGGATTTTTTTTATTACATATAATTACAATATGCTAAAGTGTACATCACTGCACTGCTTTGACATTTTCTGGCACATCTTTTAGCTCACCTAATACTGTGACAAAGCTTTGAGCAGATCCCTCGATAAATTGCTCGGGCAGAGTGAGAGGAACAGTTGTGTTCATTTGATTTCCTAAAGTGGAGAAATAGAATTAAAATCAGTGTACTTTAGTAGCTCTGGATTCAAAACATTTCTAACCAAGCCATTGAAGCAATATTTAACCCACTAAACTTTACCCTGCATGACATTAAATGTTGATTTGTAGTGAGCTATTTTTGGAGTTTTCAAACCTTTTGTAGAGTTTGGAGTTTACAACAAGAAATTGCAAATTTTGGTAAATTTGATTTTTTTCTAAAGGATAAGAATCCTCCTTCTCTTCTCTCATCTCAGTATGGATAATGCTTGTGTTGCCATAATTTTAGACACAAAAACCTTAAGTTACAAAGGCAAACTCCAAAATTAACTAACCATAAATTAAGAAACTATATTTTGTTTTTACTTTATCATTTTGTTTTCTTATAAAGTAAGGTTGAGTGATGTGAATTAAATTAAACCAATGACACCCCATGTATTATGTTAAAGTGTCATACACAGTATACTAGCAAACTGGTAAGTAACTTGCCGAAACCAGTTATACCATTGACTGCATTTACAGCAAGACAATGTACGTAGGCCTAGCATAACACCGTAAATCAATCCAACATTTAACAATGTGAACATAAACATCCCATCATAGTTTTAAAGGAATGCTGTGAGTTTAAGCCCTTTCAACAACATGACAAGTATATGTTTTCGACCTATTCCTCAATTTGTGCCAACGTTGCGCAATCAAACGTTTAAATGCATCTAATGGAAGTTGAACAGGGAAGAAACTCTAGAGAGTTTTAAGTTGACCAAAGCTGAAATTAAACCTGACACATACCAACTCGAGAAATATGTGACTAACCTGTCAAGCAGATGAGGTCGTTGTGAGTGACTATCTGTTTAGTTCCCTCCGCCTGACAAAAGAGTGTAATAACAGGGTCAATTGCATTATTACATCAAACAAATGAGCAAGTATCTATTTGGTTGATTTTCTATTTAATAACTGCTCTACCTTTTATAAATGAATGGTAAAGTCGGTTAAATCCAAAGTCCAAATCAGATTAGTTGGGTTTGTAAATTAATAAATATATTGGTTTTGTGAACTGGATTAACCGTTTAATTGACAATATTAAAAAAAAAATGTATCTAAAGCGACTTACATTGCATTGTAATATGCATTTGTTTCTGACCTTGTGTAATCCCTTGGGATCCAACCCATGACCTTGGCATTGATAGTGCCATAGTCTAACCACTGAGCTACAGGAAATCTCCAATTCAAACAAATATGACATCACTACTTCTCTCATAGGATAATGAACGTACAGAGAAAAGCTAGTGTTGATGTCAAAATCCCATCTAAATACTTTCCCTTAAAAAAAGCATTTTGGAGTTTGTTGCTGTAATACTCATTACCTTCAGACCAATTACAGCAGTAGTACTCAAACTGAGGGCAAGATGGATCCAGGGGCAGATTTTGTGACATTTTTCATAGATTTTATGCTATACAACATCAGAAAAAATAAGACCACCAACAAAAGGAATTGATGTTCCAGCATTGTATAACTTAATATGTTTTTGGTTTGATTAAAGTTCTAAGCTTTATAAGTCTTATATGATATTATCAGTCTTTATTTGGGGGGCCTGTATGTACTGTATTGTATTTACTGTATGTAAAAGTACTCACCTCCACCAAAAGTGAGTGGACCACAGTATCAATATGCCCTCTTTTTGGCACTGTCACCACCTCATTTTCACAAAGTTCTTGAGTCTGCAGAGCTTCAGCTGTCACGGCAATGTTAATTCGTCCTGTAATGTACATGCATTACAAAGCAAGTACATGACGACACTAACCTGTAAACTTTTTTGCATTTGGCAAATTTGGATGATGATATAATTTGGATGATTATATCCAAAGCAACTTCTGGGATTGATTATTATTGATATATGTGTTCCCTGGGTAAATTTGATTTACAGCAAAGTGCCATATACTGTGACATAGATTCTGACAACAATCTTGCTTCAAATTATTTTCTAATTATTATGCGTCATGATTAGATCATTTGACGCTTAACCACAATTTAATAATGTTTTAAAATTTTTTTTCCCAAAATATGCTGAAATTTAACATTGGACACTGTAGTGCTCTAATTCATTTTTTTCTAGTACGATTGAACACTTTTAGTTTGAGCATAGAAAATGTTTTTTCTTTCTTTTGTATCAGAGTATTGGAATTACCCGGGAAAGTTGGTGTAACAATCCATTCAAAGGTTTTGCTCTCTTCTGAGCAAACACATTGAGTATAATTTCCAACGTTGAAAAGGAGAAACTTCAAACTGCTTTGAACCTGCCAAGGTGACCTTTACCTGTATCACAAGAATACAAACAAAAACAAATAACAACTAGACTTTTACAATTTGCTAAATAGTTGCAGCACAACCAAGCAAACATTCAGTATACAGAAGGAGGGAGCAAAGTCACAGTGATATAGGAATATTTCAGGGCCTCACCATAATACATTTGGAAAGATAGTTGAATACAGTTGCTTTTAGGATGACAACTTCTCCACGTATAACAGAGTAGGGGAGTGTGAGGCTGACAAAGAACGACTTAAAAGCAGTGAGAGCAGTGCTGGGTGCCACTCCGAAACCAACAGAAGATGTGCAGAAAGCATCTGTGGCCCATTTAGTGATGGTGTCAGGAACAGTCCTTCTAAGCGTCACGGATCCAGACCTCCTAATGAATAAAAACATATTTATCCAAATGTAATTGCGTGAGGAGTAAATATTTGTATTATAGAATGGGAATGGAGGTATAGTGAAATTAACTTGAGCTGTACGGACCCCACAGGCACAAGATCCCATATCCAAGTTTCCGGAAAGAACTTGCGGATTGTATTTTGAACAGTTTTTTCCACAGCTGGACCAACACCCATATTTTCTCTTCTAGTATTGGGTTGAACATCACCTGCACCTGGTGCTGTTTGAGCAGATAGTGGATAGATAGTAGGAAAGAAAGTACAGAATTTCGAAAACAATGATGAAGTTACTTACCCACCGCTGGCCTCAAATACTTATATTTATTACAGTAAACAGGTTCTTTCACATCAGAGTTGGTAGCAATTTTGACTCCAATTGCCTAGAAGTAAGCAAGCACCATGTCTCATTATTAAATGGATAGTGAATAATGATAAACTTACAACCACTGAAACAAGAGAATATGATATCTTACTTTAAAGGCACTGTGTGCATCATTTCTATTGAAATAAGGGTAATAAAAGAGTGAACGTCTTTCCGTCGCCAGCATTGGGGGCTCAATTGGATCTCTCGGGGGGTCAATTGGATCCCTGTCTCGAGGTATACAGGGATCTTCATTATATTCCCAGACTGGATATGGGTAATCCCCCAACATTTGGACTGGTAACATTCCAAAAACCTACAGATTTAAATGTATTTTACAGTATGAATTGACACTGCAAAATCAAATAGAACAATCAAAATATTTTTAAAGATTCATCTGTTTAATATGTCTTACAAAGGCAGCGTTAAGTTTGGCCTCTGGTTTTAAAAGCAATACGCTCTGATCAATGGACCTTACGGAGCAAAGAGAACCAGGCCTGGCTTTCAGGTTTAGAGTCGCTGTGTCTTTAGGCAGAGCCGTGGAAGATGAGAAATTTAAGAACACCTGGAGCACAGAAACACGTTTATTATACATAAAGGATCATTTAAAAGATATTAATGATGGGCAATCTTAAATGAGTTTCTGGTTTTCATTTGGTATTTATTGACCTTGTTTGGCAAGCATAGTTCAATGGGGAAGTTCCAACTGTCTGCTACTGTTTCTCCATTGGGAAGAACTGTGTACACCACTACCTGGGCAAACGAATACAGGGCTGCATTTTCTTTTAATGTGAATGACAATTTGCCTTTGTTTTCTGTAACAAAGGGATGAAACCAGTCAATGAACGCAAATGAGGCTCTTAGAAGATACAACAGTACAATATTTATCGTGTGTTTTCTGTCATTTTCAATTCATACCTGTTCCAAACTGCACTTTGACAGAGACACGGCCATTTTGAGCCATACTGCCTTTCGAAAAGACCTGGAACACACAAGGTGGGAAAATGTTATGTGAAAGTTTATGAAATGCAACCAAACATTGTAAGACACTTCCAAAAGCAAATAACAATGCATTGAAGGTATAGATTTAGTGTTACACTGTAGATGGATTTAGAGTTAAACATACCATCCAGAAGACATCCAATATTTTCTGTCCCTTTTTCAGTGCACTGCTCTGAATGATGTAACTTGCATCTACTTTTGCCCCATTCGCACAACTCAATGGGTTTGAAGTCGAAATTAACTTTAGAAAACTTTTGCTTTTGGAGTAGAACGGCCTTAACCAGAGACCTGCTCCATTATTATATCTTGCTGCAGGCCAGAAACCATTCTGGAGTTTATCCCCAATGTGGCGAGCCTAATGTAAATGAAAGAATGAATAAATTAACAACTGAATGACACAGTTCCTTCTACTGCATGTCAAAGTTATAAAATATTTCTTTTGTAAAAACAGCACCAACCTGTAAATTAACAGTTTGACTTGACCAATCTGTCATGTCTAAAGAGAAGTGAGCCATGCCTTTGCTGTCTGTCATTACAGTCCTATTCACACTATTGAAATCAGGGTTTACAATGAGATACACTGTTTGATCTTTCAGTGGTTTTTTGTTTACATCAGTGACCAGAACCTGTCAAAAAGCATGTGGAGAAAAAATTCAAATGAAAGTGACAGTTTTTGTTCCAATTGAGAGGATTCATCTTGTGATTTTTGCTGAATGTTCATGTTCAATGTACATCTTTATTATAAACTGGTTGCAAAAAATCATGAACATCCAACCTTTCCCTCATAGGGAATTCCAGGTTTGTATGTATCTGGTGCGTCAACAAAGGAAACTGTGATAACGTCACTGCTATAAGAAACTCCAGCTGAACCCTTCACAGTAATCCCTGGAAAACCAGAAGAACATGTTTCATTTGTCCTTCTCCTATTAAAATGTAGAAGAGCGGTCTTGTTTGATACTCTTACCTGTTCCATCCTCTTCTACTTTGTAATTGAACTGAAAACGTCCTCCTGGACTCAAGCGATATTCAGTCACATTTAATACTTGAGAGGCACAGCCAGTCTTGTTGGTCTGAATGAAATAGAAATAATTGACATGAAGTGAATAAAAGAATTTCGACATGTTACATTGTGTGAGAAGCTTCTATTTGCGGTTCATTGAACAATGAAATTTATTGTGTACTTCTAACTGTGACTGCAGAAAATAGACATTACAGAATCAGGAACATAAACGAAAATTGAAGTTTTTTATTGGCTGTAGCAAACCTTTATGACGTAGTTTCTGCATGTTTTAGGTGTACTTCCACGATTCCAGTAATAATCATAGTTTATTCCACACACTTCAGTAGTCACAGACCCCTGAACGCCCTTCCCATAGTTGTATCTACACACGAAAAAAAAAAAAAATTAAGAGACCGATAATATTGTAGTTTTCATCTCATTTATCTGCAAAGTTCTCTACAAAAAAGCTTACTTAGCACAAATGTGTAGCATGAACTCTTTGTTTGAGGGAGTTATAATGGGAGGAAGATCCGCGTTGACTTCAAATTTAGGGAGAACTACAAGAAACAAGATAAGATGAGTTTAAAATCAGGACAAATTATGGACTGACAAATTATGAAAAACTTTCAAAGCTGATTTCTAGCTCTTACCATATCCTTTAATTTCAAAGTAGTGTGTTGTTTGTTGGTTATTCTCATCCCAAGCAGTGATGACGTAGTTGCCCTCAGCGGCCTGAGGTGTCATGCGGTGGAACAGATCTAAAATGCCATTCCTGGTGGTCTGATTCAACCACTGACCAATGCGATTTGAGTTAGGATCCTAGAAGTGCCACAAAATGAAAAAACCCATTGTAATGAAACTGCAAACATAGCAAGAAATAATTTATAATAATTTGTGTTAAAATGTTTCTGTTACAAATGTTCCCTCTGTTCCCTGATTGAGGGAATGAGATGTTATGTTGAGATGACAGTATGGGCTTTGAACTAGAGAACCTATCATCTCTAAGCGTAATTTCAAAAGGCTAATGAACTTGGCGAATGGAATCCGCGTACCAGTCTCTGCTCTGTACATACGGGTATAAAAGGAAGATGGCTTTCTATTCATTCAGCCTTTGTGCTGAGGAACCTGGGAGGCGACTCCCGATCGCTGTAAAGGATGGGGCACTTTCGAGCCTGAGGGACGAAATGTCCCGTTCTTTCCTTTAGGGAAAGGAGAGTTATAGCAGAGATTTTCCTTTGCTGTCTGTCTTTCGACGTTATGCCGACACAACCGTATGACCTCAAGCAGAGCGACACTAGGTGGTAGTAAGGCATCACTTTGAGCTTGTCGAGAGATGAGAGGCTCTTTCCATTGGCCATCACAGGCGCTGGCCTTCCTTCTCCACGTAGCGAGAGCATAATAAGTTACCAGGCATCGTAAGCGACACTTGGAAGCCCTACCCCCTCTCCTACAGAGGCTACATCCATATGGAAACCCCTGCATGGTCTCACCAGTAAAGATAACTAATGGGAACAAAGGTGTGCTGGGTCACATCCGAGGGGTGAGCAGAAAAGAGGTGTTGCAGTCCAACGTGGGAAAAACGGGCAAGTCACCACGTATGGAGCAGCACTAGCTAAGGTATGGGGTTCACCTGAACCAGGGATAACTCTCTGTAATTGGGCCGCTCCGTCCAGCTAGTTACCAGAAAAGTGCTTAAGTGATGGATGAAAAGCCTATACTGTACTTCAGGTTATTTACTTCCAGCAACTGGCTTGTGATGAGCTGCAATGGCGGCTACATACACATTTAGTGTGGAAAGGGAGAGATTACTCTCGAGTCTCTGTCGTAAAATGGGACAGCACGTATCTAGTCTAGTTATCAGTCTTTCTTGTTTTTTGTCCCCTTGTGGGATGTGTTTGCTTTTTGAAATTGTATTGTATAGTTTCGTTAACCCCATCATGGGTCGTTTTTGTGTCTTAAATACAGTATGTGTTTTGTACCGCTGCCCGCGCTTGGGTTCTGGCATTCTCTGATCGCGTTAAACACGGCAGCCTCCACCTGCTGCCCCAAGTGTAATTTAAGTTTAACTTTAAACATCTGAATTCTACACAAATGTTGAGAGCTATGTTGTATTTGTTTACGTACACAAATATTCACAACATCTTCATTGTGACAATAAACTGTTTCCATCACCTTAACGCGCATTTTAACTCAGTCACACTCAAGATAAAACCTACGTCTAGCACGTTCAATTTCTTTGATAATTCAGAGATTTTCTGTGCATGTCCATTTCAATTTAGCCTTTCAAATGCGCTTTTTTAAACATTGATTAACGAGTGGGCATGGGAGATCTTTGGACCAGTATGTTGTAGTCATGGCATCTACGATCCAGTGCGCAAGTCTCTGTTTGGAGGCCCAGGTCTCAGGACCACGTGAGTGTCTCCTGGCCTGAACTTGAGACACACGTTGGTCACAGAGAGTACCTGTAGGCTGGGAGGTTCCACAACTCTGTCCTGGGGTGCCACACCATGCCCGTCCCCTGAGAAAGAAGGTCCTTCATCAAGGGAATCTGGAAGAGTTGTCGTCACAAGCATAATCTCTGAGAATCAAGTCTGCTTTGGCCAGTAGGGTGCAAGGGAGCAGCATGATGCTCATTGACCTTGCTTCTTTGACCTTGCACAGGCTTATTTCAGCTTGTCTGTGACCTCGGTCAGGAGTACCAAAGTGTGTAATGCTTTCCAGGGAACCCGACTCTGAAGCCAGTGGTAAAGCAGCTTTATGCGCATCAACCTGATTAAAATTACTCTTTCAAAGGATGCCATGTTTCTCAGGAGACTTTGAAGTAGTTTTAAAGCAGTCAAGTAAATTGGCTTTTTGATATTCGATCAGAGATCATAGGTTCTCAAGTTCAAACCCCATATTGTTTTCTAGACATAACGTCGAAAGATTGACAGAAAGGGAACATAACAATATGGATTTTATAGGATTTAAAAAATCCTTAAAGTATTTATACTGTACCCGGAGTTCTACTGTTTGAAACTGAAAAGAAAAAGAAAACAAGAATAATGTTTAGTTTGATCAATAGTATCATAGTGACAATGCTTGAAGCTCTGGGATAAAAGCTATTCAAACTCTGACCACACTTTAACATATCTTAATCCTTGCCTCAATTATAATAAAATATATTATTATATATTAACTTACTGTTGACCATTACAGAAATTAACTGACAATGCTATTGACAAAAAGAAAAAATTATAGAATTAATTTTACCTTCTGGCTGTGAGTCAAGAAATTGGAATCCAAAGAGACGACGCGAAATTTTACTGGGAAAGACAATTGTAAAACAAAACAGTAGCACATAAGCAATAAAGTGAGTGTAAACTTGGCAATTTGAACGTACAGTATGCTGTTAAAATCACATTTATTTATTGATAAATATGTAGAAGAAATGACAATGGAACTCTTCTTAAATATTACCGGTTTCTCCTGGCTTGTAGATTGGCTTGTCTGTTTGGATGAAAACTAGCTTCTTTGGAGGCTTTATGAGAATCCGGGTGGTTTTGATAAGCGTTGTTGAAGCTCCTTCGATTTCAACATGGACAGTTCCCACAGTGTCTGCAAGCACTACAGGGACCTAAAAGATCCAAAGCAAAAAGAAGAGCTATAAAGCCAAATGTGTTATAAACACTTGCTCCTAGAGAGCCACTTTGCTAAATGGTCCAACCAGGCTTCGAAATATATCAATATAAAATAGATGGATTTGTTTTAATCTTTATTAATCAATTTTTTTGTGTTTTTATTAAGAAAAATTCAAAAGCATGTATGACATACAACAAAAGGGAATGACCACAAAAAACGATGTACCATAATGTGAAGTATACTGACCTGGAATGGCACACACTTGTAGTAATCCCTTTTAATGGATTTCTCTTTGAGAATGGTCACATTTCCATTATCTGAGCTCAAAGTTACCACTAAAGAAAGGGTTGTACTGAGCTCATGGATATGTGCACACAGACTCTCTGTAGTGCCACTCACTGCCTGAGAAGTTACTGCCACCAGGTATGTGCTGAAAGAAGACAAAACAAAGAAAACGTCTCCGTCATGACTGTAACCTCCATTCCCTGATGGGGGGAACTAGACGTTGTGTTGAGAGACAGACTGGGGTTTGATCTTGAGAACCTATCATCTCCGGGAAGAATTTCAAACGCCAATGGGCTTGGCAAATGGCACACAAACTCCCGTCTCCTGCCCATACATACGGGTATAAAAGGAAAATGGCGGTGGTCATTCATTCACCCTTTGGGCTGAGGAACCTGAGAGGTATCTCCCGGTCGCTGCAGCTGATTTGCGAAGCATTTTGGCATGAAGAAACAACGAGTTGTTCCCTCCATCAAGGAACAGAGGATACAGTCGTAACCAAAACCTTCCCATTCAGTCGGTCTCTCGACTTTGTGTTGAAAGACAGACTGGGGATCTCAAGCGGAGCAACACTGATTAGGCTAGCGAGTCAAAAGTGGGCG
The DNA here is from genome assembly GCA_008369825.1 of Triplophysa tibetana. Classification (NCBI taxonomy): domain Eukaryota; kingdom Metazoa; phylum Chordata; class Actinopteri; order Cypriniformes; family Nemacheilidae; genus Triplophysa; species Triplophysa tibetana. Next base: position 9,327,668 of record CM017917.1, on the reverse strand, counting down.
CTACAGCAAGACATAATCTTCCAGTGGGAACAGTAGTGGTCATACTAAGAAGCCTGTTCTGACATTCATCACGGACAGAGGTGTTCGCCTCTAGTAGTGAGGCGCCGTCCGGAGCCGTAATACTGGGGAAACACTGCTCTCCTCTTGGAGACTGTGTTTCGGAGACCACATCTTACCACTAGGGGAGGTACATCTGGACAACACTAACATGGTCTCACCAGTGGGGAAAAGGTAGGAGCTTCAACTGGAAGAGAGGTCACAGATTCACTAACAGGGGAATCAGGTGTGAGGGATTCAACATACGGGACCACCCTGCAGGGGAGTCACTACGTATGGGGCAATAGTCCTAGTATAGGGGTCCACCTGAGCAGGGGCGACTCCACCAACACTGGACTTGGTTTCAACAGATGGCTCCGCCCAGCCTGTTTACCAAAAAATGGATGGAATGCCTGTACTTCACCCTAAGGAATGTAGGGAGGCTATATAGCGAGCTGGCTTTCGTAGGCCTACACCCAGGCCAGATGCCTGTTTTATACGGCGGTGCACCCGCAGCATTACATATGTCTGCCAGAGAAGCGCCTTGAGCAAGTGCCAACGAGGAGGCCATACTCCAAGTAGAGTGGGCTCTAACTGCAAGTGGGCACGGGGGATCTTGAGACTGGTATCACAAAGTAAGGGCACCACAATCCAATGTGCCAACCTCTATTTGGAGACAGCCCTCCCCTTGTGCTCTCCTTCAAAGCAGACAAAGAGCTTGGCACGTAACCGGGCCGGTGTCTCACGATACCATAACAGTTGGCGCCCGAATTCCGGGCACCCATGAAGTAGAATGCAGGAGGTCCCTGACCCTCTTGGTGGACGTTAGCGCCATCAAGAGCACGGCCTTCATGATCAGATCATCATCAGATCATCCCTGAATGCTTGTGGCTGACCTGGAGGTGAGGAGCTCACAAAGACGTGGAATATGACGTTCGCGACATGTTCCTGTCTGAAGGGCTCAGGGAGCTGTTACTTCCCTGGACCGTGAAGGGATATGTCGACCCCCCAGGTGGATTGAGCAGCCGTGGTGCACAGCAGACGCTGCCACTTGGAGGGGTCTACGAAGTCTCTCTTCCAGGACATCTAAGCTCCTTGACACTCGTCTCGATAAATTTATGATGCTGTGGGTTAAACTGCTTTCGCCCTCCACGCTGCCCGGGGAAGCAAGCCCGTCATCTCAGGGTCACTTCCTCTTGGGCTTGAACGCCCAGAGGTGGGAGCTCAAAGGGGCTTCCCATACTATGCCAGGAGTTAGCTGTCCTATGTTATGCACAGAAAGTTCATTCCATCAACTTGTCGAATCTGTCTGCTATGGGACGGTACACCCTCGCCCATCTGGGACGAGCCAGGTGAACGTGACGAGGCATGGATGATCTGCGAGCCGAAGCTGGCAGAGTGACATCAACGGAAATCCCTGATCACCACTCGCTGAAGCGGTCGACCTCACCGAAGCAGCAGTCGCGCTCAGGAAGCAATCCAATAAATCGACAAGCCGTACCATTGCACACTGGATCCCCGAGGTGCAGTAACCCGTCAGACTAGAGGATAAGTCTGTCATACCAAAGAACACAGCTGCAAGACATGCCCGAAGACAGTGCAAACTGTGAGAGGAAATGTTGTTCTTTTAGAAATATCTGCAGCTCCCTGCCGAGACACCCAGGAGTAAACTGCCATCGAGTGGAGAAATTCCACCACAGAAAGGGGAAAGTCCGCCACTGAGAGGGAGAAATCTGCTGCAGGCTCCGAAGTACAAAGGATGAATGAATGAGCGCCGCCATCTTCCTATTATACCCATATGTATGGTGCAGAGACTGCAATGTATGTGCCATTTGCTAAGCCCATTGCCGTTTTAAATAGCAATCGGAGATGATAGATTCTCAAGATTAAACCCCAGTCTGTCTCTCAACCATGTTTTAATGTCTGTGTGCTCTATTGAGAAACTAATAATGATTTGCTGTATTATGTAATTGTATTATAATGCTTGTCATTGTGCTTGCAATACAGTCCAGCTATCTTTAATTCATAGGGACTGTAGAAATGAAAGAAGACTAGGGATACGGAAAATCATGATAAGAGAAAATTATGGTATGTTCTTCATTGTAAAAAAACGATCATGATAAACATTTAAAACTAGCCTTTGCACCTAAAGGGTACATATAGTATTCTACTCAATTAAAAAGGATAATGAGAAGTGTTCTTACGGGTCAGTTGCTCCACTTGAATCATATTGTAGTAGCAGTACTGTCAGCAACGCTCCCAGTGCCAGCATCTTGAGCTCTTGGTTTTGCAGTCTCACACAGATTTGGTGCACATTTTATACACCTCTGCTACTCCCTGTCCAACCCCAAGGAAGCAAAGAAAGTTGAGCAACTGGTATGAGGAGTTGGAGGAACTAGATTTGCAGTGATTTGGAAGAAAAGAATATAACCGTTAGCCCAGATGAATCAATCTTTAAGGTTCATTCAGGCTATTTATTCTTCTCATCCTGCAAAAGCATAATTTTTTTATAAAATTACAGGTGAGATTTTTTGAACACATTTTAACATCAACACTGCAACTTTTTTTGATTGCACTAATGCTTTTGCTGTCCTTATGATGTCCCAATTGCTTCCATTGCTTACCCCACCTGTAAGTCGCTTTGGATAAAAGCGTCTGCTAAATGTAAATGTAACTAAAGAGGTCGATGCATTGTGTATTATGTGTATTATGTTGTATGTTCTGTATATTTTTGATTAATTATTGTTTTAATTTAGTGTATATACTGTATGTGAAAGTATACTGTTATTTGTAAAATGTCTAAATGTGTCTTGTGTTATTTGTTAAATGTGTATTTCAAACTTGTATGTTATTTGTTAAATGTGCCAATTGTGTTCTGCACTTTTTGGGGCACGTTCCCAAGCTTTTCACTCACCAGGGCACACGTGCTGTTGGTGATGTGACAATAGAAGTGATTTGATTTGAGTTATTTATGAAAATAAACTTTGCCATTTTATAAAATACAGAATAAATGAAATGCAAATGAAGACTTCCGGGTAATTCTGACGTTATGAACATGACATTTTGCGTTATAGACGTGACATGAAAATGCTCAGAGAATGAATTTGTTACGAATATATGGAACCATCTGATTATGTTTTTCTGAACCCTTTTTGATAGAGTCTAAACATAAAAAAGTCAGTCTATGAAAAAGTAGGATTTCTGTTAAATAAAATGTATTATCATGAAGCAATAATCCCCAATGAAAAGAGAAGAAATGCCTCTTTATACAACATAAAAGTTTACTTTATTTAGTTAAATTTTCATGCGTCCAATTATGAGGAATACAGCATTTAGCATCATGGATTTGACAATCTTAAAATTGGCACTTACCTAAATATGAAAAATCATGCACTAATAAAAAAAAATTCTATGCAAATTTAAAGAGATATCTCATATGGGAATTTGAACCACCAAATGTTTAAATCTGTGCTGTTACAATAATAAAAAACACCGGTAAAAACTTGTTTTTTTCGTGGTAAGGTTGAAATTTCGAGGAATTGCCCTTATGCATCTCAGATATTTCTACTAATAAAAAGACAAAATCTCATAAATGTCTCAAAAGAGATCTCAACACAACGTTTCCATTTTTATTTCCATTTTATAAAATCTTCTGAAGAAACATCTTACTACGCTGACGAAACACAACTAAGGACTCCTTGAAATCTTATGAGCAATAAAAGAGCAACTTCAGAGCAATAGCATATTTATACACTGAATAAGCGTTCTCACAATATGTAATTTTGTACCTGAATAAATGTGTTTTGGCATGACATAAATTTGTAAAAAATACGTTGATCAATAAAAAAAAATAAAAAAAATGTACATGCTGAATTGGTTGATAAGCTTATGGTAAGAGTACAGCATACAATTACCATATAATCATTTACCTTTCATCTGACAGTGTAACACTCTCCGCCTGCACGTTCCTCACCAGACTCCAATTCCCACAATTCCCTGCACACACACCTGACATTGTTGATTTCATCCGCATCTGTTTCCCATTTCAATCATTATTTGGAAACCATTTAGGTTTCATCTTTGTTTCTATACATTTGTCGGTTCTACTGTTTATTTGATGGTTTCTGTAGTTATTTATTTGTTAACGAGAAGTTATGATTTTCTTCAGCGTTTTGAAAGATATAATTTGTACCTGTGGATTATCTAGCCTAAAGAGGATTAAAATTTGTTTTTGACACTTTTCTACATCGTCAATCCTCTCCTGAAGATATCGTGACAGACAGCTTATTTTAATCACACCAGGTTTGGTGTATCCAAACGTGTAATTGTACATTAAACACCTTATGGAGCTTATTGGGTGTGGATTCTCATAGGAGTTTTTATCATTTGGGCTGGTGCTGAAGGATGCTTTTGTTTCGGGAGCACTACACCCAAAAAAAACGTAATTTTATTGTTTCAACAACCGTCCATGTACAAAAAGTGGTAGGTGTATCTCTTTATAGATCCTGCAAAACTGGATGTCAGCAGTTTAAACATTCAACGTGCAAACTAGGAATAAACACCGAAATCAGATCATAAATCTTTCAATTTTTGACAAATGAAAATGAGTAGAGAGCATTGCTTTCGTATGTCAGGAAAACAATGTAAGATGTGCAGATTCTTCAACTTCAGTGATCAGCAGACTCTGCATGGATTCTTTAGGTTTCTGTCACAACTTTTGATGTCATACTGTGACCTTCAACCTCTTAGCCACATGAAAACGATTTATGGGGTTATGAACCTTACTAATTAAACACACACCCCTTTTACTGATAGCTAAGTATCCCAAAACAGGCTAGTGCTACCAATTTTCTTTTCTTAATATTAATAACAATTACTCTCAAATCTAACCCATGAGAATAATAAAACACAATGAAGGATGAAGAAAACGATGAAGAATTAATGAAAATATTTTGGAATTATGGTAATGATATAAGACAACTATAATTACACATTTAATGCATGTTGGTTCTGTTATAAAAAATCATGAAATTACACTAACGCAGCATACATAAATGAAAGTCACAGACTATGGGGGGGAACGGGGTACATTCATTTCAAAGAATATGCATTCAAGGTGCTGTGTGCATTTTTTAGAGGCTCTATTTACAGAAATTTTCATGAAACTCTGGCTGAGACATGTACAGAGGACAATTTGTATTTATCATTTAATGATGAATACAAAACAGGAAACAATAACCCACGAGGGAGTTATGTGAGACCAGTTTTCTTTTTTGATTGCACTTATGCTGTCCCAATTGCTTCAATTGCTTACCCCTCCTGTAAGTTGCTTTGGATAAAAGCGTCTGCTAAATGACTAAAGGTAAATGTAAAAACTGGGGATGCCGGACTGGAATGGCCGGCTGACACAGGGACTGGAATGGCCGGCTGACACATGGACTGGAATGGCCGGCTGACACACGGACTGGAATGGCCGGCTGACACATGGACTGGAATGGCCGGCTGACACACGGACTGGAATGGCCGGCTGACATAAGGACTGGAATTGCCAGCACCCCCGGCTGGGCAGGACTGGATATCGACAGGACGGACAGGATATCGACGGCTGGGCAGCCTTCTCCGACTGGATCACCGGCAGTGGACTTGACAGGCCTGGGTACCAGGTGGGATGCCGTCAGGTAGTAGATACATTTGTCCATAAAAATGCAGTGTATGAGAGTACATTTGAACAACTACAAGTTATTTATTTCATCATCTGGTTCAAATTAAGCAGACTTTTATTTTGGCGGGTGGCTGCTCAGCTCAGACACTTGAGCTCAGCTTGTTTGACAGCAGCGACACACAAACAGTGGAATCCTTGTAAAATACACTTAGAACACCACTGTGGATGAAGTTCATGTGTTCATGTCCTTGTATAGTAAGAAACAGTGTAACGCTTGTAACATGTTGGGGTATTTGTCTTTAGAATGTTCAACCCCTTGTAGGGATTATGCAATGATGTATTGTGTGCTCGTGCTGTAGTCCCACCCCCCTGCATGCCTCTAAGGCCTCGCATATTTTCGTAAATAATCGTATAGCTGTATCTGTCTTTTATAAATGTTATCAAACTAAAGACTTTTTCAAGATACAAAGAATGCAATTCTTGTTTTGTATAAACGTTTTTGACTTACTTGGTGTAACGAGACACACAGGATACGAACACTGGTACAATAAACAAGGAACATCCTGGCCATGACATTAGAGCCCAGAGGCGAGGAGCAGAGGATGGCCATCCTGGCCGTGACGTCAGAACCCCGAGGTGAGGAGCAGGGAATGGCCACCGTGGCCGTGACATCGGAGTCCGGAGACGAAGAGCAGGGGACAGCCCATCCTGGCCATGACGTCAGAGCCCCGAGGGGAGGATCAGGTAACGACCGAGCAGATCATCATCCAGACCAGTCAGAAATAAGCGGTTTAGAAAAGGGATCGCTCCAACTCACCCTATAGCACAAACTGACAAGCTTCTCCTCATAAAAATACAGTCCCGGTTCACAAGCATTGACATCGTGATATTAGGTCAGGTCTTCTGTAACGAGACACACAGGATACCTACGTAACTAAATCCACTTTATAGGGAAACATTTTACATTTTAGTCATTTGGCAGATGCTTTTATCCAAAGCGACTTACAGTGCACTTATTACAGGGACAATCCCCCTGGAGCAACATGGAGTAAAGTGTCTTGCTCAAGTACACACTGGTGGTGGCTGCTGGGATCGAGCCAGCAACCTTTTGATTTACCAGTTCAGTGATTTAACCAACTAGACCACCATCTCCGCAAAGGAACATCCACAGCAAACATCCACAGGAATAAGGAACAGGTAAATATCCACGGGTACAATAAACAAGGACCATCCAAGGGAGTCAGAGGTAAGCATCTCGAGAACATTGAAACAACTAGATATACAAGTAAACCTGACAATGAACAAAGGCATGGTGAGTGTATTTGAAGTGTCTGGTTAATGAGTCTTATGACAGGCAGGTGCAGAGACAATGACAAGGAGTGTTACACACTCAAAGGTTTTGCTCTCTTCTGAACAAACACATGGAGTATAATTTCCAACGTTGAAAGAGAAACTATAAACTGCTTTGAACCTGCCATGGTAACATTTACCTATTTACGTATTACAAGATACAAAAAACAAATAACAACTAGACTTTTACAATTTGCTAAATAGTTTTTTTAATAGATAATAATTTAATAGATTGGATTTTGAGAAAGTGGCTCCAGTCTCGCTAGACGTGAATCACGGACAGTTTCTGAATATGAACCTGATTCTAGAGAGGTCATAGGTTATACTTCCAGCCATTGAATTATTTGAGATATTACAGAAAATTTGAATTAAATAAATTCAATTTCAAGTAACTTGCCCCTATATTTCATCAATAAGAAGTATTCATGTTCACAAACAATAGTTTTTTTTTCAAAGAGTTAGTAATGATTTGACTCCACTCATGACTCACAAGCCACCCCGCTGCACACGTCGGATCATTTCCTAATCACTCTTGATCTCGACCTAACCCCCCCGAACACTACACATGCCTCCCCACTGGTCACATTCCGACGCAACCTACGTACACTCTCTCCCTCCCGCTTGTCCTCTGCTGTCTCCGCAATGCTCCCTTCTTGTGAACAGCTCTCTCTCTTAGACACTAACACCGCCACTGACACTCTCTGCTCTACACTTACCTCCTGCTTAAACAGCTTATGCCCTCTTACATCTAGGCCATCTCGTGCATCCCCTTCTACCCCCTGGTTATCTGATATTCTCCCCGAGCATCGCGCCATGCTCAGGTCTGCTGAGAGAAAGTGGCGCAAATCTAAAGAATCCACCGACCTCAGTCTCTATCAGTCTCTCCTCTCCTTCTCTGCTGATGTCTCCTTTGCAAAGACTCAATACTACCATGCTAAAATCAACAACTCGCCTAACTCTCCTACTCTCTTTAAAACCTTCTCTGCTCTTCTTTCTTCATAAAGAAAACTACCACTATCAGCAGTCAGTTCTCCGTGCTGCCGCCTCTTAATCACTCCCTAACCCCAGACACATGATTGCTACCCTCTTTCTCCCTCCTATCTGAAGATGATGTTTCCAAGTTCATCTCTTCAAACCACCCAACGACCTGCCTGCTAGATCCCATCCCCACTCATCTCCTCCAGGCCATCTCTCTATCGGTTGTTCCCTCTCTAACCCACATTATCAACTCGTCTCTCATCACTGGTACATTTCCTGCAGTCTTCAAAGAAGCCCGTATCATCCCACTACTGAAGAAACCCACTCTTCATCAACTGACAGACCGATATCGCTCCGCCCCTTCATTGCTAAA